>JAANER010000003.1:2907662-4361494 GCA_019702505.1 Alternaria panax
CAAGTCCGTGTTGGTAGAGCGCGACTGACACTTTGTGCGCGCAGACGATGTGCTCAAATACGTCGGCCACACGCTAGACAAGCACAAAGGCTGCGACATCCTCGACATCAATCCCGGCGCGGGGCTCTGGTCGCAGAAGCTGCACGAATACCTCCAACCGCGAAGCCACGTGCTCCTCGAACCACGGTATGAGAAGTTCAAGCACTTCCTCGACCCTCTGCTCACCGCGCCCGGCTCCACGTACTCGCTCGTCGACGGAGATCCGACCGTGTTGCAGACGTACCGAGACTTGGTTACAAACGGCGTCTTCCCGCATCAGACAGTGCTGGATGCCGACGACCCCCGTGCACAGCAGCCAAACAATACGCTGCTAGTTACGGGCTCCTTCGCTTGGGATCCCAAACTTCCCGGCCTCGGCTTCGACTCAATGGCCAAACAGCTCGCCTACCACTTCGCCTGCGCCGCATGGACAAACGATCTGTTCCATGCCTTCGGACTAGTGCGCATATTGCTCTGGGTCCAGCACGATGACTACGCCCCCTTGGTTGCCGATTCTGTATACAGCTTGCAGAAGACGACTCGTCTCATGGAGATGTTGCTGAACACAACCGTCTTTGTAACCGCAGAGCGCGGCCCACGCCACAGGGGCCGAGCTTCTTCAGGCCGTGAACCGCAATACGAGATAGAGACTACCGTCCGCGCTCTGAAGAGCGCAAGAGAGCACGGCATCGAGCTTCCACCACACCGGCGCGATACCATTCATGCCTTCGCTACAGATATTGAGCAAATCTCCAGCGGCACAGGTATACTCAACTTTACCGAAATGCAGGATTATCTCCGTCAGCAACAATTAGCGGGCAAGTACGCCGTTGGTCTACTTTCCTCCGGCCTTATAGCACACTACGACGCAATGAAACACTTGACGGCCGAAGTTCCCAAGTTCGATCCTGACCCCCAATCGACATCCATGGGCGCGAAGACAAAAAGACCACGCATACCCGCCGATCACCCGTACGCGGCTGAGTTGAAACGTTTCTACTTGGACGTTGCTAGTCACAAATTAGCACACAAGAACAAATTGCTGGCATCATCCGTTGCAGATATCGGCGAAGAGTTGTACAAGCTCGAATGCGAGATTATCGGCATGCAACATGGCCCTGAAAAGGACTCAGCAATGGCCAAGTTGGCTGAGCTGAATACCCAGTGGGACCAAGGCATTGAAAATCAAAACGCAAATTACTCCAGGGTATCCGCATCGGAAGTTGATGACCGCATCGCCATACGCTCGCCACCTTCCCCCCTCTTGCAATGGGACGCCCGTCCTTTTGAACCTCTCGTGATGCGGAACAAGGAAGTTTGGCCCAAGAACCGCATGTCCCTCATCTCCGCCGAACCCTTTCCCAAGCCCGTTGGCGACTTTCCCGATCTCCATGAATGGACGATAGACTTCCTTTTTGGACTCTTCGCTCACCCCCAGGAGAGTGTCAATATTGCCCTTGACAAGATGCAGCACGGGCTGAGCGATATCATAAACGAGTGTCCCAGCTTGAAGGATCCAAAGAAGGGTGGTCGATTGCAAATGAATCATCTCAGGGTTAGGATGCTGACTAACGAGATGGTCATTGAGCTTTGCAAAGCGTACAAGAATTGGCCCTTCAAGGAGCCGGGTAGTGAATATAGTTCCTACTTTAAACATAGGCAAACGGGTCAGACATTGGCAGGGCAGTACGATACATGAGGGGCCACGAAAGCTTTGCTAGGATATATGGCCGGAACTCAGTATTTACCAACTGCTCTATCCTTGATCGAAGACGTTGACACAATCCAAGCATATTAGCATGATCTGTATAGTATGATTGACGTATGAAGGCTGAAAGGTGTGATGGTTAGGGAAGAAGTAGGTGCGCAGCAGCAGACTATTTCAATTGCATTGTAAGGAAGATGAACGATTTCAAGGAAATTGTTATTGAAGCACAGGAAATGCAGTAGTGTTAGGTTGTAAGTTGTCGTGGAGGAAAATCGTCATTAGGTCTTTGTAAGGTGACCTGAAGCCTTTCGGTACGCCTTTGGCATCACCACTCGTACCAGTGACGTGTGACCCAATACCTACTGGATTGGAATCCGCGCATTGGTTCGTCCTGGGCCTCTGTTCGGTCTGTGAGTCTCCAGGCCTTGTTCCAGAACGATGACTGCCCTTGATCCAAGACTGTCCTAGAAACCTATCGAAATACTGTGCCGAAGGGTGGGGGGGGGGGGGGGGGAATCCAGGTTTCAAACCCATGTTCACGTGGTTCACATCAGCGAGCAGATAGTCTTCCTCATACTCGAGAACTATCAAGACGTTCTCCACTCCGTCCTCATAGCAAGTCTCTGGTGATCGGTCGAGATTCTTGCCCTCATAGAAACCCCAAGCTGAGCACATGGCCTGGTCGCAAGAGCCGTCCCGAATGTATTGGTCATGGTTCGTGTTTCGGAGAGGCATGTGCTTGCGCACTTGATCGAATCATCGAATACCGAGTGCAAGAATAAGATCTTGTAGATGAAACATGGCCTAGTTGTGCTGTCAAAGTCTTCGTTAGAGGAGCGATGGCGTTGGCGAAGATTGCCTGCATGCTGTCCTCCTCACTAGCTCGTAGCAGATAGTTCTCGTTGTTCTGAGCACGCCAGTGAACCATATCGTGGTATTAGGCGCTAAATTCTGGAGTGACACGTCTTCTCTCTGGTTCCAGCGATCCAGACTCGGAGAACCAGGATGCGATAATGGTAGTCGGGGTGAAGGTGAGGCCAACATACTCTTGCATGCCTTCTGTTGACGAATTCTGAATCTGACATGACTGCGGAGTAAATCCCGTACTGTCTAAACTGTATGATAGTGCTGATATGGACAAGCTCGGGAGAAGTGTTGCAAGAGGGTGTAGGAGTGACGGACGCTGATGCCTTCTGGGTGCTTCGTTGCAACGCTAGCGCAAGTTGCTTAGCAAGCACTACCGGTGTACTACGGGAGCTTAGATGTATCATACTGTAAACGAGCAGGGCCAGGCAATTCTCTTGCTGCTCAATGATTGTTCACGTATGAAGCCATGCTGGGTAATGATGGTACTATGTAACTTTGGTCGCTAGTTTCTAGCTAGAGGAATGGACAGCGCTACGATACAGATAAACCGTATGATGGCATAAGATACAGCGCTTCTAAGGTTACACTTGCTGCATTTGTTTGAAAATTGGTACTTCCTAGAGTTGTCAGGTAGATTCTACACCGATAACCACAATACTACGGTAACTAGACGCTAGCCGCCTAGCGAACTAGAAACAAAGCCGTTATATTACAGTCCTACCGTCTACCAAAGCACAAAATCAATGAATGTCGCCTAGCAAACCTCAAGCCTAGCAGCCCGCACGTGCAAGAAAAGGGATAGTTTGCATGCTCAGACATTGAGGTAAATTAGAACTTGAACAGACGCAGTAATACTAGCAGTCTAATTACAGACCACTGACAATGAAGATGCCTCTTTCAGTCGCCAGAACAACCATGATCAAGTCTGCGTTGAGCATGTGATACCCATTGTAACCCGCACCAGATGTGATATACGACACCTTAGCCGCATGTCTGAGAGCAACGCTATGAGATCGAAACCCCATCCTGAAGGTACCTAGGCGCACATTTCATAATCTTCAACGGCGATTTTTTCCTTTGTATCTAGGGACACAAGCTGTAGCATCCAGCTATTTGCAAATTTTGGCAACCACGTATTGAAATGACACAAGATACTACATACATTCCGGGCACGTTCTGGGCATACATTTCTTTCAATCTGCCTTTGCGGTTTCCCTGGAAGCCAACCTTGAAACTTGGTCATTCTTTCCGGCATTGAATTCTGGATTCAAAGATATCCACAAAACCCATCGTCAAATTCCTTCGCAATGAAATAGGAATTAAGAATCGGCGATGAGTGATATAGCAATTGGTATAGTTTCAAATGTGTTGAGCATAGGTATGGTGACCACAACCTCGCACAATCACTTGATTACGAGTCGAAAGATACCTTGAGCTTAATGAACTAAGGAATTTTTCTATAGAGCATTGCGTGTGTGCTCTAGCCAGCCGACGTACAGTGTTGTCGGTATCACAGTCTTGACACGGTTTCCATACTTGTCTTGTTCACTGATTGCTCACAGTGGAAGTAACTTCTGAACAAGGGCTAATATCCTCATTTTGACCTTGTACATCTCTGATTTCGGCCTGTGGGGACTGGGTTGGGCTGGGTTGTTGCAACGCCAGACTATATTTCCTATCTAGGAAGCCTCCCGATGTTGAGATGGTGTATCCAACGATGTGATGCGAACGCGAAGAATTCGTGCGCTGGTCACATAGTGATACTGTAGAGCAACCCCTGAGTGATACTTGCACGGAAACGAGGGTAGTAAATTGCGCTGCCCAAGTCATTACTTGTTGATGGGAGAGATGGACAAATAAGACTGTGTCTAGGTATCTCGAATAGTCATTGTGTTATCTAAACATCAGGTGTAAAGAACGGTTACTTTGCAAGTAGTTCACACCCACAAACCTCTCAGACAAAACCTTTTTCGGTGACTACCAGAAACGATTACATGGCATTTCTCTTCGCGCTCTAATTGTTTCTCTTCGTCGCTTTGATCTCTCGGATCGAATCGAGGTCTTTGACCGAATCATCACCATCCAAGCTTAATGTTGTATAAGATCTGGACCCTCTCCAGAAAGAGTTCAAGGGCATTTATTGGGAGTCCTCACACGCAGATTTTGACAAGGATAGACTGTGCACTATAGAACAACGAGTATGACTCATTCGTAACATTCGAGCTATAGCTAATTTAACGGAATACCCATCCAAAGATGTATACACAGAAGCAGAAACACAAAGTTCTGCTGCCTATGACCGCTGTTTTGGACTATAAGCCTAATGGACGAAGCAAAGTGGTCCTAAAGGCGAGGGTCAAGTAGGAAACTTGAAGTGTTCGCACTCGCTTCTCTTATCCTGTTTATTCCTTAATTCACTTACACAAACGCTATAAATGTACTAACCAAGCGAAGATAACATCAAACAAGCATCTCAATGGCTCCGGGAGGGGGAAATCTTACCTCCTTATGTATAGAAAGTCGCACTAACTTGTGATGCTGATCGCAAGTACGCAGGAGTGAAGTTATGTGAAGGCGAACAGTATGTGTATTCCGATCTTTATCTTACACTCCTCCCATACACCAACACAAATTGCTAAGGTTGACATAAAGAGTATTCGTAGTCCGAGTACTTAAACGTGCCAGCTAAAGCGAGCAAAACGAGTTTCTATACTGTCCTAGATACTTCACCTCGCCAAAGAAACGAAGTCTTAAAGACCTTGTCAAAGAAAAGAGAGCGAGTCTAGTGAACTTAGTAGACGCTCACACCTACGAGCGTGTGATTACGCATGAGACCATACACATACTACTAATAAAACCATCCCAACAGATATTCGAGATCTCAACTTCACCGGAACCAAACCCCAAGTCTGTGGCGACTCTCGGTGTCGTGAGTTCGCTAAGTGGATCCAGCCCAAGGCCAACTTCGAAAATTTCGAAAACGGTAGGTCTATCCTTAGCCAAACTGGCCACAAGCGCTTGGTATACTGACGGCATGACTCTGACCGGCGGTTACTTTTTGTTTCACCAGTTCTTTTTCTTGAAAAAGACATGGGTTTGGACCAAGCCCGAATCACGCGAGGTACCCGCCCAGACACATCAAATTCATGAGTCCACTCTGCTCGCACCCAGAGACACTACCTTACTTCAACCCATCTAGAACGTCCCAGCTCTGCCCTACAACTGTCGCGTACAACGAAATTTGCCGGATACACAGGGCAATTCACGTATCGAGTGCGACTAGCTTGCTGGTACTGATACACCTCGCATGTTCTTAGAGGGGAGTGGCATTCTGTCGGAGCCGTGTCGCGAGTCAATTGAAGCTGCTATCAATCCCGAGTGCACGTATACGTGCAATATCGACTTCACGCCACTTCGAGACCCAAGGTGCCGGGGCTTTTCCGGTGCGCTCAGCGAGTAGGTAGTTTCTTGTGGCCCGAGCATCTACGTTTCTGGCCGCTTGTTGTATGAGTTTTCTGCGATTTTGCTCAGAGATCATGAATGTATCCTCTCATTCATGTCAGCGTTGAAGTCCTTTTTCTGATTCCTTTACGGTCTAGATACACTACCTAGGTAGCCTTGGAAGTGGTCAATACATTTGCTCCCTTTTTAAGCATCAACTACCATGTGCTGTCAATATTCAATCCATGTTCTACGACCATGCCTGTGATTTCACACGTTGTTGAATGCCACTGGGAGATCTTTCAGATTCAATCAAGCAGAACACAATTGGTGATAGATATACCATTGATATTCGAGACAGACTTTGAAAGATGATAGATCATCGTGAGCTGCATATATGTGAGGATATCTACCTACCTGTCTCCTTCGATCTTTGATATACAGGCTCTTACACATGCGAATACCAAAAAGGTGACTCAATTATGTATCATTCCAGAAGAGTCATGTCTGCTTGGTAAGGACATAGCGCAAATGGACTGCCTGTGGATTCCTCTTTCCCCATAACTCTGGAGGCTCGAGTTCTCCTAGCTTGGTGTGTTCCTCTACCATGCGCTCCAACCAATTTGCGTTTTCCTTCTTCTTTCGATGATATTCCTTATTAGATATGTTAAATGTCGAAACCCCCCTGTGTTCGGTTGCCCGCCCAAGATCGCGAGCCCAGGCGGCTGCTCTGCACGCTGTTACTGCAGAGGGATAGCTGGTGCCGGTTAGAATCTGCACATAATTCTTCCCCACTGCCTGGTGTGCAATATCTCCCAGCTCAGTAACAGCCACACGTGATGCTTCTCGAGTAATAACTATGGTAAAGATCTTGTCGCGATGGAACCCTGCAATCTTATCAGCATCAAGGAAGCTGCTGATGAACTGACTGAGACGTTCTTGGTACGTTTTCGTACTATAGTCCCCCAACTGCTCAATAGTTCTCGGAAGAACTCTAGAGAACGAACTGTTGGCGTAACGAAAGTACTCTCCCAGCTCACCGCTGAAACGAGAGTAATCAGAAATGAACGGCATCGCGTGTTCCAATTCGTTTAAATCAGCGCGTAGGTAATCCTGCTCGTACTCGAGAGTCAGGATCCAGTTCCGAGGACCTAGTTCCCAACGGTAGGTAATGCCATCATGACCTTCGACATCTATCACCTCGGTATCTCCCCCGTTTAAAAAAAAAGCCCCAGCACGCGCACATGGCTGTGCTGGTACTGCTGACAAAATAGAGATTTCTTGTTGCAGGAATTTGCGGAAAGCTTTGTAGGAGAACGTAAATATCCATCATGTGCGGTTCAAATATAGCTTTGTAATTTGGTGCGCAGCCAAACTTCTCCGTTAATATTGCGGTGATAGGACTTAGAACATCTGTGAGTATAATCCGCATGGGGTTGTAGTCTTCTTTTGGTATGTGCATGCTGACCGAAGGATGGTGGGAGCTGAGCGTCTTTTGATAGTATAGTCTGAAAGCTAGAGTAACGGGTTGCTTTGCAACTTCGACAGCTCCAGAGGGTGTGCACCAGGACGCGATAATGGTGTTGGGAGCGAACGTAATGCCGACGGGATTTTGGATACCGGGATGCAGATAATTTCTGCTCTTCATTAGACGATTTCGTTAAGCTTCGACGGAGTCGTAAGCCTCCACATCGGCTGGGTCCATGATTGCGCTCGATATCGTGAAGATGAGAAGTTGGAAGTTGAGATGATATTAAAGAATCGTGTGCAACGCCTCGGCTCAAGTAGGGTATTTGTCAGGCTAGTCAACTTGGTACTCTACCTAGGTACGTCGAGCGGCGACTAAGTGATGAAGTAAAATGTCTTGCTCTAGGGCCTCGGAACTCTGGTATAGAGCTCCAAATGTTCGTCTGTATGCACCTGGAAATGCAGATCGAATGCAAGCGTTGCTTCTGTAGCATTTTGCGAGGTTCTCGTCAATGCGGCACATTTAGGCTGCTGTCCGTCTAAGAAGCCCCCACACTGCGACAGTCATCGCAAATACACTTCCCTCATAGTTATTGATAGACGAAAAGCAAATCAAATGTTCGACGCAAGCCGTTGCCGTACGCCCTCGGCCTCGTGTATAACACAATTAGCAGGCTTGCATCTGACAGCGTTCATGATCTGGCTTTCATCTGACACAAGACCTGCAGAATGTGTTGTGGCAGCGCCCATCGGAGTTTAAGGGCAACCAATCGAAGGCGCCGTATTGTTGCAGGAATCGATAAACAAGGTTGGTATGTCTTAGACGCGTCATTGAAGTGCCATAAATCCAACGTCGCCAATATGCGACTCGGAATAAAATGTATCAGATGAAGCATCGACGCCGCCTTAGGAGCATATCTCGGTGGTGGTGGTGAGTAGATTCAGCAAGGCTGCGTTCGCTGGTGAGAGAACACGGAAGGTGGAGACATGGCCTAGGCGGGAGTAGCCGCACTAGTGGATGGAACAAGTTTAGTCTCTTTTTCCTTGTCGTTCAGTGGCTTCGATCCGACCTTCCAGCTACCATCATCTCATCCCCCAACTCTCCCGCTTGACCCGGCACGTTTGAAATGTCCGGAACAACAGATAATAACCCGAGGAAGCGGAAGGCCGAGCCCCGCGAACGGCAAGATGTCGGCGACAAAAGAGCTAAGGTATGTTCTTTTCTTCGTGCGACTGTCGAAACTCCGCCCGCCCCGGCAGTCTTGGCCTTGTAGTCCCGTTCTCGTCATGTAGCAGCTGCAGTGAGCTTCATAATGCTGATTTGAGACTTCAGGGCAAAAAAAACTGGGATATGCCCCGTCGAGGTGGGATCCAATCCCGTGCAATCAAGCCCGGCGATGCGGGCATATGGGCAACATGCGCTATGAAGAAGGAAGCGAAATCCGTCTCTGATCTGCGAGATCTATTCCAAGAGGTTAGTCAGACATTCATACTGGCCTACGAGCGAGCTACACTACTGGTGATGCTGATTAGTGATAGTACGCTACTACGCTGTATGGGATGGCTGATTCCAACGGAACGGTTGCAGAGGACAGCTCTGATTCCGAAGGGGGTGACATTGAAGCTGAGATAAGGAAAGAACTCGCCGATATCCGTAAGCCGACAACGAAGCCACTGTTCACATCCCTCAAGCTCGATACCCAGTGCTGTAAGTATAGTCATGCTTTTGACAGTCCATGCTGACCCCTCCAAGTGATGTTCTTTAGGACACGCTCACCCATCGAACCTGTGTCCTTTGTTCATAAGATCTGTCAAGATATTGCGAATGGCGCCCAGCTAAAGAATTTACGCTACGTCAAGCGGCTGACACCCATTACTGCGACCGACAAAGCCACCCCTCAGGGTCTTGAAGCCGTCGCAAAAGAAGTCCTCGCACCCCACTTCCATGGCGCAGATCAGGTGGGGAAGAAGGTGAGTACAAGCTTCTTTTATCAGATGATGCAGCCTTGTCGTGCAAAGATCTCCGCTAATGCGCGCTGACCCAAGTTTGCAATACGCCCGTCGATACGCAACAACAAGGAGTTTTTGAGAGACGGCGTCATCAACACAATCGCAGCTGCGGTTGGCCCTGGGCACAAAGTTGACCTGAAAAATTACGATCTCCTTATTCTCGTGGAAATCTACAAGGTATGGTCGTACTCCGCGTGGTGGTCACGCGTCTCATTTGCACGGTGTGATGAGATTCTTGCAGTTGCTTACATCCGACAGAATGTCTTGGGCATGAGTGTGGTTGGACCCGACTTTGAAAGGCTCAAACGTTTCAACATCGAAGAGCTTCGTCAGCCATTGTCTTCTGTCAAACCAGAAGCCGACGATCAGCCAGGAAAGAACGATGAAAACAATAGTGCCTGAGAAGGAGATGAGCGGGTGTGATGCGTGGAGTGGCAGTCTCGTGGCTAGAGCGCCCAGCGCAACATTGGCCACAAATCGAATAAACCTCCGATCGGGGCCACCATGGCTTGCGTTTATGGTTACACTTGGGATGACGCAGACGTCTAGTGAAACAACAGAGGAGGCACAGCAGCTATCCAAATGCTGATCTGAGACCCAGCGTTCTGCTGCAACTCGTCTCCGATCTGTCGGGTGCATGTTTCAAGGCTTGCACGGGCCGCCACTATGCTGACGGAAGGTCTTCGATGGTGTGGGAGTAATTGACTGGCCAGGTCATGGTAACAGACTGCGCCGGGCATACAGAAGGCCCCATCGGCCTGAAGTTGCGGTGATTACAACATTCTGCGCTCTACTAGCACACTCATGTTCACGTGGCTACCTGCCGTCTCCTAGGTTCTATCGGCATGTGCTATCGAAGGACATTGATCAATGATACATTCTTCATCCGTTCGTCTGAACAACCAATCACAACTCGCGATACGCGACATTCTTACTGGACGCCTAACTGCTTGCGGGTGTCCTTGACGAACGCTGGAAACGTCAGCATCGACGCCTCTCGCGTCCTTCCTTGCGTCCTTCTCCGCCTTCGCTAGTGCTATTCGCTCAAAACGAGGGCGCTTACTTACCAGCTCCGTACACGCATGATTGACTTTTGTTTTTGTTTTGGCTAAGCAGGGTATAGGCGAGAGGGTAGTCGACATGGGCCTGTAGACTAATTGGAATCTCTAGAGGTGCTACTGTGTGTCTACTGTGATGCGAATCGGTTTGGCCGAACGAAGAAAATGGGTTTATTAACTGGGATCCAGCATACTCGGTTTTGCTCGGGCTGGCGTTACCATGCTTTTGCTTCCTGAGCTTCATCGGAACATTTGTAGTAAACAGATCGAGCTTCACCGACATTATGAGAAAGGAACAGAGTCTGAAGTTGTCCGTATAGCATCGGGCCACTCTTAATGCCTAGAAAGCCCTGGACATGCAGCAGTCAACAAGCTCCAGGCCTCCACTTTCGGATCACGCTAAGCCACTCGCCTGAATCTAGATATCGCTACCCAACTCTTCATAATGCATCTTCCCCCACTAGATGTCGCAATCTATCCCCTCACCAATATGAGTCGTGGTACGTATGCTCTAAAGCCCGTTCGATCCTCTTCGACCACTTCTTCATCGTCGTCATCTTCATCAGCATCTTCACGAACTGCCGTTACCACGCTCGACTTCCCTAGCATACAAAGAGTTATCAGATCAGTGTTTCGGTCATCGAAAATCACTGTGCAGCAAGTTGAAGTTCTGCAAAGATGCCTTCATCAAGTCTATCTCACAAGACTAGCAGACGGCAGTCGTCTAATGCTCAAATGCCCACCAGCTTACAATGTCCGACTCCTCCGGCATGAGAAGCATCTTCTGGAAACAGAACGCAAGACACTCGAGACACTACATGAGTACACGCAAATACCTGTTCCTCAACTCATCAAGCACGATGGTCATGGCGGACCACTTGGCACACCTTTTCTCATGATGAGCCACATACCCGGTCGCAAACTCTCTGAACTTGCGCCGTACCTTACAGCCAGGGAAAGAAGTTCCATCGATCACACACTGGGTACTCATGTCCGCGCTCTCACCACACTGTCAGCAACTCAGTTCGGTCTGACACACCGAGTCTTCGCGAAAAAGGGCAACAACTCCTGGCGCGAAGCCTTCCTCGCTCTCCTAGAAGCTGCAATCCGTGACTCGGAAGACATGCTTGTCAACGCGCATTCTGAAAGTATACGTTTCTGGGTTGGCAAACATGCGGACTGCCTAGGAGAAGTTACCGAGCCGCGTCTTGTGGCCCTGAACGTCTGCGACCCGGAAAATGTGCTTATCGATGACCGCACCAAGCAGGTCACTGGTCTGGTCGGTTTCTCCAACGTCATCTGGGGCGATCCGTTGATGAGCGGTGGTATCGCTGATGGCAACGAAGCGTTCTTCGCCGGCCTAGGAGACTACCCGGTCAGAACTGCAAGTGCGAGGACCAGAATGCTGATGTGAGTGGTCTGTGCGGGTAATTGAGAGTTGCAGTACTAACTGTCACAGGTACAAAACTTACAGGGCCACAGTGCGGATTGTCGCACACCACTACCGGCCGCATGACGGCATTGACGAGCTTGGTGCGAGGCGGGAGTTGAGCCATGCACTAAATGACCTTGCAGCTATCTAGGATGCAGTACCAAAAGGGTCTAGAATTGCAAAGGACTTCTCATGTTGCTTCCCGACAAACGATCAAGTGCTGGACAAACATGCATGGCGTTACAGGAGCGTTCTTGTTAGATGGGTACTATGTTTTCTATCTGGAAAGAGTTTGAGCTCCAGGGGCATAGAGCGTTTGTTTCTTGCCCTACAAATAATCAGGTTTAGTCAGAAGAGTAGTCGCTGCAGACCACTGGTATCAATCGACTGTTTGCGGCTAGGTGTAGCGAGCGGTGTAACAGCGTTTTATGCTAGTACTAAACGTTTGGGTTGGATACGAAGGGGCGTAAAGAGCCGAGTGCCACGGCATGAAATTGAGTCTTTTTGTCAGCTTATATTGTTTACTGTATACCCTCTTCGCAACTCGAGTTCTACGATACAACCATACCATCCATCGGTTACTTGTGTCTTCGGTGATCGAGTGATGCTTGTCGCGTGACCTAATAATAAGAACAGAGAGAAAGTGGATACAGTTGCCGTCTTGACTTTGTCGTGGATGCTACAAGTTCGCCTAATGACGCGACGATACAATGACCAGTGTAGGCGAAAGTTGCGATTTGAAGCAACATCGTGGTGTTATAAGCCGTTCAGCCGCGAGAATATGCATAGACACATGGAGAACGTAACCATCCTGAATGCCCATGAGTACTAATCTGCGGAGTGGGTCCAGCTACTGTGCCGTCCTCGGCTGTGGATCATGCATGCTGATAACCCAACAATATCCAAATTCCATACATGCCATGAATCGTCTACCCTTGCCAACACATGCGTATCCACCGCATACTCAGATGCTCTCTCTCGCTCACCCCTGTTTCTGGAAACGAATAGTGGATATTTGTGGAAGCAATTCAGCCAATCAGTCACATGGAACTCGCTACACAGCGCCGCGTTTGGATTAGCGCGAGGGAGGGGTAAGCGAAGATAGACGACGCGTCGCGGGCCGATATTATTCGAAGTTGCAAGCCCTTAGCCTCTCGCTAGTTGTGTAAGAGATGGGCGATAGTGGCTGAGAGTGAATGAAGTGGGTGACGACAACGCTGTGAGCATTGGAAGCACGGTTATGTGATTCTGCAGTCTTTCCATTCATGTGAGAAGTGCACAATTGTTTGCCTTTCAATGTAACTTCGATGTCTCGCTCGCTCACGGACATGCACAAATTTCCAATTTGAGGAACAATCACAAGATTCAAAGGAGATGACGCGCCGTTTCGGAGTATGACAAGTGGTTAGTGGCGAAGAAGAGAACATTGCCTGAGCTACCACTTCCCGAAAGAACGGCTCGAAGGATGATATCTTGGAAGGACACATAATATAGAGCGTTGCATACCGATATACTTATCATGATCGGTCTACAGTTTTGCATGAAGTTGGTTTGAGCCCTTCAGCGCCTCCTCGATAGTAAACATGGCTTGCACAAGCTTCTCTTCTTGCAACCTTGGTGCTACCACCTGTACGCAAAGTGGTGTTCCGAGGTAAACCGATCTATCAAAATCCGCCCCTAGTGAGAATATTAGCCATGGAGCAACTCGGTGTGGCTCCTGCACCCTCCAGTGAAGCGGCACTACTTACAAAGCTGTCTATTTGCCTTGTCCCAGCTGCCTAAAGGCTTCGTGCCTGTCATCTCGCCCTCCATATCTGCTGCTTCAAACGATCTTACTGGCACAACACCTGCCGGGTAATCCAACAGCACGAAAGAACTAGTGTAGCTTACACCATTATACCGGTCAATGGGCGGCACGGGGTGTGGGGCAACGGGGCAGATGAAGGCATCAATTTCGCCATGCTCATCTTTCCAGATCTGTAGAAACTCTTTTCGCAAACGCTCACGCTTACCGTGGAGTTGCTGAACCTTGGAGAGCTCTAAAGGCTTTTTGCGCTTCAGCCGTGTGGATAGCCAAGGTGAGAGGGGCTCGTTGAAGGATTCTAGGATATCGAACATTGCGTTCCCGCCCTCGACACCGAAAAGTGCGTTAGCGAGGGATTGGCATTGTGAGAAGAGTGGTGCGATTTCCATCTCGACAACCTCAACCCCGGACTTTTGCAACTTGTCCTTGACTTCGTCTAGGACGTTCAGGATCGGAGGGTGTGGTTCAATGACCCCATCCCTTCTGACGACACCGATCCTTAGCTTCCTTCTTGTTGTCGATCTGGAAGACCATAGGGACGGTACAACATCCGGGTCCATTTCCCACGGTTTTTGGGCTGATATTGCGGAGAAGAAGAGTTCGATGTCGCGCATAGTGTGGGCGAGTGGACCTGCACTGGCTGGAATACCGACTTTCGTCGCTCCAGGTAGCATGCCGCCCTCTTGACCGGCGTAGGGTATACGTTCCCAGCTGGGCTTGATACCAAAGGTCCCATCGCACATGGCCGGTATCCTGATACTACCGCCGACGTCTGTGCCCACGCCCAACACTGAGCCGCGCATCGCAACTAACGCTCCTTCTCCCCCCGAACTTCCGCCAGCAGTTACAGCAATGTTGAGTGGATTGATAGTGCGCCCAAAGATGTTGTTATGTGAGTCCAGAGCCATGAGCGTTTGGGGTACGTTGGTCTTGCAGTATAAGACTGCTCCAGCGCTAAGTAAGCAATCGACTAGAACCGAGTTTTCTTCTGCTGGTTTGAAGCAGAGGGCTGCAAGGCCAATGGAGGCATCGTATCCACGAACTCTGAAGGTGTCTTTTAGAGAAACAGGCACACCATGGAGAGGCCCAAGGGGTGCTTTCCCCGAAGCTAGATGGGCGTCAAGTTCTGAAGCTCTCTTCAACGCGTCGTCAAAGAAAACCTCTGTGAGGCAGTTGGTGAGTTGGTGTGCGATTGCTGCTCTCTATTTTCACGTCAGACGTTGATCTTTAATGACAGTTGCGGACGCAGTTTGAAGAGACATACTTTACAGAAAGCTCTCGTTACATCGATGCACGTTAGCTTCCTTGCCTTGATCGCTTCGGCCAGCGCGACAGCATCAAACTGCTCGGTAATCTGCAATTCCTTCTTCGTCAAAAGTCCAGACTCGCGTGGTATATCCGTGTAGCTCTTGACATCGGCCCCGGGTAGGCTGCTCAACTTCCACTCCTTTGGTATGCGTCCATTCTGTTCTTCCTTTTTCCGCTTCGATACGGACTGCCAATCGGCCTTGGATAATGAACCTTCCTGAGACATTGCGATGTTTGAGACTGTTGAAGAGCAACATCGGTGATGTCGCGGAGGTGTGTGGGTGCTGGGGAGGAGCCGAGGTATGCCATACACGGACTAGTGCCTTGAGGGGTAGGGAACGTTGATTGCTGACTTTCAGGCATCGTCGACTGGAGGCGTACAAGCAGACAAGCCTACGCTAGACCAGCGCCTCTTACCGTGCGCTATACCATACTTCCTTTCTGCCCCACAGGTTGTGAGCCGCGAAGCATACGCGCGTTTCGACATTGGCCTTGAAACAGCTTCCAAGGTTCCATCCAATCGTGCTCACCATTTGCACCACTCTTTTCATAGATGAAGCTCTTGATTCAGGAAAGATGTTATCCAGTACCAAAAACCTGATTGCACTAGGTGCAGGCTGAAGCACTTACCCAAAGGAAGACGGCAGGACGCCTCCTTGCGCTAGGGAAATGAAGCGTACCAGGAGGATGTTGACAGGATGAGATAAGGATCGCGACAAGGAAGAACCGCAGACAACACCCACGAGGTCGTTACTACAGTCTGCACAATCCTTTGCAAGCAACGGTCACATGTCTACGTGCTTCGCGTGGATTTTAGTTTGCTGACGTCTGACATGACGGAGAGTCGCGATGGCGTCTGTAATCCCTGTCGCCGTCAATAGAGGGCGCGCCACAAGCGTCTCCTGCCCCGGAATATTTTCCCTGGCTGGCACCGCGACGCACGCCGTGGCCCCATTGCTAGCAGCCCACCCATTGATACACGTCGCTTTTGCACTTCTTTCTCTTCTTCACCCTTACATTACTTTGTTGCATTCGTGTCTAATTATTTACTTGTATCTTTCGCCATGGCCGCCGGTAACTTCTCACTGCCCCCAGGGCAGCACCCGTACTACCCCATTGAGAAGGAGATTGTGGGCTACCTGGCCAACAAATGGGGCACGCTGGACCTGCTGCTCATGTTCGCTGCCGGGTGCGTCGCCATCTTCAGCGTCACGTATGTCATGGTCAAGCGTCTGCGCCCCAATGCCAGCACTGGCGACCTTTCTACCATCATGTGGTTCGTGCTATGCGGCTGCATCCATTCGTTCTTCGAGGGCTACTTTGCGTACAACTTCAGGAACATGGGCGCATTGAACGATCTCTTTGGACAGCTGTGGAAGGAGTATGCGCTGAGTGACTCGCGTTACTTGACCCAGGACGCTTTCGTCCTGTGCATGGAGACCGTTACCGCTGTACGTATACACCGCTCCTCTCATTTACCCCGAGGCCCGACTGCAGTGACTAACACACAATCTCGTAGGTTTTCTGGGGCCCTGGTTCCTTCCTCTGCGCGTACCTCATCTCAATCGACCACCCTCTCCGCTACTCGGCCCAACTCATCGTCTCGCTCGGTCAGTTCTACGGCGATGTTCTGTACTACGCTACATCCCTTTTCGACCACTACATCCTCAACCTCTCATACTCGCGTCCTGAACAGTTCTACTACTGGGGCTACTTTGTCCTGATGAACGCTTTCTGGATCGTCATCCCTGGCTACCTCATGTACCAGAGCGTCATGGCTACATGGAGCGCTTTTGCGGCTGTCAACGATGCGGCAAGGCTTGTGGAGAAGATGGGCAAGAAGCGCAACTAGAAGGATGCTCCGTGCATCAGGCGTATAGACACGGCTCTCATTGAGAGGAAGTTATTGCCCCTGGAGTGGAGGCGCGCTGGGATTGAGCATACTATTACTATGGGTTGATTGTTGGGACGGGCCGCAAAAGCACTCGGGATACAGGGACATTATTTTGATACCCTAGATTTGAACGCGCATCTTGGTTAGAATGCGCTTGATTGATAGGCTTGAATAATGCTAATAGAAGAATATGACAATTGGTTTGGCAAAAGACGAACTGCTCTGCTCTGCTCTGCTCTCTGACTCTCCGCGTGTAACTCCGAAAGCGCCGATCACTCGAGTTAGTGTACACTTTAATATCGGTTTTTCGCGCGTCGTAAGCACGACCCTCGCCGCGCATGACATTTAAGCCGTATACAGGAGCCCTCGACAAAATCTCTGGCCTGTTGAATATGCTCATCTCGATTACGAAACCTTGACATCCACGACTATGCATCTGTCAATTACCTTGCTTGCACACTTGTGCCTCCTCACCTTCTCAGTCTCAGCCGGACCCAGTACCGGCAGCCATGCCTCCCGTCCTCTCTCCCTGCAGATGGCCCAATCGATCATCTCCCGGAACCAGGGTATCCTGATCAGTCAAACCGACTCGTCTGCCATTCTGCAAGCCGGGTTCGTTCAGAAGACGTTTCATCAAGTCCTCTCCGTCTATCCAAACACCTTTGTGGCACCAACGCTCGATGGCTATATCACCAAAAGCGTCGACTCTATAGTCTCTGTCCTCTCCAACGCAACACGCGACACGAAATATCCTCTGGACCGTCTAAGTAGCGGGAACGGCTTACTACGGCTATGGCAGAAAACCGGAGAAGACAAGTACAAGACGGTAGTTGAAGCACTGAGGAAGAGTGTGGACTTGCAGCCTAGAAACAATCAAGGGGGGTTGTGGTATTACGTCTACCCGTACTGGAGTTATCTGGATGGCATGTTCAGCTTGACTCCATTTCTTGCGGCATATACAGATGATGTCAGCAACACCTCTTCAACGGAAACTGTGCTAGAAGATGTGGTCCTTCAACTCGACCTGCTGTGGAAACACTGCTACTCTGAAGAAACCGGTCTCCTAGTCCACGGCTACGACGCTTCTCGCACGGCAGTCTGGGCCAACAACGTCACAGGCGCGAGTCGGCATGTATGGGGACGCAGTCTGGGGTGGTACTGTATGGCGCTTATCGATACCCTTGAACTGCTGCCTCCAGCCGCCACTCAGACACGGCGGTACGTTGAAATGCGGTTTCAACAGCTCATGCCTGCTGTTGTTGCAGCGGCGGATGCCAGTACAGGGGCATGGTGGCAGGTGATGGACAGGCCTGGCCAAGAGGGGAACTATCTGGAGAGTAGTGCGAGTAGCATGTTCGTGTATGCCTTGCTCAAGGGCGTGAGGATGGGTTTGCTACCCACGCACGCGATGTCGAATGGCACCGTGGCCGTTGCAAAGAAGGCGTACGGGTACATCGCTGACACGTTTGTCGTGCACAGCGGGAACGGCACGCTGGGGTGGAACGGCACGGTTGGGGTGTGCAGCTTGAACTCTACGGCTAGCTATGAGGTAAGTGATGGCGCATAGGCTGCAGCAGTCTGAGTGGGTACTAATGAGGTGTCATAGTACTATGTGGGGCGGCCGATTGTCTACAACAGCGTATTGGGATCCGCGGCTTTTGTGCGCGCGAGCTTGGAGGTTGAGAGATTGGGCATTTAGCGTGGTGATGAGCTGATGGGGAGAGAGAAGTGGCCGTGAGGACATCAGGGCTTGGCGGCCATAGCGGGGGGAAAAGCAGCCATAGGGGACTAGAATAAACGTCGTGACGGCCCCATGGCCAAAATCTCCGGGAATAGTGTCTTCGGTAATTTGACCAGGCCTGTGTATACTGTGAAGACGTGCGAGGCAGAAATCCACAAAACCTGTTGTTGTGGTTCCTGCTGCGTTGTATGGCTGGGGGTGTGTGGCTAAGAAGACGGCGGGGCTGGTGCGCACGCCCGTCACTATCGCAGTGTTTGCGCGCATCTTGGATGCAGTTGCAACAGCAGTGCATGGCCAGCATGGGTTGGGTGATCGGATCGTGGGCCAAGGTGGTGTGCACTGGCAATGGTGCGCAGGCGAGCATGGCCTTCATGGATGTTCCCAAGGGATGGCCCAGCCTGACCGGGCTGCAAGATAGCCGTGTCTCAGCCATCATGTAAACAAGAGGCTGGAGAGGCTCGGACTCGACGTCGCCCAGACCACGACCCACGGGACTGCACAGGGAGTTTATGCGGATCGCACACAAGCACAGCGGCTTATCGTATTGCTTGTCGCCCGCCGACTGGGACGTGCTGCACACTTGGCCAGGCCGGCTCTACTGGCGGCCCGCATGCATTATTGGGCCATCAGACATCTCACCACCACTCACCTATACACTCGCTGTTTGCCCCGTCCCGCGCCCCTCTGCCACGGTCTGTACGCACGCAGAGGCAGCGCCGGCGTAGCTCTGGAAACGGCCCGTCCGCCACGACGACGCAACACCAAAACACCAGCACGCACGCATTCGCCCATCGACAGCCTCTCCGTCCCCGCGACGCCTGCCCGCAGCTCCAATGACACTGGGACTCGATGCCCGCCTCCCCTCGGCCCAGTGACCCCGACAACACGGCTGGACAGAAGAGAAATGGCACGCCGGGCACGAACATGGGCGCGACGGACAAACAAGCAGCCATGGACGGCAAGGACTTTGCCAAGGCCATTGGTATCAACAAGCCCGCCAACGTGCGCGACAAGATAAAGCGCTGGCAGCAGGAGGTCGACCCCGGCGCCGCGAGCAAAGACGACACGGGCGCATCCGCTCCCGACACGCCGTCCAAGCCGGCCGCCTCGCCCAAGCCGCCGGCCACGCCCAAGACAAAGCCGCACGACGACAAGCCCAACTGGAAGCCCGTCCACGAGCGAGGCAAGTCGCTCGGTGCCAGCCCAGAGCGCCCGGGCAGCGCAAAGAAGACACCCGTGCCCCACAACGAGCTCGACGAGGACCTGCTCACGGCAACCGCGCCCAAGAAGCGCGTCATCAGCGACTCGCACTGGCGCGCCAAACAGTCGCCGCCAAAGGACGCCGCCGGTCGCCCGCTGCCAAAGACCATCCCCAACGCCTGGGTGCGTCCCTCGCGCATCATCCCCAAGAAGCCCCCGAGCCCCGAGCTCAAGCCCTTAGCTCCTGTCACGCCCCAGTCCAACCCTCTTCTGCCCTTTGCTGAATACATAGGCAAGAGCACGGGACAGAAGAAAGCCCCGCCCAAGCCCCGCCGGCCATCGAAGCCGTCAAGCTCAGAGAACGATCTTCGCCCGACGAGTAGCGGGGCAGGAAGTGGCAAGGATGCGAAGAGTGACGAGGCGCCCTCGGGCTCCACCTCGCCTCAGCCCGACAAGGACAAGTCGGAGCTCGTAAGAGTACGGCGCAGCAGACGGCGCGCGCGGACATCACCGCGGGCTTCCATGTCGGCAGAAGATCTCATGCCCTTCACACCATGGACACGGGGGACAGGCCGAAGGTCCGGCTCAGTACAGAGTGATGACCCCCACAATGTTGTCACAGTCGAGTACGCAGAGAGCTCAGCCCCATCTCTCAGCGAGAGCCGCATTACTTCGCCGCGAGACGATGAACTACGAGAGAGACGGCGCCGGCGTCGACCGAGAAGCAATGGCGCTCGCACAGAGGACGAGAGCACCAAGCCGGCGCCAAAGCCCTCACGGAAGAAGAGTCGCAGGTCCTACCCGAGGACCCAGGAGGAAGCTGCTACACCATTGATCATCCCAGCAGTCCAAGAGACGACCACTCCCACGAAGCCACCGGGAAGCCGCTTAGAAGCCTGGCTCAGCAGCACGCCCGATCCCTTGGCAGAATCCAAGTCCCGACGCAGGCGCAAGTCCAAGGAATCTTTGTCAAGTCCAGAATCCGCATCCAAAGCCAGCAGATCAGAGGTCACACTATCCACCGACGTAACATCAGAGATTCCCGTCAAGAAGACGCGCTCGCGCCGCAGACGCAAGTCCAAGGACTCCGTATCGTCTCTTGACCTGCCCGCTACTGTTGAAGCATCAGAAGTCACTACCTCCACCCGGACAACACAAGATGAGCCTGCCAAGAAGTCACCACGAAGGCGCCAATCAAAAGAATCAGTCTCATCTCTTGACCTGCCCTACAAGGCTGAGCAATCCGAGGTCAGTGTATCCACCGAGGCGACGCGGGACGAGCCCGTCGCGAAGCTCCGCCGCCGTCGCAGCAGTGGTAGTAGCAACAGCAGCAGCAGAAGGCGAAGAAGACAATCGAGCCGCGAGATGACCATCGACACCCAGAATCTCGATGAGACTCCAACTACCGTTGTTTCAGATACTACGACCGAGACAACGACCCAGGACCAGGAAAGTGAAATATCCGTCACCCCAACGCCTTCACTCAAGCGCCGTGGCGCAAAGCGCGGCCAGTATTCCCCCACCAAGGGCCGCTCCATGTCCTCCCCTCTCCGCGAATCCACATCCATCGATGATATACCCAAGGATGATGTCACCGACCTAGACGCCGCTTCCTCTGTGCTTTCTTCATATTTCGACGCACCTGTACCTGATGCCATGCCTATGCCTTTGCGACCACGACAAATTCTAGGGCCGCGTATGTTCCCTTCGACTGGCAAGCGCCTTTCAACCATTGCTTCGTCGCGGTCAGCGCACTCGTCGCAAATGCCAGCTTCTGATACTATCACGACCATTTCCGAGGAAGCAAGCACTGTCCCCGGAGCACCTGCATCAGAAGTAGGCTCGTACTTGAACCCGGAAACCTCGACTATCATCAGTCGCCAAAGCACCCGGCGCAGGAAGCTTGCTAGTCATGCGGATCTTATATCCGTACTTTCCATGCCCAAGACAAGCTCAAAGTCTAAGAGCATCGTCTCTGCTCGGAGTATCCGCACCAATAGAAGCCGCCTAGCCACTGCCACCATTGACGACATTATGAAAGAGCTCTCCTCCGACGAAGATAAATATATGCGGGAGCTCCGCACCCTGGTTGATGGTGTTATTCCTGTCCTTCTCAGCTGCGTCCTATCCAAGTCCGAGTCTGCTATCGCCGCTGGCCTGTTCTCTCGTTCCTCGAGATCAGATCCAAGCGAAGTAACCAAGCCAATCGTTGACATGGGTGTCTGTCTAGAGCGTCTCAAGAACTTGCACAAGCGCGTTCCCAAGGAAGACTCTGATGCGCTCATCTCCTGGGCTCAGAGCGCGCAACGGGTGTACTCTGACTACATGGCCGCATGGCGTCTCGGCTTTCAAGACGTTGTGATTAGTCTTGCGCCAGCAGACGACGATCCCTTCAAGCCTGCAAAGGTTGTCAATGGGCCAGAAGACGGCGCACCATGGGACGAAGGCATGCCGCGAAACGCTGAAGGATATGTAGTCAACAGCGATGGCGAGCGTGTGGATGTCGCCTATATGCTCAAGCGGCCACTGGTGCGACTAAAGTATCTATCGAAGAGTTTAAAGGTATGCTAAGCTGGCCCGTTCATGTCATTGCAATTCTAACATTTAATCAAGGGCATCCATCACCTGAAACCCTCCGAACCCGTAGAGCAGATCTCGAAAATATTCCAGGATCTGGTTGTGGCAGCACGCAAGCGGTCGAACGACGAACAAGCCCGCCTCGAAGACGAGGCTGCGGCTAGCGTTGATCCCACTCGCGCTCGTGATCCCCGAAGCCTCGCCCCCCTTGCGGGCGTCCGGGTTGATCCTACGCGATGTGTGAGGGCCAGAGACCATTTCGATTTACATCTATTCCATTCGAGTGGTCAAGAAATGAGTTGTCGCGTTGAGATCTTGCTCCGCGACAACGCACCAGGCACGGAAGTCGGAGGCGACCTGCTGTTCTGTGAAGTTGACCCTACTGGACGATGGTTACTCCTCCCACCTGTCCAGCTCAGCAACGCATCTGCACGGAATGGCGATCTACAAGGCGAAATAATCGTCATGATCCGTGGGAAACAAAACGACGGATCAGAATGGAATGAAGTCATGTCCTTGATTTCCGATGATGAACAGGCTGGTTTCGAATGGGTACAGATGCTCGGTCTCAACCCCATTCCACCTCCAATCGATGAAGTAAGGAAGAATCAAGCCACATCCAATAACGCGCAAAGGCCCAGCAGCAGCCATGGATCCTCTTCTCTACTTTCAGCCGCAACTCAATCTACGCCTCCACAGAAAAGCAGGACACCAAGCCCACATGAGATTGACATTCCTATTGGGGAGCAACATACTGAAGTATCAAAAGTATGGCACTACGACACCCCCGATAGGCGCAACCAGTCCCGCACCATCTCGCCTATAACTCCACCCAGTGGCGATGGTTCTCACAGCAACGCACATGAATCAGAACCCCACACGCCCGTTGATCCTATGCAGACGGCCTATCAACTCCTCAATGATCCTGACAGGACGCCCCGCGGTCTTGACGAGGCGGTGCGAGCGGAAGGCACCGGTTCACCTTCGAGCCTGAAACGGACAAGGGCCAAGAGGCTGTCCAAGAACCCTACTCTTTCCCCACACTCGGCACGCCCATCCCGCCAGATTACCCTCGAGGACCCGGCAGAGCCAGAGAAGACTAAGTCGCCAATACAAGAGGCTAAGCCACGCCGGAAATCTACCAAGAAGCGCCCTCAAAAGAGCTATAGTGTCTGGATGCCATCCTCTCAGGTAGATAACTCCGACGAATCTGAGGAGTCCTACAGTTCTGAAGAAGACAAGAACACTACCATGGACTCGGAGATCTCACCACCTGGCTCGCCTCCCTCTCCACAGCGTCCACAAGCACACAGGCGAGTGTCCTCTGTTCCTTCGCTGGAACTACCAAGCATCCCAAGACAAAGGAAGTCAAGCCGACCTTCAACACCAACACGGGATCAAGAGGATGAAATCGACAGCGTTCGGGAGACTTCAGCCTCTGCACCACCAAAGATGCACGGAAAGAGCCACGATATACTTGTTGACGATATTCTGGAACCCAAAGCAGAGGCCCAGGAGCCACCGCCAACACCGCCACACCGATCTTCTAGTCCCGCAACCCCTGTAACCCTCAAGGGAACCAAAACCCCACTGTTTACTCCTACCCTACCTGGTTTCAAGAACAAGCGGCGGTCATCGTCACCCTTGAAGCATGAGTATGAGCCTTCTACATGTACAGAGGAGTCGAGCGAGAGCGAGGAAGAATCCCCCTCTGAAGATGAGGTAGACGAGGAAGACGAAGAAAGCCTCACCTCAGAGTCGTCAGAAGATGAACTAGATGACGATGTCCCCATGCCACTCATGCCAATCGGATACCTTGGGCCACGCGGGTACCCTGGCCGTACACACACGACTGGCAGAGAAGCCAGCCGTCCTGCCCCTGTAGAAAAAGTAGAGAACACCGAAAAGGTAGAAGACGAGACGAAAAGGTTTCCTAAAGTCTCACCTCCCGCATCGATTTACACTCTCCCCAACGGCACCATCACCCCATCACAATCCGCGTCGAACACACCATACAGAGCTGTTCCGCAGGATTCCGGCAAAGCTTCGAAGACAATCGCATCTATCTTCGCTTGGTCTGATGCTGGTCGGTGGGACAGTCTGCACCCAGACGAATGTAGCATTGTCGTTACGCCAGGCAAGATTGAGGTCTTCGAGATCTCGGCCAACCACTCTAAGCCTTTCCTGGCCGACGGCGACGAGATCATCACCCCCAAGGGAGGTGCTCCCCTAATTGCGGTTGAGCTTACCCCACTGGTGCCGTTGCGCAAATCAACGGCTATTGATATCTCCATTCGCTCCCCACCTACCGCAGAGTCACGCATTAAAGCTGGCAACAACATCATGTTGAGAAGTCGTAACGCAGCTGAGTGTTCGCAACTATACGCCATGATCAACCAATCCCGCATCAACAACCCCACCTACATAGCTCTTCAGAACGCTCGCGGCCCTTATGGACAATCAAGCTGGGCCGAAGCAATGGACCGCCAGAACGCAGCTAGGGCAAGCGCTGAGTCTTCTGGTTGGCTTGGTGGCACATTAGGCAGGAGAAGCAGCTACCGCAAGTCAAGCACACGCGCTGCCTCCATCTCCGCAGCCACCGAATCATCCGTCGGCACTATGAACTCCGCCCTCCGCTCAGCATTGGGCCGCTTTTCATTCGGCAAGAGCGGCGTCTTCAGCATCCGCAACTCAACACTTGGGTCCCGTAGTACAGGTTCCTCGTTTGATAATGGCTCCAACTCTCGACCTGGCTCTGGCGCAACTACACCTACCGGCGATGGACTGCGAGCGCCTAGTACACCAGCTGGAATTACAAACACCAAGTGCAGGCTTTACGAACGAGAGTCACTTAAGAAATGGCGCGACATGGGCAGCGCACGGCTAACAATCATGCTGCCCTCGCCCAACCCAAGCGAGCCATCATCGCCTATCAACCCACGACAGCGCGCGCCCGGCACAAGAGATCACACACAGGAGCGACGCATTCTGCTCACTGGCAAGAAACACGGTGAGATACTGCTTGATGTTACCTTGTCCGAGACATGCTTTGAGCGTGTCGCACGCAGTGGTATCGCTGTCAGCGTATGGGAAGACCACATGAACGAAGACGGTCAGGTTGGCGGAGTTGGCAAGACTGGCAGTGTCTTGGGCGCAAGAGCAAGGGTCTTCATGGTGCAAATGAAGAGTGAGAGGGAGTGTGCATACTGCTTCAGTCTTCTCGGCAAGCTGAGATACTAAGCTCCAAACATGAGGAGAGACAGGGGACCGCACCGACAAAACTCAGCAACCGACATCATATATCCGCGTTACCTCGTCACTGCTATCCATTTCGTGCTTTTGTACTGCGAGCAAGCGTGGCGTTCTTTTTCACGATTTACAACGGGCGGTATTTCAAGAGGGCTTTCTGTGATACCAAATTCCCTGTACAACTTTCGCTTTGTAATACTGCTTCATGTTCGTTACTTTCTCTGTCAATACTGGTTTTCATATGCATATATGGATGGAGTGTTTTCTTGTCTTTGGGGAAATATACACGTGTCTTTTGCGTTTGATACCAGGTGTGTATATTTGAGATTTCTCGGGTTTTCTGAGTACGAGAGGTATACAGGATTAACGCCGCGCTGGGCGGAATGAGGTGGACAGATTAATGGAGAGATGTGTTGTCGAACTTTTTGTAGTGTAATTGCGTCGAACACAGCCTACTGGGCCTCATGTGTCGTAGTGATTATGAAATAGCCCGCTTACTATGTGGATTGTACTACGTAATCTCGCCCGAAAGATACATCCCCTTTGACTCCTACAACGATGGAGAATAGCTAGGCTGCACCCAACTGCGCCGTCTTCGAATCCACCAGCCCCTCGTAAGTACACTCGGTGAGATCACCAAAAAGCTCCAATGCTGATGCCCAGCTCTTTCTCTTGGATGATCTTTGACTTCATGATGTCGCCATGGTTTACTCGCAAGTGTACCCTGCATGAGTCCGGGTTTTGACCTGGCAGGGTAAACTCGTGCATCTTCCGCGCAGTGATTGAGAAGGACTTGGGTTTCTTGCACTTACCGGCCTTTGTCGCTAGTATGCGTCTTGGCGATGGCCTTTTTTTTTTTCACAGGAGCTGGTAGTGCTCCTTCTCTAGACTCGGTTGGCGGACTGATGAAAAAGGTGGAAGTATTCAAGTCCCACAATAGTGCTTAGGGTGTCCTGGGTAGATGTCAAGTCCAGCTGCTACGGGGGCCATGGCGTGGAGATGTGATGGAAACCTACGGCTTGTTCTCGGATACCCCTCTCGCGCATCTTGGTCAGTTTCCACCCTCCTGGAGTGCCTTTTGGGGAACAGGACAAGGAATCCCAACGTTCCTTGATCCGCCTGCGACAATTTGAACCAGGGAGTCGTAGCTCTTCATCCGGAACTTGAGAACTTGTTCCAAGGCGCACTGATACCGTCTTCAGTCGTAGGGATGCGGTGCTTAGAAGACGTGCAAGCCCATACTTCTGCAGCGGCGAGGTCTCCTGGACAATCAAGATACGCTGTGATGTCAGGCTTATGCTGACACATTCGACGAACATCCGTTGCAGCTCTTCGGTTGGTGTTTTAGCGTCAAGTTTTGTAGAGAGTATTAAGACCTTGTAGATATAGATCTTGCAACTACCAAATCGGGCTCTAAATCGCGGTTGATCGGTGCGGTGGACGTGATTAGACAGGTGGTATAATTACTTCAGGGCTGCATCACGGACTGATATAAGAGAGTAGTATCTCGCCATCACGTAACGTGCAAGGAGCGCAGTGGCGATGAAAAATGGCACCTGATAAGACCAAGCACTCAGTGAAAGCCAATTCCGGTGAAAGCGTGATAAAACTACTTTACAGCAACGACAAAATGTTTGATCCGTTATTACGTCTACGTCTTCCGCATTATTGATACAGCATTACTTGAACTGTTATCGCGAGACTTCACGATGGGAGGAGTTGTGGGTTCCGATGACCTGGATGTGGTTAAAGCGGATATCGGACTTTGAAGCTAATGCGCTTTCTACATGCCATTAGTTTTGAGAAGCTATTGGTAACTGCTAAGCATACGAGCAAAGAGCATGACACTCTCGGAGGCCTGTCGTAATGGGCAATTGCTCAGTTCATGTCTTCGTCCTTGATGCATACCAAAGGGCCCAACATATTGCTCGTTCTTTCAGAAGTATAGTCCGCGTACAAGACGGAGACACTGAAGAAACACAGCAAGCCTGCGAGTAATAAGGCTCGGTATTTATACTCCATCTTACTCACGCTATCCAGCGCGTAATGCCTGGCACTAGAGCTCAAATGTTGAAGTTGTTTCCGTCATGCATCCGGTTCGCGCTAGCTCGTCGCATGCGCTCACAATGGTTCACAATTAGTTGATCGCACCACGTGGGACGAGTGTGCACACTTCGACGTTTCTCAACATAGAAGGTGCAAGTTCATCGGGTAGTATCGCCGCACGTCCATCGCTGCACCATCAGTCGCGGTTCTGATGGAAGGCTAACCTTGGGACGTGTAAGTAGTAGTCTGGTGATGGAAGCGATGACGGCGATAATCTGAGAAAAGCGATACATCGACCTATTAGAAAACGAGCTATCATGTATGCCTGATCGTCGACAAGATTAAAGGACAATGCACAACAACAGAACGACAGAAAGATTAAGCTCTGAAGATTCACGTTCTGAACTCGTATTCTATAGCTGGCCGTACCAGCAGATTGTGACTGCCACTACCAATCATACTTCTGTCCATACCTAGCAATGAACTCACCCACATCAGCATCTCTTTCACCCTGCACAATCTCCAACAGCCCCTTCGCGCTCGTCTCTGAGCTTTCGATGCCGTTTTCCTTTCTCTGTTCTCTATCGCCGCCCAGATCCGTTACCACAAAGCCAGGACAGTAGGCCCAGACTTTGAACCCGTTCGGCTTGAGCTGATTGTACTGGTATGCCGTCAACATGTTCAGCGCAGCTTTGCTCATGCGGTATCCAGGATATTTTACACCAGAATAAGGGCCACTATGATCCGAGATTGCGCTGATGCTACCGAGACCAGAGCTCACGTTGATGATGCGCGGGTTGGATGAGCGCTTCATTAGGGGAATAAGAGCTTGGGTAACGAGTGTTGCGCCAAACACGTTGGTCTCGAATGTCGTGCGCAGCAGGTCTCTGTTGGTCCATGTTCCGTCTCTTTCAGGGCAAACACCAGCGTTGTTGATAAGCACATCCAGATGTCCGAAGTCCTGCTCGACTTTCTTGGCCGCCGCTTCGATAGAATGGTCGTCGTTGGCATCCAATTGTACTAGGGAAAGGGTGCCTTGGATGCCCGGTTTGGCTTGCACTTCTTTTAAAACGGTCTCGCCCTTTGAAAGGCTGCGTGCACCGATAATGACATGATACTTTGGGGAAGCGGAGGCAATGTAAATTGCCGTGTCCAGGCCAATACCGTTCGTCGCGCCTACACAAATAGTCAGAATGACGAGCTTGGCTTACAATTGGAAGAGTGGGTTACCTGTGATGAGCGCGACCTCTTTCTTCAAACTGGATGCCATATTCGACGGTAACTGATGGAGTATTGCAGGATGGTTATCAAGATATCCGATCGATATGAACTGAAGTCGATCCGATGGGGTCTGGCGATGCTCACTTGACGTGGAACAGTGGCATATATATATCTTGCCAGCAAAACAACGGTAGACGAACCGGTTTCTCAGGCGCACTGGAAGCAAAGCTGTGGAACAATTGGGTATAGTCGAGGCGAGGCATAGCGCCGTACATGGTATGATTAAATCCGTTAACTCCATGGGGCCGATATCCATGAAGTCATCCGAAACACACTGCCAAGCCGTCAAGTCAAAATATACTGGTCAGGTCATATAGATTTCCTCAAAAGTGTTTGCTATGGCGTTGTATGACTAGACTTGGGCGTCACGTGTGCCTAGGTTGTACGAGGATGGCGCGAAGAGGCGATAACATCGTGGCATAAGTCCGAAATGCGCTTACAGTGTTAAACACCGGGCGCGAGCAAGTTATGAAGGGTTAGATATTGTAGCTTCGAGAAACGCGACTCGGAGCAAAGAGACACCGTTGGGACGGCGCAAAGGACACGAGCGTTCCCTTTAGCCAGCAGAAGTGCATCGTCGTGTGCTCACCTGACACAGTAGTTTCAAAACTTGGGCGTTTTCCGCGACGACTGCTAACATGCTGTGGATAGCGATAATCAAGGGTTCACGATTTTGCAGTTTCACACCTCTTTTATGAGTGTCCGACATGTGATGATGCACCGCCAGTAGTGCTTTCGTGACGACGCAGAGTCTTGAGACATGATTCTCGTAGTCTGCTGAGGCATGGGAAGGGACAGGTCAGCTTGTGGTACCTAGGTAGGGATGAAGTCATGATGAAGAAGTCACGACCATGGGTATGGAGACATCGGGACGCGTGGGGTAAAGAAACCTTGACGTTAGCGTGGCGCGACACGACGTCATGCCCGCCCAGCCCACTCAGCGCCTCAGCGCGCCTATAGACAAGTCGATGTCGTCCTTCCTGTCGTCAACCGACCCCTGAAGCGCATAGCGCCGCCGATAAGATGCCATCCCTTGTCCGGAAGCTGCTCATCTTCGCTGCCGTCGATGGGCTGATCCTCCAGCCGTCCCCGCCCCGCAACCACCCGCCGGCGACGCAACAGGCCATCAAGGTCGACTACAAGGGCAACGTAGGGCCGTTGTTGAAGGACAGGCGCGGAGAAGACACTGCGCCTGTGTCTGTGGAGGCGCATGGCATCATTGGTATGCGCGCGCTTATGGGCGCACTGCGATGTGCAGTGCATGGCTAACCCTACCACCAGGACTGCTCAAAGTCGCTACTTCCTACTTCCTGATATCCATATCCGACCGCGAACAGGTTGCGCTCATCCGCGGCAAGCCCATCTACAAGATCACCGATGTCGCCCTTATTCCGCTCTCATCGCAAGCCGACGCCGACAAGGCCATTGCAGCCACGCGGGACCACTTGAAGCGTCGCAATCGAGCACCGGGGCTAGAAGACGGAGACAGCGATAGCGCTAGCGAGGATGGCGCGCCCAGCGTAACGGACTCGCTTGTAGAAGATTCCTCGTCTGCACCCAGCGAGACCAAGGACACTGTCACTGGGCAAAAAGGCAGTGCGACCCAGAAGACAAGCGTGGCCGAGGATGTCATACAACGGAAGGGTGTATATGGCAGATTCGCCGATAAGTGGTTCTCGCGCAAGGGCTGGAGCGCCGACAACAGACGCCTGCAAGGGCTGAGCTCCGAAGAGAACCTGGCCGCGAAGAATGTGCCGCAGAACGTTGACTCGGTAGTGCCCAAGGAGGAGGAGCAATCCAAGACTGAGTCGAAGCCAGATGCGATACCCGCAGGTGACAAGCACATTTCAGAACCAGTCAGGCCAGAGGCGATACCCAAGGCGTTGAGCGGCGAGCAGGACGCCGCAACAGTAGCTCTCTTACCAAAGATCCTACAGACCACCAAAATGTACTTCTCATCGGGCAACTTCTTCTTCTCCTACGACTATGACATCTCACATGGCATTGGCCAGCAGCAACCCAGTTCTAGTGTTGCGCTGTTCAAGCAGTTTGATCCTCTGTTCTTCTGGAACCAGCACATCGTCTCGCCCTTCATCGATGCTGGCCAACATTCTTTCGTGCTCCCCGTAATCCAGGGCTTCGTTGGCCAAAGACCCTTCACTATCAAGACTGCGAATGGCCAATCGAGCAGTCTCGTAGTCGATTCAAGTGCCACACCAGACGATATTCAGCTGCAGTCCTGGCATGAGAAGCAAAGGGAGGAGTCAGAACCCACGACAGAAGCAGGTATCGAAGCGCCCGCTCCGGACGCTTCTCTTGCAGAAGGTAAGGACTTTCTATTGACACTCATTTCGAGACGGTCTACCAAGCGGGCTGGTCTTCGCTATCTGCGACGAGGGACGGACGACGAGGGATGCACCGCAAACAGCGTGGAAACGGAACAAATACTGTCGACACCAACTTTCAGCACGACGCAAGACAAGATCTTCTCCTTTACGCAAATCCGTGGCTCCATACCCTTGTTCTTCTCTCAATCGCCCTACAGCCTGAAGCCCCAGGTCTCTACTTGGGGGTCTTTTGACACCAACGCTCGAGCTTTCAAGAAGCATTTCCTCGATTTGTCTTCGCGCTACGGTGACATCTATTGTGACTCGCTCATCGACAAACACGGTACCGAGGCCAAGATTGGCGAACTTTACGAACAGCATGCCAAGGCGCTCAACGAGGACGGTGGGATTGACGGCAAGGGCAAGCAGTTGGGCTTTGAATGGTTCGACTTTCACAACGTGTGCCGTGGTATGCGCTTTGAGAACGTTTCAAAACTGATGGACTCCATCGAACCCTTTATGACGTTGGCCGGCTGGGTAGAAATCTCGGAAGACCAACTGAAGCGGAAGCAGTCCGGTGTCTTGCGCACAAACTGTATGGATTGTCTGGACCGCACCAACGTCGTCCAATCTGCGTGCGCTAGGACTGCTCTTGAAGCCCAGCTGTCAGTGGGTAGTTACAGCATCGACCTCCAGAACGACCCTAGCACTTCGTGGTTCAACACTCTCTGGGCGGACAACGGCGACGCAATATCTCGGCAGTATGCTGGCACCGCTGCGTTGAAAGGTGACTTTACGCGCACCCGAAAGCGACAGATAACTGGTGCGCTTACCGGTTTTGGTCTGACACTCACGAGATACTACAACAACATCGTAAATGATTATTTCGCTCAAGCCGTCATTGACTACCTCCTCGGCCGCGCCACTGATACCATCTTCGCAGAGTTCGAAGCCGACATGAAGAGCTCTGATTATTTCATTGACGTGCGCAAGGTACGGCAGCAGGCAATCGAGCGTTGTGCTGGTATCGTGATCGAGGATCGTGACGAGGACCTGATACACGGATGGACCTTGAGCGTCCCCACCGCTGTTAACCAAGTCAAGACTGCCACGTTCGAGGAAGCTGTCTTGCTACTAACGGAGAAGGCCCTGTATTTCTGCCGTCTCGACTGGGGCACAGAAAAAGTACGCGAGTTTGAACGAATCCCGCTGGACAACGTACAGGGGCTCATGCGCGGCGTTTACGTTACATCTACACTAGCGCAACGACACACAGACACAGACAAGAATGTTGGTCTCATCATACGGTACCGAGCCGACACCCAAGGCGAGCTAGTACGACGAAATACAAGGGCTCTAGATTCAGGGGCCGCCAACGACGAGCAGCGGAAAGATGACGCTAAGAAGGACCAGAAGCAGGATGCTGCGGGCCGCTTCTTGGCGTTCAAAGCGTTACCACCGAGAAGCAGTGTTCCGTCATCTCCTGGCGACAGTCCAGAGAATGAGGGCGAGGTGGTGAAGTCAGTCTGCGACGAAATCGCGAGAATCGCCAACGAGATGAAGAAAGGAGGAAGAGATGAAGACAAAACACTCGAGGTAGTAGAAAAGGACATCATCAGCGTTGCGGACGCGAAGAGAACTACAGGCTACCTCGAGCAGTTTGAGTATTCCTTGAAAAAGCTTGTTTGGGGCTAAGCTGCGGAACATCGCGATTGTGTCATGTCGTTCTTCACTGCACTCTGTTCGGCACACAGTATATACTCATCTGGCAGAGATGTCCGTGCTATGTAGTCATATCAGGCCATGGTTTTTTTTTTTCGGTATTCCATTCATGACCTTCTCGAACGCTATGGTGCCTCGATGTATCAAGTCCTCTAAGAGGCAGTGTTCCGACTCGCGATGTGTTGACTGAAGCATCAGTCAATGTAAATCTCCACTTCCCGACGTCCTCGAGTAATTACATAAACTGCTGAAGAGCCTTGCATCCAGCACGGCGGATCAACGGCGCTTCCGACAACCGGTTACTCAGGTGCACTTGAGACGATGCGGGTGGCTGCCGGCTAGTTGGCAAGCTTGGGAAGGCCGCATCGGGAAATGCATCCGCTTTGCTTGTGTCGTGTTGCGCATCAACCTCGAGGATGAGCATGGAGCATTAAAAACTGCAGAGCACTCTTTGGGAGTTTCTCAGGAGGTCGCCTTCTGACCAACATAACTGGGGAAGATGCGACCCCACGGACTGGCATCAACCCAACATCTTCTCCGCGTTCAACCTCTCCTCACTCCCACCTTTCTTCAATGCAAGCGACGACCCCACTCTTCAGCGCGATTAGGCGTTAACACCGTTGGGGGTTTGTTTCCGTATCAGCAGAGCCGCGCCGCATCTTTGGTCGGTGCAACATCACAACGCTAGAACCTCGGCACATGCAACGCTGGACACACCATGATAAAACTGCATCGGTCTAATCGCCCCGTAACGGTGGTCACGCCCCACCTAGAGCCTCAAATCGTTTGGATAGAGGATACGGCGGTATATTGATGTGCTAATTGCATACAAATGTTTGGATCAGCTGAGGGATCGTTGAACGCCTCACCACGGCCCAGTATGCCACGCCCTCTTGGACGACTTGCTGAAGCTTAACGGTTACAGGCTTGCTCGGCACTCGGCATCGAGCTTAAGCTTTTGACTCGACGGGAGGCGCAAACCTCGTCTATGCTATTATCAGCAAGTCGCGTTCAGAAAAGCGGACCGACGTCAGCGGCTTGAAAGATTAGTGGCTGCCCGGGTGCATGTGTGTTCTCCATCACAGTGCGTGACGTCAACAGTGGAAACCTCACATTGTGCTCATCTGAGCGCAAATTGCACAGTGCGAAGGGGCCCACCAAATGAAAAAAAATCTTCTTCATGGGGTGCCCTTGGGGTGCTGAATTGGGGGCAAAAGTGTGGGTGTCTGGAGTCTGGAGGAAAAATGGAGCGAGCTGTTTTGCGGAGTGTGGTGTCACGCCCCAGGCTCGATGAGATCTGAGATGGTGGTCATCCATGAGCAGTAGCTGTGGTAAGACCAAACCACGAGAGGCAGCTCATCGTGATGATCGCAGCATCGTCTTTCCGTGGCACAACTGATGGCTTCCTTTGCCCTGTTGCCAACCCTTTCCCGTCGTCTCGGCATCAATTGTCCCCCATCCGCGCCCGACTCGACTCGCGAACACAAGCACTAAGCCGCCCCATCGTGTCAGGCTTGTCATTTCTTCACTCCGCCGCAAGACTCTATGCTATCCTCCCACCAATCAGCGCATTTCTCTTCGGCGACTATACCAAGGCAGGAAGCACATCAGTGTGTTTTCCAAAGGTCGAACGAGGATGGACGTTACCTGGGAGAGTGAAAGGTCCGCTGCGGGGCTCCCGCGTGGTTCTCCTAACCCGAGCTGCGCGCCTGTTATCAACCCGAGAGGAGCATGACATATAAACCTTTTTGTGCCCCGACGTTGTGGTTGTTTTCCTTCAACCACGCCTGTTCAGCCTCCGCGTCCATCTCATATTTCCATCTATAGGTGATTGGCAAGGCTAGACACCATCATGGTTTACCAGATTGGCAACATCTACGGCATCACCGCCATCGCGGTCATTGGCGGTGGACTGTTTGGTTTCGACATCAGTTCTATGAGTGCCATGTACGTTGACTCTCTCTACTACCAACAGGGTCGATGCTAACGTTTACAGTCTGCCAACGCAACAATACCGCTGCTACTTCAACCAGGGACCTTTGGGCCCACCGTTCACAGGTCCTGAAAAAAGCTGCTCTGGTCCTACAGCCGATGTGCAGGGAGGTATCACTGCTGCGTAAGTTGACTTTATCAACATGTCATACCTTTTCAAAGACTGACTCTGTATAGCATGCCTGGTGGCTCTTTCGTCGGTGCTCTCGTCTCTGGTTACCTTACGGATAAGCTCGGTCGTCGCAGGGCTATCCAAATCGGTTGTGCCATCTGGATCATCGGTTCCATTATCTCTTGCGCCGCTCAAAACATCGGCATGCTTATCGTCGGTCGCCTCATCAATGGTCTTTCTGTTGGTATCTGCTCCGCGCAGGTTCCCGTCTACGTCTCCGAGCTCGCTCCTCCTTCCCGCCGCGGTCGTGTTGTAGGATCGCAACAGTGGGCAATCACTTGGGGAATCCTCATCATGTATTACATCTCCTATGGCTGCAGCTTCATGGACGGTGAGAAGGCTTTCCGTGTTCCATGGGGTCTGCAGATGATTCCTGCTGTCATTCTGGGTTTCGGTCTTCTATTCCTACCAGAATCTCCTCGTTGGCTCGCACGCCACGACCGCTGGGAAGAAACGCAGGCTGTTCTTACTCTGGTTCATGGCAAGGGTGACCCCAACAGTCCCTTCGTCAAGCTCGAGCTGGATGAGATTCGCCAGATGATTGAATTCGAGCGCCAGAACGCTGATGTCACTTTCATGGAGCTCTTCAAGCCTAAGATGTTGAACCGTCTTCACATTGGTGTCTTCACTCAGATCTGGTCTCAGCTGACTGGTATGAACGTTATGATGTGTAAGTTCTCTACCCGCACTTTGATCTCTTTAACACGCGTGAACTGACTTTACTCCAGACTACATTACATACGTCTTCGGCATGGCTGGTCTCACGGGTAACATCAACCTCGTCGCCAGTTCGATCCAGTACGTTATCAACGTACTGATGACCGTCCCCGCTCTTCTCTTCATGGACCGCTGGGGTCGTCGCCCTATGTTTGTCATTGGCGCTGTCCTCATGATGACCTGGATGTTTGCCAACGCTGGCCTCATGGCTTCCTACGGCAAGCCCGCTCCCCCAGGCGGTCTCGGTAATATTGCCGAACAATCTTGGGAGATTACAGGCGCACCTGCAAAGGCTGTCATTGCTTGCACATACCTCTTCGTCGCCTCTTACGCGCCCACCTGGGGACCTGCCTCATGGGTCTACCCCCCTGAGATCTTCCCTCTCCGCATCCGTGGAAAGGCCGTTGCAGTCGCTACCTCATCCAACTGGTAAGTTCATTTTTTATTCAAAAAAAAAAACAAAAAAAACACAATGAACTAGCTCCTAACATTGCCGCAGGATCTTCAACTTCGCCCTTTCGTATTTCGTCCCACCCGCCTTCGTCAACATCCAATGGCGCGTCTACATCATCTTCGGTGTCTTCTGCTTCGTCATGGCCATCCACACTTTCCTCCTCTTCCCCGAGACAGCTGGAAAGACTCTTGAGGATGTCGAGGAGATGTTCATGGCTGGTGTTCCGGCCTGGAAGACAAAGGTCGAGTACAGCAGCACTCGCCGTGCTGAGCGTGGCGAGATTGACAATGAGAAGGCTGCTGGTCTTGAGCACAGCCCTGTCAGGGTTGAGAATGCCGAGGTCAAGGCCTAGGCTTGGTTGTGCATGTGGAATGACTTGACGTGAGATACGAAGGATCAAATATAATGGATAGGTAATAGCCACTATGGCTTTGTAAGGACATAGTCTCTACAGCTACCTTACTCTTTCACTTACGTAGTAAGAGCTAGTACTATTTAATCTTAGCTTTTTACTTAGCTTCTCTCTTCTTACTATGTAGCTTAATAACCTTTTCTTCTTTGAAGAAAAATTCATTTACTCTTCTTTTATTTCAAGTATTTCCTCTGTTTAACTATTTTACGCTTCTATATATAAAATCTACTTTATTTAATAGGAAGCGAAATAAGTAATAGCTTATTAGGCTTTTTAAGGAGATTGATGTATTTAAAGTAAGCGATTTACAGCGACTATTCGATATAGATTCAATGCATTGTCTTCTTAGAGCACGATCATGACTTGTTCATTCGTGATATATATGTACCATGAAACCTATTTCTATTCCTTCGCACAAGCCCGTGAGTCAACAAGTATTTTTTTACGCTTAGCAGACAGCATGGGTCTTGCCAGTCTTGCCCTGCAGACTGTGGTCGTCGTCGAAATGGTCTGTTGTCTTCTTCCTGTAGATGGGACTGACAATGGTTGAGCGACGACGCATGGCGAATGCGTGCTGCCTGTGCTCCTCAATCTTCTTCGCATCGAGCTTGTCAAGCGTCTGGAGCGCAAGCTTGAAGTCGGCAAGCAGTGCGTCGCAGCGAGACTTGGTAAAGTCCTCACGCACAACTACACGTAGCATCTTCATCTTCTCAGAATGAGGCGCCATGGTATAAGCGGGAACGACCCATCCGCGCTCGCGGAGTTGATGAGCACTGCGCCTGGTTAGCTACTATGCCTGCGAAATGTCTCAGGCAAACTCACATGGCGAACTCATCATACTGCTTTCCCAGATCCTCGTCGATTCTGCAAGCAACCAGAGGAAGACCAGCACCACTCCTCTGACTCATGATGATAAAGCCGAGTGCTTCCAGGTTCGCCGCCAGATAGTCCGCAGTGCGCGTCAAGTTCAACATGATCTTCCGGTAGCCGCGCTTACCTAGACGAATAAGCTGGTAGTACTGTCCGATGATCTGCGAAGCTCCGCGGGAGAAGTTGAGAGTGAAAGATGCCTGATCGGCACCGAGGTAGTTGATGTTGAAGACAAGCTCCTGGGGAAGGTACTTGGGATCGCGCCAGACGACCCAGCCGACACCGGGGTACACAAGCCCGTATTTGTGGCCAGAGACGTTGATGGATGTAACTTTGGGAAGACGGAAGTCCCAGAGTAGGCCAGGGTTGACAAAGGGAGCGACGAAACCACCAGATGCAGCGTCAACGTGAATGTCAACATCGATATTACGTTCAACCAAGAGGTCGTTGATGGCCTTGATGTCTTCGTATTCGCCGGTGTAGGTTGTTCCGAGGATAGCGCCTGGTGGAGTCAGTAAGATGTGGCACTATGGATTTTGGGAGAAGTACAAATGCCGATGGTGTTCTCATCGATGAGGTCCACACATTCCTTGGGGTCCATAACGTAGCGCTCAGTTGTGCAGTACACATATCGCTCCTCGACATCGAAGTATCGGCATGCTTTCTGCACACAATCAGTACGGGGGGTTTCCCGATGTGTGTGTCATCGCAAGATGACAAAACACGTACCTCCCAGCAGACTTGTACGGCCGAGTTCATGATCATGTTTGGCTTGTCGAAGGGCTTGCCCTCGGCCTTGCGCTTGTTTTGCCAAAGCTTCTTCTGAGCCAAGACTCCCAACTATGCCATGTCAGCTCGAGAGCCTCCAAACCCATATCACTGTGTGTACTGACCATGATGGCCTCGGAAGATCCAATAGTAGACGTGCCGATTGTGTTCGCTTCTGGATCGGCGGGTGCATTGAAAAGCCTCGCAATCATTGAAACACATCCTGTTCCCTATTCAGCAAACATTTCCAAAGCTTGTCATCCGCAGTATGTACGCACGGTTCTGGATATCGGCGCTGACGGGGTATTCTTCATAGTCGATGAAGTTCTTGGAGAAGGCGTCGCTGGAAGATAGGGTTACTCGGATGATGAGGGAATGCGGCCCGATTGAACATACACCATGAGCTTCTCGGCTTCTTCTTCCTGTATATCTGTCAGCGCTTGTGGTGTAGGGAAGAGAAGCGAGAGTCCATACCATGTACGTGGTTACGAATGAAGCCAAGTTCAGCGTCGGGGTGCCGTCGAGCGTGAGGTCGTCTTTGATCATGCGGTAGGCGCTGACAGCTGGTCAGCAATGTTACAGGCTTCACTGGATTGCAGAAGTAGTATCGTCCTGGAGAAGTGGTACTCCAAGCAGCGTCATACGTACACATGAGGAGGCATTTCCCGATCCCAATCACAGTTAGCTTGCAACACGGCCACAAATGTGCTGGAAACTCACGGGCATCTCGTGTCTCGGCAAGTCTTCAGCAGCATACTTGCTGCCGTACACGGTAGCAGTGTAGTCGTCATCCTCGTCCTCCGGGGTGAGGTTGATGGAGGTGGTAGCATCGATGGCCTGGAACTGACTCTGCTCCTCAGAGATCTCCTTGTGGGTTGATACTCGATTGATGTGCACCATGTTGGCGGCTGCAAAGGGTAGTCTTTGGTGTGCGAGCAGCGAGTGGGGAAGCGACGAGGGAAGCGACGAGCAATGGGCCTAACAAGGTCAAGTACGCAGCAGAAACAGCAGGTTATATCCCTCAGCAGCTCCTGCCGCGCCTAGCATGCAGCGTAAACACGCCGCCCACGTTCCAGCTCACCATGCTACCCCACCATGGCACGACTTGCATACGACGTACATGGGGCGCACTCCACGACGCGTGCGTCACGCACCCACGATGCAGACAGGCTGATCCAATCCTTTGTCAATCTGCTCTGCATGAGCTGTTTGGCCTGGACGTGAGACATGTGAAGAGGAGCACGGTTGCGCGTCCACGGTGCTCATTCGAGAGACACATGTCATAGCGGGGTACCACGCGTGTCGCTAAGCATTTGATCAGTGAAGCTTGTCTAGCTAGCAGCCAATAAATAGCCTTTACACCGCCTTGCGCTTGCCCGGCTGGTCCGGGCGATACGCTAACGCTTTTTCGGCGGAGCTGACAGCGGGCTTTGGAGCAAGGTGGGTAGTGCCAGGTACCATCTGCCCGGGCGTGTCTTGAATATCTGCCCCGCAGTCACATTCCACTACGGTTGGAGCTGAGAAAGTGTGTGCTGAACTTCACCGCCATCAGCCGAGCCATCACCATCTATCCCCAGCCGACAAGAATTCCTTTGCAGCAAGGCCTTCGTATAGCACACAAGGCCTCAGCGCAACTCCTGTCTATATCTACGCATCGGCGCCAGTGAGGACCGGGCTTTCTTGCCCAACGTCGATTGGGTGTGTATTACCCGCCGCAGAAAGCCAAGGCTGCGGGTAAGCTGCGGCACGAACCTAGGTGCGCCCAAGTGAGAACCCCAAGAACCCCATACGCAACTGTTGTCACTAGTGCTGAGTCGAGGGAGTATCTGTGTCATGCATTGGAAAACGAAAATATTCTGACAAGACTGCTTGCTTGAGCGCATACATGTATATCTCTCCAAAAAAAAAAAGTGTTACGCCTTTGGTTATTGCTGCTTCGCCATTATGCCCAGACTCCATAGAAATGCCAAGTGCGCATGTTTGCCAATTCACAATAGCTGGGAATTGGGCGCATGCGTAAAGTGGTAGCAACGTGATTTCAATCCCGCGCGCCGGGACATCAACATATGCCAAGCTTGCTCGGATAGCCCGAAATACTAGCTGCGAAAGTGTTGTTGCTTATGCCGAGAGTACTGACAAACAAGGGACCCGAAGGTCTGGATGGCTAAAGCGGATGTACCACGCTTGAGACTTGGCGACCGTGTTGCCGTATCTTGAAGAACTGCGGCGGCAATATAGTATCGGGTCCCCAAGGTCGACAACTTGAGTCTCCTCAGTCGCAACCGCATCGTTGGCCCCTATAGACTTTCACATGGAACACATTGTGTTCTGTAGAAAATCCATGTCTTCCTTTCATGCCTTATATGATGTTCGCAATGCTGATGCGACTTATGCCTGACGGTGTAGGGCTTGGGTTGGGTGGGGGTTTTGGTGGGGGAGGTGCGTCGGTCGCTAATTGTACGCGCTTGACGGGATTATGTGGCGGAGGATAATAGGCTGGCGATTGTGTAGATCGGTGGAGGTGTTCGTCCATCAACTGTCTGATCATTCTTTCAGCCTGAGCCCAATCATCTGATTCTGTACAAACGTTCGTCGGTGAACCTGATGGCGTTCGTAAGGGTAGAGCGTCTCGCATCGGTTCGTCTCTGCCTGGTAATCGTATGGCGCTTGCGGCTGCCTTTTGCGTCGAGCTCAAATAACTTGATTCGTCGCCCACCCATACCCACGAGTGCTGAAGGCTGTTTTGAGCGTCTGCACTGACGTACGCAATCATCTCCTCGTCCTGCTCGAGTTGTTGGCTGCTCGTCTGACCACTGCGTACACGATCAAACATCTTCTCCAAAAAGAACGCCACATTCTTTCCACATGCCGTGTTGATCTTCCGTACACTGCCGATAGCTCTTGAAAGATGCAAGCACACCAGCGCAGCTTTGTACTCGCCACGGAAACAAAGCACGAGTATGCATCTCCATAAGTGCAGAGCCACCGTGTTGCTCGCAATCGACGCTACTCGCTCTTCCCAGCCTTTTCCCGAATCCGGCTTCGTGGGATTATGCAAAGCTCTTGACACATACTTCGCTGTATCTTGGGAAACGGAGACGCAGCGCTTCAGAGCGTTCGCCCGCTCAGCTGGACCCGACAACGGGGTGAGGTTGCGCCGGTACATATGGAAGCGAGCGGATAACAAGCATAGGATTGTAGGTAGTGCCGTTACGTCGAATAATGCACTAGAATCTGGCTGATAGGCTTCGGGAAGGACTAGTAACTTCAACCGGAGCTCCTCATCAAAACTTTGCAGAGTCTGAGGTAAGACGACGCTCGATCTTAGGACCTGGTATAATGGTGCATACAGGCGCGTGATATGTACGTTTGCCACAAAGCCAGTGAAGTGGGCCGGCTTTGCCATTGAGCGAAATGAGCTATTGGCTTGGATGTAGCGATCTTCTAGTGAAGATGGTAGAGAGATCTCGCAATCGCTCTCATGGATGATCATGGGCTTACCTGTTTCAAGAGAGATGATCCTTCATCAACGTTAGCTATAGGCAACAGAAAAACGTGGAAGAAGGCCCACGTACCTATCACGGACATATATGGCCCACCAAAGCCTACGTCGAATCTCGCCATCGACAACGGGCCAGCAATCAACCTCAGGACAAATTTCTAGATCTTGTGCCGTTCGTGCAGCAGAAGCGAGCCATAAGGATCCTACGGAGTGCACGTTGCTCTCGGTAGCGTATATGCTCAGCAGGAATGCTGCTTGAGCAAATGTGACCGATGAGTCCTGTGGCCAGGGTTGGAGAACAGCGGTTGCTATCTCATACATTGTCTGTCCCTTGGACGCTGAGATGAGAGTGTTCGTGTGTTCAGCCCCAGCTTGCAAAGCGCCGCAAGCCAGTACCGCAAAGAACAGCCCGATCCATTCACGCGAGCAGCCCTCGAATGTCTTCGACGTATAAACTTCGTCCACTTCCCGCTGAAACCTAGGCCAATGGACCGCAGGATACCATTCGTGTATTGTCTCGAGGTAAGAGCGCGCGAGGTGTGCAAAGTCTGCGCGAATAGGTATCTCGGGTAGGCGCCAATTTGCAGCTACGGCGCTGCCGAGGGTCTGATGCGGCGTAGGAAATATGCCTTTGGAATGCGTTCGGATATTGTTGCGGACATGGTCGAAATTATTCAAGGCGGAGAAAGGTATCTAACGTGGTCCCGGTAATGCGCCAGCGTGTGCTTCCGAAAGTCGGCGCTTCATGTCTGCTTGTTCGATGTCCAATGGCTCCTTGTCCGAGACTCTCGTTCGTAGCTGAGAGTTCACATGAGTCAACTCAGCTATTTGGCTCTGAAGATCTTGAACCTGTCTAAGCAAGTCAGCAATTGTTTGCCCGACTACGATCGATGATGGTTACGTACTTGATAGATGACATCCGGCGATTAGTCTCCTTTGTGAACTGACACCTGTGATTACGGCTCGAACATTCTGAACAAGCCGATGTCTCCGTCGCATCGCACTGTTGCAATCGTCAGCTACAAGCCATATATATCCGTGTTCGTTCTTCTGTCCGGAACTTGCTCATGACAATGTTTAGTCGCGGCAGATCTTGGATGCAGTTCGATGTACACTTGGTCGAAGCGATTAAGATGAAAGATTGTCGTCTGGGTGGCCAGTACCTGGTCACCGTTCCACAGTCTCACTTGATCGCTTGCAAATGCATCACTGACGAATCGCCGGACTTGACTTGATTCTCATGAACATATGAGCTCTTCCCGCATTATCTACTTACCTTGACTTTGCGCTCTCGGCAAGCATCGCATGAGGGGTCTTTTCGTCGTTGCCTATATGCACGTTTCTGCGCATTCAAATTTGCGGACGATATCTGAGTAGGCGATACCATCAGGCCAGCTCCTTCGTGATTCTGGTCTAGTAAGCCTCCAGATGCCGTGCTGGGTGAAGTCGAGTGGCTGTAGGAATTCGAGGAGTATCCCGGGGACCTGGAGCCAAGCTGTGGGACTGTGGGTGCAGTCAGAGTAGTTGTGCGAACAGCCGGATGCGCCATAGCGAATGGGTTAGGAGGTATCATGGTCCGTGGTGACTGCTCGCTTGGACCTGGTGGGGTCTTGCGCATGTTGTCAGGTAGTCAAAGCAGTCGTAGAAGGCCGAGTATGGAAGTCGAACTTTTCCCTGTGAAAAAGGAACTCCAGTCGAGCCAACGTGGTTGTGGGGAAGGAGTAAGTGGTTTCGGTAGCAGCCGAGCACAACCCTGATACGAACGGGCCAACAGCGTGAACAGCTCGTAGCACCAAGTAAACGTGGTCAGCCAATGGAAACCTGTCATCAACACATCATGCTGTCTTGGCGTTATGCGAGTTGCGGAGGGCGAGAATTTGTTAATGAACAAGGTGACTAATGAAACCACTCCCAGGGTGGAGAAGTCGTGCAAGCGAGCGATAAGTTGCGTAGGTTGAATTATTCGGGCATACAAGCCGGAAGCGCAATAGTTGGATGTTCCGTGTCGCTTGAGTGAGAGTTGTCAGCCAGCCGCTCGGCTGAGTGGCCGAGATGCCACAGCTTTGGGTTAGGACCAGTGACTAGGCTCACTTGAATGGACTGCGAAGTGGTGTGTGATGATTGAAAATCCACGGCCGTGAGGAAATGAGGGACACTTCGGCAGACGGCAAGGGTCTAGGTAACGATGTTAAATCTCGGCAATGATCCGAAGGAGGGAACGCTGAATAATTCGGGGCTGTCGTATGGGGCGACTCTGCCAACCGTAGTGCTGCACTGATCAGCTGAATGCCCAATTACAGTAATATTCGTCCAAGCACACCTTCTACTACAACGATAGAAGGACCTTGTCCAGTCGCCACCTTTCGATCTCGGATGAGTGCTATGAGCGATACAGGGGATTGGTGAAAGTGCTTCGTCCAAAGCACGTGTCGACTTGGCGGTGCGCTGAAATGAAAAGGAACCTCGGGGACCCTGTACAGGTCTCCGTACCCTGGGAAAGTAGGGCTGTTTAGCAAAGCCTGCTCAACAACAACAACAACAGCGGGAAAGCTTTTCGTGCATTTCACATACCGGTATACAGAAAAAGCAAAAGCTTATTGCGGGTCGAAAGTGCCACGGATGCCCAGATATGTCGTTTGGTTTCCGTCAGCCAGTGGGCCGATGGAAGTCATGCACCGCTATCTTTTTGTGTCTCGTGAGTACTGCCCAATGGCTCCGCACACGGCGTGTAGCTGGAGATGCTGCTTCGACTAGAACGAGATGAAGCGAGCGTTCTCGTTCCAATCCTACACGGGCTGGTAGCTCCGCTAGAAGGCTCGGACGCAGATCCGGATGGTTAGTCTTACATGACAGCTTGTCCGGCTCTGATGAAGGCGTTTTGTTCCAGAAGATGATCGTTTAGTGCCTAAATACCAGACGGTCCACATGGCTTCACCTAAAACGTCCAAGGCATACCTTTTCGGCGAGATTCATACAGGGGTTTACCTGCATGTAGCGTTGAAGAAAGCCCCTTCGCTAACGCCTGTGGCCATGGCAGAAGCACACGGGATTTCGAGTCTGCAGCACGAGGACTACTTGGTCAGACTGTTCTCGACTACGAAAAGACGATAGCGAAAGAGGCGCAGGACCGTGTTTTTTTCTTCTCACCCATCAAGCGGATAGGACACACCGTCACGGTGGTTCACTAGCGATCACTTCCGACAGGCTCTAGTGGGGTCCGCGGATACTGTAGCCAGACCATCTCAGCCACAGCACGTTGAGCAGTGGATTCGCCATGCACGGCAAGCCACAGCCACAGTAAGTGCCGTGTGGACTCCGATTTGATCGTGCGTCTGACCTATGTAATGCCTACACTGATGTGACCAGGAACCAGAATCTTCATGCTGAGATGATGAAGGCGTGGCCCCCTCCTGAGTAGGTGCAACAAGCGTTGAGGCGACACTTCCTCATTCAGGACACTGTTCCGACAACTGCTCTGCCCGTGTCGCCGGAAACCATCCCTGACCTTGCGGCGCCCGTCGACAGGTGTGGCACGGCTGCTTGCAAAACGTGGTTCCCCACGTTGCAGCTCGTGTCCGCGCCCGTCGCGGAAGCCCCACAGCAAGGCCAACGTATTGCTAGGCTGTTCTTCTGGTGATTCTATGCTTGGCATCGACAGCGTTCCGACCAGTCAAATGCGATGTGAAGAGCTGTTCACTGTGCGAAGCCGAGGTGACCAGAAACCAGGTCAGGGCGGGTGGGAATTTACTTCCAACTGCCGAACCGCTCGCCTAGACCGCCGGCGCTGACCCCCTCGCCACCTGAAACTGACAGCTGCCCGGATAGCAAGCTCGGATCGGTGCCTTGCCAGGCTTTTGACGGACGTGTCAATAAAAGCTGCCATGTTTCTGATGCACGGCAGGGAACCTCGTGGCATGCGCACGAGCGAGCACCAATCTCAGTGGCCTGTAACATCTGTTGAGTATGTCGATCTGGCCGTGCACGCCAACACCAAGACCCGCAAAATCCTTCTACTGCATACACGATTCTGGGTCTGCAACTCGGAGTTTTGATCTTTTTATATCCCGTGCGTCGCTGCACATGTCGCGTGGAGGGGGCAACACCGAGGGTGAGATTCAAAATCTGCCGTCGAGTATCGATTCAATGCTGTCCTCTCTGACTGCAATGTCGTGTGCTTCTGCCATCGAGGAGGACTTTGGTCGACAACGGTGGAAAGATCTACAAGTGGGATCGCTCGTTGATCATCTATGATTGCGCGGCCCCCTGACGGGTCGGTAGCTTCCGTCACAGGAAGGCAGCCGATGGGATTTCGAGAAAGGCGACTGGGATGTCAAGGTGAGTGACGGGCTGCGACGCCGGTCATCTGCGAGAATGGACCGAGTGTGTCTTGGCAGACCCGAAGTTGAGTTCTGCAACCCGAGTGTGACATGGGATCGGCCCTCCGATAAGGCGCCGTTGGAGGTAGGCTAAAATTTCGCCGATGATCTTTCGCCTGGCGGTTTCCAACTACGACGATCAGCACATGTCAGTCCCAAGTCGGGTCTTCTGTGGAAAATCGCTCAGGCGCTTGGAGAAGGGGCAAAGCTTGTCGCTGGCGGACTGATGGCCATGTGCGCGATTCGGAGTCGTGTTGGGGTAGAAGTGGCGACGTGACAACGCGTCCATCTCGCGGCAGTTAGTCCCGGTCGGCGAGAAGGGCGAGAAGTGCATCCGCCGACAGCATAATGGTTTGAAGGATGCATGGTGTTGTTCCTGCAATATCCGCAGCCATCTCGATGGCGGGTGGTGGAAACACGCCAGCTTCTTCGCACCTTCCATCTCACCCGCTGACCACGATGCCGGTGTTTACTCCCACCACCAGAGGCAGGCACGGCTCACCTACGCCTTCCCTCATGTGCCACGGCTAAGCAGCTGGGTAGCATGTCGTTCCGCTGGGGCGCAATGCCATGGCTTCGCAAGGCGAGACATGTCTCACGCCAGCGTCCCCAGCTCGCCTTTGTGCGAGGCACCTGGATTGCCGCATACCAAGAGCCGACAACCTTAACTCAACCTCCGACTGCTCATTGCCACGCACGCCATGGACACAGATGAGTGCATGTTTATTTTCAATAAGTCCAAGAATGCGCGTCCGGGTTCATGTAACCATTTTGCACGGCAACGAAACAGGCAGCCGAGTGCTACAGGATACCCTGCATTGTATACGCCTGCTACGTAAAACATCAGAGCAATCGTCTCGACCGCATACCTGACATGCACTGGTCAGCAACGCGTTTGTTCAAGCCAGACCTCCCCACCACGTGCAGGCGTAGATATACAACCCGCTACCCCTCCTACCAGAGTTAGCACAAGGTGCAGCCTCGGTACATCGATGCAGCTTCGAATGGCAATGCCATCACCGAGGTCACTACAATAGTAATCCACGAGTGATCACCCGTTCCGTTCACAAAATTCCCCATATAGGAGCCTTGTTGGTGCATCTATCGCTCCACTGTCGCCAAGCTCTCCACGCTCGACTGACATTACCATCATGGCATCTGCGCAACAAGATGTGCAACTGCACGACTTCTCCAACATCTTCAGCTTAAAAGGCAAAGTAGCAGTCGTGAGCGGCGGATCACGAGGTCTCGGTCTACACGCTGCATCAGGGTACAAACTCTCTTCCTCCCACTCTGACCACCCTAACTCCCTCCAGCCTCCTCTAAGCCGGCTGTTCCAAAATATTCATCACCTCGCGCAAAGCCGATGCTTGCGACGCAGCCGTCGCAGCCCTCAATGCACTCCCTAACAAATCTCCCGGCGCCCAAGCCTACTCCATCCCAGCAGATAGCTCTCAGATCTCTGAAATCGAACGTCTAGTAAAAGAAGTAGCCAAACACACAGATCACGTGGATATCCTCTTTGCAAATGCGGGAGCTACGTGGGGCAGTAAGTTTGAAGAGACGGATGAGAAGAGCGGGTGGGATAGGGTCATGGATTTGAATGTCAAGGGTGTGTTTTTCACGATACAAAAGTAAGTTTTGCACGGCCCTCTTTTACGTCAATAACTGGGGGAAGGCCTGGCTTGAAAGGATGAACAGACTGACCTGGCTCAGATTCACACCGCTGCTCACGAAATCAGCGACTGTGCAAGACCCCTCGCGCGTCATCGTAACAGGCAGTGTAGCAGGAATCGGCACTGGTTCTCTAGGCGAAACAGGCACTTGGTCGTACGCTGCTTCCAAAGCCGCAGTCCTGCATCTTGCACGTAATCTCGCTATTGAACTAGGGCCTAGACACATTCTTGTCAATGGAATTGCACCCGGCTTCTTCATGAGTAAAATGGCAGCGGCGTTGATGGAGAAGGCAGGCGGCGAGGAAGTGCTCGGGAAGAGCAACCCAAACGGAAGGGTGGGAAAGCCAGAAGACATTGCTGCTGCGGTTGTGTATCTGAGTAGTAGGGCGGGAGGACATGTCAATGGCGATACGATTGTGCTTGATGGGGGTAAGATCCATGGAAGTAATAAGTTGTAGATTGTAAAGTGGACACTAAGCTTCGCCTGAGGGAATACCCATTCCGTGCATCCCTCGATACCCACTCTTCTCAGGCTTCTTCCATTCTTTCAGCACCTTTTCCTTGACTTCCCCTTTAATTTCATACACCTCCACTCTAATCGGCCGACACGTACTCTTCATCCCTTCGTCATCCCCTCCCTCTTTCTTCTCTTTGCCCCCACTAACCTCTTCCGCCTGAGTCCAGCCCCAGCGGCTCAAGTCTCCACCGGGGCATGTGCTCAATGCACACAGCAAGTCCTGCTCGGCGAAGAACGTAAGAAAACTGTCTTTCGTAGCAGGACTAGCTTCCATGAAGTAACGGCCCTGAGAATCTAATCCTGTGACTTGAAACACGTTGAGTACGTCGTGCACATCAAATTCCGTAAGGCCATAGGGGAGAACGGAGCGGACGAGATTGGAGTGGCAGTGATAGTCGTAAGAGGCGCCTGTTAGCACACTTCCAACTGAAAACATCGTCAGTATCGTTATCCTTACATGTCTGCACCCACGCACATGCATCCGGACAACACAAAGCAAAACAACAATCTACAACCAGTCTCAAGAAAGAAAAAGAAAAAACACATACCGTAAGGATCACACCTCGTTCCCAAAAGATCGTTACACCTCCCTCCCCATTTCGTGATTCCACCTCTTTCATCTCTGCTCGCTTCCCTTCCGCTCCCGTTCCCCTTGCCATCACTATCCTTGATCTCACATCCATCCTCTACAAGCCCACACAGCGGTCTCATGAATGGCAGACAGCTCCACAGCCTATCCCCCTGGACCACATGGCTTCCCTGCAATTGTCTCGTTCTGCTAGCCCAGAACCGCTCTCGGGGATCGTGCTGGTTCCAGACGTTCAGGTCGCCTACTTGCGGGCCTTCTGGAGTGGACAGGCGGAATAGGGCGCCGGCGGGTACGGTCCAGGCTTTTCCGCTGCGGGGCGGGACGACGAAGTCTTGGGTTTTGACTAGATCGTTGCTGGGAGAGAGACTGCGGAGAGCGGTATAGAGGGCTGTTGGAGGGTGCAGGGGAGAATCCGCAGAGGTGGGAAAGTAGGCTGGGGCTGGGGGGACATTGGTGCGGTCGTTTGCTGCCATGATGATGATGATGATGATGATGATGATGATGATGATGATGATGATGATGATGACGATAATAGGGGTTCGTTACAGGAAGCGACAGTATACTGAGCAAAGGGCTTGTTCAGATATGTATCGAAATGATGATACGGATTGGAGCTCCACATGTAGTTCGGCCCGCGATATGTTACTTGCATGTCAGGGTATCTTTACAGAGGAGAACTAACAGGTATCCACCTCTGCATATTCATGAGCCGGTGATAAGCGTGGTATCAGAGGTATGGGCCGATGTCGGCTGTATCCCGCGGCTGGCAAGGAAAGAGCCCTGGGTTTGAGAAGCGTATCACTAGAGATATTTCGGTTGACACACTGTACACCAACATAGAATGCTCGTACTTTATCAATTCCGCAAGCTGCTACAAATACATGAATGCGGCTCATTATTTTGATTTGTTTCAATTCATCTATGTACCACTTTTTGAACACCAATGTCCCAACCTTTTTGACCCCAAACACTATATGCGATATGCGTGAAGGTAGAACCTGAACTGTAGAACATGCAAAAGACCCGCGGGGCCTACACGCCCGCACTCTTCACGTCCGCTTGATCGCCGTTGACGGCAGCCTCGAGCTTATCCACTATTGTGCTACCCTCTTTCCTGTCGTTTCGCGTGGGACTTGACCCTGGGCTGGGAATGTTGAGCGTGTTCGATCGCTTGGGGCGAAAGGGTATGGGCGTGGTGGGTCTCGATGACAAGAACTAGGCCATGTTAACAAATGAGCTTCATGACAAGTATGAGTAGGACTTACTGAGGAAGCAGCGCTCAGCATGGCGATGAGAGAGGCTTGAACAACATCCTGGTGGATACCGACACCCCAGACTTTATGGCTGCTCTGTGCAGCTGTGCAGCCGATATAGGTGGCGGCCTTTGCGTCTTTGCTCGTGCCAATAGTGTGCTCGTTGTAGTCTACAACGTCCAGGTCGATGCCCAGACTCCTCAGTGCATCGGCCAGCGACGACAGCGCACCAGTACCCGAACCCTGGATCTTGTGTTCCTGGCCGTCAATCTCAATGACACCGTTGAAGATACGGCGCAGATTGCGGCTGCTGGCTGTCCGACCGTCTTGCGGGGGCAGAGGTGTTTCCGATCGATCCGCCTTGATCTCGTAGTCGACCAGTGAGAAGCGAGGGTTGCGCTTGAGGTGATAGGCCTCTTCGAAGAGATTCGTGATCTCGGTAGGTAGGAGTTCGCGGCCGAGCATGTCTGTCTCCTTTTGTACGATCTTGGAGAAGGCGATCTGGAGACCACGGGGGAGATCGAGTTCGAGCTGGCGCTGGATAATCCAGGCAATCCCTCCCTTTCCGCTCTGTGAATTGACGCGGATGATAGCTTCGTATGTGCGGCCAATATCTTGCGGGTCGAGGGGCAAGTATGGGATCTGCCATCGGCTTTCGTTATTCGCGCCGTTCTTCTTGCGCATCTGGAAGCCCTTCTTGATCGCATCTTGATGTGAGCCACTGAAAGCGCACACGACAAGCTGACCTCCGTATGGTGCGCGGGGATGTATCGGGATCTTGTTGCAGCTCTCAACCATATCGATGATCGACTTCAGGTCCGAAAAATCGATGTTCGGATGTATGCCCTGGGTGTACAAGTTCAGGCCCAGGGTAACGAGATCGACGTTTCCAGTGCGCTCTCCGTTGCCAAACAAAGTGCCTTCTACTCGATCTGCGCCCGCCATTTGTGCCAGTTCCGCTGCTGCAACCGCGCATCCTCTGTCGTTGTGTGGGTGCAGAGAGACGCAAATCTTCTCCCTCTCAGAAATGTTCTTGCAGAAGTACTCAATCTGATCGGCGTAGACGTTCGGCGTCGACATTTCTACGGTGGCTGGTAGGTTGAAGATGAGCGGTCTCTCTACACTTGGTTCCCATGCCGCCTTGACAGCCTCGCAGACCTTTATGACAAACTCTGGGGATGAGTCTGAGAAGGTCTCTGGCGAGAACTCATACGCCCATTCTGTACCGGCTTGTGCAGGATCGTCCTTGGTTATTGATCGCGCGTATCTTGTGCATTCCACCGCGAGGGCAATTGTCTCGTCATCGTTCATGTTGAAGACGATCTGCTGGAAGCACGGGCTGGTCGCGAGGTAAAGATGGAGGATTGCTTTGCGCGCGCCCTTGAGAGAGTCGACGGTGCGGCGAATGAGCTCTTTGCGACATGGCGACAGGACCTGGATCCATACATCGTCTGGTACTATGCCGGGTGTCTGGATGAGGCGTTGTGTGAAGTCGAAGTCTGTTTGCGACGCGGACGGGAAGGAGACTTCAATTTCCTTGTAGCCAAGCTTGACTAGCATGTTGAAATAGTCCCATTTTTGCGCGCCATCCTGAGGTCCGTGTCAATTGCTCGTACTTGAGCACCTCTGCTAAGGTGAATGTACTTACCATGGGATCTACTAAACTTTGGTTGCCGTCCCTTAAATCAGTTGACAGCCAGCGCGGTGGCTTTTCGATTGTCTTGTTAGGCCATGTTCTGTCCGGCAGGTTCAATGGCTTGAAAGGATGATACTTCTTCCATGGCTCCTTGAGCATAGGCATCTTGTTGGAGATTCGATCAGCGAGTTCTCTGAGGCTCTACTTTGGACAGTCGTATCCCGGTCTTTCGTTCCACACGGATTGAGGGCCAAAATGATATACTGGCTGTGTTTACGGCGAGGGGCACTCTCTGGGCGTTAGAAAGACGAAGGAAAAGAGCGCAGGGGCAGGCTATTAGTACAGCGAGAGGTATGATTCACCGTATGATTCACATCAAAAGAAAACTTTGGTCGGTGATACTAAGCCTCTAAGCCGGCCATTGGGAATAGCATATGACGATGCGGGGCGCAGAAATTCGCTTGCGCGCTCTGTGCATTCAATTGCGGGGTCCGACTTCGGGCTGCCTGAACTATGGCAAACCGACAAATCAACACAGCCGGATTAATTGTTTACGAAGCGTTTGAGGCTTTAAACGAGGATACGAGGCATGATGACCGAGGTGCGCAGAAAACCAGTGTATGTCTACAACCGCAAGATTGTTGTTTGTAGACATTGCCTTTCAGCCTGTGCGTGTGACACAGCGGGTATTCCAGGCACACACCAAGAGAAACACACGCTAATGCAACGGAGCGGATTGCCCGCGACAAGTAGATTTCCATTGACATACACCACAATAGTCTTTACTCACCGTCGATGCCGTTCACTTATCCGGAAGCCAGCCGGTTTGTGGCTAGCTAAGCGCCTCCAGCTCAGCTAGAAGATGGGGACTCTGAGACCGCAGCACTCGACCTCACTACCCTTGATCCCAACAGTACGCCCAAAGTACAGACTGCCAAATTCTTGGACAAAGGCGCGATCGGCCTCTGACCATGTATCCAATCCCATTCGCGACAGGTCATCTCTGTCAACAATCACTGCATCGCTGTCATTGTCATCCTCTTCCCTCTCGCCTTGCGTATCTGCCTCGATAATTTGCGATAGCGTCCGTATAAGCAGTGAAGATTGGCGGTGAAAATATGCGATGATTGCTGTCTCCAACGACTGCGAGTATGCGGACAGGTCGCCAATCAGCTCACGGTCTGTGTCCCGCTCCGCCGTCGTGTACGCATCTCTCTCGCCAGCTGAAGCCCACCACATGTAGCCCATGTATGCAAGCCTTGACCATGTTGTCGGCTCCACTACCGTGTCGTCGTATGCTTCGTTGAAGTCGTCGTCGGCACGCTTCGTGTCAACTTCGTCACGCGACAATAGTGGCGCCGCGTCGTCGCTCTCTTCGTCCGTGTACGGCTCGGGCGACGAAGCCGACCGGTTTCGGTGTTTGAAAAGCTCTTTGTGTAGTATTTGGTAGCGCGCAACGTCGCGCTGACTGGCCTTGATCAAGCTGCCATCGCTGGTGCGTATCCGCGGCCAGCGACGCTCTTGTGGCGGTATATCGTGGGTGGGTGGCAGCTCGACGATGATGTCGTACAACTGTGTCTTTGTGACGATGATTTCGTCGGTTGTGCACGCAACCCAGCCCTCTGACGGCTCAGGATCCGGCGTGTGTTCGCCGTGTTTGGGGTTGCGGAGATGTTCGAGAAGAGGAATATCGTGTACGCCGACGGAAAAGAGTGAGGGTAGACGCACAATGTTTCCGGTTTCTGGTGCTAGGCGTTGGGTGTCGCGGGGCGATATGCTGGAGAGGACAGAGAGGTTGTAGACTGGCACGTTAGTCGAGAGCAGTCCAGCGAGCATGTCCAAGACTTACCGAACTCGCAAGCAGTCCTGACCGGCGGGACGCCCACAAAGAGGATGCGTTTCCTCAGCAGAGCCGCCTGTTGCAGCCGGAAGACCAATGGCCCGAATGTGTCGAGGAAGCGCTGTATCGACAGAGCTGGGTGGTAGTCGGGGAGGCTGTCCTCGTCCTTCATGACGGCGCTCACGGTCGAGATGGCGCGCGCCCTGCTGTGGCCCTTGGCTTCGCTGTCGTCGTCAACGTGTGCCTTGTCATGTCTTGAGACTTGTTCCTGCCAAAACTCGTCCAGCGGCGTCACGGCCTCCGGGTCGTCGGCCAGGGATGCAGCCAGCCTCTCCAGGCGACCGGCAAGCAGCCAACTTCTGCCCAGCCTTCCAAACATGCCTTCCTTCTGGACTAATACGCCGACAGAGACGAATGTGGCGTTGCGGTCCTCTGCGCTCGCGTCGCCCTTGGCGAAGGCGCTGAGCCCAGCATAGCCGTCGTGGGTAAAGTAGACGAGGTCATTTTGCACCGAGTGTAGACCTGAGGGTAGCGATTTGTATTCAACGGCATTGTCCAGGGCAAGATCCGGTGTCGTCGTGCGTTTCCAAGCAATGGTGTAGCTGTAGTCGGTCAGCGCATAGCTCCGTCATGGTACTCAGCCTGTCCAGCGGCGCATGACGTACCCGACTTTCTTGTCGAACCTGATAAGGAACAGCGCTTCGACCCGGGGCGCATCCTCGCTGTGAGAGCCTACATGAGTTGCGCTCGACTCTGTCGACGCCGACATGGTGGCTGGGGGTTGGTTGAAGGTTCGCTGCTACTGCGCAGGCCGCTGATGCAATCGTTCGCTAGGAACGCGTCGCTTAGCCTCGCCCGTATACGAAGCAGTATGCGTCGTCCCCTACCCGTCACAACATCCACCGTGGCCGAAGCCTGGTACAACGCTGGCACAACCATGGTCTTCATGTGTATCATGAGCTGCGCTTGCATTGCCTCTGGCTACCCAGCACTCAAAGGGGGGCTGTGAGCCTTTCCAGCCCCGAGGTTGTTGGTACGGACACGCCTTTGAGGACCGGGCTGTGGTAATCACGTCACTCACTGCCTGTGACACGACTTGGCTTTTCACATGGAAATTCTACCTCCAGAGTTCAAGCATGTGTGCAAACCTGGAGTAGAACTTGTACATGTCTGTTGAGCATTGTGTTGTTGCATGCGGCAGCGCTCGACCATGACACGACGGCAGCCTAGGCACGACTTCGGCTGTTCTCTCGAGAAGGGGGCGCCGGATTGCAGAGTGGCGTAAATGTAGCGGCCTTCTTCGATGAATCTATTGTCCGCATCACCCCGCACAGGAACTGTGGTTAACGCGAACAATGAGGCTCGAGCTAGCTTGCACACAATGGATCGCTGACCTCATGTGGTTAGCCATCACACCAGCTACTGGCAGTGCCCAGGTGCGCTTGCCCCAGCCATGTCGCCGCACCACGAGCATCGCCGTGCTCGACCGTCCATACTACCATGACTGATCTATACGCGCATATCCATTGCCTCCAAGGCATATCACTGCTTAAGCTTTCGCTCCGGCCGTCCATATAAGGCGTCGTGATGTCCTCCTACAGGGAGTTAGCGCCACGTCCGCAAGACTCAACTTCCGCCGCGCCTGACAGTGGTAAAGCCGGATTCGCCAACCGCACCCCTTCAAGGGTAGCGGCCGCTTGCATCACATGTCGCGCCCGAAGAACCAAGGTCTTTCACCCAATTCGTCATCGAGCCTGGTCATTCTATCTGGAACAGAAGCTAATGTCAAACAGTGTGACGGTGGTAGACCAGCTTGTCATTCCTGCGTGGAGCGAGAGTTACCATGTGGCTATGATCCACCTACTGGTACATTGCTCGCTCAGGCGCAGAAAAGAAACATCGAAGAATTAGAGAACGATAAAAGCTCACTATACGAAGTTGTATGGTATCTGCAAACAACCTCGCCCGACAAAGCTACCGCACTGTTGCAGCACATGCGAGCTGCTCAAGGTGAAGATCTCGGCGTCATCTTTAAAAACTTCGAAAAGAGCTGTCGTAGTTCTCCCAAGTCCGCACTAGCTCCCGAAACGGACGCCAGTAGGCACAGTCCATCGTCGATAACGACCAACTGTTCCTCATCGGCAATGCTCACTATGCCAGAAATCATGGATCATCCCGAGTTCTCTGCCGTTCAGAAAGGGCAGGCCAACGTGACGGGCATTGTTCTACTTGCTCCAGATCAGCAATACGCATCCATTGACAAGATCAACGGTCCGCTGGACATGTTCTTCAACTGTGTGGGGGCACTTTTTTACATTATGAACAGGGACGATGTTCAAGTGAGCATTACGGCGATTGAAGCTTCTGGTAATGGCCAAACTCCGCTTGGACATGTATTCAACAACGGGAGTAGCATACAACTGCGCACATACGCCGCAGAGCTTGCAGGCATGGCAAGTCATACTCTTGTACAACCTGCACGTGGGCGAAATGCTGACTTCGCACACCAATTCTTAGGCAGCCATCGGCGTCATACATTTCCAACTCGCTGATCCGGCAACGGCACCGCCACCCGAACTTGCTGACTACTTCTATGCGGTCGCGAAGCATGGTCTCGACTCTGCCATATCGTATAGTCCGCTTCGAGCAATGAGAGTCTGCGCGTTACTTGGAATGTACAACATTGTCGTCAAAGCCACAGTTGCTCTAGCTTATATTGGTATGATTCCAAATTCAACGCCTTCATCGGAAATGCCACCACTAATCATTTTCAAGAACTTGGATTAAGCCTTCCACGCAATCACAAAATCAGCCTCAAACATTGTCCGCCAGGCTGGTCTCCCAGCTACTACGAAGATATTTGCCGCACACATAGAACTCTTGTTCACTTGCGATGGTCAGTACCGATGTCACACCTGATACAAATCACTCCAGCGCTGACTCCGGCATTAGCTGGCTGAGCGCTTCACTTGACTACGATTCAGATTCATCGGATCTCGATGTTCATTCGTTTGAGGTTGAATTAGACGTGCCGCCAGAAGACATGATTCGTCGTGAATGCGTCAAAGTGTCCATCATCAAGGCAAACTTACTTCGTCACTTACCAACAAAAGCACCTGTGCTTGAAGACAAGATACTTGAGTACCGTGTACAATTGTCGAGATTCCATGCGCGTCTTCCCGATTGGATGTCAATTGCGGCGCTGCTAGGTGGTGACAATACGGAACTCATGGCTACATTCCGTCCGGTGATATTCTACGTCCATCTGTTCTATCTGTCAGCCATGATGCTGCTCTCGCGACGGCTTGTGATAGCATATATCCCGCTCAACGCGGCTGGCAGAGTAAGTCTTCCATCAGAAGCACGACAAGCTATCGAGGAAGGATATCAGGCCGCAGAAACCAACGCTTCCGTCATGAATCTAATGTTGCAGGAAGGTAAAGTAGTACAAGTTTGCTGGCTCTGCATGTATGTCAAAAACGTGTTGTGAATTGGAGAGAGGCTAACACCAAATCTTAGTTATACCTCCTACACAGCAGGTGTCATGATTGCCCACAAGGCCTCGCAAAAGGCGCTGGATTCCGAGCCGTTCACTAACGATGTGATATTGCTCAGCAAATGCATCGGCGTTCTCGAGTACTGCGCAATCAAAGATACGCTCGCGGCAAAGTTTCGAGACATTCTTACAGCTCACATGAGTAGACTTCGAAATTACAACTTTGCCTTGGCCAACCGCGAGGGCTGCGCAAGTTCCTTCTCCTCATCGTCGAATGATAGTCTCTTCTTCCTTTATCGTGGCTCGTCTGAGCTTCACAAAGCAGCTTTTGACTTACTCCGTATCATACATCACCCGTTTAGTGGTTTGAAAGACGTTACAACACAAAACACACTGTCGAATCGCGCTGAGACAACGATGGGTACACATCTCGAGTGGGAGTACGAGCTTGAAGGTCGAGATGATGCAAATGCAGGATCGAATGAAAATAAGGATACGGACACAGCTGGACCCAAGATCAAGCCAATCACCTCAGCATCTTCGTCCTCGGAGCAGTATACCTCTGTGCAGAATTTGAAGGCTCAGCCTCAAGGTGGGGAGGCTTGGACAAGATGGACTCCAGCAACATGGCAGAAGTCATTTCATATACCGCCAAAGTAGACCTGTCGATGTATTGATAGTGCTACCGATAGCTACACACATTTGGCAATAGGACAATCCGCGCCCTCCAGCTTCGGACTGCGTCGGTGATCGCGCATACGCCGACGCCCGCAAGTTTCCTGCTATCCGACCAAACCCTACACTAGACATAGTCGCATGATATACCCTATTAAGAAACCGATACTGTTTTGACTCCGAAGCGCTTACTCTTGGGCACTCGAACGAGCCAGTAAAGCCCTAGCGCGGCTGCGATGTTGAATAGGATGTAGACCCATACAATACCAAAGTCTCTCCAGCGCGTGTCGTAGCTCAGGCCAAACCGCGCCAAGAAGTCATTCGTGGTGGCCAGCGGACAGTAACTGCAACTGTCCAGCGCCTTGGGTGTCAACACACGACCACCCGAGGTGGCGACAAAGGGACCGAGGAAGTCGCCGCACGTCATGTTACCTCCAGCTGGCGGAGAGAGATGGAGAACTTCGTAATCTGCGCAGACAACGTCTGTATTGGCAACAGCGGTGGACATGAGTCCACCGACGAGATATGTCGCTGGAGATGCGCGATACATGAAGATCCAGAAGGTTGGGAGGTCGGCTGGAGGGACGCCGATGCCGCAGAACAAGATGCAAAGCATCCATAAAAGACTTGTCAAGACCCCCGCAACCTCCGGGAGGTCAATCCATGTGATGGCGAGATGAGCAAAGGTGCTTGTGAGGAGGAGATAAGCCCAGAGGAACAGAAATACGAGGAAGCTACGGACCGTCTGGTCTTCCGGGACTGTGTTGCGAACGAAGCCGACGGGATAGTACCAGCAAAAGTACATGATGACCGCCATGAGAGAGTTCCAGAAGAGCTCAATGACGATGTTGGAGAGGACGAACACGTTCCATCTATAAATCTTGGAAGGGCGCTCGCGAGCTTCGAAGAGATTGCGCTGGACGACAAAGGTTGGCATGATTTGCTCGTTGATGTTGATGAAGAGGACGAGAAACATGAAGATTGCCCAAAGTTGATTTTGAAGCCCTTGGATGGAGTTGTTGGCGCTGTAACTGAAGCCTAGATATAAAGACTATAAACACGGTAAGTTTATGGCGCAATATGGGGAACCTGATGTGATCTTACCGAGAGGACAATCAAGATTGTCTTGGACCATAGGTACACTGGAGATCTCCAGAAGTGCTTGGCGGTGCGGATCATGACCTCTCGAAATTGTGCGTAGAAGGAAGAGACGAACTCTGGAGACTTCTGGTCGAGCATCGACTCCGCAGGGAGCTGAGCCGAGGTCAGTCCCCGGAGATATGTGAGCTCTTCCTTGACATTCCTATATTCTGGAGAATTGCGCCAGGTTTGATGCCATTCTTTACCTTCTGAACCATCCTGGGGTGTCTTAATCGCCTCCAGCATCCATTCAGCAGGATTAGCATCGACGTCGATCTTCGGTGCGCCATTACGCTCGAAGTACTCGATGAGAGTCGAGGAGTCTGGACCTAGGTCTGTGAATATATTGTGTCTTCGTCAGCAGCGAATATCAAGTGAAGGCAGCGATACGAACAGGCCCACAAAGGCTTGAATAGAACAGTGTGAGAAGTGACTGTGATAGGAGGGGTACTCACCACCAAAGTAAACCGTCTTTCCTCCGGGAGCAATGAGAAGCAATCGGTCGAACTGATTGAAGAGAATGGCCGAGGGTTGATGCACAGTGCAGAGGACGGCCTGGCCAGCACTGGCAAGCTTCTTGATCAGGACTGAGATGGCCCATGAAGTTTGCGAATCTAGTCCCGAAGTTGGCTCATCGAAGAAAACCAACAACTTTGGGCGCGCAGCGAGTTCCACCCCGATAGTTAAACGTTTTCGTTGTTCAACGTTAAGGCCTTCTCCGGGTACACCGATCACCGCCTCAGCAAACTCCTGCATCTCCAACGTATCAATCACATAGTCGACGTACTGAAGTTTGTCCTTTCGCGAATAATGGGTGGCCTGACGAAGGAGAGCACTGAACCTGAGGGCTTCCCGGACAGTCATAGTGCTGAGATGCAAATCCTGCTGCTGCACATATCCGACTTGGTGTTGAAACGTCGCGTCTATTGAACTTCCGTTGACTAGAATGTCACCGCTGATGACTCCTATTGACACACGAGATGCGAGTACGTCAAGAAGAGTCGTCTTACCAGCCCCCGATACTCCCTAGCACGATTCAACTGCGTTAGCTATGTGGGTGCGTTCGTGGGTGCATGTATGAATATAACTTACCATGAGCACTGTAGTCACCCCAGGTTTTACCCAACCGCTAATGTTATCCAAGATTCGTCGCTTTGTGCCACCTTTGATGTTGATTTCATAGCAAAGATCTTCCCAATGGAAGACCGACGTTCCAGCTGAGAGGTGAGTGGCGGCATCAGGACCGTCCTTAGCACTCGCTTCTGTCTTCTCGGCGATGACAGGCCGTCCTCCATTTTCATGTGTTTGCGCCTCTGAATCCTGGGGTTTGAGCTCCATGTTCTTGATCCGTATAGTTGAAGGCGTCTTTCCTCTTCTGAAAATCAAGACCTCGCCTCTCGTCCTCGGTGGCTTAGCATACTCGGCCGCAAAAAGATAAGCAGCAAAGAAGAAGACCATAAAAGCGCAGAGTACACCGACGTTTCGCCATCTGTTGGTATCACTGTATCCGAATGCTAAGTTAATGTATCGGTCCCCATTCACAAGAGAGGAGCCAGGTTCAGCGCCGACAACTGAACAAGTCTGTGACGTCGGTGATAGATCTGCATATTCAGGTCCTTGAGGTATCATGGTGGCGCATTCAAACATCCTGTGATGAAACTCGTTGGCCATCAAAGCCTCGAATGAGTATGCTAGGGGGTTTATATATCCCATCCACCGTGACCAGCCTGGCATATAGGCGGTCGGCATAGTAAAACCTGTATAGATCATGAGCCCAAGTCCCAGGACAGCACTTGGTATCATTGCTTGATCTGATGTCCGTGTGATACTGGCCAAGGTGCGAAAGATAGCCGACTGAACGAGGGTGGCAAGGAGAGTGACTAAACAGAAGAAAAAGAAGGCCCCAGCTTCTCTCCGGAGGTGAGACATGAAGTAGACTAGTATATTGAACACCAACATATTGGCAATCTTGTACGGAAGATCGCACAAATAGCTAGCGATGGCTTGGGTTGATTGATGGTAAAGCGCATAGCGATTTTGCTTCTCAACGACAGGACGCTCAGCATAGATGGTGAGAACTTCTAGTTGGCTGGCAAAGGCGTTGAACATGAGCGAGAAGAATATGATCCCGCCACGGTAATAGAAGCTTGAAGTGTCCTGCTTCAGATTGTAGAACATGCTTCCAAGGATGAGCGCCATGATAAGGTTGAAGAGCAGAGACGCGATGGTAAAGCCAGGATCGGCTAGCAACCTACGCCATGCTCGCCAGAAGGTGAGATCGACTTGCTGGGCATATGAGATGGTGTACGGGGAGCCGGTACGTTGGAGTCTTGCTTGTTCGAGCTGGCGTGATTGTTGATATTCTGTCAGCCTCTCGTGTGATGGGTGGTTCTTCTCATAAGCCGCGACCTCACGAGCTATGTCCAGTCGCTGTTTGCTTTCCGACCATCTTTGCACAAAGTCAATGGATGTGCGGGGCACGGAATGCTCGAATCCTGGCTTTACGAGCCGCTCATGTGGGCTCGTCATAGATGTCAGGAAGTCGGGAGTGGTTTGTCGGTCTGGACAGTAGAACCCCAGGCCTTCGAAGTAGGCCTTAGCTTCGCTGCTTCTACCGAAGAATATCTGTCTGCCCTTGTAAATGACAGTAACCTTATCGAAGAGATCGTAGGCCGCCTGAGGGGTCTGATATATAGTAACAGCAGAGGTAACGTCAAGGACATCTGCCTGCAGACGAAGATGTTGGCAAAACGTAACAGCATTAGCGCTGTCAAGACCTCTTGTCGAATTATCCCAGCACTGGAACTTGGCGCCAGTGAGAGCAGCCTCAGCAATACTGACTCTCTTCCGCTCGCCACCACTTACTCCTTGGATCACATCATCTCCGACGCGGGTATCGACAGCATGGGTCAAACCGAAGGTGGCCATCACCACATCCCGGTTCATGAGGTCAAACTGCCGGCGAGAGTGGCCTTCTGGAATATGCTTCACTGAGTGAGCTCGACTTGCGAATTCGAGAGTCTCTCCGACGCTGAGATGAGCGAGATGGTTGTCGAGCTCGGCGTTGTAGAGGATGTCGCCTCGGAAACAGGTGCGCATTAATTTGCTGTCGATACCTCGGTAGTTGATGTACGTGTCGGAACCAATCTCCAGGTCTGCAGTCTGAGACGAAAGAGTCTTCAAAAATGTTGAGCAGCCAGAGCCTGGTGGCCCTAGCACTAGGAGCAACTCCCCCTTCTCGAGCACACCTTCGAAGCCGCGTAAGATGTCAATCCGCCTACCACGATAGCTGCTCTTACTGAAGAAGCGCGCCAGGTTCTTCGCAATAGCGAGTAAGACATTGCCAGTCGATGCTTGGAACTGGGCGCCCGTACTCCAGCCAAAAACATCCAGGTTTTTGAAAGCAACACCAAGAGCCCGCGGAGGGGCGGACTTGGGATTCAAATTCCGAACTCTGGCGAACTCCTTTGTCCAAGCACGGGCGTCAAAATTTGGAGACTTGGGGTCGAGGTTGCTGTCAAGCTGAGACACCTGCGCTGTGTGCAACATTGGCCTCGAAGGTGACAGGGGCGAATGTGGCAACGTTCCACGCTGGGAATTTCGCTCGTGTACAGTCTGCTGACTATCTTGCTTCATTGTGGGTGGGCAATGGACAGTATCAGCGGAGGTGTCCATGTATCGGTGCGTTCAATGTGTTGATGAATGTATTGGATAGTCTTCATGTATCGATCAAAGCGCTAATGGACATATGGAGTCTGGTAAGCAAACATGATGAGTCTGTTTCCTTGAGAATTAGGCCGGTACCTAGGTAGATACCGGTAGCCGGACGAGCGACGGGTTCTCATTGCTTGGCAGTGACTGACTGACGGACGAAAGACGAGTAGAGCCCTTTGTCTTCTTGGATACTGCAGATATTACCCGATGCATAAACCCTACGCCATGCAGTGGCAAGTGGCTCTTGGCCAAGGGCGCCCTTAATCTATGCTGGCTTACCTGCATAGGCTTGGAAGCTGCATGGAGCTGCATGGAGCTACACAAACGCATCCCCGGGCCGTCCCTCTCGAGTGTGCCTGACGATAGCGCCACCTAGTCGATCTTGTGTCAGACATCAAGTCTTTTGAGGTATCTTTGTGTTTTGGAGCTTCTCGCCTTGCCCGCGCGACGTGTACGCCGACGCGTTATAGGGTACGCCGAGCTATACCTATACTAGACTAGATTTGTTTACGGCTCGCCCCAACACCACACCTGGGCATTGGAAAGTTGGAACAAGTCATGTCAGTTAAGCTTTACATAATACAGCGTGAATTCAGTTGCCTAATTGTCCCTTGAACAACAACCACGTTGTTCAGTTCAGCCACTATGCACTATTCTGATGAATTCAATTCCTCTTTCGCCACCAGACTACGCGCATGACGCGCCGCCGCACATACTCTGAGCTGACCGCCTGGTTTTACGCGCCGGTTATAGGCCTCAGCCTCCATTGTCTCCTTGGCCCAGCTGCAGATTGACGCAGAAAGTCTCTGCACCTCCCCGTCCGTGTTGTGTGCGTGGAATACGAGGCGGATCCGGTCAGTCCCCTTGGCGACAACGGGAAAGCTGATAGGGTACACTTGGAATCCTTCTAACTGCAGATGAAAAGCGAGGTAGAGGTTATGCTTGGGCTTTGTCATAACCGGGCAAATTTGACTGACAACCGAAGCTGAGTACCAGTCTTCTTCTTCACACAGGGGAATTCGAAGGTACCCGGCGTCGTTAGCCTTTTCCCAGATATCGTTGTCGGTGATTTCTTCGATGAAAAGTTTCACCAGGTGCTGAACTCTGTCTTGGGCCTTCTGTGTCTTGCCGGCCTTGAGCAGTGCGTACGCAGCTCGGGTAGAAGCAACCACCAGAAACGGCGGAGCAGTGGAGAACAGGATGGGACGTGCATGATTGATGAGCATCGCTCGGATCGTGTTATTGGAGAAAATTGCGGCTAGAACTATTGTGTTAGCGCTTTTGTTCATACATGCAGCCGAAGCAAACAAAAGAGGATGTCAGACTTACCACCAGAGCCACACAGCGACTTCCCGAAGGTATGGTTCCGAACAGCAATCTCGCTCTCTAGACCCAACATATTGACTAGACCCCGACCGAGCGGTCCAATATTCCCCGTGCTATGAGCTTCATCAACGACAAATTGGGCATTGCCGTTGGGGAAGATCTCTTTAGCCGCCTGCACTAGCTCTTTGAGCGGGCAGATGTCTCCGTCCATGCTGTAGAACGACTCCACAGCGATGATAACAGACCTCTTCCCACTTCGGATTTGAGCTTGAGAATCCCGGACTGCTACCACAGTATTGATGAAGTCGTCAACGTTGTTATGTCGAAAGGACTTTTGACATAGAGCAAGACTATTCTTCATGCCATAGTGGGTGCTTGCATGAACAAGCTCGTCGAAGACGATAGCATCTCCAGGGCGCGCCACAGCTGAGAAGATGGCATCATTGGCGAGGGCACCGGAGTTGACGAACAAAGCCGACTCGACTCCGTGGAACTCGGCGATCTCACGTTTCACCATCTCCAAATACTTCGAGTTGCCGTTTAGAGGACGAGTCCCATGAGATCCCAGCTGGAAGTCCGGGTTTGCAGCAAGCTCTTCCATGAACCTTTGCTTGACGGCTCCAGAAGTGCCGAGAGAAACGACATCGCACGAAGAGAAGTCGATAGGAGTCTCTGCTACATGGAACATCGCACAAGCCTGCTGCCCCCTATTCGCATCGAGCTCTTCTTCCAGATTCTTGTAGAAGATTGGGCCATTCTTCATACTAGGGCCTCGAAGCTTCTGCGCTTTGGCCCATTCTTCGACGAACGTACCGGATCCTGAAGTTGGCGCCATATCAGAGCTTGCGATATTTGATCGTGTATCGGAGGAGGGAGAGGAAAAACAAGTATGTTGAATTGTAGACTTGTAGAATTGAGAAATGCTGTAAGAAGGCGACAGTGATATATACTGAGCTACTCTGTCTTGTCGAATGCTTAGAAATAAAACAATGAGTTATGACTGGAATGAAGACGAAGTTCCTAGAAGTCAGAGCAGACAGTGAGTCGCGTTGAGTTATCTCAAAAACTAGCATTTCTCCAGCCTACGCCTGCTTCTTTTCTCGCCCCCTACATGCAGGTCGTAATTACGCGGCACAAGAGTCTCCATGATTCTGGGTCAGAGGATTCTACTGCGGCTAAATTTCGCTCCCAGTGCATTTACGCCTGTTGGAACGAGAACGATTGTTCCAGGTCTGGATGTTGCCAAGGAGCCTCAGCATGTAAGTCCTCAATTTTCGGACTCCGAGTGAGAAATGTGCTATACGTATTGCTCTCTTTTGTTGGATATGCGTGATCTCTGCATATTGGTTCACACTCCGGTCCACTAGTTGGACGAGAAGTTGACATCATCAGCAATTTGGGTTAGTATCAGTTGACATCCACACGGGCTACATGCATCTTGTAGATAGATCACGCCACGTTAGTATCGGCATCAGCGAACACCAGCAGAGGCCACTTACATAAGGAAGCGAAAGCTAAATTGGCGTCAGCTGACATCCTAGTCATTCCAAGCGATGCGTATTACGCCGAGAGAGTTACATTGGCATCAGGATCAGCCAAGATCAATACGAGCAAAGTGCAAGCTACAAAAATCATGCTAGGACAGTGGGATTGGTATAAGGGTCGGTTCACGGCCAAGGAAGCTATATGGGTCATGCAGAACGAATTGAACCGGTGTCAGCGTGAGGTGACATCAACACGAAGCTGCTGTCAGGGTTGGATCTCGAGGTAGCCTGGTGGTGCGATTGATTCGATGTTGATGCTCGACAATCTACGGAGACTATGTTGGATCTCGACCAGGATTGATTCTGATTTGGCTATCTTTCATCAGAACCGAAACCCCAAGCGCGACGTATGCACGCTATCTTCGGATTGAGTAGAGTACACGCATTGCGTACGCAACAAGGCGTGATTCTAGAGACAACATAACCACTGTGCGCATGGAAGCGAGATGTGCAGTCGTCCGGTGTAGGCGCAGATTACGTGAGCTCCTTTCCGAGTTGATCCAAGACTGCAGGACTTCACCCTCGGAGCCACAATGATCAGAGAATACCAGAGAAGATACTCCAATCACAGCATATAAGGAGCTTTCTCTCACTGCGTTGAAGTTCACCAAACTCGATCGCCAGATCTAAATCATCACACAGCTTTAACGTTCGAATTTGAAAGTCCCAATTGCGCAAGACATTCATCATGGCTTTCTCCGAAGTTGATCAAGACAGAGAAACCCCACGAACTAATGGCAGTGTCAATGGCGTTGTCCATCACAGTACCAATGGCAATCTCCACTCCGACGGCAACAATGGTCACTTCAACGGGTTCTCGGCATCGTCAGAATCCACAGCCGCATCGTCATTATTGGCGAGCCAGCCCCCAAAAACTCTAGCTCCGATTGCCATTTGCGGTATGGCACTTCGTCTTCCTGGCGGCCTCGAGAGTCCTCAAGATCTCTGGGAGTTTCTTCTGGCGAAAGGCGATGCAAGAAGCCGTGTGCCCGAGTCCCGGTACAACATTTCCGCGTATCATTCCGATTCCGGGAAACCTGGAACTATAGCCACTCAGTACGGCTATTTCTTGGACGACAACGTCAAACTGGGCAGCTTGGACGCTTCCCGCTTTTCACTCAGTCGTGCTGAGCTTGAGTTCTCGGACCCGCAGCAACGAAGAATGCTTGAGGTGGTCAGGGAAGCCTTTGATGATGCTGGAGAAAATAGTTTCAAAGTACGACAGTGAATGGTGTGAAGGTTGACTTGGGCTGACAAAGCCTCCAGGGCCGAACTATCGGATGCTACATGGGAAGTTATGGCGAGGATTGGTTGGAGATGCAAAATAGAGACCATCAACAAAGTGGTGTGAACAGAGTTGACGGGTACAGCGATTTCATGCTGTCTAGCCGCATCTCCTACGAGATGGATCTCAAGGGACCATGGTACGTGTCTTTCTAGTCCTCAGCTTACCCGCTGTACCTGCCTCAGAATTTAGTATAGATACTAACGTAGTCGTTCTTGAACAGCATGACTGTTCGTACTGCATGTTCTGCAGCCCTGATTGGCCTGAATGAAGCTTGCCAAGCCATCCGCAACGGGCTTTGCGAAGCAGCTGTTATCGGTGGCGCCAATCTCATCATGGCCCCTGGAATGACAGCCTTCATGACAGAGAAAGGTGTACTATCTCCTGATGGGCATTGCAAGACATTTTCAGACGATGCGAATGGATACGCGAGGGGCGAATCCATTACGGCCATATTTATCAAGCCTCTGGAGGCAGCCATCCGTGACGGAAACCCGGTCAGAGCTGTACTCAGGTCCGTCGTTTCTAACAGCGACGGAAGAACTCAAGGCATTGCTCAGCCAAGTACTGAGAGCCAGGAAGCTCTGATGCGGAAGGCATATCGTGACGTCGGTATCTCTGACTTTTCCAAGACCGCCTTTGTCGAGTGCCACGGGACAGGCACTCCTGTCGGTGATCCGATTGAGACCAACGCTGTCGCGAGGGTGTTTGGGGATGCTGGTGTCTACATTGGATCCGTCAAACCCAATCTTGGTCACTCTGAGGGCGCTTCTGGTCTTACGTCTCTGATAAAGGCTGTGCTGTCACTGGAAAACCGTGTCATACCGCCCAACATCAAGTTTACAAGTGGCAACGTCAAGATACCTTTCAGGGAGCGCAAACTAGTTGTTCCCCTCGAGGCGACACCATGGCCTACTGATCGCCTTGAGCGTGTCAGTGTCAACTCCTTTGGAATTGGGGGATCGAATGCACACGCCATCCTAGACTCGGCCCGAAGCTTCAACTTACCACCCCCGTCAGTCACCCAGGACAACGAGATATCGCTCTCCTCCGTCGAAAATAAGTCCAATCTCTTGCTATTCTCGGCGAGCTCTTCATCGTCGCTGCAAAGAATGGTGGATGACCTTCGTGCATGGATCGGCAGGAATCCAGATAAGCTTGAACAATTGGCATACACACTCGCCAACAGAAGGGAGCATCTTGCCCATCGATCATTCATGGTAGCTAACTTGGAGAAGCTTCCTGATACCGCATCGCAAGTCATGAAAGTTGGCAACGCGATCCCGAATCTTGTCATGGTCTTCACTGGACAAGGTGCTCAGTGGCCACGGATGGGCCGCGAGCTACTCCTTCGCAAAGATTTCGTCTTCGGTGACACAATCAGATCGCTCGATAGGTACTTGGCAGAACTTTCCAATGCGCCGCAATGGAAGATTGAGGAAGAGCTCCTGAAGCCAGCCAGGAAGTCAGGTGTCCAGAAAGCCGAGCTCTCACAGCCGCTCTGCACCGCTGTACAGATTGCTCTAGTGGATCTCTTCGCGTCCATTGGAATCAGGCCAAAAGCAGTTGTTGGGCATAGCAGTGGCGAGATTGCTGCGGCATACGCAGCCGGAGCGCTCACAGCTGAAGAGGCTATAGTCATAGCCTGGCAACGAGGACTGGCTGCGAAAGAGCAAACTCGTCTGGGTGCCATGGCTGCTATTGGACTTGGAAGAGCGGACGTTACCAAGTATCTATCACCGTACAAAGTCGTCGTGGCGTGCGAGAACTCTCCACGAAGCGTCACCATCTCGGGGGATGCCGACGAGGTGAACACTGTCCTGGAGGGGCTGCAGAAAGAGAACCCCAACGTCACGGCAAGACTACTCAAGGTCGACAAAGCCTACCATTCTTATCACATGTCTGAAGTCGGACACTTCTACACCCACGCACTTAGCGAGTATCTGCCCAGTCTGGTCGGTGAGAAGAACCGATCAGTAGCAGTTTCTTCCGGTACGGAGCGTAATGCCGTCTTCTTTTCCAGCGTCAGTGGTACACGAGAGCCTATGAGCATAGAAAATTTGGGCGGAGACTACTGGCAGAGGAACTTGGAGTCTCCTGTCCTCTTCATGGGTGCGGTGGAAGGTATCTTTAAGAGTATTCCCAACATCGCATTCCTCGAAATCGGGCCTCATCCGGCCCTCGCTGGCCCAGTACGGCAGACACTAGCAGCTTCTGTAAATGCTCCTACTTCGGCAGTGCCATACCTCGGTGCCATGAGCCGAGGCGAAGATTGCGTCGCATCTTTCCTGACTGCAGTTGGAATGCTGTTCGAGCTTAATGTGGCTATTGACTTCACTCGGCTCACCACTAGAACAACCTCGCTCGCCGGACTTCCGCACTATCCGTGGGATCACAACGCCAATTACTGGCGTGAATCAAGGATATCGCACGAGTGGCGGTACCGCAAATTTCCAGCACATCCTTTGCTGGGCATCCGCCAGCTTGAAAGCACGACGTTGGAGCCCAGCTTTCGAAACATGCTCCTTCTAGAAGACACCCCATGGCTTCGTGATCATTGTATTGAGGGCAATGTTATCTTCCCTTGCGCAGGCTATGTGTCGATGATCGGAGAGGGAATCAGGCAAATAGCCACACAGCAGCAAGAGAACAGCCAAAGTGAAAACGGCTTTACGATCCGGAACATGGTGCTCAACTCTGCCCTCGTCTTGAATGAAGACAAGCCAGCGGAATTAGTCACGACATTTCGTCCTGTGCGTCTCACAGACTCCCTTGACAGCCAATGGTGGCATTGGACAATTGCATCGCATAACGGCTACATATGGACCAAGCACTGCAGCGGCGAGGCTACTTATGAAGAGGATCTCGAGCCTAGAGAAGTCTCTGAACTGGCACAGCTTCCGCGAATGGTAGATGGGCGCAAGTACTACGGCGTACTGAGTCGGGCTGGCATTGAATACGGCCCAAAGTTCCAGCGCTTATCTGGCATTAGAACAGGAACTCTAGACGGCGTGTCCATGGCAAGGCTGGTGAAAAATATTTGCGGTGACGAGGCGTACTACCACTTGCATCCCGCCGTGGTCGATGGCTGTATACAGTCCGGGCCTTTAGCCGCTACCCGCGGTCACATCGAGGCAAAGCACTATCGAAGAGTACCTACCAAGATCGAGAGGATCGTGGTTCACCGCGTTGATCCCAACGCAGATATGACTGCGGCAGCTTCAGCCATTTTCATCAAGGGTAGCGGCGAGGTAGTCAGTAGCGTTCAGTGCGTCGCTGACGGCAAGATAGTCTTGGATATGCAAGGTGCGAGGCTGTCTCCGCTCGAGGAAGCGGAAGCGGTAGCAGTCAATGCTGGAGCGACTGAGCAAGATAACAACGAGGGAGAAGCGCTAAGATCGCTGGGTGAGGAGCTGATTACAAGCCGTCTGACGTGGGCTCCGCATATCGACTTTCTCGATGCCCACAGCCTCATCAAGCCAGAGGTACCTCGACATCTCTACACACCCTCACTGGACAGAATGGTTCGAATGTGCTTCGTCTACTCACAACGATGCATACAGAAGCTTAGGAACAGCAGTGTGCTTCCAGATACACTCCCTAGCCACGTACACAAGTACATGGCCTGGATCGAATCTCAGGTATCACAGGAAGATGATGCGAATATGATAGCGCTCGAAGATGCGTCGTTACTCGAAGAGATTAGGGCTTTGGAGCGCCAGATGGAGGGGACTCCGGTGGAGGACTGCGCGGCTGCTATCGCAAAGGTCCGGCAAAATATCAACGGCATCTGTTCGGGCATCGTAGATCCCCTGGAGATGCTCCTGGCGGACGGTACACTGACCAAGATCTACGTTGCCACTGATGCCTGCGATCGATCTGACTTCATCCGTCATCTCGCACATAGCAAGCCCAACCTTCGCATCCTCGAGATTGGTACAGGAACTGGGGCGTCTACAGCCAGCGTGTTGAATCACTTGGTCCTTCCAGTGGGGCAACCTCTGTACTCCAAGTACACTTTCACTGACATCTCGGCGGGTTTCTTTCCAGCAGCGAAGGAACGCTTCCGCGGCTACAAAAATATCGATTACCGCGTTCTCGACATCAGCAAAGATCCCACTGAGCAAGCCTTTGCTGACGACGAAAAGTACGATCTTATCATAGCTACCAACGTGCTCCACGCCACTAAGAGCCTGCAGGAGACGCTGCGTCATGTGCGCAAGCTTCTCGATCACCGTGACGGCAGGCTGCTTCTACACGAGCTCGATAGCCCCTCCAAATGGCCAAATTACATATTCGGCACATTACCCGGATGGTGGTACGGAGCGCCCGATGGCAGGGCGGAACAGCCCTACGTGACGCCTGAACGTTGGGAGCGCGAGTTGACTGAGGCTGGTTTCGATGGTCTCGAAGCCGTGATTCGAGACGCTGACGTACCTCACCAACTCAATGCCATTATGGTAGCGAGATCGAGGCCACGATTCAAGAAAACCGAGAAGCCTGTCACGCTCGTTGCGGACCAGGAGGAGCCTATGGCCGATGCTGTTGTCGCCCAACTGGAGGATAGAGGCTACGTTGTGAATCGCTGTCAGCTGAACGACGATTTGTTCTTGTCTTCATCAGGCAACGATGTTATCTCGCTCCTGGACGCTAGCAAGCCGTTCTTTGAAGATATCGACGAAGCCCACCTTGCCGCTTTCCAACGTCTCGTGGATAGCCTCAGTGCGTCTGGCAATGGCATGTTATGGGTAACCCCAGTATCTCAAGTGGCCTGCAAGGACCCACGCTTTGCGCAGACCATCGGTACAGCTCGCGCAATCCGCACTGAGTCTCTACTAGACCTGGCTACTTGTGAGGTCGACAACTTAGCGGTCTCGATTTCGCGCGTCGTGGATGTATTCGACCGGTTTCAAATGCGGCCCAGGGTCGCTGACGAATCAGAGGAAGGCGACGCACTGGATCTCAAGCCCGATTACGAATATGTGATCATCGATCAAATGGTCGGTGTGGGCAGAATTTACCCAGTGTCGTTGGCGAGTGAGCGCTCGGATTATCCCGACAGCCATAGTGACCATGGGAATGTGGCCCTTACAATGACGAAGCCGGGCCGCCTGACAACTTTGCATTGGAAGCATTGCGCAGGGACTGGAGAAAGTGCTTTGGAGGGTGATCACGTTGAGATCCAAGTCCACGCTGCTGGACTGAACTTCAAGGACGTTCTCGGTGGTTTGGGAGTAGTCCCTTACCCAGAAGCTGGTCTAGGGCTCGAAGGTAGCGGCATTGTCAGCCGCATAGGTCCTGGCGTCAAGAACATCCAACTTGGAGACAGAGTTATGTTCCTTGCAGATGGATCATTTGCGACGCGGGTTGTCACCCCAGAGCAACTTTGCGAGAAGATTCCAACGGACCTTTCATTCGAGGACGCGGCAACAATGCCTGCAGTCTTTGCGACCGCCCTGCGCTCGCTATTTGGATTGGGTAATCTGCGCAAAGGGCAATCGATCCTCATACACAGTGCTGCTGGTGGTGTGGGCCTGGCGGCAATACAGTTGGCGAGTATGGCCGGCGCCCATATCTACGCCACTGTCGGCAACGAGGACAAGGCCCAGTATCTTACCAAGACGTTTGGACTGTCGCGCACTCGTATCTTTAGCTCTCGCGATACCAGCTTCTTTACAGGTTTGATGAAAGCGACCAATGGCCGCGGAGTAGATCTAGCGCTAAACTCTTTATCGGGGGAGCTTCTGCATGCCACTTGGCGTTGCGTGGCTGAGTTCGGCAAGATCGTGGAGATTGGAAAGCGCGACTTCCTAGGAGGCGGAAAGCTTGACATGGATGTCTTCCTTGCCAGTCGAAGTTATTGCTGCTTCTACTTGGACGCGGAAATGGCCCGGAGACAACCGCTCGTCAAAGAGTTGCTCCAGGCAATTGTGCAGCACCTTCGTATGGGCCACATCACTCCGCTCACGCCCAAGAAAGTCTTTGATGCCTCTTCAATCCAGCAAGGCTTCCGACACTTACAGCAGGGCACACACATCGGCAAGATTGTCTTCTCCATGCGCGAAGCAGATGGCAGCATTAAAGTCCCTGCAAACAATGTTGCCATTCCAGCCCCAAAGCTACATCTAGATGAATCATCCTCATTCCTCTTGGTTGGTGGTCTAGGAGGTCTGGGAAGGGCTGTGGCGAGGCATCTTGTCGCTGAGGGCGCTCGCCACCTGGTGTTCCTGTCTCGAAGCGCAGGATCTAGGCCGGAGGATCATGATACCGTTGAGGAACTTCAGAGTATGGGCTGCAAGGTCAGCATGGTCAAGGGTAGCGTTGTCAACAAGGAGGACGTATGCCGTGCCATCTCGCAGGCGCCAAATTTGAAAGGCATCATCCAGGCCTCGATGGTTCTACGCGACGAGAACTTTGTTCGGATGAGGTTGGACGATTGGCGTCAGGCTGTGGCCCCTAAGGTTCAAGGGACCTGGAACCTCCATCATGCGACCAATGAGGCAGAGATTGAGCTGGATTTCTTCGTTTTGTTTTCGTCGATGTCAGGAGTTACCGGCCAGGCTGGTCAGGCAAACTATGCCGGCGCCAACACGTTCCTGGACTGCTTTGTTCAATACAGAACTGGACTTGGTCTCGCATGCTCTGCCCTTGACATCGGTGCTGTCCAGGATGTTGGACATGTATCCCAGGACGAAGCGCTCCTGGAAAGGATGAGGGCAGTCAGCGCTCACGGTATCACCGAGCCAGAGTTGATGAAAGCTTTGACGTCTGCCATACTGATTGCACGATCGCCGCGACAGGCGGTATCGCAGCCCAGCCGTGTCGGATACGTCGATAGGAACACTATCGGGCTTGGTTTGTCTACCAACGTACCCCTCAATACCAAGGAGAGCCGAGCGTTCTGGAGGAAAGACAGGAGAATTGCTGTGTATCACAACAATGCCAGTGCGTCTGGTGTCGAGATTGCGGGAAGCACGGGCAGCGACGGGCTCAAATCATTCCTTACCCGTGCCAAGTCAGATCTCGACATCCTGAGGAGTGAAGATTCAACCAAGTTTCTCGCGAGGGAGATTGGCAAGAAGCTCTTCTCGTTCCTGTTGAGATCAGAAGACGATCTTGACACGTCAGTGTCCTTGACGCAGCTCGGTATGGACTCGCTTGTGGGCGTTGAGATGCGCAGCTGGTGGAGGCAGGCTTTTGGATTCGACATCAGCGTTCTTGAATTGTTAGGCATGGGGAACCTGGATGGTCTGGGAACACATGCGCAGGAGGGACTGTTGGAGTTGTTTGGCAACGCGTGAGAGTATGTGGTGAGGCCCAGGTGGGCAGTAGTAGTGTTTCGCGATCTGAGGTATTTGAAACCATCTGACGTCATGACCCCGCTCTAAGCCATCCGTCGTATACACCTGGATTGCATTGCAATATGATAGCGGTCGCGCCTCCATGAAGCTGCATCACCACTTCTCGTTATGACGCATCCCGCACCTACCCACGTTGCAACGAAAGACCTGTTCAGACTAGATGGACAGACTATCATAAGTCTGGCTCACCCATCAACATGTGCCCTGAAGCTCACTTCGTCTTGCAGTTTCTGGTGGCGCTGGCGCAGTAGGCACGGTCGTTGGTAAAGCAATTCTGGAGAGTGGCGGAGATGTGGTCTTCGTCGATGTCGCCAACCCCAATCCCGAAACTTGGAGTACGCTAGCAACAACAAGCCCATCGATCATGTTATAACCGTTTGTAGGCTTAATTCAGGAGTGTGCTGAATCTAACAACACTTCCGCAACCTTCCAACGCCTTGATGTTCAGGATGAGGCCAGCATCTCATCCGCCTTCACCACCATCCGTGCCGCCCTTCGTCATCCGATGCGGGGCCTCATCTCCTGCGCCGCCATCTCTGGAGAAAGCGATGCATGTGACTACGCCATCACGACATTCCGCAAGATCCTCGACATCAACATTTCCGGCACCTTCCTCATTGCGCGTGCCGTAGCAAACGAACTCCATGCCACCAATCTACCAGGAAGCATCGTCCTATTTGCCTCAATCTCCGGTCACATATCCAACCACGGGATCAACACCGCCGCATACAACGCCTCAAAAGCGGCTGTGCACCAACTCGCCCGTTCGCTCGCCGCAGAGTGGGGACATCCGCAGAACACATTCTCAGGCAGCACTGTCTCAGAAACGAATCCAAATCCGAGCCAAGAGCCGCGGAGAATTTACCCGCCGATTCGTGTCAACACGGTTAGCCCCGGGCATATCGATACGCCCCTTAGCGCGGAGGCGCGGAAGAGAGGGCTGACGGAGGAATGGGCTAGGCAGAACATGTTAGGGAGGATCAGCATGGCCGAAGAGTTTCGGGCGCCTGTGCTGTTTTTGTTGAGTGAGGGGAGCAGTTATGTGACTGGTGCAGTGAGTTGATCTTCCTAGTCATCTCGATTGGATCGGAGATCTTTGAGCTAACATGCATTTATCAGGATTTGAGAGTCGATGGTGGGCATTGCGCATGGTAAACTCTTGTATAAAGATATGTACTGTTCGATCAATGTATTCACAGAAGATGAAGGTGTTATATACATCAAGAATGGTAAGAGGGTAAAAAAGGAAAGAAGGTGGGCCGATTGCTTCCCCACCAAACACGCCTCCCCCTTCTCGTGAACCTTTGTACATCAAAAAATTGCTACTTTACCGACCACCAACTCCGCGCTCATTGACATGCATAATGAACAACAATTTCAACCTCTTTACTCGTTGATCCTGTGTTGCCAGACCTCTTGCTCCGCCCTCGCAGAGTATGTGGACGCACCCAAAATGGCCCGCATCTGGTCAACACCTGTGAAAAGGATCTGTCTAGCCACGAACCAACGAATACCCTCAGTGCAAGGTGGGCTGGTGAGACTACCCTGGTAAGTCCAGAATTCGTTGAAGTAAAGCACACTCTGGAGCAGAGATGTGAAATCCATGCTGGTAGGCTGCTCAACACCCATCTCTGTGTAGCCAATCATGGCAGGCAGTTGCTCGAAGAAAGTCGAGTTGTAGTTACCGGGGTCGAGACGAATGGCCATGACAGCAGCTTCGTGGCCAGTAGCGTCGACGTGGACGAGATGGAGCTCAGCTTTGCTGCGATCACCACCCACTGAGTGATCGGCTGGGGCGTGAATGTGCCAGCCCTTGAGGTAGACAGTCTTGTTGTCGTAGGTGAAGCTTGGGTGGGTTGTCCAGTCAATGTCTCCCTCTGCTGCGTTCTCGTCGTGTGCAACGGTAAAGGCTGGGCCGTAACCCCAGTTGTAGAAATTTCCGGCGATGCTGCCGTTGTACTTGAAGCTAGGTACGTGGTTCAGGGCGAGTCCGTTGCCGAGTGAGAGAGCGATGGGAGACTGCTGGGTTCCGGTCTGGCAGAGGTGGTAGTCGGGGCTGACCCTTCCCCAGTTGTATGATGCTTCATAAGCCCAGTCGTTCTGGGTCATGTTGACGTTGTCTGGAGTGACTTGTTGTCTTGTGGTGAGGTGAACATGGCGTTTGGCATTGGAGTGTTGAGGGCAGCTGAGTGCTGTGGGTGCCAGAGTGGCAGCTACGAGAAGGATAGATTGGAATAGCATGGTAGCGGTGATCGTGCGAGGTGAGTTTCAGATGAGGCGGTTGGATGGGGTGATTGCTGTGACATCGAACCTGGTTGTCGTGCGAGGACATCTTATATATAACGTGGAGAAGCCACAAGATGAGTTTGAGCCTTCACAACTCACGGAACTACTCTTAGCCCTCCAGGCACAGAGCTCTGCCGTTTCCTAAAAAGCCGCCAAGAGCACAAAATTCCCATGCCTCTTGCGCCATGAAAGGTCTTCCACTGCCAAGCACCCTATCTCTTCACTACCATTGCGCAGCCAAAGGGGCTGCGCAGCAAGTACCATTAGAAAATGCACTTGGTTTCCTTGGGGGGCGGCACGAGCTTGTATGATGGAAACAAAACATCCCGGCCTACTCTCGTAACAAGCCTAGGTGCTAAGCATGAACCTTGCATCTACAGGAATTACTTGGTTGCCGAGCGCGATAGCGCAGGGGCGAGATCGCTCCGTTGCCTTCTCCAGTTGTTCCGGCGATCTTGGCGGGAAACGGTCGCGTGGCTACTGCCAATGCACTAACAGTAGAAGTGCGGAGACTTGGCGCGGAGATGTTGTGACTACTTTGTACTGTAATAGCACAGCCGTTAAGCATGACTGGGAGAGGCTGAGTTGCTTGAAATGATGACACGCAGCGAGGATGATGCAGTCGGACCGTCGTGGGAACACCAAAGCGTAACGTTATCACTGATTAACAAATCCTGACGTGTGGCATAAGCGTGATGCGACAACTGGGTAGCTTCGTACCCTGGAGACGAAATACATTTCACGATAGTCTGGGGAGAGGTGAGGATATTTCTACACGGCGGAGCGAGATGGCCAAAACCAGCATCGATCCAGACCCTTCGAATCATGCTGTGCAACATCATCCTTTATTAGCTCGCGCGCAGATCGATCCCGCCATGAAGCTCTGCCGCTACTGGTCAAAGGCGTATGTAATGAATCAGGGAAACACCACTCGCTAGAGCGACGCATTGCTCAATCTGTAGAAATATCCGCCGTCAAACCGAAGACAGTCGCTAAAAACTATGCGGGCCGACGATAGCTTGCGGATCTGTCATCGATTGTTTCTGCGACAGCCTTGGTATGTGTAGCGTGCAGAGTGGCCAAGACTTGACTTCATCGAAGTAGCCAAGAAACTGAATGGCCTGGACGCAGTACGGACTAGAGGTGAGACGGGACGCGCAGTCAGAGCATTCACTTGATGTATGACGGCATGATGCTGTCCATAGAGGAAGAAGGGCAAAATATGTGGAAGGTTGACATCTCACGTCTCCGCATCGACCCCGATGCCCAATTGGCTCTGCGGGGGTGCCTCAACACAGAACCACGAAACGCGGAGAGTGCTGACTGACAACGTCGAACGTCAGCGGCAGATGGAAATTCTGGGATGTTCGGTGAAGTAGAAATAGGACGTAGAAGGAGAAGATTACCGAGATGGCAGCAGGGCATCAGAAGAAGGGTTAACTTTCCGAAAAACAGGATTAGGGTTTCCGCACATGCGCGTTGGGTGTCCATGTTCCTTGAGTCGTGGGCAAGACATCCGCTGAGCTGTTCGGCGTTATTTACGTTGGTATTTTATGAAGGAGACGATAGCGCATTCCTCGAGGGCTCGTCGTCACATTGATGGTATAGGTTCGAAAACACAAACTTGCTCGTACTTATGTAGATAACGGCCGTATCCAACCTTGGCGATCAGTAACCCGGCCATACAACCTCGTCGCATTCGGGATGAGCGAAGACGCCATTGCTCATTTGGTACTCGTATTCCAGATCTGGCTGGAACTCCCAGTACAAGCTCTCAGCGTCGCTCGCCATCTTGAATGTATATGCCGCTGCATCATCGTCGACATAAACCTTGGGGACGCCATTGGCTGCTGCGGCTTCGATCTTGAGTTGGACGTCACAGGAACGTTCCATGAGTGTGTATAGAAATGCGGCTTCGTCGACGGTACCTCCCACGGTCTGTGTGGTGTTAGTAGAATGTCAAAAAGGGGCGAGATAAGACCAACCAGCAGGCCGTGGTTTCTCAAGACCATGCCTTTGCCCTTTGGTCCCAAGGCAGCTGCCAGCTTCTTGCCCTCTTGTTCGCTGAAGACAACGCCGCCAAAGTCTTCGTAGACGGCTTGCGCATCACCGTAGAAGTAGCACACGTCCTGGTTCAGCATTTCCAATGGCTTTGCGAAGGCACTCCACGCTTTGCCTGCCTTGCCGTGGCAATGGCAGGCCGCGTTAACGTCAGGCCGCGCCTTGTGTATGGCCGAGTGAATAAGGAAACCTGCTGCATTTGCAGGTCTGCTTTGATTGCCCCCAACCACCTTGCCGTCGTAATCGACGAGGACCATGTCCGATGCCTTGAGGAGACCGAAATGCTTTCCGAGCGGGTTGGTCCAGAAGGTATGTGGATGCTCGGGATCGCGGACTGAGATGTGACCGGACATGCCTTCGGTCAGGCCGTTCCGTGCGAAGACGCGGAAGGCGCCTGGAAGACGTCAACTCAACCGACTCGAATCACCTGCGCATTGCACTGACCGGCCATGTGTGATAGTATCCACGCGCGATGCTTCTCGTATGCGGAGAAGAGCGGGATGCCAGGCAGGCAGACACCCTGCGATATCGCTTGCAAGGGCGTCAGTTCTTTGGTCGCATCGTCTTTGGACCGTGGGACCATCTGCTTGGATTGCGCAGCGGGCGCTGGCTCGACCTGGATAGCGGAGGGTGCCATAGGGATGGAACGTGATGCAGAGTCTGGCTGTGAATGAGTCAGTTGTGTAAGTTGCACTTGATCAAAGACAAATTTTAGCACTGCTCGAATGCACGACTGATATACTCCAGACGAGCGCTATCAGTGCGATAAACCTACTTATCGCTCCATAGGGCGCATCGAGTGGAGAAAGGTGGGATGGCTGTCCAGTCGAGCTCAAGACGCGCCGCGGGGTGCCGCCCTAAGCGCCCGCCAAGTTCATCACCAGCTCTCTTTCCACATGGACATATCATCAGCTACCTAACGCCAAATCCATCCAAAGGCATCTCAATCTCCATCGCGCATTAACTGCACTAGCAAACAATGACTCTATCGCTTCGAGACAGGCCACGCAAATCGCGTCGATGTAAATGGAAACGTCCGTCAAGCAATCACGGCAGCAGCGTGTAACGCGCATACTGGCGCCGCCACTATGCAGGCAAAATGATGGCGATAGATGTGTTTCATCCGAAGCTGCTCACTTACCTGGTCGTACTGACTCGTACCATACTACCTTTCAATTCTCACTCTGCCACATTTGTCCTAGTAGCACTACTTCGGTCCACAATCCATACCCAATCCAACCCCTATCATGCAAAAAGATACTCATCTCACATTCAGAGAGATTCACGGTGGCCCCGAGGCTATGCTTGCTAGCATGCGAGAGATCCAAGAGCTCGCTTTGTACCGCAAGCAGCCCGACCAGCTTCTGTCGCTTCGCTTCCTCTCGTTGGCAGTCGAGAATTTACCCGACCATCAGCAACGATCAGACACTGTCTATCTTCAGCTCTCGCCCCTCATCCCGATTCCTGGACCATACCTCACCATCTCCTATACCTGGCAACATTCCAGATCCATGACTAATGACATCCCGCAATACGTTGTTCTTCGGCCGGGTGCAGCGTCTGTTCAGGTAGATTCGGAGCTGAATCACGTCATGTACCGTACATTCCGCTTCGCTGCGCATCAAGGCATACATCACTTCTGGATCGACCAATTGTGCGTTGATCAAACAGATCCTTTGGACGTCGAGAAACATCTACAGTGTATGCCGAGAGTCAGTGTTCTCTAGCACCCTTGTGTATATCCATCTCGAGTCAATCGATGCTCGCAAGTTTGACAGTTGATCTTAACGATCTATGTACAGCAGAACTGTCGGTAATTGAGTGTATTGTGTTCACCCTTGAACACCTCTTGCAAGACACATGGTTTCGGCGGACCTGGACCTACCACGAACGACTGTGTGCTAGCGCTGTTTACCTAGCCATCTCTCTACAATTTACTCACTCTGAAGCCACAAACACACGCGACTGTTTAACAATCGAGGACGATTTGATCATCAGCATAGACCATATACAACATATCATTCAAGCCTCGAGAAAGAACGACAAAGTACCCAAAGGAAGCATGCCATCTTCACCAGCTCGAGAACAGGCTAGGAGACTTTGGGAGCTCTTTCGGGAATTCTTCGTGGAGCGAGCGATCATCGCTGGTAAGACGAATTCAATCTTCTGGAACAGATACATCATGAAGGCCATAGACAAGTGCGACAACTTGGTCGTTTCTGATCGCCTAGCCATACATTCCAACATCAGACACCACAACTGGCGATTACGGACTACTCAATTGCAGAATGCTCGGTACAGTTACAGTACTTGTTCGCTAGTGTTGGTGCTTTCGAACTATCTTCTCTTCAGCGAAAAGTCATCACGGGAACACTTTCGCCTTCCAATAGACCAGACCGTCGTGGAGGTCATCGGAATGATGGGTGCTTCGGAGCAATTGTGTCTCGTGCATCAACCTCCCAGTTCAGAAGGCGAGACCACTATCGTGTTTCCACTTTGGACCGAAAAGTCTCTAGAGAAGATCACTAGCGCGTCTCAAGTACAACTTGACGTTGGGCTGAGTAGCAAATGAGAGCAAGTCTTTCGAAAGAAACCTAATGTGAGGTCTCACCTCTGCCCCCAACAGCCAAGTTATTTGGGATGCGGAGCATCTCGTCAGTCCATCAACGTCTCGGTGGCTTTACAACCGAGCATTCTGCCCCACCAAAGCGCAGATGTAGGGTAAAGCTCTCCCGAACCACGATAGCGGGGTGTGTCTTCGTCGCGAGAGCACGCAATTATCCCGTCAGCCCTGCCAACATGGTGCTGTGCCTTGCTGTATACGTCCATCATCCCACGTTCTGAAGCAATTTCTGCAAGACATACATAATGACTCCCGGCCGACACGATGGCCGAGAGCACTTAAGATGCGATACTTAAGAAGGGCCGCCCTGCCTTCGTTGGCCATATCACCCATCCCACGTTATTCACTTCCAGTTTTCAGACCTTGCGTATCATACAGAATGTCTTCAGGCAAGACCGTTACCCTTAACTCTGGTCACAAGATCCCGTAAGCTATCACAAACTGCACACTGGCGGAATTGTTTGCTGATGTTGCTATAGTCAGTTGGGATACGGTACCTGGCAAGCCGCTCCTGGTGAGGTTGGCAATGGCGTCTACGAAGCGTTGAAGATCGGATACCGTCATTTGGTAAGTGACAGACCCTAGAGACCATGGAATCGTTGGTTCCACTTCATCAAGACATAGCAAGCCAATGTTTGTGAATGCGATTGCTGACTTGCTGAACGTAGGACCTTGCAAAGATGTAAGTCGACAGTCCCAGCCTACACACATACAACATGTTCTTCACTTCCTGCTGCATTCTTCTCGCACCCACTTAGAAACAAGGCATTCTTCCGTGTTCATTGTCGGAAGTTCAAGTGGGATGCCCCTCAGTGGAGACGGAAGCTTGGGAAGCTATGACCATACCCCACTATCCATCATCGAGGGCGCTAGCTGACGAGATATTCCGCCAACCAGCTACGAGAACCAAAAGGAAGTTGCGCAGGGCATCAAGCGTGCTTACAAGGATGTTCCGGGTCTAAAGCGCGAGGACATCTTCATCACTGGAAAGCTGTGGAACACTCAGCACGATCCCGAGAAGGTTGAGGAAGCCCTCGATGACACTCTCGCCGAGCTTGAGCTTGAGTACCTCGACCTGTACCTCATCCATTGGCCGGTCAACTTCGGACCGGGAAAGAACCCTCACTCGGAACTTTTCCCCATGACGTCTGACCCTAATGAAGTTAACATCGACAACTCCGTTCCCAACAGCGAGACATGGAGGGCACTGAACAAGCTGCCAAAGAGCAAAGTCCGCTCCGTCGGTGTCTCCAACTTCACATATCAAACCTTGAAGGCTCTGGTTGAAAAGACCGGCCTCGTCCCCGCCGTCAACCAAATCGAGCGTCACCCCATCCTCCCCAGCAAGGAGCTTGTTGCCTACGCCAAGGAGAAGAACATCCACATCACCGCTTACTCCGCCTTTGGCAACAACTTCTTCGACATCCCACTGCTAATCCACCGCCCAGAGATCAAAGCTATCGCAGAGAAGAAGGGCGCAACACCCGCTCAGGTCATCCTCGCATGGTCTCAAGTTGGCGGCCACTCCGTCATTCCCAAATCAGTCACTGCTTCGCGCATTGCCGAGAACTTCAAGGAGATTGAACTAGATGATGAGGACATCAAAGCAATTACCAAGTTCTCGGATGAGCACCAGGGCAGGAGAAGGTACAATGTGCCATACACGGCCAACAAGCCCAGGTGGAGCATCAACATCTTCGACGAGCCGGAGGAGCAAGAGGCGCCTAACAAGGTTGTCTTGTAGATAGATAGAGCCTGAAAGTAGTTGGAATACTATGAACGTCTATTGAAGTTTGTCGTACAACAATGCATCCTGCTCGATTTAGATTGGCGGTGACTTAGACGAGGGACGGAGGGACGGAGAAGTAGTAAAGTTCAGAGCAAAACTTTTGATAAGACGTTGGGCAGCGGAAACACAACGAAAAGCGATTGGCAAGAAGCTCTGGCAGAGAAGGTGAGGTGAATAATGGAGGCGGAGGGCGCGACGCGTACAGAACTGGCCCTGAGACAGAGGGGCTGGCTGGCGTTGAGCTAGTATACTTTCGGGCTAAGCTGAATTGAAAGCGTTCATCAATCCGCGTCGTGTGGTTCAAGAGTCTCTCTCGTAAACCACCAACCTACCGCCGTAATAGCACCCCGTCCTACCTTTCCTGCCTCTTTTGGCTGCACTATAAGTTACCCACTAATCTCACCCCTCCCATCTATTTAAGGTACACAGATTTTGGGTCGGCTCTAACTACCTTTTTCCTCATTCAGGAATCTAGCTGACCTAGTAACTCGAGGAAGAAGAAACGCACGTTATCATCAACCCATCTCCAAACCAATGACAACAGCACCCTCCATTCCACGGAAGCACTTTACGCGGTATCAAGATTTCCAGATCACCCAAATACTGTGTTGCTGAGCGCTTTTGCTAGCTCTACATACCTTCGTTGATCTGCACTCCGCCGGGTAGGCTTTCAAGCCCTGTCCAATCGATTAGCACGACACCTTTCATGTCCAGAAGAACGCTTACACTCATAGCCATCGATATCTTCCACCACTGTCTGTGGAATAGTACACTCTATCGCATCTTCATCGCTCTGCCTCTCCAACTCGCTACATATGTCGTTACTGCACCGTGCATCGAGCGCCCTCTGCAACGCGTCGCCCTTCCAACCGAACATGTAATCACCGTGGTTACCATGGCCGGTCCTACCGCCTAGCGTTAGCAGCAATACGGTCTTGTTAGCGTCTCAGTAAGAAGGGGAAGACTTACGCGTCACCCATACTGAACACGAAAGGCTGTGTTCTGTCCCCACCCCATAGATCCTTCTGGTTGAACGGGTTCATATCGAACATGACCTCATACATGACCTGCGGCAGCATTACTGGGTATCCTTCCGGACACTTTCCCCTCTGCTGCTCGGGCGTATACGGATGTGTTGCGAGCGGTGCGACATATGGCTCGTAGGGGATTTCTGCATATGCGACATGGCTCTGGTGGTCCGGGCTATCGAGGTTCACGCCGTCCCAGCATGTGGGAAAGGTGACTTGGGTGCGGATACCGCCTTCGCACATGCGAGTGGGGAGGAAGGTTGTGTCTTCCTCTGTGCAGGGAGCGCCGCCAAAAGGTTGCGCGTCTTTGTAGATGCAGCGATGACAGATGCCGCGGGATTCCCCCGTGGTGTTTCGAAGCAGAGGGTTGCCGGCGAGCATGCGAAAGCCCTGTTGTGATGCCAATGACATGACCCAGGTTTTTCCAAGAGCTTTTGGTTCCTCTCATCGACAGGAAGGGGGTGACAAACAGGCTTGAAGGCCGTCACGTTGCTAACGCCATCATATGGAGGTATGTAGTATACCGCCATACCGCCTCTCTGCCTGCAAAGGTGGAGAAACGAAGTCAGTGAATATCTCACATGCATTTCGTACAGTCACAACTTACTTTAGTCCGCCGTTCGAAAACTGCTGCACACGTTTGTAGGTGCCATTCTGTGCGCGGAAATACAACGCCGCAGTCCAATAGTTGCTTCGCTCTGTCAGCCGTTATAATGCTCTCGATGCGCGCTCTATGCCGTTCTTCATCGCTTTCGTCACATACCTGGGGTCTTCGCTAAATGTGCACGTAGTACAAGTACTCTTCTTTACCATGTCATATTCCGTCGGATTCATCTCTGGCTGGAAGCTGTTTCCTCCGACGATCTGGTGCGTATGCGGGCTTCCGAACACCCCGGGGTTGACCAAAGGATCCAAGCGCTCGACTGTGAGTTGCGAACATGCAAAACGCATCATCGCTGCGCCGCGGCTGACGTTCTGAGTGTACACTGCGCTTGCGAGTGCAAGAGCTGTTGGTGAGAAGTATCTCATGATGTTTCAACGAGGCTGTGGGTATCTCCTGGAGACAAGTAAATGCACGCAGCGTCATTCAAGAGAGATGTATATTTACAGGTGGCTAGGCAAGCTCAGCGATGTGGGGCATTTAAGTGCCGTAACTCAAGCGTTTCTCTTTGGACTATCTCTCCAAAAATCCCCGTTATAATGGTTGTTGGGATGTCTGACGAGTGGCGTATAGTGCATCCATAAATTGAGCGACAAGGATCGGTCCAATCATGCGGTGGACGCATGATAGCATCAGAGGCTGTCTAGAAAGGTATGGTATGTAGACCTTTTATTAGTCAGTGAAAGCTTGACCTTCGAATTAATGTAGAATAGTATCTCGATGTATCGCTCTTAGACGGAAAAGACTAGTGTTCGGCCTGTCATTCTTGTATAAAGGCTCTATTCTGAGATATTAAAAGCGCAACCTTAGCGAAGAATATCTGTAATGCTAAGCTTGCTCTTCCGATCAACGAATGGATCTGTTACAGTTGGAGCATTATCCTCGAAAGGGCGAAATCGCTCGACCTCGATCTGTGGAATTGTTCCACCCTCGTGAACCCATGACCACCTCTTATAGTCCTTGGCATTCTGCGGCAAAGCATCTTCAGTATTCACATCTGTCTTTCGATCATTCGGCGGGCACCGGGTTGGGTCTTCGATCTCGAAGAAGATGGCTGTGACCTGGTAGATTGGCTCCCCTTCCTTGTCCTTACCAATAGGAACCATCTGCTCACGGTAATTAGTCGCATTCGTGGGAATGTTGCACTTAATGACCCTTTCCTATGCCTCGCCATACACGTTGGGCTGTTCGACTTCGGGTTCATGAATGAGTAGTGCCCAATCAGCACGTAGGTACCCTGGATGAGACGAGTATCACCCGTTGTGGTCGACAGTGTCCAACTCGTAGTAGGATGGCTTGAGACAAAACAGGCCTTCATCGAATGCCGAGTCTAGCGAACCTTCAATATATGATATTACGGAGTGTATGCGGGGCATACAAGTCGCACTGACCTCATACTTTCTGTTGCGAGAGCGAGTCTTGAGGCCAGTGGTCCCGTTGAAAGCCTATACAGGTGGCAAATGGTGAAATATATGGACAGTATGAAAGATGAAGAAGGCGTAGAGGGAAATGAGGTGGCGTGGAAGATGACACCGTTAGACCAAGAGATTGGTATATTACCGAGCCCTCGAGATGTGTATAGATCAGAAAAGACGCAAGCGACACTATGCTGAAGTCACTCAAACCCGGGAGAGTTCGATCATATATGCCTTGATGCGAACGGTCCTGCAGACTTGCTACTCGACATCCTCCAGGTTTGCCCATCTGTTCGGCGAGTTCCAGTGCGTACGTCCCTGCGATCAGCAACCACACCATCAGAGGCAGGCCAACAAGCACCAATCTTGTGCAAGAAACACACCGTCTGAGGGTAGTTTGCTTTCAGCGTTGAGACGTCGTGAAGCTGGTCTATGCTTACGTTTGTCGTCATTTCGTCTTCTTTAACACGGTCTATCAGGCAGCCCTGGAAGCTAGCCCGCAATTGCGCGACATATTTTGGTGTGGCGTGAGCGCGGTTCGCAATCGAGCATGTATTTTGATTGCTATGATGACGATGTTATGGATTGAGGGTTGGAATGGAAGATGAACTTGGAAACGATGAAGTCGGGTGGTTGGGAAATGGGAAGTCCAGGGGTGAGGTCAGCGCACGCTAAACGTTATGGCCACGACTAGCCACTTTCACCACCAGCCCCAGATATAGAAGGCATCTCAAGACAGCATACTACTCGAAAGACGTCAAACATGTAATGATATGCAGATAGCTGCATATTCCCAAACTTTGTATGTCAAAATTCTTATCTACATCAAACATGATTGGTACGCTATTGCAGCATACCCTCTAAGCTCTCTCCCAGAATCTCCTCCATGCCATTCTTCCACCTCTGGCACTCCCTCTCTACAATCTCATCATCATCTTCCATGAGCTCACTAATAAACGGCAGCATCTCAGGAAGCAAGCCCAACCATTCTTCTCCCAGTCTCCTTGTCAGACTTTGCTCGCAGAGTACTGTTGCCAGCCTTGTGTTTCTGTCTTCGCTCCTCATGTTCTTGAGTAGTATGCTATTCATCTCGCGATGGTTCTCCATGGAAGATGCAGATGCAACAGCGAGTTCGGTGATGGTGGGGATGACATTGTTGGTGTTGTTCTCTGGAGTAGAAGTAGAGGCCGACGGAAGGTTGAGCAGAGACAGCAGAGGTGGCATTATAGTTCCGAAGTGGGATGGCGCTTGCCAGAAACCGTCTTGGTCGTGCTGGAATGACTTTTGAAGGGCGGCAAGGACAGCGCCGCGAGTGACAACCTCTGAATCATCCTTCGCAAGTTCGATAAGCATCTTCGCTGCATGCTCGATGATGTAACTTGAGTAGCTTGTCACAAGAGACTGGGAGTATGTTAGTGATAGTCTATTGTCAAAAGATATTTTGTTCCGTACCTTGAACTTGTCGAAGAAAGCCGCGAGGAACTTATAGAAGGTGACAGCCCGTTGGGGCTTGGCAGATACGGGGCCTTCCTGGTCGACCAGTTGTACGAAGAAGGGGCGGAAGGTAGCATCGCTGAGCTTCAATACCATAGCAATGACTGAATCAGTAAGTGTGCTTTCCAGCTGTTCGACCTCTTCATCGTCGACCTCTACAGTAGCAGACTGGACAGTCTCACGCAGACGGAACGTTTGTAGAAGTAGGCCAAATAGTGATGGGCTCGCTTTGACAAGCTTAGCTTTGGTCTGGGTGTTGACAGTGGCGCGCAGAAGCTCAAGCTGCTCGAGCGAGGCATCGAACCCTTGAGAGGCGGCATCTGGCCATGTCGACTTCAAAGCAGCGAAAACTTCCTGAGCGCTCAGATGCTCAGATACGCTCTGGAAGAAACTGCTGCGGCTTTCGTCGCAACTCTGCTCCAGATCCGCAGTAGCAGAGCGGTGGCATAGTCGAAGAGCGGTTTCCAGATAGTCGCGTGAGAACATGTACCCCAGCCGTTCAACGACATTTGAGAGGATCGTGAACACAGCGTTATGCAGACCAGCCTTCTCTTCTTCGATAGCATGCGACAGGTATTCGAACGCTGTTGGCAAAACGGTAGGGAGGAGCGAGATGGCTTCGTCCTCGAGAACATCGACGACCGATGTAAGACAAAGAAGAGACAGAATGCGGAGGCGATCATCACTGCTGGACAGCGACTGTGGTCCGGAGATGATTTGAGCGACGGATGCAACAGCCGACACGTCTTTCTTTCCGAATCGCTCAATGATGCGGTCAATGCAACTAACAGAGACCATTTTGACGTCAATTTCGGGCGATTGCTCTAGCAGATCCTGAACACTAGGCAAGAAAGCAATCAAGGCCTCTACAGACTTGCGATCGTTCTGCTTGGCGGTACCAGCGCGTAGCTCAACTGACTTGACGGCGGCTACCTGCACATGGGAGTCTGTGCTCGAGAGCAGTAGCTGTGCTGACTTGACGAGATCGGTTGTGGGTAGAAGGTCTAGGCAGCTGGCAAGGACGCGGCTGCAGCTTGCGTAGGTCTTGGGGTTTGTTGCCAGCTTCTTTGACAATTGGATTGTAGTTTCGACGATATTCGCGAAGATCTTTCGCGGCCGTTCGGGGTCGTCTTTCTTTCTGTACGCTCGTGTGACATGTGCCTTCACCTTGTCATCAAGCGCAAGATCTGTCAAGCAAGACAGCATGCTCTGGATTGATAGATCGAACTTGTTGTCTTTTGTCTTTTCCTTGAGGCTGAACAGTGTCTCCGAAACCTGGGGCTTCGGTCCTACTGCATCAGTAAGCAGGTCAAGATAGCCCTTGAAAGTGACAAGGGTGTGTGCAGGTTCGAAGTGGAGCAGCAAATCGGCACAGAACCTTCGCTGTTCTTTGCTGTGATAGCGGTCGGCAAGTAGTGCCACGATGGCCGGAAGCGAGTCTTCGGGGCCTAGTGTGCGAGCAAGCTCGGTGAACAACTTCATCCTCCTATGCAAAGGAATATGTTCAAAAGCAGCAGTGAAACTGAGCAACAAATCGGACACTCCAGCGATAAAGTCCCGATGCTTCGAGCGGAGGGAGGCTGCCAATTGGGGTACAACACGGGAAATAGTCTTATCGACGACCTGTGCGGAATAGTCGTCATGTTGGCGAAGCAAAGTAGATCCAATGAAGGTAAAGATGGGCATGAGGTTGTGGAGGATGAGATCGGGTACCCATGATGCGAGGTTGGAGATGAGAAGTAGGGCGCTGTTCTGAACTTGGGGACTTCCAGAGTGTCGAATGCAATCGATGAGTAGATCTGCTCGTACTGCCGATTGGTAGTCGGTGGTGTCAGCCTGTTCCTTCAAAGTGTTTACGATAGGGCTGAGTGAGCCTAGAATGATGCTTTGCAGGTACACTAGCTCGGATCCAGACTGCTGCTTGAGTAGCTGTAGCTCCGCAAAGATACCGAACAGGTGCTTGAACAGCGTTGGGTGCTGCCCAGGGTTGGATCCTTCAACTAACTCGAGAACCAACGTGAGCTTTCGGAGTAGTCGCTGAACGTCATCTTGAGACGAAAGCTCCACGCGAGCCATCTCACTTCGGCTTGTTCGTCTCCTCTTCGTGGCGGGCGGTCCCCCAGGCATCGCTGTAGGAGATGGAATACTTTCCAAGAATGAGACGAGAATAGCAGAGTCAAGGTCGACGTTGCGCAGTATATCGACGGACTGCTCCCTGCATAGCTTGTCGAAAGAGTTGTCACTTTCGCTAGTAGAGAGGCCCAGCATACACTGAGCCAACGCGTGTCGAGCTTCAGATCTGAAGGACGACCATGAGGAATGAATACGCTCAAAAGCTGCAATGACTAGGATCTCGCGGTCCTTGTTAAGGGTTCCAGAGATTATGTCTTGTAGCAGCTGAGCGCTCTTCGCCTCTCTAGGCATCGTCGCAGCGATGTGAGCTCGCTCCACTTCATCAAGCGAAAGGCCCTCGCTGTTGCAGCTAGCAGTCACGGCGGTCTTTGAAAGACTAGACCAACCGGTCAGCAAGGGAATCATGGTGTTGCTGCGAACGGTATCGGAGACTTTGCCGCGTATGTTCGCGATCGGTAGAAGGCTAAGTCGGACCCTTAGGGCTGGCGTAAGACTGGCGTGGCTTGCGAAGAAAGCCAGTATTGAAGTCCTCGTTTGCATCTTGAATGTGTTCTTCGCGTGATTCCTCAACTGTGTGCCTTCCAGAATATCGCGAAGTGCAGGAATGACGAATTCTGAGTCCATGACGCATTCTTCGAGAATCGGCTGTAGCATCGACGAAATGAAGATTAGGACATCCTCGGGCTTGAGCTCTGGAAGACTTTTTGTTTCTTTCCCATACAGGTCGGACTTTGCCCAAGTTTGCGCCTTCGACTTCGCAGAAGCCTTTCGTGCCAGGGATCCGACACAAGCAGCTGCTGAACGCCGGATAAGTGGAGACGAATCAGCGAGAGCATGAACAAGGTACGGCAAGATGTTTTGCAGGATGTGTGCAGCCTCGAGCTTTTCGAATGATGATGCGGCTGCACGAAGGGCGGAAACGCGGACAGCGACCGGTCGGGTGCTACTCCAAACGCGAGCGAGGAACGAGAGGTAAATTGGCTGCCTAAGCGCGGACCCTTGCTGCAACGCGTCTGATACGAGGAAGTGTCGAGTCTGCTTTGTGGCCACAGCCTGCTCGAAAACATCGGCAGCTTGTGTGAAGTCATTTCCTGATCCTGAGTCCAGGAAGCTCTTGCTGGTAATCTCCGGCAACTGTACGAGAGGCTTCTCGGTTGTATCCTCATCGGCATCCAGCATATCTTCGTCTGAGTCCTCATCTGGAATGTCTGCGATATCGAATGTTTGGCCGACAGTAAGTCCCAACGATTCCAGGTCGACATTGTTCTGCTTCGCCACTTCCTGCATGATGCTTTGTAGCTCCTTGGATTCGATCATCTTGGTGGCGAGCTGAAGTACTTCCCCGTGCTCTTCGGAACCCGGCGCACTGTCACGAAGGAGTTGAACCAATGCCGTTAGTACCATATGGATCCGCGACGTGGTGAGCAGGCCGGATGCGATCAACTCGTCAAAAATCCCGCGATTCTCATCAGAGCTGTCGCTGAGTGCACCAAGAGCACATCCCAGCACAAGTCGTTCGACCTGACATTGATGTGACAACGCGGTCAGCTTCTGCACAAGCTGAGGGACCTTGAATAGCTTTCTTGAGACCTTGGCTGGGATTTGTGCCTTTGAGCGCTCCATGGCGATGATGGCCAGACATGCAAGGCATGATTGAAGGGAAGTTTCATCGTGTGCTGCGATGACGGCCTCCATCAGTCCATCCGAGACCTTGTCTCCGACCTTCACCTGGTTGACCATCATAATGACAATAGCGTAGCAGGCCAGAACCGTGTCAGCTCCGTGCCTGGCTCGCATGCAGCTGTCAAGGACCGGGAGCAATTCCAAGACCAATTTCTCGGCTCCCTGATCCTGAAGGTCTTTCCTGCCAGAGCTTGCGTTGCTCACTATTCCGTATATGGCCTCGATCGTAATTCCTGACCAGAAGGACAGCATGTGCGAGGCCTGGTGGCCCGCTTCTACTACCTTGGCCACATATGATTGGTAGGCCTTGAAGAACTGCGGGGTGTTGATGGCGGTGTATGCGATGGTTCGTTGGGGCACATTTGTCGGCGCCTGGATGTAGGGAAACAGAAAGCGGATGGCGTGTGGTGGTTGTGCGGGTAGAATGGAGAGCAGCGCAAGGAACTGCGGTGTGTTGTGGTAGGGCAGGTAAGTAAAGACGAGGGTTTCAGTGTTGTACTCGTGAACCCTGATGTCTAGTCAGCCTCAATCGTGCGCAAAGCCACCAGAGGCCTTCAAGTATGTCGACTCACCGGAATCGTCTCACTAGCCACTCAAGGGCCTTTTCCGCCGGCTTCAGCAGTAGTCGTGGCCCAACCAGCGTGATGAATGCCTCCAGCACTGTGTTCAGCTTTGTGTTTTCATCTTTGGTCATCTGAGTGCGGTCTTCCGCCTTGCTCTGCTCGCTGAACAGATTGTTGGAGAAGCGCAGAAACCTTGGATCCAATGCGCAAAGGTCCTTGTAGCCGTCATAGCAGATTAGATAGACGGTCTCGAAGGATTGCGACGCGGCGATTTTCGAATCGAACAGCAGTGACTTGCCATGCGCCGACTTTTGCGCGCGCAAGTCCAGCTGATGGGTGCTCGAAGCCGCAATGGACGCGAGCTGTTTCTGTAGCGCCGTCGCCATTTTCGTGAGTTTTCGCTATCGTAACGGGCTCTACGGTGTGTTTTGGGTAATGCGATGAGCCATCAGACGCAGCGGGACAGCGTAGGTTTTGTCGTGGCGGATGGTTGGGAAGCTTGAAGCCGGTGATGCGCATACAAAATTTCGGGAAGCCAAGATTTCACGCTAATGGGTTTTTACGGCGGGCCGCTCGAGCCAGACATGCTGCCGGACCCCCGAGACACGTGCGACGCGCCTTTCATCTCTCCCATCGTCTTCTGCTCAGCCTGTCTCCCTTCGCATTCACCTTGCATATATAGACTTGTAGGACCTTGTCTAGAGGCTATGCTGGCCACCTTTAGGCGCAGTTGCCTTCTCGGCTGATGGCCAAGCGCGTCAAGTCTACTACTGTCCTAGAAAGCAACATCCGAGTAGCGTCAGCCTGAAGCTTCATCGACGATAGTGAGGTCGCTGTGGTCGACACGCGTCTCCCGTCATGTCGTCAAACGTTCCGAAGTTCGCGAGCTTCCGGCCAAAGCCCAAGGCGGCTCCGGAACCGCCCAAGGAACCTCGACAACATGAAAAAGGTGGAAAATCGTCAAAAGAGAGAGCTTCGAGTAGGAGGACATCTCCTTCGCCCGATAGGAGGACTCGCGAGCAAGGGTCAAACAAAGATAGGCCCTACTTCAGCGACCGACGAGGTGATCCCGACGTATTGCGATATGGAACAATGAATCGTTATGACATCCCACCTTACCGTCGATTTGGTCATGGCTTCATACTAGGTCTTTCCGTAAACCAGAAAATCGACAGAGCAGAGTCCACAGACAGGAAGATCGTTGTAACGCCGGCAACTCGCAGACGGCAAGAGCGACTGCTGACAGACAAGCGTGCAAACAAGTCGAGTGGACGCGCTCTACGGCTGTTAAAGATTGGAGAGGACGACACAGGTCTCGACCAGGACTTTGTTCTATTGTCTTCACGTGCCAAGAGAACACGCAACAACAGCGAAGACGATGACGACGAAGCGGAAACAGAGGCAGATTACCGACGCATCGATGGGCCCAAATCAAGCGAGCCTGTAGACCCAGACACGCAGTATGAGTCCGATACTGAAGTTGCGATTGACACCGAAGTTACTCGCAAGAACGCTGAGCTTGCGCGACAGATAAAAGAACACCCCGAAGACGTTGAGGGCTGGTTGGCATTGATCAAACACCAAGAGGCCATGCTGAAGCTAGAGCGGCCGTCTGCTGAATTGACCGCATCCGACAAAGCCCACCTTGCCGATATACGCACCTCCACTTATGAGGAGGCTTTGAAGAAGATTGGCTCAGACAAGAATAGCCAGCTGAAGCTCTACCAGGGTCTCTTGATGGAGGCAGAAAGGGCTTGGGATGGCGCCAAACTGGCCAGCAAATGGAAGGACGTACTTGCGAAACACCCGCACAGTGCAGATCTGTGGATGATGTATCTCGATTTTGTGCAGTCGCGATTCACAAGCTTCAAATACGAAGAGTGTCGCGCTACATTCTTCAAATGTGTAGAGTCTCTTCGTGCGAACAAGACCGACATTTTGCCAGAACAGAGCTTGCATATACTGCTACGTCTAACGGCCATGGCCCACGATGCAGGATACCAAGAGCTTGGTCTTGCAGTATGGCAAGCCTTGCTTGAATATTATCTGCTGCGGACAGAAACAGGTGCTGACATGCAAGCTTTTGAAGATTTCTGGGAAAGCGAAGTGCCCCGTATCGGCGAGACGGGTGCAAAAGGTTGGAGGCATAGCAGTACAGACGACACACCACCCCCAGGGTCTTCGTCATTGCGAGAAAGAGAAGCATCAGATGCCATCTTTGAGGACTTTCGGAAGCGCGAAGTGGAGGCTACGTCGGTCTTACGATATCCTGGCCGCACGTCAGACGATGTAGCAGAAGACGACGCATTTCATACAATCTTCTTTTCAGATATCGAACCCTATCTGACCATTGTCATGCCTGAAACACCGGCAACACTGATCATCGAAGCTTTCTTGTGCTTCTGCGGTTTACCACCGCTAGCACACCGTACCCCACTACAGCGAACCTGGTGGTCTGATCCATTCTTACAGCGCCATTGGCACTCTGCTTCTGCAGACGCTGAAAACGCCACCGATTTCACAAAAGCCATCAAGCGGTTCTCACACTGCTCCGCGAAGAGCTTCCAGATGACCACCGAACTTTTGTTCCAAGAAAGCTTCCCACTCGATGGAATCAGACTTGATGCAGACTTCATCAGACATCTGCTCAAGCTCCTTTGTTCGGACCCTTCGAGCGAGGATATCATAGGCGAGTACCTACTAGCTTTTGAATCCAAACACTTTCCATCGGAAGCTTTCAAGACGGCGAAGCGGCTACTCAAAGCGCGGCCGTCGAGTCTACGTTTGTATAACGCTTATGGGTTAGTCGAGTCGCGTCTCGGCAACTCCACCAAAGCAGATCAAGTCTTCAGTACGGCACTCTCCATGGCAAAAGGAAATGATGTGCTTTCGACGCCATGGAGTCTAGAACTCTTCAACAACTGGGTATGGGAAGCGCTTCGCCGAGGAGACCACTCAGAAGCCCTATGGCGACTCGTCTCACCATCAGGCAGCCTTCCATCTGCAGAGTTCAGAAACTCGTGTCCTTACGCCGAACCCGCGCGATTAACATTCAGTCGCATCACCGAACACGCACTACTGACGCACGACTACCCAACAGCAATAATAAGCACCGCCCTCACCACTCTCCTCTACTACCTCGAGGACGGCCTCGACTCCGCGCTCGACCCTTACACCCACCTATCATCCTGGTTCACATCCCACCGCCTCGACGCCTCCCCCTTTGAAGAACTGCGCGCCCAATCCCTCGCCCAATTCCTCACGTACCACGCCACCCACGCCCCCATTGTCAAGCCATCCCTCATCCGCAGCCACCTCGACCACCTCATCGACGTCTTCCCCGCAAACACGATACTACTCTCGCTCTACGCCGCAAACGAAACCCGCTTCTCCATCGACGACCGCGTAAGACGGGTGCTGGAGCAGAGTTACTTGCAGCCCGACGAACGCAGTATCGCGGGCTGGGCATTTGCGATTCATTACGAGGTGCTCAAGGGGGACAGAGCCGGATCGACAAGTCACTCTGTACGGGCCCTGTATAAACGCGCTACTGACGCGGCGGCAGGGCGTCGCTGCCCTGCGCTCTGGAGAGCGTATGTGGAGTTTGAGCTGCTGTGTTTGCGTACCGAGCACGTGCGACAGCAACAGCGACAGCAACAGCGACAGCAATCTCATCTGAACAAGACACTGCGGAAAGAGGGCAAGAAGAGTAAATGGGAGAAGAAGACTGAGGAGGCGGAGCAACGGGTCAAAGAGACTTTTTACGCTGGGTTGAGGAACTTGCCATGGTGTAAAGAGTTTGTCATGTTCGCATTTGAGGGTGCGAAGGATGTTTTTGGGGAGGAAGAGAAGGTGAGGCTGTATAGGGTCATGCAGGAGAAGGAACTGAGACTTTATGTTGAGTTGGATGTATGAAAAGGGTGTGTGTAGATTTTGTGATGCACACGATAGACTGGTCAACTCAAAATACTCAGCTGGGAAAACAAGGTTGCATCTTGATGGATGGGACAGACGATGGCCTTTGTGTCAAATCAAGCTTTATTGAAGAAGATGTAGAATCATGTACATTAATCGCCTATAGCTATCCTACTATCGAGCCGTTCAAAGTATCAGCCTGAACTCTAGAAAATGTCTTCCGTTCCTGCCTCTGCCCATGTAATTTCTCCCTTTGCAACACGATCCCTCACTTTCCAGTATTCGTGGTTGAAGACCCAGTATTCCTCACCAGTGGTCTCGCATCTGCCCTTGCTAAACCACCTAGGAACGAATTCTTTGCCTTCGGATTCTCGTTGTCTGCGAGTCGCTCGCTGCTTCTCTTCTACCCTGTTTTTCTCTTCGGCCGCAAAGTCGTACGCGCCGTCTTCCATGGCGCGTTGATCGGGGCGGAGACGCGTGTCGGTTGGGGCAACGACAGGGCGGAGTTTGTCGGGGATGTCGTTGAGGGTTACGACGAAAGGAGTAAGATTGAATGGTATACCTGTTGGGCGCTCGTGAGCTTGCCAGACGAGGAAAGCCTTGTTGTCGCCGTGTTTTGAACTCTTTCCGCTCTTCTCAACATCCACGTCCTCAAAGCCTGGTGTGAAGCGTGCGTAGATCTTGTCGTTCCACCGGCCGCCAATGCTCCAGCGGACACGGTTCTGGGCGTCAAAGACTTTGCCGACGACTTGGTAAGCTGACGAAGCCTTCCAGCCACGGGGCTTGAACTCGATAAGACATTTCTCGCCTGTCGTATGGTTTGTAATCTCCATAGTGCCGTAGTTGTCAACAACAGGGTTACCAGTTATGATGCCAATGACGGAAGATGTAACCTTCTTCCAAGTGTAGAGCTCCTCTTTCCCACCATTGACAGTTGGGCGAAGACGAAGGAACCAAGTTCCAAGCGGGTTGATGTCGAAGGACTTGCCGTAGAATTTGGACCTCACCGCAGATTCACCCTAACTATTGTCAGAAAGTGTAACGACAAGGCAGTCACTTGGTACTTACATAGTAATCCCACTTCTTAGATTCGGCATACGCTGCACCAATCGGTGGGTGATGGCTAACCTGCTCTATGAAGAAACGGTAGCCCTTGTCTGGCCTGGCATACTCGTATGTCTCGGCAAGAAGAGGGTTGAAAGGCTTGGCGACACGTCCAATAGTCGAAGCATACTCTGACGCAGCAAAGGCGCCCACGTAGAGTATTCTCTCGGTAGGGTCGTCACGTTCGGCAGCGGTGTCGAGGAGATCAGTGTATTCCATATCTTCCGCAACACGTTGGAGCAGTGAAGTAGGCTCGTTGAACGACACCGGCAATGTCATTTTGGTCATGTCCTTGCCAATCATAGACTTGAGAATTCCCTGGTAGCTGTTAGCGTCTGAAAAGAAAAAAAATGATGCGCAGCATCAAACATACCCAAAGCGAGATCTTAGGCCTATCGTCAGCGTCCATAGCGAGCCTTTTGCGTGGACCATCCTCGTAGCCTGCCCAAGCGGTGGCAATATCCATTTGCTTCTTCTCAAACGGATCGTCGGAAGAGCCTGGGATGTCTACTTGCGCAGTTTCTTTGGGGGCGGACGCAGGCATTTCCACGACCTCGACCTCACCAGCACCAACAGCATCGAAGAACTCCTCGTCATCTTCTGATTCCGAGTCTGATATGTCGGCAGCGATGTCGGCGAATGTAGCCTTCCTCCTCACCTTTTGGTTCTTAGCTGAGAGCCCTACACCCGACGTCATCTCCTTTTGTTGCGTGGCGTCTTCTGGTGCGTCGGCGAAATCGTCTTCCTCGTCCTTGGCATCCGGTTTGGGGCCAGGTGTCTCGAAGTCCTCCAATGCTTCGCGTAAAGCCTTCTTCTGCTTCCGCCGCTTCTCCTCAGATTCGCCTATCCTGTTTTCGAGCTCCTCCTGCTCCTTTGCGACCTTGGCCATGCTTTCTTCCCACATGCGTCTGACATTAGCCTCGCGATCTAAGCGGTATTGCCAGTATGCATCACGATCTCTTGATATCCGAAGCAGGTCGCCAATCAGCCCCTTTAGGTTCCCGATAGCAGACTCATAAGAGGTAAAGGCCTGGAGCATCATGGGATCGGAGATTTTGAGGTCGGGTGATCGACTCATCTCGGCTTGTAATGCAGCTGAAACGGATGTTAACAGGTCAAGTTGCAGCTTGGCCGACTGTGCTGTGATGTTGAATGCGTCTTTGCTTTGGGGCTTCATCTCGTGGCTGCTAGTGTCATCGCCATAGTCGTCTTCGTCTTCATCGTCACCGGCTACGGTAGCGGTACCCATGTGGCTAGTCATTCTGTCTAGGCCGTGGCCGTTCATGCTAGGCTCGTAGACACTGCCAGGGTCCTCGGTAACGCTGACTGCAGTTCGAGAGGACGTATTATCGAGATTGGTGGGCGGGACGCCGAGAGCAGAAGAGGCAGCCATGTTTCGCGAGCTCGCCGCCAATTTGGAGCTGCCGACACTGGATGCGTCGCCTTCGCCCTTGATCTGCTCAATCTTGGCTTGCTTCAACATCTCCTGATCTTGGGTGGCTCGCTTCTCTTCTTCTCGGGCTTCGTCCTTGGCCCACTGGATCGCGTTGTTCAGAGCCCAGTACCAGCGCTTGGCTTCGACCTGGTGGTTTGCCTTGAGGTGGTACTTGACAGACGACTTGCCCTGGATCTCAAAGCGCTGCTTATCCTGGGGGTCCATGTATAGCTTTGCGATGCGCATGTTGATGGCACCTCGGCATGCAGATCCAGTATCGTCCTGGTGCTTGTAGTAGCTGAGCACGCCGTCCTCAAGCACGAACCATCGCAACTTGTATCCCGTGGTGTAGTTTGTCCACTTCTTGAGGTAGCCCTTCATCTCGCGCGACTCTTTGACGCCCATGCCGCTCTCTGTAGCGGTCTGTCCCGGAGGCCCACCTGCGAGGATCGTCTTCTCCTGGATGCCCCTCTGCGCTGCGGCGGCGGCAGGCGATCGCTTCAGAATAGCGCGGGTGCGGTCGTCTTTGGTGTAGTCTTGGGGGAGCTTGCCTTTGCGGTCTCGGCGGAAGGGATCGGCTCCGTTGAGCAACAGCAGCTGGGCCAGCTTGACATCCTTCTTCTTGGCTGCTTCGTGCAGAAGCGTGCCGCCTGCATCTACGACGACGGCATCAGTCGCCAGCTCTCCCCCGTTGACGTCCAGCGTGCTCTTTATCCTAGCATCCTGCAGCAGCTTCTCCAGGGAGTCCATGTCCCCAGTGGTGACCATGTGCTGTATCTTCTTGACGTTTGTGTCGATGAAGATGGACCGCGACAGCTGCAGCTGCTGGAAGATGTCTGGGGTGCGAGCGAGGTCTAGTGGCGTCTGGCCGTTGTAGTTGGTGACTGAGTCGTTGATGCCGGGCTGGTCGAGCAGCATGCGGACTACGGGGGTCCGGCCCAGGGTGGCGGCGAGGTGGAGCGGCGTGTTGCCGTCGCGGTCGCGGCCGTTGATGTCGATGGGCGAGTCGGGCGTGGCCGTCGCATTCGACAGGACAAACTCGATGACGGGCACCTCGGCGCATTGGATGGCCAGGTGCAGGATCGAGGTGCCTTCTGTGCGTGCGCTGGGGAGTTGCAGCGACGGCCTGCTGTCCTCGCCCTCGGTGGGCGCCGACTGGTCCCTGATGGCTCTCGATATGGCGGCCGTGTCTCCGTTGCGAAGCGACTCGAAGACGCGGAAGAGCTTCACCGACTGCTCGATCGACGTTGCCTTGGCCGTGGGCGAGCTTGGCGACGGCTGGAAGCTGGCCTGCGAGGGGCTCAGGCTGTCGGGGCCGGCGCCCGCACTCGACATGCTGGTGGAGAGGTGTGGGTGTTGCCTCCTGGACTGGCTGCGGCTGTGGCCCGAGGGCGGTGTTCTGGCCTGCGCGGGCTGCGGGTGGGAGGGAATGGCAGTGCTGGGCGGGCTAGTGTCGCTGCTGTTGCTGTTGCTGTTGCTGTTGCTGTTGCTGTTGCTGTTGCTGTTGCCGTTGCCGTTGCCGTGGCCGCTGCCGATGCCGTGGCCGTGGCCGTCTGCGGCAGGCACGTCGGTCTTGGACGTGACGCGCGACAGGAGGCTCTTCACGCTGGCCGACTTGGAGCGCTTGTGCCTGTGGCGTGTGGTCAGTCGTGGTTCTGGGGCACATCACCGTCGCCTGCGCGGCCCTCCACAGGTCCCCCGCCATGACGGCAGCGTACGCTTGGAGCGGGCGCACCTACCCTTCCATGCTGGTGTGATTGGCCACGGAGCCAGGGATATGCGGGTCTGAGGAAGCTGCGTCGAGGGGGTTCCGTTCCAGCGCCGTCAGCACCGAGTCAAATCAGCGACAGCATGGCGAGTGTGCGGCCGTGGCGACTTTGTAGCATGCCCTCACACTCGCGGCGGGGCTTTCACCAGCTTTTTGGGGCTTCCGTCAGGGGCGCCCGACCCAGGCCGTGCCTCCAGCGAATCACGACTATTGCTCCGCTAGACTGGGCCTACGGTCCCAAGATCGTCCACCCGCCTAGAACTGCTCGGGCACATGTCGTCCATCATCCACCATCCACCATCCCTCAGCCATGGCCGACGCGACGAGCACACGCTGGCGTCTGCTGCGCTTGCTTCTGCCCGTAGTCACCATCAAGTCAAGCCTGCCAAACTATGCCGTCAAAAGGCCGTGGCTCTGGAACACACGTACGGGTGATGCGCCACGTGCAAGTTCGTATAGTGTACATTTTATACATGGCCTCGCAACATGCTCCCTCACGCTGAATCTCCACCAACAAGGATGATGGCACTTCCCAGCTGCCTCCGCAAATCCTCCTTCTCGACATCGTGTGTGTCCTCTACTTCGCCCCATTGCACTGTCTGCCACGTAACCTCCAAGCTCGACGCCTCGCTGGCTTCCTTGATACCAAAGCGCGGCGTGTCCCTCACCTTTCGCGATTGCGCAAATGCTTCGCCCCATTCGTGTATTAGCCGCACGCTGACTAGCAGGCTCTTGGACGCCAACACCGCGCGTTCAAGGCCGGCAAGTTCGTATGCTGGAAGACCTGCGCACCAACCGCGGATCACCTGCTGTGTCATCTCGGGCTGCTCCACGGGGATGATGGTCTCGGGATCGAGCGTAGGCTTGATCTCTACGCCGGGCCACACGTGCGTCTGGAGGTAGGCAATGATGCCTGTAGCCACTTCCTCTTGGAGCTGGCGCAGTGTCTTTCCGTTCTGGAGCGTCTCATTCAGCACCTTGGCGGGCGCCCAGCAGAGCAGTGTGTCGGTGGCGAGCACGCGCATCAGATAGCTCAGGATGTCGTTCCTGATGTTTTCCCTTCCTTCTCTATCGGCTGCCTCGATATCGATAGCACGCGCGGCGAGCGAGGTCATGGGGATGTAGTCGTTCTTGAGCGCCTGCTGCGCACTCATGAGGAGATCCCACTCGAGGGCAATGGCCGTCGCCAGCTGGGGCTTGGAGGGCGGCACCGTGAGGATCTGCTTGTTGGACATTCGGACGGGTCGGTGGTCGAGAAAGACCTGGAGGCCACCGTTGCCTTCCTTGACAGACACGTCTTTCCAGAACCGCTTCGCCAGCATGTTCTTGGGCTTGTTGGTGGGGGCGTAGACCTCACGCATCTCCCGCGCCTGCTTCATCATGTCCGCCTGTCTCCTCTTCCTCGCGACCCGTTCGGATGCATCTGACGGCTGTGGCTGTGGCGTCTCAGGCGGCGGCCCGGGTACTGTCAGACGTTAATTAATTACTCGCCATCCTGGCTGCACTGCTTTGCCGTACCGGAGGGATGAGGCAACGGCGTGGCCCCTCGTGTAGCTGATGTATGTAGACATTGGTAGAGCGGCCTGTAGGCTCTTTTTGGTGCCGACAGCCGTATGCTGGCAAGTGCTGGGCGAATTGACTCCATGACGATGTTGGGAGACGGTGCAGATGGCTTGGACGCTGTTCCCAGGCCAAGTGGGACCCGCCGGGGCAACTTTTTCTAACATGCGCTCGGACATGGTCGCTGCAGCATAGACCGAAGACCCAACACTCAAATCTGGGGTTCTCCGCTCCGCTACCCAGACCACCCCCCCGTCAACACACTTCGGTTGGGTATCAGAGTCACGTCGTGGCGCTTGCCGATCACCTCGTACCGGCTTCTCTGAACATGCGCTGGCTTCTCCACAGCTTCTCGTCTCTTTGCATGTTCTCCACCGTCTGGTCTGGCTCATGATCGACCCTTGACGCGCATCTGGCAGCTGCTGTTACCCCACTCAAAACTACCTTCCCTGCATCATCGAGAGAGGCCTTTGATGCGGCCATTCCCGTCTGCCTCTGAGACCACACGCTGCTTTTAATGAATCAAGGAGCCCCTCAGACGGCCTCCGCAAACGCTGCCGTGCCTCAGCCCAAGCCTATTCGTTTTGTGACGAACCATGATGGTCCCTATGCGAAGAGGCGTCGCATTAATTCCGCCTGCCTGACGTGCCGGAAGAAGAAGACGCGATGCTCTGGTATGAGGCTTGGAAACCGTTGACTAGCCTTTGCTGACGGGAGAGCAGGTGAGCGGCCCACATGCGGAACCTGTATCCAGAACAAGCACGAATGCGCCGGCTACGGCGACGACAATGGCGCAGGCGAAACACCAAAAGATGGCAAAAAGGCAGCAAGAAGGGAGAGCACCGCTTCGACTCCCGCGTCCTCCCGGAAACGTGAGCCTCCCATCGACCCCCAGCTCACACGACCGCGCCTGCCGCATACCATGTCGCAAACTTCCGAATCAAGTTTCCAGGCCTCGCCCAAGGAGGAGTCGACTGCTAGCAGTGGAGGTCTAAGCCTCAGTACGCGGAACAGGATGCCATACTTCAGATACTTCGGGCCTACAGCCATAGTACCTGGACTGCGACAGATGGTCGTCAAAGTGCGAGGAAAGCAACACGGCAGTGCTCACACTACATCAGATCGTACGTATATCCCGCGCGCAATGGACTTCAAGCTGGTCATGCGGGTACCAAGGAGCACCAGGCCCTTGAGGCTATGCTGGAGCGACAGGCTTGCGCATACTCTCTTGCTGCTCTGCTATAATTCTGTATCATGTAGCTGACTTGTCCAGAACACGCAATCGAATCTTCGCCTGCACAACCTTCAGTAGGCTCACCACCAGCTCCAGAAGTCCGCACACCAGCCGAGATACCCGTATACGACGCCTCGTCCATGTCGCCAAGTCCACTCATCACCCACCTCTGTAAATTGTTCTTCGTACACCTCGGCTGCTCCTTTCCATTTCTACAAAGAGAGCGCTTTATGCGAGACTTGGAAGAGAAGCAGGTAGACGCCATTCTCGTCGACGCTGTCTGTGCGTTAGCGGCCCGATTCTCGACACATCCTATGCTAACGGGCAAGAGCGACCGGCAGAAGGAGGATGGAACGGGAATCCCAAAAATCCCGCCTTCGGAACACGGCCAAGCGTTCGCTCAGCGAGCAAAATCTGCTATTCCAGATGCTTTTCCATGTCCTAGTGTGGCAGTGGTACAAGCCGCGTTGCTCCTTGCATACGATGAATTTGGCGCCAGTCGCGACAGTGGGCTCTGGATGTATCTGGGTATATCCATTCGGATGGCGCAGGACTTGGGAATGCAGTCTGTGGGAGGACTAAAGTACGAAGGTCGCAAGGGCCCGACTCCAAATTCTATCAAAAGTGAGCCAGATGGTGGGCGGTACGCGGAGCAATCAACAGTCCAAGACAGCCACGGAGCTAGTGCGGAGGAGCAAGAGCAAAGAGCCGCTGAACGCGAGAGATTGGATACGTTTTGGTCCATCTTCTTCCTCGATCGCGTCATATCGTCTGGGACGGGACGACCGGTCACCCTCCGCGACCGCGACATCGAAATCTCATTCCCATCCCTGGACGAGATCGACTCTTCCGGATGGCCGCTGCCATATCCTGCGCTGATTCGTATCATCCACCTCTACGGCCGCGTGACTGATCTTCTCAACCGAATAAGAAGTGCCGACGATATCACGGCCGACCTGCAGAAGCAACTCGGAGCATGGGAAGACCGCCTGACGGGCATTTACCAGAACCTGTCGCCCAAGCTTCACTTCAACGCAGTCAACTTCCAGCAATATGTCAAGCTCAATCAGGGGACGAATTTTCTTCTACTGCACTGCTGGTTTCATACTTTGATCGTTCTTCTACACCAACCAACCCTGCTCCGGACGTTTGAGGGAACCCCGCAATCTTTGTCGACCAACAGCAGGGAGCTTTCCATGTCTTCTGCAAAGACTGTCGCTGACATATTGGCCTTTACCGAGCTCATCGACGTGAAGACCGGAATCGGCAATCCGTTTACTAGGTATGATCAGGTTATGTCTTTGCTAATAGAACCGTACGCTGACCAAGCTCTAGTCAGCCGATATATATTGCTGCATGTGCCTTTCTCAAAGAAACAGCACTTCATTCAGCATCTTCGCAGCCTCAGTCTCGCCCAGCAAGCCCCGATCGAAATGAGGAGAGCGGGCAGAGAATCCCTACCCACCATTCTCTCGACCGTCTGAACCCTACCAACAGCTCTGTCAAAGACTTGGAGCAAAAGCAATCTGCGGCAAAGCATACATTGCTTGCGTCGGCTGCGAACCAAAATTACCAACGCTGCTACCGTGCTCTCAAGGCTTTGGAAACCTACTGGGCTGGAGTCAAGTATATCATGACTGTCCTGGATCAAAAGGCAAAAGGCGTTGGTGACCCTCTGCTGTATACAATCGAGGAGATGGAGAGCGCATTGGAAGCCCCTCGACCTGAGCCGTCGTTTACCAGTCCGGGCTGGAGAAGAAAGCTCAGTTGGGGAACTTATTTGACAGCCCAAAACTCTGACGCTGATGTAGCGAAGATGGCGGCTGTGATACGCAAGGGAGCAAGGACGCCAAACATGCCCGGCTCGCCCATGGTACACCCTAGTCAAGGTATGTTTTGTATGCACACTAAAATAACCATCTGCTGATCCCTCACAGCGATTGGATGGTCGCTTACTGGTACCATGAACTCGCCTTCAACAAATGTCGCAGTCATGTACACGTCCGAGAATGGCGAGGGTCGGAGCACGAAGCCACCACCACCCAGAGTACCTCCGGCCAGCACTCAGTCCTCCATTGCCTCCTTGATATCAGATCCTCCCATCAAATTCGAGCCACGCCACCATTCCCTACCATCACCATCCACTTTCTCACAATTTAGCTCATCGTCCATGCCACCGCCGCCACCAAACCCAGCCTTCAACCACATGCCCACCCCAGACCCGGTATTAGTATCAGACGCCGACCTACTCTTGAACCTACACTCTCCATTCTCTGGCGGCTCACCCATCAGAACGCCGTTGCAAAACCCAACATCATACACACGTTCATCCTCGCGACAACAAAACCAAATACAACCTACTCCCCAAACAGAATTCTCGCCCACTTTCGGAACTTTCAACACACCATCGGACAACACGTTCGGCGATATGGTCATTGACACACAAGACATTGACATGTCGCTTCTAGGCGCTGATATGATGCCTTGGGACTTGGAGTACCTACCACATGATATGCTTTACTTTGGCGACGGTACTTTTGGAAGCGGGGGGTTTGCGGGCGATGGCGCATCGGGAGATCATCACACAGGCTAATTTTCGATTGCGCCATCACAATGTGTACATTAGGGCAAGTTTGTATGGAGTTTTTCTGTTTTCCCAAAGGTGCGATATTGAGGTTTTCATCCGAAAGGGGGGAGGGTGGGGTTGGATCGGAGTGGAGTTTGATACCATTTTGTCTTATCACCACATTGTATGAATTGAGATGGAAGGAAGTTGTTTTTATCAATGACTCGACATTGCAATTCCGCTGTGGGTTGTTGACTTGGTTTGATACCTACAGGAGGTTTGCATGTGTCTTTTCTTTTCTTTCTTCTCGATGATGTTTATGCCTGGAGCTTCTCAACGTCCCTCTCATGTGTGCGCGCAGCCTGTCGCGTTTGAGACGCCAGAGGTAGGCACGACCTTCCGACTGTACTGCAAAGAGAGAAGAGCAACTGCGCTCAACTAGTTGATTATGCCTGCGACCCTTGTGCGGACATGGCGGTGAAGATTACCTCCAGCAGAGCAAGACTGATGCTTCGCGCCCGATAGGACACATGGGAAGGTAATGGAGCTGGGCGAACCCATGGATCCAATCGCACATTGGATATTCCGTCGCTCGATTCGAACAATCGCGCGTTGTAGCTCCGGTCTCTGTACGGCGTGTCACTGCGTCCCCCCCCCCCCCCCCCTCCTTCGAGGTTATTCCTCACGTTGGCAACTTCACTCCTGAGTGCACGGTGCGTGTTAGCCATTATCGGATCTTCTCAGACGGTCTTCAGATCGACTGCCTGGTCTGTAAGGGCAACCTCCAGCGAAACACAATCAGAGCCATAAGAATCCTACCGTACTCCAAGCTCAAAACTAATGACCGTTGCCCCCCAGCAAAGAAGGTGGGGTTGGCTGTAACGGACGGGTTGGGGGGGGGATCCTTAAGTCATTCGCAGAACCGAGTCTGAAACGAGGTGCAAACAGCTGCCAACATCTACAAGATACACACTTACGACGTAATTACGGTGCACGAAACGCCTGCCAAAGCTAATTCATGCATCTTACACGTCCACCTTGCACGAGTTGAACAAAGAACAAAGAACAAAGACGTAGCAGACAATCGTCTCTTTGATCATCATCATCCCCCGCCAGACGACTGGACAAAGTCCAAAAGCTAGAAAAGAAAGAAAGAAAAAAATAAGAAAAAAATAAGCTGCCGACTAGAACAATCGTGTCCGATCAAACGTTGCAAGTCCGTTATATTCTCAAAACGCTTTACCTCGTATCAAACAACTACCGAGCATAGCTAACCGAATCCCCATCGTCTTCCTCTCCGTAGTCCGGCTACCGCTCACCGTGCTCCACCCATAGCGCAGTGAATATTGCAACAAGCCATGTTACCCCTCCTTCTCGTCCGTCGGAACAGCCTCCTCATCCTCCGCCCACGTCTCACTCAGCCGAATAGCAAGCCGTTCATACTCGAGGCACAAGAAGCGCGACTTGGTCCCTCATTCTCGCGAGACCAGAGCAGCATCTTGTACATTTCGAGCGCGAATTCCAGGCCATGGTCATTTACTCGTCTTGCTCATAAAAGGTGCTGGAACGCGTACAGGTCTGCTTGCACGAAGAGCGACCGTGGAGTGGGAAGGCAATCGCTTCATTCCAGCCTTTCACCAATACCGGACCGAGGTACTAGAGGGGAACTCGTAGCTCACTGGTGGCCTTGCGGCTAGCGTCATGGGACGGTGCCATTAGGGGAGATGTGTATATATATGCGTAAGGAGTGTAGAATGGTGGCAGACAAGGAACCAACAACGATTGCTGGACGGTATTGTGGCAGTCTTCATCGCACTGTACGTGATTGCCAAAAGTTGAGATACAGCAAGCATTCAATGTGCGCAAGCTTATCATTTTGTTGTGTAAAAGTCGTCTACTTCTGGCAAAGCCAGAAACCATGTGAGCGTGATAACGCAGCTCAGTGCTAGGGCGTCGGAGACATCAACAAACGGAAAAGTGGCCACTGAGCGCTGGAACACTGTTCAATGACACAATTCTCGTTGTATCTAATCACTGTTTCGCCGAGGTTTTTGAGAATAGCTTTCAAGAAGATGAGCACACTCACTTTTGAGAGACAAAAAGTTTGGGTCATATAACCAACTGCTATTCCCAGCTATCCTGGAAAGTGGCGACGACACGCCAAGCGCGGATTACTCGTAGACTACCCAAAGTGAATAAACGCCGCCTTTCAATATCAATACTCGGGTATGATGCAAGAGAACAAACACACCCCAATCCTTCCTGCCTTCCTTCCTTCCTTCCTTCTTTCCTTTCACCCACCCCTCATGCGAAAGAAAAGAAATTCGTTTCCCAGTATTAAGTACAAGTTGCTGTGGTCGTTATGAGCGTTCGTAAGTCGCGCCCCTATGTCCCTGGCGAAAGCGCAGGGAGAATGAAAACAAGAATGGTGTAGATCCGGTAGTGTGCGAGCCGACGAGGTGGTTTGTTGGAGAACGAGTGCCATGTCGTGGAGACCAGTGAAGAATATGCAAACGATGGGCTGAGGATATGGAGCCTGCCGAGTCGAGCCGGGGGGACTCGCAGTTCAAGCTTCGGGTGCATATTCAGGGTCAGACGTCTGAGGAGCACTTGGGATAGACACAGTCGTCAGCACACGTCCAGTTCACACACTGATAAGATCTAATGGTACCGCGGTGGGGTTCCTTGCCCGTTAGGCACACCGTTGTTATGCGGTTGGAACTCCATCTCGCGCTTCATCATCTCCAGCGTGGAAGGGAAGTATGGCTCGACGCCGTAAGTCTTGAGGTAGCTCGCAGTCTTCTCGATGCGTTTGATCTCGCGCTTGACGTCCCAGCCCTCGCCCTCGCCGAAGCGGCGCTGCACGACGTCGACCATGGTCTCGTCGAGTCTGCTGTAGAAGTCGCGGCGTGCGGCAATGTCGCCGGCGTCGGCGCTGTCGATGCCGCCGTGTGAGTTGAGGTTGCCGCCGAGCTTCAGGATGAGGTCGAAGGCGTAGCGTGGGCCGGACGGAAGGAGCGTCAGGCGCTGGATGTCGGGCAGGAACTTGAGCATGGCGGAGGCGAAGTGGGACGATGAGATTGAGTCGTTGAGGTCGTCTTGCAGGCGGTGCAGGTCGAAGTTGACAATGGTGATCTTGCGGTCGAGCTGGGCGTTGAGTGTGGGCGCAGCGTCGGCCGTGGTCGTGTCCATGATCTTGGCGATGGAGGCCGGGACGTCTGGCAGAGTTAGCATCGAGTGGCGAGTGACGTCGGGATGCAGTCTTACCTGGTCGCAGTCCGCGCTTGTCGATCCAGTTGTGGACTTCGGCGCGCTGCTGCTCGAGCTGGTCGACCCAGTTCTGCAGGTCGGCCAGCTGGCTCTCGAGCTGCTCAATCTTCTCCGTGTAGGGCTGGACGGCCTGATTGAAGGCAGCGGTAATGAGGTCAGGCATGCCGAGGCCCATGGGGGCGGCGCTGCCCGTGGAGGGGACTTGCTGGGAGCGGATGGGCATGGCGTTGTGTGTTGGGGGAGCACTCTGCGCGTACGTCGGCTCTTGGGGCTGCTGCTGGCGGGGATACATGTCGGGCTCCTCAGCGGGCGAGAAGGGCTGGCTGTGGTGGGACTCCTTCCGGCTCGACTCAGGGCGCTTATCTGTGTAATCGTCGAATGAGTGCGAGCGCGGGTTCTCACTGTTGTCTACGTAAGAATTGGCTCTGGACCGACTATGCAAAGTTAGTGCGCGTCACAAGATGCAGTGGCTACGGCTCCGACTTACCGTTTGAAGAACATCATGCGAAAAGAAAGAGTTTGCAGAAGAGCGTCAAGGCCGTCGTGGTTATAAGCTGGCGCGGACGAAGCAAGCGAGATTGCGCCTCGACTCGGCAATATGAGATGGTTGGGCGTCTGCGCTTCGGGCTTTTGCTTCGCAGGAAAAAATGCGAGGTTGAACGACGCGGAGCTTGCTGGCGGCGGTGGTTGGGGCCCCTTGTTCCAAGACACGATAACACGACCAGCGATGACGGCGTTGCACGCAAACAGCACGCGTGGCACCCGGCTCACTATATATCTCTGTCCCGGAAGAATGGGCGTACACAATGCGCCAGCGTGTCTAGCGGGTGTGACAATGCGCCGAGCGGGTGTTGTTGTTGTTGTTGTACTGGACCTGTGGAATTGCTCACTTGTTGGGTACGCCCATCGCAGCAGCGCATCCATGGGCTGCACCTGGGCTGCGTCCACGTCCAAGAGCCCCGCTAGTTTGTGGAGCCGTGCCTCTCCAGCCGCCCTCCCCCCCCCAGCCTCGCAGCCAACATCACTCGCCCGCTTAGGCCTGCCGTCTGCCGTCTGCCGTCTGCCATCACGCCATGCAGGAGCCGATAAGAAGAATGCACGGTGTTGCTTCTTGATCCGACATGGCCCTCCCCACGCGGGAATGCCGTCGCTTCCACGAGGATCGCCACTGCTCATCCAAGATACCCTGCAACACGCACCGCGCACTGTTGCCCAGCAACCCAGCCCATCTCTGGGAAAAGCATGGATATACCTAGGCCCTCGTCAACGCCCGTCTGCGCGGATCTCGGTACGCCACGGATACTAGCACATTGCCGTAGCCATGGTGAGCCATGCTTCTCCCCTTATTGCTATCCCAAAGTAGTAGAAACATTGCATACTCGCATACCAAACAAAGTCTAGATGCATACTACCCCTACACAAACCTATTCTGCTTTGCCATTAGCCTTTCCGTTGACCCTCTCGTTGCCCTGCGTCTTCTTGCTACCGCCAAACTCCACGCCCCTGATAGTCCATTCACTGTAAATCTCCAGCCCGCTAACAAACACGCCCAACAAGCTTGCGATCACAAAGTGGCTGATTGTTGTTCCGATTTCCAGCCAGCTCCCTTCGTCCTTGACCATGTAGAAGAAGCTCAGTGTCATGACATCGCTGACTGCCATCACCACCATGAACAGTGCTGATGGCGCCACGCCTAGCCGGCGATTGAGGAGTCCAAAGTTTGTCGAGAGGGCGGCAAAGGGCGCCATGAGCTTGATGATGAGAAGGGCGCCCTGGGAGAAGGGGTCGAAGATGGGGATCAGCCGGTAGACGGCGTCGAGTGAGAACGACGACACCGAGGCGATGTTTGAGGCGCTGAAGAAGGCAGACTGGATGAAGAAGATGAAGAATAGCGCTATGCGCGCGTCAGCCAGAGTCAAAGACCTGTACTCTCCCCTCTGAAGCGAGCTGAGCCGATCGGATGCAGCGTCCATAGTAGGCTTGGCCGGGTCCGATGTAATGGCTGTAGTCGAGGGATTCGTCGTGCTGTGCAGATACACCTGGTGCTCCAGGCGCATCCAGCTGAACAGACACATGCAAAAGGCAAAGTAGAAGAGACCCTCGTACGAGATGGAGAGAATAATGAACGTCGGAGCGAACTGCAGGAAGATGACTACAAGCCGGTGGACGTAGTGCGCATTGGGGTAGAGACCGTGTAGCTGTGGCACGACGAGCGACGCAAACAGTGTTGCTCGTCCTACCGTCAGCACACCAAGCGGTATGCCCTGGCGCGCTTGTAAGTAGCTGACGCTGCTCTTTGTGACAATCATGGAAAGCGCTACGAGACCAAGTTGGATGCCCAGTATGATGCGAGACGTGTGGTTCAACTCGTGTTTGACGAGCTCAGATTCGGATTTGCCGTCTTCAAGGATCGCCTTTTCAAACACAAGGTAAAGTGCGCCCATGGCAAACATCAATGCGCCTCCAAGCAGACTGCATCTTGTTAGTTCTGGGTCTATGTTGGTACAAAGTGCACTTACATGAGACGAATATCCTCGGCCTTGTTAGCCGGTAACAGAGTGAAGGCGCTCATGGCTATGCAAGACAGGGCCCAAGTGGCAACAGTCGCCATGTTCTTTTTCACAAAGTCCTGACCGTAGACGGCAGGCCAGAGTGTCGCAAGCAAGTAGCATACCGTATAAATTTCCCGGACGAAGTAGCTTTGAACCTATCGTTGGGTTAGTACATTCGCCTTCCATTGTCCCAAATCAACTTACCAAAGCTTGGAGAAGCCCGAAAAAGCCGAGAGTTGCAAATATCAGCTTCGCGACATCGGCACCAGAGTTGACGTGACCAAACAGAATCCGGCCGCCCTTGACAAGCGACAGTCTCTGAGCATAGACTTCCTCCCAAAATAAGACTGGGAAGAAGGCATATGCATAGTAGATGACTGGTGATTCTTGTTTGAAGAAAACTCCATAGAGTGCAACAAGCACAGAAGAGAATATTACCATGCTTGCCACCGTTCTCTCTGCTGGCACGTGTTCAGTGAGCACATGCAGATCGATGACTGTCGTAATGGCAAACATGATCCAGCCAACGTAGCCAGCAGTCACCAAGGTCCGGAGGAAGAGCCAGTCATACGTCTGCAAGTACCGCAGTCCTTCGAGACCAAGGCCAATGAGCTCGTATGTGTTACGAATAGCTTCATCTGCATTGCCCTTGTTGATCAACGCTTGTATCTCAGCGACGCGATGCTCGACAGAATGCGCTTCGTCACCCAAGCCAGAGAAAGGCCTGTACCGCAGCTGCGTCTCCTTCTTGATCTCTTCTTTGACATGGTACATTTCCAGTATCTCCTTGGCATTAACAAGAAGAGCTTCCGCCTTGGCTTTGGGGTCTTTGTCAAGGTATGAAAGCGGCAGGACTCCAACCGAGTTGGTAGGGAAGTCAAGTCCCACCAAGTAAGCCATCAATGCCGCAACGTCAGCCTGATCAACGTCATGTCGCTCGATTTCATCCAAATTCCAGTCGGAAGAGAACTCGGTGTGGCCTCTAGCAACGCCTGACGTGTTCTTTGCAGGGGGCGCGACACCAGCACCCCATGCGATCAGAGGCGTGCGTGTATTGTCTGGGTGTCCGTCTCCGTGACTTCCCCAGTCGCTCATGCCGTGGTCCGCTGTGAACACAAACGACGTCTTGCCATCCTTGTAGAAATCTTCAATCAACTGCGTAATCTCCTGGACCCCACGATCCACAATCTGGATGTTGTGTAAATACTGCCACGAGTACGGTCGATGCGCATGGCCCGTGGTATCCAGTCCCAGCAAGTGGAGAAAAAAGACATTCTTCTCTTGCCTCAACTCAGCGTCCAGTGTCGCGTTCGTCTTGGCGTTCGCAAACAGTTTCTTGACGCGCTCAAACACCCATTCGTCCAACACCCAGGCGTCTTTGGAGGAATCCTCTTCTTCCGCGCCATAGCAGTATGCATCGACTCTTCCAGGCACCGCTCCCGTTTCAAACATGGGGAGGATATCGGGGCTGCCCCAGCTCCATGTATGCCGACTGCGGTTGAAGACGCTGTCGAAGTTGACTGGATTCAGCTTCCATCCGGTTGTGACTGCCGAGACATCCTCATATAGGCCTGCGATGAGCGCAACATGTCCAGGGCGGGATTCGGTAGGAACCCGTGTATGGGAAACGCCAAAGGTACCGTGTTCGAGGACGCGAGAGCGCAGAAACGGGGCGAGAGGACGCGGGGTGGTTGTATTGTCTGCGAGAGGGGTCGGAGGATTGGGGTCGGGGTTGGGGAACGATTGAAATGCCTTGTCTGCACGGAGACCGTCGCCTGTAATACTTTGTTAGTGCTTGATAAGGGGCCCATCTGACGCGACTCACCAACAAAGAGCACCAATCGTTTAGCGGGAGCTTCCTGCGTCTCCACGCGGTGCTCGCGCATGCCATGAACGATGGGACTCGTAAAATACGTTGAGAAACAACTCCAGATGTACAGCAGATGGAACACCACCGCTATCAGCAAGAACCTGTAGCGACCGAATTGCGCCATTGTAAAGGAGCGTGAGAAGAGCAATGCGCCTCGAGGACACGTTTTGTCGACGCGTTGCAGTACTCAAATGGTTTGCAGAGCCATAGAGGTATCCCTGCCAAGAGTTTGAATCGTCACAGGGAGAAGTACAACATCACACCTGATTACGCTACACACATGTCCAAAATCGATTACGAGCTACTCCTTTCCGGCTGTATGGGGAGACTCGTCAAAGACGCGTGGGGATCACATTGCAGGGTGCCAGTCTCATCGCCCAAATAGGAAATACCGAGCTCAAGCTCCGCAGCATCACATCACGGCCTCGCACTTGTTGGGAATGCATGTCATTGTTATAGAAGCCAAGTCTTGAACAATTACCAAACGATGTACCTAAAAGATCGTTGCAACTTCGTCCATCACGTCGCAACTCCATCTACTCTTCAACGTTGAAGTTCGCGCCCTCTCTCAGGCCTTCGACAACCAGCTCGTGGCCCTCAGCCCGCTGGTAAATGTCCTTGATGTCGTCTACCACAAGTTAGCATTGCGTGCACCGTTTGGCATCTCAAAAACCTACCAGTTGTTGTCTCGAAATGGCTAGTGGCGTCGTAGCTCTTTGACAGGAAGATGTTGTCATTGGCACCGCTCTCGAGTGGCTCGTAGAGTGGGATGGCTGGGCCCATGAACTTCTCCTCGATCGTTCCGAGACGGTCAAGGCCGGGCTGGAGCTCAAGGTGATGGTTGCTGTCGCCCTCGGCGATCGTGGAGACGATAGCGATGTAGTAGCCCTTGGGGCAGACGTTGTGCGCAGACGAGACAACAGCGATGTAGATGTCTAGTAAGACTGGTCAGCGGAAATCACACAATGACACCCATGTATGCATACCATGCTTGCGTCCAACCTGGGACTGAGGAATGATCAATTGCAGAGAGTCGGCATCGGATGTGTTGGGAACTGGGTGGTTGAGAATGCAAATGGCCTTCAGCAGGTGTCCAGTAACACGCGCCTTTCCAGGGAAGTATGAGGGGTCAGCAAGAATCTTTCCTGCCTTGGTCTCGAACTTCATGCCCTCGCCGGCGTCATCCTTCTCCTTCATGGTGGCCTTGATACCCACAACCTTGCCACCGTCGTAGAGGAACTCGTCGACATCGGTGTTCAGCATGTAGGTACCACCGTAGATAGCAGAGAGGCGAGCGAAACCCTGGGGCAGCTCTCCGAGACCGTACAGCGGGTAAATGTATGGAGACTTTCCGTACCGCGCTACAGAGTTACCGTAGAGCCTGATGCGCTCAATGGCCTCGTTCGCCTGCCCCTTCTGCGTGATGTAGTCGTCGGTGGGGTACAGAGCCATGGCGTGACCGATGAAATCGCGTGTGGCAGCCTCGATGCCAAATTTGTCGTACACATCTTTCATGGTGGAACTCTGGATGTCGATGCCTACATGGAATGTCAGCCATCATCCCTTGATCACGTCTGCTGGAGCGTGCCTACCCTTGTGTGTTGCTGGGTCATCTTCCTTGTATGCACCAATCCACTCCAAAAAGTTCCTCACTCGGCGCTTCTCAAATAGACCCATGAGAGGCGATCGCAGGGCCTCGCCAGCATCCGAAGGTACCTTCGCGACTGTTGCCTTGGCACCGTTGCCTTGTTGCACATAGCTGCCGGCGATCTGCTTGAACTCGAGATACTTGGTAACGTCGGTGGACACGAGGATGTTGGTGAGTTCACCGTTGGCCATGAGCAGCTTGGGGACAAGGTCGATGTTCCAGTCGTTGACGCGGCCGTACTTCTTCCATGGCTCGCCCTCGGTCTGGCCGTATCTCTTGAACAGCTAGTTGTCGGGTTATTACATGTATTTTCTTCGGGGATGTTGTGAGCTTACTGCTTCGATGTTCAGCGATGCCGCCTCACTGCACCCTGTCAGCTGTCGCCCCCAACAGTAGCTGTCAAGATAACGTACCCGCCATAGTGGTCGTTGCGGTCGATGTGGAGCACTTTCTTGCCTTTGACACTAAGGACACTGCAAACATGTCAGTATTCGCTCAGACGTGCTCGCCGAGTCCGTGTGTTACCCTGAAAGTACACATTCAGTGAGACCTGGGGATAGTTAGCTTCCGACGTTACGTAGGTGGGGTAACGGCAGCCCACCTGTTCCCAGGACCACGACGTCGTATTCGGGTGCGATCTCGTCCATGGCTGTCAAATGTCGGTTGCAAAATAAGAAAGTTGAGGATTGCGGTGGAGGTTGTCCGCTAAGAAGGCGCGTGGACGAGGTGTTAGGGCGGTGAGGATGTGGGGTTGTAGCTCTTTGGGAAGCGCCTCGCCAATCTGGTCGACCTGTTTATGCTGGCATTACTTTCATAACTCACGACGTTTTGACGTATACTGGACTAGTGCAATTCATTGATTTCATGACTGGCTATGATACACGCGATATGCTACAGAAGCACGGCTACCTAGCAGCATTACTGTGCCACCGGTTCTCCCTGTTCGCCGTCCCAGATGCGATGACATGTGAAGCGCGTAAAGTTACAGCTCTCCCAGACCAAATGCCTGCAAAATACAGGACAGATGTATGCATCGCCTACGCGCTACCCAGACTCGTGTGCCACATGCACTCATAGACCTCATTATGCGTGGTTTACCTTCTCCTTCGGTTGCACTTCGGGTTCGGGGAGTATCTTGTCTTTCGTAGGCTCTTCGGCAGGAGTCTCGATCTCAGCATTGTACGGGGCTTCATCTGCTTCTAGCGGGTCCTGCGAGTTGGGTCAGCATACAATCACTGCCCCTGAGAGTCTGTACGTACGTATGTTGGTTGAGTGTACTGTGGGCCGTCCGTTCTTGACAGGTCAATATCCGGATCGCGCTGTGCCAGTACGTAGGCTTCTTGGTATGCCTGGTGCCGCTCGGCCAATGTGTCCAGAATTGCCTTCATCGTCTCCTGCACAGTCTTGTCCCGCTGCTGGTTCTCAAAGTCACCGTAGCCCGCATCCAGACGCTTGCGCTCGAGCTTCTCGGTCGCAAGACGATTCCGCTCCTTCACGCACACCCACCACAGCTGGTGCAGCGACTCCCAATCGCGACTGCGCAACTCGCCAACGGTCCACGATCTTCCTGTGTCTCTGTCAGCCACCGATAGCCCCTCATCTGTCCAATTGCAGCGTACCGTGCTGCTGCTCTTCTACCGGTGTCTGCAAGAGCTTCTGGTCCTTGAAGAAATCCCAAAGGCCATGGTCTGGCGTGCCCGTCACTGCGTGCTCGACCTTGACCGGCTTCGGCAATTGCTGCTTTGAAAAATCCTTCTCCTTGACCGACAGCGTCTGTCTAGGGCGCAGGCCGGTAGCTCTGATTGCAGAGTTTCCTCTGTTCTTGTTGTTGTCTCTCTTCCATCGGGCAGGTGATGTGGAGAAGCGCGCGCACTGGACCGACGGGACGAGGAAAGAGAGGATCGTGTCCTGTTGCACCAGTGCTAGATTGGGCCGGAGGAGTCGTGCGGAGGGTATCGTGGCCATGTCGTCGGTGTGGGCTGTGCTTGCCGATGCTCGAGGGCGCAGCCGACCAACATTCAAAGTTGCAGCAAACTGCGACCGGGGTAGGCCGCTAGTGGGTGCCATCAGCCCTAAACCACGGGAACCCACCGCCCTCCTCTCGTATAAAGAGAAGCCACCCCGCGGCTGTTCTGCCTCTCCTCACCAAACTCTGCGCTCACCACCCCGTGTTGGGCGCCCTCAGATAGTCTCCAATTTCACTTGACGAATTCTTCGATTTCACCAGCGGGTATCAGGACCCGCCCTTTAACATCCCAGGATGCAGCAATCAACCGTCACCACGCGATACGCTCCAAGCCAACTCTTCCGCATTTTCTGGCAGCCGCAGCAACTCCGTGTCATCGCCAAACCACCCTGGAAGTCAATCAATTAACTGGGACTTCGCATTTTCTTATTCCACCGCCGACAGCAGCGGTGTTCTTCTCGATACCACTTCACTTCTTCCTCCTGCTACGACTACTACTCCAGCCACTGTGACAGGTGGCCTGCTTGCACCGGACACTTCTTTCCAAACCACTCCAGACTGGGAGCTCTTTCCTAATTCTGACTCATACTATCTTGGCGATGGCACGCAACTGCTTCCTGGCGGGCCGGCTTTACTCTCGACTGCAGAACATAACAGGAACATGCTCACCATGCCGTCGGGCATGGGTAATAGCAGCAATATGAATACATTTGCGCCCATGATAAGAGGTGATCACCACACTCTCTTGCGTTTCATCAGTGTCTAACCCATCCAGATTACTCTCTGTCTGGTTCCTCCTCCACAAGCCACAAGGACCAGAGCTCGTCACCCACTGAAAAATCGTCTTCATCCAAACCGTCACCCGCAAAAAACAGCCCTTTGAATCCAGAGCCCTCTTCCCGAGTTGAGAAGCGGAAGGCCAACACGCTCGCTGCTCGCCGCTACCGCCAAAAGCGTGTCGATCAAGTGAGTACGCTTGAATCCGAACTCAAGGAAATCAAAGCCGAACGGGACGATCTCAAAGTCCGCAACGCCAGGCTAGAAGGAGAGGTCGAGACGCTCCGTGCCCTTTTACTTTCTCAAAAGTAGCCCTGTATTTGTCTGTCAGCATATGATAGGCTCGTCTTTTCTTCTCTTTTAACGCTCAGGGAGGCCTCTTTTCAGACGATGTCGGACAATGGATCGATTCATGGATACGCCTGTTCAGGGCGATGCTCAGATCGGCAAAATAGGGTATAATCTCAGAGGGCATTGGGACATGGCAATGTATACTCACAATTAACCTGATCATGACAAATAATACTGTCTGTTCTATAAAACTACGAACTCTACATTACATCCACTTCTATTTGTACAGTCTTTGCCTATGCCTTCCAAGACGATCACTTTTGCCCATCCTGAGCAACATCGTACTCATACCTAGCTTGAGCTCCTCGATACACATCAATCGACCTCACAATGAGTCGATGTGAGCAATGCTGATAGCTGTGTCCCCACAGCACCATCTACATCATGTGCCAGATCGTATCGTCCCCGTGAATCTATCCAGGCATATCCTCACCATGACTCCTTACGCCCTTTTCTTTAGACTTAGGCCTGAGGCTTCTCAATTGCATCAGCGTGGCTGGAAGTGTGGTTCCGAGTGAAGCTGGTCCCCACTTAATGCTCTTCGGTGGTCCAATGAGAGAGCGCGACAGTGAGTCATTCTCGCTCATGATGTGTTCGATTTCTTGGCCGTCCTACATCCCTCTTTCGGCTTCACCAACGATTCATTACGTGGCTTTCAACCTCAAAAATGCGCACACTGGTCTAAGCATCTTCTCGGGGTACTGTTCTGCGCGCAGCGATCTGCTGACGTCACTGCGCAGACGATTGAACGTGCTTGCTGTGACAGCGCTGGCGACTGTCAGGCTGCAATCACAGTGGACTGCTGCCAGCATGTATCACAACGGTATAGGCTGCATGATCAGCTTCATCCATATGCCAAGCTAGGTAACTCGCGTGATTTTGTGTTTGTGGCGGGCTTTTCCTATCGCGCCAGTTGACGCAACATCTTTCCTTCCCGCATTATTACCTCTCATATCCACCAAGGTTGATTGTGGAAGCTACATCCTTTCACCATCAACTCCTTGTTTCTCATCTTCTGTTGATTCAGTCCTTCGCTGATAGGCCGTGGTCTAATTGATAGTCCCCTGGGTGGTTCAACATGGACAATCCTACTGGGCTCCCCTGATCAGCACATTGTTGTGAGCAATTCAATTCTTGGCCTGTGTTACGGGATACCAAATGCGACATCTTCATTCAGGCCGCCGGTGTTGAGCGGCTGCAACGCGTGTTTCAGCCTCAGGGTCCTCAGACACTCACGTCACGATGTCAGCCCCGGCTAAAAGTGGGTCAGATGGATGTACTGCTGCCGAGCCCATCACCTTATGCAAGCTTTCTGCTACTCAGATCTATCCACGCGGCAGTGCCCTCTATTCCCTTCACAGTTAGTACCTGTTTTGGACTTAGCGTGCATTACTTTCGCCGCCCAGTATGGATATAGCGTCTACGTCCAGATTCCTACCACATGCGCCGAGACCGCAACGAAGCCCATCTTTGTTCTTTCATGCCATGGCATTGTGGGTTCTCCAGGGCCACGGGCCGATCATATGGCTGCCCAATGTTATACAACGGTTTCTAAACCCACCATTGTGAACTTTCTCGATCCATGAGACCAATCACATACTGTGAACTCGTACTATGGTTCACTTCGCGTCGAGCCATCCGGTCGCTTGACCTGCATGATCGCCACAATCGGGATAGGAACTGCTTATCTACACGCGTCAGGAGCACGGGCTATGGAACACTCACTCCCGCCTGCGCAGAATCCGGGGAATCTTCAGTTTTGCATCCGCCCTCATAACCGAACGCCCAGGCCCGACTCATTCTGTGCATGTTCATGTTTGTTCATACATTCGTTTTCTTCTGTTGTTGTCCGGGCGCATAGTTGGACATCTTAAACTGTTCAATCGGCTGTAAATACAGCCGACCTTCATTCTTGTACTTTACGCACAGTCATACAACATGTACTTCCGACCGGGATATGTGGTGGTGATTCTTGGGGCGATACTGACTACGATGTCGACAATCATTGTAGCGTTGCGGTAAGACTAACTGTCGCCGAAGCGGTTTGACCGGAGACTGATCAATCAAATAGATACTATTGTCGGTACTTTCTTATGGGATCAGTCAGTGCAAGCGATCATCTAATGTTTGTTGCTCTTGTAAGTTCAAATTATCCATCATCTACTACAAAGCTTACAAAGTTCAGGTGATTACATGGGGCAACTTTGTCGTGAACTTCTATCAAGATGAGACGAGCAGAAACTCTCGTCCAAGCTATCTGTTGAAACCAGTGAGTATATCTGACGCTATTCAGGCGCTAGTGTCTAACATGAAAGCAGGAGGAGCACCCGGAAATTGTAGAACAAGTGCGCGGGAACCTCATCTCGTGGTGGGTATACCGCTTGACCTACACCATCGGCCTAGGCTTCGTAAAACTCAGCATCCTCTTCTTCTACCGCACTATCGCCGCAAACAAAACATTCCGTCGGCTCGTATACGCCACGATCGCGTTCGTCTGCATGTACACGTTCGCTGCGAGTATGGCGTCAACGTTCCAATGCGAAAACCCCTCGGACGCTTGGTCTACAGTCAACTACTTGGCTCAGTTCAATCGCGACCCAAACTACAAGCGAAAACAGGTCAAGTGCTTCGATCCTATCAAGCTCTGGGTGTTTTCCTCAGCTTCCAACCTGATAAGCGACATTATCATTCTCATGCTCCCATTGCCGACGCTGCTCAGTCTTCGCATACCCATGGCCAAACGTCTGGCGCTCATCGGAATATTTTCGGTCGGAGTCATGGCCATAACTGCATCGTCCGTACGCATGTGGGTTATGATGTTGTGGGCCGAGACGCCTTATAATTCGGCGCGGTTTGGAAACGACCTTCTCCTGTGGGGTCAAGTTGAGACCAACAGTGGCATCATCTCTTCATCCATACCCTTTCTCCGTCTTCTGTTCCGCAGCAAACAAAAAGAAGAGCGGACTGCAACGCCAAGGAAGGCCTACAAAGTCCCTTCACAACCTGTACAGATCGATGCATTCAGCCAGCAAAAGGTGCTTGACATGGGCGAATGGCCACTTCGGGACGAAAGGAGGGACACGGGGCAATCCAATTGCTTCATCACCATACACGAAGAGACGGTGCGTACTAGGGCCTCTGCTTGGGGCCCCTTCATTACGATACCGGAAAGCCTAAGCTCAGGTAGCAGGGGCGAGGCACCGCTGGAGCATGCATACCATCCGCACATGACAGTTTGAGAAGAGTGGGATATGAAACTTGTAACTGTAACGATAATGATAATATGATTCTACTGAGTTATAACTCGTTAACCCCGATGCTATCCGTCAGCGGTAACCCCCCAAATACAAGCGGTGCGTATTGCACACTGCAATACGCGTAAGCCTCAATTTCTTGTACGGCGAAAGCCAGCAGCTGCGACAGGAGGTTTGTCACAACCGGGTGCGGAGTCGACGGGTGTCCAACGTAGGACGTTGCACAGCATTGCAGCATGACATGGGTCTAACGATGACGCCTTTCCACTTCCAGTTAATCCCGGGCGGACCTATCCATGCATGTCGATCTCATGCGGCTGCGCAGGTGTCTGGAGGGCGGTTGAGAGGTCACGTAGACGTTTATACTCGATCGCATCATCGTCGTGCTCCCAGCTACGGGCGCTTGTTTATCGCAGCACACCGCCCAATCGCCCCTTCCCCACATCCCGGCTCAAGTCTCGAGCTGTTGGCTAATCACCTGCACCGTGGCTTCCTCACGCATTACCAAGCTCTTCCTCGCCGCTGTCGCTCTCTTCATCGCGACATCCGCCATCCTGGCTTCAATCCGACTCGGCGGACGCGTACCATCGATATTGCAATACGTCAAACCCCCGCCGCTTCGGAATCCCCTCTACACACAACCGTTCAGGCCGCTCACCAACTCCACCATGGCGCCGTCGCAATACAAGACCCCGCCGCAGCTGCCGCCAAAATTCACGGCTACCAAGCAGAGCCTGGTCGATGACGCAAAGAGACTGGTACGTGCCATCTCAGGGTGCCAGCACTTCTGCCTGCAATTGCTGCCGCCGACCCCGCAGGAGTGGTGTTGCGGCCAGATGCTGACGCTCCCCAGATCGACAGGTCACGAAGCGTCCAAGATGCCATTGTTCGTGACGTCAAGCCCGAGACTGCCAACTTCCAGAACACGGTTCTCCAGATAGCGAGGGATGACAACAAGATGGCCATCGAGTCGCACATCCTCGGCTTCTACAACGCCGTGTCGACGAGCAAGGAGCTACGCGATGCTTCCAGCGAGGTAGAGCAGATGCTCGACGACTTCGGCATCGAGTCGTCCATGCGCGAGGATGTTTTCAACCTGGTCGATGCGGTGCTGAAGAAGGGCGAGAAGCTCGACCCCGAGTCGCAGCGGCTGCTGGAAAAGGACCACAAGTCGTTCATTCGAAATGGGTTGAATCTGCCCGCGGGACCCAAGCGGGACAGATTCAAGGAGATCAAGCAGCGTCTGAGTCAGATCGGCATTGCCTTCCAGAAGAACCTCAACGAGGAGAATGGGGGGCTGTGGTTTACGCCCGAGGAATTGCACGGCGTACCGGAAGACGTCATCTCGGGGCTGAAGAAGGGCGAGGGCGACAACGAGGGCAAGCTGTTCCTGACCTTCAAGTACCCCGACCTTTTCCCAACGCTCAAGTACGCCACAAACCCCGAGACACGGAGGAAGGTCTTCGTCGAGAACGAGAACAAGTGCAACGACAACGTACCACTGTTCAGGGAGGCCATTCTCCTCCGCGACGAAGCCGCCCGCCTCCTCGGCTACGACAACCATGCCCAGTTCCGGATAGAAGACAAGATGGCGAAGACTACCAAGACAGTCGATGACTTCCTCGGTGACCTACGCAACAGGCTGGCGCCAGGGGGCAAGAAGGAGATTGAGAAGCTGATGGAACTGAAGGAGCAAGACGTCAAAGAAAACGCAATCACAGGCCCGCTGGCCAAGGATTATTACCTATGGGACAACAGGTACTATGACCGTTTGATGCTGGAGAAGGACTTCCAGCTGGACCACCAAGTCATTGCCGAATATTTCCCCCTCCAGACGACTATCCAGGGCATGCTGAAGATCTTCGAGGAGCTCTTCGGTCTTGTGTTCGTTGAGATTGTCGGCGAGGAGGACAGGGCTGCCCTTGCCGATGGCGGCAAGGGATCTGATATTGTCTGGCATGAGGAAGTGCAGGTCTTCAGCGTTTGGGACGACAAAAGCGAGGGCGAAGGCTTCGTTGGCTACCTCTACCTGGATCTCTTCCCGTAAGTACCACGTGCACGGATCCTGTCACGTGTTTTCATCCCAAAATATGTCTGAACTTTTGCTAACTCAACACCAGACGCGACGGCAAGGTATGGTTGCAACCAAAAAACTCCTAGAACATTGACTGACTCCCTTACCGTACTCTCACGCAGCTAACTTCAACCTCCAACCTGGCTACATTGACGAGAATGGCCATCGACGATACCCCGCAACAGCTCTAGTCTGCAACTTTTCCAAGCCAACAAAGAAGAAGCCATCACTTCTCAAGCACGATGAAGTCGTTACCCTCTTTCACGAGCTGGGACACGGTATCCATGACCTAGTTTCACGCACGACGTACTCCCGCTTCCACGGCACCAATACCGTTCGCGACTTCGTTGAGGCGCCATCTCAAATGCTGGAGAACTGGTGTTGGACACCTTCGCAACTACGTTCTCTATCACACCACTACTCTCACATCTCTTCCGACTACGAAAAGGCATACCTAGAGTCGTCAGGCGCCGAGAAGAAACCCGCAGAGCAGATTCCTCAATCGTTGGTCGCCAAGTTGATCTCTACGAAGCATGTCAACGATGCCCTCTTCAACTTGAGACAGTTGCATTTCGGAACTTTCGATATGGCTGTTCACGAGCCAGCCAGTCATGAGGAGCTGGAAAAGATGGACATTACTGAGAAATACAACTCTTTGAGGCACGAGATCAGTCAGCTCAAGGGTCCTGAGTCGTTGGACGGCGACAATAAGGGTGACTGGCACTGGGGTAACGGACAGGCCACGTTTGGTCACTTGATCGGTGGTTATGATGCTGGGTAAGCCACATCCAACCACTCCGCTATACAATATATGCTAATCATCACAGCTACTACGGCTACCTCTCCTCTCAAGTCTACTCCACAGACATGTTCTACACTGTCTTCAAAGACGATCCCATGAACCCCAAAGAAGGCCGCCGCTACCGACACACAGTTCTCGAGCGTGGCGGTTCCAAGGAGGAGATGGACATCCTTGAAGAGTTCCTTGGTCGCAAGCCCCAAACCGAAGCTTTCTACAAGGAACTGGGCATCTCACAGTAGAAATGGGAGGACGTGCGCGTTACAGTTGATTTCCGTGGCTGTGGAAAGAAAGACCTGTGGATACATGATGACGGGGATTTTCTAGGAGCTGACGGTTGGTCTTCTGAGGACATACACGTTGAACCCTGGGAGATAGTCAGGGGAGATGCTGTTCCTATCAACGGGTGGCATAACGGATGGGCGTGGTTGTTTAGAATCATGGTGCATGATGCTGGCGGATGTGTGGATACGGGCAGTCCTCATTCGTTTGCAGAAGATTGAGGGTTTGCTGGAGTGCATCGTCACTGCCGGCATAGCATCGTGAGCCAGCGCATTACTAGCAAAGGCGGTATTACTTGAGAATAAAGAATTCTAGTATTCGTCCAGCTGAGCTATCACCTACTCATCCAAATTTTGAGCATACTCAAGATTACATCCTTATATCTATATCGATACAACGCCGTTATCTTTATCACATAACAGAGACATGGCGAAACTTCCACGACCCTCCCTAAGCTCTATTTCCTCGTCCTTTACCTCCTGCTGCAATCTCCAGAAACCATGCGCCGTCCGTGGCTGCAGTAGTACAGTGCGATGGAAGCCAGACGTAGAGATCAGAGGTGGTTACATATGCAAGCGACATATGAAGGAGCTTATTGATGTCGCAACGGTAGTTGTAGAGGATTGGTATTCCACTCAGATGCTGGGAAAGGGGGGATTGGGGACGTTGGAGGGCGTGCAGTGGTGGTAGCGGACACGATATCCTACTTGACAATTCTTAGTATGCTGGCGTGAGCCATTGTGGCTACACTTGGATGCGTTCTGATTTTGATTGCAACTTTGTGACCATGTTGCCTTCAAAGAGCCATGTTCGAGGGCAGAGGGGCTGAGGGGTGGTGGCACGCGTTTAAGGTCTTAGAGCGTTTCTGGGGAGAGGAAGTGAATGCTTCTCGCGCTGCGTCTTCGAATCTTTTCAACCTGATTTATCATCGCCGCGCGATGGGAATGCAGTACTGCTGACGGCCGAAGTACGATTACTACTCAATGCGTAGATGGCACAAGGGGAAACTGCAGGTGGGCCCGTGGGCTAACGTTATCGCGGAAAGTATCCGCACCACTACGCAATACCTGTTGTTAAGATCAGACGCGTCAAAGCACTCCCGCTCGCACTACACACAGTTCTACATTAGAGAGGACGAGCACTGTTCTCAGCACATATTAGCTAGGTAGCAATGCTCAACCACAAGTTTCCAACTCCGCTGCTTGCGGCCACACGCAGAGATTGAGTCCGACCAGTTTCACAAAGTACAACTCGTCGGCTCATCGATATCTACTCGTCTTACGGTATGCGCAAGGCTTGCCGCAGTTTATGAAGGACCTCAAAATTACGACCTCGGTTTCCATCATTCACAACATAACGGCATAATTCCGCCAGAGCCATGAGTGGCGTCACAACATAACCGCAAAGCTCTCGTCCTGTGCCGCTCCCCGCGACACCGGATTTTCCCGCCTTCGTAGATGGCTTTGGTCATTGGATGAAGTTGATCCCATGGAATTCCTACTTTGGTTAATAGGCAACTCATCGGAGAAATACCCCTGGGCCGATGGCGGACACCCGCCGTGGAATTTCTTCGCTAATGTACATATGCGGAGCAAAGATAAGCGCATCTTGATAGGCCTGTTCATTCATCCCTGATCTGGTTACGTCTGCTTCGCCAGTTGAGATTGCTCGGGTTGATTCCGCGTATGGTCGACTCTAGTAATAATGGACGTCTGACCTTAGCAGTCTACTACTCCAACGAGAAATCATGAGTGCTCAGGAAGATCTTGATAGTAAAGAGAATGGAACGTCGGCTCTGGCCTTGCAGCGGACCATGTCCGGGAAGCATGAGCAAACACAAGCCCCAAACCAGAATCTCGAAGTAAGTCACTGGAGCATGGTTGGCCAAGCCTTACTTACCCGTTGACAGCAAAACTTCAATATTTTGTCTCTAATTTCAACGGCTACTTCTTTGATTGCTACATGGGAGGCACTTGGATCTACCATGGCCTCCGGCCTCATATCTGGGGGCCCGGTTTCTCTGGTGTTTGGATATATACGTTTGTCTCACTATAATTCTGTCGAAGTTCGTCTTCTAACGCAAACATGACAGTGGCAGTCCTGGGAACATTGGCGACGGCGTTGAGTCTGTCTGAACTAGCATCTATGTGAGTGTAATATCCACTCCTCAGTAGCAGAAACCTCTAACACTTTCTTCTTCGCTAGGTACCCTTCAGCCGGAGGACAGTACTACTTTGTTGTTCAGCTTGCTCCCAGAAAGTTCCGCGCAGCATGGGGATACGCCGCAGGCTGGATTTCCGTCTTTGCCTGGCAAACCTTCACTGCAAGTGCACCATTTCTGGGTGCAACAATGCTTCAGGGCATCATCGTACTAAACTACCCGGATTATTCGTATCAGAGGTGGCATGGGACCATGCTATACTGGGCATTTCTTGGCCTTGCGACACTCGTCAACGTGTTTGCTATCAGAAGCATGCAATGGATACTACATGCGACGTTCGCTCTTCACGTGGTACTCTGGCTCGTGTTGGTCGTCGTTATCTGTGTGGTCTCGCCGACCAAACACTCCGCAGAATTCATCTTCGCTACGTATATCAACGAGTCGGGCTGGAGCAGCGACGGCGTAGCATTCAGTATAGGTCTATTGAGCAGTACATACGTGCTTGCTGGTCAGTCACATCCATGCCTATTATACTATCATTCGCACTCGCTGACACTATCACCAGGATATGACAGCGCGACCCATCTTACGGAAGAAATGAAAGACCCCGAAAGAAACGTTCCGCGAGCTATGTTGGCGTCCATCATCATAAATGGTGCAATAGGATTTGGCTGGCTTCTTACAATCCTATTCTGTATGGGCGATATTACCGAAGCCATGGAAACAGCAACCGGATATCCCATCATTGAGATCTTTTACCAGATAAGCGGCAACAAGGCTGCAGCATCAGCCATGACTTGCGCCCTCATAGTCATGGCAGCTCTGGCAACCGTCCCGCTCATCCTAACCGCATCTCGAATGCTGTGGTCTTTTGCCCAGGACGCCGGACTGCCCTGCTCAAAGACACTTTCCAAAGTCAACGAGAAACATCATGTTCCTCTGCCAGCAATAGCGGTCACCAGCATATTTCTTATCTTGATCGGCCTGCTAAACATCGGCTCTACTACCGCCTTCAACGCCATCGTTTCGCTGGGCACCGTCGCCTTGTACATCTCGTATCTGATGCCGATAGTACTCGTCTTCTACCGGCGAGTAGCTCGTCCAGAATCACTACCATACGGACCTTTCAGGCTTGGGAAAATTGGTGTTGGCATCAACCTTGTCTCAATCATTTATACTGTCTATGTATCAATATTTCTTCTTTTCCCGCCATACCAACCTGTCACCGCTCAAAACATGAACTATGCGCCGGTCGTGCTGGGATGCGTTTTGATAATGAGTGCTGTGTGGTGGTATATCGGAGGGAAGAGGGACTTTGTGGGTCCAGTTTCAGATACGATAGAAGGTCGACCGGCGCCAGGTGGTGCTACAAGAGACGTGTAAGCGAGAGCGACGACTGCTTGTTTTGCATAATATCGATCACGAACTTTGTCATCTTGAGTGTGCGGAGACATTATTGCAATGCCGCTCACTCTAAACAGCTTGGATGGCAAGGAATTGGGTAATTGACCTAGGTTCCATCATTTGTTGATGGTACCAACAGGTGCAACGCGTATTATAGAAGCAAATTATGTTCAAAAGAAAGCAAAATCTATCTACATCCCAGCAATTACACACGACACAGCTTGCCATTCTCGTTAGGAAGCCCATCTATACTCTCTACGCGCCACCTTTCGCTACCCACACTAGTGGTCGCAAAGAAGACATCTTGTGGGTCAAGCTTCTTCTTCAGCTCCAATAACCGAGGGTAGTTATCGCCGAAGAATGCGTTGCCAAAGTCCGGCTCGAGACGGTCAGCTTCAGCGAGATAGGATCCGGCACCAGGGCTAATGTCTCTCCAGGACTGCATGTCGCCTGCTTGGAAGTCCTTGCGGATCTTCAAGATCTCCTCGGCGGTGCTGTTGATGGGCCAGCGCACAGATTGCATGCTAAAGGAAACCAACGGGCGCCAATGAGTGTTGACGGCGTTTTCGGTGTTGTACGGATCCTTAGCCTGCATGTTGAAATGAACTTGTACGCGGTTCTTCTCGCTTGATGCACGGATGCGCTCGTATACCTCTTGACGCTTCTCGGCCGTTTCGAAATTCGCGCGGGGGAACAGGCGCGATGCGGTCGCTACGTTGGGCTTTTGGACGGCTTCGAGAGGGAAAGAGTTACGCCAGGCATCGTAGTAGTTGTCGTAGTGAGTGATGTTGGGGTCGAACTTGATGCCCAAGTCGTTGAGCTGGTTGAACCAGGGCTGGAGGAGTGCGGTCGCTTCCTCTACGTTCTTACCAGGCGCGAAGAAGGGCGAGAAGGCGAATGAAAAGGTGCCATTGGATGGGATCAGAGTCCAGTATGTATATGTGCCGGCGTCTGCGTTGTCGATCCATAAGTCGACGTAAGCACGAATGGCAGCCCAGAACGTCTCGTTTCCGGTTTGGGCAGAGGTAAAGCCAAAGCGGGAGACTGTGACTTCGAGATCAGGGTGAGCCTTGACAGTTACGGAGGTGACGACACCAAAGGTACTGCCACCGCCACCACGAAGGGCCCAAAAGAGGTCGGTGTTCGAGGTACTGTTTGCGACAACAAACTCGCCGTCGGCTGTGACGACTTCCATGGAGAGAACGCTGTCAGCACCGGTACCGTACAATCCAGTCAATGGGGAATGACCGCCTCCTTGGATGTACCCTCCCATGACTCCGACCGTCTCTCCTTCACCACCAACGATGATTCTACCCTTCTCGGCAGCTGCCTTGTAAATCTCGAAGGCTTGCACACCGACGCCGCTCTTGAACGCAGGGCCCGTCCAGTTGAGCTTCTCATCAACGTATTCTTCAATGTATTCTATATCCTTCATATTATGCGTCCAGATGCTGAGAGCGTCCTTACCGCCACTTTTCCCTAGCTATGCGTACGAAGTTAGTGTACGTCTCATAAGTACTTCGTATAGGGATACTTACGAAGTCATGACCAGTGTTCTTGATGACAAGTCTGACACCGGTATTGCGTGCGAAGTTCACCGCAGCCTGGACGTGCTTGGGCTCAGTGGCGTTGACGACGTACATAGGGAAACCTCCACGGGTGCAGCCATGGGAGTCGAAGAGTACTGGCGGTGTACAAGTCATGCCTTGCGCGACTGGAGACATAATCTCGATGGGATCGATCATATGGATATACGATTTCTGCCACGCTGCCACGGTGTACTTTGAGCATTTGGCAGCGTCATAGTCGTCGCCAGGATAGCAAACTGCTGCCAAAGGTGTTGGTGCATTGATGATACGGTCACCAGTGACTTTGTTGAGTTGGGACCAAGCTTCGTCGGATGGCCATTGAGGATCATCGGGGTAGACCTTGCATCTCGAAGTACTTGGAGGTGTTGTGGTGTTGGAAGAGCCAGGGAGGAAGAGTGATCTGACTGCTGGAGGAACGCCTTGAAGGTCCACATCAACGTTGAGGGTGTTGCTCTCAGCTTTGACCGATAAGACTGGTGATGCTGTTGTCGAAGCAGCAGCCAAAATGGCGAGCCACAAAGCGACGGAAGCCATTTTTGCGAGTTTCGTCTGTGAGCCGACGGTCCAGAGTATGACCGAGTTTACCGGTCTTTGGCAATTGATCGTCTCCCGTTGAACGGCCGCAGATCTATATGTCCGTCAGAAAGTTTCTTTGTGCGGCATGGACGGCCGTTTCTTACCTTCCCCTGGGACTTGCGGCTGCTGGCGGGTTACGGACCGTTGCGCACTGAGACGAAAAATAACAGGATGGTCATACTGGTCATTTTACTGACTGACTCGATATAGGAGGCCATGCTTGACAGGATGTAGGCTAATGCTCTTTGCCCTGAATGTGACCGCTGATCTTCTCTAGAAACTGTATCAACAGCTGAGATTGCCAAGGTTGGCGACAAGGCGTCGACTTGGATGCGAATTTGGGTCTATCCACGAAGTTCACCAGTGGTTCATGTATGCAGGTGTTGCGTAACGCAGTTCATCTCACCTGCATATTTTCGATGTTGAGCCTATCACAGAAAAACGATCAACAATTTCTAACGCCAACTCTGTACGCGCAAGGCAGTGGAAAGACTATCACATGGGCCCACGTGCGCTCAAACATATCGTTGGGACTAGTCTCCGGCACATCGTTACTCGAGTCGTGAGGCCGGTCGCCCGGGGTGTGCTTGCTGGTCCCGCTCAAGCTGCCGGTAGTGCGAAGTTTGAGAGTCATGGTCGCACCCAGAACGGGCAGGAGCCGAAAATACTTTACTAATGCGCGGTCATGCAGCTTAGAATTCTGTTTCGAACCGTGTCTCCAACAATGGCGTTAGAATGCTCTCACTACTATGTCAGCCCACATTACGTTTGAGTCTGTCTTTCGGGAAAACATGTGCGGCTGGCCCGCCCTTCGCGGCTCGGGCAATAAATCCATAGCGCGGGATCGCCCTCCGTCAGCCACCCGACAAGCTTCCAACATCATGTCTTGAGGATCGGCATACTCACTTCCCCTAATCGCAAGCGTCCTCTGAACATCAACTCGCCGGAGTCGCAATCATCCTGCCTAGCCACCTCTTCATCCATGGCGTCGTCCAGGCCATTCACTAGCCGACAGGGTGGGCGGACGTCCATCCCGCAGTTGAGGCCCGTGTCGAGGCTTCCCTGAACATGTCAGCCCAAATTCGGACCGTGAAGACACTCTTTGGATTTCGTGAGACAGTCTAGTTCTTGTTTTGGTCAAGCGAGAGAGGAAGATACGAGCGGAAGGTGACTATTGTTGCCCCGGTTGTGGCCTGCATGACGAACAGCCTCGCTTTAGAACGACGTCTTCCGTGCCTGGCAGGTTTTCATCCTGGAGACGTCAAGAGTCTAGAGCAGCGGCTGGTCCGATGCAGCTTTTCGCCTCGCCGTGCAGCTGTCAGTCGTAAATGACAACATCCTCCTTGGCCACCAAACTACCTGATATTAAGGGATTGTGCGTGCGACTTCCCGCGTGCAGCACTGGAGGCGCGACATATACTAGTCACATAGCGAAAGACTTGAGGGCGTCCAGAACGCGTTGCGGATACATTCGACTTCTTCCTGAGTGGGCCAACACTGCCTACATTATCCGTCGCCCTTCAGATCCTCACTGTTTGCGTCACTACTCCACGTTCGCTTCTCGGTGCGATCTACCATCGTGGACCCACGATCTTCATCGTCCATCTACTACTCCCGGTTCACAATCCACCGAACAGGCGGACGCTGGATATTACGCCGTAGGCTTCAACGCCGGTTAGGCAGCCCCGGATCGAGCGCTCCACGGTCGCACGACTACGGCGAAGAACTTGAGCAGTACCATGATTGAGAGCCGACAAAGCGAGGTCCTGGCCATCGTGTGTACTTTTACAGTCGTAGCCTCCTTCACCGTTTTCCTTAGAATATGGTCGCGCTTTCTCGGACGTAACTTCTCCTGGGATGACTGGTTGATCCTAGCCGCCTTCGTGCTGCTTATAGCAGATACCGTGGCGACATGGATGTACATCATACTAAGCGGCACTGGCTATCATATCTATGATTTACCCCGAAAATCCGTTGCGGAGCAGCTCGTGGCGCTGAGATGGAACTTCTCTGTACAAATGCTGTACCATCCACGTACGTATCTCTCGGCTACTCAGGGTGCATCAGGAATATGCTGACATATTGTGTCTGCTTCCAGTCATGGGATTGATTCGTGCTTCTATCATTATGTTTCTCTTCCGTATGAAGGACAGTCGGCGTCGCATACGATACCCGTTGCACATAATTTTCTGGTTCAACGTCCTCTATTCCATCGGATCGACAATCGTCAACGTCGTACAGTGCACCCCTAGAGCCTATGTTTGGTCTAGGCCTGCCATGGATAGCATCGACACTAACGGAAATGTCGTACCAGGCGGTACATGCATTGATCCCCGTACATTCGTCCTGGTGTCTTGCGGCCTATCGATTTTCATGGATCTCATCATCATTCCCATCCCCTCCGTCATGGTATGGGGTCTTCAAATGCATCGACGCACAAAAGTTCTGGTCGTCATCGTGATGAGTTTGGGGTGGGTCGCGACGGGAGTTTCGGTAGGCAGGTTCATTGTGTATTATTACCGTTTTGCGCCCTCGAACAAAGATCGGACCTGGGACATTGGCATCGGAATCAGCATTGCCGAGCCCGCCGTACACATCATGACAGCATGTGCACCAGCGACCAAGTGCCTCTTCCGATACCTGTTCCCGCAGTACGGCACCGATCGAAACACGTCGTACTATGAGGACCATACCGCGGATACGAACGGACGTAATACCAAGATATTCAGGAACTTCCGTTTCGGGCTGTCTAACAATGGAGACGATGAGATCACTATGGATGGGATTGGGATGGGAGGTGCACCGAGGACTGCTCCACTACCACCCGTGAAGGACGAATCCGAATATGGGTTGAAGGCTATGGGGAGCTTCGAGTCGAAAGAGTTTGTTGCCAGAGTAACAGGCAGGAAGAAGAGTTGCTCGAGGACGGCATGCACGGAAGCAAGCGAGCCAGTGGAGATTGAACCGAAGCATTGCCTGGGGCAAGCTGTTTAGGGTCCTGCGTTGATGAGCGACGATAGCGTTTGATACACGGTGAATATTTTCACCTCATTCCCAGCACATAGTAGTAATCAATGACGTCTACGGCCGCTCAAGAGGGCTCTCTCTGCGAAATTCACTCTCGCGTTGCCGCAGTACAGGTCGAGAGCCATGTACGCGTGATCGCGCTGCCACGTGAAGACCTAGCGCGTTATGGTGGGGGCGCTACCGAGAGACCCTTGCCCAGGTGAGACCCGGACGGAACAACAAACATTAGCAGCAGCGGAATCCAGCACGACAGCACATGCAGCCACCATGAGGATTATAGAACTTGTAATCGATGTGAGTGCGCCCGGAGAATGCAGTCGGCGCTTCCTGACACGTGTCTAGGGCTACAAGTCGTACGCTGTCCGAACGGTCATCTCTGGCTGGTGAGGCTTGTTTACGCTCTCCCTGTGGGGAGACAGACGACTGACAACTGGCCAGGGACGAGAGCTTCAATGCAATCACGGGACTCAACGGATCCGGAAAGTCCAACATCCTCGATTCAATATGTTTCGTACTCGGAATCAACAACTTGAGCGTGGTGGGGGCGCAGAACTTGCAGGTGGGTGTTGACGGGAAGGACTGCACGGGGCGGGAGGGCTTACAACACTGCAGGATCTCATCTACAAGCGCGGCCAGGCAGGCGTTACCAAAGCGAGCGTTACCATCGTTTTCGACAACCGCGATAAATCCAAGAGCCCTGTCGGCTTCGAGGAACATGCGCAGATATCGGTGACCAGGCAGATCGTGCTCGGCGGCGCAAGCAAATACCTCATCAACGGACACCGCGCGCAGCAACAAAGCATACAGAACTTGTTCCAGTCTGTGCAGCTCAACATCAACAACCCAAACTTCATGATCGCACAGGGAAAGGTCATGCAGGTGCTGAATATGAAGGCCAAGGAGATTTTGGCCATGCTTGAGGAGGCCGCTGGAACGCGCATGTTCGAGGACAGGCGGGACAAGGCTTACAAGACTATGGCAAAGAAGGAAATGAAGGTGCAAGAGATCGCAGAGCTGCTACGCGACGAAATCGACCCGAAGCTCGAGAAGCTACGAATGGAGAAGCGTGCATTCCTGGACTTTCAACAGACACAGAGCGAGCTCGAACGCCTCACAAAACTAGTCGTCGCGTACGACTACAAACGATACAACGAGCTGAAGGAACAGTCTGTTAAGGACCTGGAAGCCAAGAAGCAAAGGGCGAAGGAGCTCGACGAGTCTGCGGTGCGCATGAAGAAGGAGATTGAGAACCTGCAAGAGGATATCAAACAGACAAAGGCAACACGCGAGAAGGAGCTGCGCAAAGGCGGCAAGTTCCAGGCACTGGAAGATGAGGTGAAGAAGAATTCGCACGAGATCGTTCGCTTGACAACGGTTCTGGACCTGAAGAGGACGAGCATGGCTGAGGAGGTAGATAGGAAGGAAGCCATCGAGAAGAGTGTCGAGGAGCTCGAGAAGCTACTGCACGAGAAGAAGCAGACGTACGAGAAGTTGCAGGAGAAGTACCAGACAGCCCATGCCGAGCTAGCCAAGCAAACAGAGGAAGTAGAGAAGAAAGAAGAGCTTTTACAAACCCTACAAACCGGCGTGGCATCCAAGGAAGGCCAAGAGGGCGGTTATCAGGGCCAACTGCAAGACGCCAGGAATCGTGCAAGCGCAGCCGCCACCGAGCAAGAGCAGAGCAAGCTCAGGATATCACATCTCGAGAAGCAGATCAAGGAGGACGAGCCCAAGGCGAAGAAGGCAAAAGAACAGAACTCCGGGCTCCTCAAAGACCTGGAGGCGTTGAAGTCTCAAGCCAAGAAACTAGAAGTGGACCTGGCGAAGCTGGGCTACAACGAAGGTCAAGAAGCAGACATGTACCAGCAAGAATCCCATCTCCAAGCACGTATACGGGAACTTCGACAGCAAGCAGATGGCATGAGGCGACAAGTTGCAAACATTGACTTCAGCTACAGCGACCCCTCCCCGAACTTCGATCGGTCTCGTGTGAAGGGACTTGTCGCCCAGCTCTTCACACTTGAAAAGGAGCACACAAAGGCAGGTACCGCTCTTGAAATCTGCGCCGGTGGTCGTTTGTACAACGTCGTTGTCGATTCAGCGGCCACTGGCAAGCAACTTCTCGAGAACGGCAAGCTGAAGAAGCGAGTAACAATTATTCCGCTGAACAAGATTGCGGCTTTCAAAGCATCGGCCGAGAAGATCGGAGCAGCCCAAAAGATTGCACCGGGTAAAGTTGATCTGGCTTTGTCGTTGATTGGATATGAGCACGACGTCAACGCTGCCATGGAGTACGTTTTCGGATCGACACTCGTCTGTGAGGACGCTGAGACCGCTAAGCGCGTTACTTTTGATCCCGCAGTGCGCATGAAGAGCGTGACTCTAGAAGGAGATACTTACGATCCTGCCGGTGTCTTGTCTGGTGGTAGCGCGACCCAGTCCAGTGGAGTCCTCATTACTCTTCAAAAGCTCAACGAAATTACGACGGAGCTGGGTTCACAAGAGGCCCAACTCCGGTCGCTACAGGATACCATGGCCAAAGAGAAGAAGAAGTTGGACGCGGCACGTAAATCGAAGCAGGAGCTCGACCTCAAGAGGCACGAAATCAAGCTCACCGAGGAGCAGATTGGTAGCAACTCCTCGTCTTCGGTACGCAGAACCTACTAATCGTGATACAACATTCTTGCTAATTGTGAATAAGATCATCCAAGCCGTAGAAGAGATGAAGCAGACCATTGCGCAGCTCAAGGAAGATATCAAGGCGGCGAAGACTCGTCAAGAGGAGGCGAACAAGGACGTCAAACGCATCGAGCGCGACATGAGCGAGTTCAGTAATAACAAAGACAGCAAGCTTGCTGAACTACAGTCATCGCTGGACAAATTAAAGAAAGCTTTGAACAAGAATAGCGCCTCAATCAAGCCCCTGCAGACGGAAATGCGCGAAGCTATGGTCGAATCTGAACAGTGCGGCGGCGACCTTGCGGCAGCACAAGAACAGCTGGAGGAAGTTCAGACCACGCTGCAGTCTCAACAAGCAGAAGTGGACGAGTTGCTGGCTCAACAATCTCACGTGCAGGTACGTTTTGCTACCAACCACGTCTTCATCAGTACTAACTCTACTAGGATGCACACGACTTAGGTGCAGCTCACCTGAGAGATGAGCAAGCGAAGTTAACCGGCTTCGACGAAGAGCTTCGTTCGCTCGAAGACGCTATCAGATCAAAGAATTCGTCTATTACCGAGGGTGGTCTGGAACAACAGAGGCTCGGCCACGAGATCGAGAGGTTCCACAAAGAACAAGAAGGCGCAGACAGCCATGTCAAGGCGCTCGAGAAGGAGTATGAGTTCATCGCAAATGACTGGAAGCTTTTCGGGTGCGCCGGAACGGTTTATGATTTCAAGGGCGTAAACATGAAGGATGCGAAGATCAGGCGAAAGTCGTTGGAAGAACACTTCCAACAGAAGAAGAACAAAATCAACCCCAAGGTCATGGCTATGATCGACAACGTTGAGAAGAAAGAGGCCAGCCTCAAGAGGAATATGCAGACAGTCATCCGCGACAAATCGAAGATCGAGGAGACTATTGTCAAGCTTGACGAGTACAAAAAGGAGGCTCTTCACAAGACGTGGACGATTGTCAATCGCGATTTCGGCCAAATCTTCAACGAGCTGCTACCGGGCAGTTTCGCGAAACTGGATCCTCCTGAGGGTAAGACAATATCTGATGGTCTAGAAGTCAAAGTCATGCTGGGCAAGGTGTGGAAGCAGTCACTGACAGAGCTGAGTGGTGGTCAAAGGTATGCACTCGCCCGTACTCCCCCGCAACAAACGCGCTAACGTCTCTTAGGTCACTTATCGCACTATCCCTTATCATGGCTCTCCTCCAGTTCAAGCCTGCGCCCATGTATATTCTGGACGAAGTGGATGCCGCGCTGGACCTGTCCCACACGCAAAATATCGGCCGTCTGTTCAAGACCCGCTTCAAGGGATCGCAATTTATCGTCGTCAGTTTGAAGGACGGCATGTTCCAGAACGCAAACCGTATCTTCCGTACACGATTCGTTGACGGTACTAGTGTGGTACAAGCTACATCGGGCTCTGGATAGGTGTTGATGTTTGTGTAATGCGTTATGAGGCATGCTTTGGATACCCGGTGCGCAAGGCTTGGGCTGCGGGTTGGGATGATATCTATGTAGGCTTGCATAGGATGGTGTTGGCGGAGTCTTGTTCATGGCGCTAATATCCTAGTTGGGAAGTTGGGTATGCGTATCTATGGCGTTACTGGCCGCTTCCTCGTCAAATGTCTTGTCGTGCATGTCTCCTTCCCGATGTGGAAACTAGAGGTACAGGCTTCCTCTACATTCCAGATCTAAACAGCACCGTGTTTCCTACAATCGCGCATCACCTATTCTTTTTGCGCAAACACTTACGATACACCTATTGACCTTATCGACGCAATCACTGGCGGGTACATTCTCAGTCAAATGCTCTATCAACTGGGTGCGCAGGCGTCACATCTCCGTTAGCGGCATTCATTGCCGGCTCGCACATGCTGTCGGCAACGTCGACTAGGGCCAATGCAACCGATACATCCGCACATTCCTCTCTCAATGCTTCGGAAGTATCAGGGCTATTCTCATCCTCTACGTACAATCTCGGTAGCTTCCTGGGTTCAAGCTCACCGAACTCTCTCACCAGACACTACACTTCACTACAAGAACATGCCGACCAGATCAGTGGCACGGAAGCGGGAGGACAAGATGAAGGGCTTACCTCAAGACAAGTGAGTAGACGAGAGGGCTTCAGTTGCGACCAACAACCAAATTTCGAAGAAGAGAAGAGGCATAGTCGCAACCCGATGCCTATAGAACAAGAACAGCCATGCTCGCCTCCCCCGCTCGAAGAGATCATTCGCAGAACAACGATTGATGATGCAGACCATGTCCAAAACACTAAACTCCGGCATACAGACAGTATGGATTCATACGCTTCCGGGACTACCCATCCGACTGGTTCCATCTCCACCTCCACGGAAACTAGTGAGTCCTATATCCGCGATAACAGAAGATCTTCTATAGCGGCTTTCGCCAAGGGTATCGTACAGCATGTACCCAACTTGAGAATGCTGCATCATCCAGAGAGCAGGGAAGATCAGCAGCGACGAGACTCCGGGGACGGATTGTCCATGAAGCTGCACAAGAAAGATCGCGTCCTATCGTTTGCACCAGTTTCACCAGTGAATTCAAAAGAGTCTTACGAGAAAGTGTCGAAGCCATTCGGTGTTTGGGAGGAATCATCGCCACCGATGAATACACCGTCAGCGCCAGTGAACGAAACAGTCACACCATCGAGCCCACACTCGACGCCGAAAGGCGGACTCCGAGACCGCAGAAAAGTCAAACTTGATCTCTCCATGCCAACCGAGATGCCAGATCTGCCCGCTCGCGGCCGTTCACCTGTTGATATACTGGGCAGCCTCGGTGCTCCACGTCCGCGAAGTCCGAAAACACCATGGATCCGAAACGAGCAACCAAAGTGGGAGCCAGCCATGATGACCAAGTCTGCACCGATTCTCGAAGAGGATTACATACGCGACAGTACCTCGGCGCTGAGGAACGACAATCATGGTGGTATAGGTCTCTTACTCGACACCGATATGCTGTTCTCTTCGCAAACCCCAAAATTCGAACGACCACCGCCTAAAGTAAGGGACCGGTGTTATATTAGTCGACCAAAGGGAAAGAGAACGAGGAGCGGCAGGAGTGATAGAAGCGGCACAAGTGCGAGTAATTCAACCTTAGCTCAGACACCAGACGGTAGTGGGATCCCTGCAGAAGAGAAGGTTTTCAAAGAGCAACAAGCCCAGACGAAGGCAGAGCTACAGAAGATGGCCAGTGATTCCAAGGCAACTCGCTCGCGGCGCTGGCTGTGGCTAAATAAAACCTCGAGTGAAGATGCTCCTTCTTCTCTCGGACCAACGGAGCCTCCAAGCCGCCGCTTCTCTATCAACCTGTTCAGACGCTCAAATCGCATCTCAGACCAGACCAGCGCAGAGGCCACCAAACAACAAGCTTCGTCTTCGCTTCGTCCTAGTCGTGGCAAACATGTACCTCCAACAACATCTCCCTCTCATGTCCACGTCCCGCCTGCCTTCATTCCGCCTGGCCTTCAGCGTGTACCCACGCCACCCATTTTCGACGCCAACGGTGAAGTCAAAGGCAAGCTGGCAGATTTCTTCTTCGATGTCCAAGGCGGCGGCGCTATGAATGTTCGAAGCAAATCGAAACCGAGTCCAGGAGGCTACTGGGACTCCGATGCTCTGCTCATGAGCCTATCAAGCGACATTGACAACCGTGAAGACGACGAAGAAGATGAGGGACCTGAAGGGCCCCCCAGCGATTTCGTACACACGCCTATGGACTTTGAACCGAATGGTACACCAAGGCTTACGGGGGTGGCTAACAATATCCAAGGCAGCAGCGCAGGGTACCTCAGCGTCAAACCACCAGCCAGCCCTTCCCTTGCGGTGACGTCTCCAATGCTGGGGCATGATGGCTGGCACCGCGTGTACCAATCGCACTTCCCTGACACGCCTGACGAACGCACACTCACAGCGCTTGCCCGCCAAGAAGAAGAGGAACGCCGCAAGTTTGAATGGCTTGTGCCTGAACATCTTCCCAATAGTCCCTTGTGCCCTCTGCATGTAAAGTATAGGGGGCCGAGCGCTGGCTTGTGTTACTGGCATGGACGCAGGTCCGGTAATAAGATTAGGAAGGGAGAGTATGACAGGCCGGGAGCCAAGGCGGCCGGGAAGGGTATGAGCGAAAGTAGTGGACACAGCAAGGACGACTACTATGCTGGGAATATGGGGGTTGTCGGGACGCCGGGGGTTGCGGGGACACCGACCAGGGAAGTGAAGAAGAGGAGATTGATAAGTTTGTCCAGTTCTTGACCATGGAAGTTATTGATTGCGCAGGGCGTAGGGGTGTTTGAACGATGAACACGAGTCTGTGAAGGATGAGCCTATCACACCTACAACAGAAAACGAATGTATGTGCCAAGATATCTATAGTCTAAAAAGGCAAAGCCGTATACCAACCGTTTGTGCTTTGTGGAACACGCCAGTGCTTGAACCCGTCGATATCGAGGCAAGCATGCTCCAGACCCAGACCCGATGATGACTCATGACCGTTTGTATGCCTCGCGAGGCTTGTGTTCCTTGCCAGCGTCTCTCCACAACTGTTCCCTTTCCCGGAAGATCTGCTGTGCCCATGCCTTGACTTCCTCGCTCTTGATGACGTTTGCGACCCACTGGAATTCTCCCAGGTCACGCTCGCAGTTGGATTGGCGCTCATATTCTACCATCTGTAGCAGAAGCTCGATCTTGTCGATGTCGTGTACAAAGTGTGATTCGGGTGTCTTGCTATCTTCGTATTCTTGCCATATGGCTCGGATGTCCTGGCCGTTGAGTCCACCGTTGAACTTGCCCAGCAGGGTGGTGCAGATGTAGTCCATGGTCTCGGCTTCCCTCCTGCTCTTCTCCTCCTTAGAAACTCCGTCGACGGGTGTGATGTCGCCGACGAGCGCCTCGGCCATGTCGTGGATAACAGCCATACGGCAGCACCTCGCAACGTCAAGTTTCGAGCTCAGCGACGCGGGCGCCATCATGGTGAGGATGCTCATGCGGTACATGTGGTCGGATATGGACTCGCCGTCTGCGATGTGGAAGCGCTGCCATCCGGCGCGCTTGGTAGTCTTGAGGCGCTCGAGGAGGTGGAAGAAGGGGACGGGTGAGTCCGTGTGCTCGGCATAGCGGGGTGTGATGTCTGCCAGGACTATAGAAGGCGTTAGTCATGGAGTGCCGAGGCAAACTGGGAGTTAAGAAGAGGTGTCGCATACGGACGAGCTGTTGCTTGTTCATGACATACCGCTCTCGACTGACCATTCGCCCTGCTCTACTGTCTTCGCGTCAAGCACGCCGGCGCTGGCATCGGGCACGCCGTTGACCTGGGTTGCTTCGTCGACTGGCATGGTCGGATCCGTGTTTCTAGTCAAAGGCTGTGTGGACGTGTATCTACAGAGGCGCGGTTATGTGCGCGATTGGCGTATCAACGCTGACTGTTTGGTAAGAGACGGATGGCGGGACAAGTGACGAAAGTCAGGCCAGGAACAGAAGGCGCACACGCGATTATCGATAGCGCCCGCCTTGGCAAACAACGCAAGGGCCCGTCACACCGCAACACCACGTCTACAGCTCCAGTCTCGAGAACCTCTCCCCAGACCGCCGCGCGGATGTATGCACTGCGGCCGCAGCCATGTCTCGCCCACCTTCAACCGCCTCTACGGCCACCACGGCGACGACAAATGGCCACTCGCGTACCATGTCGGCCAAAACAATCCCAAAACCCCAAGCGGTGAACCCCATATCGACTCCGGACATTCGACTATTCGTAACCAATCTCCGCTTGTTGGATTTAGACTTGCGGCCTGATTGGCCTGGAATCATGGTACAAACGTTCTCTGCCAAGAATGCGGACCAGCGACAGCGAATTGGTGGGACTGAATGGGCTTTGTTCCGCTTGTTCGAGATCTGGGATCCCAACGAGACAGCGCAAGTATGTTGCGGCAAAACGAACTACTAACAGGTGGCTAACCTGGCCATAGAAACTCCAACCCTTCTTTCCACCGCTCGAACCACTCCAGTCGTTGAACCTCCGCGCGGCGCTATTCCGATGTCTGAACGAATTGAAGAAGAACGGTGTCCTGGGGAGGGAATCGGTCCTCAGGAAGACCATGCTAGACGAGTGCAAGGGCGAGAAGTTCTACGAAATCCTGGCCATCTTCTCGAACGCGGTCCTCAAAAAGGTTCTTGAGGCGCGAGATGGAGGTCACAGAGATGCTGCAGTCGCGAGAAGACTGGCGACGGCACCAATGCTCTCAGGCGAACAGCAGCGGTCGTTGCTGCCCTTGGCAATCGCCCACAAGGCGTCCTTGGTCAACGTACTGAGACGGAAAGAAGAGAAAAGGAAGCAATACATGGAGTTCCACGGCCTTTTGGACAAGAAGGCCGAAGACATCAATCGCCGCATACGCAAGACCAAGGATACTCCCCGCGCACAAAAGCCGGCTGTACCACCGAAAGAAGCCAATGCTGTCAAGAAGCAACTCGAGGACAACTGGATTGGAGATCAGAAGTGGCTGGATGTGATGCTGCGCGGTGACAATGTCCAAGCCGAAGACGCCTTCCTGAACAGCCGTTTTGACAAGGTCTTGCACATGGTAGAAAAGGGCAGAAACTTGGAAGAGGTTGCGCCCGAGACTGGACTACTTGAGAATCTACAGGCAAGGGTGCAAGAGCAACAAGAGAGGTTACAAAAGTGGAAGGCTTTCCATGAAGAGCTGCAGAGGGATGAATCCAGGAAGGAGACATTAGAAAATGGTCAAGCTGCCGTGCCAGTAAAGGAGTTCAGGTTCGATGACCACTCGCAGTATCAGCTACCATCAGCGAAGCATGTCATCGAGTTTGCGAAAATAAGACGACCGGCGATGCGAGCGGAGTTCCAAGATATTCTATCTGATATGGACAGTGAGCTGGCTCGCGCCGCCACAGCCCGGACTAGTACCAGACCTACAATCATACATCATAGAAGTACCTCATCGATAAAGACGGCTCGCCCGCCGCTGCTCACCAGAAAGTCCACTCAGGCGGAGGCGATACGAAAGGCGCCAATCGTTCCGGCCAAGCCCGTCAAATTACAGTCACCTTCAAGACCAAACTCTTTGGATCAAATCCCAATCCTACCGCGGCCATCACGACACATTGCATCGACTGTGACCCCGTCTGTAGATTCGGAGGCCACGCTGATCGGCCATACATCTGCGTTGAGTACCGCAACTTCATATCGTGACGAGTCGCCGACCCAAGTTCGACACGAAAGCACACCAGTACTAGAACGTACACTATCAGTTTCCGAGCCAATCATTGCAAATTCATCCCCCGAAGCTACCAAGACCATTGCTACTCACTCTGAGCGAGGAGCAGAAATGCCGGATGATCTGCCTGAAGCCTCGGCAGAACGCATCTCTGAACGGCCGATCCCAACCTTTGATCCACCAGAAGTCGATGCAGAAGAGGCACTTGCTGACCAGATCATTGATTCTATCGGTAATGCAACCCCGTCGCCAGTCAAGAAACCCCAACCACGCATGTCACTCTCGCTCATCGAACGTACCCGCATGACAATGGCACGAACTCAATCCTACGAGTCTGTTCCAGAATCGCCAGATCTACCACTTCCGTCTATGGGCCCTCCACCAATCCCTTCCATTACTGAGGATGAAGATGGTGACCGACGTGCAACCCTAGCTGAGCGCACCCGTCTCACCATGGAGACCATCCAATCGAGACCTCGCCTCTCCGAATCCGACACGGCAAAGAAAGAAAAGCGTAAATCCAGCTCCAGCCGCTCGTCGCTCTTCCCTGTCAACCAGTTCGACACACCACGGACTCGTAAATCTATCGAAAGCTTGGAGCAGGCCAGGTCGGAGAGTATTGAGCGTACGCCAACCGAGCAGCTATTCAGCGATGAGATAGACTATGATAGGGTTTTCAAGTCTAGACCGAGGATTGCTACGAGCCCGGTTTGGAGTCCGGATGGCGCTGCTGGTGGGCAGGAGGGGTATGATGATGAGGATCCGGATGGTGTTACTGGCATCGATCTAGGAGATGTGGATCAAGATGATGATGGAGAAGATAGATTTAAAGAGACCTGGATGGATAGTCCCAGTCATAAGAGAGGGATGAGGAGTGTGAAGTATTGAAGACGAGAGACGCCTTTAAACTATCAACCAGCTTGTATCATGTCTCTTGTTTCTCAGCTTTTCAAGCAAATACTGGGATCAGTCTCATGCCTCTTACTGGAAGCTTAGCTATCGCAAGTTATCAGCCGATGTTGAGAGCCAGCCTTGAGCCAAGGTCACCAGCATCTGGATTAGATGAGTCGCAGCTGAGTGGCTTACTGACACGGGAATCTCTTCATACGCCGATGTGTCAACCAATCATTTAGCACAAGGCCGAGATCCTTTTACTTCTCCCGATGCTAACACAAACATGGAAGTCCTTCATAAAGAAACGAAGCGACTAACAGATAGCAAACGCACATGAAAGGCAGCACTATTGATACAGCATTCACTCCACAAAAACATTATTCTTTTCTCCGCTCATCACTTTTCCGAAGGCAGTCACACTCGGATTATTGTCCGCTTGTATGCTATACAGCAGTGATACATCAATCGTGCCTATCACTCCATGCAAAGGCCTGGAATGTGGAGACATAGTCAACAACAGGATTCAAACTTTTGTAGCCAGTACTGAGGCTTCTCCTGCCGTACTCAACCGCGAAGCCAGCATTGGACGTCATCCGAACAAGCCTACAGAGAACAGCGCCGACGCACCTCAAGCGCACCCCAACGACCCGAGCACCCCAACGACCCGAACAACCCGAACAAGCCGCGGCTCGCAAAACGCTGTTCAGTGCTCACCCTCAGCAAGGAACAATTACAACCAGCCAGCAGCGTCAGCAAACGATCCTTCCAACCCTGCCACAGCACCCATTACACCCATAAACATGGCAACCCGACGTGACGAATGTCGGCCAACGATTACCAGAGACAAACTCACCGACAAGCCACGGTTCTCCAACTCCGGTCTCGACCGAGACAAAAGCCGTCAGATACAAGGGGATCAACAGAACACAGACTGTGACTTGGAAAACGGCAGCATGCCTTGCCTTGTATTGGGCAGCGTACTACCTGCTGGCTCAGGCTCAGGCGCAAAGCACGAGATGCACAAGAAGATGTACACGGCTAGTGGTGAGAAAGCAACCGACGAGTATGACACTGGGTTGTTGATTCAAAGGCCTATGCCGGAGCGATTGAAGGCAAAGGTTACACGCCATGGTTCCCAGTAGCAGCAGAGGAAGTCAGCCGTATCCTGATAAAAGATCGAATTGGTGGACTTGCCAAGTGCCTGAAATCACCTGTGACGCTCGCGTGGAGAGCATGACAGTCGTGTCTATGAAGGAACTGGCTATAACTTACATGGCGGACGAGCCGCATGGAGTACATGTTTACTGGCAAAGAACAAGTCATCTGGAGGTGTGGGGACGAGCCCGCTGGCTTTCCTGGCAAGTGAGCTTCCTCTTCTTCTTCTTCTTCTTCTTCTTCTTCTTCTTCTTCTCCACCGACCCGATGAGCCGTGGGAAACGCCCCCACAAGTAGAGCTTCCTGACGAGTAAGTTGTACGGGGCAACGACAGCAGGTAGGGAAAGAGCTGGTGAAGACGATGATCAGCACATGAAAATACACGTATGAGCGGGTTTCGTGAATGACAGAAATCTCAACAGTTCTTCTCTGACTGGAGCGTTACGCCATGCAATGCTATCCCACCAGAAACGCCGTAGTCTAAACGCCTGGCCTAAACATGACATTACAGCTCTTCCACTTCTCGCTCAACACTGTTCATCTTCTCAATAGCACTCGCTTTCCCCTTGTCCATACGGAAGCCAACTTCCGTCCTCGCATCATCCGTCAGCCTCCCCCACTCAAGCAAAAGCCTGAACATGTAAATTTCCATGTCCTCCTTCCTCAAAACCTTCTCAGTCCACACTTTGCCATCTCGTGCAATCTTCTCAGCTGCCTTGATCTGGCCCTCCATCATGCGCTTGTTTCTCGCTTCGACACCATACCCACCGAAATAGGCTAGCGACGAAAAAACATCGTGCAAGCGGAGATCCACGGGGACAAAGTGTTTCCAGGCGGTAAGGCGGCCTTCGTACCACTCACGGAAAAGGGCAGCTTTGAAGACGACAGAGTTGGACTGCAGAAAGGGGATGAATCGACCAGAGAAACCAGCGCCGTCGGTGTCGAATAGGTAGCGGTAGCGCCAGTGTTGCCTAAAGTCGATAGCGTCACCGAAGCCGAACTCGCGTGTCTGGTCGATACAGTCTTGCCCTGCGCAGCGCGCGATTGGTCCGACAAGACGGACGTCAGTCTTGGTCTCGAGAAGTCTCTTGATATCGCTCGTGCGCTTCAACATGTATTCCAGATGACCGCTGTGGTCGGGTTTGGGGAGGAGGATGGGTTGGCGGGAAGTTTCGTTGTTCATAAGATGCACAAGTCGCTGGCGAAGCATGCCTTTCCAGGTGCCGTGTGTAGTCACACCCTCGGTGGTCGTCCCGCGCCAGAAGAGGACATCGACCTTATCCTGGAAGTGAGGATCAGGAAACTTTTCGTCGAAACTATACTTGGTTTTCTCCATGTAATTCCACGGTGAAGGGTATCGGATATCGACATAACCTGGAGCGCGACTCTGACTGAAGATTGGAACCATATCATGAGTACCCATCAGACTGGCTGGACTGAGATGCATGCCGTGCAGATTGGCGATATCCGGCTGGTGACAGGGCTCAGACGACAGAGTCCAATTAGCTACGAAAGCGCCCATTGAATGGCCTTGAGTGCAGGTGTGACAAAAGGATTTCGTATACCAATGGCGCTCTCTACGTGCGCGTGATTCGGGCGGGCAGGCAATGGATCCGTATGTCTCATACGAGGACTTGATGCGAGCATCGCTGAAGAAATGTGGATCCGACCGCACACGGTCAACATCTGGCCATTTCTTTGCACGATCAGCGCTGAAGTCCTTCCCTGGACGAGACGGCCCAGGTGTAGGGTATGGTTGCGGGTTGTCCAGAGCATCCTGCAAACGTTCGTACGGTACAGCGACGCGACTCTCATCATGCAAGTTCAGTGCGAGATCCATATCGGGAAGAGACTGAGCAAATCGCTGTATCATGGTCGCCGCACCATCCATCATCCAACGGTGCGTATCGGGTACGTTGTTGAAGACCTCCACCTTCCCGTCTCTTATGCGAATCCCACCTACTCCCTCATGCGTAGCCAATACAGTGGCAGTACGTAAACGAAGGTCATCGGCGTTGAAGGACGAGAAGGGTGCCAAGTCCTTTTCGATATTGTCGTAGTCGTCGATGACGACGGAGTTTCGGCTGATGGCGAAGTGGTACCACTTGTCAAAATTTGGTGGGGGGTCGCGGTGGTAGCGTTGCCGATAGTGCACAACAGCCTCAGCAAGAGATGTACTCCGGTAGGCCTGCGATGCCCATCGATCGTGTTGGATTGTCGCGACGTCGACCAGAGTGGTGATGGGATGTTCCAGAACAGGACCGTGCCGGCGATATATCACGACACCGATAGAGAAGGCAATGAGCAGTACGATGAAACCGGCCGACTGGTTCCTGCCCAAACGGATCGGCACTTTGGCTCGTATGCGGGTCTCGATGTTGGTATCTGTGACAAGGTAGAGGATGAGCGCAATGGTAAGCAAAGTCAAACACAAAACAAGTCCGACGGTGGATTTTGGTGGAAACGAGTGGGAAACGCCGGTGCCTAGGGCTCGAAGAAGGCCGATATATGCAGAGGAAAATGCACCCAGGAGCAATGCGCTCATAACGCCGTACAATCGAGCCTACGTGGTCAGTGACATGTTGACCAGAGGAGTGGTTGTAACGTACTGATTTGAGGAAACATAACGTCATAAAGGGTATCATCAACGATAAACGCAAAAGACCAAGAAGATATTCCGACGGAAACGAAAGCATCCACTCGCGATGCTCGGGCATGGCGGGGTATATGACAATGCCGGCGACAAGAAGGACTAAAGAAGATGCCTGTTCGGAGTTAGATGTGCAGTAAGGACGAGGGACGGCCAAGGTACAGTAAATGTCAAGCCAATTAGCAGGTGATTCGAGGTACCATCGTGCAGTTGAATGGTCCAATCGTCTGCGTCGGAAATGCCGTCGTCGATCAGACGGTATGAGATCTGGGCGATGACGCTGTCCAGCAAGAAGGCAAAGAATTGAAGAGAAGGAACTGTGGTCGCTGTCGAGTCTGCGATGGGACAGATGAAGGTCGAGCGCAATGCGGTCGACTTGATGATGACGAGGAAGCTGCTGACGGAGAGCAGGAAGGAAGGAATGATGTAGCGCGTGGAGCCATCGAAGACGAAGCTGTAGACGGTGTCGAGGTGGGTGCGCGGGCGCGTGTCCGCACTCCAGGCGGGGTATTGTCGCTGGCTGGGGTGACGGATGCTGTGGTGGAGGGCGGTGACGAGCGGAAGGAAGGCCTGAGGCGGTCAGTATGGCTCGTGTAGTGACTGCGGCATGCGCACCAGTGCAGAAGGACCGCTGCACTCGACGTCCTTGACGATGCGGTAGAAGACGGCTATGCGCCCGCAGATTGCGAACAGCAGGACAGCCAGCAGCGCGCCGACGACCCTCACACTCGACGCGCGCCGTGGGCCTGGCTGGCCCGCCTCGGTCCACATCTCTTCGGCGACATGTCTGCTCTGGACCTGGTTCAGCGCTATGGCGATGTATCTTGTCGGCGGCTGCGGCTGGGCACTGCGCGACGCCCACGCCTCAATTGCGACAACGGCGAGCCCTGTCAGCAGCAGGACGACGGCGACGGTGTGCAGCGGCTTGTCCAAGGCGAACGAGTGGTCGACGGGGGTTGCAGTGCTCAGGTAGCCGGATGCTAAGACGAGGCCGCTGTTGTCTGTCAGCTGCTGCGCGTGGTGGTAGCCTGGGGTGGGTGGTGCTTACCACGGGAAGAAGAGCGCCTTGCTGTCCATGACGGCCGCATTCTTCGTGGTTGCGGTTCAAAACTGCGGGCGGGGGCAGCAGTCGCAGCGAGGGACAAGCGACATGGCCTGGTGGTGAGTGGCGCGACGTGAGAGTGAGAGAGAGAGAGAGAGAGAGAGAGAGAGAGAGAGAGAGAGAGAGAGAGAGAGGGAGACTGAGAGACTGAGAGACTGAGAGAGCTTGTGTACTGAGGCCCGCGTCACTCCAGGCACGGCTGCGCGGCACCTGCACCTCGACACCGACCGGGCTGTGCTAACGAACCCTCACTGCCGGGACGGTGGAGAAGTCCGTGCCCGCCCCGGCTTGACTGACGCCTGCCAGCTATACGCAGATACGCGTCGCTGCGAAGAACCCCATACAAATCCTTCTGCTGCCTGTTGCTTCGTTGCCGTGGGCGGGCGGCGATACCCTGCAGCCGCCGACCCGGTCCCTTGGCCGCCATCTCCAGGAACCACCCAAAATTACACCACACACGCGCCAGACGGCTATCACGGCAGCTACGCCTCGTCGTGAGACGTGCGCGACTCGAGATCGTCACTTGGAGATACCACGAGTAGTATCTAGCCCAACTTCAATGCCCCTGCACGACGATGCTTGCCACCTTTGCCCCGAGTACATTACGCACACATCAGCCGTCATCAATACCAATCTTAGCCCATCACGAATACAGCCCTGCTTGCGAGCACATGGTGGGGTACATACACCCTCTCACTGTCCGGCTACATGCACGCGTCTCACTTTGCTCTGCCGCCAAGCCTTCACGGCAAACTCCGCTTCCGACGCCGTCTCTTGTCAGTATATTATGCTCGTGTTCGTTTAGCTCGGATTGGGGTAGACACATTGCTAATGCTTCTCATTCCGATGTTCCTGATGTGTCATGACTTCAAGACTATGTCCTGGTAACCCCAATTTCTACACCCTCATCAGCATCCCGCACGGCTAGTGTAGACTCATCCTGCTCGTCCGGCTCGACGAGAGAGGCATCCTATGTCCTTCTGTCGACATCCACCGCCTCCGTATGTGCTGGCAACTCATTCTTACCAAGTCCGCCGCCATCCGTCTGCTCCATCTGGCTCTCCGGATCACTCGCATGCGCATTGCTGATGCCAATCTCTGCAGTAGAGAACTTGTCTGCCACGTTGCGGTAGGCTGGCACGAAGTTGACGCAGAAAGAGTAGCTCCATGCTGCCACGAAGAATGCAAGTGGAACAGTCATCGCAATGGCAGTCGGCGAGTATCCATCAAAAGGCCTTGCCTTTCCCAGCGTATCACTCGCGCCGAAGAGCAGTGGAGGCACCACTGCACCACCAGAGACACCAGCTACGATGAAACCTGAACCACGCTTGGAGTACTTGCCCAGTCCACGCATGCCGAGCGCAACAATGGTCGGGAAGATGATGCTCTCAAAGAAGAGCACAATGTAGAGCATGCTCATACCAGTGTCGCCTCGCTCAGTAATAGCCGGAATGATGAAGATGATGCACAGCGTCATGAAGGCGAGAAACACCCATCGAGGTTTGACAAACTTCATCAAGGCACTGCCCACAAATCTGCCCATGGTGAAGCAGCCCTGCGCACCAGCAAGGAAACGCGCTGCCGTCGCGTTGTCTGTCTCGCGGCCTGATGTAACTCGTGTTTCGACGACGTAGTTGATGAAGGCTCCAGCTATGGCCACCTGCGCTCCAGTGTAGCAGAACTGAGCGAATGTTGCATGGAACAGGCGATATTGTTTGCGGAAGGGCTTCACATCCGTACCCGCGTGCGTACTCTCAGCTTGAAAAGCCATGTCGGCATCTGCAACACATCAGCTTCTGACAACATCTCATCCAAGGGAAACTTGCCAGTAATCTCCGGTATCTCTGTGAAGTAGTACACGATCGCAAGGAGAAAGACGAAGCATGCGATGCCGAGGTAAGTCCACTGTACGTTTTCAAGGGATGCTTGATCCGTTCCTACATGGTTGAAGAACACGTAGGATCCAAGGACTGGCGCGACCACAGTGCCAATGCCGTTGAAGGCTTGCGCGATGTTGATTCTGATCTCAGAGTACTTTGGTGGTCCGCAAACTACTCTCGTCAGTACTTGCGTGGACACTAAGCGAATCGTACTTACCGGCTAGATAAGGATTTGCTGCTGTCTCAAGCGAGCCGAGCCCATTACCGATCACGAAGATAGCCACACAGAAGCCTCCGAACGACCGGTACACAAGGCATGGCCAGGCAAGCAGAGAGCCCAAACCATAGAGACAAAGTCCCCAGATGAAGGTAGCCTTGTAGCCCCAATGGCGCAGTAGCCAATTGGCATGGCCGAGTGAAGCGAGCGGGTATGCGCCAAAGTATGCTGCCTGCAAGCCGGACGAGCGAGCGCGCGTTATACCGAGAGCGTCCTGGAAATGCTTATTCAGTGTGTCGATAAGGCCGTACGAGAAGCCCTATGTAGTGGTCAGTCAAGTGCTCTTGCTTGAGTGCATTATAACTGCTCACCCAAAGGAAAAAAAGAACAGTGACCAGGCAGAGGGGATAGATGGACTCGCGCAAAGTGAGTTCAGCAGCGCGCGTCCTTTGATCGTCGCGACTGCGCAGTGTAGGTCTTTTGAGGAAGACCATGTTGGGCTTGTAATGCAATAGGGATACCGGTTAGCGATTGATACGTTGGCAATGCTGATCACATTGTGTATCGGACGAAAGATGCGCGCATGAATGTTGCACTGAACTGAGTAGTGAGCTTGGGGCAGTCGCGACGTGGAGAAGCTGCAGAGCCCCGAGGCCTCTCAAGTACCTTTCACCCACGTGAGGCAGCGGCAAGACTATCAGTCATCAAGCCATGTGCACGGCAACCAGGTTTCGACATTAGAGGCTCGATCTCAGAGGTTGGTTCATTGAAGCCTTCGTTGCAGCCAAGGAGAGGCTTGACCTCATCAAGTGAGTGGGGAGGGGAGAAGCTGGGGTAAAAGCTGGAGATTTTAACGCTGAGAAGACTAGCGCCATGCGACGTTGGGAGAATGTTCTGACCGATGATGCATCCTCGGCAGAGTTAGACCGACGACGTGCACGGAGAGAGGTTGGATCGGGTAGTGATCACCCCCTTCGCGTCATGTTCGAGCCGCGTTGAAAAGCCGCAGGCAGAATACGCGTGCATCTGTCGTGACTATGGAAGTCGAGCACAGGTCGTGATTACCATGCTCGTAGCGGCGGCTGGATCGTTTAGCGCTAGAGAACCATCATCGTAAGCACAAACGACACCATCACAGGGCAAGATCGTCTCAATGTTGTAGAAACTGCATGGAAAATTTGCCCCTCTATCCCTTGTTCTTGAAGTCCAAATCGCTTTCTTTCCTCACAACCCCATACACACTCGGAATATCTCCCCTGTCCCCAATCTCACTCTTCACACCATCTAACCTGCCCTGTGCCAACCTCAGCATCTTCATGCTCTCCTTTGCGCCACTGCTTTCCGCCAAGGACATGGCATGTCTTGCATCCTTTCTCGCTAGGTCAATATGAAAGAGGGGTTCCTCGCGCTGGTAGTAGTCACCTGCCAACATGCGCTGCGAGTAAGCTGTGTAAGGACCGGGAAACATGGTTGAGATGAAAGTGTGGAGGTTGTCTACTCCTAGTCCAGATTTCTCCGCTAGCACGTGGCCCTCAGACAGCTGAGACACCATGTTAAGGATGAAGGTGTTGCCGATGACCTTCATGAGTGTGGCATTTCCTGCTGGTTGTCCTGAGAAGTCTGTAAAGGTGGAGGCAAAAAAGTCAGTGCTTGCCTCACGTGCATGTTGTACAGCTACAACTTGCCTATATTTGTGCGGCCCATAACACCTGTCGTGTATGGGACGGCTTTTTTGCAAGAAGCTTCTGAGCCAGCTGTCACACAGACAAGTTGGCCATTATCTGCCATAGCTGGGGCACCGAAAACTGGAAAAACGTTAGACTCGGCTGCACGAGTAGCCTGTCCTTGTAGCGATATGCAAAACTCACCAGGCATGCCTACAAACTCACCACCCTTCTCTGTTATCTTCTTCTCTAACGCATTCGTTGTGTCAGGATGCACGGTAGAGCAATCGACGATTAGTTTGCCATCGACACCCGCTTCAAGCATCGCATCAACAGCAGAGTCAACGGCTGCATCGTCGCCTAGACACATGAATATGATGTCGGAAGACTTGACTGCATCGCTAATGGTGTCAACGACTTTTGTCTTGGAATCACCTACAGTAACCGTGCACCCGATGATCATGGTCGCGGGTTGAGCACCCCAACAACAACAATATATTCAAAAAGATGAGGTTGTAGAGCCACCACAAATCGTAATAAAATTGCGCAAAGCTAGGATTATACTATATACAGGTCTGCGGAAGTTTTGACTTATTCAGATAATTTTTTGGAGGGCGTTATCGGTCGTTGCCGTCGACTACGCGGCGGAGCAGCTCGTGCAACCCTTGCGGCTCCCACCACAGCTGGAGCAACACCACCACGCTTTTGACGCTTTGTAGCTGGCGGATGAGGTTGTGAAGCCTTACGCTTACCCGATTGGGGCAATTTTATAGCTTTGGCAGCGTTGCGGAGGCTTCTACGGTGGTCTCTTTCGGCTTGCTCTGCAGCCCTCCGCTTTCTGCTCTCCTCCCAACCCTTCTCCCGCTTAACACGCTTTGCAGCTTTGAGTTGAAGATTACAATCGCGAGCTGCCTTCTTGATCTCAGCTTGCTTGGCTTTTTGAAGCTTTTCAAGCTCGGCTTGTTGTTGTTGTGATGCCCGACGATCGCGAGCTCGCTGTACACTCCTGGGCGACCACAGTTTGGCTCCCCCATAGTAAACCTCGTCCTCATCAAGCTGGAGAGTGAAGGACTGCTTTGGCCGCCTCTCCTTGATGGCTAGGGACTGCCTGAGGCCCCTAACCTCTTCACGGAGGATACTGTTTTGAGCTGAGATGTGGCACAAGCTTCGTTGAAGCTTCTTGACGTCCTTACTGCTCTGATCCTTTACCTCACGGCGTACAATTGATTTGAGCTTAAGCCAATCCTCTCCGGAGAGGACTGACTGGCTGCTGTCAGAATCTGAAGCCTCCTTGGCAAACTTCTTAAGTATAACGTCTGGGTTAGCTGGCTGTATACCGGTGGCTTTAAAAGACCTCTTAATGAGTGGAGGCTTGAATACAGAGCTCCAGGACCTCCAGAAGAGCGGGAAGAAGTCTCCTTTGGTCAAATTGAGTAACCCCTGGCTGTCCTGGAGGTATTCCATCAACTGAGTTGAGTAAGCTGTTGCAAGGGGTTTGAACATACAAACGTCGAGAGGTTGAAGCGTATGAGTAGCGTGAGGGGGTAATATAAACAAGAGGATCTTGTTGTCGTTACAATACTCAATAAACTCCATGGTTACGTGGGATCCGTGGCCGTCAAGGAGTAGTAATCGATACCCAGTTAAAGCATGCCGTCTGGTTTCTCTCTCAAACACCCCCTTGAGCCAAGCTAACCCAATATCGTTGTTGCTCCAGCCAGAGGGTGATGACGTAGTAAATACTGAGTGTTCTCCTGCTTGTACAGCTTCAACCCAGCTCGATTGAACAGCTCCGTTGGCTCCCTGGAAGATGAGTGTAGGACTCAAAGCGTTACCATCCGAACAAATACAAGCTATCACCGTTATCCACTCGCTGGAGCCATCTTCAAGTGCTTGCCTTGCCCCTTTTTGCTCGTAGAGTCTTCTGCTGAATATACGTTTTGTATTGCCAACCCGGCCAAGTTGAAATCCCTTTTCGTCCATATTGAATATATGGATGGGTTGTATGTTGTACTCCTCTATCTTTTCATGTAAAAGCTTGAAATACAAGTTGTACTTGGCCCATGAATCAGCTTTGGTACGTTCCTTGGCCATGGCTTTGCCCGAGCGAGAGATGAGATGGTTGGGATGCCGGCGGAGGAACCGGGAAACCCAGCTTTCGGAGACCGGCTTGCCAGCCAACTGACTGGCAAACTGTTGTATCATTGTTCTTGTAGGTGGCAAACGTCGTTCGGTAAGCGTTTCGATATATCGTACGAGCTCAGCTTCGTGTTGTGGGTGGAGGGAGAGCTGGCGCAAGCCATAGGTCTCAGTTTCGCCCTTGTGTCGTCTCATCAGCGTCATTCGTCCTACACCATACTTTTTCGCGATTGCTTGGTACGAGAATTCATCTCCTGGTTCACGCGATTCGATTTCTTCAATCGCTTCTTGAATCGGGTCCATATTGGTTGAGTTATGATGCGTTGAAGTTTTGTTGTTGTGGTGGTGGGGGTGCTCAACCGGTGACCATGATCATCGGGTGCACGGTTACTGTAGTTTAGAGGTGAGATCCTGAGAGCGGGATTTGGTGCGGTTGTAGAGGATCAGCGGCTTATCGAGGTTGCCTTTCTCAACTAAATTCTGTGGGATCTATTCAGTGTGAAACTGGCAAGAAAGTTCTTGATGCTTCATACTTTGCACATGCCCTGTGAAAGTCAGCGACGTGTCGAGTGACAATGGTCCACCTGTACTTGCCCTGCCCATGTTGCCGAGGCCAATCCAAGCGAGTCGTGGCGCCATAATTTCTTCTGGGATCTGAACGTATCTGCAGTCACCGAAGATGCAATGCCAAGTGCAACAACTTATACAATTCAATGCTCACAGCTCAAGCACCGTGAATAAGCGATTCGTCATGGTGTTCATCATCGTCATCCGTCAGTAGGCCCGGGGATAAGGTAACAACCGGGCCGATGTCGGTTACCAGCAAATGACGTTCCCACGCTGTTATCCATGTTTGGGCCTTCGAAAATGCGGATGCGGGCGCACTTCCCCACACAATTGCAGAGTCATACCTCTGCTCCGAGCCCCCAGTTGCTAAAAGTCAGTCTATGGTGTCTTCAGCAGCTGGAAGGTAGCATGAAGCATGTTCATCTGGAGCAAAGCCCCCGCGAGGGGCTTCGGGAAGGCTGCGAAGAAGGTGCGTGCGACACGCCGATTTGTAATTGCAACGATACTCACAATGAGCAGCTTCCCAAGCGCGATGACAGTGGTAAAACTTTCGAAAGGATTCAACATGCGCATCTGTCCACGTCCACCACCTACGTGCGAAAGTCTTCAAGCTCAGCGAAGGAGCGCCAGCGCGCCGAACGCCAGCAGTTGACGCGCCTGCTGAAGGAGTCGCCCGGAAAACGTGATGCGCGCAACTTTCTGAAGCAGTTCGATGCGCCCAGGAAGGACAAAACCGCGATTGCGGTAAGGGCCAGGGAGCTGGTCAGCGAAAAGATACACAATGAGTCCGACTCGCTGCGAACGGGCGTCAATTTGGGCGACTTATACAAGCCGACCGTCTTTACGCGCGAACCGCTCCCAGAGCAAGAGTACCAGGCGGAAGAGAAGGACGAGCCGATACACCTGGCGCTCGTCAAACTTCGGCAGCCTCAGACACTCGACGACCGCACATTGGGCGACATTGCATTGACACTGAGTCAAATGGCACAGCTGGGGCTTAGCACTGCTGTAGTACTGGACTGTGATCAGGACACTGGCGCATACAACACCGAGCTGACACTAGAATACGGGAATATGGTCAGACAGCAGGCCTTGAGATTGGTCGCAGCCCTGGAAGAATACAACGAACCAGGAGGTCTGCTGGTCGAAGACGCGTTGGGCTACACTCCACTGGACAAGGACATGCCCAGTACCGTACATGTGCGGGGAGGTGTGGAGGTCCAACACAGCTACCTACTCTTCCCACCCATCGACGACGGCGTAATCCCAGTCATAACCCCCTTCGCGTACGATACAAATCTGAAGAAGGTTCGAGTCCAGGCGGATGACGTGCTTCTTGCGCTTGTTCGCGAGTTTGCTGGTCTTACTAGCAAGGCAGGTAGCAATGGCTCAATGGACGGCACGCTATATAAAACAAAAGATCTTGTAGAAAGGCCTATCCTGGACCGCATCATCATCCTCGATCCGCTTGGTGGCATACCATCCGAGAAACGAGCAGATGGCGCTCACGTATTTGTCAACCTGGAAGCTGAGTACCGCGACATCAAGAAGGAACTGCTGCGGCTATCATCAGCAATTCCAGACACCAAGCCGAACCACTCGGTATCGCTAGGTACCGGTAACCCATTCTCAACATTTGTCGATGAAGAAGTTGCATCGTTGCCAGGCGCAAAGCCACAGCAGATTAGCAACTCGGCTCCGATGCGCCATTTGAAGAATCTCGAAGTGGTCGAGCGCAGCCTAAAGCTGCTACCCTCCTCTTCCTCTGGCCTCGTTCTCACGCCGCTAGAAGCTGCAAGAAAGGCTATACCCGACGATGCCCGGACCTCCCCTGCAAAGAATCCTTTGCTGCACAACGTGTTGACCGACAAGCCAATGACATCCTCATCGCTACCAACATCGCCAACTTCCCGTTTCCTCGGATCTACTGCACCTAACCCTGCCACGTTTTTCAAGAAAGGCATACCCCTAACCATGATTCCAGACCCGCGCATCCACGGACCATGGCAGCCGCCTTCTGCGGAAAACCCTAGCATAGAGCTAGCAGATGACCCGCGCATCAACTTTCCCAAACTTGTTGATCTCATTGATGACTCTTTTCGACGGAAACTTCACCCCAAGAACTACCTTGATCGTGTCCGTGGCCGTGTTGCCGGCATCATCATAGCAGGCGATTATGAAGGTGGCGCAATCTGTACTTGGGAGACGCCCAAATCCTTGCATGAGCTCAATCCTCCTGTAAAGCCTTCCCCGGATTCGCCCTACTACGTCCCTTACCTCGACAAATTTGCTGTCCTCACATCATCGCAAGGCTCCGGCGGCGTCTCAGATATCGTTTGGGCTGCTTTGACACGGACGTGCTTCCCCGATGGTGTAGTTTGGAGGAGTCGGACCAGCAATCCCGTGAACAAGTGGTATCAGGAGAGGAGCAAGGGTATGTGGAATCTGCCAGGTGACCAGTGGACCATGTTCTGGACCACACAGGGTGTGGAGAAGGGTTGGGATGCTGATGAATGGGGAGGAATGGACAGGAAGAGGGAGTTGAGGAAGTGGGATGCCTATGTCGATGTCTGTAGTGGCATTGAACCGAGTTGGGCGGACGGTTTACAGAGAGCGGATTAGGCACATTATCTGGGGTAGTGCGTGAATATCTACATGTTTCCATGACATCAGAATCGATTATCTTGAGCTGCCAACAGTCTCGACTTGTGAGTTTGATCTTTTTAAAAGCTGCTGAATCTTCGTCATGGATGGCGCTACCACTTCTCGACTAGAAACACGATGTTATTACGAGCAGGTGCTTCGACTATCATCTTCCGACCTTGGGGCCCGGGGAATACGAAGGATGTGTGTATACATCGAAGAACTTTCCATCGTCTACCAGCTCTGACAGCCGTGGACCTCCCATTCTGCGACCAGGTACAATGGCTTGATGATCACGGGGGTTCATATACTTTATGTCGTTGTATTGTGAAACATGGTGTTAATGCTGGACACATGTGTAGGACTACCCTCTCTTCGCTAGGTATACTTTCAGCACGCCTCTCGATCGTAGTCTGACAACTAAACATAAATCGAAGCTCGCGGATGATTGCGTGGACTGCTGCAATAAGATTCTGCACACTCGCAGGCAGAGTCTAGGTATATTGTCGGAGTCATCTCCTGTCCTCGCAACAGCCAGCATGGCAAAAGCTACGAAAGTCCCGCCGGCGCGTGGCAGGGAACTCACCGACTTTATCTCATGGTCAGACGCAAGATGCATTCAGGGCACACCGATGCAAACTTTGAACAAATTTAGAGTCCACTTCCAGATGCAGGCCCCTGTCATGATGTAATCGAGATCGCCCAATACGGGGGTGCGCCTGGAGCCCTCGAGAGACGCGACGCGACGGCCGTGGGGAACCGAACTACGAACGCCGCCCATCACACCATAACGCAGGGCGGGGTGGAGCGACCCAACGCGGGCTTTTGGGGTCTCGGGACGGAAATGCATGGTTGCTAGTCGCGAGATAAGTTTCGGTGTTTGTTGATGGGCATGTTAATTGGAGGTGGTCGTCGCTGAAAGTTGAACTGTTGAACGTGTTCACTCCTCCTTCCCCTTCTTCAAAATCGAGATACTATTCTACGCATAAAGCATATCAGACGGCCAACATGTCAGACAATATCTACGTAAAGAGTGTTGCAGGGACTTGCATAACCTTCTCCTTCATCCTCGCCGGTAAGATCAGAGTCGCATAGTCCCCAAATCCTCTGCTCACGACTCTAGGAAATGCCATCACACAGTCGTACATGACCGTGCCCGCGCTGCTCGTCAACTTCCCCCGCGCAGGCACGCCCGAACACAAAGACCGCGCGCGTCTCCTAGGCCGCCAATGGCCTCTCTGCTGGACAGTCGGCAACCAATTCTTCCGTCCCATCTCCACTCTGGGATTCCTGGGTTACGCCTACGCTGGCTACTCAGTCTACCGTGAGGGCATGCTCGCTCGCAGCGACTGGAAGCTGTTCGGTGTTTCGGCCGTCATGCACTTGGCGACTATCCTGCACTCGGCTATCAACATGCAGCCGTTGAACGACAAGTTGGAGGCATTGGCAGAGAGGAGCAACGAGAAGGAGTTGGGTGAGGCGGAGAACATTGCGACCAAGTGGGCGAACTGGAACAGGTTGAGGTTGGTTACACCGACTATTGCTGGTGGTTTGGCACTGTGGAACCTGCTTTCTTTGTAGGGGGCCTGAGGGGTTTCCTGCCTTTTTTTGTGTGTGGAAGTATGAGTTTGGCTATGGTGTGTCCTACCGTCTCGTCTTTCCGGGATGGGGGTCTTTGGAGTTTAGCATAGGATCAATGAAGCGTACGATCAATTGAGCTCTTCGCGTTCCTCTCACGCTCTGACATGTCATTACCATGCAGAGTAAAGGTGTTCGCTGTGTGACCAATACATCACATTTACGGCATTGTCCCTTGAGTGGAGAGTTCGAGGAAGAGGTTTTGACGCTGACATGTCCATTTTGCTGTCGGCATAACCATGGGGACGATAATAGAGCCGGTATGGGCCATGTCATTTGCATTGAGAGCAAAAGAGTCAAATGGTATTAGACAAGCATTTGAACGATCATGTTCATTGAAAATTCCTTGAGACTGCCGAACAAGGGCCAATATCCCAAAACGCTCAAAATCCGACGCTAGAGTCTTATCCCTGCCAGCAGATAAAAACATCACCATCTATCGCTTGATGGCCTGTCCCTTCCACCCACTCCTTTCTGCCAGCCAAGTTTCGAAATCACACAGCTTAGGCTCCTCCTTCTTTAACTTGTTAATGTCGCAGCCATAGCCTTCAGATGCGAACCAACTGATCATGACGTTCACTTCGGTTACGGCCCACATCAGCGCGGAGCCAAACATGCCGTAGGTTGCCGGCACCGGGTTGCCAATGACGCGCTCGAAGCATCCGCTCATCTCGTCCATGGTGAGCTCACTACCGGCGAGAGCCTCGGCGCGTCCGTTCCATTCTTCGTTGTTGACGAATGCTTTTGCGCCGAAGAGGCCAATGTCTTCAACGGACACCCACTGGTTGGACTTGCCCTGCAGTGTGTCGCGGAGCGCAGCAAGGAAGACTTTGCTCGGGAAACCTGGTACGAGGTTGTCCATGAAGGCAACGGGTCGGAGAATGGTCCAGCCCATGGTCTCGCCGTTCTTGCCGGCCTTTTCGAGAAGGTGCTTCTCGATCTCGTACTTGCTCTGAAAATGCGGGATGGGTGTTGGGTTCTCGAAACTGCGCTCGTTGCCGCCGCGGTCGACGCTGGAGTAAACGAAGTGCGTGACGCATTCCTTGATCGACTCATCGATCAGGGCATTACCCTGCACAACCTCGCTCTCATGGGTGACATTCTTGCCTAGGGAAACTTGTACAGAGTACACACCCCAAATCTTCTCTTCTTTGCCGGCTTCTTTGAGTGCAGCCTTGGCTGATGCGAAGAGCGCTGGGCAATCGTCCAGGTTGCCTTGTACCAACTTGACGTCGGGATGACGCTCGACGATCTTCTTCGCAGAGCCCGAGTTGGCGTCACGGGTGACAGCCAAGAGGGTATATTCGGCGTGCGACGGGTGGTTTGCGAGTTGCTCGAGTACAGCGCCGCCTTGCTTGCCAGTAGCGCCGGTTACTAGGATGGCTTTCGTGGCGGCCATGGCGGGGTTGCTTGTTAGGGTGGAAGGATTGCTTGGCTTCGTAAGGCGTATATTACCGCTGTAGGTCAAGCTTGTTTCCAGCCTCAGAGTCAAGAATAAGCAGGAAGAACTATTACTACAGAAGTAGAGGAGGCCTCGATGATATGCTCAGCTTCAAATGGACGCGTCGCGCAAAGGATGGGACTGCCGGCCCCGCAACACCTTAGTACCGTTGTTGCTTCTGTCCAGGACGCAGCTCCACTCTTCTAGATGCTGATCTCAAGACTGAGTTGCGGAGACTATGGCCCGCACAGCGAATGACTGTCTCGTCATGATGTTCCACAGCGCCACGGGTCCGGGAAGGCCCACACCGACATTGCGGATTATGCAGGAGCATTACGGAGACCGAGCTCAACACAACTGGAGGCAAGCCGTGGAGGGGTTCAAAGTTTGACCATCGGTGCCGCGACTGGAGGCTGCCATAGATGGGTCCATAGATTGTCGTCGGGTTATTTACGGCCTGGTAGATCAACTGGGTAGATGCTGTAGTGCGTCGTCAGATCGATCTTACGCGCTAACAAGACTCTAGCAGGAAACGACGAAGGCGAAGTTGGAAAAGTTGGAAAAGTTGGAAATCGAAACTGCAGACACTCCAGAGTCGAACAGTCGGAGGATGTTGCAACTCCAACACAAACTATCTCTCACGTCACAATGTCGGACCTGAGCTTCTCCCCCTCAGAAATACGCTTTGCTACCGCGACTCTCGCGGCAATCGCTGCTCTAGTACCCGTCGCGTACTACCTCTACCCATCGCAAGCGCAAGATTCGACCATACACCTCGAAACCTTCAATCAGTTCATAAAAAGCTACTCCACTCTCCGCCCCCAAGCCCTGACGACCAACGCAACAAGGGACTTTACGCACACCTCTCTCCCTGAGGACTTGCACCTACCCACGCGCTCAATCCAACCTTTCCGCGAACATGCAGAGACCGTGTTCGAGATCTTCAAGAACTTTCAGGTAGTCCTGCAAGGCGATGGGCATGGAGGCAAAGCAGTGCATTTCTCGAAGAAGACGAACACAGTAGTAGCGCACTGCAAGATGGGAGGCGAAGTAGATGCGGATCATGAACTGGGCGCAGAGTTGGCGGAGAGCCACATTACCGAGTGGTGGACTGAGGGCGTGTTGTTTGTGAGGCTGAGCGAAGATGGAAAGAGGGTTGAAAGTGTGAGAGAGTTTATGCACAGTAAGAAGGCGGAGGAGCTGCACATTCGTTTGCACGGAGCCGTGGAGTTTTAAGCGAGTGACTGTTCGCCTTCAATTCTGTGGCGACGCCGAAGAATGTATTATCTCTCTAGAGAGCTCGGTGGTGTTGGACCTGTCATGTGTACATGACAGATGGTGCTTGACTGTTGTCGAATACGTGCAGCGACGATCATTGGCACATTTTAGTCACGTGTTCGCGCATTCATAACGCATCAGCGCACTGAAGAGAACTATGTCTACATTCCCTCAGCTCTGAACCAGCCTCGATCTGTTTGATTAGCCCTGGAACAAAGAATCAATCACATCGTCTTCCCAGATAACAAACGTATGGCGTAGCACATGTTACTGTCTGATATCCTCCCAAATCTCACCCACACATGTCACCACATCCTGCCATCAGCCACATTTTTACAAGCCCCTCTACCATCCCCCCAAGTCACACCAAGCCCCTCGCATCTCCTTTTCCATCCGCAGTGCTACGCTCAACGATTTCCCCCGCCTGCAGCATATACTAGCGCGACTGGGCAGCGTCATAGACTTCCCTGCACACCCCATGTATCCGCTCTAGACCAAATAACGAAATACCGCTTTAACATCACGCACATGGTTCAAACTTCAATGTCCGGCGGAGAGCCGTGATAATGTATCGTCAATCACGGAATAAGAAATTAGAAAGATATCGGAGGGCTGTGGTGGTGGGCCTGGGAATATGCGTTTGTAACAGGGTGGGTGATCGTAGTTTGGTACATGTGTGAAAATTATCATCTCCATCGGCATATCGGTCTGTAGATGGTGCCATGGAGGTTCCAGTGTCGTCTGTGCAAACTTTTCCATTCAATATCGGGGATGCTCGGGGACGTTAGGCGGCGTGTTGAAAGGGTCATGTCTGCTTCTGCCGTGCTTTTTGTCGCGATCGTCGAGCTGCGCATCTGCAGGGCGGCGAGTGTAAAAGCCGACGTGTAGCGGCGGCTCCGTCTAGGCACGAGAAAAAAGAGCTTGGTCGCTGGGTACGCGTTCCGAACCCGAATTGTGAGGTTGCGCTGCTTGCTTAGGTTGAACTTTGAAGTAGGAACGGGAACCCGTCCTTTCCGGCGCATCTCGGTTGTGAAACGTGTGCTTGCCGGGGACCTGCAGACGATTTGTGTCACGTCGCTTGCACAGTTCTCGTGCCGGCATCTCGATAGGCACATCGATAAACGTGCATCTTGCGTCAGCAGCATGTGCATGTGCGGCATGCCGTGTTATTCAGTAAGAGGGCGTAAGCAATGGCGAGTCAGTCAGCGAGGGACAGGATTAGAGCGGCCGCTGTCATTGGGAGAGGAATGCCGAGGGTACGGGCGCTCCCGTTGTGGAAAGGCTTGCCCAGAAGAGGCGAGGTGTGCTGACCACTGCACCAAGAAATGAGGCATTCAGAATCTAAGTGGAATACTCACAAAGAGCATAATTGCATGTTGAAAGAAGTGGTCAAAAAAATATTTTGCTATCCGGTGTTCGTAACACATTTCTGTAACGCCACGCACACATTTTCCTGTGCGGCTATGCTTCCCATTACGCATGCTTACTCCCAGTCACCAGCTCCGAGATCGATGGGCTTACCTGCCCTCATGTCGTCCATAATCTTCTCGATGCTCCAAGGCTCGTACTTGTAGCCCTTGGGGTAGTTGGGCTCGAACTTGTCCTCGTCCTTCATGTCGATGCCCTCCTTGAGTGACTGTGCACTCTTCTCGTAGTTTTCGTATACGTAGGCCTCAGGGTCGTGAGACCAAACCCACTTGGGAAGCTTAGGCGCGGCACGACGGGGGTCAAGCTTGACCTTGTCCCAGTCAGTGTCTTGTAGGAGTTCAGCGTTGGAGAAACCGAGCTTCTGAGCGCAGGAGTTACGGATGAAGCTGTGATTTTGTATTAGCATATGCATATGTAGGCCATGTTTAGAGCATGAGCTTACCGGAAGCGGATGTGTACGCGGACGGACTGGGGAATGTTCTCCTTGCCGCCAACCTGGAGAGCGGAGGCTATCGAGATAGCATCCTCGATGGCCTGGGTCGCACCATTGCCGGAAGCTGGTAGGTAGGAGTGGGCAGCGTCACCAATTTGAACGACGCGGGCACCGGGAGAGGTCCAGCTAGGCTGAGGGTTGCGCCAGAGGAGCTCGAAGTTGACAATGGTCTTGGGTGGAGTAGTCTCCACAAGCTTCTTGAAGATGGGCGCCCACTTGATCTTTTCCATACCAGGCATGGTGTCCATACCGTCGAGAACCTCCTCCTTCTCAATGGTGTTGTTCCAGGATTCCTTCTCAGTACCGGTAACGTCGTGGTTCATAATCCAAACCATGACATCCTCACGAGACAGCGTTAGCGCGTATGTCGATGGGCTGTGAGTGTTAGTATAGTATAGACGTATGCAGGTACAAGCACTCACCCCAACCATGTCCTGACGATCGGCTCATCTCCTGGCATCATCTTGAAGAACTCCTTGACTTCCGGGTCTTTATCAAGAGCTTCCCTGGGGAAAGCAGCACGCCACATGGCCCTTCCAGAGGGCCTCGCGCGCACTTGTCCACCGACCAGCTTTTGGCTCTTTGATCCGACACCATCGGCAGCGATAACCACATCCGCCTCGTAACGTTTGCCGTCATCGGTGGTGCAGCCTCCCTTACCAGTCTCCTCGTCCTCAAAGTAGTCCACAACCCTGCGGTTGAATTCTACGGAGACGCCAAGGTTCTCTACGGCGCTAACGAACATCTTGTAGACGAGCGGGCGCATCTGGAACTCGCCAGGAGGGGTATCAGGGTCCAGCCCTTGTGCACGAAGGCGATCCGCAACCTTCTTGGGTCCGATGACAACCTCGCCGGAGTGCTTGAAAGTCTCGATCCATGCGTTGTGGAGTGAGATCTTCTTGTACTCCTTGAGCAGTTCAGGCCAGTGCTTCAGAAAGCGGGTCGCGCTGAGGCCCATGAAATACATATCACCTAGATCACATTATGAGCGATGGGCAAAGACAATAGTTCGAGGATGCTGCTCACCAGCCGTGTTGATGTCTGCGTTCCTCTCCAGCACACGGACATTGTGGCCTTTGCGTGTGCACTCGAGGGCAGCAACCAGACCGGCTAGACCGGTACCCACGATGAGGACGTCAATGCCAGTGTTGGGGTATGAGCCTATTGGCTTCGACTCCATTGTGGAGTCGCGGGAAGTAAGAGCGTGAGGCATGATTGCGGCTTAATGTGTAGGATCTTTTGGAGGTGGATGTATCGTCGAAACCGATGTCGAACCAACCCATGCCTCCCTTTCATACATCTTGAAGGTTGCCATCACTTGCATTCTCCGTTGGGGTACCAGTGAGGGTTGCCGAAGACCCTCGGACGTCCGAATGGCCGGCATGTCTCGATGTTGTACCTTCACCCTCATACGATTGCATGCAAGTATTAGGCAATGCAATGATAATTGCACTTGGCGGCAGATTATCAGGAACACGGCTTGTTTGGTCTTGGACTAATCTCGATGACGACGAGTAGTCCCCCGCGCTAACCAAAACTACCGACCTTTTAACGTCTGTGCGGTTGCGCTATGGTTCCCCACAAACTCCGGAGGCCAAGCGCGTCCAACGGCACCCTATGCTATGTCCAGACGAGATCGAGTTTAACGTTGCTGTGTTGGACTCATACGCTGATGGGAGCCCCACGACTCCCAGCCTATCGCGTGTCTTACGGCTGTATCTCGCTGCTCCACGTGGGTGCGTGATGACCGCAATGGATGAGATCTGATCCATGTGTAACGTCGCTAAATATACTACAATGTTTCTAATGACGCTTAGACTTCATTTCTATCGATCAGTAAACGCCAGGGTGTGAAAGCTGGTTGACTTTGGCCAATTTGTTTGGGGATCTTCACCCTCCAGAATAATGTGGAACAACAGCTGACAGGCTTGGTTTCAGAACTGCGGTGTGACGCTTGTACTCTTTATCAAGGCGTTGAACCAGTAACGTCAATTTCGACGAGGAACAACTGTGACACCCATGCCGATAACCATGCAGCATAAGTCGATGAAACAGAGGGTCTCGCGGCGCGGTGGTATGCCGGCTGCCGATCTAGACATTGATATTTGTCGTTGATGCTTGGTCCGGCAGTGGCACGAGCATGACGGTAACTTACCTCGACACGGCGCCGGAATGGAATGCTACCACTGAAAGGTTGCTCTGTGAGCTGTATCAGTCTCTCAATGCCAGGGGTGGCTGTTTCGATACGCTCAAGTCCCTGCAAGTGAACTTAGTTCTTGTCGATCTGTGTGCTCTCCCGGCGCACCGATACATACTAGCCCAGATCCAAGCTCTTCAACATGTCATAATCGGCGCCCGCCAGGACCGACCTCTGCTCTTCCGCTGTGACGGGAACAGATCTTGGGATCAGCAAGGATGCTAGTAAGATTGGCATCCTAGCAAAGTATGGAAATCGGTAGTTTCCAACCTTGGCCATTGGATGAATCTGCCGACTGTCACCCCAAGCGATCCTTAGGTCCATATCGGCTATGCTCATCCAAACGCCGATTACTGTGCTGCTCTAAACGGTCTCGCCGCGCCAGTGGTCCCTGTATGGCTGTACATAAGTCAAGGTCTGGGGAGCCGGACAAGTGGTAGTACTACTTCAACCTGTGGTGTGATATTTACCAGAACTTCCCACCGCGTGGTCTTGTGTTGTTACGGTCCTTCCCACACACATCTCCGCTCAAGATTCTTGGCAACCGTCGGTCAACAGTAGCCCTTTCTGGCTTAGAATCTTTTACACTCTCTTTTGACGGTCTCCCGCATTGACAGCATGCATCCACTCACAGCCTACGCCCTTGGCGTCGCGGTTGTTGGCCTCGTCTTGTACGCAGTCATCGATGCGGTCGGCAAGTACGACAAGAGGTACAATGTCCAGAACATGCCTGGCCCTTGGCAGATACCGTGGGTCGGACGTATTCACGATCTCCCCATCGAGTTCATGTGGCTGAAGTTCAAGGAGTGGGCCGACATTTATGGTCCCATCTACCGGACGAAGATGTTGGGCGCAAACTTTATCGTCATTACTGATGAGAAGATTGCCGAGGACATGCTCGTGAAGAAGGCCAAGTTGTATTCCGATCGACCCGAGATCAAGTCGCTGTTCGATGCGAAGAGCACATACGGCTCAATGGAGTACCTGCCTCTCATGGGAAAGAATCGTAAGTCTGTCCACGATCTTTGTAACGAACATGGCTAATCAGAGCAGAATACTGGGCTCGTCAGCGAAAGTTTACTCACTCATACCTTACCGGTGCGACAAACGTGCGGTACAACGGTATCATGGAGTTCGAAGCTAAGCGGTGGATGGCCAGGCTCCTAGAGAACCCCGATGACTTCGGCTTCTCCCTCGAAGACATGTGCTCCAAGGTCATGTGTCAATTGACATGGGACGACCCCTCGCTTAGCATTCCTCTCACACCTAGTGCTTGGGGCCTCCTTACCCAGATGTCACCCGCCGGCCCCATCACCAATGTCTTGACCCCCCTCTGGGATTGGGTTCCCGAGCCGATCAACCCTTGGAAGCTCCGGGAGCGCAAACGCCACGACGACCAGCAAGCCTTCTTCATGCAGTGCCTCCAGAAGACCAAGAAGGGCATGCAGACGGGTACACAAAGATCCTGCTTCACCAAGAACTACCTGGAAACTGCTGAAAAGTCAAACATCTCAGGTGACTACGAAGCATCTTGCGTAATCGGAATGATGGCGCTCGTGGGCATTTTCACTGTCACTGGGCCCATCTACTATTTCTTGACCAGCATGGTTCACCACCCCGAATGGCAGGTCAAGTGCCAAGAGGAGATTGACCGCGTGTGCGGCAACCAGCCTCCTGCCGTTTCCGATCTGCCCAACCTTCCCGTTCTCCGCGCATGCATTAAAGAGACGATGCGGTGGAAGCCGACTGTACCCACTGGTAAGTCCGCAATGGACAATTGACACCACTGAGACTAACCTGATGCTAGGTGTTGCACACGAAGCTGAAGCCGACGACTGGTTCCAAGGGTACTTCATCCCCAAGGGCACACGCATCCTTCCCCTCGACTGGGCTTTCCTTCGCAACCCTGTAAAGTACCCCCAGCCTGAGGAATTCCGTCCCGAGCGATGGCTGGAAGCTGGATGGCCTACTTTCCAGGAACCGTTGACCAAATACCCTGATATCGTCGGCATGACATCCTTCGGTTGGGGCCAGCGCCAATGCCTGGGTATGTCCATCACCCGCGACGAGACTGTGACAGGCTGTGGAGCGTTGATGTGGGCCTTCAACCTCAGGCGCAAGGTCGATCCGGTGTCGGGCAAGGAAATTGAGGTTCCCCTGAACAAGTCCAACTCTTTGCTCATCATCAAGCCGGATCCATGGGAGATGGCGTTCCACCCCAGAAGCGAGACTCGCAGGCAGGAAGTGATTCAGCTCTGGAAGGAGGCTGAAGCGAAGGACACGCAGGAGCGTGCCTCATTCGCGAAGGCGGCCGAGATGAACGTTCTAGTGGAGCCATAGGTAGTTCTCTTTTGTTTGTCATGTTGGGTATATCCGAGGGCATAGCTGAAAGGCTCGGCGTTTGTGAGCGATCTTCTGTCCTTGCTGGTCTTTTTTGTATGTAGCTGTCAGGCCATTGCCATGTCGGCTGGCTATAATTCTTCAATATTTCGTCGTACTTGCCTGTCTCCTGATGTGATGATGGTGCGCTGGTGCGCTGTTACGACTTTGGCAGATGGCGACGAGAGAGAGACATGTCACGGGCGAGGGCCGCGGCAGGCCCTTATCTTATGCTTCGTGCCAGACGCTACACACGAGTCTGAATGGCTCGTGTTTGCCCTGAGGAGCCGACCAGACGGCGCTAGGCACGGTGTTCCGTGCCGGGCACCTGTCTCCTGTCATATTGAAGGCCAGCGACGGAATTCCGTCGCTGAGCGCAAAGTACACAAGTAGGCGACCAAGGCCACTGGGAGTCTTCCCAGCTCCCGGACAGGGCGGTCTGGAGAGTGCGGATCGCTACGTCTGCCCTGACATGAGGGTGTCCATTGCCCCTCCAAACGTGGCCCGAGCGCGGCCCTTTGCCAGCTCGAGCTCGAGGACGCGACGGCAAGAGGCCCAATCACGCCGCACGCCCCACACTTGTGCTGCACCTGTCATTGCTCTGCGGAAGGAGCTATGGGGGCTATAAAAGCTGGCTAGGCAATTGCCCCTCTATTGCACTCTTACTTTTAAAGCTGCCCCTCATCCTTCCCATCGACAACACTCGACCACCAACACTCCGTCTCCACACACACCAAACTCACATCCATCACAATGCCCAACCCCAAGGTTTTCTTCGACATCAGCATTGGCGGCGCGCCTGCTGGCCGCATTGTCATGGAGCTCTTCGCCGACCAGGTCCCCAAGGTGAGTACCCCGCCATCAGAGTCTTCATCGCTGCTCGTTCCGCCTCGAGACTCGGAACAGACGGCGCAGCCGCTAACTTGGATAAACAGACGGCCGAGAACTTCCGCGCTCTCTGCACCGGCGAGAAGGGCACTGGCCGCTCTGGCAAGCCCCTCCACTACAAGGGCTCCAACTTCCACCGCGTCATCCCCCAGTTCATGCTCCAGGGTGGTGACTTCACCCGCGGCAACGTACGTCGAAACCACAATCCTTCTTGGGCGAGCACAGATGGCTGACAATGTTCAGGGCACCGGAGGCGAGAGCATCTACGGCGAGAAGTTCGAGGACGAGAACTTCAACCTGAGGCACACTGGCCCTGGTATCCTCTCCATGGCTAACGCCGGACCTGGTACGTCTATGCCACTCCCTGGCACGTCTGTAACTGCGTACTAACCAGCAAACCAGGTACCAACGGCTCCCAGTTCTTCATCTGCACTGTCAAGACGTCCTGGTTGGACGGCAAGCACGTTGTTTTCGGCCAGGTCGTCGAGGGTCTTGACGTCGTCTCGGCCGTCGAGAAGGTCGGCTCCTCCAACGGCGCCACTTCCAAGGTCGTTAGCATCACCAACTCTGGCCAGTTGTAGGAACATCCGGTTTGGCAAAATCTTCGGCAAAGACTTCGGAGGGCCCCATGATGACGATGATTCACGATATTTCACGTGGCTTGACAAGACGAGATCAGTGGGCATCTTTGGTCTGTCATAGTACTAAAACGGGGAAATGACAATGATCAGTGCGCACTAAGCAAACGCTCCAATCTATGCTATCGTTCTCTACCATGGTGATATTCAAGCTCCATTCGCCCCATCCAATTGACACGTACTGACCCGACGATATACGGAATTGCATTGGAGTGACAAGTATAGTGCTTAATGAGCCAGGAACTATGCTGTCAGGCCGCTTCCGCAGCCTCATGTCAATAACGTTCTGGTAGTAAACCAGCTTATCTGGATAAAGCGCACGAAATATATGTTTCTAGAAGCCAGCATCCCGGAATAATTGCTGCTTACAGCAAAAAGCTTACTCTTCACGTCCCATGTACCTTTCACATGCAGACGGACTGGTACCGTCCACTCGTCCATCACGAACACATATCGCAAAAGGGGATTGACGTATGTGTAATCACAATTGTGCACTTGGCATTGTCATGTCACGGTTAGCATGGGCTCACTGTAGCTCTCTCTTTCAATGGCAGTAACAAGTCATTTTCGCAATGGTTAGGCATGGTATATACACTTATCCTTAGAGTGTTGGACATCTTGGGCCAATGGCCGCTATTGTGGTATTATAAAGACGTGTTCCACATAAGGTATGTGTATCATCTCTTTGTCGTGTCCCCACATCCGCTGCGACATGATCTGGTGTTATTTCTCATTGTGTTTCAGAGGAACAGGGCGAAGTTGGATACTATCGCATGAGTAGGTCTTGTGGAGAAAGAATACCAGTGCCAAACCGTGATAAAGCAGGCTACCAAACATGTTATGCTGTAGTAACTAGAACATCTGTCGACCTCTCTCAAACTCCTCGTCGAGCTTTTGCATTTCCTTACGACGAGGGATTTGGCGCGAAAGAACAAGTCATCGGCGATGCGCCAAATCTAATACTGTGGAGGCAGAATCTTGTTGAGTCCTGTCACAACAAGTTCAGCCAGGGGCTGAGTATTGGGCAAGGGCATGACGGGGGACGGAGTCCTTCGACGCTGGATGCGCTTGCCTGGTTGTACGTAGCTTGGATTGGCGGCCTTGGTGTCGGATAGGGCTGTTCTTCGAAGGCTATGGTCTGCTGCCTCATGCACGGAAACCTAATTAGCAGTTCAATGAACCGCAAGGCAAAATCACAAAGGTCCTCCCGAGGCTTAGCTAAAGCTGTGTTTGCGCAGACACGCACGGTGTGTCCTATTTTATATGATCCATGGATGCTTAGAGTACTCGCTTACCCTGCGTACTGGCAGAGCTTGCTTTAATAGGCCGTGGAATGGAATCGCCTGATAGACATACCGATGCTATGCGAGGCAAATTGTGGGGAAGAGTATGAGTCCTTCCAATCGAGTAACAACGAAGCCCGCTCAGTGGTTGGGTATAGGGTTATGCACAAGCTAATCGTCGTGGTCTGTTTGGTCAGTGTGCAGCAATCACTGCCCTCCATGATGGCATCATTACCAGGATCTTCGGTCAGTTCCTCTACGGGACGCGAGCGACCACGTCTAGAAGCCTTGGAAGCAACTGATAGACAGCCTTAGCCAAAATTCCAACTCGAGTGGAGAGATGGGTGGAGAGATGAAGTGGGGCAAGGACATCCAGAACCATTGACGTGGGATGGCCGCATCGGATGAGAAGGGCATCATGAACGGTGGCTGGTTAATGTGCTCAGCTCTTCCGTCTCGACTACTATCGAATGGTTTCCCAGGCTTCATCATCAGACACTCAAGGTTGAATAAGGCTGTGCGCTGTTGCTGTTGCTGTTGTTGTTGTTGTTGTTGTTATTGTCGTGGCTGGTGTGTATGGCCAACACGTAACTCGCTCTGATTGGCTCTACGCGTCCGCAGTGAAGCAATTCTCTTTTCTGGGTGCAAAGGTACTGTAGAGTGACGCAAGAAGAAATAGTTTCCCTTGTTAACATGTCAAGGACAAACTGTTTGATCGGTACGCGTTAATGTAGCGATGACACGTTGCCGCACTCTTTTTCCCCAGACCTTAGCGTGCATGAGCAAGCAGCCCCTTTGCGCTTGCTTTTGTTTGAACCAACAGTCGTCTTCTCGCAGGTTGATCTTTCAGATGATGGTGCTCATCAGCCGTGGGCAATTTTGGTCCCTGGAAAACAGTGGAGAGAGCTAGCGGCCGAGTTGTGCGTGTAGGCTGGTCCCTGCCAGCGCAGCCTGGCTGGCAACAAGCTGTGGATCGAGGGGTGAATCAGCCATTGTAGCACAACGCCCGACGATAGACGGCCGTCTGGCACAATGCGCATGGACGTGCAGTTCCGATATGCGCAGCGTACAACCTAGGTACTAGCTGGCGCACATGACGTCGAGGTGGTTGGGTAGGTAGCAAAATCTTCCCACCATCTGGTGACAGCAGCCGGGGAGAGCCCGTCTCAACACCCGTCTAGACGTCCGTCGGCTTCGCGATACACGTGGGATGATCAGCCACCAGGGAGCGTCCCGTAGGCGCCCGCTGCCGAGAAGTAACCAGAAGTCAGCATCGGGCGAGGGCGTCCGACATGGGATGCCTGGCCGATCAGGCGGTGTCGCTGGAGGCTAATTTTGCCTTTTGATTGCGCGCGCTGAGTGAGCACTTGATGAGGGCACTGGGGTTCTACAGAGGACGATGGATGAAGCTGGCTGTTTGGTGACGACGCAAGGGCTGCCGTGAGCGTTGGGCGAGGCTTTGGGGTGGTGCAGGTGGAGGGTCCGCGAGAGGCAACGATTCGCCCAGCCATGTGTAAATGGCTCGATGCAGGCAAGTCATGTGGACAGTGGTGCCGGCGATTTACTGGATGCGGCCAAGGGCATCGTGTGGGATGCAGCACTATGCAGGCATCTTCGTGGGCCGTGATCGAGGACTCTGCGAGGGATCAACCGGCGTCTCGAACCCCGCGAGACACCACTCGCAGCCCCCAGGCAGCCCATTTACACCCTCCCACGCCATGCGCTGCGCCTCGAATCGCACTGCACGGCTGCTCACAATCTGCGACTGGTATTAATCCCCATCGGCCCTTGTCTCCGCCTGGTGCCGGGTCACCCTTTCGTGAGCTGTCTCAGATCGCTGCGCCGCCTGCTTCTCTCGTGCGCTTGATCTTCACGCTTTTACCACACTCTTACTTATACGCTTGTTTGCGGTGCATGGCATTGCCGCTCAATCCCCACCACTTGTCCGTTTCTGCATGTTCAGGCAATCCCCCCATTTAATCTCACCACTACCACCATACCCATCACTACCGCACCCAGTCACGTTACATCATGGCGCCGCACGCACATTGGAGGCAGCACCAGTCGAGTAACAGCACCACGTCTGGCCGCAGCGACCACAGCACCGTCTCTGGCCGCAGCGACCACAGCGCCGTCTCTGGCCACAGCGGCCACAGCGGCCACAGCGCCCGTTCCTTCGACACAGTGCCGACAGAGTACAGCGACCGGAGGCCTTCGCTGCTGCACAGTGAAACATGCCATCCCCGCGTGCAAGGACGCGGTCGGGAACGAGACTACTTTGTGCCTCAACACCACGTCGACCGATATCCACAGCTCCCGCCCCGCACATCAGTCGACACATATGCCTCAACATCAGAGGAAGACCTGGCCGATGACTTTGATGACATGCCCGACTACGATGTGCCCACATACCGACACGAGCCGCTAGCTTGCGAGGCCATTCCCACCACACCCCGCGACTTTGGGGAGCTCTTCCCTACCTCCAAGCGCCTCTCAATACGCCACGACGACGCCACTATAGACGGCAACATGAATCTGCGCGTCGACACACAGGTCGAGGAACGCGGACACCGGAAACAGAGCTACACCCTCTTCCACCTCCGCATGCAAGACCTTCGCACACGCCAGTTCTCCCTCCGCCGATACTGCAGAGATTCTGGGCGCGAAGTCTGCCACTCGATGCGCAAGTACCAGAAGCCCGCTGCAGAGATGCGTCCAGTCCTGCAACGCGCGAGCACAGCCCTCGCTAGTCTGGTCAAATCCGACTCTCGCCCCTCGACATCAGCTGGTCTGAAGCGGGCCGACTCCGGCTATGACTCAGTACAGGGCAGTGTTCATGACGACGACGACGATAACATACCAGAATCACGCCCCAAAGCCGTGGGCTACTCCAAGGGCCGCGCCTTAATTCCCACCAATACCATCAAGCTCGAGTTCTCAAATTACGCACATCTCGACGTTAAGCGCCGCGGTGCCAAGTCATATAAGAAGTACGCCTTTGAATACTGGGGCGACAACTATTCCTGGAAACGTATTGTTAAGAAAGAAGGCCGCGACCAACAGGAATCCGTCTCCTACTACCTTGTCCGTGACGACAACGACAAGGAGCCGCTTGCACATATCTGCCCCGTACGTTTGACTCACGAGGAGGCTCACGAGGAGGCTGCCCGTGGGGGCTGGATACCACCTTGTTATATGCGTATCACCGATGAGAGGATCCTGCACTCTGACTCGGACATCTCTGAGTAAGTACATACCGACAGAGTGACCCGACCAAGGCAGCAGACAGCTAACCAAATGGATAGTGTCGTTATGGCAACCGGCCTCATGGCGCTTGTGGACGACTGCATCAAGCGACGTTTCCACTCCAAACAGAGCACAACGATGCATATCCCACTCCTCCGAAATCCATCATTCAAGATGGCCAACCTAGAATACATTGGTCCTAAACGTCTCATCGACGAGATGTTCAACCGAAAACGCCAAGATGGCAGCATGTCGAAAAGACGGCCGTCATCAGCCGCACATCGTGTGCCAACATCAGTCTAGGGCCTTATTTATCTGGCTCAAGTTTGACCATCGGAAATCCGCTGCGTTGGCACATACTCTATCTGCACCGGGAGGTTGCAGCACGTTCTCGCATCTTGTACAACCAGCCTGTCAGAACTCTTCTGTTGGGACAGTCGCCTGTAGGCAGCTGCGGTCTATGCATCGTTGGTGCCCGGTTTCTCTTTTACACCCTGTTGTCCGGCATATGCATGATCTTTGGGTCTGCAGTATGCATAGCTTTGTTTGTTTGCTGCATTTGTTGAGCCTTTCATCGTTACACAGGATGCCAACCGGCGTGGATGTCCTGTACATGCACATCGCACCGCCCGTTTTGGTTTACGAATCGCCACGTTATCATTCTTGGATCGATACATACTCGCATCGAAGTTACGATACCACATTTTTTGGAACGAATAATGACCTGAGCTCATGTTGCTCTTTATATTTGGTTCGCAATCTGCCATACGTGAGAGCTCTCTATTTTTGTTAATGCCGTGGGTACACTGCAGTACGCTTCTGCTCTTGAATGAAGCTGTGCGAGTACAAACGTCGTTCATTCGACCGCAGGGTTCCCCCAGATTGATGTTTGCTTACGCGTTACGTTCAGTAGAGGACGACAAGCCCGTTTGTTGAAGATATACTTCCGGTAGAATGGTACTGACAGGTTACAGTGCTTCATGCACCGTCGCGGCACATGGCTCGAGGATCCGCTAGCAATATAACACGGGAGTGCACCACTATATCAGCGCATCTCTCACGATATTCAACCCCAACTCTGCATCCTCTCTGCATCCTAGCGTCTTCGACCACGACAGCGCTCAACGCTATTCGTACGACATAGGCCCTTTTGGCGTGTAGAGCCCATCGTAGAGAATGACGTGATTCTCATTACTACGCTGCTTAGTGATTGCCGCACCAGCAGGTCGCGCTGGGTGTTTTAATTTAGCTCAACTCGCGACGTTTCGCGAAAAATCAGGTTCATGTCTAAAATCTCAGTCAAGATTCACTGCACAAGTTGCATATGAGAAGAATTTGGCAGCGGCGTTCAGGATCAAGACTCGAAACAGCCAACCATGAATAGTCCTCGTAAGGCTGCAGCAGGCGCAAACTTGAACCATGTGTTTGCGAGCCTATATTTATGTAGTTTGACTTTCGCTTCACGATAAACTATCCGTTGATCATCCCTGGGTCGTGGCGTCGTTATCATACGAGGATGTATAACAGGCCGGCAGGTACCCGCCTACCTGACCCCTATGATAGGCCTTCTTGCCTTCTTTTTTGCCACGAGCAATTAGCGAGCGGAAACACCTCAATTGTCTGCCCCGTGCCGTCAACAACTCTATTGAGACAGGTCATCCGCTTCACGGGTGACGGATATCCGTTCGTATTGTTTGATATGTCTGAAATATGACTTACTGGATAGTGTACTTTGGTATGATATCATTGCCGCCAGAACGAAGAATACGCAGGGACCCTGTGAACACTACTGCTGCACAGTGACCTGGCATCGCCTCACACTAGCCATAATGTCTTGCAGCCAAGTGGAGTCAAACGAGCTTTTGGGCAGAAGTTCCAAAACACCCTCACGAAGAGGCCACAGCTTTCAATTGCATATATTCCATGCACCTCATCCCATTACGAGTATTTGCAAGCGCCCTATTCGTACCTACTACCAGCAGCTGCTGACAGACTGCTGCCAAATCTTCGTACGCAATGTTCGGCTGCGCATTGCTTGAGCCATGTTTGGGGTCATTGCGTGTCCCATCGGCCCGCTCCTGAAGGCGTTCTTCCAACCCAATGGCTCGGGTAGAAAACTCGTCATTGGCCACGGAAACTCACCTCGCAGGCGCGGCTTCTAGCAGGATATGCGCATGTCACTTGCGAGAAGAGCATGACCGACGAGACGGATCGTTGCATGTGTTCGTTACTCACTGCTACAACTCTCTGCTACTCCCGCTTCCGAGTGAGGCTCTGCGTAGCTTATACAGTTTGTTTATAAGTAGCTGCTCGTCTCAAAGCACTGCTAGGCTTATTGCATCGAGCTTCCACCCCCTTCTCAACCATCCATATCTACCCCTTGCAATTTGCATCTTGTCCTTTAGCACGCTCTTTCCACTATCTTACACAAACATTTATATCATGGCCAGCCAAGAACCGTGGACGCAACGCCTTCGTGGTTTGTCTATCCACTTTAATCATCGATACATACACGCTGACATGCTTTTTAGAACATTGTCTTGTAAGAGGCCTTCAGGAGCCAACCTACACAGACCTCTCTGACCGCCGTGGTAAACTAAACCCAGCTCATCAGTACGGCACGTTATTCAAGCTCTCTCTGGCTAACACCGAGTTCAGGAGGTCGAACAGCCTGGTCGACTATGGTCACTATCAACGGGAACAACTTCCAGGCGAGGTACTGGTATGATGGTACCTACCTTTCCAATGCAAAAGAAGACTGCGCGGAGATTGCACTGCGATCCCTTACTGGTTATACGAACCCAACTCAATCACCACCACCGGCAAGCCACTATCGAGCTGTTGGGAGTCGCCAGGACTCGGCTGTCAATGCTGGTTAGCTTCATCATTGATCTTACTTCGAATTCTCTTGAGCTGGGTCTCTGCACTCTCTCATTGAAGTTAGCAACTTCGAACCGCTCTTTTTTTTCTGGTGGAGACTTGGTTGTCATGAAGATTATGGTATCTGGAGTTGGAGAGGAATTCTCAAAGGTCGCACTTATGTCATTATACCGTACTTCATTTGACTGTAACGAAAAGAAACAACTCAAAAAACATTGGCGACGGTTTCTCTCTGAATTTCCATACATGATGGTACACTGTCGTCGCTTCCTCAACTGCTCGATCGTGGTACACTTAGCCTTAGCGCGCCTGCTGTGTTGACGTCCTTCCTCGTGACGACCTCTCAAAGGACGCAAACTACGCAAACTCCTTGAATGGATTCGTGCTCCATCAAGCCGAATCAGCGAAACGAATCAGCGACATCTGCTTCAGTATGTAGTCATCGCGTCTAGAACACCCCAGGCCGGGTCTCGCCAACACTTTGGGCTTGGTCGGCAGTCATGGCCTTATTGCTAGGCCGGAGCCCTCTCAGATACATGATTGCAGATCAGATAACATCGGCTCATAAACCGACCGGAACAACTGAAAACGAAGTATAGGCGCCCGGCATATGCTTCCCGCAGGCGAGTTGGGTTACCCTTGACTAGCTGCCAATACGGCCCCACTCGACTCAAGTCGAATGTACGCATTAAAACTTGCGTGCAGCCCACTACCCGCCATATAGAGTGTCTCGGTCTTGGTGAACAAGGGTTGAGTGAAATCTTTGCCGAGGGTATCAGGCGTGGCAATGTCTCCATGGTATGGCATCAGAGGGAATCCAGAATATATCGTCTTTCCACGTGTCTCACTCCTTGACTACCCAACCAGCTTGAGTATGTGGGAATCCCAATATGTCGCACCTCGCTACCCCATATCCATGATCACGATTCATTGCATGATGCACATCGGAATCATGCAGGCAATTCCCGACTCTCGCGTCAAGAGGATATCTCGACTCGAAGGCTGCCAGTTCACTCTTCCAGATACGTCGCGCATGCATCTCATGTAGGTGAGATGCTTGTGACACCTGGGACGTGGGTTTACAGGAGCCAGGGATCGGAGGACTCGGCCACGCTATTGAACCACATTCGTTGGAATTGGTCGCAACACTGGGTGGATATGCGCTTAGACGTTGGTAGTTGGATTGAAACACGACAGTAGAGCTGTAATAGTGCAGAAGCTGTCCTGATCGACAACAACATGACTGCGACTAGAAAGTAAATAATAGTAGCGTACAGACCATTCGGCTGTTGAACTGTTGTATCACATCGGCGTGTGAGGCTTCCGCGGAGCACGGCCAAGAGAACATGAGCTCGCATTGAAGCTTGAGAAGGATGGTTAGCACAGTGCCAAATCATGGGCAATGTGCCGTTGTCATTCGAGCGCTAAATCACTCGCTTGTGGATCTTGTGCGCACGCCGAAGCCAGCACCTGCAAACCGTACCCAGTCTATTACGTCGAAGGCCTCGTGGTGAGTTCATCCTCACCTGGACGCCTTTCGCCAAGGAACTACACTTCTTTCTGACGCGTATTATGACTGTGCAGACAGAGGTGTAAGTTACGTCTGAGCGCCGCTTGGTTTCGGTAGGTGCGCCGGCACACGTAGGATTGTAGTAGGATTCATGCTGACACATAGTCAGGTTCTTCATCCTAGTCCAAGTATCCGGCAGTATCCATACCAGATGAGGAAGCTCCTTCCATGTTAGCTGTCCAAGTTTTGCGCAAAAGCCTCCTTGGATGAGTCGTGGTTGCATTTAGCGACCTACCTAGTACGTTCACTCCTTGTCAAATCACTGGCGCAGATCGCCGCGGAAATGCCGTCTCTGCCCGAAGAATCTGGCCTTCGCAATCTGCAAACCTCTGATTCTATTTCCCCTTCATCTAGAAAGAATGCATCAGCTATTCCAATCAACTGGTCGCACTCTTTTGCCTTCATTGTTTGAACCATCACCTTGGCGCTCAGCCGTACCAACCTTGTCCGCTCCCTGAACATCCGGCCTCTCCCCGTGAGCGAGACGGATGGCCCTACACCAACTACTTACCGATTGAACTATACAATGCGCACTGTTCAAAGTAGATTGCACGACGAGTACTCCTTCCCTCTATCGACCCATCCCTCGACAATCGTGTCAATGCGAAGAATCTATATTCACAACTTTGGCGGTGAAGGTCGCAATCGGACAATACAACTCTACAACAGGACCGCCCTGAGGTGGCGGTAGTCGTGAGACTCAAGTCAAGTCCTTGCTCAGTAGTGCCATGCCTGTAGGACAGCCTGAGCACAGGACCGCTCCTACTGGCGGCACAAAAACTGATGGCCTGGAGGTCTTGGACGAGTACAGGATCGCAGCTCTTGTGTGCGTTGAAGTGTCGTCTGTCTTTGATATGGAAACAGATCCGACATATACCACAACGACTCCCGGATAGCTCCATTTTGGTCGACCTGCGTATGACACTTTGGTGAAGACGGCTTAACGAGAATAACACACTCCGCAATTGGTTCGTTAAACACAGAGTTGGGGGCTGATCTAGTTCAGTCAATGTGCACAAGACCTTAACGACTTATGAACACTGTAAGTGAGAAACCGCAGAGGATCTCGCTTCGTACCCTTTAGGGGCTCGACTTTCATCTCTTACCTAGCCCGACGGCGCACAGGAGTGGCTTCTTGATGCTTTCCTACCAACCCGAGTTTTGGATTTGACGCATAGCGCTAATGTATGTACTAGCAGAACTCTCTGCACTGATGTGGCACGGCTACGAAGTGCATCGCTCATCTGGACTGTTCGATTTCTCTCACGATTGCCGTTGCGAATACCTCGTCATTGAAAGATTTCAACGACGCTTCGAAGATCGATCGGCGCGACTTCGATACAGAGTTCTGGGGATCTCGGACGCTGATCCGGACCATAGCCACACGAAGCTTTGCGCTTGCGTCGGACACGATTGCGGCAAGCAATATCGTACTGAGGCATAAACTCTGTAAGCAATTGGAAGTAGCGTATCTACGGATGCGTTCACGATCCAGTGAATACTACAGACGGACGTCACCTTTGGCGTGTCAGGGCAGACTTTTCTTCGCGACTGGGCATGATTGCGATAGAGCTCTTTTCCCTCAGCCTTTCAGTCGCCAAGCGTCGCACAACGACGGAGTCCGGAAATGAGCGGGAAGAGTCAGTCTCATGGGAACGGAACCATAACTTCGGGCCGTACAATACTCCTGACTTGCATACATAGCTGAGATTGGATCTAAGATACCTGGTGTGTCATAGCGGAGGACAGGCTGCGCACCAGGTACTATAACATCGGAACAAGGGATATGATCTTGTACTACGGTGCAGACCCGTGCGATGTTATCGTCGCAAAACGCGCGAAAGGTACGCCTCGAGTCTGCTGTCATGGAGATGAGTATCGGGCCGACCCGACGCGCACCGGGGCGTACCTTCCGCGTCTAAAACACTGGCTTCCGCTAGGAAACGCCAGTCTTGATCTACTGACTCAAATCAGTTGGAAATGTCTTCCGCGCATGCTGACCATCACAGATCGATATCAAGATGAGGAGTTCTCAATAGACTCTACCTAGGTATTACCTTCGCATCGCCCCAGTGACGTGACGCATACGTCTAACGTAGCATACCCCAGCATAGGGGTGCAGCGTCACCGAGCCCCTGTGGAAAATCGCAAGACCTCATTGCTTGATCTTGCGGAATCCACGGTATACCCCATGTCCTGTTGTGTGCAATTGCACTGCTCAGGGCTTCCCTGCGCGCAGAAGCTGGCCCAAGATAATACCTGCTGATAGCATAGGATCTCTACGTCTCGATATCGATAGCGCGCTTGACCTCCTGCGACCGACCCTACCATACACAATTATGGTACTCACTGGCAGTCGTAGCCACGATGTTCAGCCAAGTCGACCCCTTCCGCATCACGTCCGATTCGAAACCGCACATACAATCTGCTCAGATATCACTGAGCCCTTGTATACTGTAGGACCGTATAACTTCTCGCTTCTTCGGTCGCAACCATTCGTTGTTCCTTCCGAGTCTACAATCAGGGTGGCGCCCCGATCCCGTCAACTCCACTACACATACTTTATAATCCCACCTGTGGCCAGCATTAGGCTGGGATGGAAGTGACAAGCTATGGACATGGATTGAGCACTGCCAGGTCTGCACCATGCGAGCACAACGAGCAGTAGGCTAGCTGTCGCCCCTGTATTTCAGGCGGACAGTCTTGTTGAGACGGTGCACTGGTAACTGGAGGCGCTCCTGCTTTTGAGCCATCACGAAGTGAGTCGTAGCCACCGGAACGTACCAAAAGGGCCAGCATCCCAGTGTCTAGTCATCATAGTCAGTGTAAGTATCCAACCTCTTGTTTTTTTGAGCCTCTCAATATTTCCGTATGGTACCTTGACATGTTTGTGCTTGGTCTTTCCATCAGTATCTCTACGCTACCGCTGCCAACGATAATGCGCAAACATCACTAGCAAAAGCCCTCTTATCTGCACACTCGCTTCAAACTATGATACTTCTGCTACCCCATCACGTCTTCTTTCAAATCAGTCGATTTCATCGTCGCGACACGTCAACACCTGGATTACATCTGTTCGTCATCCAAACTGTGTTGAGACGTCGCCGCCCTCGTAAGCTGATTGGACAAACTTAGCGGAGCAACAGGAGCAACCGCATCGGTACCAAAAGTCTCAACGACCACCTCTTTCAGAGGTTCAAACAATCGCTTACTAAACATCAATCCCCCTGTACGAACTTGGAATGACACTACAAACTTACAATGAACGGCTCGCCCGTTCTTCGGAGATACTCAAACCCTGCTTCCGTTGCGCTCCAGGTGGGGATCCGCCTCTGCCGTGAGTAACGATGACAATTCTCCGCATTCAATACAACAAGTTACACTGGAGCATTCATTCAAGCCACGCTTTGCAAGTCTCTATCCTTTTACCAGAGCCTCAATACCCGTTGCTACAATGAGCGACAGCACAGCGGGAGACTCGGCCTCGGCCTTGTACCAGTCGCTGCGCGGGACGGCTCTCAGTTTCATCGAAGCCCAAGCCGTTGATCAAAGCTGTCCTGAACGCATGAACTTTGCCCTTCTACGTACCCACTGCACGTCTTCCTTTCAACACTCCTGGGGCCATAATTACGCCGTCTCCGTCACCCCGCCTCTCCAGGGCACCCACTCTTTCGACGACTTTGTCAAACATTTGAACTTCATGTTGCCTAAGCTGGAGTCTTGGAAAGCGGATGTTACGAATATCATTGTCGATCCCGTGGCGATGAAGGTCATGCTACGGATCAGCTTTTGGATGCAAGCCAAGGGGGCGAAGGAAGCGGATGCGGTGGAAAACGATTTGCTGTGGGAGTTGGAAATGGAAGGGGTTGGCGAGGGGAAAGTGAAGATCAAGAGGAGCATCGAGTTTGTGGACGGGGCTGCGTCGAGGAGACTAAGAGAGGTGGTGATGGGTATGGCGAAGGGTTAGGGGAGGTCACTTGGCGTGTATGTTGCAGAGTGTGGTTTCTTTGCTTCCTGATGACTGTGATGCCTAGACGTTGAGGTCTCGAACTCCTATCTGTGATCAGATGAATGCTGTCTAAATCGAGTCGTGCCATGCCCATAACTCCATCGCTACCGTTCTCGTGCCATTGACCCATATATTCTAAAAAGTTTTGTTGTATGTCGTAGCCAATGTCCGTTTTTTTTCTTTCTTTTCATTGTTGATTTCCATATCATCTAGTGCGTTCCATTGGTGCTTTCCTGCCTGACCATCCAGGTAAGCAAGTCTACCTTCGTAACAACAGCAACGGCCCTTGGCTCGCCATCTACGCGCTCGGTAACAACAGCCGCGCTGTTCCACTCGAAGAACTTGTTCAGATCGCTCAAGCTAGTCTCCTTGGTGATCTCAACAAACTCTCTTCGTCCCTTCTTGCCGCCCTTCTGCGTGTTCTTGGCGTTGTCACCGTCCAGCGACAGACGACCGAGGTCCTTTACGACTTCGTTCAGTTTGCGGAAATCGAACATGACTTCTTCGACGGGCGACTTTGGTGTAGCGCGACCTTGCGCGATATAGGAGAGTAGGTTACCGAGGGTCACAAGACCCACGAGACGCGCCTTTCCGGATGAAGAGTATGTGCTAACAGGGAGTTGGTCGAAACCCTTCTCGCGCATCGTCTCTATGGCTTCACTGCATGGCGAGTTCGAAGGGATGGTGGTAACGGGCTTGAGTCGGAGAGAGGCGATAGTAGCGCCGTGGAAAGCATCGGCCTGCTTGGTGGTAGACAGACGACGAAGATGTGCGCCGTTTGTATCGGGTGTTAGGGGAGGCGTAGGAGGGAGAAGGTCGTTCGCTGCGAGCCAGTCGTCGTCGACAAACTACAAAATGTTAGTATGCTGAAACAGCAAGACAAGGTAGCAAAAAAACGAACCTTGCTGAGGTAACTTCTGATGCTGTCTGGAAGTATGACAACGATAACATCGTCTTCGGTGAGGTTCATGTCCTTTGCGGCTTCAACCATGGCCGCCATCGCACTGCCAGATGAACCGCCGACAAGGATACCCTCCTCGGAGATCAACCTGCGTGCATACAGGAACGATGTTCGGTCATCTGTCTTGTACCACTTGTCTACAATCTTCTGCTCCAGGACCTCAGGAATGAAGTCGTATCCAATTCCCTCAACCTTGTAGCCCTCGTTCACGCGCTCGTCGTTGAGGCTGGCAGGAAGTGCAAGAATACTGCCATGCGGGTCGGCAGCAACAATCTTGACATCCTGCTTGTGCTTTTTGAGACCGCGCGCGAGACCTGTGATGGTGCCTCCAGTTCCCGCACCAGCAACAAGACATGTGATCTTGCCCTCTGTTTGTGTCCACACCTCCTCCGCCGTGCCACACTCATGCGCCAGCGGGTTATCAGGGTTCGAGTATTGGTCGAGGATATGCGCGTTCGGAATCTCCTTCACCAGCCTCCGAGCAACGCCGATGTGGCTTTCAGGGCTATCCCATGCCGCGCTGGTTGGGGTACGAATGATCTCAGCTCCGAGCGCCTTGAGAACCGCCACCTTCTCCGGGCTCATCTTCTCGGGAAGCGTGATGATGGTCCTGTATCCCTTAATCGCACCAACCAAAGCAAGCCCAATACCCGTGTTACCGGAGGTGGGCTCGATGAGGGTGTCACCAGGCTTTATGCGACCGGACTTCTCGGCGGCTTCGATCATGCGAAGGGCGATGCGGTCCTTCACACTACCACCGGCATTAAAGGCTTCGACCTTCGCGTATACGGTTGCCTTGATGCCCAAAGATTGCGGGATCTTGTTCAGGCGTACGAGGGGCGTGTTGCCGATTTGCTGCGTCATGCTGTCCATGACCACTGGTGGGATGGCGGGGCGCGTCTTGGTGGACATGGCTGCGCTCGTCGTGTTCTCGACGTGTCTCTGTGATGTAAAGGTGCTGGAAGTGTGTGTGTGTAATGAAAGTATGGGATATCTTACGCAAGGACAAAAACGGCACGTCAAAAGCGAAAGAGATGTCGTGATACCGACGCAAAGTTGTTGCAAAGGACAAAATCGATGTCCTTGACCCGCAACTACCCGCCACTACAGCCGCGGTTGAGCCACCGCTAACACAGCCTTACCACGCTAGCCGAATCTGCTCCGCTAACGCCATCTTCACGCCACATCCACCATCGCGAGGACTGTTCGTGATTCACGTGGCAGACACGCGTTACGCAACCGGTAGTGACCATCAACTACCGGCTGGTCACGATCTTCGCTGGGAGCTGCGTTCGCGCGCAGAAGCAAGTCGCTCGTGTCTGGCACAACGAAGAACTGCAAAGCATACCAGAACTTTAAAGACGATCACTCTTCCGAACTCAGAAGCACGAAGCCATACCCTAACCCTCCAAATACTGCAACAAGCGCACAGCTATGTGGGGCAACCCTGAAAGCATACAGATGCTACGTCTCTTATCTCCGCGGCAAGAGTATCTCACATGCGTAACCGGTTCGCTTGCGTATGGACCATCCTTCCAACCCAGATCCGCGGATCTCCGTATGAGTAAGCCACAAGTGCGAACTTTGAGGCGATGTGGAACTCCACACCGGTGTTTCGCGCCGTGCGATATCCGTACGGGAGAGGATGCGGAGCAAGCGGAAGGCTGCCTTTTGTGGATACTGGGCGAAATCTTCAACCGTTTTACCATTCGTCTTACACGTTAAGTGGGCATTGAGTTCGGACGGATGTCAGCTTAAGGTTTGAGCCTGTTTTTTTTGAACAGGGAAGAGGATGTGGAGGCTAGTAAGCTTACAATTGTCTCAGCCATGATCGTCGTCACTTCCAGCATAGCAGATTGGGCGAGAGGGGTTGCATGGTGCGATACGCGTCCTGCATGGTATGAATCAGTCAGCTCGTCTTGAACAACCTTTTCGAACAATTGGGATGAGGTCATGGCATTATCGGTATACACCCCAAAAGAATATGCCAGGTCCGGGCCGAACATTCGTGGAGATCGGTCCAGATTTGCATCGATCTATTAGACAAAGTTTCGACTATCACAATATACAAGTGTCAGAGAGAGGCCTATGTTTTTTATTCTGGGTAATGAGTGTCTTGAGTTAGATTATCTAGGAAAGCAATGCGTGACGCAAGACCAAATGCAGGAAATAATAATATTTTAGGCGAAAGATCAAGGGGGAAGGAACTCCTCGCCTGTTACCAAGCAAAGAGTTCGATTACGGGGACAGGCGGAGGCAAGGATGCAAAAGCAAAGTGAGAAAAAATGACTGCAAAAGGAAACAACGTAAATCCAAACAACAGTCGTTGTTAGGATACAATAGTTTGAGATGAAAGTACATCCTGAGGAGCGGAAAGAAGAGAAGTGCTGAAAAACAAAGACGAGCAACTGCAGTGCTGGAAGGTTTGAGATGCGCCAGAGAAATCGTCAACTTACATCTGAATCAAATGCATATGTGCTATGCTTGAGAGGAGCGGATCAGAGTAACGAGTCCAATGGGTCGCTCTCGGTCCACTCGCCGGCTCCAACCTTTTCCAGCATATTAGATGGTTCGAGATTGTCTGGGTGCTGCTATTATGTAAGTAAACATGTCAGAACAAGAGAAATGCACTTACTCGATCGCAATATTGCTTCTGTACCAGATCTTCCCAGACTATATCGCCCATATACCGCATGAAGCCTAAAAGATTCGGCTTTAGGAGACGGAGCCCATGGGTCTTTGTCTGAAGTGTTTGGGCTAGAATGATAGCGGTCCTCGGGGAATCTGACTTTAGTCAATGAAAAATAGCAGCCGCGTCCATCTTCTATGGGAGGAAAGTGCTGGTGCTTGATTTCTTTGCCGTGGTTGTAGTCTGTTTATCTGTCAGTCGTTGTGTTCCTTTCTCACGTTATCGAACAGGACTTACTGTTCTTGAAATACTCATAACCGTCTTCATCCTGGGCCTTAGCTTTGATGTCTTTGTTGAAGACGACCTCGCAAATTGGAAACGGAAACGACCACGTTATCTTAATTGCTCGCGTAGTCTTCAATCTGGTGGGCTCGTAGTTGCGCTGAACCTCGAGGCTAACCAAAAGATCGCTGATAACGGGTTGTAGGCGGTCAATATCAGTAGCGCTGATCTTCTCACCAAAAAACATCCAATAGTACTTCGTACACATTATCGTATGTGTTTGGCAGGGTACAAGTCAAGTCGAATACCAAGTGCAGCAGCTTTTCTTTGAAGCCAACCGATAAGTGGGTGCGTATGCGAAGGGAGTAGGCCAACTCTTTGTTCTGATGTACTGCACCTGCAGCAGAGAGTGTCTGCGATACACTGCTTTTACGAGCTGGACATCCTCGGACTAACGGAGTTGTCGACTTCGTTCCCGCTGACGCTGTTGATCCGTTTCCTATTAGTGCTGATGAGTTGCCCTCCGACAGCGGTGAAGACTTTCCCCCATCGAGTGAATCGCCGTGCGGCATGGTACGGAAAGTCTCGTTGACCCCATGGAGAGCATCGGGCTTTTTGACGCCATTGTCGTGACGCTGCTGAATCAGAAGGCTAAGACTGTTATAGTAGAGCTCGCGATCTTTTTCATCCGCGCTTGTCAACATTGGAATGCCCTTGACTCAACATTCTATCGATCGCTCAGGCAGATTTAGCTTATCATTTGCGGGAAGTTTAGCTTTGAAAAAAAAACATCGTCATAGATCAATGCCACCTGGCGGCATTGATGTCGATGGAAGAATGAGGTGGCACTCGTGATTTTCACCAACCAACTTCTTTTTGACGGCGGCAATGTTCGCGAAATGAAGGAAAGTTCCTGTAAGAAGCTCGTCCCAGGCGGGTTCTCGATGTTTGCGACTGTATACCCTACCATGGTCGTCCTCGGTGATTTGACCGTCGTCAACGTCAGATTTCAGGTACCTGAACTAGAGGTGAACGATCTGGAGAGCGGGGAGACTTTTGAGACGATAGGAAAGGCGACCAAGTACGGTCTTGGAGGATGACTTCCATGATTCTGCCGCGCAAGTGGCCAGCTCCACTGCCCTCGCTGCCCTCTTTACTGCTTTCCTCTTACTCTTTGACTCTTTCGACACTTTTCGTCCTGCTATTGTCAGTTTTAATGAATCAAGTACCAATAGAAGTATGGAAACGCCGATGCGATGTTGAGAGCCATGAGGTGATCTTATGCACGTACTTGTACATCTCACTATGTGCAACGATCGCGCTTGCGCTTGGCCATTTGCCAAGGGGATACCATTGTGCACAAGCTGACGCGCCGCTTGCTCCAGCTGAAGAGGTCATCACGGCCTGAAAAACTGATCACATGCGGTTTGTTACTGGAACACGCGTCATGACTCCAGCGACTTGTTTTTCTCACGAGATTGACTTGAAGCAAATGCGTGACGGAATATCAAGGTGATGGTTTAGGTCCACAGACTTGCAGCTAGGTTGTGCCTCAACGTAAACATAGGCTGTGATATGTCCGATGGGAACGAGGGCATATGTGTAAAGTCTCGAACAGTGGACCTACCATGATCGCTTTGAACTGGCCAGTTTCTTTCATAGCGGTCAACTCACCGGCTAGCGTGGATGCGTCTTGACGGAAAATGTGTATAAACGGAAAAGAAGAAAGAAAACCCACAGTTGCATATAAAAGGCAGACAGCGCATACTAGGCGATGCCTGCTTTGCGCGAGCGTATAGGAGCGACACGCATGTCTAGATGATGTAATGGTGGGTGTTGTCAGAGTAGACTTGGGAGTTCGATGCGCTTGGAAGCTGGAACAAATGTGAGATCATGTTAGCCTCGAAGAAAACAGCAGTCATGCGGCCACGACTGCAGAAAGCGATAACAAGCCTGGGTATCGATACACTAGACCCATCTTGTCCCCCGATACATACAAGCACATATACCCTCTTCAAAGCTGTTCCGCAATCCACTGCCACCACTTGTCCACATCACCGCCCTCCTTACCCGCGACAACGCTGCCGCCAATCACATCCACATTTGTACCGCTCTCCCTCATTTGCTCAAACGTGAACGCGCCCTCGCCACCCTCGCCTAGCCACTCCTTCTCTTCGTCCACGTCGTCCTCACCTCCACTCAGCGCCGCACCTGCATCCCGCAGTGCCTTGGCCCTGTTACTCCTCATCTCCGTGATGGCCTTCTCGAGCGAGCTCTTGACGAGGTTCGGGGGCAGCGCAGTGAAGAGATCCATCTTGTTTGCCGCAACAAGGACGGGAATCTCCTTGGGCCCCTTGCTGGTTGTAGCGTTGGTGTAGCGTTTCTGGAGCGAGAGGAGCAGGTCGTGGAGGTACTCGGCTGCCTCGTTCAGGCCGGCTTCGTCGCCTAGCTGAGCGGCATCGACGACGAAGACGAGGGCGCGGATGTTCTTGGGGTCGGCGAGCTGGGCGGTGGCATAGTGGCGGAGCTTGCCGTGGCCGGGCGTGTCGACGAGGAGGAAGTTGCGAGAGCGCTCAAAGGCCGGGTCGCCGGGCGAGCGGTAGTGTGCAGAAGCGGGGACGTGGGGGCTCGGGAGCATGGCGGAGACGGAGAGGGGGGTGGTCGAGGTGTGCGTCTGGGTGGTGGCGTTGCGCTCGGCCTGGTGGTTGTCAGCGGTTGCAAGACGGTCTGGACTGGGGGGGCGTGTTACCAATGTCGCAAAGGCCGTCTTTCCGCTGCCGCTCGGCCCAACCAGCAGGAACGTGGGCAGCTGGGCGGCTGCGGCTGCCTTCTTGTACAGGATGGTGTGTATCAGTATCGGCAGGCCCAGCGCGACAATCAGGGTGATGAGGATGGTGAGAGGGTTTGGCGAGAAGGCGGCCGTGAGCCAGCTGTCCTGGTCGTACCACGCCATCGGAGCTGAGATGCGTAGGGCAGGGCGCCGAGTGCGCGACGTGACGGAATTGACAGATTCGGTGCCTACAGAGCGGCGTTGGGGTGACGCGTGGGTGTAGCGATGACGTGACACCTTCCACGATCAAAGTTTTGGGCCGCACCCTCGAGTCAGGGTGCGACGCCTGGGCCGCGGGGAAGACGGGAACACGTCCGCCGGCAAGAGCTTACAATAACCTCACCTCTACTCCTCTTCACACGGCTCCTCACCTTGGCCCGCTTTCTCCAACTTCTCGCCATGCTGGGCCTGCCACATGGGCCTGCATCATGCCTGCCCAATGCAGAGATACGGCAAAGCTCGCCGCCAGCAACGGGCCCTCTGACTCGCCCAACATCACAAAGAGAACGGTGCGCCGGAGGGTAGCCGAGAACCACCGCCTACATTTGCCAACTATCACACGCTTTTAGGGCACTACATAATCATACAATAGACAAGGGGCCGCCGCCATTAGCTTTCCCGTGCGTCATACATCTCCCGTTCCGTTCGTTACCGTGCCGCTGAGTTGCTTGTCGCAACCCCAGCAAAATCCTCCTCTCTTGCCCTAACCGACATTGCATTTCCCTGGTGTGCGCCTCCAATCCTGCTGATGCATAGCCTCCGAGGCTGTCCGTAGCCATGACCCATTGCTCATACAACCATCATGTACCATCGCTGCAAGCTCGCAATGCCAGATGATGAGGCGCATAGGCCAGAGCGCACCAAGCAGAGACAGCATGAAAGAGAAGAGCATGATCATCGGCCTTTTTACCCCGCATGCGCCATGCAGCATCCGTTTGCACTCATAAATCGTAGCGTGTGCCCATAACCTGACGCCATCTGCACGTGTCGTAATGCGTAAAGAGACCATCGTAGAACAATACTGGAAAGAGAAAACAAATTCGTATCGAGGACACATGCAAACAATCGGGTCTCGTCCACGTCATACAAGTCATGACGCCGATGAGCCGCGGCAGGGTGTAGGGTTAAACATGCTGTGTGATGACAAATGAGAAGAAGAAAAAAAATATGGAACAAGGTAAAGCAGCCCAGCATTGTGTGGCTCGACGCACATCTCGTAAACGACGAAGTTGATGCGTGGTCGGCTCCGCTTCCTCAAGGACGGGTGTTGGGGACATCTCTTCCATGTTGTGCAGAACAAAGCGAGAGTTCAGCTGCCGCCAACATGCTTAAGACCTGCGATCTAGCCTTTGTTATGCGCTCTTTAATACAGAGCTTCGTGCATTATCCTTGCCTTGTCATGCTGTGGCGGCCCGTGCTTCGTTCGTTCGTGGTGGTGTAAGTGCGGAGGCTCGTCAGGTGTTTGTGGCGGCAAGGGATCAAGTACAGTAACAACAACAACAACAACAACAACAACAACAACAACAACAACAACAACAAAACCGCCGCGGAACCGAAAAGTATATCGTAAGGCACTCAGAAGCGGTCTTAGTTAGCGAATAGCGTGGCCCTACCAGTGCGGATTCGAGCTCCGTTGAAGCCGGCCCTTGTTTGCAGCAAGCTCAGAGCCGGCCACCAGTGTTCCTGGAAGCTATGAGGGCAGTATCATGTGTATGCATCAATATGTGTGAGCATGTACGTCGGGATAGTATCCGCGACTACTCTCCATTCCTTGAAACCTACCACAGCCTCCAAGGTGCCAGCCAGCAGTGGGGAACTCATCCTTGATTCTGCGGTCCGGTGGTGGCAACGTGCTTTCAAGCCTGGGTGGTATTGACTCGTAAATGGAGGCAGGATAATACGAGTAGTCCTGGGGGGCGTCCATCATCTTTGTGTCGTCGTCTTCGCCCATATGGTTTTCGCCAGTAATGCCTTCAACAGGGCCTCCACTCAAGGAGCTCGCCGAGCTAACTGAATGACTGCCGACAGGGCTTGGTTCGAGGGGGTATGTATTGCCACGGTACATGCTACCACTCATCCCAGCCGCGTTACCGCCTGACATACTGTTGGCCGTCCAAGCCGGATAGGATGGCCGGCCAGTTGAGCCTAGCCCGTGATGACCGCCTCCACCCAGGCCAGAACCAGGAGCACCTCTTGAAGTACCGGCATTATGTGGGCCCTCGTTCTGGTAATGGCTGGGCGATCTTCCACGGACAACGACTGGCGACGACAGTCGAGCTGCAATCTTCACCCAACGGGGCTCAGCCTCTCGAGGCGTCTGCACATTTGCCCACAACTCCACGATCAAGTGGTAATATTGCTGCTGAGCCCTACGTTTGCCATTATTTGCCGTGGCTGACTTGAACTGTATGCGCTCAAAAGAGTGCTGATAGTTGCTGCTAGCGTGGCTCGTTGGAGAGTATTGCTGTGACGAGTCGCTTTCGTTTTGCAGAGGGAGGTGAGGGCCCGCGACGGTCGAGGTCTGATGGAAGTTGTTCAGCCCGTACCCACCATGTTCGTGGCTCTTGCCTGGAGGCGTCGGTGCTAGGAGTTCCTTCTTCATAGGCAGCTGTGGACCTTTGTCACGCTTCGGTGTATGCTGGATTAACTCAATAGTCTTTCCCGTGGAACCGTCCACAGCAGCGGCGAGGGATACAGCCATCGATTGTATCTGCTCAGCCGGTTTACCCGTCTGTTCGAGATAAAGACGTGCATTGTCAATCAAGGGCGTAAGTTGGAACGACACGTTGACCGCAAAATAGTTCCTTCTGTAGCAGGTCCAAACACGGTCACCGGAATAAAAGAACCCTTTTTCGATCTTGGCGTCAATACTGGGTGTCACCGCACTACCTTCACAGGTAATACTGCCCCAGGTCTCTTGTGCGTTGAAGGGAGGTGTTTCGGGTGAGCCTGTAGGTGTGGCATACGTAGTGGCATAGGCACTGCTGTAACTCAGAGGCATAGTAGCGGTGTGTAAGCTCCTGGGAGTGTCGGGCTGGGAGTTGTATCGAGGGAGATCGGAGCGAGGGGACAGGGCGTTGGTGTATCTATGCACACCAGGCGCTCCAGTTGTATAATTGTTCCTAGCCGACGAACCCATGGATGGTGACACAGAATGGCCTAGCCCTGGTGATCGTGCCGGAGGTAACATTGCCGACGATGAGGCATCATTTCTATTGTGTAGCTGTCAGCTGTCATGCATTGCCTCGGATTCTACACGCACGAGCGCGCCACAGAGGATACTTACAACCGTCGAGTCGAAGACATGCTGCTGTACCCACACGTGTTGCTGAAGTGAGTACCTGGCACGGAATAGTGAGGATAATTGGTGGGTACAGTCGATGAGTATGTAGGGTAAGAGGTGTAGGCCAGTGCCGACGAGGCGTTGGAGCTAGGCGATGTAGATATGGAGCCCGATCCTGAGTCCGACAGAGCCGCACCCGACTGGTAGCTACAGATGCAAATCAGTCAAACTCGCAAAACAGAACTGTTCCGCATAAGTGATGCCAACAACAACGATGTGTAACCAAGAGTAAGGTGGCACTGTATAAGTCGTCACCCATTTCCGGGGGCGGTACAGCATTGCCGCTAGGCTTGTCGTGTGATCAATGTGACAGACCGGCCTGTTGGGAAGCCCAAGTGCGCCATGCATCTGGAACATGTGCGACGACAAGTATGATGGAGGACATTGACGTGTTTGTTTCAGGGTAGGAAAGGCCTGAGCTTGGGCTGCACCAGGTGAGAGAGGCGTCGAGGGATGCACGCTGGGGGCCACAAGGCTAGGCAGCACCACGGAACCTACCATGCCAGACCGGGAAGACAAGAACCAATGAGAGTGTTTACTTACGCACTGTCGGGACGATGTGAACCGTAACGGCCTGTAATCGAGGCCTGATGGATACCAGTCGCAGTATGTGCTAGGACCCCATCGCGTCTTAGCTGGTCGGGTACGCCTGCAAAGGAGTTATGATGTGCATGCGCACCAATATGATCCAAGCAGTCCTGCTCCGAAGAGAAAGGGTTTTCCGATGCCAGTGGCAGCGATGATTGCAGTACTGCTTATCCTGCACGTCAGCCAATCACCCTGGGCCAGCCGGTGTGTTGTTGAACAAAACGTGTGACAACAACGAGCAACGTGCACGGATGCGCGATAGAGAGCAACGAAAGATGCGCGTGGGACTTGGTTACACAAGCGGCACCACAATCGGGTGGCAGAACAAGCGTGCAAGGCGCACTACAGGTACAGGAACGAATGTGGGCCCACCGCGTGCTGCAGTAAAACAAAAGTGAGAAGGCTGATGCACCCGCCGTGTTGTGGTGTAATATAGGAGTGGATGCGGAAGAAATATTGGGTCTGCGAAGAATGCGGAGAAGGGCGCGGGTTTATGGCTGAAGGTGCAGCGCTTGGGGCGAGCGACTTGGGTGTTTGAGGGGTTGTGTATCTCGCAGGGCATGGATTGCAAATACTTCGGGATCTGACTTACCTCGATTCATGGTAGCAACAGCCAGTGATGTACCGTTAATTTGCTAAGATCTGTCGCAGCGCCTTATGAAGATGCGACAACCCCTACGAGAGACTGAATCTTACGCCTGACTCTGCCACTCTACGCAGCAGTTCCGACAGTCTGGGTCGACTCCAATGGCGCCCGCAGTGGCGAAAGGATTCGTTGCGGACGGAGTTTCTCTGCGGCCGAACTGCTTCGCGCCGTCGCTCGAGACGCGGATTTGACAGGGCGAGTCAGTGTTTCGTGTAGCGGTTGCGGTGCTAGGCTTCGGGGTGCCGAGCCAAGCGTCAAAGGGATGCTGGAAGTGGATGTTGGTGAAGGCCGTCGACTCGTCTAATCCCGCTGTTGGTTCGCTTGGGAAGCAATCTGGGGGGGTTTAGCCGGCACAAGGGCGGGATCCTCGATTAGCTGCCGCTGCGCTTCGCTGGAGGCTAGGCTCCGTCAACGCTGATGTTCAGCCTGAGGGAGGAGGTGTGGCTATCGCGAGCAGGCACCGTAATGCGAATGCTCAGCAATGCGAAATTGTGGTGCGCGTGCGGTCAGTTCTACTACGCCGATGCTTCAGCACTAAGATCTATTCAGGAGCTTGGTCAATAGGATTGTCATGGTGGTGGTAGTGGAAGGTTGGTGGATGAACTGACAGTTTTGGGGTCGACGAAGGTGCGATGTACTGTGCGTTACTGTCACTCACGGCGGCTGCGCAACACCTTAAACACTGGATCTATAACGGCTCGTCTACGCAGAGCGAAGAGGCCTGCAGCTGCGCTTTGCTTCTTCCCGCACTCTACACAGATGTGGAATGTCGAATCCCGCGCACAGACAGGTACGGATAGCGGCCTTGTCGTTGCGTACCTGATTTCTGGCTGCGACGTAGGCGGTGTGGGTGCGTCTCTGACGTCGCTGCACTGCGATCTGTCAGTCTTGCAATATCGACCGAGGGTAATGTCGCAATGAGGGTGGAGCTTACAGGGTTCTGCTGCAGTCTTCCAAGTAAAATGATGTGGCGTCGACTGATGTTCGATCGTGGCGGCTTCGACGAGGATGCTGACCCGTCGTCGGATACTGGGCGACCTATACGCACACCAGGTTCGTGGATGCGCTCGATAGGCACACTTTGCTGCCTGCACCAGAACAAGAGAGTTTGGAGAATGGCCACAAGTGACAACAAGAGCACTGTTAACGCGTTGCAACAGACGTGAAGCTGATTTGGTATACCAAGGATTCGTATGGCGAAGGGTCCGAAGCATATATGCACCGTGCCCTCTTTCGAAATTTGACCTCTTGCTCCCAGATCGTTGCACAAGCTTGCCAGGGCTTACCACCCCCGTGATGTGTGAGGCTGGTAGTCTACCGGCTTCCGGTCTCAAAACAATGACTTGAAAACTGCTGGGAATAGTGGGTCTAGGGAAGGGACTACAGGGAAGCGATGAATGAGGTAGGAGGGTCCACCAATATGGAGAGCTGTCAAATAGGGATGAGCATATAGAAAGCGGACGGTAGAAGTACAGTTGACAGACAAGAAGCGCTATAGCTCGATACAGGGTAGAGGCCGACTAGGGTGATGACGGACTTGTTGGCTCAAAGAAGAAGTGCCTACCAGGTGAGTATAGCCTCGAAGCATGATTAGCACGCTGGAACAAGATTCAGCTCCAATGCAAATGATCAGTATTGCTCAGACCATGGCCGTTTTCTAGCACCACGGTAGTATTGGCAGGCTGCAGCAGCGAACCTTTCCCAATGGAGAAAGTATAAATCTCCGATGTGAGGGAGGGATATTTCGCCCTGATGCCCGGGCTTACGTCTTTGGGATGGTCGATGAGGTTCGCACTCCGTTCCTTGACGGGAACGCAGGCTCTACTACCTCACAGGTCCAGGACCCACCGAGAAGCCGCACATCGAGTGGCTCGCGCGGCAAAGACATCACAGTCCCGTGCGGCGATGCAGGAACATTGACCACGACACCACCCTCGAAATGGGGGCCGACTTGACACGGCAGCAAAGCGACCGGACTGGCGGGTCGTTGATGTTTCATCTCGATCAGCCGCCCAGAATAACCCATGAAGCGAACAGATGATCAAAGTTTGCTATGGCTGTGGCTAGGCCAGATTGGACTATCAGTCACGGGCGGCGTCCAGTCAGCAGCAGATGGCGAGAGGGCCAAGACCAGGCGTAGCTAGCAGCGCCACGGGCCGGCAACGGTTGGCAGACGACAGGTCGTCCCGCAGACGGACCGTGAAAGAGGAAACTAGAGACAAGAGGGGCTGGGCTCGAGGCCGTTACCTGTCACAGAGACGAGCGCGACGACACTACATGGCTTCGAGGGCGCGGTTTGACGTGACGGATGCCGACGAGGGAAAGCATCCACATACGGGCGCCACGGCCAGCGAGTGATGCGCAGATGTTGCATCGCCTCGAGGCTTGGGTTAGAGCACCATCAACGCCATGATCCGGGCTCCCATCTGCCCCCAAGCACACTGCGACCCGATCCTGTGGTAGATGCGCAATCCTCCGAAAGAGGGCACAGCCAGTCAACGACGCCGCCGTCTGCAGAAGGTCGCCTGTTGTCGGCGGCTGCTGTCAAGCGACGATATCAACGCGGCGAACGGCATTCCGAGTCCAGGGCTGCAGGCCGGGGGCTGAACGGTGTGGATGGTGAGAAGCGACGGGTCCGCGGCGGCTCCCTTGGGCGTAGTCGAGATGGGATCGATGGCCAACGGAGGAAGGAGTGGGCGTGGCAGGGGATTGGGAAAGACCACCCGGTGACGTGCAGCTTCTCCCCTCCCGGGTATTCCTCCCTCACCTGCGATTGCGCCTGACTGCTCCGGGCTCTAGCCTGACTTGGCGCAGCTGGCGCTCCCCAAACCTCCCCATGCACCATCATCATCATCATCACGACGCCGGCACCCAACACCGCGCCAAGTTCGTTGTTTACAACTTCTTCGATGGCTGTACATTCATGTTGAGCCAATTGCTAGCACGCCATCAGCCTCTACCACTGAGCGAAGCAGGCCGCCGCGCTGGCTGCAGAAGCTAAGATGAGACTGACCTGGACGCATTCCTCTCAACTGTAAGCCAGGACTATCATCTGACGTCTCTCTACTACGGGTTTATGGAGCACGCTTTTCGCTTAGTTCTCGAGTGTCTCACCGCACTTTGTGCCGGGCCCCTGGTGCTTTCGGCACCGGCCATGACATGTCACTGCACCCACGCACAACAGCCGTTGAAGTGCAGATGCAGATGGTGGCGGTGCGAACTCAGGGCATCGCCGGTTGGGATAGCGGTGCATCCAATCTTGAGGTCACGAAGCACTTGACTGCCCTGCAGGGCATCTGCTGGTGATGCACAATAAGCTGCAGCCTCCCGCAGCCCCCCGTGGCGGCGATGGTCGGCTGTCAAGCAAGCTTCGTAATCGATAGAATCATGGCGACCCGCAGCCGCCTCAAATGTACTATCGGGAAGATCAGGAACCGTCGCATGCCCCTCCGTGCTGTCTCAGCCGGCTCGAAATGACCGCCAGGCTGTCGCAGCAGTTGTCTGCCGATTATTGCGTATTGCATGTTACACCAGGACTGCTTATTTCGGGTCTCCTGATCAACTGATCGTCAAGAAACATCAATGTGACGCAGTGCTTGGGAAACAGAATCGTCTGTCCATGGCGGTACGGCCCGTCGACGTTGAAGAAAAGTTCTATACATGCACTTCCCCGCCAATCGTCCAAGTTATCGGCAAATAGTCAACTCACTCTACCAGTCACTCTGGTCCAGCTTCCTGGCTGTTGGGGCGAGGCAGCAACCAAGAGGAATATTAGTCGTTCGAGTGTGGCGCCAACGGCGCCGACGGCGATTGCGATTTACCAAGAGCGTCTTCGATCCAATCTATCGACACACTTCAGGGGTTGTTTTGCATTCTGCCAGTGGAGCTACTGCGAGCTCACACACACTTCGCTGCTGTTCTTGCGCGTACCAGATCGCCCATCCCATACTGAAGCGAAGACGAAATATGCTGGCACAGCTCTAGCAGACTCTCAGTAATTGCCATTCCGAGATCGTCCATACCAGAACATATGAGGCTATAGTGGGCTTTCAGTTATAGTATGGAAATTAGTGCTGCTGCACGAACGGTCCATTGTTTGCCGTCAAAGGACTCGTACAACGGGTCCAGTGGAACTGTTGAAGCAGCACAACTTTACGCCAACGGGGTTTTGAGTCACCAAGACACATGCTAGAACCTGATTTGACTCGGCTCCCGGATGGTTCAAGTTGCAATTGGAAACTCTTGCTAAATCTACCCATATCAACTCAAGCGATAGTTTGAATGGTAGCTGTTCTGCAGCAAGTACATATCGCTGGGAAGCTGACACCCCTTATTTTCCCGAGCCGCATCATCAGGCCATTACCGTTGATGACCTCGCGATTAGTGGTTGGATTTCCCATAACATTACACTTAGCTCTGAGAGCAGCCGCATGGCCTGGTAGCGAGCTGTTGGCGTTGTACGGCGCGGCCGATGGTATCCGTTCGAACTACAACAACGACGAAACGGCTCGCCAATCGGCAGATGAACAGTATCTAGTCAGTTCTGCTAGCTAATATTAAGCTCTTTGACAAAGAACCGGTTGTTCACCAGCTATGATCTCGTCCTTGGTCTGCCCTGTAGTTGGGCGTCAGACTAGTGCGAACACTAAGTAAACGCGCATAATTCCCCGGTTCTGACGTGCAGCCGCCCAAATGTCACATCAAAGAACTTCTGAACCAATCTGATCTCATGGATCAACCATCCAACAACATGAGGTCGCATTGATCTCATATGCATGTGAACGATATGCACACAGCCTGTAGGCGACAATTTGGTCAGTCTCGAAGATCGACCGTACAACGACACCGCCGGATTCTATCGAAGCTATGGATAGCCCACGAACTATTGGTCTGTGCAAATGCCGTGGAAGCAAACGATACGGCTGTGGATGGGCACAGCTTCCGACTTACCAGATCAGGATGTTACCAGTCAAGGCCGTTTGTTATGCAGAGCGACTAACCATACACTGCACTATGATTTCATGCCTAAGCCCAAGATGATCTTTTGGCGGGAACACAGCACGAGCATTGTCACAAGATACGCCTTCCGTCCACCGAAATGTCAAAATTCTGTAAACCATAATCCGGGGACGGGTAGTCAACAACGCCACAGTTGCGCGACATCTGAATGCCGTATTGATTTCACAACGCCAACCCCGCTTCGAACAAGCTTCAGAGTTTGCGTGATAAGAACTCGCTGATCGCTAGTCTTCATGTATCTTCGATGTGGCTAACATGTCTCTTTGTCACGGCGCAAATCACGAAGTCGTTACTAGATGGTTCTGGCGTCCAGTAATTGTTGTTCACAATGGTTAAGCCAGGACTGGACGAGTTTCTGCCCCTGGACGCCGCATGTTTTCTGTGACTTGTGTCAGCTGAGCACGACAGCTGGCATCGGACATACCCACGAAGTGAGTCGGCGTAATCCCTCCTGGTTCAGGCTGACTGAGCCGTCAACACTGCATTGATGAGACAAACAACAACTGGACATTGACTGAAGAGACGGCTGGCAGGTAACCTTCGGGTACTGAATTGACTTCAACGGGCTGCAAAACTTGACAACCAATGCACGCCCAGATACTCCTCCTCCTCCTCCTCCTCCTCCTCCTCCTCCTTCAGGGCGGCCAACGTATCATTTACCAAGACGCTGAGCGGAGCTCGAATGTGCAAACTCTCGGTCTTGAATGACTACTGCTCCTGTAATGTCTCAAGATAATTCTTCGACGTTCCTCCCACAAATCGTAGCTCCGTCGTGCACCCAGGTCTGCAGTCCGGCTCCGCAGGGACTGACATGCCATCCTCCGAAAATATGCACAGCATCTCGTCATACTCATTCTCGTGTCCGATCAACTGACGGCTTCTACAACAACGATGCCCAGCGAAACTAGTCTTCGGGTACTCAACGCCGAGTATAACTGGATCGGCGAGTGTTCCCACACTGGAAAGTTGGGTGGACAAACATCTTTTCAGCACATCCTCAGACATGCAGTCACGGGTGTGGTATCCTATAGCATGACTGCAGAAATCCTGTTTCTCGTGCCATGGAAGCCTGAAGATGCGCTGATCGGATGATTAGGGTTGTATCCTTTCCTTGGAGAGATGGGTGGCGGAGTGGCGCTGCTCGTAAAACTAGTGTTGAGGCCCACTCTAAATAGCTACTGTCGTGACAACAACTACTGGCGCTGCTTTCACCACATACATGCAGGGTCGGAAGCAGTATACAAAGATAGCCAGAACCAGCAATCCCTATCTGTTTTGAGACGCAAGCCCCGAAACGAATGCATCAGACCGATGAATGCTATTGCTGCAAGTATAGTGTCGTTGAGTTACCGATCGACCAACGGCTGCCGCAGTCGTGTCTTGTTCCAAGAGAGGGGTGGAGTGGGCCTCAGTTTCGGGGTCTCCGTGTTGCCCCTGCTATTTTGAGGAGGTGAGGAAAGGATCGCGTTGCTCCTTCTGCTTTTGATGTGGTCACGAGACCGAGCTGTGAGTGCGAAGGTATTTTGTGTTGTCTTTTCCAGCTGGACAAGCTTGTAGGCACGTTTATCAGTGACGAATAATGCTTTCCACGATCGAGTACCACTCACCAATCTTTTAGTACAGTGGAGCTGCTACTGTGCCATGTTGAACATAGGCTATAGCATTGGTCTCACGCCGCTCTTCCGAGGCAACGCGCTTGTTACTCCTTCTTAGGAACAACACGAACCACATATACAAGAATCTGAGTCGAATTCGAATGTTGGAGAGATCTTCTTCGTTATATTTGGGTCTTCATTCCTAGAAACGGCGTCACTAGTATTTTCCTCTGGACAAGGTAGGAAGACTGGCATCCATAGTCAAAGTGAAAAGGAAGTATCCGAATTGATCTCATCGCGCGAATCTCCTTCAGTATTCTTTCGCTCAGCATTCTTAGGGGAAGCATAGTCGATCGATTGCATCGACAGGTGGCCATCGGTTTTGTCCAACTCGAACCGCTCAACGTACTCCTCGAACGCGACCTACACTACGTTCGCTCAATCGGTGCACTCGCTGCACAAATTGCGAGATGATCGCGACAAGTTTGGAAGAGAAGACTAGACTTATCCTCGAATTCTAGTCTACACCGGTTCCCGCTCATTTCTACCGTACCATACACTTGTCTTGGGAATGCAGACAATGCTGAATATAATTCATTGCGACTGTTAGCATGTAGCTATGACATACACAGGATGTAACATAGCTCGTAGAGATATGGGTCACTGGCGATGATGCTAGACACCGACATTCGACAATGGACGAGCGCTCAACCGCGAAGCAGAAACTTCGTGAGCGGCTCGAGGAATTGGTCCTAGTAAAGAAGAAGCATATCCACGAAATTCCCATGATGCAACGAGAATGATCTGGCGTCTTGCTCCTTAGTATACAAGTAGGCATAATTCTGACTTGATCGTGGTGATTCTACTAGCAGTTAAGTATCGAACGCAGTTATGTATCCTTCAGCAAACATGTGTGTGCAATGCAGCACCGGAATTTGTACTCTCGCTCCTCTCTCGTTCACTTTTGACATTCAAATCATGCATCGCTCGAGACCAATAGTCTCAGACAGACACCGGCACCAAGCACGGCTCATACTAGTATGATGTCTTGCTTAACCTAGTCTTCCAACCGTCTCTCTAGTTCTATTGAAGGGTCCATTTCAACCTCAGATATTCCCTTCCGCTCGTATTTCTCTCCACACGGTTGAACGAGAATAAAAAAGAACAGTACTATTTTTGAGTGCCTGTCGAACGTGAACGTACACATCACTGATGTCACTTCTTCGGCTTCGACTTTTGGATCATCCCATTATATTTCCGAAGCGAGTTGAGGGTGTTCAAAGGGAAGAATGAGCCAGTGACTGCGCCTGTCTTCTCCGGTGTGCGCTACGGCCATTCGAACGATATATAGCGTCAGCAAGAGATCATATGATACTTCTGAACCTCTTACACTGCTGTACTGACTGTCACATCGTTCCCAGAATGCAGGTATGCTTGTTGCCAATAAGGGATACTGGATCTGGCTGAATCTTATCTCGGCTCCTTCCCACGCAAGAGGTGACCAACTTGGGAAGCCGTGACGCCTTTTAGCATTTGATGCCGATGTCTTCCAATAAAGGCACAGACTAAAGTCAGCCACTCTGTCCCAGTGTGAGCTTTTTCCGAACAGAATACCCCAGATGCTGCCCACCCGGTCGACGTCGGTGCGAAGAGATTTCAAGATACCCAGTATAGCGTTCAAAGCATCTGACTGAAAGCTGAGACTCCGGAGCGAATACACTTCGAGTAGGCCCATTCCCCTACGCAAGCCACGATCAGTCGATTGAGGCACGGTATGTTCAAGCAGCTCGATCTCTGGGTCAAGACCGATCACTGTGTTATCCCACCCAGTGAACTCTTTGCAGATAAACAACATCTCGTAGGCAGTAAAGTAAAGTCTTCTTCTGGAAAGATATCCTTCTTGAAGGGTCCTGAATCTGCAGCATCAGTTTCTCAGGTACACTTTTCTGCTAGGTCCAATATGTTGCTCACCACGCACGAATCGACCACTTTGATTCTACAATCTGGCAACTCACTGGATTTGGTTCCACTGTTAGAGTTATGGAGCCGATGGTAGCGGATAGTCTTCGTTCCCGTCCTACACCAGGTAAACCGTACCCGCAATCTTCGCCAGCCGCTGTAATCAAGGTGATCTGAGCTGAAGCATATATAACATCCATCTGCTGAATCTGAGTATGCTTGTCGCTAGAATCCTGCTAATGCACACACTAAAGCGGTCATTACCCGAAAAGAAAGTTTGGAATGAAGAAGATAATGAAACGCACGTATTTATCCACCCAAAGGTATCGATAACCAAGACGCCCAGTAGCAGTGATACTGTCTTCTATCGTAGCGGGTAGCTTAGCTGGTAGTCTAGAAATTTCTTGCAGCAATACATTGCCGGCTTCGCCCCACACGTAAGATAAAGCTACGTAAGGGCAATCCTCTGGCGCTGGAACAATGACCCTCTGGAAACAATCAATGACTCTCAGATCGCGTAATGGTCGCTGTTGCTTCAAACTACAAAGATCATGAGATTCTGCACAACGACGAATCCAGCCTCTAACTGAGTCGAGATCACACATCGGTGGGCGGGACTGGGCGGAGCAATAGTGACTGACTCCAATTTCCAGCCCTAGACGAAAGAGATGCAACCACGTAGTCTTACTTTCGAGCCGATATTCAAAGATTCCCCAGCTACCGTCATCTCGATACCAACGGAATAGCGATACTTCGGGTTTCAAGATCTTTGATCCATCTCCCAGAAAGACTCCTTCTTCCTCATAGATTGCTGTTCCTATCAATCGACAAATTTCGCAAACCGAAGCTCTCAATGCCTGGACGCTACAGTCAATATTGACAATCACTTCCTCGTACTCTTTCGGGTGCGGAGCTTCGCTAGCCCTCTCCAGCGATACCGTTATCGTCGTGTCTGCGAGGCAAACTTCCTTCCGATCAGCCGAGTATCTTTCTATGCTTGAACACATGTCCAAGCGCCGTCCACAAAGAGTGGCATCCTCGCCTGGTACCAGGTTATCGTCTTCAGGTTCCTCAGGTTCATGCTCCATCGCGAGAAGCACCACTCATACCCAGAATCGCGCGCTGTCGTGAATGAGGAAGGAAAAAATGGAGGTTTCACGGACTGGTGGAATACCAGAGGAGAGTAAGACCGGACAAGATGCTGTAAAAGGGAGAGCAGGCTTGCAGTTTGCAAGAGGCACCAGGCTACAGCTCACGGAGAACCGATAGGCGCCAGTCCACGTGATTCTTATCTTGCGCCTCTCATTGGATTGACACGTTCTCCTCGTGACGAACACTTACAATGTACAACGCATATCTTTCATGCACATTTACGAGTAGAGTACATTGTAAGAAGTCGATGTTGATATTCCCGGTACTCGATCGCGCTACCGAGCCCACATGCTGGTGGAACGTTGAGAAGAGCGGTTGGGCGACAGGTGAGGAGTCCCCCCGGGTCCGTCTCCTCAGGTCCCAACGTACTAACCGGATTATGCCTGTATGGCGTATACACTTCCCTGGCTCTCATCGGAGTAAAATCCGACGCACGTGTGCAAGAAGGGCCGACCCATGTTGACATGACAGATGGGAAGGAGTGGGTATGAGTAGTTTGGTGGGTACGGAACGAAGCTAGATCAACATGTCAGTTTGGAGCCATATCCACTTTTCCCAGTCACATCGATGCATGGTACAGGTACCACCTGGCTCTGGAGCAAACGTATTTCATTGATGACTTTTTTGATCCCTTACGGGCAGGCTCTAGGCACACACAAGTCCCGTAAGGTACATATACACCCGATCTCTAATCCATGCTTTCTCCGTTGAATAATAACACCTTGAAATGCAGTGAATGACGCAATGAACCCTTGAGGTTCGAGAAACAAGTTAACATATACACTGAAGCCAAATATGACCAACACAGTCTAATCTGCGCCGCACTCCCATGAAGGGATCCAGCCGATGGTCCCATGAAACTCTGCTTTGTGTTGTCGCCTGCATCCGGCGAATTGATGTGTCTAATGCTTTTTTTATGATAGAAAAGGAAATCGTAATTGCCGCCATGTGTGGTCGTAACGCCTTACATGCCAGTTGGTCGCAAGGTTGGCCCGGAAACTCCGATGAGAATGCATAGCCCAGCTGAGTTCGACTTCTGCTGGGTAAGACTGCGAAAATTTTGGTGGTAGGTTGATGGTAAACCGTGGATGATAGACCTCGATGATATATATACTGTTGATACTTTGTTGTGGAGCTGTACTATGACATGAGTACTGCGTTTAGACTTTTGTTGGGTATGATGCTTGATGACCGTTTCTGGTAATGGAGTTGGAATGAGCGATGGCAATGGCGCTCAGAGCTCGTCGAGGGGCGTGAATAGACTTTTCATGTCAAGTGCCAAGTCGGCAATAGCGTAGTCGTCGGCAATAGCAACCATGGAACCGATCTCAATGCCTTTCTGAGCTGAATCTGATGCAATATAATGCCTAATCTGTTTCAGGAGATTGAATACATGTCGGCATCGAACATCGGGAGGTGCAGCCCAGTCATCTGGTCGAGACTGTCGCAGGAAAGCCTGAGCTAGGAAGTAAAAGTGGATGCCGTCTCGGCAGAATCCACGTCGACGCTGATTGTGTGGGAATTGGATGGAGAGATCCTTATCCCAGCATGTCTTCCATAGTTGGAGCGCGCCGACCGTCGAACGAAGCTTGTTCTGAATCTGTTCGTTTACCCCATTCGGTGGTGTGGCTGGACTGTCACCTTGAGACTGAGGCGTGCTTGTACCGCTCGAAGACACTCGCTGGAGCAGCTGATGCTGGATGTTGTAGATTTGGGCATGAATCGCGTGAATGAGTACTGAAGACGATGTTAGAAGGCTGTCGTCGACCGCAGATAGGAGATACTTACTGAACTTTCCAAAGACATTAGTAGCCCGCTCAGGCAACTGACCTGGGCAGGCTCCATTGAGTACACATAATGCCTCGCACATCGCTAGTTGCTTTGCACGTCTGCTTCCCGATTCATTGCTCATTTGCGCCGATGATCCTCTCAGTCCTAGAGCACTGGCACAATCTTCCGAAGTCTTCGCTTCCCAAGCTGCGTCATCGGCAGGCAAAGGAACCGTGATGTTTTTGGCGTCGAATCTGGGCTGCGTGTTGAAGAATATGGTAGAAGAGGCGTCAATGAGGTAGATGTATGCCGCTAATCGAGTCCGTTTTTCATTCTCAATCCAAACATTCCAATTCCATGAGTCCACCTCGGCGCCTGTCACTGGTCCCGGTTGATGCAACGCGCTCGCGTTCGGGCTGTCCAGAGAAAGAGGCTGAAATAATGCCGCACAACGTGTAACGTTGGCTACACCACGAACCTCATCTCGCGCTTGCTGATGTTGTTGTTGAGACCCGTGCCAAAGGAACTGAGAGTGCAATAGAACCAGTGCTTGTATCTCTTCGGTAGTTGCTGTCAGCTCGTGATTCAAATCGGCCATTTGGTGCGCTTGCGCAAGTTCGTAAGCGCGGCTAGACTTGAGCATGCTCTCGCGAACACGATCCATCAGCCATCGAACATCCGAAGGACGCGTTCGGTCAGAATACACAGCGCCAACACAGCACATGGCCAGAACGAGGCCATGGTTGGCGGAAAACGGATCAAATGTTGCAACGTGTATCAAAGGCCAGTGTGATTGATAGTGTCTGTATTGGTGTAGGAATTCCTTTACGTTGTCGCCAGTCAAGATACTCTTGAGTCTTTCGTGGGCGTGCGCCTCGTCTGAGGGTTGATTTAAAAGTAGAGACGCATTCGGAAAGCAAAAGTTGAAAAGCGATTGTGCCAGGGCGTGCAGGGGATCAGACATGGATTGGCCAAGAAACCAGTTGTCAAGCATCGGGGAAGAGCCGGCCAAACCCGAAACATGCGAGTGCAGTCCAAACAAAGTATCATGTGGTGTATCATCTGAGGTCTAAAAGTTCCGGTCAGAACTGGGCCGATTTTTGAAAGGTTGGGCCACCTGCCGTACTGGAGTTATTCATATCGCCGTTGAATGATCCGTTGCGCCACAGTGAGCCGTCCTGGCCGTTGGTCATGCCATCCACGTTGGGTAGGGTCGATACTCCTCCGTAAGAAGTGGGGTCAGCGGCCTCACTCTTCACAGTCATGCCATTCTGCGCCATCGAACCATTGGTAGAGGCATGGTCATAGTTGTAGTGGGAGTTTGGGTCGGATCCGTTGGCCGTAGGCTGGGATTGCTGTTGCTGTTGTTGCGCGTAGCCATTGGGAACGCCATCCGGCCGGTAGTCGTTGAAGTTCATCCTGTTGTTGGCGAAGTCCATAGCCGACATGCTCCTGCGATGCGCGCTGTCCTCAACTCCGCTGCTAGGGCGCATCAAGCTATTGGAGCGAGATGTGCGCGCAGACATGGTCTGATGGTGGTTGGTAAGCGAAGGTAGGCTATCATTGAAGCCATTGCCAGCCATCTGAGGCATCTGAGGCAAGCCCATAGTATAGCCTCCAGCATCAGCATAAGACATGGAATTAGCACCAATGTGATTGAGGTACGAGTTCTGGTCTGCGCCGCTGGGCTGCCTGTTCTTCTGCAAATGTTGTTGCGCGTGCTGGAGGTGGTTCGCCCCGGTTGGGTTGCCCCGTCGTATCGAGCACTTTTGGAAGTGACGCTTGAGGATATCACTTCTACTGAAGGTGTCCTTGCAAAGGTGGCATTGGTAAGGTCGCTCACCGGTGTCTGTGGGACGTTAGACGCGGAGCTTGGTGGGATGGGGGATACACTTACGTCGCAGCAAATGGCGCTTGAGATGCTTCAAGTGCAGGTACGTTTTGTTGCAGTGAGGACACTCGTACTTGCCCTCGGCGTTCTTGGTAGCAGTGGTGGGAGTCTTGCCTGCAGCGGGCGCGGGCCGCCCGGGATGCGTGGGCAAGACTCCGCGACGACCTTGCTGGCCGACGACATGTACAGGTTCTGGCTCCTGGTTGGGAAGCACGGGAGGGTGCGCGTACATGGACGCGTGTTCCAGTCCTCCCATGCCAGGAGGGCCGCCTAGCTGGTGGCCGTTGGTGTGCGCAGATGCTGTGGACAGCATAGGCGCCTGCGAATAGGCCGAAGACATGGGCAGGTACGAACTCGGCGTAGGCTGGAGGGGTCGCAGCGGCGGGTGCTGCAGCGGAGGCATGGTAGAGCTGCCATTGGCGGCAGACGTCACAGGCGTGTGCGACGGCTGGGGCGTGTGAGGGTTGCTATTGTGGCCGTACAAGGGCTGGTACTGGCCGCCGTTCTGGAGAGGCGGCAGCGTGGGCAGCTGGTTCTGAGAACCATTGTACTGCTGTTGGCCTATTGATGGGTAGTTGCTAAGGCCAGGCTGGCGGAAGCGGTCTGCAGAGTCCATGATGAGGATGTTGGTGGGTCGAGGGTGAGTGAAGTGATGGGAAAGGCGCGACCAATTGTTGATCGTGAAGGGACCATTCGACGGAGCCTAGTGCGGAGTAACGTGTGCAAGGCTGGCTAAGCACACGACGCGGACGGTTGGACGGACGTCGGGATGGAGGAACGACGGGCCACGAAGAAGCTTTACAGGTGGAGCCGTGTGGGGGACTGAGACGGCCAGTCGATACGCGTCGGCGGGTACTCCACGGATAGCTTGAATTGAGGAGCCCGGTGTAGGTGAGTGTGGGAGATGATGGGTAAGAGGAGCAACGGTGTGGAATTGGAAAAGGTGACCGGCGACGATGGATTTCTCGTAGCTGGGCTAGCAAGAAGGTCGCGGCGGTGGTTTGCCTGGCTCGCGCGGCAATTCACGCGAAGGGACAAGGGACCTGCTGCAGATCGGCGGCCCACACACCCTTCAGCCTCAGCCGATTGATTGCGGATAGACCAAGTGGAGAGCTGTAAGCACGATACAGGTACGGTAGACCCACGACAGGAGTGAGGGCTGTTGGGGAGCTTTGGGGGAGGGGAGAAGGTGGCTCGGGGTAGAGATGGCGGTCGGCGAAAAAAATATGCGAGTGTTGCTGAGAGAAGTTCCGCTTTCCGCACCACGCAACTCCTGTTTTGATTTCGCGCTGCTGTATGCCGGAGCTTGCCGGACGGTGATAGTGAGCAGATACGGCTTGCAAAGAACAATGTGGGTGGCAGACACTGCGAGGAGGCAGGGGAGGCGGCGGAGGCGCAAGAGATTTCTGAACAAGGTCTGTCGCGGCAAGCGCGTCGGGATGCCTGTGCAGCGACGTTACAGAATTAGGGCGGGAGTGGTAGGTGAAGGCAGTGAGAGAGATGCAGGACCATGTCGAGACCCCGAAGCTTGGAATACCCAATTCCGACGCTACACGTGATCGTAAACTTTTAGACTCTTCGCATACGTGATATTGCTACCGTGTGCACTGCATTGGAGCGCGTATGCACCGCCTGTTGCAAAAAAAACCATTACCAATGACGACAGCTGTTCGTGTGCTAGCGGGCGAGTGTCCAATTGCACGCACATGCACAGATGCCTAAGAATCCCAGTCTACGCGCTGGCCGGGCCCTTGAATCGTGCGCACCTCCGAAGGGTGTATGGAAGCGTATCATAGCCCTCCCGACCTCGTCCATTACCATGGTCCCAAGATTTCCACCCACGCCACTGCCTAGCAATCGATAAGGAGCAAGAGCCTGATTCTACACAGTACCATAGCCCGCCACGTCTGCGGCGGTTTCAAAGACGGCCTCCCAGACGCTGTAGTTCCCATGGTACGTACCAGTTGCTCGTACGTACCGTCGGCGCGCCCTTAGTCTGAGTGACTTGTCAGAGCCACCGGATCGGTAAGGCCAGCGAGCGCAAGCAAGCAACTCATCCGAGCATCGACCCGACAAAGGCCGACCTTCACGTCGCGTTGGCGGCTGTGGCTTGCTGGGGTGTTATATCTGTCCATGAAACCAAGCGCGTCCAGTAAGCTCCATGGGTGTTTCTGCAGCGCCCGCCCAGCGTTTCCCATTGTCGCAATCGTCTGCTCGACGTCTCTCCGACACTGCGGGCGCCCGTGGGCGCGCTGGGGCAGAGGCTTTTGGCAACCGCCGAGCCTGAGATGAAAAGTTTCGCGGGCGTGACGTATGACCGGCCGCAAGGGGTTAGCGTACAGCCAGGATCCCTAGACGGCAGATTACAACGGCGTCCGCTAAATCTTCGGCTCGCCAGATCCTTCGGCTGTGCAACCCTCGAATGAAACCTCACGTCTTGAAACAGCTCTTCGAGAAGGATGCACTGGAAGGTCGAGGCGCCGGGGCATTCAAATCGAAACAGCGCATGCTGCAGCTCTGGCAACGACTGCAATGCGCGACTTGTTGGCCGTGATCGCCCTGAGGCGAATCTTGTTGAATCTCTCTCGTCCAGTCAGCTTACGTATCGCGACCTGTGACGCCGTTAGCGTCCTTGATCACGATGCCGCTCGGCCTCGTCGCTGACGGCGACTGACACTCAAAGCGGCATTCCGGATGCTGGCGCTGACTCGACTACACCCACCAGACGTGACACGCATCCAATGCTGGCCAGCTCAGTTTCTTCCTAATTGTCCTGGCAGCTGGCCTAGTCCGCTCTTGTGCTGCCGTGCATACTCTGCATTCATATGCCTCTTCTTGAACGCGCAACATATTGTTAAGAGTCTGGTGTGCACAAAAAGCCCTCCCGTGGCCATCGCTTGAGAGCATCCGATCTTTACGTTGCATGCTTGGCAACGTACAACGCAACCTTTTGCGGAAGAATTCGCCGAGGCTTGACGACGGCGGCAGGGCGACGTGGTGGAAGAGAAAATTTCCTCGGCAATCGGCATGCTGTCACAGAGACTGATTGCGCGATACTTGTAGCCCAGGTTACATGGGCGCCGTGGCTGACCAGAGTGCCGTCAGATCCAGATGAACCCAACCCCACGTGTTGTGCACTATCCCACATTGCTCTTGTGTCTCAGAAGCCCCGGCATGCCAGCGATTCTTGCAGCTTGCGCCAGACCGCCGACGCGACACCGTGCGCGCAATCCCTCCCAGGGTTCCGACGACAACGCTAGGCGTACTAGCTGGCCGCGACTACGCTCCCCTTACGCGCAATGCTCATGAAATACTCGTGCTGCTAATACGCTTTGCGTCGTGGAAGTTGGAATAAGCTCCAGTCCCACTTGCGGTTGCGCTCCCGAATCTGGGTGTGGATGATACCCGAAGGTGGGCATCAAAGTGGGCTGTCCGCTTGACGCGCTGCAGTGATTCCCAAGACGGCAAGACCAGCGACATACAGGCGGGATGTCTATGTCGTGCAGCAGGCTCTGACCCGCCAGGCGCGTCGTGGCTTGATCATCATGCACTTGATGAGTTTCAACCTCCTGTCTTGTGAGGTCACGTCGCCGAGAGAAACACCGGTGAGGCGCTGGGACAGGCCTCCGGCGTCGAGATAGCGCATCGACCAAGTCATGGATGGGGGTCTTTGACCGGACGAATTTGGAACTGTCCGCCGACTGGCGCAGGCGGAAGTGCAGTTCCGATGCATCGAAGGGCTTGGCGTCGAAGTGCCTCCGACTCGTTGCGAAGGCACTCCTGAAGGAGCAAGGCGACGTCTGGTACGCATCAAGGCGACGTTCCAGCTGATACACGATAGTGATATCATCGTGATATGTCTGGTAGGCTCCCCAGTGATATCACCATTGTAGATATGCTTTTTCTTCTTGGTGCGACATTGTATGATCGACGGTACAGTGCGGTACGCGCTCTAATATACATTCCTTCTCTTCCTGTCATCATTACCGTTCAAAGTGCGAGTGGTGTGATTCAGGCATATGAGGACAGGCTCGCGGGTGGTGTTAGATGTTGGGACGTGCCAGAAAAATCCTTCGATGAATTTAGGATGACGAGCCATCCTATGCTGGAGGTCATGCCTGCCTTCCTCAGAGGGTAGGTACCATAATATCGCATCCAATCATATGAAATGATACCAATCAAGAAAGCATGTAAGACAAGATCCGATGGTTTGCTTTGTCCCGTATATATATATATCACATTTCAAGGTTGGAAATAATTGCGGAGACGCATATGCTGGGTTGCGCTTCCTCCGACAGGGCTGTAAGAACTCAATCTTTGGGCAGCATGACACCTAGTACTATGTGGTAATAGTCTGCGGCTCTCTTTGACATGTGACAACTATGGGCTTTGGAGAATGCGATTGCCTTTTGTCGCCCATGTCGATTTCAACGTCGGAGTTCTTGCATAGCTTGGTGCCCTCGCTAGGTCACCTTGAACACCCCCATGCCTTTGTAGTCCTACTCCGTTGCGAGATGTGCCATAAATACACCGGACGGGATGAACTTCTTTTTCCCTTTCCCTGCATCGGCAGTGGTGAACTGCTACTGCATGTAGCGGCCGTAGTTTTGCACGATCTCCCGTCTAGTGGTCCTCTTGCCCGGGCATGCTAAATTTTCCAAAAAGCACAACTACAAATGTTCGCCTACGCAGCGGTACTCTATGCAGGTTAGAATACTACTGACTAGTACCTTTCTTTCCATGGCATTCTCGTCTCCCATTGTTTGATGATGCGTGAGATGTGAATTCTAGGACGTTCATAATGGACCTTTCTAGAAGCAAAAATATGGAAGTTTCTTCCAACATCGCAACAGACAACCACAGCAGTCATAATCCAATCGCCAACTCCGTGCTATAATCACAGAATAACCCATGAGACCAACAAGAGCAGTATCACAAGCCTTTCGCGCTAACTCCACCACATATCGAGCGACCCCACGGATATTCAGTACTTGCGCCCCCCACCATATCCACTCATCCGTACGCACCATGTCAGACTCCACCGATTCCGCCAAACAGCCAACTCCACAGAACTCCCAAGACGCAGAGTCATCAAACACCAATAAAACCCCACTACCCCTCCCCGAACCCACAGCAGACGACGGTGTCACCCAAGTCAATGTTGGCGGCCAAGCGGTAAAACTGGACCACATGGGCCCTCTGGTGGTCAATAAAGATGGCACGCTATCTCGAATCTCAAACTGGAACGACATGGCGGATATCGAGAAGCAGAACACGTTGAGGATTCTAGTCAAGCGAAATCAGCTGAGGACAGAGGCGTTGAAAGAGCAAAAGGGGGGAGAGGGTGAGGGAGTGTGAGATGGTGGGAATGTCACAGGGCATAAATGTAAACCTGTGTGACGAACGGATGTTGAATCAGCTTCATGTGCACAAATATAAAGTTTTTTCTTCTACTATCTACACTGTTTCGTGGGCAACGTGACTCTATGGCTTCTGTGTCTTTGTGTGTGTCATGCGCTCGAAGTAAGACCATTGGCCTTCCGGCGCCGGCTCCTCGAGTGGCTCCCAGCTGCGGCCTGTTAGTCGTAGATCAACGCCAGAGATGTGTCTTTACTTACACCTTGGCTTCGGTCATGGCGTCGACGAGCTTGTGCTCGCCCTCGGCGACCTGGATGACTTCCTCAATCAGACCGGCGCCAAGCCTGCTCTCAAGGTCCGAGATACTGTGCAAGTCAGTTGTGTTTTGCGCTGCAAGCTGCGATCTGGTTCCAACGTACGCCTCGGCAGTGTATTGCGGCTCCGGGTCGAACTTGACGTCGTTCATTACCCGCTCGGGTGTGTAGTTGACATCGCCCTTCATCTTCCTGGCATGGGGCAGCCGCTCTTTGGACGAGCGAATGCCCTCGGGGAAGGACTCCATGGCCTCCCCATCCCACTCGGCCGAGCTTGACCGCTCGTCTACCTTGGCCTGGTTTGGAATGACAACAGTCTGGCCGGCGGATGTCTCAAGGACCTGGTATCTGGTAGGGTCCTCGCTGACCTGCAGCGCAATCTTCTGCTGCCACTCGTCCCATCCCGCCGGCTTGGACTGCTCGATGACGGCTAGGCGGTGCTTGGTCAGGGCCTCGGTCGACTGGCGGTACACCGAGGAGTCGGGGATCTTCTTGAGCTTGTCGAGGGTCGAGTGGTAGTGGTAGAGCAGTGCGGAGCGCGGCGACGGGTGCGTGAGCAGCCCGGTGAGGCCCGTGGGGGTGCCGGCCTCGAGGAACTGGCCGGGCTTGACGCTGGCGAGGAGACGTGCAGCTGCCCTCATGTTGGCGGGAGTGACGGGTGTGGGGTTGGGGCGCAATGGGTGCTGCACAGTGGTGATGCCGTCAGGACGAAGATGCGCCCGCCAAGCACTATGCAGCCCGAGCAGCCATCCCTGGCTAGCAAGCGTCCCACGCCTCGGACACGATTGCCCTCACTTGCGCGTCGCCCAACCCTCGCCACGCCTTGTGATACCCGGGCTGCGTCTACTTCCTACAGCCACCAGGCGCATTCACTTCCGCGGCGGATACTTGATACCGACCACCCTCGTCCCTCACCAGAGGACCGCCGCCGCCTCCGCCGCCACCATGCGCTCCGTATTATATTCCCTCCTGTCGCTGGCGACATATGCCTCCACGCTCGCAGCCAAAACACCAGCGGCCCAGGCGACCGCCAGCAAGGATGACTGGGACGAGAAGACGCCCGACACGGTCTTCAACGGCGAGACAGTGCCGCCTATGATAGAACTTGGACCCGACACAATAGACACGGAGATCAGCCAAGGGAACTGGTACGCATCGAGCCACGGACATTCGGGGAGGAATGCTAACGCCGCCACAGGATCGTCGAGTTCTTCTCCCCCTACTGCAGCCACTGCATGCACTTCAAGCCAACCTACCAAACCACGTACGAATTCTACTACACCTCAAAGCCCTTTCTCTCCAAAGACGAGCCCGAAGGCGATTCCCTCAACTCCTTCACACGATACTATGACTTCAAGTTTGCCAAGGTCGACTGCGTCGCCTACGCCGACGTCTGCAAAAAGCACAACATTCAAAGCTACCCCACGATGATTTACATCCAGGACGGCAAGGAGTCGGAAAGAGAGGTGGGCGCCAAGGATATCAAGGGTATGAGCACCTGGGTAGAGAGGCTCCTGGAGACACTCCGACCTGGCACGCGCAAGGAGGGTGGTCCCAAGCTACCAAAGGTTGGCGCAACATCCGTAGAGACTGGTCCAGACACAGAGGAAGCTGCCAAGGAAGAAGAGGAAGAAGAGGAAGAAGAGGCCCAAGACAAGAAAGAAGGCGAGAAAGCTGCGAGCCCAGCCACCAACCTGACCCCATCCGCCACACCCTCCCTTACAAAAACCACAAAGGCCGCTCCCGCAAACGCCGAACCCACCTCGAACGCGAATCCATCAGGCACCGTCGAGCCTCTCACTGCCAAAGAGTTCGAGACATTTGTTACAGACACACACGATCCCTGGTTCGTCAAGTTCTACGCACCATGGTGTCACCACTGCCAGGCTCTCGCGCCGACTTGGGCGAACCTTGCGCGCCAGATGAAGGGAAAGCTCAACATTGGAGAGGTCAACTGCGACGTCGAGAAGAAGCTGTGCAAGCAAGCCGGTGTTCGCGGTTACCCAACCATGCTCTTTTTCCAGGGCGGCGAGCGCATCGAGTACTCGGGTCTCCGCGGGCTTGGTGATCTTTTGGACTATGCTGAGAAGGCGTCATCAGTTGGTGCTGGCGTACGTGACGTAAACGCTGACGAGTTCAAGCAAATGGAGGAGACTGAGGATGTCATCTTCACCTACTTCTACGATCACGCGACCACGTCGGAGGACTTCCAGGCGCTAGAGCGACTGCCTCTCAGCCTTGTCGGTCGCGCAAAGTTGGTCAAGACCAACGACAAGGAGCTGTTCGACCGCTTCAAGATCTCGACATGGCCAAGACTGATGGTATCAAGAGACGGCAAGCCTACGTACTATCCGCCTAGGACACCTTTCGAGATGCGCGACGTCAAAAAGGTTCTGACCTGGATGAAGTCTGTCTGGCTACCCATCGTCCCTGAGATGACTGCTTCCAACGCTCGCGAGATCATGGATGGCAAGTTTGTTGTTCTGGGTATACTGAACCGCGACCGTTCCGACGAATTCATCCTCTCTAAGCGTGAATTGAAGAGCGCCGCGCTTGAGTGGATTGACAAGCAGGAGACTGCTTTCCAACTTGAGCGACAGGAGCTTCGTGATGCTAAGCAACTCCGCATTGAAGAAGCCGAAGATAAGGACAACCAGCGCGCACTTAGGGACGCTAAATCTATCCGCATCAACATGGATGACATTCCGCGCACTCAAGTCGGCTTTGCGTGGGTCGACGGTATCTTCTGGGAACGCTGGATCCGGACCACATACGGTGTCGACGTCAAAGACGGCGAGAGCGTCATCATCAATGATGAAGATGTAAGTTACCAGAACTCGTCATGTATGAAACTTGCTGACATATGCAGAACCGCCGTTACTGGGACAGCACTGTATCCGGTGAGCCCATCCGTCTCTCTCGCGCCGCAATCCTAGAAACCATCAAGATGGTCACGTCAAACCCTCCCAAGATCGCCGCCAAGTCTACAACTGGTCGCATTACAGGCATGTGGCTGTCGATCCGTCACTTTGTCAACAGACATCCTTTCATCTCCCTCGGCATGTTTGTTGGTTTTTTTACTGCTGCGACGTTGTTTGGCAACAGCAGGAGAAGGAGACAGTTTGGCAGTACCGGCGCGTACTTTCAACTGGGAGAGAAGGATGGTCTGTTAGGTGGCATAGGTAATGGCAACTTTGGAGGCGCGAAACATGATTAAGCTTTGAGACAGGACTACAGGACGACTCTTGGGGGTTTTGGCGTTCGCTTCGGCGTGTATCATAGCTTTGATTGCATGGTTTTGAGCGATAACGGTTATTCATTTTGCACCATGTATCGATACGACTTGTTGTTATCAGCATGCCTTTTATTATGACACCCGAAACGTCTGCCTGCGTAGGCACAGACAATATCACGATATTGCCGAGCTTATGACGTGCTGTAAAAGGCCGCATCAAGGTCTGGAGTATATGCTATGATATGTCACTTGCAGTCGCCCATTGGGTGGAGCACACGCGTGTCTACGCGACGTAGCTCCCCACGCGTAACCCCACCTGCACTACCCCTCCAAACTACTTTCACTCATTCTACACTTTTGCGACTCGAATACGGGTACCGTTACTTCTGAAATACTTTACCCCAAGACCGTTACTCGCGACAAACTTCAATCTGCATTCGCTCAAGTTCTTACGCGCAGCACGGCCTGTTGTCCGCAATTGCAGCGCGAACCACGCACACACCTTCTTCACCCGCCCAGTACCTCGTATTACCACCCGCACAATGTCAACGATATCCCTCTCCGACCTAGAATTCGTAACCCGCGAGTCTCTCGCCAGCGACTTCAAGTCCTCGGGTTCTGCACTCCCTCCAAACACCGCCGTCGTCGATGTAAGAATGGCCCTTCCCTTGTACGAAGCAATTCCAGAAAAGGACGGAGACTGACCCCAGTCACTGCATCTAGGTACGAGACAGCGATCACATTGGCGGTCACATCAAAGGCTCAACATGGGTCCCCTCGTCACAACTCGATTACAAAACTCCTGAACTCATACGCACACTACAAGATAAAGAGGTTGTCATCTTTCACTGCGCGTTATCGCAGCAACGCGGGCCGAGTGCCGCGCTACGGTATCTGAGGGAGAAGGAGAGGTTGTGTCCTGGTTCGGCGATAGAGTCAAAGGGCGAGGTTAAGGAGGAGAGCGAGGCTGTGGAGAAGGCGGGCGACGGAGAGCACAAGGGACCGAGTGGTACGCAGATTAAGAAGCAAAAGGTTTACGTACTACAGGGTGGGTTTACAATGTGGCAGGAAAAGTATGGACAGGATAAGAATTTGACAGAGGGGTATGAGAAGGATGTTTGGGAGTTTGGAACGTAGGATCTTTGAAAACGAGAATCTGAACATAAATGTCGAGTGTCAAAAGCGACTCCAGGGACCGGTCTATGATGGCCTTGTTGAAATACGCCTCAAAACCCATGACACTTCTAGAAACCCAAGATTACATCCTCCACACACTCAGCACCCCTTGCTCTTTGCCTGATCCTCAACCAACCCCTTGTAATTGTCCCTCTCATACTCCATAATAGCCTCCACCTTCTTCGCACTAGCACTGCTCTTATCAAACCGATACCCAACCCACTCCTTCACCAGCCTCCTCGCAAGTTCAATGCCCACAACCCGCTCGCCCATACAAAGCACCTGTGCGTCATTCGACAAGATGGCCCTCTCCACAGAGAAGCTATCATGTGCCGTCACAGCTCTGATACCAGGGACCTTGTTCGCGGAAATGGCGACACCGAGACCGGTGCCGCAGATGAGGACGGCGCGATCTGCTTTGCCTTCTGCGACGAGTTTGGCGGCATCGATGGCGATGTGTGGGTAAGCTGTCTTGTCAGAGTTTTCGGGGACGCCGACGTCGGTCACAGAGGCGATGCGGGAGTCTGCTTCGAGGTCTTTGATGATGGCTTTCTTGTACGAGACGCCCGCGTCGTCGCAACCGATGGCTATACGTAGGGGTTGTTGGTGGTCTGATGACATGTTTGTCTTCTGAAGAGATGATCGTCACAGTTCCGAAGTATCGTACTTCCTCTCAATGTTCCTTCTCTTCGTTTTGCTAACGACGTTCAATCGACTCTTCTCCCTATCTTCCTCTTCTTCTTCTTGTCTCTCCTGGTTCCTTCTAGACGAACCGCCACTCCGTCTCTCGCTTCTTGTCGTCGAATACGATATTTCTCCTTCCGCAGACTTGACTCTTCTCCCGTCGATAACCTCGTTGACCGCTCGATTAACAGTCTTCTCAAACGGCCTCGTCACGTAACTCAAATCCGTGTGTCCGTGTGTGGGTCCTTTGCTTTCAAGCACTTTGACTCTGTCTACGCCGTCTTTGTTATGGTCTTCGACTTTCTGGTACACGTGGTCGGCGTCGGTATCGAGGTTCAGAGAGAACAAGGCGCGCTTAGGAGGGGCCATTTTGGGCGGGCGGCGCAGGGGAAGAGGTCTTTATAGGATTCGAGAAGCAGTAATATGCAAGGGCAAGGCGTCTGGCTGGGCGGCGACTTCGGTTGAATGAGGGGTTAAACAGACAACCCGTGGAGGGCGTGGAATGCGGGATGCGGGGATCGGGAGTGCCGAATGTGGTATACCGGTGGGGTTGAAATGTAAGGCTTGTGGCCTCGACGCGAGATAGCGACGGGATGAAGTATACCGGTCTCGGGGTTGTGAGGCCGAAGTTCGTGTCTCGGTGGTTGTTCCGAGTGTTGAATGTGATGGTAGCGGTTTTGCCATTTCAAAGACGTTCCATAACTTGTTGGTATGCCAAGATAGACCAACGCATTACGTCACACTACGATTCAAGATCCATAATGCATGGCTGGTACTTGATTGATGCTTCCATACAACTCTAAGCTACACAAGTGTTCCCAAAGGCCTATGTTTTTTACCAAGTTTCTGTTCTTCCGATCCATCTCTACTTCTTCTCCTCTCCAAACAAATCCTTCTCAACCATCTGCCTACAGATCGGATGGTAAAAGTCCTTGTTCTTTTCAAATGTACTGACAGCCAGGTCGCGATCTGCCTCGTTTAGCAGCCTGAACATAGGTCGCACAAACTTCATGCGACCAATCTGGCCCAGTAAAGTCGCTGCTGGCTCGTACGTCTCTTGCGCCTTGGCCACAAGTCCGATGCTCAGGTAGCGCGACAGTACCTCAATATTTTGGGTATCGTTGTAGCCATACGTCGTACCTAGCAAGTGTACCTGGTCGGCTGAGAACTTGGAAGCGAAGTTTTGGAGTTTCTCGAGGAAGACGACTGACTGGTTAGATACCCAGCCTTCAATATCCGAAGTTTGGGGCTTGAAATCGCCGGATTCGGAGGAAACCACGGCCTGCCATTTGTCCGCAAGTTCATAGCAGCTCTTCACCATAGTCTGGTCAAAGTCCGGCTTAACAGGGTATCCTGGTGCGTAAAAGAGTTTGTCCCAGTCGAAGTCATCAAGCTTCTTCTTGCTCTCAGCGTCTTTCTCGAAGAACTCAATCAGGCAGCTCTTGAAGTCGTAAGAGTCGACAGATTTGAACTTGAAGGTGTCGAAGTAATGTGGGATGAAGGAATCCCACTTCTTCTTTCCAAGAAGCAATTCGAACTGGTACAGCGCGTGGAAGCCCTTCTCATAGGGAATGGAAGAGAATGCGTCATCTGGGTCTTGGCCCTTGAGGTCGAGAACGAGCTTGGTGTATGGGTGGTCTGCGCCATAGTTCTCGATGCTTTGCTCTAGAGCTTTCCAGCCGATGATAGCAGAGAAATGACGATGCGCCTCCCCGTGGATGGCAGCAGCAATTCTACGTTCAAGGTAGGTAGTCCATCCTTCATTCAGCCAGAAGTGCTCCCAGCTCGCTGCGCTAACGAGGTTGCCGGACCACGAGTGTGACAACTCGTGTGCGATGACGTCGACGTTTTGCTTGTCGCCAGAGATGATAGAGGGAGTGGCGTAGGTCCATACCGGGTTCTCCATGCCACCGTATGGGAAGGAAGGAGGTAGAATGAGCACGTTGTATTGTCCCCATTGATAGGCAGGCGAGACAATAGATTCGAGTGCCTTCATAAAAGGCTCAATCTCGCCGTCGAGCTCATCTTTGCATGCAAGGAGCTCTTCGGGTCCGGACCATACAGTGCTGCGAGGGCCGATGCTAGCACAAGCCAGATCTCCACTTGCGACAGCGAAAAGGTATACAGTCATAGGGACCTTTTGTTCGAACGTGTACTTCATAGTACCGCTCTCACCATCCTTCTTCGCAGGTAGATAGTCACTGGCTCCGGTAGGCAGACCTGAGGCAAGAACCGGCAGTGGTGAGCGTAGAGCAAAGCTGAAGGTTGACTTGACATCCGGAGTATCCTGGCAAGGGAAGACGGACCGCGCATGGATTGCCTGGCATTGCGAAAACATGTACGGGTGCTTTTTGTTCGAAGTCTGAGCTGGTGTCATCCACTGAAGTGCAGTACACTTGTCAGTAGTGGCGACCTTGATCTCCACATCAACGGTCTTTCCTTTAGGGACCTTGGATGGAAGAGTGATGGTAAGAGGACTGCCATATGGCTCTACGCGGTCGCCAACGTTGAACTTGACGCTTTTGCCTTCGACTTCTACGACGGAGATGTCTAGGAAGCTGGATTTAGTTAGCAAACTGTCCAAGCCTTTTTTTGTATCTCTCGCGCATCTTGGATATGTACCTGCTATCCAATACAACATCCTTCACCTCCTCATCCGTCAAACTCTCCAATGTCAATACCACACTCCCAAACAACCGCTTTTTCTGGAAGTCGATGTCGAAGTCGACACTCGTATGTCTGGTAACAAAGTTGTGATAGTTAGACAAGGTATTGGGGTCCCTAGGCGTGCGAATCTCAATGTTTGGATCCGCCATTGGCTTTGTAACCATAGCGGCGGGGGAGCGATGCATCGTAGCGAACGTAGCTGCTCTTATAGCTGATGGCCTGGGAGTCCGATTTAATTTTGTCGCTTGGCAGATATCCTGCTTCCTACCCAGAGCTGGTGGTAGTGCAAGACGAGCGTTCTGGGCAAAGAACGTTGTGGGTGATCGTGTGGTGAGGTATCGTCGGAGTGGAGTAGACTCATATGCCGATCGATGCCGCACAGCAGATGACCTGCCTAATGCACTTCTGGCGGACATCAAGGATCTCGCATCCGCAATTTAGATAGGCAGAAGAAACGACCCGCACAGGACCCAGGTAACGTCGGTGCTAAGGTTCACCACCTGCGTCTTTCGTTTAGCCCAGTACTGATGTGGAGGCGCACGGCCTTCGGCTATCCGACGAAGAACTTTGTTGTAGTTCTTCCGGAATGTCTTCGCAACCAAACTCTCGAGAAGAAAGACTGAGTACATACACGAAACCACGAAAGCTTATAAGTGGGTAGTCGTAGATGGAAAGGATATATTGTAGATGCCCAAAAATGCCCAAACGCTTCGATGCTCAAAGCAAGCTATCATAAATGTAGCTATTAACACCGTTGACACCTAATTCAATGCTGTCTAATCCTTCTTGCTACTGTCCCCTTTCCGTGTCCTGTCTCTCAGGACGAGGTTGATTTCTGGTCGTGCTGACTGATATTGCTGTGCTGGTCTTGATACCGAGCGCTCGTTCGTCGATGCAAGCGTCTCTTCTGCCCTCGATCTGCCCCTGTCCTTTTCATCATCTCCAATCTCAAAGGCATCATCTTGGAGCTCTATGAGATCGCCCAGGTCGCCGCCGACAGCTCCTACGACAGGTACGGCACTGCGCTTTCCCTGCCCGGGTGTACCTGGCTCATTCAAAAGCTTTTGTGCTTGTGTACCAACCTTTCTTACCCAGCCTTCTATGGCGCCCCCAAGCTCTTGGAAATCCAAGCCGCTACCGCTGAGCGGTGTAACAGCGCCAGATCCGCCATACTGACTCGATGTCCCAGCACCTGCGTCCAGCAGGCCTGGTGCCCATGGTGTGAAATATTCCTGGCCAGGCGGGGGCGCCATGTTAGGCAGGTACTGACCGAACTTTTTGTTCAGACCATCCTGCGCAGGCCCAGGGCTTCGCACATTTCTGCCCATTGTACCGACGCCTCCTGGGCCGTGAAGACCCCACGCTTTGCCTGATGTACTCCTTTGGCGGCTGTGGGCCGAGGCAGATGACAGATTGCTCGACGCGCGTGGTCGGACAGACTGCGAGGGAGAGCTGATATGCGGATTCGTGGACGTGGAGGAGCGTGGTAGGTCGACGGATGCCCGAGGTGTTGACGCATCGGAGTATGCGAGAGACTTCCGCCGAGCGGGTGGGAAGAAGCCAAGTGCTCTGCGTGGCATGCGGCCGATCTGTGTGGGCTGTTTATCATTAGGAAGGAGCACCCAGGAATCATGTTTCCATGGCGCTTCTGCACCAGAGGGAACCGAGCTGCTCTCTTGGTCTTTCTTTTTCGGCGTGGTCCAGCCATCAGGAAGACCTTGAGTATCAGGAACTGGAGCCTTGCTACTCGAACCATCACCGTACTCTCCTAGCAGGAGATCTTCAGAAGGGAGAGCATCTGGGCCTTGAACTGGCCTTCCCTTTACGCCACAAGCATCTACTGGCAGCACCACTTGCTTCTTAAACTGTATGCTATCGTTTGGCCACATACGATTAGCTTTCCGTAATACAGCTTGCTCGCAGTTGAATTTTATGCTAAGCCCGGCCAGCGTGTCCTGCGGCCGAACGTGGTGAATGTATACGAGCGCATCTCGGCCGTCATTCTCGCTAGGAGGTGCGGAAGCGCTGATTCGTTCATCCGAGTTTCTACGCTTTATGCGGCCGACAGAGTCCGGTACCAAATGCTCCTCGGCAGTCAACAGATCCTTGCGCTTCATTGCTCTGACCATGGCCTCTCTCTCTTCGTGTGTTCCGGCCCCAACATGCGAGCCTGCGCCTACTGGGCCCCATTGTTTCGGCGGCGGCGCGCTCGTAGACGTACGCCGCCCATGGCTCGGCTTTGTGCGTCTGCCGGTGCTCCCAGAGTCACCTGGGATACCGTCACTGGCCAGAACCGTGGCGGCAATGCCCTGGATAGCCGCCAGCGAGTTTCCCCACAATCCAGAGAGTGTTTGCGAGGGCGATTTCGGGGTCGAGGTGCCGGAAGATCTCTGAAAGGATGACGATGGGGCTGAAGTGACATTGAGGCGCGAGGAGGGAGCGCTGCCTGTGCGTGCATTCGGGGTAGGGGACGTGTTCCGCGAGGCTAGTCTCGACGTTGCCCTGCTCGATCCGCTCTCGTTCCCATCCGTCGCATAAATGTCATCTTCTACCGAGATCAGTCTCCGTGTTCGTGGGCGCAGTGTCGAGTTGCTCTTGGACGTGGACAGCGAGGAGCCATTGGAGGGGTTCATGGCATGCGGACGCCAGGCGGAGTGGGTAAAGGTGGTGCTGCATAAGCCAAGTGATTGGAGTGGTCGGGAAGCCGCATGACATGAGGTTACGGCAACATTGCGTGAACGTCAGGAGCAAGGGCGGAGGGGCAATAGAGAGGTGGATGCTCAGATATCGTGAGGGTTCAATAGCTGGGGAAGGAAGCTACGTAACCCCGACCACTACCCCTTCGTTCAAACAAGGCCGTGCGCTGTGCCGCCGAACCGTCAGAACGTGCGATGCCAAGTCAGCTGGGCACCAGAAGGAAGTCTCACGATAGATTATTATGGATTGTGTACGTAAGTAGTGCGTCTCCTTGCACTTTCACCGCCCCTGCGTGGCTGCTCAACCTGCTGTGACGATAAGGACAGATAACGACTAGCTTTCACGCCCTGGAATTAGCCCGAGCTGACTCGGTCACTTGAGTCTTCTCTGAAGACAAACGAGTACTATTTCATGCCTTGAGTTACAGACGACGCATTTTGATGCATGATTAAAAGACTCCCACTGGACACCTACCAATGACGAATTGCGTAGCCATACATAAACAAACGCCATGTGCGTGTATAGTAACACACGCGGATATGTCATCAGTCATCACAATCGAGACAAAGAAAAAGCAGCAAACGCACAGCGTATAGGAGAATGAATCTTGACTTCGAATGGCCTGTTAATCATCGGAATGGACTTGAACTGGTCGTCACGTCCACCTCTTCAAACTCTAGTTCAAAAGCGTCCACTTCCTCAAACTTCTTTCTGATGGCAGCCAACTTCTCCGAGTGCTCAATCGCGGAGACCTCAGTAGGGCCTTCTTCGCTCTGACCCGCAGTTTCGTTTTCCTTATCAGATGAGATCCTGCGACTGTATGTTCTGCCCGACTTTTGCGCTGCTTTAGCGGGTAAGCCCTTTTTCGAGCGGGCTGCCTTCTTTGTTGCCTTGGGCGATGCTACCTGTGCGGTCCCCTGCCTTTGGCGAACGCGACGCGCTGGCATTTGTAGCTCATCTTGATCTGAGTCCACCGGCTCGATGTCTTCCGAAGACTCGATGTCAAATTCATCGCGATCCCGCAGGCGGTTGCGTCGACGCGGTAGCAAGGCTTTGAGTTGCGCAACGGATATGGTTTGCTCTGTCTTCTTTTTCGCCCTCTGTTTGGCCTTCGCAGGTGTCTCCGTTTCCTCGCCTTCTGAGTCTTCGTCCACGATGGGTGTCTTGGCTTGCCTTCCTCTCCGGCGTGGTCGTGTTTGCGCTGGTGTTTGTGGCGGCTTTGAGACTTCTCGTATCGGGCTACTCGACATGGGAGGCGCAAGTGTCTCGCTTAGCGGCTCTTCATTCTCTTGTGTTTGCTCGATGACTTCCTCGCGCGATGGTACTGCTTCCGGTAGGCTTGGGGAGGGTGACCGCTCTGACTCGACTTCTCCACCAGACTGTGGACTCGCTGGTGGTGACGAGCGTGGCACCTGGACTACAGAGGAGAACTTGCGCTTTGTGCCACGAGAACCGGAACTCGAGACCTGAGTGCCACTATCATTCCGTATCTCCTGCTCCGGTGCATGTTTCCGTACATTAAGGGGTGTCGACTCGGCATGCGGAAGGAAATCGTCAAAGTCAAAGTTGTCGGTGTTGTCTAGGTCGTCTTGATCGTTATCTTCTACATCGGTAGTCTGTTGCACCTGACGCAACAAGCTTGGCTGCCGGGGTCTTCGCCTGAAGTTGCTCAAGGCCAATATCGATCTCTCGTGTGCGGGTGTTGCGCCGACCTTGATGGCTGATGGGGGGCGCGTGCCGTGGGCTGGAGAGTCGGAACCAAGCGACGAGAATGTCAAATCGCCATAGCCGCTATCCTCCTCTATCTGCGACTCTTCGTGCGCTTGAGCGACTGCAGCCAACGGCGATGAATGCGCAGCCGACTTCCTCGCACTGCTTCTTGTGGCCCGCGTCTGCTTTGATGCATTTGAAGCAGGAGTCCGGGTCTTGGTCGCTGATACGGGTCCATCTTCTTCAGCCGGCAGCGCGCCAGTCATGGTGAGCACTGCCTCGCCTTGGACTTCCGGCGTCTTCTCCCGCGGCATTGTTCTGCGTGAACGCGTTGTCCTAGATTTTGTGACGAGGCCATCACTGTCTTCGCTAAAGGTATTGGCTGCTTCGCTGAGCTTTTTGGCTTCTGCCGCGATGGGTTTCGCTGGCTGCTTGGACGCGGGCGTGGGCGCGGGCGCAGCTTTCGACTTGGTGGGTTTCGCGACGCGCGACGCGACCTTTGAGCGTGGGGGACGAGGCATTGTCGGAAGCCGTCAGCGTGAGTATTTTGGGATGTTAGGGATTCTGCGCAGGCGGGTGGGTGTGTTCGCGATCAGAATGGAATGGGCGGCGACCGTGCGACAGCAATGGGGATGAGGCGCGTCAATGTTGTGACGCACTGGATTGAATTCACTACCTAGCGCCGATCTAGACGCGCGAACTCTTGGCTCACGTGGCGCCTGTCGCATGTCCACAGGTGTCAAATCAGATGGCAGCACTCTTCCTTCAAACAAGGGAATTTGTTTCGAGTAACTCTCTCGTGAACGCATTCCAGTAGCAGTGTCTTGGGCCTATCAGAAGCCGATGTTCTGCTGAGGGCGCACTCAAGGCAGCGACGATTGCAGCGTATATAGCTGCCTTCACAGACTGAGCGACCAGGCGGCATTCTTAATACCTCCATATCAACCTTTGACTGATCACTATCATGGACACACTCGACTTTCCGGATTTCTTGCAGGAGTTTGCAGTGTCCGAAGCAGCCTATCTTCGCCAGCACCCCGAATACGACTGCTTGGTCACAGGTTCAGTTGTATTCAACGAGGAAGGGAGGCTGCTGCTAGTGCAACGTGCAGCGGAGGAAAGAGCGTTTCCTGATGTTTGGGCAAGTCAACGAGGAAGCCACAAGTGGCCCCAGAACTGAGACTATATAGGAGATACCCGGTGGAAAAGTCGACGACACTGACGAAACGATTTTGCATGCTGCTGCTCGAGAGCTGAAGGAGGAAGCTGGTCTTGACACAATTCGCATACAGAAGAAAGTCACGCACTTTACCTTTGTGGATGAGAAGCCTGGTCGACGGACAACGACGTGGCTCAAGCTGGTGTTTGAGATGTCAGTGAAAAACGCAGACAATGTCGTCTTGGACCGGATGGAGCACCAGAGGTTCCTGTTCGCTTCTGAAGATGAAGTTGTCCATGACCAGGCTGGCGATGTAAAGCTCAGGTACATCAGTGCTGCGAACAAGGAGGTCAAGCTCAAGGCTTTCAAACAAAGACGCGGCGAATGATGCGCGTGACAATTGTTGGCGATCGATCGAGCAAGAAGTCCTGTCTCGCTTGTCCGCATACGACGCTGGCGACTGTCACCAATAGGAGACAGCACATATGGACGGAGACGCGATCTGGGGAAGCAAGGCCTCGGAAGGATCATGATTGTACCTAGCAACACAGACGCGATAAATGGCGCGAACGTGACACGGCGTAGAGGCAGCTTGTGTAGTTGTGCAACATGCAGAGCTTGCAAGATTGGACACGTCAAGCAGGAAAAAGCACTGTTTTCGTGTCGCAGTGGATGAGTGGTAATAACTGCCTTGCCGTAGCCTCCCGTACCCCGGCACCCGCGCTAGTTCACACTGTGTGCCCTAAGAACACGACCAGTTGCGGACGAATCACAACCTCAACCCTCGACGACCGCGCCAGAGAGCCCAGCGACAGCAGCATGTCGGGCGAACACTCCTTCATGGCCAGCTCAGTGCCCGCAGCAGCAGCGCCGCCACCGCTCGCAGCGCAACCCAGCATTGGCACTCCGTAGGTTACAGCGTCGCGCGCCAGACGTCTTGCACATGCTCATACAAGCCAGGCCGTCGGCGTCGTCGCAGTCAGTTCCCCCTGGCCACCCGTCCTTCAGGCGACAACGCGCCAGCAGAGCGTGCGAAAGTGAGTGCGACCCATGTTTTGCGCATGATTTCCCCTGAGTGCGTGTACGAGAGAGAGGATCCGTCGACGTCGGTGGGATATATGCTTTGCTCGACGAGCCTCGGCACCTCGGCCAACCTGAAGAGACGGAACGATTCGACGAGCGTTTGCTAACCACCATGCAATACAGCCTGCCACGCGAGGAAAGTAAGTAATCAGCCGCGGCACCGCCTCCTCGCCGCGACACAACGTAACAGCGCAACAGGTACGATGCGACGCCGCCTCATTGGGCATCCCATGCACCAACTGCACCGCCTTCGGTATCGAGTGCCGCATCCCCCAGCCCAAGCGCAAGAAGACACAAACGGTCAGGGCCAAGGACGCGGAGAGGTAGGCGTACACGACTCCACTGCGGGACGCATAGTGCTGACGCGACGGCAGTGACCGGGGAGACAGCGACGACCGCTCACCAGCCAGCACCTCCGTCGAGCCGCGCGAGAAGTCGACCGTATACAACACGCAAGATGGCACCCCCTCGACCACCGTCTCGCCCGAATATGCCGCCCAGCAAGCCACCCACAACGGTACCTATGTGCAGTTCATGAAGCCCAAGTTTGCGCGCGCCCCCATCAAGGAAGCTGGCCGTGTCGCATACCTGGGAGAATCATCCAACCTCTCGCTGCTCGTCCACGACCGCTATGGCACCACCGATGTTGTTCACTACCCGCTTCCAGAGAACGTGCGGGGCGCGAAGGCGCGGGTGAATGAGATGGACAACATGGAGATTGAGATACTGCACCAGCGGGGCGCCTTCCTGCTCCCCCCACGCGCGCTATGTGATGAACTCGTCGAGGCCTTCTTCAGATGGGTGGCCCCAGTCGTGCCAGTCATCAACCGCAGCCGCTTCATGCGCCAGTACCGAGACCCGAAGAACCCACCCTCGCTCCTCCTGCTACAGGCCATACTCCTGGCAGGCTCACGAGTGTGTACAAATGCGCAGCTGATGGACTCTAGTGGCTCAACTACTCCCGCAGCCATGACCTTCTACAAGCGCGCAAAGGCGCTATACGACGCCAACTTCGAGGATGATCGCGTGACTATTGTACAAGCACTCATCTTGATGGGCTGGTACTGGGAGGGCCCCGAGGATGTCACCAAGAACGTCTTCTACTGGACCCGAGTGGCTATTGTCGTAGCCCAGGGCTCGGGCATGCACCGTAGCGTTGAGGGATCACAGCTGACGCGCTCCGACAAGCGTCTGTGGAAGCGCATTTGGTGGACCCTGTACAGTCGGGATCGTTCAGTAGCAGTCGCACTCGGCAGGCCGGTTGCCATTGACCCTGAAGACTCCGACGTCGAGATGGTATCTGAAGACGACTTCATCGATGACGAGACAGAACATGCTGCAGAATACCCACCAGATCCCATCCACGTCCAGTTCTTCATCAACTATGTCAAACTTAGCGAGATCATGGGCCTGGTGTTATCACAACAGTATTCAGTAGCATCCAAGCACCGCAGGGCGAATGCTATAGACCTCACCCACAGCGACATGGCACTTGCAGACTGGCTGCAGCATTGCCCTCCAGAGGTGCAGTGGGAGCGTAACCGCCATCACTTCTGGGCTGCTCTACTACATTCGAACTACTAGTAAGTCGAGCGTCTCCCAACTCTGACATAAGCTGACGTATGCAGCACTACCCTGTGTCTTCTACATCGTGCACACATGCCACCGGCAGGTTCGCCAAAGGCCAGTCATCTAGACGGATTTGGTGAGGCAAATGCTTACCCGTCCCGAAACATCGCATACCAAGCGGCTGCCATGATCACATCCATCATTGAAAACCTCCGAGCTCATGACGAGATACGGTATACTCCCGCCTTCATCGTCTACAGCTTGTTCTCTGCTCTCATCATGCACGTCTACCAGATGAAATCGTCGAACAAATCCGTCGTCTCGGCCACGGAGCAACGTCTGCAGATCTGCTTAGACGCCCTTAAAGAAGTCTCCAAGGTCTGGCTCGTTGCAAAGATGGTGCACACACTCTTCGAATCAATTCTTGGCAACAAGCATCTTGAAGAGCGCCTACAAAAGGCTGCCGGTCGTAACCACAAGAAGAATAAAGCGCCTTCTGTTCCAGCACCCCCGCCGCCGAAGCCTGCCCAGGAATCGTCAAAACGAAAGTTCGATGACATGGATCTGGGCTTCCCAGTTCCGAGTGGACCGCCAGCTGCTCAAGTCTCGTACGAGCGATCAAGACCACAGACTCCTGCCGTCACGCCGTCACGCGAGCTACAACCTCAACCGCAGATGCCGCAGATGACGACTGGATCTCCACAGATGAACCGGCAGAACCACGATGCGTTTATGGGCCCCTCGCGGTCTGGAACGCGCCCCACGACGCCGTTCAACCCGTCGTACTCGTACCCAGGAACGCCACCAGATCTCTTCCTCGTCACCCGTGATACTCCCAACATTAGTCAAGAAGTGTGGCAAAACTTCCAGCCTGACCAGCTATTCCCAGCCGACACACAAGTCAACTTCCCACAAATGTCACCCATGCAAAACCATAGTCTTGTTGACCCAGCGTTGAGCCAACCACAGAATATGCCCATGCCTCCACAACAGACTGCTGGGGGTCAACCACATATGCATAATCCACCATCGAATACTGGCGTTCCTAGCGGCTACGAACACAACAACACCCAGGCCTGGCAACAGCAGATGGAGATGATGTCACAAAACCAGCAACAACACAGCGCACAGGACGATGCTTGGAGTCAGAGTTCCGGAGGTCGACCTAACCCTATTGTGCCGATGAGTCTGAACGTTGACGACTGGTAAGTCAATATCTCAATCTTGTTTTGATGCATCGGTTAATTTTATGACGTAGGTTCAACTTCTTCGGTATCAACGGCGAGGCCGACATGTCGCACCTGTTCCAGCAAGGCCCATCTTAGGCTCATGGTTCTACCAGCGTAAATGCTTTACTTGTTTGACAATTGGACTCTATTCAGCGGAAGAAGCATAGCAGCGGCGTCGATTGAATTGTTACATGGGCCTCCGTTCGTCATCTATAAAAGTTCTGAGGTGCCGTTGGGGTGAGTTCAATACGTCACATGGACAAAGGTAGATGGATGAGCATTCAACGGACGGCGTCTTTCGGCACAATTGCTCAACTATCATCCATTTGAGCGTAAGCTATCATCGATACAGAAGAGTAAAGCATATTGAAAAACTTCGCGATGTGCCTGTAAATGAGTCCGGAGCTTGCACGTCAAGCTGCGACAAATATGCTTGATGAAGCATTTACCAGAACCTATGCGTGTAATGTGCTGTTAGGCTTCTATGACGAATGAGTAGAGAAAACGACAGGCGATCTGTATCTACGCTATCTTCGCTGTGCACGTCGTTATTACAGTTGTAATTATGCGGCAAGGCTGCACAATCCTCAATGCTCAGTAGTCTTCACTTCTTAACAGCGACGGAAGATCCACCGGTTTCAAGGTTGCTGCTCCCCGCATTGCAAGCTAACCTAATTTATCTAGCGCTATTTGGCTTTCGGGAACCTCCAGCCAGGGCATTGTTCATGTACGCGAGACTGATACAACAACACCGTGAGCTAGACATACTCCAGCCCACGAAAGTCAAGAAAACGCTCTATCGCTAGGTTAGTGGCCATCCCCCCCTGCAATTTCACCGACTAGATTCCTTTTCCCGGCTGCATAAACCCTAAAGTTCGATCGGAATCGCACCACGCCGCACATCGCAACGAAGCTACCCACAACTGCGCTTTCGAACTCGCGTGAAATACAGACCCACGACCATCATTTATCCTCTCTACGCAATCGTATCCACTTCGCGCCTTCCTCAAACGCTTCGACTCCAGCCTCGTAACTCACTCCGGAGACCACGTACCTGCTTGCGAATTAGACAATACTAACCTCTCCTCCCGCATAGGCTAGGGCGCACCATTTCTACGAAACATACGCTCGAACATGTTCCAAGCACAACAAAATCCAGGCCGCGGTGCCCCACTGGGTGTGAATAGGTTGCAGAATGGCAAAATGGGTGAGAACGCTCCCAACGTGGTTGTGGGGTATATCGCTGACTGCCATCTGTGTAGGAGGCGCATCTCAATGGGGATTTGGAGCTCCCATGGGCGCGCCAGGCTTATCAAACACGCAAACACGAACAAACGGTGGAGCCATGTCAAGCTTCGCGCAAGCAATGGGTGGCTCGCAGCCTCATACGCCACTGAATCTTGAGTAAGTTACCACGTAGGATGGCGAAAAAGAAAGGAAATAGCCCTGAGGGCAGGTCCGAACTTCAGAAGTCCCCTTCGGACAAGTCTCAAGGTTACAAGCTAGATATTAACGATCGCAGGGAGTTCCCCTCATTGTCGGGGGCACCGCAAGCGCAACAGAACACTACCGCGCAGCAGATGTGGGCGAACCCTACGATACGAGCCGCGCAACAAAACCAGCAGAACACGATCGGACGTCCACAGGGCCAAGGACAACAGCAGGGGCAGGGGCAGGGGCAGGGACAGGCGGCACAGGCTGCGAGCCAGCAACAGCAGAACCAGGGACAGGATGATTCATCCCAAAGTCAGTTTTCTGGTGCTGGTGACGATTATCGATTTGGTGGACAAGGGGGTGTAGGACAGCTGGGGGGTATCCAACCGCAGACGAGCAACGTTGAGGAATTTCCACCATTAGGTGGCGCAGGCGGAGATATTCCACAAGATCGCAGGGCTGGCCTGATACAGAATGCAGCGGCATTTGGAGCCAACGGAAACAACGCCTTCCCTGGCCTTGGACAGACACGGAATGGCCTGTCGAGCCCGACGGATAGCCAGCAAGACCGGAGCATCAACCCTACTGTAGGTGGTAGGGCGTTACCAGGCACAGCATCACGGACGCCGTTTGAGAACATGCGGACAGGCAACCAAGCAGATGGAAACCAACGGATAGGACAGTCAGGGAACATGTTTTCTTTGGGCCCTCAAATGGGCATGCGAGGCGGTGCCGATCTTGCCCCAGGAGGCCAACGACCTCAGCAGAACCAGTTTGATCAAACGTTTGGAGCAGAGATTCTTGGCTCCCCTAATGCGCAAAATATGCTGCATAAGAAGCTATCGGACATGACAGACTCGGAGCGATACGGCCTGCCTGGATTGTTGGCGATGATACCTATGGAAAGTCCTGACTACTCTTCGCTGGCTATGGGCCAAGACCTGACAGTCCTGGGCCTGGACCTAAGTCAGCCAGAGTAAGCATCATATCATCCGGTACGTCCTCACTGCTGATATTCTCGTTAGTAACTCGCCGTTACACCCTACTTTTGGTTCACCGTTCGTGGAGTCCAACGTCAAGCCAGTGATACCACCAGATTTCACCCTGCCCGCAGCCTACACCGTTACGAACGTTCCACCGCTACATTCCAAAATGTCCAGCTTCTCTGCGGAGACACTTCTAGCCATTTTCTATCAGTTCCCGCGAGACATCCTACAAGAAATTGCTGCACAAGAACTGTACAACCGCGACTGGCGGTGGCATATGAAGCTCCAGCAGTGGATGATGAAGGACCCAGACCTGGCGGCGCCCATAAGATTGTCGCCAAAAGAAGAGCATGGTTGGTATCTATTCTTCGACGTCAAGAACTGGAGGAGAGAAAGGGTACGTGTCCTGAGCTGCATATACTTGCCCTTTGTCAAGTGCCAATCGCTAACACAAGACTAGAAAGAGTTTGACCTCAACTATGATCACCTTGATCAGCGTCATGGTAGCCCTGCCATGGCGGGACAGATGTAGTGCATTAATCCAAAGAAGGAGCCCTACGCTTGGTTCTTGGTTCGGAGAACATGATCACGATCTTGTCTTCATATCAAGTGGCAAACCCATGGGACCTAGCGACCATGCCGGTGCGCAATGGTTGGCAGTGACTTCGAAGGGCAACTATACAAATAAAGTTTCCCGAGGGTCTTACGCCTGAACTTGATGAAATCGTGCGGGTCTGCGCTGACATGCATGTGCCTGTGAGGTAAACTGATTCACTGGGGTCATTCAACATGGTCGTACCTTCTCTCAATTGTTAATCGTGACTACGCAACTACCCCACCGGCTTCCTTTCCCTTGTTTATATGCGATTACATTACACCGCCGGCTCCTCCCTTTCTCATCACCAGTCTCCGCCGCAGCAGCCTTCACCGACCATCCATTCTGTGGCTCACTACTCTGCAAACTACTGCCGCTGGACCCTTCAGGTTTCAGTACTAACATACAAACTAACAAATAACAGTCAGACGTTATGTCCTCGCCAGCATCCACCGATCCTGACCATGTCCGACAGACTTTGATGAAGCTCTTTGTTGCCGTCCGCGAGATGACGCCTTCCGGCGCGAAACAGGTCTCACACGCGTCCGACCACTTCAATCTATTGGCGCGTTCTGTGTATAATGGTTGTCGCGTCTGTGGTCTCCCTGGCCATCAGTCTACTGATATTCAACATCCAGCCGCATGTCGCGATGCTCTCCTCTCACTGATCGGCTTTTGGGAGGACATCGCGGACCACGTATCCTTTCTGTATCGGTACTCCGAGCGCTTCCAGAAGGCCATCCAAGCCAACGAGTCGACCTATGCGATGCGTTTGGATGATCGCCCGCTCAAGGGTGGTGATATGGAGATTGTGCTCGTAGATCGCCTGACGGGAAATTTCCTCAAGTTCTTGACGCACGTTCGGGGTATTCGCGCCAAGGTCAACGTGGTGCTCGATGAAGAGGGTATAGGCAGGCACGAGCGAGTGGCCAAGAACTTGGAGGGGTTTTTCCTGGGTGGATTGACATGTAAGCTCTCGCACAAACTTCATGAGAAGACGTAAACTAACTTGTCTGTAGTGTCTAACCTTTACGAGCGCAGTGTGGCGATGGAAAAGTGAGGCTCTCGTCATGTACCTGAACAGTTGATTAAGTGCGGTTCGCGGTCGTCACGGGTATGTCTCAAAATTGCTTCTAAGCATTCTTGAAGTGGATATCCCAGGTATATGGCTGAATGGTGGTGTTCTGAAGCCAACCTTGGTCATCATTATATACTGATATTTGGTTCCTAACATACTTTGAACGCTCATAACTTCCGTTTGGTGCTTTCAAAAGGATATCACTCCAGCCGTGTCAGCATGGCTCTGCAACTTCCAAGACTGTAACCTTGGAAAGGCGCATGTGATTTAGCTTCACACTAGCGTTCCTCCTCTAGTAGTTGCACTTCTTCCGAAACTTCAAACCTCTTGTCAGTCCCTAGATATACACACTTCGGTAGCGCAAGATTTCCACGATAAATCACCTTCACTCATAGCTGTATGGTTATGCTGCCACCGGGACGTGTTCTCCGTCATCGCGCATTCGTCACGACATGTTCCATTGGTACGCGATCTAGGGTGCCACGGTACGCTCTCCCCGCAACCCATAACCGGTCACGATGTTTGATTAACAACCGCTACACCTTCCATATCCGATCCTTTTTAGGAAAACGGTATCACGATACAGCTTTGACTACTACTCCGAAAGGGGGGTTTCCGCCCGAATCATTTAGCTCTTTGCCAATTCTTTTTGATCCCTCATCGCCTTACACTCAAATACTCTGGAATTGGCATGCATGTATAGCTAATCATGTCTGTTCAGTCGCTAAAAAGCTCTGTACGAAAAAAACCCCCCCCGATCGTATAGATTCTATCGTGTGTGTGAGATCCGATGACGGCAGCGCAAGATGCGAAGATGCGATGCAGGGTCCTTTGCTGCAGAACCAGGTTCAGACCTTAGTCGAACCCCGCTCCACGGTGGCAATGAGACCTTGAAAAAGTCGGTTGGTCGTCTTCGGCCCTGATCACCTCTCAGGTAGCCTATAAGCGATGTGCCTCTGTTCATCGGCTGCGTGCTAAACGGTCGACCATACTGCGGGCATAGGTGGGCCCTTCAATTGCCAGGCAAGGTCATGGAATTATACGATCCTCCTTGACGTACGAAAGTTTCCCTGGTTTTCATTATGAAGATTTGATCCCCCCGCCCTTTCCCCCTGAGGACATATCGACATGGAGGCCGGCAATGATGCCACAATGGCATACGCCTTGGGTCACGATAGGGGCGCTGAAATCTTGCTCAAATCTGTTCAAAGGTTAACGCACAAGGAGGCTGAGTATGTCAAGCTGATGCATAATTGAACCCTGCTAATGTCTGTGCTGACAAAGAAACCACATCGGTACCGCAGTGGTAAAAGTGGAAGACATTGCATCTCCAGAAGACGCGCAACTCATCGAGAATAGAGAAGTCTGTGAAAGCTCAGTTGGACCAAGTATACCCTCGAATAAATTCCCTATGTATTTCGAGGAACCACCCAGCGCGACTGAAATCCTCTCTACTCTCTCGGCATTAGAGCTAGAAACAGATATGCAGCCATACAATGATACAGGTATATCAGGAGTGCCCACATATCCGACCATACCGAAGCTCCAGCCTTCAGATGTGACCGATACGATACACCAGGCCGATGGTCTTACTATACCTCGCTCTAAGCCCTCGTTAGGTTCGTCGCACAACAAGCTTCCTACGGTCATCGAATCCAAGCCATCCAATCACCAGCTGACAGGTATATCTTTCGAAGAGGCTGTTCCGACTATCAGCATTACCGAAACTGATCGACTTGTTGCGAGCAATAACGCGATCACCAGTACCTCGAATATGCTCCTCCATCTGCCATCATCACGTACATCAACCATGTGCTCGGCTGTGTCCGCGAAATCACACCAAGAGCCTGGACCTATCCATATCAACCCGTCTGCTCAACTACAGAGTATGCAATCCATAAGCGAACTGGATTCAAGGCTCACGGAAGTTTCTAATTTACGGAAACCCTGGGGAAAGCCACGGTATGATCGTATAAGCGGTCAAGGGACTTATACAACCACTGGTACCCCGGAGTCTATTTCCAAAGTACCGTTAAGCGCCGGCCTCTTTGAAGCCCATTCTCGATTAAACGACAACCTCCTTTCTCAATACGTCGACGAAGTAGCCAAATACGACTGGGCGAGATCGAGTGAATGGGTCGAGCCATGTGCTGTTGACGACGGACCAAAAGAATGGATCGAAGACTATCTTACACGCCAAGAGCAAGCCGATCGTGACGAAGAAAGTGAGAGGCAGCGCCAAGAGAAGCAAGACAAAAGATATAGGGGTATCCGCAGTCGAGTAAACAGCACTGATAAGTTCAGGCGCAAGCTCAGCAAGAAGCGTGTTACAAAAGAATGGGGAAGTTTCGAGGCAAGGCAAGAAAGGAAGAACGCGATGGTTTTTGACTTGGACGCTGGGTCATCTCCTCGTAGAAGGACATCAATACCAATACCTGGGGAAGATCTGGAGAAACCAGAGAGAGCAAGGGCCTTCTCATGGAGTCCTGATACACCCCAAGATCTTATATCGGAAAACGCTTTGTTGAACCAGTCATCTTGGGCGCCAAAACCATCGACACTTAAATCGTCATCTCAGGCACATTTTACGAATCCGTCAGATACACTTCAAATATCGCTCCCGTCACAACATCCCTCTAGACGAACATTTTCTCATAGTTCCTTTCCTCCAAACCATCATCGCTCCACCTCTGCCCTACGGCGAGTAGCGATAGGACATCACTCCCACACTCATTTCAGAACTAGCAGCTGGGAAAAGCTAAAGGTCAAGAGGGTCACGTCGATTGGTTCGAACGTCAAGCGGACCATCTCCACGGATTTCTCACCTGTGATCACAGAGGGAAAGGATAGCGTCAAGGGTTTAGTGGAAAGAGTAGAGAAAGTGGGTGACAATGTGTCCAGAAAGCTTAGCGCAAGTTGGAAGGGGAAATGGAAGGGACTGGGCAAGAAGAAGAGTATGAACGTCAGAGGGGTGCATAGCATCGAGAGAAGCCCATAATATCCATTGCAATATGGCTCAGTAGGACCTTCTCCTCAACTTAGCAGGTCATTGTGTCGATATTCATCCAGCCACTGGAATTGTGGTTCTTTTGGAATCATGCCAGACTTTTACTTCGCTCGCTATGCCCATTCTGCGACATGTTTCCTAGTCACAATTGTTAACCCCAAACAAGAAACTGCTCTTCCGTCGTATTTGAGCTCGTATCGAATCTCAATGCTCCGTCAGCATGAGTGATGACTAACCCTAGTATCCCGGTCACTCTTGCTTAAAACCTCGTCACCACCGCCCCTGACCCACAAATACTTCGACCCGTTACCCAGATCTGATCATGTCTCAGGGAGGCGATGCGGGAAGTCATGTGTCAGGTACCGATGCATCGGCATACGATACACGGGAGGACGGTACCCCTCAGTACCTACTCATTGGTTCTTCTCGATGTTGATGCTTCCCTTTACCACTTCATCGGCTAGACGACCTGTCAGGAATCGTTGGACGATAGCTAATAGGTTTTTTTCCAGGTTGGTTGGTCATTGTGAGCCAAAGTTGAGGCTGCACACAAAATGCATCTCCGATTTGCCTACGTTATTTGACATCCTCTCACGATCATCTCTGATGCACTAGCCAGGACAGCTATAGATTCTCAAGCTTTCTCATAACGCAACATCCACTCAGAAGGAAACCAAGACTCGGGCCACGAAGTCGAAACGATGCCACAGTACTTCCCAACGATCCCCCTTCAACCCTCCCAACCACTACCCCTCCACCGCGGCGTCAAAGCATATTTTTTAAACAACTACCCAGCTCTTTATACGAAGCTCCGTACATTTAGCACAACTCACACGCATCCTTCTCTCTCTTCGCACCCTGTTTCAGCAATATATCCTTGGCCGTACGTTATAACATCCAATTTTCGAGCAGCACAGTCGACATTCTCTGACACTGTAGCAGTCTCGATGCCATACTCCTCCCCAAACGCAAGCCCAACGAAACTCCCTTGGATAGAATATACGTAATGTACCACTACCTCATCCGCGGCGACTACGAAGTCCTTCGCAACGAAGGCCAAGATTTCTTCGACCATCAGCACTGGCACGTCCAATCAATTCCTGACCCTCGCGACTACGACCCAGAACGCTATGCCATCCTTGCAACCATAACACAATATCTCGCACATGGAATAAATCGCCGCATCAAGATCAGCCAGGGGTATCGGAAGGATCTGATAGGTCCATGGCGAACAGCAGCGTACGAATTTCTCCAAGGAACGAAGGGCGACTTGCCGATTTTCGAGACACTGGACAGGGAGCCCAAGTGGGCGGGGAAGGTTAAGATGGTGGAGAGTGGGTTGGAGATCTGTCAGGGGTGGGCGAGTGAGGTTTGGGGAGAGAGGAGAAGTTTGAGGTTTGCAGCGAAAGGGATCATTTCTACGGAGATTGTGGAGTGCTTCATTTGAGGAGGGGGAAGACGAGTAGGATACACAATGTGAGTGCTGTATGTGCAGTTCTTTCTGAGCTTGCTTAATCAGCTAGGAGTTTCGTCTACGCTTTAAGGGATCGCATCCTCGAGAGCCATTCATGTCCCTACGCAGCCTCGTCCTCAATTTCCAAGTCCCCTACCTTGAACTTCTTCCCTTTCTTATCTGCATAATCTGTATGATTGTGGTAATCCTTCACCCTCTCCCTTACATACTCCAATCCCCTCACCGGCTCCTTCTCTCCCGCATCCTCACCAACAAGGCCCAATCTCTTAAGCAACGGGGATGCTACAGGCTTGATATCCACCTCATTTCCTGGCCGAACAAAATAAAACAAGCCAAGTCGGTGAATATGCGCTTGATCCTCTGGCGGTCTCACAACTCTGTGGATGGTTGACTTGAGATAACCCGCAGACCAAAAGGATAGCGTGTCGCCAACGTTGCAAACAATACCATTAGGTATGGGTGGAACGTACTTCCATTCCCCAGCCGGCGTTTTGAGCTGCAAACCCGCGACATCCTGGCTCCAGAGTAGCGTCAAGCTACCGAAATCCGTGTGCGCGCGAGACCAGGTATTCTGGACCTTGAGATCGTCGGCTGCAGGACGAGGGTGGTAGATCATATAGCGGAGATGGTCTTCTGATGGGTCATCGTAACGATGTTGGTCTGAGAAGTAGTTTTCTGGTAACTCTAGTATCAGGGAGAAGAGTGTAAAGATCTTGGACGCTACATCTAGCGATCGACGGGAAAAGGATTCAATTTCTGAATGGAAGGGGTGCAAGAATGAAGGAAACGGTTCGTGGGAGTTTGAAGGGATGAATTTGGGTATGTTGATCGACTCGATGTTGTCGAGGACGGTTGTACCCATTATCGTTTTCTCGTTGGCCTTGTCGTCGTATTAATCAAGTCTGTTTTACTTCCTTTGGTGTTGCGGATGCCAGTAACTTACACCGCGATACCCGAAGTAATTCCCTTTTGAGAAATCACAACGGTACTTTGGATCACCCTTCTCTTCCAATGGCAGGTTGAAGTAAGCCTGACCGATGTCATATTGACGATCGACCTCCTCTTGTGTGAAACCGGTACCAGTAACGCTGAAGAAGCCGGTGTGATGCACCTCCGTGCTTGTCAGAATATAGGCTCGTTGTACAACGTCTGCAAACTCACAGCGTCTCTCAATTCCTCAGCCAGTCTTTGTTTCCCATTGGGCTTATCAAACGTAGATAGGTCGATGACCTTGATGTCTGCCCAATCCAATTTCTCAGTTGTATGCTTAGGTCGCTCCCACTTCGCGATGGAAGGCGGTTCTTGCGGCACCGCTGATGGCATGTTGTTGCTGGCAGTAGTGATGTTTGAGCTCTGCGAACACGACAATTACACGTATATGTATATCACAAAGTTACCCCCGGTCCTCTCAGGCCTATCGTAGTTGTTTGTGTTTCGTCACCCAGATGCGGAGGTGGCGAGCACGCAATACCCCGCCAGATTCCGTGCTCGCATGACTACGTCGCATACTTCATGGTCTTCTTGAACTTCTCCCACAACACTCCCTGTACTCAGCTTTGGTATTTGTGAAGTGCGGTCGCAACCCATGACGGTATGGCAGCCAATCACGTTAATTCGCCGCTGTTAGGCATACTCTGGTGAGCTGCACATTTTTGCTCCAGCTGACAATGCTGTGTGACAGCATTGCAGCCACCGACATATTCTGATACCATTCTTTGCACTCTGCAAGTAGTATCGAAAGCTATCGCTGAATGATGGTGGACCCTGCCGACCATTCAGAGTTTGACACAACATCGGTTTTCCGGCAGCGCGTATCGTGAAGAAGCTTCGCCCACGACAACTGGACGTGTACTACAGTTGTGCGACCTGTGAGAAATAAGAGCTGCTGTGCTTCGTAGCTATGGAGACGTCGAAGTGGGTGTGTGATTGTAGGGTGGTCGCAGCCTCGAGGAGTTACTAGATAAGATGGCTAATCTTCTAATCCGCATCGACGCTCTGGTTTTATCTTTTCCGCTCATCATAGCTCATACATTAGAAAAAGCGACTGAGGCAGACATGACTCCCTCCGAAGGATGTGATGGAGAGGTAGCCAAGGAGGTTGACAACTCGCAAACTTCAAAATCTCCCAGGACTCAACATATTGATACTGTGCTCAAGGAAGCCCACCAGAAAGTCGACGTGCACATGCTCTACTGGTACGCTTTCGTTTTGCTCATCATGCGTATGAACGTCAACAACAGTTCGAATACAGCGATCCTGAACAAGGAGCAGGGTACCGATATAAGGAGGCAACTTGGCAACCTCTCTTCATCTCAATGAGCCTGGGCACTGAACATCTTCTGGTACCCGTACATGCTGTTCGAGCCGATTGCGACACTAATGTTGAAACATTTCTCCCCAAGCATCTGGATGAGCCGAATCATGTTCACCTGGGGTATCGTGTCGATGTGCCAGGCTGCAACAAACAACTACTCGGGTATTCTGGCCTGTCGCTTCTTCTTGGGAGCGACCGAGGCAAGCTTCTTCCCAGGCATGCTGTACCATCTCAGCTTTTGGTGTCCCGTGCATTGACTGCCTTTGCGCATCGCGTTTCTTTATGCTTATGGTATGTTCGCAGGGACGGTCAGTGGGCTACTTGCATATGCGATAAGCTTCATGAATGGGGTTGGTGGGCTTGCTGGCTGGCGGTGGGTAGGTAGCCGAACTCTTGTTGTGTATGTCTGCTAACAAACATCAGCTCTTCATTATCGAGGGTATGTTGCCCATACTGTGCTCACTATACACCCACTTCCGTTTACCAGACTACCCGCAAACTGTCAAATTCCTTAGCGAAGACGAGCGTACCGCTATCCTGGCTGATCTACCACGGCAAGCACCCGCTATGCGAGCGAAAACGTTCGACGCAGATGAGATCAAATCGTTGTTCAGAAGCCCAACCTTTGTCCCGTTCCTCATGATCTGGATAACGCATGGAATTGGCGGGTGGGGTATATCGTTCGTCCTTCCGGCCGTCATCTACGAATTAGGTATCTCTAACACAGCTATGTCTCAGATTCTGACCATACCTCCCTTCACACTCGTATTTCTCATTTTAATGAGTCTCGCACACTTGATCCACAACGAGCGTCTCCCGCCTTGGGTCGCCGGTCTTGGAGTTGAGTGCATACAGATCGTATGTTACGTCCTTTTGATCATCGTCAAACAGCCGGTCGCGAAGTACGTATTTGTCATGATAGCGACAGCGGCCTCTCAGTCTTTCTTCGCGATTATTTGGCCAGAGCGTGTACGTGCGGCTAAGGGTAGCACGACAGCTGGTCTTGCTATAGGGATGACGAACGCAGGTGGGCAGCTCATGGGAATTGTTGGGCCACAAATCTATCAGCAGAGATTTGGTCCCACATATCGAATTAGTTACTCTTGTTCCATTGTGTTGGCTGCGATGTGTTTGGTGACTCTTTTAACCACCTGGTATTTTGTGAGGAAGGGAGACGTAGCGGAAAAAAGATTGAAGGAGGCTGTGGAATCAGCCGCATAAGATTCGCGATACTCAAACACCTCATCATCAAGAGGTTCAGATCCTGTCCACTTGTTGGGCAGGTACCAAAGAGCTCAAATGTATAGATTTGTTGATTTTAGAAGAAGATGCGTATCGAAGCGTGTCGTGATGACAATCTGCACACACCTGTGGACGCGTCAGACTGTGTGTATTAGTCAGCAAGCTAGCGTGCCATTCCGCCCTCAACCCAGTCTCTCAAACGAGAAAGCAGGAGCTCTAGCCTGCACCTGAACGCTAAGTCGATTGTCTGCAGTCAACAACGGCTCGAATTTACGAGGAAAAGATCTTGTGCTCGATAGCACATAGGGCAAGCTCGGCCTATCCATTGGAGAGATTCGTCGCAAAAGGTACGGCACGAACACTCAATTTTATGTTGAGTAAAAAGTGGATAAATACAAGACACCTAACAGACAGCGAGCTGGCTGTTCTACCACTCTCCTTTTTCATCCTTCAGAATATTCTTGCCGTTGGGTATAATATCCGTAGAAAGGAAATGTTCTCAATATACAGGAATCTTGTATGTTACACATGCAACGTAGGCGTTGGGTATTGGTCACCGTCCGAACCGCCTTTTGACCTGATCAGAGAACATTGTTTCCCTTCTGATTCGCCGTGTCCGACCGCACGATCGCCGCCCAATCATGCCAATTGGTTGGGCCTAGAGCATTCGGGCGTTTCCAGACATCCTCCCCGAACTGCTCTGCTATCAATGGACGCTGTGTAAACTCATCCGCTTTGTTTGTAGTTCAACCAGTCAGAGCTAACCACTCCGGATCTGTAGGAGTATTGCAAGGTCCGAGATCGACATACCGAGAGATTCTAAGGGCGCATGGACAGTGTCTTACGTGCGACTGCACTGTTTGTACGATCTTTGACGGTAGTATTTCGACGAAGGTCTCAGTCGGGCAGTCTTGACAGCGCTCAATGTTACACACAAGACCTTTATCGAATTTTCCGCCTTTCTCGAACTCGTGTTTATTCAGCAATGAGTGTTCACTGACGATATCAAGTTTTTTTTGATACGCCAGCCAGATATTGGCGGTTTATGCGGGCATAGTTTCGGCTCGTCGAGTGCGTATACGAAAGAGGGTACCGCGGAGCCGCTGCCAACGCCGCATGTCCAGAGGTGACGCAACAAGAGATGGCCATCCACAGCCAGTATCAACGAGTCTCGGGCCCAGCCGATACCTAAAATTGACGTCGATGTGCGATTCATGTTATGGATGCCTCCGCGGTAGTGTTAGTATCGGAAGTCGCGCATGGCTCTTTGGTAGTCACTCCAATAATACCTATACCTACCGAACGAGATGCAGTGCCCATATGCTCTCTCTTCAGGATAGCACAAAGCAAGTATATCTCCACGCTGAGTCCAAAATTGCCGGTCCTCCAATGGTCCTTCGTAGATTTGCAGGACATGACAGTTACCGCATGCAAAAAACAGTCGTCCATTGGGGTGGTCTTTGTCCCATCGTAGCATGTACTGAGCACGTTGCAAATTGTTGTGCGTAAGATCGATGGAAATACCAAGCAATGGTACAACCTTGAGCCACTGTGAATTGGTATGAGCTAGACTGACCGTGGCGGAAAGAGGAAGTTGTTCGAGGATGATGAGCAGGATTTCGACCGGGAGTTCTTCTGTCCTCCACTTGCAAGTATGGACGGCCTTGTCTTCCATGTGTCCGGTATGCAAAGGCTTATTGCAAATCCTGCAAGGAGGGTTCTCAGGGACCCTGGTGCCTATCGCAGTTAGTTGATTCAGGTGAAGTGAGGGCTGGATATGCGAATTATGAGCTTTTCATGGATGCGGAATTATTCAGAAGAAAATGCCTGGTAGTGAGAAAGGGTAAATGTGGCGACGTCATCCTCCCAAATAAAACCGCTGGATGTGTAATCATGTAGGATCCATAGGTACAGGAAGAATGAGCTGTGAGATGATCGCTATGGTCAAAAGTGACGGCATGAATAGATTCAGTGTAGTAACGCTGCTATTGAGAAATGCAATCCAGTGCGGCTCGGGGCTGTCAGTTGATTGCGAGTGCCATGAGCCTGGTAGAAATTCGCACCCAACGGCAGAGATGCTTCGATGGCAGAAAATAATGTTTGACGCAGGGTGTTGATGGATGAGTCTAGGCGTCGGTGCGTGGAGGCCTTATCAGGGTCGACGAGATCCTGTCGGAGCTTTCGCATCCCCCGATTCCACATTAGCCCAGTTGAAGCAAAACTACGAGCACTTTCGCGTCTCTCACGGCACCGGAAGAGAAATGACAACCGACAGTCTTTCAAGCTTCTGCTCATGCATAACTGTACAACTCTATGTCCAATCGCCGAAACACCAAGAGATGATTTTGGCGGCGTTTGCGGCGATCGATTGCCTTGGAGCCTTGGCGATGTCATTAGCGACGGTGAAATTTGGCCGTAGCGCCTGAGAACCCGATCTGCAAGTTCCAAGTACGGAGTTCCGACTCACGATACTGTCTCTATCCCAGCAGGCTGCGCCTGGGGTAAGGAAGGGTTGTACCGAAAGAGAGGAGTGACGGAGGGGATATATAATGTAGATGTTCGGACGTCCGTTTCGATAGATTCACGCTTGCAGCTTCCTTTTTATCCCGTTCTACACGTTTAGCCGCTATACATTCTACACCTTTGTCAGAATCCTATCTCAGCCACCCAACCCCAAAATCTCCATCCAGACCTTCACCGAATTCTCGCGTCGCTTCTAAGATGCCATCCGCTACAAGTCCGCTCAACATTCTCATAAATGGCTCCGGTATCGCCGGTCCCGTCACTGCATACTGGTTGAACCGCTTCATGCCAACATGCCAAGTCACCATCCTAGAGCGCGCTCCCGAACCACGATTAGGTGGACAAGCCGTCGACCTTCGCTCTTCATGTCTGCCAATCGTGAAGAAGATGGGAGTGTTGGACAAAGTGAAAGAGAAGACGACGACAGAGGTCGGCATGCAATTTGTATACCGAGATGGCCAAAGGCGGGCGACTTTTGAAGCTACTGGAGAAGAGGAGAGACAGAGTGGTATGTTAGAACAGTATCAGGTTGGTACGAGAATCCAAACCTAACTCCGCCACAGCAACAAGCGAGTACGAAATCCTGCGAGGAGACATGGCACGCATCGTCTACGAACTCACAAAGTCCAATCCAAACATAACCTACATCTTCGACGAAATGGCCACCGAGATCCAACAAGATGAATCAAAAGACGGAAAGGCCATCGTCACCTTTAAGAACGGCAAACTTCCTCCCACAGAGTTCGACCTTGTCATTGGCGCAGACGGCCAAATGTCACGAACCCGCCGCATGGTCTTCGGCCATGGGCCCAACAACGACGACTACCTCTACCGTCTCGGACAGTACTCTGCTCTCTTCACCATGCCCCGGGATCCCACCGACACCCAGTATGCGCAGTGGTACAATGCATCCCGTGGCCGGCTCTTCCTGTTACGACCTGACCAGTATGGCACGACGAGAGCATATCTCGCCGTCACCGATGCGAATCTCAGTCGCTTTGACGAGCTAGACAAGCTGTTGAAGAAGGGAACCAGGGAGGAACAGCAAGCGTGGTTTGAAAAGGAGTTTGAGGGCGCGGGGTGGCAGACTGAACGTTGTATACGGGAGATGAAGAAGGCTGATGACTTCTACATGCAGCAAATCGCACAGGTCAAGATGGACACTTGGCACCAGGGACGCGTGGCTTTGGTCGGTGACGCGGCATATTGTCCCAGTCCGATTTCCGGTGTTGTAAGTTTGCCTAACCTTATTTCCCGGTAGCAAAGGTTGCATACTAATGCTAGCAATAGGGCACTGGAGCAGCCATAGTAGGTGCATACGTCCTTGCGGGCGAGGTCTCCCGCAACCAAGATGATATCCCTACCGCACTAGCGAACTACGAACGCGTTGCCCGCGAGTACGTGGACAAGGCACAGAAGCTCATTCCAGGAGCACCGCAGATTGCGAACCCGCAGACGGAATGGGGAATCAAGATATTCAACACCGTAACTGGCACACTGTCACATCCATATATTCAAAAGTTCAGTGGTGTGATTGGAAAGATCATTCCTGCGTTTGGGTCGTCGAAGATTTGGAGCCCGCCCGAGTATGGATCATAGAAATGATGGGTGGCTTTTGTACTTGTTGTTAGCAGCGATGTTGTGCACTGATAATATATGGTACGGATTCGTATTGATGCGCCAACCATCTTCCCAGTGGACATCCTACAGGGAAGATGTCCAGAGAGAGTGAGGTCTCCAATTGATTGTCCGCGCATGTATCCTCCATCCATCTACTGGCTAAGCAGATCTACCCCAACACCTCTCAGTGCATCAACCGCCCACGTGGGATACTTCTCTTTCTCTCCGTTGTACAACTTGCTAAAGAAGTCTTTGACAAACTGCGGATATCGGTCATGTATAATAGCCTCTCTCACCAGTCTCATCAAGTTGAGCTGGTAGAACACATTGTGCATGGTGAGAAGATGGGCCCCAGCAGTCTCTTTCGCGGTAACGTGGTAGATGTATGCCCGGGTAATGCCGAGTCCGCCTTCGGACGTTGGACGGCAGCAAGTGCATTTGCAGCCTTGTTCGATGGGTCCAAAGTCTTCAGAGTAAGCGGCGTTACGTAGGTTGAGGCCACCGTGGGCCGTAATGGCGTTGCCGAAGCGCTGCAATATGTTAGTAAAGGTCCAAGATGAAGCGGAAAATATGCCTTACAGCCGTGCGCGTTGGCCAAACGCAGTCGAACATGTCTGCGCCAAGTGCTACAGAGACGACAAGATCCTCTGGATAGCCCTGGTCATGTCAGTAGGTCGCAATCTGTTGTAAGTCACCTAAGACATACAACGCCCATAACATATCGTGGCTTCTTCTCAGGGAGCAGGTCGGTGCATGTCTTTACGACGCTGCAGTAGGCTGCTTTCTCTTCACCACCAGACAAGCCTCCTATCGCAATACCTGGGGTATCTCGCGCAACCATCTCAGCTGTACATTCTCGTCGCATGTCCAGATCCAGGCCTCCTTGTATAATGCAGAAGAGGTTTTGTCTTTCCGGGTACTTGTGCGCTTGTATGCAGCGGTCGAGCCAGCGTACCGAGCGTTCCATGGCTTCCTTCATACGTGCATGGTCGGGCGAAGTGGTTGCGATAACGTCGTCGAGTTGCATGATGATGTCGGAGCCGATGGAGTTCTGGAGGGAGATGGAGTGTTCGGGCGTGAGCAGCATGGGCGACCCATCGTGGGGACTGAGAAAACGTACGCCTTCCTCAGTAACCTTGGCGAGTTTGAGCAGCGATACCATCTGGAAGCTGGTGTAGGCGTTAGCTGTCGCTCGACTGCGATGAGGTTGTAGGCATCACCCACCCACCGCTATCTGTAGCAGTCAGCACTCCCACCTCTTCGTTCTGTTATGGTATTGTATTTGGCACCTGTAAGGATATTATGTGGCCATGACTGCAGCTTGTGCGCACCGCCTATGGCGTCAAGTGTCGCCTGTCCCGGCTTCAGGCCTCTCCCTCAAGTCAGCAACTGCTGGCACGGAGGCGGCGAGTCTGCCGTACAGATGGTAAGTGTTGTTCAGACATAGCCGACAGCCCTGATCTTCGAGTTGGTCTGGCGTGAGGCCCTTGAGTGAGGCCTGCGTCGCAACAGGCATAAAGATGGGGAGGGGCACAGGGCCATGGGGCAGATGCAGCGTTGCAGCGCGTGCTTTGGTGACCTGGAGCTGTCAGAACGTGTTGCAAAGGCAGAACTCGGATGGCACATACTGAACACTTGCCCAGCAGCTCAAAAGTGAGCGCTGAAGGCATCGAGACGGGTGCCATGATGCGATTGGACATTATTTGCATCCCGCAGTCGACGCGACACTGCGGCCGATGAGTCGGTTGCGGCCCGTTCGCTTAGCGCGGCTGCCTGGTGTCAATCATCACGATCTATGCCGGAACCAGCCAAATACGGTTGATACTCAATGTGCTTGAGATTTCATTCTGTCAGAGGGAGGTTGGTGTGTCGAGCATTCATGAGATTCGGAAAGATCAGTTGCTACAATGTGTTCGCATACATCCACGATAATACATGTACATCCCAGATAGAGTCATCAAAGACTAGACCATCCACGGACAAGGAAAAGAAGGACATGTTCTAGATGAACATCTTGTCGCCATGGTATTTAACACCCTCTCTGTATGCAGTAGACTTGACCGACGCCTCAACCTCTCGCTTCGGGAAACCCTTGAAAGACCGCGCATATGTCGCGACGGAGTGAGCAATGAGCTGTGGAGTGTTAGCAGGATTCCCCTCCAAATCGATTTTCGGAAATAAGTACCTTTGTGTTGACAACCCACGCGGTCTCGTTGAGGTTTGAAATGTCGTCGCAAAGCTGGTGGTAACAGTTGTCATACCAATCTCCCGCCTTTCCACCAAACATCTCAACCTCCTTCTCCGTCTTGATACCCTCAGCTCCCGTGGCAATGCCACCACCAGGAATACCGTTTCGGATGAAGCCATCATAGTCACTGCGACCATCAAAGGGAATGAAGGTGTAGTTCAGACCTTGATCCTTGTACCATTCAATGTACAGATCGCGCAACTCTTCCGAACCATTGGGGTTCAGCGCGTTTGTAGCATTGTATATTTGGTAGGCGAAATTTGGACTGGCCATCATGTCGTAATCCATGAAGAGACGGATCTTCTGGTTCTCCTTTTCGGGCAAGGAGGCGACGTAGTAGTCAGAACCCAGCAGGCCTTCCTCTTCACCTGCCCACCAAGCAAATCTCACACAGTTGGTGACATTAAACTTGGTAAGCTGGGTGGCAACCTCGAGTAGTGACATTGTGCCCGATCCATCATCGTTGATTCCAGGTCCTTCGGTAACGCTGTCACTGTGGGCACCGAGCATGACGCAGTTGTCCGGATCGCCAGCTGCCGTTTGCGCGACAATGTTCACAGTCAGAATCGTGTTCACTTCGGCATCGATATAGGCGATCGCATCAACACGCTTTTCTTTTTCAAGCTTCTTCAGGATTGGTTCAGCTTCTTCACCAGACAGACCAAATGTGGCAATGTGATCTGGTGATGGCGTTCCAAGGGTACCTGAAACAGCATCCTTCTCATAGTTATAGACAATGGCAGCGACAGCACCTTTGCGACCGGCGTTTTCCGACTTGGTACCGAAGGGGCAGACACCGCGCTTCACGAAGGCAATGTTGCCAGCCACCGAGTCTGGGTAGTCAGATGCCTGGCAACCCTCGTTTTCAACGAAGACAAGATCACCATGTACGGGCTCTTTGTCTTTGGTGGGTGGCGTCAACCCCATGGGCCTTGCAGACTCGGGTACGCCATCGCCAATGACAAGACGCGATTCGAAGACATTGCCAGAAACAGCTGGGAAAGTCTGATTGGTGATCGTGTAGTAGTCGCCAAGCTCGAGAACAGTTTTGTAAATGTAGGACAGCGTCCCGAGATGGCCTGCAACTCCATTAATATCAGCAAGCAGTACGGCACGTGTGCAGACATACCAGCGCTCCCGATGACTCTGGTAGGGTGATTGTATTCCTCCTCGCCGAGCTTCGCGATCTCATACATCTCCTTAGCGCGCGCCATCAACCTGTCTCCACTGATGAGATCTTGAAGCTCTGTGGAGTTGACCAACGGTTTCGTTCCATGTGGATGTCCGAGCGGCGCTTGATGACTGGACGATAGGAGCGGGATCTGAAGCGCAGTTGCGCCTGTGATGGCTGTGCACAGCGCGAAGCCCGAATAGAAGACCATATTGTAGATTGTGGAGATGGAAAGGTGCGGAGATGAGACAGGTGAGATGGATGATGTTTGTATGTTGATAGACGTGTCGCTGTTGCCATGACGCTAGCACGCGCCTACCGATAACACATGTCCCCGTGCACGAAGCCAGGTGACTGCCCAGGTGATCACGCTCGAGCGCGTACCAAACACTCATTTGAACTTTGGTGTTTCTTCAAACTTCATCACTGAGACTTGCTGAGCGCGAAGTGGGAAGAGCATCATACAGTAAAGATGCAAACCTGGAGAGTTTGACTATACGGACACTAGTCTATCATATGCAAGGTACAACAACCACTCCGGGACCAATCAACCCGAGCTCGAGCTACAACCTGATCATCGCATCACGAACATCGATAGGCAGTGCTGTTTATATGTAAGCACTGGTTGAATCGCAATAGACATTGCATTGCCATCATTCGCAATTTGTCGGGCCTTCTCGACCTTGCGATCGATGGGATATCGTGCGTCCCAATTTCAGTCGCCATCCCGCCGGAAACATGATTCTGCACTTTTTGTTCTGTAGCGCGGTCGATGCAGGTGAGATTTGGAGGCTGGTAGTATCCAGCCTGCCATTGAGTGGGTCGCATTTGCCAGTGGAGATCGAGACCCCAGCCCCTTGTTAAACCTGAGATGTGGAGTCTGGGCCCACGTCAATGTGCATGCAGCTGAAACCCTGTTCTGGAATACGCATCAAGACGCAGCCAAGGGGTGTCAAGCATTGCCAGGGACGTTGTGCGGTGCTTGGTGACGTGTCTAGGGCAAATAAGCTCAGCTAGACAACAGATGAAAATGTGGCAGGACGAATAGAGCCCAATTAAATGGCGGTATGATAGCCAGTCGTAGAGTTTCGGTGTAGCCCCGCTGCGACATTTTCGTTGTTTGGCGATCATAGCGTCGAGGCTGTGTGTTGTATTGGACGCGCCCGTTGCGATCTGCTGCACCTCGTAAACAAGGAACTACACTGCTCCTCCCGAAATGACGCCCGGCCCTTTTACAATGTCTAGTCTCACCAGCCCTCTTGTGTTTCCTTTTTACCTGCCCTCTTACACTACCTCTTCGATTGCAGCCGCATGAACTGCATTCGCTGCAGGCCTACTAACACGCGCACCCTGAAACACCAGTTCCTTCAGGGCCTCACCCGTGCAGTCAACGCCCGCACCTACCATCGACTGTGAATACTACACCTCAAGCAACCCACTCTAACCAATACCATGGCGCACCGTTCAAGAAGCTCGCGAGACTATCCTAGCGGTCATGGGCACCGCTCATCGCGAGAACGACGATACACCACCGAAAAAACCACACGCAACGAGGACCGCCGTGACAGGTCTAGACGTGGCTCGTCTCTGCCGCAGTACAACCACAATGGCCACAGAGTGACTCCAGGCCTTCATCCTGAGGGCGAGAGTGGCAGGAGAGGATTCAACCCGATCAAGTTTCTCGTGATTTCTGGCAGGAGTAGCAGCACTCCGTCTATGCTAGTGAACTGCCTCTGGCCTATCGTACCCATTGCGATCGCATTGGTGCGTCTAACTTACCGAGACATGGCTTGCATATACTGACTACTTCGATAGCACTTTGCGAAACCTGAATGGCATCTGGCAATCTTCATCACCAACTACATCGCCATGCTGCCGGCAGCGAACTTGCTCGGCTTTGCCGGCCAGGAATTCTCCCGCAAGATGCCCAACAAGGCCTTTGCTGTTGTCCTTGAAACGACATTCGGTTCGATAGTCGAAATCATCCTGTTCATGGTCTTGATAGGGACATCCAAGGGCAACTCCAACGTACAAGTTATCAAGGCTGCCATCTTGGGATCTATCCTTGCCAATCTGCTTCTCTGCCTTGGAACATGGTAAGCACTATTTGGACCATCAATCGAGCCATCATGCTAATATGCTGTAGCTTCGTTTTCGGCGGTCTCAAGAACGACCACCAAGAGTTCCATCCTGCTGTCTCTGAGAACGGTAGTGGCTTAATGCTTGTCGCAGCGAGTAAGTCAACCGCCTTCACGCCTCGTTCGACGTCCGATGCTAACCTGGGTAGCTGCGCTTGTATTGCCTGCTGTATTCTACGCGTACCTCTTTCAAAACCCCGATTACGAAGCAGGCGTCGACATCGCTTACCACACCCGTAAGATCTCTCGCGGTGTGGCCATCATCTCCATCATAGGCTACTTGGTCTACCTGTACTTCCAGACTGTATCGCACGATGGCCTGCTCCACGAGATCTACGAAGCAGACGACCACAAGGACAAGGACCGCCACGAGGAACTGGCGAAACCCAAGCTCACTCTGACTGAAGTCATCGTCGCTCTTGTCCTCTCGTTGGCTTGCGTAGCGCTCGTCGCCATCTCCCTTGTCCTGGAGATCCCGCACATCGTGGAGCGTGGTGTTAGTGACGCTTTTGTTGGTCTCATCTTGATCCCGCTCGTCGAGAAGATTGCCGAACATCTCCTCGCCATCGATGAAGCATATGATAACCAGATCAATATGGCTCTCGCGCACGTTCTTGGTGCGTCTATCCAAACAGCCTTGTTCAACGCACCGCTCGTGGTACTTGTTGGCTGGGGTATCGGTGTGAGCATGGACTACAACTTCGCCATCTTCGACGCTGTCGCCTTGATTCTTGCAGTTCTGGCTGTTGGCTCTTTCCTCCGTGATAGGAGTTCAAATTACCTCGAGGGTATGCTCTGCGTGATGACGTACGTCATCATCGCAATCTGTGCCTTTTACTTCCCCAACCCTGCGCACCACGGTGCTTCGGGGGGTAGCGCTGAGGGCGGTGTAGAGGGTGGTCACTAGCAACACTGGTGGATGTGATCAGGACCCCTCACATTAAATTGGCATCCTCACGGCTATGGTGTTCGGAGTTTCTCCAGGGCTGTACCAATAGTCTGCAAGGAGCTTGGCAAAGTTTTGCAGGCGAGCATCTGCGATGCACTCTCTTTCTTTCTTCGAGCGTTCTTGTTCTTCAACAGCTGTAATTAGCGAGCGAGAGATACCAATCCTACGTACATGATACAATTCTTCTTGACTGCTGCATACTGCAAGACTGTGTTCGTGACTGCCCAAACTCCACCTCCGACAGTGGCGCTAGACCACGCACGACTAGCCTCGCGCATTGACCACCACACACATTACGCGAATTCTCAGTCGTCCTACCGACATTTCTACTCTCCAGCGACAATCCAACTAACCCGACAGCCACCGCCCTTCCCACGACAACCTCTTCTCCCAGCTCACACATCAAGTCGCCAAAATGGGTCGCGTCCGAACTAAGACCGTCAAGAAGTCCGCCAAGGTCATCATTGAGCGTTACTACCCAAAGTTGTCGCTCGACTTCGAGACCAACAAGAGGATCTGTGATGAGATTGCCATCATTGCCTCCAAGAGGCTCAGGAACAAGATTGCTGGTTACACCACTCACTTGTACGTCTACACACTGGGGTCGCGGCAACGGGAGTGAGGGGCTGGACCTAGAAGGCCAAGAGCGGGTTGCGCGGAGCAATGGCTTTGCGCAAGCTCTTTGGTCCCTCAACGGGGAGCCACTTACTTACCAAAGCCGGAACGCCCAACAGGCAATTCGCTCTTTGTACCAGACGTCAGACTAACCGTTCGCAGGATGAAGCGTATCCAGCGTGGTCCCGTCCGTGGTATTTCCTTCAAGCTCCAAGAAGAGGAGCGTGAGCGAAAGGACCAGTACGTTCCCGAGATCTCCGCTCTCGACTTCACCCAGAACAGCGAGTCTGGCTCGCTCGACGTCGACCAGGAGACCAAGGACCTGCTCAAATCCATGGGCGTACGTTACTCCTCTACCCACACCACACCACCATGTTGTTTACTAACGCATTCGACAGTTCGACAGCATCCCCACCAACGTCATCGCCGTCTCTCAACAACAAGTTGTCGAGCGCGGTCCCCGCCGCTTCAACGACCGCCCCGCCCGCTCGTAGATACGAATGCGCGACCCGCCGGTCTCCCTTCTTCCTCCTTCCTCGGCTTACTGAAAATATGGTGTCTGGGAAAGGGTTTCTGCCACGACTATGGCATGGTTTTACGGCTATATACGGCGGCATGATGATCAGGAGTCAATGAAACAAAAGGTTCTCCCCCCACTAGGTGTCGCTGAGTCCGAGTGTCGCAAGACATGAGGATGACGCTTGATTGCCATTTCCCCTTCCCATGCCCCATGCGTGATGTGATGCTGGAGTGATGCCGAACAAGAAGAGACACGAATTTCAGAGGTATGTGAGTGAGTTCCGTTGCACTTTCAATTTATGAAGACAGAAAAGAAAGGAAAGTAGTAGGTACTTATCAAAAGGTTACCAGATCTCAGTTCAGTGGGCAACAAATCTATGCATTTTCTTCGTCCATCGCATGCGGCTCATGGTCTGTGATATGCTACTTCTATCAACACAAAATCAACCTGCTCAGTAGAACCAGCACTGTAGCCCGTCATCGACGGCCAGAGGCACCGTTGGCATCGCGCACAGGCCAAGTCCCGGCATACGCTTTGCCTACGGGGTTATGCTTCAAGTCCTTAGCCGTTGTGACATCAACAACTTCCTCCACGGCAGCATTGTCGCTCTTTTGGCCGTCTCCCGCACCTACATCCAACACCGCCTGATGCAAACTGCTCCGGTTGTTTGATGCTGCACTGTTAGAAGGCTGCACTCTAGCACTCGATGAGGACTTCATAGGTGTAGCTATCACTGCTCTTATTGTACTGATCGTCCGTGTCTCGGGATCAGCAAATGTAATGAGAGTCGGACCGGGCCCTTGTTCTAGGCTCGGGAAACGCGTATGATGTTGTTCGTGGTCTTGATGCTGTGGGTCTGAGATCTCACTCCGTTTGTTGATACCCTTGAGCCGTAGGAGAGAAGAGATTGCTGGAGAACCTGAGTCTGTGGGTGAGGTTGGATCTGTTGCTTTCGGGGGAGCGTTCTGTCGGCTACGACGCTTGGTGTAGTAAAGGGCTGCCAAGCTGAAAAGTAGAATGACTACGATTGCCATGATCAAACCGGCTGTCGCTGGACCGGACAAGGCCATCGTGTTTGTCTCTTTGATCAGTGGTAGCGGTGGTTGAAAGAGTCTTGATTGTTGAGGGTGGACGAATAGTAGCTATTCTATACTTTGTAGTCTATAAATGGTGATTTGATTGACCAGATAAGGAAGGAGCTGGAAGTAGGTCGTGCAAACGCATGTTCACTCTGTTTGTAGATGTTCATTGTGATAGCCGTCGGGTAGGTGCATGTTACACGTAGAACTTTCGAAAATATCCTGTTAAGAGCCATCGTATTTGCGTGACGCGTATGGGATGGATGGGAATGAACCTCAGGATTGATGCAAGGATCATATCGATATCGATCTCTACGTACTGCGAATATTGGGCCTTGGAGAGTTGCCCTTGTTGCGCTGGCTTGATTTGACGCGGACACGTCTGGCACCGCACCGTCTCGTCTGCTCAGCACGGACAGAGGTATAGATACCTTCACTTTTTGTGCAGCGTCATCATCGTGCTAGGCTAGATGGCAGTGATGACAGTGATGGTAGTGTGCAGCTTTTGGATTGCATAGAAATATTTTGAAGAGAACTACGGCTCTCCTCTTAGGCCATGCTTCTGCAATACAGGATATCTAACGTGCTACTGTACTGTAGGGAAAGTTGCGTACTCTCAGGTATTCATTTGCAACGTCGGAAGCATGTGGCTTCCGCATGTGTCGCTGCCACAATAACGAACATGAATTCTCGTACTAGTCACCGGCACGCTCACTATCCATCGATCTTCCCTTATTATCGCACACTACTGGTTATAGGCATTGGTCGGATGATTACGGGAGGGCAGGGGGCATATGATTGATGATGATGGTGTAATGGCTAGCGGACACGGGAATCCGCCAATTCGGAAGCGACAGATGCCGGAGGCCGGCTGATTCATCCATAATCTTAAACACTCGCGACCACCTCTACAACCCTTCCATCTCCTATCCATCAACATCATACACCAGCCTGGATATACGTAGCGCTTCCTCAATGTTGCGACGCGTCCTGATATTGCAGCGAAGCTAGTCAGGCCTTCCTATACCCTGACGCAAGAACGCCGTCTCCTCATCGAGCACAGGCTGCTATCGACGCGTCCAAAACATCCATTCCCTATCCACCAACACCGTTCCTAGTACAATCGTCAATACCATGAAGAAAGCGAAAAAGAGCTTTGCGAGGGGAGGCGATCTCCCTTCGCGCGATGATTCTGGACTTGATGTTGGTGTAGGTGCAGAATCGACTGCAGATACTTTCGAAGACAGTGATGATTTCGGTACAATTACGACCGTTGTAGTTGTGGCACGTGGCCATGCGAACCCCCAATGGAGGGCATGCGTAGCGTCGGCGGTTTCGGAGGATACAGCAAATCTGTAGAACGGCGTTCCACGTGCAGTATGATGGCCAGGACCCAACGACGCGGTTGCTCTCAAGACTGAAATTGAAGCTGCTAAATCCAGAATAAAAAAGAGGTGTCGAGGCATCATCATGCCCTTGAAGAACTCAAGGCGGCTTAGACCGACGCGTGTATCTGAGGACTTTTCGGGAGTAGCAGCTGCTTGCGGATGAGTACGCGTATCTTGGACGGCGTTGCTGCAGTCCTGGAGCTTGATATCATCATCAGCTCTTTCGCGCAGAGAATTGCGTGCTTAAGAGGGCTTAGTAGGCATGGCGTTATGTGGTACTGACAGGATAGATGCTGCCATGCTTGTGATTTGGTTGCAGAGATATCCAATCAGGAGGATACTGAATGCTTCAGGGTAGCTGAAAAGAGTTGATACTGACGTCCGCACACGTAACAAACATGTGACAAGGACACAGCGCATCTCAAACGGAAGTCGTGGTGAGCGCGGTATAGCCGTTGCCCGTCAAGAAGCGTGGCGCATGAGCCGCACAGTTTACACGTACCTCAATCCGCCATAGCTTACTTTTATGTGTCATGAACCGCAGATACATATCAGCATGCGTCCAGGTATCACATGCTCTGACACTGGAGGCAGACACTATGTAAGGAGATGCATTTGACGGCACTTTACACGTTTATAGACCGGGCTCGGAACCAACTGATGTCATTCCATTCTCGGAAGTCTTCTAGATGGTAGGATAATCTGCATATATTCATTCATTTGGCAATCGCCTTGCCAGCATGGTTGCAGTACTCTAACCAAAACCCGTTGTACATTCCGCGTATCTCCAAAACGTAGGCCAATTCTCACCCCTATCGCTAGCATCTCTCGATGGGCAGATCTATGGCAGCATATCTACTCGTCCTCGGTCTCCACAACCTGGGCTAGTAGGTTCGCTGGAGTTGTAGAGTGGAGGGCTTCGTCAGATCGCTGGCGACGTGGTGGGAAAGAGAACTTGATCTGCGAAGGTGGCGCGGAAAAAGGAGCGTGGGATACGGGCGTAGACTGGCCAAACTCTTGAAGCTTCTTTTCGAGATACTGGATGCGATCATCTTGCTCTTGGGTGTGTTGCATCTGTTCTTGGAACATACCGAAGATGTAGTCGTGCTCATTGTATAAGCGGTCGAACTTGAGGGCGGCGTTGTTCAGATCGCCTCGAATACGAAGATGCTCGCGATGGCTCTCCAGCTTGATGCTCGCAATCTGGCGACGATGGGCTTCGGCAAGATCTCGAAGCTGCTTTTCGTGTACCTCACCAACATTATCCGTAAGGAAGTTGGTGAGCATTCTGTTGGCGAATAGGTGCGTAAGAAGCCCCATTGCGACAGCGGTAAAGACTGAGACCAAGAGCATGATCTCGCGGTTGGTGATGAGTTTGGTCTGAAGCAGTTAGTACTTGAACATGTGGAACCTGTTTCGTTTGACGCACCTTGGGCCAGACTGAGAAAAGAAGAGCAAATATACTCGTGCACAGGAAGAAGGCGAGCAACTCGAAGTTGTTGAATCCCATGGTAGCGGTGTATTCTGTAAATGAGACGTGAAGCAGGAAATCCTCAAGCCGTATCGAGCTCGAAAAGAGGCTAGGCTTGGCAGTCTAGCTGAATCTATGACTGGAAGTAGATGGGATGAAACGTCGACCTGAAAACTGGTATCATGTCACGATGAACCCAGGGTGACTTCAATGAAGTATCGGAATATATCAGTATCATACTAAGGCACAGACCTCTTCCCTAGTCTCACATGACATCTCAGTCTAGGTGGCAAATATCACTGGATAATGTCTCGAGGGTATATCTCAGAATGTTCCATTCGAACATATACGCGTTAGACAGTGTAAGTATGTACAAGAATGTGTTTAGAGAGAGGCCGAAGCCGACACGATGCCACACCGATAGATATGGATCGAATACGATGCACCGAACGCCGTTCTATACCTTTATGCAGAATACATGATACCCAAAGAACGCCATGGCCATGCATTAGATCAGGCTGAAAGCGACTAGACTCGCACTATGAGATAACTTAGGAAAGATCCATAGGTTCGGCAGCGTTGTTGCCGGCCCCGATTGACGCGCGCTGTTCTTTTATCGCCGGAGGAGCAACCGGTGAGAAATTGTTCTGAGGAGGTGGGGCAGCAACATTGATGCCAGTATTGATATTATCGTTTCGGACTTGAGGAGGCGCGACATACCCCATGTGAGGCTGGGCGTAGATCGGTGGTGTCGCTGGACCAGAGGAGTTGCGCGGCGGCTTCCGACCACCAATGCGCTGAGCTCGAGGGGCAGGGAAGCAAGCGTTCTTGATACGAGTCTGGAACTCTTGAGCGAAGTTGTCGTATGGCTTTTTGTCCTCGGACGTCTTCCAGCCCATTTTGTTCTTCATGCATTCAGCCTTACGATGGCTAATCGTGGAGCCTTCGATACGGATGCCGTTAGCCTCGAAGCGGCGGCAGCAGTCGGAACGCGAAAGGATGAGAAGTACAACGAGGAGGCTGACGTTGTCGTTGTCCAGAAGATGAGGACAGAAGTCGCAGACATTGCAGGCAAAACGGCGCATATCTTCGAGTTCCTTGGTATCGGTGCAGTTGACGAAACGCTCGGCCATGGAGAAAGGGCGGACCATATCCCTACATATGTGGTTCTGGAGAACATTGGCTACCGAAGAGACGGAGACTGGGTAAATACTTGAGCGGTCGATTTTGCTGGTAGCAGATGAAGAGACGGTGCCAGCGATGTAAACGATCTCGATGTCATCGAAGGGACCACGGTCAAGCTTAATGTCCTTGAGACTCTTTCCCTCCTTTTGAGCCTCTTTGTAAGTCTCAGCGTTCTTGATGCCAGCCTCACGTGCCGCTTTGACCGCCTCACGCGGTGTAGTGAAGCCGTACTCTTTGGCAAGTACTACAGAGTCTTCGTGCATCTCAAACTTGGACAGCTTGCGCTCGACATCTGGGGCGCGTATCCAATCCTCGGACCAAGGTTCCTCGGCGAGGACCTTGTAAAAGACCTTGGTAAGTGCGCGAAGCTTGATCTCCAGATCGGTCATCATCCGCCGGCCAAAGTAAAGCTCATCGGTCTCAAAGAAGGCATTCTCAATGAAAGCCTTCCGATCCTTCTGAGTAAGCTGGCCACGTGAGGGGTCATTCTTCCATTCCTGGATGATGTGCATGAACTTGGCGTGAAAGATGTCATCAAAGTGTTTTGATGCAGGGATAGCTGTCGCTGCACGTTGTGTTAATTCATGATCAGAAATACGGCTTATTGTATTCACGTACGCGTTGGTGTCTGGGGGTGTTGTAATGGAGAAGGTGAGGCAGCAGCGGTGTGGATGACTGGAGCAGGCGACATAGTGATCCAAGCGCGATATAGTGACCTGATATACCGAAGGAGGTAACTTGAACACTCGCAGGTCAGTATAGATGATCAAATCCAATCAGATCTCGATGAAAACAGATGGTGTTGGGGGTGAGGTTCGTGGCTGAGTTAAGTGTTGGGGGTGGTTGGGTTGTCGGAGCGTGAGGTTGTAGGCAAAAACATTCACGCTCGCTAACTACCGGTAGCGTGGGCTTGGCAGAGCATTGGAGCTGCACGTGACTACATGACTAGCCAGTATGTGGCCTCAACAACCTCGGGTGAACGTCATATTTTAGCGCGTTCGATAGCAACGATGAATCTGGGCCATCCGCCAGGCACCTCAATCTTTTAGCCCACGATCCATCAACGACAACTGCATCAACGGCTTAGACGTCCGTACATGCACCCATTATCGCCGGAGTGGGCCCGGGTGCGCGTAAGCTACATCTCCCTTCGCATTGCTTTTCTACAGCAAAACCCTCAACTCATATGCGTTCAGTATGCCTTGATTGATGTCTCAATGTATCATGTACCGCGACGGGTACAGGTAAACTCGCAACGAAGGAAACTGCATCTGTTAGCATGTCACAGCGATTGTTGTTTTCGACTTGGTTCTCGTGTCATTTTGGGAAGAGTATGGGAAGTCTCGATAGACTGTGTTGCCTCAGATGTGATAGGCTGCCTGCCGGCAGATTGACCGAACAGTTGCTTAGCTGGATTCGGACAGTTGTAACGTACGAGACGACACCCATGGTTTATGCGTCGATGGAACCAGGAGCTTGAGGCGCTGGGTCATTTTCAATCATTCGCGCCGCAATATACGCTGAATGAATTACTGTTGGCAGGTTTCTAGTACCTAGATTCTACGAAGGAGCTTATTCTTCATAAGTTATACCTTAGCTATACTATATCCTAAAGATATACATAAACTTTTATATCATAACTCTACTTAGAAGGTAACTGTGTATACCTTTAGAGTACCTTTCACATATATTCTAGTAGGGTACAACTCAATAAGAACGAGCTACTTCGTACTAAGCATTTAATAGATATATTAAAGCTGTGTTACGGGCAAAGCCGTCGTGAACCGCCAGCCTAACGAGACCTTTGTCGGTCAAGTACATTTCTGTAGTAAAGCGCAGTAGAACCCGACTAGAGCCAAATTTTCTCTCCGTGCGGGAAGAAAATTTCGTAGCTCCGACATTCTCCCATCCTCCTTCTGGCACTCGACCGCTAAATCCATCTGCCATGTCGCGACTGATCCTTCAAGCCCGACGTACCCGTACCCCAATCGCGCAGCTATGTCACATTCTCGCACTACCGGCTGAGCTCCGCCTGCTCATATATAGCCACTTGGTTCCTGAAGGCTTCCTCTCGAACGCGCACCACAAAAGGTACGCTGGGCTCTTGCTCTCCTGCTCCCAGATCTACCACGAAATGGCGACTGAAGCCATCCGCCTCGCACCTCCCATTCTGCACGAAATATAAGACACTGTTAACTCAGCGCTGAAGAAGCCACGGTCACTTTGCCCGAAAACCTTTGCTTCGTTAATGCACGTCACAACCGGAATCCCGCGGTGAGTGATTAACAAAACGCTCATCATGAACGGCATATTCATTTCTATGATACCATTACTAGAGCTTCACCTCGCCATTCTAACCATCGGGGTCGAAGAGCTAGAGAGTGAGTACGATGTCTGGCAGATGTTCAACACCAAGTTTCCACATTCAATGCAGTCATGGAGGAACAAAATGGAGGCAAGCGGCACCGCGTTTCGTCCCGGATGTCCAATGGACAGAGATCGTCACCTCCTCACGACAACCTACGCGCATATCGTTAAGCTAGCGACTTCGATTACTAGTCTCGTTACACCCGGTCTTTACAACGGAAAACACCGGCCAGATAACGCCTGGTGTATCCGTCGTTCGTCTCTCTCTTCACGACCGCCACTGCCAGCGAACACGTGCAATGTTCGGGAGATTGTACTCCGCCTAAAAAAGCTTCACAATGAAGATCACTCTCTTGGTGGTGCCCGGCATCGTCGGCTCGTATGTCCATACGGCATCACGAGCACGCGCCATCGCGGCGCTACTACGGGTCTTCGATGGTCCCCAACGGACGAGACTCTTGCTTTGTCGGAGGAGAGGTAGAATCTCAAATGAGCTGATGAGACGGGCAAAACAAAAGACTGTTCCAGAAAAAAGCCAGGTGTCTTTATCTGGAAGAAGTTGAGGGAGGAGCGGCAAAGCAGTGTGAAGAAAGCACTGAAGCGGCTGTTCAAGCGATCATAGTTGGCACTGATATAGCGACAGCTCAAACTGGTCAGGCAACCGAAGCCTGTCACTAGTGGATTATCAAAGGTATATCAGCACTGGATGATTTGAGGATTCATCGCGGTATCTTACGGCATGATGGTAGGAAGTTTGAGAGCACACTCAAACTTTGGAAGATACTATTTACCTCTCCTCGCTGCGATTGCCAACTTCGTCTTCGACCGAGACTGCCGCTTCCAGATCACCTATCTTTATCATCTCCTCATCGCTATTTTCCTGCGCATCCATGTTTACATCATTCGGGTCATCCGGCTTCACCCATCTCTCAGGCCATTCAAACGTCTTACTCTCCACGATGCCTAGTATTTTGTCTATGTTTACCTGCAACTGTGCCTGGGTTGTAACAGGCCACATCTCTACTGCTGCTGCTTCCTCCTCCTCACCAGCCACCCATGCGGCAATCGGCTCGCGTATCCCGGCCACGAATCGTTCAAGAAGGTAGAGTAGGCTGCGTGCTTCGAAAAGCGAAATTGTAGAGGTAGACTTCGAGGTGCGGATAGCGCTGTGTAGAGTGGTCAAGGTTTTCCTTTGAGGCGAGGATATTGGTAAGATTGTTCGTTGAATTATGAAACGAAGGGGTAGTGCGCCTTGAGATGCGGTATCGATGAAGAAGCGTTTTAATGGATGTAACATGAGGCTATTGCCTAAGATGCTGCGCGTGGACTATGCGTGACGGTCATTTACTCTGAATACACATGACGTATAGCCTTGTTCTGTGATATAATCACTCTGCAAAGTATGAGCTGCAGCAAACACACGCAATACACATATATCTACTAGATTGGACACACAATCTCCAAGTCACTCTCAACTGGGCAGGTATCCAAAAAAAAAAATGGCATCACAGAACCACAAATTCACTGGGCCTATCGCCGAAATGATCAACAAGATCTCCCGAGCCGTCAAAGAAGCCGACACCAGTACCCCTACTTCCCTTCGCAACCACCGCCGCTACCTATACCTAGTCGAGCGCCTGGGAAACGAGATGAGAGCCCAGATTCTCATTTGGCAACGTGATGACCCCCGTGCCGAAACTGACAACGTCCTTTTTGCTGCTGTCGACAAGGAGTTGGGTCTACATCGCGAGCACCATGATGATGATGATGATGATGATGGAACGACTCCGCTGCAACTCGGTACTCTACTTGAAGCTTCTTCAGATATGCAACAAGCACCACCACCCCATCGCCATCAGCGTGGAGTGACTCCGCAGCAGACAGGTGCTCGATTTGCAGATTTCCCAGAAATGCTGCCGGCACCATCTTTCAGGCAAACGGCGCGGAAACTGGGCTTCGCGACACCGTCATCTCCGCCTACGAGTGCAGCGCGACCGGATCGTCGTGCGGCAACAGAGGACAAGGAGGAACATGCAGATGCGTTTCCCACTCTAGATCCACAGACGACACAACTCAAGGCTAGGGTTGAAGGCCGCGGTGCCTATGTTGGAAGTAATCAGAGCACTGCGGTAGACTATCCATCGAGTCCATCAAAGGAAGGTGAGTGAACGTTTGCGGGTTTTTTGAGATGCCTGGAAAGTGTCCAGTATGTTAGGGGAGCGCAGTAAAGGCACATTGCGATATGAAGGATGAGAAATGTATTGAGTTGTCGGATGACGTGTTATGATGATATCATTGCTGCAAACTAACTGTACATGCGCGGTAAAGCAAGGGGGTATATCTATCCAAAGTATAACAGGGCTAGAGAAGGGTATCGTAAGAAAACTAAAACTACGCAGGACTTCAACAGGAAAAAGAATCGATGGACAATTTCAGATGTGAGGATCAATGCTTCCTCTTTGATCCTTTACGACCCAGCCCTGTGCGTGATGCGTAAGTAGGCTGGATGTAATCCCCCGCTGGACTGTCAGAGTCTGTTGAGAAGGCATCGACATAGCCATGTGGCTGCGTCGTCCCGTAACGGCCATCGTTCTGTAGTCTTGTAGACGGAAGCGCACTTTCAACGTTGCGCAAGTCCCACGGATCTTGCGGTGTTGCGGAAGGCGACACCACAGAAGAGGAAGCTGCGAAAGGGTTGTCCTGGCCACCAAAGGATGGGCGCCTAGATGACGACGGCCTGGTAGCGTACTCTTGGTTGAAGTTCGCTGGGAACGACAACGGCGGAGGCGCACGTTTCCTCGAGCTGGAAGGTCGATATGTTTCTGTAGGCGCTTGGGTATCAAACGCTGGAGGATTTGGTTGTGATATGCTTGTGCGACGTTTGCTGGTAGTCCGAATCAATCCGGATGGACGCGGAGTAGAGGTGACGCTATCGTGACGTGTCATTGATTCTCGCCGGGTGGAGAGGGAACGATCGCCGCCACGCGGATCCCAGTAGCTAGGTTTCTCCTGCTGACCCTTGAGTGTCGCCGCCAGTTGCTCTTCTCGTTCCCGAGCTTCTGCAACCTGCCTCTCACTACGCATCTGTGCCTTTTCCGCTTCAATCAGGCGTTGTTGGTCTGCTAGTTGAGCTGGCGTCATGGATGAGGAGGACATTCTGCGTGACGTCGATGGCCGTGTTGTTGAAGGCTTCGACCTCTCCTTCTCCTTCCTCCGATCTCTAGCAGCCTTCTCTTCGAGATCTTTCTGCTCTTCTCGCAGGCGCTCTTCATGTTTGAGGCGACGAGACTCCTCTCTGGCAGCGGCCCGGTCTTTCTCCTTGTCGGCGAAGAGTCTTTCCCCTCTTTCTTTTGCGCGACTGTCCGCGCGGCCAAGTTCGAAACGCACATGTCTTTCGTTCTCTCTTTCTGCTTTGGCACGATCTTCGGCCTCCTGTTGCTCAGCTTCTTCTTGACGCCGGCTGGATTTAGAATGCTTCTGTCGCTCTTCACCGCTCTTGGCACGACGGTCGACCTCAGGTCCACCCGAATTGGTGTAAGAGGAGTGATCGGCAAAGACGTCGTTGTCAAGCGGATTCGGATAAACTGACGCGTAGGGGTCTCGTGGAGCGAGCCTAGAAGTCCGGTATGGACCGGAGGATGTCCCGGCTGGGCGCTGAGATGGTGAAGACAGAGCGGCAGGAGAAGGGTTGTGAATGACAGGGGCAGAGCGTCTTGTACTCCGCTGCCTGATCGGTGGCTCATCCTCTGCATGCAGCGATGGTGTCTGACTGGAGGATGCTGATGGAGCAGGTAGAGTACGATACCCATAAGATGTCGTGGGGGTAGCAAGGTAGCTATTAGGATTATCAAAGGCTGACGGCGAAGGCAGAGGTGCTTCCGGAAAGCCTGTTCGCAGGATGTATGAGGCATCTGATCCTAGCGACTCAACAGCTGCCTCATTAGATCCCCTAGAGCCGAGGGATGATCGGTCGTATGGCTTGGCTGAAACAGAGATGGATGGATACTTTTTGGTCTTGTCTTTTTTGGAGCCGGAGCCAAAGCCAATGATGATCTCGGTGCTGATGGGTCGTTGGCCATCCCTAGTAGAAGGGCGGCTGTCACTGTTGGATGGACGGCGTGTTTGAACCAGGTATGTTCCGCTGCTTGTAGGGGTTGATGGGTTCATCGGAGACGGTGTATCTTCACGGCTCGTCGAGCCTCTCTTGGAGTTGTATCGATAGGGTATGACTACTGCGTCTCGGCATGGTTTGTTCGCGCGCGCGTTCTCACACAGGCGGGGCCGCTGAGATGTCATCGGCCTCCCATCAGGGCCGTACTCGATGCGTTCCTCTATCCGACACATGGCGGTGTTGTGTAGTAGGTGGTGTTGGAATGAAGAACTTCAGAGACGAGGATTGGGGTAAACCTCTCTGCTTTGAGTTCGAGATGGTGGTATTAGACCAACTTATCAGAATTAATAAGCCAGCCGGAGTATAGGCAGATGTGGAAGTACCTGGCGTGAAGGGTGTATCCTGTGACAGAAGTACAATGACCTTGTAAGGTACAAGTTGATCAAGGAATGTATCGACTTGTATCCGCTTGATATTCCGGCAATGTTGGGGATACCGACGGTATTTGAGTAGCAGGTGACGGCCCGACTGAGACAAGCGGCAGGCAGGATGGGAGTACTAGTCAGTTCAAGAAGACATGAACTGAAAAGCGAAAGAGTCAGAGCGGCGAAGGGGTAATAATAGAGAGAGTGATGTGCATGGAGCTATGCAACTTGGAGGAAACTAAAGTGCAGCCCTACTGGGCAAGGGGTTTCTTTTAAGCACCAGGCGGCGCAAAGTGTAGCCTGGGAAAAGTGCGCAATGAGTGGACAAGGGAGCACATTCACCAACGATGACCGCAACGGGTGTGCAGAAAAAGGTGCCAGTGCTAGGCCGCAGCGGCAGGCAGGACAGAATGCATGAACATGATCCGGGCGTCTTTGGGGCCATCCATTAGGGCTGCATAGCGGTGAATTGCACAGCCTGCGAGCGACCGAGGACACCGCCCAGCTACAAGTGGGCCCTAGCCGTGACCGGTTTTCATGTGCCTGAGGGTGATGAAGAGGCAGATAGGCCCCCTGCAATTGGGGAAAGAGAGAAATTGTCGAGTTTGGCAACCAGTTGCGCATCCGCGCGGCCGCGCGAGTTGTCTCAGACTCGATGGGCAGCAATGGCAAACTGCGGGTGCTCGAGCGCCTCTTTCCCCATTTGACCCATCATTGTCCCCCTAAGCTCGGTCTCGGTGACTTCGGCTGGTGACATTCCTCTTCCATGAAGAGACAGGGACGTGCTGGTGCTGTTGGCAGTGACAGAAAACCGGACGGCCAGCTTCCAGCTGGAAGACTGGCGAATGAAGTTGGCGGCCGTGCAGTCAGTCCCGCATCGTCAGGCAGGCGGCCCTGCATGCCAGGCACCAGAAGCCGGGGATATGATCGGCGCCCAATGCCCGACCATATTGCTTTTGTTTGCTGATGAATATGGGTGGAGGGAAGTGTGCTTGGCCGCTCGACTGGCTGGTGCTGGTGCTGGTGCTGGTGCTGGTGGGGGCCCTCGCGGTGCGGCGGGCACTACAGTAACCGTGCACCCGATGATCATGGTCGCGGGTTGAGCACCCCAACAACAACAATATATTCAAAAAGATGAGGTTGTAGAGCCACCACAAATCGTAATAAAATTGCGCAAAGCTAGGATTATACTATATACAGGTCTGCGGAAGTTTTGACTTATTCAGATAATTTTTTGGAGGGCGTTATCGGTCGTTGCCGTCGACTACGCGGCGGAGCAGCTCGTGCAACCCTTGCGGCTCCCACCACAGCTGGAGCAACACCACCACGCTTTTGACGCTTTGTAGCTGGCGGATGAGGTTGTGAAGCCTTACGCTTACCCGATTGGGGCAATTTTATAGCTTTGGCAGCGTTGCGGAGGCTTCTACGGTGGTCTCTTTCGGCTTGCTCTGCAGCCCTCCGCTTTCTGCTCTCCTCCCAACCCTTCTCCCGCTTAACACGCTTTGCAGCTTTGAGTTGAAGATTACAATCGCGAGCTGCCTTCTTGATCTCAGCTTGCTTGGCTTTTTGAAGCTTTTCAAGCTCGGCTTGTTGTTGTTGTGATGCCCGACGATCGCGAGCTCGCTGTACACTCCTGGGCGACCACAGTTTGGCTCCCCCATAGTAAACCTCGTCCTCATCAAGCTGGAGAGTGAAGGACTGCTTTGGCCGCCTCTCCTTGATGGCTAGGGACTGCCTGAGGCCCCTAACCTCTTCACGGAGGATACTGTTTTGAGCTGAGATGTGGCACAAGCTTCGTTGAAGCTTCTTGACGTCCTTACTGCTCTGATCCTTTACCTCACGGCGTACAATTGATTTGAGCTTAAGCCAATCCTCTCCGGAGAGGACTGACTGGCTGCTGTCAGAATCTGAAGCCTCCTTGGCAAACTTCTTAAGTATAACGTCTGGGTTAGCTGGCTGTATACCGGTGGCTTCAAAAGACCTCTTAATGAGTGGAGGCTTGAATACAGAGCTCCAGGACCTCCAGAAGAGCGGGAAGAAGTCTCCTTTGGTCAAATTGAGTAACCCCTGGCTGTCCTGGAGGTATTCCATCAACTGAGTTGAGTAAGCTGTTGCAAGGGGTTTGAACATACAAACGTCGAGAGGTTGAAGCGTATGAGTAGCGTGAGGGGGTAATATAAACAAGAGGATCTTGTTGTCGTTACAATACTCAATAAACTCCATGGTTACGTGGGATCCGTGGCCGTCAAGGAGTAGTAATCGATACCCAGTTAAAGCATGCCGTCTGGTTTCTCTCTCAAACACCCCCTTGAGCCAAGCTAACCCAATATCGTTGTTGCTCCAGCCAGAGGGTGATGACGTAGTAAATACTGAGTGTTCTCCTGCTTGTACAGCTTCAACCCAGCTCGATTGAACAGCTCCGTTGGCTCCCTGGAAGATGAGTGTAGGACTCAAAGCGTTACCATCCGAACAAATACAAGCTATCACCGTTATCCACTCGCTGGAGCCATCTTCAAGTGCTTGCCTTGCCCCTTTTTGCTCGTAGAGTCTTCTGCTGAATATACGTTTTGTATTGCCAACCCGGCCAAGTTGAAATCCCTTTTCGTCCATATTGAATATATGGATGGGTTGTATGTTGTACTCCTCTATCTTTTCATGTAAAAGCTTGAAATACAAGTTGTACTTGGCCCATGAATCAGCTTTGGTACGTTCCTTGGCCATGGCTTTGCCCGAGCGAGAGATGAGATGGTTGGGATGCCGGCGGAGGAACCGGGAAACCCAGCTTTCGGAGACCGGCTTGCCAGCCAACTGACTGGCAAACTGTTGTATCATTGTTCTTGTAGGTGGCAAACGTCGTTCGGTAAGCGTTTCGATATATCGTACGAGCTCAGCTTCGTGTTGTGGGTGGAGGGAGAGCTGGCGCAAGCCATAGGTCTCAGTTTCGCCCTTGTGTCGTCTCATCAGCGTCATTCGTCCTACACCATACTTTTTCGCGATTGCTTGGTACGAGAATTCATCTCCTGGTTCACGCGATTCGATTTCTTCAATCGCTTCTTGAATCGGGTCCATATTGGTTGAGTTATGATGCGTTGAAGTTTTGTTGTTGTGGTGGTGGGGGTGCTCAACCGGTGACCATGATCATCGGGTGCACGGTTACTGTAAGGGAGATGCACCCACGCGAGCAGCGGACGCATCGTTCGCATACAGGCCTCATGCGTCGCGTGCTAAAACATCGACAAAGCGATTACATTGCGCGTTGTGAGTTTCTTGCAGATTCGCAAATAAGGTGCTGGCGGATCGCGGTCGCGAGCAGCATTGATGATGGTGGGGAGGCGAATTGCTGAGCATGTGAGCCCACGGCCACCTTGCTGCCTTGACTCATCCGAAGTCGGGAAAGAGTAGTCGACACCTGCCACCGGAAGGTGAGTCCACGGGTCTTGGTCAGCGCCTTCCCCCCCCAGACCGAGTGCATTCTCCCTTAGCGTCAGCTCGTGGTGCAGCACCGAGAGGCTCCAATTCGCCAACATTCACGACAAACCGCGCTCCTTACAAATCTCCACCATCGTCAGCGCAAATGCGATAGTCGCACAAGCGTCTGCGTGTGCCGAATGTGGCTGTCATCCCATGTATGCTCCTGTCGAGCCGTTTGGTCCCCCCCTGGCCCCCAATCTTTTCCATGGCTTCACAGCCTCAGTCACCAGCCCTAACAAGTGCGCGTTCCGTCATTCACTCACACTTTGACTGTCGAAATCCTTGATTTTTAGACGAGCACAAGTGGACGACGACGCGAGCCGTTCCCTTAATTTGCGACACCGCTATTTGCGTCTCTCAATGTATCTAAGAGGAAAGATGGCTTGATCAGGAAGGCACGGCCTCCACAAGCTGCCACAACCTTCACTCGCAGTGGCGCACTCTCTCTGAACTGCCGACAAAGAGGTGGAAGACGGTATCCAGTTCTGGTCGCATGTGACATTGTCGGAGCATCTGCCTCTACTAAGAGAAGCATGCTGAATCCACGCTGTGTCGCGACAACAGCAAAAGTACGTTTTGAGCCACTCTCCTGCCACGCCGTCTACGATTCGCTTTACCGATAAAAGTTTACATCGTCGCGGAGATGTCGTCTCACCGTGCTTTCGCAAACACTATACCGGCTAATGTCAACATCCACCGATTTCTCTGCCTCAGCCACGACGCCTCAACAGACTAGGCCCATAGTGTTCAAGGCACGCTGTGCCACAGCATATCATCAATGCACTATCAGTGTCACATAGCCACCCAGCCTCGTTGGTGGCCTTGCGTACACAAAAATTCGCTTTCTACGAATTCTGCTCACGCTATCGAGGACCTCGCGATGGTCCGGCCGGCGGCTGCAGAAACCACTGCGAACCCAGAGCCACCCGAACCCATCGCCGTACTATCATACTTGGTATGGCGTATTTCTTTAACACTATGGTCACACCGCTGTGAATTGTTCCATGGCAATGAACACATGTCGACATTTGCGAACGGAGCAACTAGCCACGGATACGTCTCTTTGTCCTTCTCATGTCCAAACATGCTCGTTAACGCGATATCGTCAATCGCGCGAACCGCCCACAGTTGCTTTGACTCAAACCTGCCAAGGTCTAATAAGCATGTTTATTCGACACGATCGTCCATACACAGCCACGTCATTTCTCTCCTCTCGCAGGAACCATGTACGCGCCGTCCCGTCCTGCCTTGCCTGTCCGTAAGCAACATGCAAACTACTACTAAGCTTCAACCTCACCACCATTTAGCACCAACCACAGCCTTGCATAGGAACAACAAGCTTCGTTACTTGGATACAATGACAGCTGAATCACCTGCTTAGGCCGAGAACTGGGCATCGATAGTACATGTTTATCGCTGTAGCCGAGCGCGATTTACAGCTCCTGCACGGTGTCTTACGAGACATTGCCAAGCAAGGAGAGATTGTATCGCCATCGACACTGAAATCCGGTATACCGCTGAAGATGCAACGGTGCACGTCTTCGGAGGAATCGAATCAGGTAGGGAGCTGAGAAAAGGTACATCAGCCACAATTAAGTGACGGCTTACGAAGGTTGCAGTTGTGAGCACACATGACTGCTACCACACGGTCCGATTCGGAGCAATCTGAACAGACTCTTACTGCCAGGCACCTGTCTCACATCCCTCAAATAAAGAACGCGGACTATCCTCGCTATCGTTGCTGTTTTAGGGTGCGCATCAATCGGCATGCTTACCACCACCATGATGCGGCACTGTGGCTTGACGGTACATGCTCGGCAGCTCCGAATGGCTTCGACATCAGCTTCTGCCAAGCCGATATTGGAGCCTGCTAGATGTCTCACAATGTAAGCAGCCGTCATGTTCAAAACTAGTGGGCACCCGTGGTCTTTACGTTTTCACCCTTGGTCATGCCTACCTGTCCGCTGCGTCAGTGCGTGCTCTCTGGACGCTTCCCTTCTAGGAATTCGTATGATGTCTTACTATCGACTACTAGCCAGATACTCGCAAAGTGAGCGATGTCGCAGATGGAACGCGCAACCAACACCATATCAACCAGCTTGAAGATAGACCGTAGAAGACGGCATTATCAGGTACCCAGTCGATAAACCAGACGGTAGGTAGACGACGATGCAACCTATCTCGTCCTCGACGTCTGCACAACGTGATGAGATGAAGTATGAAGCCTTGCCACTACTCCGCCTACGCCGTCCTGTCTCCATTGCAACATTTCGACAAGATCAATGCCATCTCAGTGTCTGGTGAATACTGCAGCAGTAGACGAGTTCCTGTGAACGGCTAGCAAAGACAGCGCGTACCCCCAAAGATCGACACCACGTATTTGTACAAGATTGTTCATTTCCATTTTATACAATACAGTGTGACAGGGTCTATATATACTACAACGTCTCCTCATGCCATCTACCTTCACCTCAACGCCTCAGCCATACCAGGGAAGCCCTTTGCCGGCTGCGCACGTCCCTGAGGTATCTCGCGTTGCAAAAACTCACTCAACTGCTGACTCTGCTCACTCATCTCATCCAACTGCTTGACCCCACTCTTGCCCACGCCGCCGACTATGCTCTTCATGTCACGGTCATCGATGTACTCCCTGACAGGTGGTTTGTCATCCCAGTCACCACTCGCAACCTTGACTGCAGCGTCATCAGCACGATTGAGTTTGATATGGATACGGCCATCATTTGTGACGCTAGCGTATTTCGGCTCCACCATGATCTTCTTGCCACCGGGTGTGTCGACATCGATTGTCTCGACGTCCCTGGCCCTGAGGATGCTGCTGCGGTTTCCGGGTGAGTAGTCTGTGCCTTTGAATTGATCGTTTGCAACGAAGCCGCCCACTCCGAAGCGGGCGTACAGCTCGTTAGATGTGCCTGTGCGCCTGGCTTGCATGAGGCGGGCTGGTATGGGAGTGGGGTGGGCCTGAGGACCAAGAATGGGATGGTTGGCGATGTAGGAGTAGTGGCGGAGGTAGCCGAGTCCAGCTGAAGGGTGAGTGGAGAGAGGTGCTGTCTCTTGGTCGAATTGGTATTTTTCGACATCGCGCTTTGCGGCGTCCTCCCTAAAGGTTGTGTTTTTGAATTTGATGGCTGGTAGCCTCAAGAAGGGAAGTATCAACTTGCTGACGAGCTTGCTGGTCAGCGGATCTTTTGCAGTCTCTCTTCGTAGCGCCCTGATGCCAGCTTCGATCTCAGGCTTGGTGATGTGGCGCCAGGCCTTCTCTCTTTTCTCGTGCCATGCCTGGGCTTCTTCGGCGTCCATTGGTGGCACTTCGCTAGATTTTGTAGCGGCAAGTCTGCGGGTGGCGTAGATCTCATTCTTGACGTACTCGACTAAGTAATCATTGAACTCCCGCTTGCGGCGTGTGATCTGTTTGTTGAGGTAAGAGACGAATTCTTCGGCACTCATGCCAGGAAGCCAAGGGCCATCGTGCTTCCATCGCCTAGTGTTGTGAACAACGGGGTCTACAGGTGGTGGGGTAAAAGGTGTGAAAGGCAATGATCCAGGGGTCTGTGATACTGTTGCTAGTTGCTTCCTCAGGGCCTTCCTTGCTTCCTTTTGCTCACTCTGAAAGGCGACGAACTCCTCTAACCAGGGCTTGGTCTCTGACCCTTTCCTAGCCGCTTCTTTCTGGAAAGCCTCAAATTCGACAAGGTCTTCACCCCACCCGCGGGCCCTGAAGCTCGCGAGTTTCGATTGCCATTTCTCGTTCCAGGTAGCATTGAAGGCCTCCCACTGAGCCTTGGCTCGCTCTGCTGGCATGCTCTTCTTGAGTGCTTTCAAGTACAATCCAGCCTCATCTAGTCCCATGTCGGTATCGTAACTCGTAGTATCATCCCGGACCTCAAAGGCTCCAAGTGGTGGCTCGTTCGTTATCTTGGAGGTGCCCTTCATCATGGGCATACCCATCTCCTCCCATTTTTGCCGTGTCCGCACATGGTCTGCCGCTGAGTCGAAGTCGGTGACATGTTCAATAGTGTCAAGTTGAGTGATCCTTAGGACTGGATCGCTCACTTGTACTATGTGACTCCTCGATGGGATTGGCCGCTTCAGACCCCAGTCGCCACGTGCTAGCGAGGACTTTGTTGTCGCAATGGCTTGATGTGTCGGGTATGGAAGCGTGGCGGTGTCGGAGGCTTTGGAGATGCCCGCGCCATAGGTCTCGCTAACGGGCGGTCGTGGGAGCGGGTTGGGCAGCGAGAAGAGGCGGGAATTTCGCAGGAGATTGGCGGTAGGCGAGAGAGACTGGCGGCTCAGAGACATCTTAGCGATGCGACAGCCGCGTGTGGGCGTTCAATGGCGGCTGAAGTGATGATCCCGATGTGTGTACTGTAGAGAAATGTCGATGGACTTTGCGGCAAGAGGCCCGTGCGAGACCTCCTCCGCGGCTTCTGATGGGTCACAGGCATGCATCACATCACCATCTCGACATTGTTCAAATGTATGGAAACACATATCTTATTGATGTAATCGTAACAGTGGGATATTTGCGAATATACTTGATGAGTACCTCTCAGCACATGTCCGGACCGCCTTGGACTTTGCGCTGTTGACAACAGCATCTCAAGGACGTCTGCTGTTCAAATCTACATGTCTTGAATCTTGAGCAACTGAGCGCAAAACGATTCCCACCATCTTTCAGGCTGGGGCTTTTCTCTGCAGACTTCTTCAACCAATAGGTTCTATCCACATGGGCTGTCAGATGTATCCTGCGAGTGGAACGTTTTGTGTTTTTCATGGTATTCTCAAGGATGTGTGTGCACAGATGCGTGAGGACCTGTATGTGACAAGCCGTCGATCGAGCCAACTCACCCAGGCAGGTGCTTGTCCCAGTCTTGGTCATCGTCTTCATCCTCGTCCTTCTCTTTCCGGTTGATACGTGGGACATGCCCTTCGATGGCCATGGTGTGGTCAGATGTCTGGGATGGCAGCGACGGCGGCTGCGGTGGCGCGTTGCTGGAAGAGCGCTCGAGAATATGATCGTGGATGAGATGGCTGTTTGCCTTGGAGAGACTGCCTGGCTTCTCCCCCCGCTCAAGCGCCAGATTGTCCATGGCATCTGCTTGAGCAGCCCAGGCCGCGTCCAGGTCTGCGTCTTCGTCTGCATCAGCCGCGGCCGCACCTTCCTGCTTGGGGCGCAACGGTAGAGCTTTCTGGTGTTCGTCCGCGTTTTCCACCATGAGCTCAATCCTACCGCCGTATCCGCCGTGTCGCATCCACGCAGGCTCTTCGTTCAGCTGCACCTTGACGTAGAGTGCGCGCCTTGCGCAGTCGTCCGAACACCACACCTCCAGCACCTTGCGGTCTACTATCTGCACGCCGTGGTCGGTGTCGATAAACTGCTTGCGTGCCGTGGAGCGCGCCTTCTTCTTGGGGCGTGGGCACAGCGCATAGCCGCACCTGTCGGCGATGTTGCGCTCCTCGATGAGGGCGTCGTAGTCGGCGGGCTGGAAGGGGAGGACTGCGTTCTGGAAGAAGCGGGCGTCCGAGGGCGAGGGCCGCCTCGCATCGGCGTCGGGCGCGGTGGGAAAGTCCATCAGCGCCATGACGGCCTCGAGCACCTCGGCCTCGACGCGCTTGCGGTCTTCGAGTACCGTCGCATGGTGGCGGGCGACTGCGAGGTGGCGCGGGTCGACGGGCCTGGCTGCAGGGGGCGCGTTGGTCGAGACGGCCGTGTGCTTGAGGATGGACTTGGGCGGCATGTCGGGCAGCTGGTCGTGGTGCGATCGTCGTGGCTAGAGGGTGAGGTGGAACCTCGTTGGGCGTGCTTGGCGCAGCGTCGGGGACGTGGGCGGGGCTGTTTTGAGCTTCGTCACCACACTTGTTCGCACGAGGCACCTGCAGCAGCCCTCATCCTTCCCACGACCCCTCGCCCAGAGCTGTGCGGGTGCAAGCATTGAATGGTAGGCAGTCACCGTGTTCCGCGCCTCCCGCATTGCCGCACACGCTGACATCCGCGTCATCGCAGCTCCACGTCCGACACCCGCCGTGCACAACGCCCCAGAGAGCTCCCACACATTTTCGCTGCAGCGCTGTGAGGCAGGGACCGCCGCCGTCACCCCCATCGAGCATCCTGCAGCTGCACCGACTGAGCATCTGCCGCCGCCGCAGCCCGTCGCCATGTACAAAGTCAAGGCCATCTACGACTACGCGTCCCCCCACGAAGACGATTTGGGCTTCAAGATCGGCCAGATAATCTCCGTGACCGAGGAGGAGGGCGACGACTGGTACGTGGGCGAGTACACCGACGACAGCGGCACCAAGCACGATGGCCTCTTCCCCAGGAACTTCGTCGAGCGCTACGAGCCAGCCCCGCCGCCACGCCCCAACCGCGCTTCACGCCACAAGCCATTGGAGCAGCCGCCTGCGCAGGAAGCTCCGCCTACGCCCCAGCTGCCGCGCCAGGAGCCGGAGCCCGTCCAGCCCAAAGAGCCAGAGCTGCCAAAGCCCCAGCAGCCTCCCCCCGTTGAAGTGCCCCAGGCCGCCAAGACAACGCCGTTGCCCATGTCGCCCATATCGCCCCGCTCTGCGTCGAGTGCGAAGCCCCAGGAAGCTCTGCCGCCGCAGTCAGAGTCGTCCAAGCCAGCTCCTCCTGCAAAGAAGGCCCCGCCCCCTGTCGCCGCGAAGAACAATGCCTTCCTGAGCCGGATTGCGGCCTTCAACAAGACGAGCGAGCCTCCGCCCAAGCCTATCAAGCCATCTGGTGGCGCCCCGAGTTTCATCAAGAAGCCCTTCGTGGCTCCCCCGCCGAGTCGGAATGCCTACATTCCCCCTGTGCGGGAGGCGGCAGCTGCACCGGTCAAGACCTACCGCCGTGAGGAGGATCCCGAGATTGCAGAGCGCCAGGCGCAGAACCAGAACGATGCAGAGCGCGCGGGCCTGGCTGCCCATGACGCCCCGAAAGCAAACGAAGGCGAAGAAGAGCAACAGCCCAAGATCAGTCTGAAAGAACGCATTGCTCTGCTTCAGAGACAACAGCAGGAACAGGCGGAAAGGATGGCAGCTGCGCACAAGGAAAAGCCAAAGCCCAGACCGCCTGTAGTCAAGAGAACCGTGTCCCAAGATGCCCACCCCGAAGACAGCGAAGACACCGGCCTAGAGCGCGTGACAAGTGGAGCGTCCAAAGGCCGTGCCTCCATCGATCAGACTCGGCCTCCACGGGCATCTCACGACATCCGGTCTCCAGACTCGCAAGTCCGCAATCGCGAACTACTCAGCGAAAACGATGCCGATCAATCTGCGGCTGGAGATACAGAGGACGCTGGAGCAGAGTCCACAAGCGTCGAAGAGGACGAAGACCGTCCAAAGAGCCGCCACCCGCCGCCACCTCCTCCTAGGGCATCCACTGCCCCTACGGAAGAGCCCAATGCTGGTGATGAGCAAGACGTACCCGGAGAAGATGAGGAGGAGGAGGAGGAGGAAGACGAAGAAACTGCAGAGCTGAGACGTAAGGAGGAACTACGCGAACGCATGAGGAGATTGGGCGGCGGCATGGGTGGAATACCCATGTTTGGCGGCCCCATGTCCATGGGCGGTCTTCCACCAAAGCCAAAAAAGAAACCGATTATCGAGAAAAAACCCGAAGATGCCGAACAGTACAACATGCCCCAGCAACGAGTCCCTATGTTTGGGTTTGGTATGCCTGGCATGGCACCTGTCAAAAGTTCGGAGTCTGAAGACCGCACACTTTCTGTCGACAAGGAAGACGAGACCCCTCATCCTGTCACCGGTGCTCACCCAGCGGACGAAGTGCCCGATGTAGAGGAAGTCTTGTCTCAGCCAGTTCAGTCAGAGTCTACTGTCGATGGCCCCCCATCTGTCCCCACAGACCGTAAGTTCCTGATTCCTCGCAAGCCGATCCACGCTTTCGTACGCCATGCCCAAGAGCGCTTGCAGCTGCCATCTTCCGAGACTCTGTCAAAGACCTATGTCACTTATGACGGCCTATCGGAATATGCCATGACTGTATGCGTGTCTAGTATGTGTGCGCATAAGGCTCGGTCGTTTGCAATCCCATTGGAGTTGTGCTGACAACATTCAGGACGTCCTGCCCCTCCTCCCGTTCCATCAGCGTGTAAGTCACGAAGCCTTTCGATACTCAAGTGTCTACTGACAATATCTAGCTCGACCGTTGCCACCACCCCCTCCGCAGGTCCTTTCTCCTGGGCCCGGATCTGAGTCGGGCGATGAGCTGACAGACACTGCTAATACGCCATCTGCTCCATTGCAAGCACCCAACAAGCGGGTTTCGTATTTCCCTTCCGGTGAGTCATCACAGGAGCCATCTGAGAGACGCGCGCCATCCATTCTGTCTGCGGGTCCTGCATCTCCCATCACCAGCCGGCCACCACCACCACCACCACCGGCACAAGCACCCCCTTCGCGTCATGAGGATCTACCCATCCGAAGAATAGACCGCAATGAGGGCGAAACTGACTACGAAGGCGATTATGATACGGATATTGCACCAGAGGCAACTCACAAGGATGCCTTGAAGTCACATGCTAGGGATTCTAGTGTAGAGGACAACAACTTGACAGACGAGCCAATCTCAGCACGATCGCCTACTATCTCCCACGGTATGCCGCCTCTACCCCCTATTGCTCCCCGTGCAGTACCGCCTCCTCCGCCTCCGCAAGCGTTCAGTCGACCATCAACAGATGCTCCCCGTGGTGCACCTCCTCTTCCACCGGTACCACCGCCGACTCGCAATGCCCCTATGGACGAAGAGGATGACGACTACGATCCATACAAATATACCGGACCACCTCCTCCACAAGCTTCAGGCACTCCAGCCCCTAGGGCAGTGCCACCACCCCCACAAAGTCAGCCGCTTCCTCCGCAGAGTCGCCCGCCGCCACCAAAGCCTCCGCCAATGCTTCCTATGCCACAGCGTCAAGTATCAGACGATGAGGATGATCTCTACTCTTCGCCTCCGGCTCGGAAATCTCACGACAAGCCACCGCCTCCACCACCTCAGGCCCCACCGCAACAGCACGCACCTCCGCCTCCTCCACATCAAGAAAGAATGGTTCCACCACCACCACCACAGGAGCGTCCTGTCTCCATGTTCTCACCCGTTGCAGCAGAGGCACCACCTCGGATACTGAACACTCGAAAATCACTCGATGCGGGCCAGATGCTGACAACTCGATCCTCTATGGATCAGTCCCGTCCGACGACGAACCAAGGATTCATTGCAAGCGATATCGATTTGGGAGTCTTGTCGCATTGGTGGACTCAACCCAAGCTGCTCCCCCCCTCGCTGCAAGCCCGCAAAGATGTCTTGGTTGACATGAAGGAGTCGCAGTCGGGTAGCACGGTGGAGAAACTTATCAAAGTCCTCTACCTGGACTATTCACAAACCATCATTTCCGCTCGCTTCGAGGCCAATAATGTCTCCGACGTGGACCTTGAGCAGCGCAATGAGCCACCACCTCCCAGCCAGCGCCCCGATCAGCTGGAGTACGCGTACGAACAGTTTGGTCGCTCGATAGCCAAGACCATTGAGTCAAAGCAGAACACTGTTGTCGGCAACGGCACGCCACACGGACTGATCGATGAGCTATTGAAACCCTTCAATGACGCATTACCACCGATCTCAACCCGTTCCTATGGTGCGCTTGTCTACGCGAACTTAGCCAATGCCTCGACTCAATCGTATGATGAGATTCGCCCTGGTGACATTATTAGTTTCCGCAATGCTAAGTTCCAGGGTAAGACTGGACCAATGCACGCCAGATACGCAGTGGATGTAGGGAAGCCAGATCACGTGGGTGTTGTTGTCGAATGGGACGGTAGCAAGAAGAAGGTGCGGGCTTGGGAGCAAGGACGCGAGCACAAGAAGGTTAAGCCTGAGAGCTTCAAGATGGGAGATTTGCGATCAGGTGAGGTAAGGGTATGGCGTGTAATGAGCAAGAATTGGGTGGGCTGGAACTGATTGGCTAGGATGTGCGTTTGTAGATGAAAGAGGAGCGCAGAATTGTAATTAGAACCTAGTTTTGTGTCTGTATATCCTGCCTGGCCCCCCTCCCAAAACTTTCCACCGTCAACACCATCACGTACCCAGATGTACCTCAATACCTCGAAACCTTTCCACCATTATCCACAGCGTTCCCAACGTACCGTAATACGGTACGTTTGAAGCTATCTTGGGGCACGTACAGGTCGATTTCTAGTGTTGTACGTACGGGAGGTCCAAAAAAAGCTCTAAGTACGAACCGTAACCGTAGTACAGTCGCTTGGACTACATACGGATCGTATAATTTCCTAATTAGGCAACTACTAAGCTTGTTTTGTAAATTAAAGCTACTATAGGCGCTTAAGAAGCTGTATCGTAGTATTAAGGATAGAGATTTCAGCTAGCGTTATCGCCTAGGTAGCTGCTGTTGCTAGGTATATTGCTGCTGCTACTAGCGACCTCGCTATTGCCGGATTTGTAGCTACTACCTTACTTACTATCCTAGCGTTATACGTATTATTATAGCTTTAAAACCTCGCTTTTAACGATACTATAACGTAACTAGTTCTTCTAAAGTTGTAGAGCCTCTATTATAGCTACGCTAAGGTAGTTACGATTACTTATAATCGTCCGTTTAGCGGTTAAGAAGATACGCTTACACTTACAGCTAGTAGTAGGGATAGAGAGGTAGTTAGTAGCTATCTTAAAGACTATTAGGTACTTCTAGCGTCTAATTTTAAGCTACTAGCGCTAAGGGTCGTAGAGGAGAGTAAGTTATTATTTACTAGCGTTTGTAAGGTCCTTACGGAGGTCGTTAAAGTACTCCTCTAGCTAGCTTATACGCTTTTAATACTTATAAGACTTTAAGCTAGTAAGAAATATAAGATTAATAGCTATCGTTTAGCTATAGAGGTTAGTGTTACTGCTAGGTACCTTACGACGTAGTAGCGGCAACGCTGTATCGTCGTCGTCTACCTCTACTACTATATAGAGCTTAAAGATCTTAATTATAGACTCCTTTATGCGCTTTACCTAATTAGCGTACTACTTCTAGTAGGTTTAAAACTAGGTAAGGCGTAGGGCAGGATAGAGAGTAGTTACGATAACGTAATAGCTAATTTAGGGTTGTATAATTAGCTTTTTAAAGTATAAAACAAGCTTCTTAAGTGTTACAAGTAACACGAAGGATTCTCTCCTTGACGCGGAAGGTGGGTTGGAGGTCAACCACATCTACGTCAGAAGGTAACGATCACCGCGGGGCGGCGGTCACGTGATTGACATCCCGCCAAGGCCAGCCATCCGAGGGATGGCAGAACGCCTAAGGATGGCAGCCATTACGAACATCACTAACATCCTAGGGATGGCAGTAATGGCAAGGATGGCAAAGGACACGGCAACGAGGATATAAGGATGGAAGGGTTTCATTTATTACTCTCGTTGTGGTCAACTCAAATAGTTCATCTCTTACCCAGATTGTCAACTAGTTATTCTATTGCACATAGAATTGGATTGTCTTTACCTTTGGTTAACTTCGATAACTCTTTTCCACACGAATCGCCAGACAACCCGCACGGCTTACAGCTTTAGTCTATCTCGCCTTAGTACGGACCGAGCTTAGAGAAGTATAGCCTAACCCCGTGTAACATTAAGGCTGTATTTTATAGTAGCTATAAAGTAGTTACTATTATTACTATCGTTTTTAAACCTAGCTTTAGTAGAGCTATAGAGAGTCTATAAAGCTTATAAGTTTATTAAGGTTTACTATAACGACCTAAAGCTAGACGCGCTATTATTACCCTCTAAGCGCTTCGTTATCTTAATAGGCGCTTATAGAAAGTTAATAAGCTGTTATACGCCTTCCTACTCCTTGCTAGTAATCTTATCTTTAAGTAGGTTATAGTCCTCGTCTTACCCTTATAAAGGTTATTATTATAGTCTAGTTATAAAGTAAGTAATTAGGTTACGAAGCTCTAGGTAATAGAGGAGTATTGTTACACGGGGTTAGGCTATACTTCTCTAGGCTCGGTCCGTACTAAGGCGAGGTAGACTAAAGCGGTAGTCCGTGAGGTAGCGTATGGAATGATCAGGTGGAAAAGAGTTATCGTTGTAACCAAAAGAATAACGATACCAATTCTATAAACGATAGAATAACTAGTTGACAATCTGTGTAAGAGATGAACTATTTGAGTTGACCACAACGAGTGTAATAATGAAATCCGTCCATCCTATATACTCATTGCAATCTGTACCTGCCCTCCCTATCCTCCTTGCTTAACCTGTCTACAAAGGGAGGTCAGGGAGGACATGGTCTCCCCCTTGCCTTTGGCTTCCCTTGCTTGGCGGGAGGCCAGTGCTTGGCGGGAGGCCACATCACGTGATCAGCGCCCCGCGTTGATCATTACCTTCTGACGTGGTCGTCGGCTGGCGTTCTGTGCCGACTCCTTCATCAAGGGTGGAGTTCCTTTTGTTGCTTGTAACAAGTATATAGTATACTAAGTGCTAGCGGACGCCTCTATCTTAACGTAATTAAAGCGTATTATACGTATATAGGTTATCGTTATCGTGTAGTTCTTTCTAGAGTAATAGAAATAACTTATAACGCTTATAAGAGGCGCAAACAGCGTGTTACACGGGGTTAGGCTATACTTCTCTAGGCTCGGTCCGTACTAAGGCGAGGTAGACTAAAGCGGTAGTCCGTGAGGTAGCGTATGGAATGATCAGGTGGAAAAGAGTTATCGTTGTAACCAAAAGAATAACGATACCAATTCTATAAACGATAGAATAACTAGTTGACAATCTGTGTAAGAGATGAACTATTTGAGTTGACCACAACGAGAGTAATAATGAAACCTTTCCATCCTTATATCCTCGTTGCTGTGTCCTTTGCCATCACTGCCATTACAACCTAAACCTTGCCTTGCCTGATGTTCCTGATGGCAGCCATCACTCAGATGTTGCCGTCACATATTAGCGCCTGATGGTTGGTCTTGGCGTGATGTCAATCACGTGATCTAGCGCGCCCCGCGTTGATCATTTACCTTCTGACGTGGACGTGGTTGACCTCTAACCCACCTTCCGCGTCAAGGAGAGAATCCTTCGTGTTACTTGTAACACAGCGTTAATAAAGTTATATAGCTTACTAATAACTCTATAGGATTAAAAGAGCTTATATTATTAAGCTAGGGACGCTTCTACGAGCTTAGCTTTAAACTAGCTTACGCCTTTACTATATAACGTCGCCTTAACGACGAGGTTTATAATATACCTAGTATAGCGTATGCGGTTGTTTAACGTAAGCTTAATATCGTCGTATTCGTTAAGGCCTTAGATAAGCTTATTATTATTATTAGTAGCGTTATTACTAACGAAGTAGTAGAGTTATAGTACTATTTTAAAGCTATTAAGGACTTAGAGGATAATAGTAGCTTACGTAGCGCCTATATAATCGCCGTAGAGGTTACGAAACGCGAGAAGTATATTATACTATTAATATTAAGTATCTAAAGTTATTAGCTATTATTAAAATATAGCTATTAATAAGGACTTACCTATAAAATAACCTACAACACTAAGGAAGCTTAGGTAGTTACTTAACGTCTATACGTTAACGCTTATACTTATTTTACTTTACGCTATCGTTATAAGCTTCTTAATCTCCTCTCTCCGCTCCTCTAAGGTTACTCTTATATATTTAGTAATTATAGTAGTTAATATAGGTAGCGCCTTTAAGAGATTACTTTAATTCTATATAAGTAACCCTTATAGCTTAGGTAAGGTTACAACTAGAAAGCTAATATCTTTTAGTATTACCTAGTTAATAAGAGTAGCTTAGAGTTACTCCTCTTACTATAGCGTATATAATATAAGTTAATTTAAACTAATAACCCTCGCAGCGTTAAACGGGGAGCTCTATCTTAGATCTTCCTATATAACCTTAGGTAGAAGGCCTATATTAACGTTAATTTAGTAGACCTTCTTTATATAGTTAATAATATAATTATAGCTATTAATAGTCTTAATTTAGTCCTTTAATTACTTATTATAGCAGCGCTTATAAAGCTAGTACTACTTTATCTTCCTATCTATTTCCTTATACGTAAGATATACCCTATAACGCTATATTTAGGATATAGTACGTTTACTAAGGAGTTAACTTTTATTTTTTACCGCGTACGATAAGCTCTATAGATCTAAGCGTTGCCTAAGCTTATATACGTAGCTAAAATTAACATTAAACGTAGGCTCGTTATTATTAAAACTTAGCTTAGAAACCTATAAGGATATACCTAACGGCGTAGGGGTTACTAGAGGTAATTAAGATAGCGATTCTAATAGTGCTGTATAGTAAGAGGTAGTATAGTAGTATATAGGATAGTTTAACGTAGAGGAGTTAACTAATAGGGTTAAAGGAGTACCCTATACCTAGCTTCTAAGTTAAGATTAAGATATATTTAATTAATAATACTAATAATATATAGCTAGCGAGAAGCCTCTATATTAATAAGCCTATTATCCTAGCTACCTCCTAGCTACTATAATACTTAGTTACTAAAACAAAACTTCTTATAATACCTACGATGTAAGGAGTAGCTAGGTAGGTACTAAGATATAGGTATAGGCTTATATTAAGACGAATTCTTAAGGAGCTATCTAGCCTCCTAGAGGGATAATATATATCTACGTTACGTAATCGTAGCTAGTACGGGCCGTTAGTGCCCTAAAGGGTTCCTAGTAGCTCACTAACCTATAGCTAGAGTCTTATAATAATAGAACATTATAATAATAGCCCCCTCCTTTCTTAAGAGTCGTCCTAACTCTTATAATAGCTTTTGTAATACTAATGTAATACCTATTATACTTAGAGCCTACTTATACTTTACGTCCCCGTATTACTAGCAGTGTCGCTCTAATTATTACCCGTTGTTATCCTACGACCTAAACGCTAGAGCATATAAAAAACCTCTTGTAGGAAAAAATCCTATTATACTTCTTATACTTTAGGTAGCTATAGCCGTAGCTATATTACCTAGCTATCTCCTAGCTTTACTACAGTAAGTACTATAAAGTTTAGCTTGTTTATAATGTAACTGTCCAACGTATAGCTTAGTGTTTGCTTAATGTAATTAGGGTATTAAGTACATTTTACTATATTTACAACCCTATAGTAAGGTAGGTAGTTGTTACAAGGTAATAAGAAGGATCTCTCCTTGATGCAGGTCGCATGGTAAGAGACTAACGGGCGACTACGTTAGAAGGTAATGATTAGTGCGGGGCGCTGATTACGTGATGGACATCCTGCTAAGAGGAGCCATCCCGCTAAGGATGGGATGGCAGGTCAATACAGGATGTTAGCTATTACAACTATCCCTCGGAAGGTTACACCCGATAGGATAGTAGTGATGGCAACGGATAAGGCAACGAGGATATAAGGATGGAAAGGTTTCATTATTACTCTCGTTATAGTCAACTTAAATAGTTCATCTCTTACACAGATTGTCAACTAGTTATTCTATCGTTTATAGAATTGGTATCGTTATTCTTTTGGTTACAACGATAACTCTTTTCCACCTGATCATTCCATACGCTACCTCACGGACTACCGCTTTAGTCTACCTCGCCTTAGTACGGACCGAGCCTAGAGAAGTATAGCCTAACCCCGTGTAACACTTTGACCACCTTGGATATCAGTGGACGTTTAACCAACAGAACCGCCCGATTAAGATTCAGCAATGGCTTTTCAGGGAAACGCTCAGAACAACATGGCCCAGGGTCAGGGACCCGCCATGCCAGCGCAACCAATGCCAGAAAATGACGAGATGCTTGAAGCATCAGACTCCGACACTGAGGAGGACCCCAGTGCTCGAGAAGTCAGGAATCTTAGGCGACAGACTCATGTCCAGGCGCAGCAACTGGCCTCGATGATGGACATGATCAATCAGCTCTCGAGTCAGCTGATGGCTACTCCCAACGAACGACCCGTCACTACTAGGAAGCCCAAGATAGCGGCACCCGAAAAGTTCGGAGGAGATCGGGAGAAGCTACGAACGTTTCTCACCCATACCTACCTGTACTGCGAGTACAACGAGGTCCCCACCGACCAGGAAAAGATCCTCATGGCTAGTACATACATGAAGGACAAGGCCTCCAACTGGATGCAACCCTATGTGGACGATTATCTGCTAGATGCAGAACACAGGGGAACGAAGGCAGAAACACGAGCCTTGTTCGCCGGTTGGACAGAGTTCAAAGAAGAAATGGGACGTATCTTCGGGGAAGTAGACGCAAAGAACCAGGCCGAAAAAAGGATCACTCGCCTGAAGCAAACCACGTCAGTATCAGCATATACGGCAGAGTTCAAGCAACTACAGGCACGGATCGACTGGGACGATGCGGCACTTCGAACAGTGTTCGAAACAGGCCTGAAAGAAAATGTCAAGGATGGACTTGTACACCATGATAAGCCCGAGTCACTGCACGCTCTGATTGAGCTAGCAACACGCATCGATAATCGACTTTGGGAACGGAACGACCAGAAGAAATACTTCCGACCCAACCTGCCCAATATGAAAAGGCAACGAGGAAGGTTCGACAGGGATGGCGATGCTATTATGACTGGTAAGGTACAAGATAAACCTAAGGACAAGAAAACCTGAGGATGGAGACAAGATGGTCTCTCCAAGGAGGAACGCCAGAAGCGTTATGACAACAAGGCATGTCTCAGATGTAGTAAGACAGGACACTTTGCCTAAGACTGCAAAGAAGAACAAGTCAAACAGGCGGCTGTCAAGATCAGAATGATCAGACAGGGTACGCCATACCCGACCCAGATAGAGTCAGAGGATAGCCTAAGCGACTAGGACTTATACGAAGAAGCCCGCTCAGCGGATAAGGAAGCATTCGTGATAGTTCTACGAGTAAAGAAGGACGACAAGGTCTTGGCTATGGACAGGCCAAGGACTACGGACTGGAAAGTCAAGGGCAAGGACGTTCTGAAACGTCTAGCCAACCAGCAATGTTAGATATGCGGAGACGCCGCACACTATGCCGACGATTGCAGGATTCGAAGCCGAATCATAATTACCGGCAAAGATGCCGAGGCTATTAGACGCTAGGCGGTGATCCAACAACCCTACTTCGAGGACCCGGAAGTTGAGGGCAAGGCTTAAGAAACGACCGAGGAAGAAGAGGAAGATACCGAGGAACACGAGAAGATGTGTTGGTATGACTGCAAGATCGATTGCTAGTTCTACAAGGAGGACAAGGAGAAGTGCAGGATAGACCAAGACCAGTGCTGTTACCTAAGTCTCTAGGCAGACGAATGCCTAGCGGACAACTGCTACATCTACGAACCGGAGAAAGTAAAACTCCATAAATGTCTCCTTTGGACGCAATGCAAGATCGGATGTAACTTCTACTGCACACAGCTCAAGGAAGCACACAAGGTGGACGACGACTACTACCGCACCCTATCATCGAACATCTGCAAGGTTGCAGATTGCCAAATTTACTAAGCTAAGAAGGCGAAGACTAGGAAGGTAATCTACGAGGAGGAGATACCTTACGAGAACATTCACTAGAGCTTCTGTTACGACGATAGGTGTTTGATACACTATAGCTCAAAGAACGACACAGGCTATTTCCCCAAGTACAAGGGAAAGGGGCAGCCAAAAAACTAGGACGCCGCCAGGGACAGGGTCACGCTGGTGAAGGCAGTCCTAAAACGACCCTAAGGAAGGTACAGGATACCGATGGTCAGGAAAAGCAGTTGCTTACGACCGTATCTATACAAGGTCAGAAGATCAAGGCGCTCGTAGACAGCGGGGCCGCACGAACGATAATCTCACCGAGAATGGTGGAGAAGCACAGAGTACCCTACCGGATCAAGAAGAATCCAGTACCGGTAGTGCTAGCCGACGAGAAACCCATGGAATATGGAAACGGCATGATACGGATGGAAACCGAATCAACAAAGCTAAGGATAGCTAGCATAGAGTGCCAAATGAACATCGACATCATGGATCTAGGAGGACTGGATATGTTGATTGGTTATGACTGGCTGAATGCCCATAACCCTGCCATCGACTGGCAAAAGAAAACGATACTCAGAAGAGAACCTGTGCACAAGGTTGCTGGAGTACGTAGAAGAGTGAGCCCGAAGGACCAAAGCGCAACCCAGGACGGGAGGTTCGGCAAGATCTCGCCTCATAAGATCAGGAGAATCTATGAGAAGGACCCTCAGCAAGTAGGAGTCATATGGATAAGACGAGTCGCGACCACGAAGGAAGGACCCTTACCACTAGAAATACCACGAGAGTATCAAACCGATGAGTTCAGGGAACTCTTCGAGGAAAACGAGGCTACCGATCTAGCAGACCATCAGGATTGGGATCACGAGATCATCCTAGAGGAAGGAGCTAAGCTAAGCCCAGGACCAATGTACCCCATATCGCCCGAGCACGATGCCGAGCTAAGGGAGTACCTCCAGAAGAATCTGAAGAAGGGATTCATCCGACCAGGATCAGGCCCGATGGCCTCACCCATCTTGTTCGTAAAGAAGCCTAACGGGAAGTGGCGACTATGTGTCGACTTCCGCAGGTTGAACAGCGTCACTCGGAAGAACCGATATCCCTTACCACTAATAACCGAGCTCATGGATCGACTCCAGGGAGCCAAGTGGTTTACGAAGTTCGACGTTCGGGAAGGATTTCACCGAATCAGGATCAAGGAAGGACACGAATGGATGACAGCATTCAAGACGAAATATGGACTGTTCGAGTATACAGTAATGCCGTTCGGATTAACGAATGCCCCGGCAACGTTTCAGTCAGTCATCAACAACGCGCTCCACGAATACCTTGGGATCTTCGTCACAGCGTACATCGATGATGTGCTGGTATACTCTAGCGGGACGCTAGAAGAACATGTGGAACATGTTAAGAAAGTGCTCAGTAAGCTTAAAGAATACAAGCTGTACCTGCAGCCAGGGAAGTGCGAATTCCATACGAAGGAAACGGAATACCTAGGCTTCATAATATCTACAGAGGGAGTAAAGATGAACCCAAAGAAGACAGCGGCTGTACAGGAGTGGCCAACGCCCAAAACAGTCAAGGACGTGCAATCCTTTCTGGGATTTGCCAACTATTACCGAAAGTTCATCAAGGATTACTCGAAGATCACGACACCCCTCTCCGAGATCACGAAGAAGGAAATTGGTTTCAAATGGAACGAGGAACATCAGGAGGCTTTTGATCGAATCAAGCAGATCTTTCTCGAGGCACCCGTACTAGAGATGTACGACCCGAAACGAGGGACGCGAGTCGAGACCGACGCGTCAGATTACGCACTTGGAGCTGTATTGTCACAGCAGTGCCCAGACAAGAAGTGGAGACCGGTGTTCTACCACTCAAGGAAGTTCTCCGGAGCAGAACTCAACTACGACGTTCACGACAAGGAGCTACTAGGAGTAGTCGATTCCTTTGAACAGTGGGAAGTCTATTTGCTGGGACTACCACACCAGATCGAGGTTTTTACCGATCACCAGAACTTGGCAGGTTTCATGACAACCAAGAAACTCAACCGACGACAAGTCCGATGGGCCGAGATGCTAGCTCAGTTCGACTTCAAGATAACCCACCGCGCTGGAACGCTCAACGGAGCAGCGGATGCTCTAAGCAGGAGATCCGATTTACGCGAAGAAAGTCATGGAGAACCACATAAGGCCATGTTCAGGAAGATGCCTGACGGCACACTACGTTACAACCAGCCGGAACTAGCTAGGATAGCTAAGGTGACCGAGCGGGTAGAAACGCTCCAGCAGCAATGGCAGCAAAAGGCCGCCAGCTGGCAGTTCGAGCCAGACGAGAACGGCTCCGATGAACTGTTACAAGACGAGCGAGAGTACCGAGATATGATTCGAGGTAATCGAACATATGTACCTCCACACCTGAGAACGAATCTCATCAAGGAACTGCATGAGTCCCCAGAATACGGACATGCATCGCTAGAAGAGATGGTTAGACGTTTAGCTAAGGTGTTTGCCATACCACGCTTACGAGCGAAGGTGCAGGACGTTCTAGGCAACTGTTTGGCTTGTCACCAGAACAAGCCCAAGAGACATAAGCCCTATGGCCTGTTGCAGCCCTTACCGCCACCAACGAGACCATGGAGTAGCGTGACGATGGACTTCATAGTGAAGCTCCCGAAATCGTTAGAACCAGGATCCGGAAGACTATGCGACACAATCCTAGTCATCGTGTGCCGACACACGAAAGGAGCAAAGTTTGTGCCCACGGAAGAGACTATTACGGCAGATGAATGCGCGTATGAGGTCAGCAAGGCACTAATGTCAGAGCATGGGATACCTGAAGAGTTCATCACCGATCGTGATAAACTGTTTACTTCCAAGTATTGGAACACATTCCTGGCAAAACTGGGAGTGAAAAAGAAGCTATCAACTAGCTTTCACCCCGAAACCGATGGCCAGACGGAAAGAACAAACCAGACACTGGAACAGTATCTGAGGATGTACGCCAACAAGCTGCAAGACAACTGGGTTGAACTCTTGCCGACAGCCCAATTGGCCTACAACGGTACTAGGTCTGCGACGACCAAGTACTCGCCACACTACGCGAACTACGGATATGAGCCGGTTGCTCATCGAGATCCGAAAGACATAGAAAGTATCGCAGTAAGTGCAGACGACAAAGCCCGCTTGATGCGAAAACTGCACGAAGAATTGAGCAAGAACATAGCTCACAGGAACCTCACGACGGCCAAGGCAGCCAATAAGCAAAGGATTGAGGGACCAACCTTTAAGAAGGGGGACAAAGTTTTCCTGTCACGACAGAACTTGAAAACTAAGCGACCAAGCAAGAAACTGGATAACCTCCGAGTAGGACCATTTGAGGTTCTAGAGGAAATGGGCAAAGTAAATTACAAACTCCAACTCCCACCAGGCATGCGCATCCACCCTGTCTTTCACAAAAAACTCCTGGAAAGAGCACCTCCAGATGCCGAGCTAGCGACGGACATAGAGCTCGAGGACGATGAGTACGAGGTCGAAGAAATCAGGGACCTACAGAAAATTGGTCGTCAGTGGAAATACTTGGTCAAGTGGCTGGGATGGCCAGAAAGCCAGAACACTTGGGAACCAAAAGAAAATTTGACGAACTGCAAGTCACAGGTACTTAAGTACCATCGGAAACACCCAGAGAAGCGAGGACCAGGTCCTCAAGGGAAAGGAAGTAATTAAAAGAAGGATCGAAAGAAGCGTCAGCCTATAACCAGCCCAAGTCAGTCGACAGTCCAGGTAGCGATGGTTCGGTTGCCAGGAAGTCCGTACCAGGGGCAGAATTCCCCTCGGCTTGCTCTTTCGCCCGATCCTACAGATTCAGAATAGCAAGATCTCGATCGGCGTATAAATGCTCTTACGCCTTAACCTCTAGGAGCTCACGGCAGAGACGGGCAGTCTCCATTACTGCGAGGGCCTGACGCTCTTCCGCACGCGCGATCTCAAGTTTCTTCTTGCGCTTCTTAGCCTAAACCTTCTCCCACTCTTCCTCAGAAACAAAAAGACTACACTCCGCCTTCACAGAAATACAACCAGCACAGCAACCAGTTGCAGTGTCCACAAAGCAGCGAAGGTTCTTCTCCTCACAGCGCTTACAACGAAACGTCATCTCAAGACCCTGCTCTTGCACTCAAGTCGCGCGGGCACGGCGCTCAGCTGTCAAACTCTGCGGACGGTTGCGACGGGATAATTAAACCTTAGGCATAGTTAGGAGAAGTAAGGAAAGGAAAGAAGAGAGGATACGACACCACGGGAATACCTAATCCTGCACCTCTACTACTACGCTAGGTACGGGAAAATGAAAATCTAGGGTATTAGGATGATAACCCTAAGGGGGGGGATAATGTTATAAGGTAACAAGAAGGATCTCTCCTTAATGCAGGTCGCATGGTAAGAGACTAACGGGCGACCACGTTAGAAGGTAATGATTAGTGCGGGGCGCTGATTACGTGATGGACATCCTGCTAAGAGGAGCCATCCCGCTAAGGATGGGATGGCAGGTTAATACAGGATGTCAGCTATTACAACCATCCCTCGGAAGGTTACACCCAATAGGATAGCAGTAATGGCAACGGACAAGGCAACGAGGATATAAGGATGGAAAGGTTTTATTATTACTCTCGTTGTAGTCAACTTAAATAGTTCATCTCTTACACAGATTGTTAACTAGTTATTCTATCGTTTATAGAATTAGTATCGTTATTCTTTTAGTTACAACGATAACTCTTTTCCACCTAATCATTCCATACGCTACCTTACGGACTACCGCTTTAGTCTACCTCGCCTTAGTACGGACCGAGCCTAGAGAAGTATAGCCAAACCCCGTGTAACAGTAGTAAGGCGTTACTACGACTATAGAGACCCCTTAGGTATATGAGAGCGTAAGGTAAGAGGGTATAAGATATAGTGTTTTAGAACCTTTTTCTGCATCTAATCTTTATTATAATAGTAATAGTCTATCACATTAACACTACAATAACTATCTACGCTAACCTTATTCCCGGCTCTATCCCCTCGAGCGCTATCCCGCTTTATATATATAACCTACCTTAGCATCTATAAGCCTAGCCCTAGCTAGTAAGGTTAGCCTACTAATTCTACCTTATTACGCTAGTTACCTCTAGTAAGCCTAAGGTTAGCAACGGGACTGTAAAGGGATTTACCTAGGCCTTCGTAGAGGATAAGTTCTATAAGCGCAACAGTTTATATAGTGTATATAGTAGCTATCATAACGCCTACAAATTAGGTTATTCTCCTATAAGTATTATATACTACTAAGATAGACTTTTGCTAATGTTTATATAGGTTAATCCTCCCTTCTGCCGCGCCGTTAATATACTAATATTCCTTATTAATTACGCTACCCGTAAGAGTATTAACGCCTTTAAGGATAGTAGCTATAATAAGGGTAAAGAGATAGATATATTTAATAATTATAAGGACATCTAGAAGTATTAGAAGCGGGCCTACGACTACGCGAAGGAGCTCCGTACCGCCTTTACTAAATACACTACTTAGGTTAAGCGTAAGATTACAAAGTCTAAGCTAACTAAGGTTAAGTAGGCTAAGGCGCGTAAGGCGTCTCGCAACTTCAACCTTTAGCACTTTACTACTAGCTTAGTGTTACACGGGGTTAGGCTATACTTCTCTAAGCTCGGTCCGTACTAAGGCGAGATAGACTAAAGCTGTAAGCCGTGCGGGTTGTCTGGCGATTCGTGTGGAAAAGAGTTATCGAAGTTAACCAAAGGTAAAGACAATCCAATTCTATGTGCAATAGAATAACTAGTTGACAATCTGGGTAAGAGATGAACTATTTGAGTTGACCACAACGAGAGTAATAAATGAAACCCTTCCATCCTTATATCCTCGTTGCCGTGTCCTTTGCCATCCTTGCCATTACTGCCATCCCTAGGATGTTAGTGATGTTCGTAATGGCTGCCATCCTTAGGCGTTCTGCCATCCCTCGGATGGCTGGCCTTGGCGGGATGTCAATCACGTGACCGCCGCCCCGCGGTGATCGTTACCTTCTGACGTAGATGTGGTTGACCTCCAACCCACCTTCCGCGTCAAGGAGAGAATCCTTCGTGTTACTTGTAACATTACCTTTATTATAATAGCCCTTAGGCTTATTATAGGAAATACCTTTAGGTATCTTACGCTAAAGGAGTTTATCCTCTTACGTAGTAGTTTCGCGTTAGGCCTATTACTTAATCGTAGGTTAATTAGTAACGCTGTAGTCCCTGTCTAGGGAGGTATCAGTTACCTAATAGGCTACTTACTTACCTTATATATTACGTAAAGAGCTTATCTCTTTACAGCTTTAATAGGAATACTTATAGTAAAGTATTTAAAATATAGTAAAAAAGATATCTTAACAACTATCCGTCTAATAAGGAGTAAGAAGGATTCGAATTATAAGGAGTAGCTAGGTAGGCACTAAGATATAGGTATAGGCTTATATTAAGACGAATCCTTAAGGAGCTATCTAGCCTCCTAGAGGGATAATATATATCTACATTACGTAATCGTAGCTAGTGCGGGCCGTCGGTACCCCGAAGGGTTCCTAGTAGCTCGCTAACCTGTAGCTAGAGTCTTATAATGATGGAACATCGTGACATACGATACCTATAAGGTCTCTAGCTTTCATCTACGAGCTAATACACCCTATATAGCTATTATAAGGTCTATCTAGCTTTCTATAGTGTTATTATTACCTTTATTACGTAATATCTTAATAATAAGCAATAAGGAGCTACTAAATAGGCTATAGTTAACCTATAACACTACGGAAAGCTAGATAGACCTTACGATAGTGTTACACGGGGTTAGGCTATACTTCTCTAGGCTCGGTCCGTACTAAGGCGAGGTAGACTAAAGCGGTAGTCCGTGAGGTAGCGTATGGAATGATCAGGTGGAAAAGAGTTATCGTTGTAACCAAAAGAATAACGATACCAATTCTATAAACGATAGAATAACTAGTTGACAATCTGTGTAAGAGATGAACTATTTGAGTTGACCACAACGAGTGTAATAATGAAATCCGTCCATCCTATATACTCATTGCAATCTGTACCTGCCCTCCCTATCCTCCTTGCTTAACCTGTCTACAAAGGGAGGTCAGGGAGGACATGGTCTCCCCCTTGCCTTTGGCTTCCCTTGCTTGGCGGGAGGCCAGTGCTTGGCGGGAGGCCACATCACGTGATCAGCGCCCCGCGTTGATCATTACCTTCTGACGTGGTCGTCGGCTGGCGTTCTGTGCCGACTCCTTCATCAAGGGTGGAGTTCCTTTTGTTGCTTGTAACAGATAGCTGTACTTCCTTATCTAAGACCTACCGTACGCTAAAGGTAAGGTTCTATACTACGTAAACTAGCTATATCTTATTATATAATATATAAGGACCCCTGTAGCGTAGGTATATATATACGCTGTTGTAAATAGAGACTTTTCTGTCTCCATTAACTACACCTATAATAGCGTAGTACAGTTACTAATAGGGACTTGTCCCGGCTTCCTTTATAAGCCTCTCTCGGGTGTAGTTAGAACTACTATAGTGTTTTTCTTTGTTCGAATTAGGTTACAAACCTCTCTTTTTGCTTCTTTCTGGATACAGGTACGCCTACAGTAATCGCAACACCAAGAAATCAGCTGTATAGGACTCCTACGCTGTTTTTTCGGCTTCACAGCGATCCCCAGCCAAAACCCGATAACTCCGGGCCGTACGCCGTACTACGGCTCCCAAAACTTCACCCCCTACGGATACGATACGGATCAATGAGGGGTCTCCTACGTACGGCTTACGTACGTCGTATCAACGTACCGTACCCCGCCGTACTACGTTACGTTGGGAACGCTGATTATCCACAGAATATACCTGAATCACCCCAATACCCTCCTACACTGCCAACATGCCTTTCAAGTTCGACCTGGAGGTGTACGAGATGGAGGCGAAGAAACAGGAGGAGCGCAGGACTGTTGAAGAGGCTGAGAAGGATGAGGAGGCGTGTATGGAAGTCTGATGAATATTGATTTAGTTCAAGGTCAATGTAGGTCGTAGGTATGTATGCAGGGGACTGATACGGAATTTATGTTACTTCCCTCTGCGGGATGCTACACCCAGCAGAGATGAAGCGCTATGTCGGCATAGTAGCCTCTGACGATACGTTTGCGAAAGTGAGCATGACTGCGAAAAGAGGACAAGCGATAGAATTATCTGGAACGTTCTATCCAGTCAAACTATGGCTTTCAAGGCAGTGGTAACGTTTGACTAAACAAAAAGGAAGTGAAAGTAATGGCAAGCTGATTCTAATATAAGACTACGCCGCAGACTACCTTACCAATTGGCTTCCCTCCATCATAGCTGCATTCTTGTAAAGGTTACCAGGAATGACGAATCAAGGCATGGGTAGCAACTCGGACAGTGAGAAGGCCCAACCCAGCAAGACGTTGGCGACAGCAAAAAGAATGCCGGCCAAGAAAGACTCGCAGCCACAATCTGCCCTAACAGAACAGCCGCGTCCCAAGAAAACAGCTAAGGAAGGGTTGGCCGGTAAGTTCAACTCGATAATCGCACGGAGTTGAGAGAAAGCTGGCGCAACTGCTAATAGATAATTAGAAATTGAAAGCGATAATGACAAGCTACGACTGGCCAGAACCCGAAAGACCAAGAGCACCACGGCAGCGACACTTGCATTGACAGAACGGAAGACGAGCGCGACTTTCCGGCATCTGAAAGAAGATAAGCCGGAAGATAGCATCCAAGCGGATGACAAAAACGATGCGCAACCAGATCCGATAGATAAGCCAGTCAAGGAGAGTAAGAATAAGGAGCGAAAATCGTCAGATGGCAAGACAAAAGATGGGAAAGAAAAGGCAGTCAAGCATAGCAATGGCGATACACAAGCACAGCAACATGAGCAGAGTACGATGGCTGGGAATGACTATCAAGTAACAACTGCGATGTTGAGAGAAAAGGTCAAGTTCAACGCAAAGGGTAAAATTATATGTATTGGGTGGAGAAGGAGATGGGCTAAAGATTACGTAGAGATGTTGGTGTGGGGTGGGGGTCTCCAGTGGCTGAGGAGGAAGTTTATCGAAAGCCATTCTAAGGAGGCTGTTACAGAGTATGAGAATGCTAGGAAGGCTGGCAAGGTGAACCTGCTGGATGTAACTGGTTATTATCGGATGGAACTACTTGAAAACGTCAGATTGATCGAAGAATTAGGGTCCGGTCCTAGTGCTCCGCTTGTAGCTCAAAGCGACGATAGGGGTACGAGATCTGTCTCCCCCTTTTCTAGCGAGAGTGACTATATCAGTCACTACAGCAACCACGATTACAACGAGGCGCGGCTGATGCTTGGATATATTGTGCAAAGGGCCTTCAAGTCCAGCTCGTGGCAGGTCTCATCAGAGGAAGGCACTTATCAGTATGCAACACGCGAGGACGAAGCGATAGCCAAACCGCGCGGCTTTGATAACGCTCAGAAGCTTGTGGAAGATCTTTGTCAACTTCAAATGCATGGTGGCAAGCGCTTTGAAGAAGCCAAGCAAACGCTGAGTAGTGTAGACGTGATATGGTCCTACGCACTGGATGAGAACCGAATGGTAGTCGCGGAAGGAAATGAGTCGTCGTCGTCACTATCGCCACATGCTGGATCGAAAATCAAATTGGTACAAGTTTGGGCCACCTTTGTTGATCGCTTCCACATCTGGCAGACCAAAATCGACAGTGGCACTACTACACCGGTTAATCTCGAGAACGTATTGCCACCGACTAAAGCCGGCCTGAAAGACCTTGGCCGTCTCATGATACTCCGCAGTCCCCATATAGCAAGGCCGGACTCCTGGCCGTATTTGCTTGCCATGGCCTTGCTTACTGAAAAAGACTTGAGGGCAGCGGAAGTTGAGGTAGGGATTGCACCATCAGGAACTCGCTTCAGTGATATCATTCAGAGCTGCTTGTCCCAGTATCAAAAGCATGCGCAGGTAGAATTTACTGAAGCAGTGCACATTTTCTGGTTGTTACAGCAGTCCTTGCAGGAAGAGAAGCCTGGCAACAAAACAACAGTGCCTCGAGACAGTCTGCACGCTGCCGGAAGCGATGTAGACACTGGAGATGATGAAGATAGTGAGCACGATGAAGATGGTCGTTTCTCCGAGAAGAACAGTGGCGCACTGAGCAAGCAAAAGAACGATTCAGGATTGACAAGCAGCAAGCATGAGAGAACACCTGGAGTGAATCAGCCGGATAGATTGGTAGAGAATACGAAGAACCAGCCAGAGCATGAAGAGACTGAAGGGGGAGATGCAGCACCAGGGCTTAGAAGCTCCAGCAAAAGAAAGCCCACCGCAATTGCCAGTGAGCAACCATCGACAAAGAACCTGAAGACTACGAAGGCTACAGAGGCCACGAATGCACATGATGACTAAATCGGACTAAGAACTACCCGATCATCTCTCCAAACAAGCTTGAACCACGATTCAGATTCGGAGAGCATCAACTCAGCAATAAGATAGTGCACCGTATCCAACGCAGAGAGAGTGTTTTCTGTGAGCCATGGTACTTCTAAACGTGACTATATAAATTGAGCTCGAGGCTGTGAGTGTTAGATCTGTCATGTTAGAACACTTATCCTCCCTGAATCCTAGTTGTTCCGCACTGACTGCTATGCAAGCTCCATAGCTTCAGTTACTATGTCATCAGTGTAGGCACCTACCTTTGAGTATAATGAAGCCGCTCGTGACGTATAGCAAGCGAGGATTTGTGAACGTTGGTTTGTTCCAAAGTAGCGACTGACACGGAGTATGTGTGCAAACAGTCTATGCACGTCATGCTAATGGCGCCAGACCAAGCACCCTGTTCTTGAGTGTTGTGATATTCAGATATCGCAGCTGATTCGTTTACAGTTTGTTCCAGAGATCGCAAATAAATCATCAAACTAGATACAATCCACACACATGATCAAGACCATGATTGCGATCCGAGTGGAAAAACCATAAAGGTGATTCGTAGTGTCGCGAACGTTGTATTCCCTTTCATCATCCCAGTCTGCGATCGGAAATCTTGAGATATGGACCAGATAATGACGGACGATACCACCCCTACCCAACAAAGCCCCGCGAACGAACCAGACAAGACAAACAGCCAGCAGTCACCAGAAGGAGCCGTTCACGCCGAGCACAGTAAAAAAAACACCCCCGATGCTGACAAGATCATCGTTCCATCTGCGATAGAGAAACTCTGGTTCGAGCCAGTCGATGTTGCTGCGCGTGATACAAGTTTCGTGAAGAATAAGAAGCCGTTCGAGGACACCATCATCGCTCGCAGAAAATGGGGAACCAAGAACCAAAACTGGGACTACCTACTGTCCGGACCAGACGAATCATTGCTTTGGTATAGTAATACGAACGTAATGCAAGTCGCACAAACCTCAAAGGAGACGTGGGGAAAACTGGTATCACCGAGAGGCAGAACAAATGTCAAGCTCGATCTGTTCAAAGTCAACGACGAGACCACTATGAACGAAATCTTCTCGCTCGAGTTCCTGATCGGCGATTCAAGAGTAGATCCGCTACACTCCGACAAGCAGGCATGGCCAAATCTGATCGCCAGCATTTCCCGGAAGCCTGCGACCGTCAACCCGCCCAAAACAGAGAGCAGGGCCCGGGGGAGCTTGAGGAGTAGCACTATAAAGAAGAGCGACAAGAGCCCACTCAACGGACGGGACGAGTCCTCTGCCGTTAGTGGTCACTTTTCAGGTGCGATATCTGAAATCCAAATGCTTGAGGCTATCCTGGAGCGAGCAAAACGACACTACCACTGGTTTCCATGCGGAAAGGACCAATACATGTTCGTGGGTAACGACCAGTCCAAGAAAGCTGCAGAGCTGGACCTCAAAACGTCATTCGAAGTACTAGAAGCTGCATACGAACACGAAATCCAACCACTGAACGTGTCTGCAGAACGAACACTCCGCCTTAAAGAAATTGAACTGCGCTTTGGTGGAGACATCGATCTACCATGTCCAAATCCAGAACCGACCAGCGAACAGAAGCCTCAGCACACGGATGACCGTTCGACAGAGGGATATTTTCTGCGGCCCAAGATAGATCCAACGACGGTGTTTGAAACTCTCTGGTACCTAAAGAAACAGAGCGCGGCAGACTTGCTAAAGTTTTCGCACACAGATCGAATGGCCTTCGTCTCGTCCATTGTACAAAAGGCACCTCATACACTACATGAACACAACTGGGTCTTACTTCTTGGACTCGCCCTCGGAACAGAAGCAGTTTTCGAAGAAATGCTCAAGAAATGCGGTATCAAGGTTGAGAGTAGATGGTACGAACGTTCCTATTGGAAACTGCTCCTACAGCTCAAAAGTTCGCTGAACCATGAGGGAGTCCCGGGACTCAAGGGCTCTGACATCCATAGGACGTGGGAAGATCTCAGGCGCAAGATCCACGAAAATGATGTAAACCTAGGAACGGAGAGCAAGGAAGAGGAGCTCAAAGATGATGCCAACCAGGGTCTAAAAGAAGACGATTCGGACATAGAGATGAGATTGGAGCTGGAGGCTCCCATATCTGACTCATCAAGTTCACACAGTGTCGTCGCTACGGGAGACGAAAAGAGTAGCGTGGAAGGAGCCGAAATGAGTGCGGATCGCGAGGATTCAGGATCAGAAGCGCTCGGAAGTATGACCGAGTCTCATAAGATGCAGGTTGAGGACTGAAATTACTACTGTAGAGACTTTTAGGGCCGTGGCTGATAGAGGAGATGTCAAACCGACTAGAATAGGTCAAAGACACATCGATGAGAAAATACAGTCATGGAAATATGTTGCATACGCCTATCTTGCGACTTCCACACCTAGAGCTCAAACGTGAAGTCCAAGACCCTTGGGATGTTCTTCCTACTACCTCATCCAACGGGTTGCGTGCTGCACCGGATCTTTACGCTTGTTTGTCTCGATCTTCGTCTTCGTGTTATCCCATGGCATTATCACTGCTACTTGACAGCCCTCTCATGGTGCCCCTCGGTATTGTAGAGTCTTCGTGAGACCAAAATGGCCAGCGGAGAGATCGAGGACAACGAAGATGCCGCGCGGCTCATTGGAAGCGGGGAAGACATGTTCGAAGTGAAACAATGGAACGTTCATGTTCGTGAAGGCCTGGATTGCGTACGTGGGCGGTAGGCTGAAACATCGTTCTCTATAGTTGTTTTCGAGCGCGTTTCGCGTCCTTCTCGCGTGGTGCAGTGAGGTCTGGATTAGCTTTACTGGAGGAAGCTGGATTCTGGAGAATGACCGGATGCTGTATACTAGTAGCCAGCTTCAAAAGAGATTGCCGTGGACATAGCGACAGCCTGTTGCCATGTATTGAACTCTGCGTGAATGCTTGTGCTGCCTGAACTTGTGATTTGCAATCCTCCATCTTCTCCTACAGACTCGTGTCAAGCTCGTTCCGAGAGCGCGAGCGGAATGTCCGCTCCAGATGACAAAGACCAATGTACAAGGGCGCTGCTGCTCTGTCGCGTTGTACGAAAGAGCTGACTGAGATGAGGTTGGATGAAGGGTGGTGGGTCGCCCGGAAAAGTAGCCGCACTATTGGTTCGCGCTTATCAGCTCAGGGAAAAGCACCTCGACGGATCGATGACGCGGTAACTCCTTTCCGCTCGAACCCCGTCATCTCGTCGTAGACATACCAAATCAGACAATCCACCCGCGGAGCCTCATCATGGCGCGACAGCACCAAACGTGCAGTAAAACGCCAAATCGCTTTTTGCGCAGATGGCGAGGCGCTGGAGGCGGGTCAAGGGGTGACTGCAGAAGATCGTCGCTTCTTTATCGTTAAATCCGTCCAAACTCCGAGAATAATGACATATTCACGGATCCAAGTTGGATATGATACAAATACTACGTCTCGGGCCATTTCAGCCAAGCCTTCGTACCGTAGACTGTTTAACTTCTTCGATCGCTATGGCAGACTCCAGCATAGGTCCACAACATACACCGGCAGCGGCGCAGTCTCAATCGCTTCTGGGACAAACGCCCGATGCGGGAAAGAATGATTACAGAGAGAGTGAGGAAGGCACGTCACATGACCTGGAGAAAGATTCAAGCAGTACTGTGCCACCTCCAGCAGAGACGGAGCGCTTCTTTGTAGAATTTGAGGGACCCAACGACCCCGGCAATCCAAAAAGCTGGACCCCAAAGCGAAGATGGGCCATCACTATCTCTATGGGCCTCATGGTGTTCACAGTCACGTTCGCAAGCTCCATATTCAGTGTTAACATCGGTGTTGTCCAAGAGAAGTTCAACGTCGAACTGGTTACAGCTACCCTTGGTGTAGCGTTATTCGTCCTGGTACGCTCAGCTACTCTCCAGCGACCAACAGCCCCGCAGCTAACACACGATTTCAGGGTTTCGTTTTCGGTCCAATTGCCTTTGGGCCCATGTCAGAGGTACTTGGTCGGAAGCCTCCCCTGATGTTTGGCTTTGCGCTCTTCGCCGTCTTTCAGATTCCAGTAGCCCTTGCGCAGAATATTACAACGGTTTGCATTGGCCGCTTCCTCGGCGGATTCTTCGCCTCTGCGCCCTTGGCAGTCGTGGGTGGAGCTCTTGCAGACTTGTGGGATCCTATTCCTAGATCTTATGCAATCTGTGTTTTCGCGGCCGGTGGATTCGCAGGCCCCGTAGCAGGCCCCATTGCTGGCGGCTTCATTACGGAGTCGCACCTTGGATGGCGATGGACGTCGTGGATCACTCTGATAATGGCTGGCTTGTTCGGAGTCAATGGCTTCTTTGTCATCCCGGAGACTTCAGCCGCTAGGATACTGCAATTGCGAGCCGCTAGATTGCGAAAGGAGACGGGCAACGACAGATACCACGCTGCAGCGGATGAGAACAAATTGACAGTCGACAAGGTGGTCAATGTTTATCTCTTGAGGCCATTCATCATGTTCATCCAGGAACCAATCTTAGCACTGGTTACGGCCTACATGAGCTTTTTGTACGGTATTGTCTACCTACTTTTCGAAGCAGTGAGTGTTCATCCGTATAGTGCTTGCTATCAAGGCCTAACAACCGACAGTTCCCGGTGTCATTCTACGAAGAACGAGGCTGGTCTTTAGGTGTCTCTCAGCTGCCATTTGGTGCCTTCATCGTTGGCATCCTGCTGGGAGCTGGTTGCATCGCTTATAGTTCCGCCACGAACTTTACTCGCGCATTCCACAAGCATGGCAAAGTCATTCCGGAGGAACGTTTACCACCTATGATCGTGGGAGCTATTGCACTTCCAGTCGGTCTATTCTGGTTTGCCTGGACCAGCGACCCAAATATCACCTGGGTACCGCAGGTGCTCTCCGTTGCTCTCCTTGGGTTTGGCTGCATGGTGCCTTTCTGGCAGGGCATGAGCTACCTCATCGACTGCTATGGTTTCTACTCCAACAGCGCCATTGCGGTCAACACCTTCATTCGTTCTTTTGCGGGCGCATTCTTCCCACTATTTACACATGCCATGTACCACAAACTGGGTGTACCCTGGGCAAGTAGTCTTCTGGCGTTTATCTGTGTAGTCTTTCTTCCTGTGCCTATCCTTTTCTACATATACGGTGCAAGAATAAGAACGAAAAGTAAGTGGGCACCAACATCATAAGGAGTCAGGGATTGCATATTATTTGCGGTCACCGTCCCGAGCCCCTTGCACGTAGGTATCGATTTTTGAATCACTTGTCATCTTCAAGAACTCCAAGCATATATCCATTTCCCTTGCTCTCCACCCCCGCGGCTTCAACCAAACCTGAAGGCATATTTGTGGAAACCAGCGAGCCATCCTTCGGTCATGCTTTCGACGTGCCCGATGCGTTCGACTGTTCTCAGATCCTTCAATATCTCCCAGTCCAGGACTCTGAACAAGAGTGTCAATCTCTCGAAGGCAAAGGCCCAGTACCGGTTTTCCACACGTGCTGCAGCAAACTGCACCGAGGAACTGGCCTCCTGCGCAAGGAACGACCAGTCCTTGAAAGCGACTTCACTGACCAGTTCACTAGGATCAAAACTCAAAAAAAAAAACTGTCCTGTATTGTGTTTTGTGATGCAGACACTATCTTATCATTGTCAAAGTCAAAACGACTTGTTTTATTGTGTTAGTGCTTCTTCATACGCACCCACGAGGTTGACCATGCTTAGAAGGCGGATATGTACCTCCATCTCATCTTCCGTACGCCCACGCAGAGAGGCCCAGTCTACTTCCTGGAATATCTGCCCCATACGCATGCTCGCGACAGCCAGGTACCCGTGCTGGTTTTGAATGTCCATGACCTCCGCACGAACAGCGTTATCTCCTCCCAAACATCCCTGGAATGGCGGAACCGGACTGAGATCTACATGGCTTCCCATGAACTCGTCCTCTGTCATAAGCCAATGTGTCCTCCAATTCCGTCCGTATTGATCAATAGTACCATCGAAGATGTACTTCTTGCCGTGAGCGTCAATTATCGCCAAACTTGAGTGACCAGGTCGGTCAAGGGGATCTTGCTGTTCCAAGACGAGAACAAATTCCGGTGTGGCAAGAAAACGTATCCACTCAATTGGGCTACTGAGACCAAGAAGCTCTATCCATGACCAGTCATCGGTCGACGGCGCAAAATCTGTGGTGAGCCGAAGGAGCTTACCTTGTAAAAGTCGCTTTACGAAAGGTTGCATGATCGTGCAGAACGTGTCGCACTTCATCTGCATTAACCAAGCTCGATATACATGATCCTCATCGATTTGTGACATGTCGGGGAGACTCAGTGTCGAGTCTTTGTTCGATGTGAAGAGGCATACCGGAAATGGCATGTGGAGAGAAGAAGGTAGATATTTGACGACATTAAACTCGTGGACAGGGTAACCGAAGAGCGCTTCTTGGAATACGATGAGGTATACGAGGAGGATCTGGTGAAGGGACAGAGGCGGGAGAGGTGCTGCGACGGGCATACTGGCTACATTCGGATTGGCTGCCATGCTTGTGGGAGAAAACATCGGTATGGCATGAGAAAAGGGTGGGCATCAACAATTGCTGTCACTTTTGTTCGCAGCGTGCGCATCTGGGTGCTCTTACTAGCGCTGAAGCGCGAGTGATTTGCTCCTCCGAAGCGCCTGATTAATCCACGCCTCTCACCCAAACTTGGCATCATCGTAGAATTCTTCTATAAAGTTGCGCAGAAAAGGCTCTCATCAGGACAATACGGAAATACGGGTGAACCAGAAGCGGGTCTTAGAGGCCATATTGACAGACAGCGCAAACCGCTGCGGCGGAGATCCCATGGAGAAACTCAAGTCAGTCAAGTTTGGTATCATTGCAGCAGCCAGAAAGCTAACAATTGAACCATGAGGCTTTGCCAGACAAGTGCCATAACGAAATGGAATCGGACAGCCTCCCCTCAGACTATCCTACCGGTCTCGCAGCCATCGAAGAAGCATGTCGTCTTGGGCTAAAAGATGACCACCCACTCGGCCTCCTCCGTGTCAAAGTGACACCCCGCATCAAGAGTGGTTGCGGCACCCAAGTTGGCTGCATACATGCAACACTATCTTTTCCAGGCTGCCAACAACGTTGACGCGAGCGCCGACGCAGACATGCTCCTGACCAGTCCAGCTAAGCACATTACGTCGAAATACCTTTAAATCAAACGCTCCAGCCTCATAAATCTGCTACATCTATTTGAAAACGATAGCCGAGCGCTAGTTCTTGCATTGGTTTTCCGTAACGACAATCACCTTCAAGGCACTGCTAGTTGAAACTGGCGTGGAGTTCAACAGAAAAGACCCCGAGCGACATTATCATGCGTTCTCTTGAGCTAAGTTAGCAACAATAGGGAGGACATGGCTCGGCCAGACGTTCGAAGACTTCTGCGAAACAGTGGAGACCAGGTGGCATTCAAACGTGGCCAAGGTCTACAAGAGCCATCAAGCGCCTGGTACACCTAAGAATTGAACCTTCTGACAAGGATTGATGAGCACCACCAAGGTACGTCCGGTTATTACAATACGGCAAGTCGCGAGCTGACATTTTTTAGGAGCATTGTTCCCGCATCCTGACGCCAGACAGTGCAATCTGTCCACTTAACTTGTCGCCATGACACCCACGGCGCTGTGATAACACTCTTCATCCCCCAGTATCGGCTTCGAATAATTCAGGGCACTGCGGTGACAAGCGCGCATGCTTGGAGACTGCTGGACAAGAGTGCAGAGGTAAGAATACATGCCTTGTGGTGGGATACAATACTTCGGTAGGCCCAAGTCAATCACTCCTGCAACAAATCTCTCTCTCTCTCTATACCCTTAAGATCGTGTTATACGATATGTAGTACGCTGTCGGTAGCAAGCTACACAACAGGCTAACTGAGATGGAGCCTCGTTTGGCAGTGGCGAAACTACCAATTCAAGACATTGAGAAACATGGTATACCTTCCAATTATGATTGTGACTTTTTTAATACTGTGCGAGTAAATGTTCTGCACCGAGAGCAATCCTGTGGTGTGACCTGGTGTCGATACTCAGGAGATCGATGACACGGCATAGAGACGAGAAGGACATTGAATCATATTTTGCCATGCATATAAAGATCTATGTGTACGTCACGACTTTATTAATGGGTGCAGTGATTATGAATTCATCCGGAAAAGCAAACTCGTTGGACTGTCAAAAGGCGCTGCCAGGTTGATGATGTCCTCACTGACGCGATAAACAGCGATCACTGGTGCAAATAGTATCTGAACATCGCCAAAGCTGTTGAAGGGTTAGAATACGACTGCAGAGTTCATAAAGGGCACGAGATCGACGTGCATGTAGGTTCTGACTAGTCGTTCACCTCCCACGAAAGTGACCAACAGATCTCCTAACCGCTTTACACACACATACCGCTTAGCAATATGATACACTTAACAGATCTGCATCTCACCACTACTAGGCTTAAACAGGGTGTGTACTATGTATTTTGCTTGGTCAACGCGTTCCGTGCCCTGCATTTCCCCAAGAACTGGTTGATTTGGTCATCTGCAGTACGAATCTCCAAGGAGTATAAAGCCGCGCTGCGGCATCTTTTTTTGCTTCGATCACTGATATTTTCAGAGCCTCTTACTCAGTCTTTTTGCTTTCAGGATTTGCTGGTAAGATATGCCCGGCCGGTTGCGGACCTTGGCTAGGTGACAGTGCGGAGTATGCCGCGTTTCCCATCACAACATAGCCCAAAAATGCCGATGGATCTCCACACGAGGAGCTCAGTATTCTCAGCAAAACATCACGGCGTTAACATGGCAGATAGGCAACCTTCTCATCATACTTGTGTATTAATCGCACAGTGTCTTAACGTTGAAGCTCACTTCCCCCATTGCGCGATACCCGCGCTTGACTCAAGTTGGAGCATCTCATCTCTCATAGCATGCATCCATACAGTCATCAATGAACGACTATGGTATCGGCCTTGCATGTAGTCATTTTCTTGAGGCCATATAGATCCCCAAGGCGCGACGTGCCAATTTGTGGTAGTTCTCCAGCTCATCCACGTCAGCTATTTCGAGCATTTTGCCTACAATTGTATCAAATTTAGTATATCTCCACGTTTTATGATATTCCGAACCCTGTCTCCGATCTCTAGACTCATATCAGCATTTTCTGGGTGTTCCCGACTTTCCGGGCACCAGTACAAGTCGGCCATCGAATTCCAACACTTATGTCTAAAAGAATAAATAAGGCACTCGCATAACTTCTGTGCTACTTAATATGTATGCAAACAAGGTATAGTGAACGCAAAGAAGGTGACTGACCGATTTTGTAGTATGGCGATGGAGAGGTCCAGTCGCTGGGAGACAGAAGCACCAGGGTCGATATCTCTCCTTCACTTCTGACGCCCTCCGCACACACCGTCGACTTTTTCATGCCCAGTATAATTTCCAATCTTAAGAGCTCTATCTTCGCAGCAACACCTTCGTCGCTACTTTCCCTATCCTGGGCAAACACGACAGGCAAATTCGAGCTAGGATGAGCAATCCGAAAGCCACGCTACAGAGGCATGCCCTTAATCGTATGGCAACGCTTATTATCGTGATCTACACCCTCGTCATGAGAACGACCGACTTCCGTGTACTTTTGCGCCAGGAGGCAGTGGGTAGCGAACTTCATTTGTTCGTCTGCCTGGAAGAAGACTTGGGCAATCAAATGGTTGCTCAGGAAATGGGATACACCTCAATCGAGGCAGAAGACGCTATGAGATCCCATAACCATTGTGTCTTTGTGTGCAAGATCTTTGCTGGTATTCTGGCTTGGTGGACCGAGGGTGCGTCACATTGCGATCGTGCACAGTAAATTCTGACCGCTAACAAGATACCATCTAGAACTCGGCCTTCCCATCACGGTCGACGAAGTAGACTTGAGCGACATCTCCGAACCCAAGCCTGTCATCTGCATCGATGTCATCAATGGGGAGCGAAGAAGGGTTGCATCCGTCCACACGATGTTCAAGGTCCTCTGCTCGGACGCCTACCCAGAACCAGACGGACTCGTTGAGAAAGAGGGACTATACATTGACGCTTCGGCACCTCAATACCTCCGCCCGGCGGGAGTGTACGCCGTCCATAGTTACCCTGCACGGCCACAATCCTCCACGCGGCTCGGTGGTGCCTACAAGACCCACCTCAGGAAGCTACATGAAGTCGGTACCTGGAGGAATTACAAGTTAGAGGCCATCGTTCGGACAATCAACAACGAGATGTACACGAACATGATCAGGCTTGGAGGGCCTGGAATTCTGGTGGACAGAGACGTCGCGAAGTGGACAGGCTTCGAGAGGGAGATACTTGCTTCCATCAAGAGTAGTCTTCAGTCCCTGGTGGCTAAATTGAACCTCATTTACATTCCCGTTCCCGATAGCGAGACACACTACAAGCTCATCGCTCGAGACTGTCTTGGCATTGGCCATAAGAAGATCATAGAATCTCTTGAGCGAGTCTCTGGTGGTGTAGAGATCGCTCTGTTGCAAGACATTTGAGCGGTGCCAGTTGATAGTTCTCTTACGTATCGTATCGGCTTCGAAGGGCGCTTGAGTGGATGGACCTCGAGGCGAAGTAGGGCTGTGAAGATGCTTCGTGTCCAGCGAATGTAGTCTGATCACCAATAAAACCATGCTACCCAAACAACCGAATCTGCCCATTATGATTTCATTTATGGATTGCTGACTGATGATCAAGTGGAAGTATCATTATCGATTTTTCTACGTGATCGATATGATCCAGTACTAACGCACTTGTCTGGTCGGTCATTGGCCTTGGCAGGCCCGCCAGCAGGGTATGATCATGTATTCTTCGGCAAAGCGCAGGCACCTCGAAAATTCGACTGACAGACTGTTCATTCTTACAGTCTACTGAATTTACTATCAGTCCACCCAATCTCTCCATGCTACAAGTGGTGGCTATACAGTTGGCAATCACACCGATTTCGACATGCACGGCCAAACTTCAGACAACTACGACGAGCTTTCCGGGATCGGATACCAGACTACATTGTCATTTGTTGGTGTCATATTGTCCTTGTATGGCCGAAATAGCCGCCTATGCAAAGAGTCGCCGAAGACGATGTACTCATCCCTAACCCCAAGTGACTTTGGCAGCAGCGCGAGCTCTTCTTTCAGACTCCGCACGTATCTGTTCCTCTCGAACAGGGGACAATGTCTCTCCAAAACTCTCCCAATCCAGATCACTCAGCATCTGATGCAAGCTGATACCAACCCGGAACCAATATCCGTTGTCAGCTTTCTCAAATTCCCCCAAAGAATATCTTTGGATGTACTTTTCATCAACTTTTTCATTCGCGTAGAGATCCCAAAACTCCTCACCATCGATGATCGCTGACGATTTAGGCCAAAAGAACTGCTCCCCTGTTCCGTCGAAGATGATTTCAGAATATTCCTTCGTTGTGACGAGGAGGATCGCGTGGAGAACGTTAGGCTTTTCGTCGCCAGGTACAAGAGTAAGGAGCGGCTTAGGTAGTACGAGGATGTACTCTACGCTGGCCTGGTAAGCTATGGTGGTGCCGTTAGCTGCTAGGATCCAACAAAGTCAAACCAAGTTTGCATACGTTCTAATCGCGCCCTGACAACCTTGAGAAACATTGCACAGAAGATGTCGCATGTGTACAGCGTCGTAAACGCGATCTTTTCCGCTTCTGTGGCTCCCTCAGGCCATCCCCCTCGACTGGAAAAGTCGATTGTCACTTTTAGATGCTTCTCGCCAAAGTGACTGGGGCCGAAGGAAGAGATAGAGTAGGGGCGATATGCAGTGATGGCAGACTCCCATGCGATGAGGAAGATCTTGAGGAATGCTTTGATTGTATGTCCTGGAGATGGACACAAGCTGATAGAAGCCATTGTGAGTGTCGTTCGGATGTTGAGCGTCTGCGAAGATGCGGTTCGCTTTGGCAGTATAATCGCGGTATGAAAGTGAGAGACTGTTAGACCCAAATCCCTGTTGACCGCGCGCGGAAAGTCCCCTTCCAAACGAAATCTTGACCACAAATCTCGCTAGACGCGCCGAAAAGGTTCACCTTCTTCTACTCCGCGTAGTTGGTGACAGTCTTACGACACGACTAGTTTGATATCTTCAGTATACACGGAAAAGTCTCCAAGCCATAGATGAAGATGTCCCAACCGCCGACAAACATCACCTGCCAAGCACTGTCTTGCTGCGAGCTGGTTCACAGCGCAGTACCGTTTGTGAAGAGCAGCAATAGGGATATAGCGATTCCCGTCCACTTCAACCGCCACAGATACTGCAGCTCTAGCTGCCAGAATCGCGACCAGCAAATCCGACCACTCTTGCGCCGCATCGAGCGGTTGATCCACGTCTTGTTCCTCGAATTCAAGGACACAACAAACACCTTCCCGGTGGTATCGGAGAGGGTCTACCAAGAACGATACGGAAACTGGCGTCAGATCGCCGCACTCGATAGGCCCGACCGTCCAGGCAAGGTGTCCCTCCTCCATGATAGCTTTCTTTCTCTTCGCGGACGACTCGCCTTCCTCTCATTGAACAGCTACACCACGGTTCTGACAGTCTTCGCCGCCTTGATGGCATATCTCTACAAAGGCTCGTCTTTACTTCCATCTCCCGCGATGCCCAATCAGAGTCTAACTTGTTCAGACCTTGACCCCTCGATCGCCATCCACGAAGCGCATATCGACAATGTGCTTTCAGACCAGGAAGTACACGTGCTTTTCCTAGGCGAGAACGTGAAGCCTTTGAATGTCGCTGTCGCCGCATGGCACTCAATGTTTCGGGTTACAGCCACCAAAGAAGACAGTACTACTATTCCAGCGCGTCCCGCTCAGTTGAACGGTACCGGAATCTACTGCGACACGACAGCGGCTCAGTACGGTCGTGCGGCAGGACTGCAGGACGCAAAGACCTATCATCACCGTCACCCTGATTCGAACACGGTATACTACACTAGCTTAGGTTTCCACCGCCGCGTGCACCACCTCACCAACGTGGACCCAGACGATGCGATAGATGTGAGGAATCACATCCACGCTCTGAGTCAAGAAGCATGTATCCGAACGATGAACAATGTTGTTCATGAGGAAATTGAAGGTATGAGTGGGTGCACACAGTGGCTGGCCATGACATCTGGGAACTTCGAAGCCGCATGTATCCACATTGCCGACCGAGTCCGATCAGCACTTCTCGAAGTTGCTGTTAAGCTACACGAGCTATATCTAAACCCACCTCAAGGTGTGGTCTTCGAGAGTATGGAGGACGCAGATAGATACCAGGAAGTAGCATATAGATGCTTAGGTGCGGGCCACAGAGCGTGTCTGCGAGCGTTAGAAGATCGGGTCCCCGAGACCTGGGCCTGTGTTGACGGCGAAGTGAGGGGCCTGTAGTTGGGGACAAAGTCATGGGAAGCAGACAAGGTCGGCAGAGGAGGAAATAGCTATACCCTCGAATCCAATATATGCTCTGCGGGACTGCACCAACAGCAGCGGCAGGCAAAGCCTAAATACGAGCATACTTGCATGTCCACAACAGATCGACTTGTGCCAACTCGGAATCTTCTGGTGCAATAGTCTTGACTCCAATATTCTTCGAGTGTAGTTTTCAAGCTTCTGTTTGCGATGGTGAGGTATGGTAAAGTCACCTCAGCGTGGCACTAATGTCGCACCACATCGATCCGCCGCTCCCAGGTCTCGACATCGTCTAACCTACTGGTATTGATTTCTCCTGATGTAGCTCTCTGGACTAGCTATTTCAGGCTTTTTCAATTGCGATATTCACCAGAGTCGTCGATGATACAATGCTCGTTGTCGGAATTGCGTTTCGTCTGCTGCATGCACTATGGCATTCGTACGATGGATAGTCCCATCAACTCTGATGTCCTTCTCACTGCTGTCTTACAAGCCCTTGCATGCTATGCTTGTACTACGTAGGTTTCCAGAGCTCTACTGGTGATTTCCATATACTCTAAACCGCTTGCTTGCTGATGACGAATGGCATTGAGTGGTGTGGCACATCCAGGTCAAAGCAGCAAATCGCGTTCAATTGATCTTCACAAGCAAAAACAAAAAGACAAGCCCGACTATACGTTTGAAAGAACATGCTGTCAAACATAAGGGTAAACCAGGTATTCCGCTGCAATGTCGATAACGCACCTCCCTGTTCACCAAGGCCATAACTTCGTAGCTAGAAGGACAATTTTGTCTGCGAATATTACCAACAAGAGTCGGTTAAGGTATCTGCACTGCAATGTGCCAGGATGAATGCCACAAGTCACTTTCAAGAACTCCATGGTGAAAGAAACCACTTGCCCTATAGCGATAGCGACGGACTCAACGATACTGAGGCCACCCAAGAACAGTGGGGATGAGGAGATCAAGGCGAAGGGGTCAACAAAAGAATAGAACGCGCAACGCAGTCGTCTTTACAAAGGGTCGAACATGGGTGTAAAAAGAAAGTTCAACTGCAATGTCGACAGCCTACATCTTTCTCCTATGCCACTAGTCAGTGAGTTTTTTCTTCATGAATAAGAAACGAATTTATCCGTATATATATCCATAAGACATCTTTGGCATATGGGCATTGCAACGTGCCGATGTTGATACCATACTTCACGTTCACCAACCTTCCATTGGCGCCAAAAAGAGGTCACTCAGAGCTTCCGTGCCACAAAGACACAAACGACTTCGTCCCCCCACTGCGAAAGTCTGGATCTAAGAAAATAAGGACAAGTCATTGGCAAAAGGTTGGCCGCGTGGCTAAACGCTTGACTCTACGGAGGGTCGAACGCAAGAGGCAAAACATGAGTTCAGCTCGGTGTCGATTGCCTACGTCTCATTGCCGCCGACCGAATCGATTCGAACCTAAGCCACAAGTTAGTGAGTGCTTTCTTGATGAAATAGAGCCTGATTAATTCATACATATACCCACCCGGATCAATTGTGGTATATGCCATGCAAACTTTGAATCGCTTGGTCACTCTTGGTGAGCGGGGACAAGAGATTGCTCTTGCTCACCCCGCAACGTGAAGCACGAGTCGACCACCAAATATCCTCTCATAGCATACATCAGACTAATGTCGTTACTCGTTCTTTCGAGTTATCAGCCAACCCATCCGCGAGGACAAGGCAACAGGCTGTAAAAGCGTTGACGAGGTGTGAGATCAATCCCATATCATGCAGGCGCTGCAAAAGCTTCACGCCTTCATGAGTCCCATTGTGTGTTCTCAGACAGTATTCTTGGAATTTGTGTAGGGCTGATAACCTCTATGGCGAAATTCCATAAATCCATCATAACAGTGTTGATGCATCATTTCAACAATAAGACAATCGGCATGATCTAGCCGAATCAGCGGGATGGGAAGAACAAGTCGTTTGTGCCATCGATCTTACTTGCTCGAGGTAGGGTGGACTTCCCCGATGAGCCGCAGACATGAAGGATGTGATCTTGGTACAAGCTGGGCGCAATCCCCATACCATCCAAGCAGTCGAGGTTTCAGCCAAAGTGCGAATATGACAGCGATGTATAGCACTCGGTCGAACCCCACAGATGCATGCAATCCACCTATCCCTTGCATCAGATAGCGAAACAGCACGATGAGGTTCCAGTGCATCAGGCACGATCTCAGAATCCAATGCAGTGCCTGTTTGGCTGCAAATGAGCCTGCAATCTGATACCGTCATCCATTCAGGGATTAGAGACAGCGTACATGAAGCGCCTCAAAGCAATCTCATCATACGGATGTCGAAATCGTTGGAGCCGTGCAAGAGACCTTTTTGAGAGGATAGCGGCAGGTTCGCGCGCTGTACATGCCCTGTTTGACTTGGGATCCGCACTTCCAGATGGGGATTGGGAATGCCTCAGCTTCATAGTTGCATTTTGGGGCGGGAGTCTGCGGCCACCCCACCAACAACCACACCACGCCAATGTCACCACCTCGAATCGACAGCAGAAGCAGGCGAAGAGCTCAGTGTGACCAATAGAGAAGTCAGACAAATTTGTGACACTCTCCGATTGCATCTGTGAGTGTTGTGCTGACGAAGTAGAGGCGGCCGACAACACCCTCTCCACTGATACCGCCAACGCCCCTACAGGAAGACAGAGAATTCTACCGGGACAACCTTAATCGCACAACCTCGTAAGTCATTCCTTTCCAGATTGCGACCATTCTCTGCCCTTGGAATGGAGATGGCTCCAGAGAGCGCATTGCAGTCGCAGCTTCAACGCCTCCTCAGTAGCAACGACGAGCATCGCAACAGACGCATGGTGCTACGAGATCGGTGAAATTCTCATCTTCTTTAGATATAGTTATCAGCGACATCCACTCAGTGCGCCACTCGAAGCGGTCACTGATTTGCCGCCGCAACCGCTCTCCGTCTGCATCACCTCCGCGGCTTCGCGACATCGACACAAACATAGTGGGATCGTCAATACAACGGACGCGACGAGTAACATGGAAGACGGAGTCTACTCTACGCAGGCTGTATTCCCGATGCCTTCCAGTAGGTAACAAAGTGGGAACCCATGGCCACGGGGATGGGTGACGGCCGTGCTCTCGATGGATATTGCGCCAGCCACATTTGACACGCATTCATGATACACTCTTCATCTTTATGAATTAGCTTGGTCCTGATAAGCATTGGGTCAATGGTTGGCGTTGCCACAGGCCTCGGCCAGGCGGTGACTTCCAGAGGACAAAGGAGACACCAAACGACGGATCCATCCGACACAGTTTCCTGGCGACGAAGGGCGAGACTTGTTGTTTTCTTCCTTAGCAGATGGCTTGAATAATTGCCCAGACTCGTGCGTTAAAGCGTTCGTAGTCGCCAACGTTGCCTCGCGGCGACTGTCAGTCTTTGGGGACGGTGATCGAAATGACAAGCACCTCTGGCAACGGATGAGTTAAACAAACTGGTCATCTATGCTGAGACTAAAGACCCCACACCTTTCGGCAGCCTGTGTCTTTGGTGGAGAAGCAAGGTATAAACAGATGTTTGCGCCCGCTTCTCGTAGCAAAGACATCTAGAGTACTGACAGGAAAGCAGGCAATCACCTGCACGTACGACCATGTGCAACACTGCCCTTTCGGTTGATCGAGCGAATCTGAGATCACTACCCTTCGCACGCGAGCGGACGTCCGTCATCGGCCTCGGCCATCTTCCAGCGTATACCAGCCCAGCGACAGACACGAGCGGTGCACGGGTGCCATAACGAGGGTTGGGCTACTTTCGGTATACTTGAACGAGTGGAGGCACATCGGATATCCATAGCGAAGGGTGGAATGCCAGGCTGATTGAAGGTCTTGACGGGTGGACCTAGTGGGAAGCATCCAAGAGGCATCTAGCAGAGGCACTCCATGTTACGACTACGCTGGCAGAAGATGAGAGTACGGGACAGCAGAGTCGCTGCGGCTGCGTCAGGACGGTCGTTGGGAGTTTTCTCCTTTTGACCAGTAGCAGCAGCATGGCCGACTGCAACAGCATGCTCAAGGCGGCACCAGGTATGGAAGGTAGAATGTCCATCGCAGTGTTCATCCAGAATTTGCGTTGTTCAAGATGCTCCTCGCGCCCTGCGAGTGGGCCTTTGTCCAGCTCTTCGCCCATCTCAGAACGCAACATGTTTCTTGTGTCACGAGAAGGCGACAATCAGTTATCTCGCTACCGCGAAGTCCGCAAGAGGGATTATTCGTTGATCATGCCCTGTAGCGAGCGCCTCCTATGACAGCATTGCCGGCAGATCATCGCTGTTGAGAGGTTTTGAGGCCTGACACATGCGCCAGCATGGATGGTGAAAAGAGACGGGAAGTGATGGCAGGAGACGGCCGGAAAGCGCAGAGATTGGAAAGGACAAGCATCGTTACGGAAAAGATGGTAGGAGGTTTGACGCCCGAAGGCGATGTCGGAAGGTGCCATGGCGGGGTATGCCGCCTTCGTCCAACACGGCAGGTGCCCCTGACCAATTTGGAAGCAACGAAATGATCCACTCTCGCAGTTTCCGGCTGCGTGCAACGATCAAGAGATGTTCACGGCATGCAAAAGACACTACTTCATGTCTTTAGTGTGCAGCATCACCAAACTTGCTCCGACGAGGATCTTCCATAGCATGACAGCGGGGTGTCATTTCATCCGTCCACCCTAACACCTATCCTGCGCGAAAGCATCGTGTCGTCTGGACTGAGATGCGCGTGCTAAGCTCGAAGGAATCGGGCCGGTCGCACCACAAGGATCTCATGAGAGTACTTCGGTGTCTTCGGTGTCGGGTCGTTACCCAAGATTTCTAGAGTTCTTGTTCACAGCAATCTCGTATTGCAGTGTCTGTCGTCTTGTTATCGGCAGAAGGGCCATCTACAGTATGCGCGCTGCACCCAACACACTCCAGCCACTACTGATACGGCTACAGAAGCAGCCATACGTTGCCGCGCTTGTCACCCCTTGGACATGCACTAGAGCCATCCCGATGAGGCCGTCATGATGATAGCACCTACACTGAACTCGCTGTCGTTTGTCATGACTAAATCGGTTAGAAGCTTGAAACGACGCCGACACGCGCATGCGCCATGTCACCTTGAAGGACATATTGAAGATGGACCGAGTTGTCTCGCAGTCATGGGCTCTGGTCGCAAGAAGAACTCCTTGGCGTGCTCTAGTTCGCTATAGCTGATAATCGCCTGCTGAGACAGCGATGTGGCAGCTTCCATAGCTGAAAGCTCTCTGAGGACTGCGTCTTTGTCACCAGTTCTCTGACACGAAGGCTGCACAATCTCTTCCACAACGAGATCTGCAACCTGCATCGGATCGCTGAGTTTTGTAGATAGGTGGAAGACTCATGTCGAAAGCGCATCACGATCGCTTTGGTTGGAGACTTGCCATAAGGCTCGCCTCAAACACACCGGCCTACCACGAACAGAGCCCTCTCCTTCCGGCGACAATCAACAACATCATTTTTACCACACTAAGCTCCCAAACGGCTGCATAGGCCCAAATCTCCTAGACTGAAGCGCGCAGCAGCTTGATTTTTGCATAGTGCGCAGATGCTTGACAGGTCTAGAACGGCTGAGGGTCGCCCGAATTGGAAGTCGGAGGCTGCTCTCACCTTTGCGGATCATAGAGCCGGTACCAATGATGAAGAGACGGACGACGTAGGAGAAAAATGAAGTCGAATGATCTATCGCTTCGCTCCCGGCGTTCAATTCGACCGCAAGCGGTGGATATTGAAGAGGCACAGAGAAAAGGGACGTCGACTTCGACCTCATGAGTATGTGGTAGAAAATGGTGTCTGAGGATTGCATGTCAGCAATGACGCTGCATAGAACGCCGTTGTTTGTAATCATGGCAGACTTCGGAGCAAGACATGTCGCTGATCGAACCACCGAACATATGTCTTGCGGAAGCTTGAATCTGCCTCTCGACTCCCTTGCGAAGCGTCTCGTTGAGGATGAACCAGAGAGCTGTGCGCACCATCATGTGCGTAGGCCTTGCTGCCGCCGTCTGTCAAGCCAGCAACACAGGCCGAGACGCCCGCAACTGCCATATATGGGTACCGGAATATGGAAATAGGCTTCGAAAAAAGACCAAGAACCGGTATGACGATCATAATAGGTAAACGATTATTGGAGAGGCGGTCAGACGACGAGGATGAAAAGAAACATCTAAGAGTCGTACTTGACCATACACTAATCTAATAGCAGGTGTGGAGGTGCAGTGGCAGTCGACAAGGCGATTTGGCCGCAGGCAGGTCGGCTCAGAACACTAGCGGACAGACTTGGCTGCGCCGTGGACGTCGTGCGCAGAAATTGAACATGTACCAACATCTATCAGCTCGATGACTAGCGCTGTGGCCTTCCGGCTCCGGTATGCATTGCGGATTCGGGCCGGTATGCTAATCGTGGTGTAGCAGGCGGCGTGCGGGGCGGGGCTGGGTTCGCGGGATGCTCGCCGACAGAGACGGAGGAAGTCGCGCCAACATCGGCTGGCTACGCATATCGACAGCGCGACGTGGTCTCCGAGAGTATCATCAAGTTCTTGAACTTCTTCGAGGTCTCGTTCGGGTATGTGGCGATCGTGGGGGAGGTGGTCGAGGATGGGGATTCGGCGGCTTCGGTGGAACTCTCGGTCGTCTCCTATGCTACAGCGCCAAGCTAGCAGCGAACAGAGCTTCTGCACCGTATGAGGAGGGGCATGTTGCCATTAGCAGCGCCTTCAAGTTCCCTGTCCCGATGTGTTGGGGCGATCGGGTTGTGGTAGTCTGTCTGCTTGAGGAAGGGGCAGAGAGTTGAAGCAACAACCAACTTCAATCGGCCCGTGCGCTGGAGGTGCCTTCGTCGAGCAGCCCAGCATCGACTTCATCACGCTCCCAGGGCGTTGCCGCGCATTTCAAGCACGGCTCTTCATGCACGATACCCTCCTTGACGAATTTGGCTGCACGAGCTGAGAGTAAAGGCAGCCTCTTCGCTGGCTGTGGACTGGGAAACTTCTGTAGGGTAAAAGAAAGCCAGGGGCCGACGACACCCGTGGCAGCAGCGACGTGACTCTACAGGCCTTGACAACAGCCATGAACTATCGCCGGAATCTCACCAGACGCATCTAAAATCTCGTGTCACCTTAAACGACCCTTCTCGCGATCGACGCGCATCGCTACACCACAGAGACGAGAAGCCCTTGCTAAAGCCATCGGTAACAGTTACTACTGCACCAACGATAATGGTGAATCACGACTGCAGCCTCCGATATCACCAGCCGAACCTCGACAGAATCGTTCTCCAGCTACCCCCTATGAAATGTCATAATCAGCCGTGAGTACTTCGTACGAGAGTTTCTCAAGGCCAGGATGGGTCCTGTGCGTATGGCCTGTGAAGCAAGTCGAGGAATCGCCGAAAGTCCGACACTCACTATAAACGTACAATCGAGTTTCGGATCTCAACTCGATGCCTCGAGACTTCAAGTTATACGCTTTTTTTAAGATATGTACTTATTGAACTCTGCAGAACCCTTTGCGTCAGTACCCGGATCAAATTCCTCCACCTTTAGATCCCACTCGTCATCCTCTAACCATTTCGCTGTATGTTGGTCTGTGATCTTCGCGCGATTCAGATTTTCTCGCAACTCCTCCAGCGCCGTCTCATCTGTCAAGCTCTGTTTCGGCGTCATAATGCTCTCTCCACATTTTCACCACAATGCTTCTAGTGTGCCCGCTTCCTTTATCTTGCTTGTCGCCTTGGCAGCGATTGACTTGTATTGTCATTTGGCTTGTTCACGACCGCCTTTCTCAAACTGCTGCGATCGCTAGTATTCGGAGATCTCCACATGTTCCTTGAACATCTTTCCGGCTAAGTAAAAATGTGCTCGAGCTCTTTGTATCAGCTGTAAGGTCTCAATCCGTTGAAGTCAACTAGTTTTACAGAAGGTAAAGTACTATCGTTCTCGCTGCTTAGCATATCGTTGCCGCTTTCCCTGAGATCAATATGGCAGTAGCCATGGTCTCGAAGGTGCTTTTGAATGCGTACAAGCTCGGCAAAGATATGGAAAGCCAGACAAGGCGGCATCCCGTACTGTTCGTAGACCTCGTTCTTTCTTAACAGATGCTGGACACTGCATCCACGGATGTATTCCAGAACATGCCAGTTGGGCGTGCTGAGATCGGGATAGCCACGTACAGCGGCGATGAGATTGTCTTTATCGTCTTCCATCGTCTCCAGCTTCTGGAGAAGAATTTTGGGGACAGAGGTGACTTTGAGGCCATCAAGGATTTCTAAGGCTACGCAGGACGCCAGGTTCTGTGGACTGGAGCGAGGCAAGGCGAGGACGACATGGCCTTCTGTGCCTGATTCGAGGGCTGTCAGGGGACGAAACTTTGTTCTTGCGCTTTTTGGGGATCATTTGCTTGGACACGACATCTGTATCAGATGAAATTGCTAGGGTTTTGTATAGAGGCACATTGCGTATTGGCATGAGAGATTAGATCTACTTTCCCATTGAGCAAACTCTCATCGCAGAAAAATCACGCGAACACATCACTATACAGCAGCAAGCGCACATGCACAGCTCGCAACGGCGATATCGTGAGAGACGCCAGCCTTTCACATGATATGTTGACACAAAGCTCAGAGTATGTTTGGAAAGGGATACGTTAATCTATTGCGATTAATTTCTAATCCCTACTGCCTACTGCCTTCTCAAACTATCTGTGACCTACAGGTCTCTATCGTCAATGTAGTTCATGCCACCGTCTTCCATCACATTCTTCAACTCCTTCATCGTGACCTTTTGCTCTCCAATGACCTCCTTAACATCCGCTAGTAGTCCTTTATCATAGAATTCACTCATCAAGCCAGTTGCCTCATTCACCCACATACTCTTCAGATCCTTCCACGATTTTATCCCCTCCAAATCAAAGTTTGCAATGAACGAATAGAAATCATCGCCAATAATCAAGCTGTTGGTGTCCTTATCTTCAATGATATTCTCCAGCTTATCTCCCATCTTATTCGTGCGATATTTATCGGGTATGCGTGATACGCTGTTAGTGAGATATCGCAGCAATCCAATCACCTGCCTGACAATGGCTTGCTCATTCCAGACTGCGATGCCCTCTAGATGCACAATTCTGACGATTGGTAACTCCTCCTTCTGCGTAGGTGATATTATGACGTTGCTTCCCCTCAGATCCGCGTGGCAGATTCCCTTTGGTCCAAGCTCAGTGCCTTGTGCAGCCGTAACTTCAACAAAGATCTTGAAGACAAGGAAAGGTGGGAAACCGTCTTGAAAATGGTTTTTCTTGAGGTGTTGTAGGTCGTGGCCGTGGTAAAAAGGTGTGATGTACCAGTTTCCTTTTGGTTCACAGTCAATAACCCTGACAAGACGGCGGGTCTTTATATCGAGAAGGAATTCGAACTGTCCTAGGAGGGCTTCAAGGTCTTCTTTTGGACGAGGGATTGTAAGTGCTAGCAGAGAGGAGAGAGTCGGATTAACGATGTTCTTGGGGACGACGGCCAGGATGAGGCCATTTGCGTTTTCGCTAATGAGCTTGATCGGCACGTACTTGTCGATAGCTGACTTGGGAACGTTGGGTGGTAATGCCATGATGTGGAATTGAAGCATGTGTAGGATATGGTGACGGGTATGTATATCCTTCGATAGCAAGCTACAGGAGAGTTACAAACCGATTGGGGAAACGAGAAGGCCTGTGACTGATTGCTGATACAAGCCAGCCACTGATAGGCTGGTTTTGCGCGGTGAACGCGCCGAGCAAGTGGACCTCAGAAACACGAAACAGTGAATGAGCAAGGGGTCAAGCAGGAGAAAATATTCCTGAATTCGAGAAAGATCTATCGCGTTGAGTAAGTTAACCCATGAATTTGTTATGCTAGAGCAACAATCAAAGCTACCGATGAAGGAAGTAAAACCTCGAGCACACTCAGGACTGTTCTTCTCTTGAAGATATCACACCCGTCAGCTGTATAGCATCATCTACCAGATTGTTAAGCTGATCAAACTCGCCGTTGAGCCACCTGTCGAGTAGGACCTGGTCTTCACTAATAAACGTAGGCCGTTCGGCTGGCAAAACCTTGGTGCATTCTTTGAGACCGTTAATATTGTTGACGCCAAGAAGAGACAGGCGTGTGTAAGCCTTAGCATAGTCCTATATTTACTGGTTAGACAAGACGTTGGTTTGGAAGTCTGCGTAGTCATACCGCGTTCCATCTGCCCTGGGCAGTAGCCCGGTCGCTGAACTGCTTCCACGAAGGACTTGTTCTAGAGTCTTTACTCAAGTTGATATCGCTTTGGAACTTGATGACACGGACAGGTGCATTGCTTGTCGTTTGCGGGTAGAAGGCCATGTCCCAGATACCCGGAGTAGAGTCTTGTGGGTCACCATCGCGACTGGTGTCGACGAAGTGCTGTTGCGAGGTCGTGTGCGCACCAACGAGAGCAACGAGATCGTGTGCATCGATAGTCTTGTCTTGGAAGAGTTTTATGAGCTTATCTGCTGAGTCCTTTTCCCCCGGAAGGAGTCCAGTAGGACCAGCCTTGCTGTTGTCTTTGCGTCCAACGAAGGTGCGGATTCTTGGGCCGAGCGGACAGACTACCGTGGCGACGTTGGCACCGAATTGAATAATGTCCGCCATGCTCATGCCATATTGATTGTACTTGGTGTACCACTTCTTCGTTTGGTCGGCAATTGCGGAAAGTCCGTTGTTGTCTGCGCGCGACATCTCGTCGCTGAGGAGAATACTGCCATCTGCACCACCGAAGCTGGTGCTCTTGGACCACACCGCTGCATCATGGAAGCCCAGACGAACGGCTTGGCGTGCGAATTTGCTGCAGCGCCCGGAGGTACCGTTGAACTTGGCTGTCATTTCGTACGCCAGCCATTTCCAATGGCAGCACATGTCAGCTTTACAGGCAGTGCTCCCGATGTTGCCAGCGGGGATCGAGCCATCGATAGTAGCCGACTCCGCAGTCTTTTGGTCGAGTATAATGGCCTTGATGTCTTTGCCGATGGCAGTGAGCTTGGAGTCTGCGAGCGTCTTGAGGTCACCGATGAGCTCTTTGGATGCTTGACGCTTCTCACGAGCAGCGAGGTAATGCATCTCATTCATCGTGTCGCCCATTTCGGGATGAGCTTTAGTGAGGGGAATGCATGCCAGGAGAGCATAGCTGAAGTAAGAAACAGTCCTCATCTTGATTGATGAGAACGAAACGAAAGTTGTGAAATCGAAGATTATTGGAGATTGATTTGAACAAGCCGGTTGTACGGTGGTTCCAGCTTTTATATAGCTCACATCGTGTGGCCAAAAAGACTAGATCTGGTTCTGTGACTACGTTGATTCAGACGTCAGTACAACTAGCCACCATAACTGCTGGTATCAAGGCCGATATGAATACGAGAGCTATTTACCCTGAAATATGGTGAGATATGCCATATGTCGTTCACCTTGCCGATCTATAGGTTCTGACCCCATTCTGATTGTATGATATCCGGAAGTAGTCAAGAAAACATCTAGAAGGCTGAACTTCTTGTCCAGAGAGAAGCTGACAACCAAACGATCAAATCGGAGGCTATATGATTGGTTGAAGTTAAGCAGCATGGTGAGCAAGACATGCCTGTCCATAATGTACGCGAACACGGGAGTCGAGCCGAGCCCTGGATTGGAGCGTTGCCGTAATGCGTGGAATATATTGCACGTGTAGCTGACCATAACATTGGACGAGGTGCCTGATGTAGCCAGGCGACGAACATGCGTGGTTTGGAAGTCATTCGTCCCTATGACCTTCTTGTTCCACTGCGTATCCAACAAGAGGACTATACAGTGTCAGCGATGGCAAGCTGTATAAAAACACCGAGGCTTGGTCTCTTGATATGAAACAGATCTGCTTGATAGCTACATTAAGCAACGGGGGTATTGTAGGACAGGAAAGAGGATCAATGTGTTCAGACGCAGGTAATGTACCGCGCTCGTGTAGATGATATTAGACCGGTTCGCACGTTACACGCCTATTCTTAGGAGTCGCTAGTTGCTCGGTCCCAGGTTCAAGATCCTGGATCGCGCAGTTGCAATATTAAGCCGTCGATGGTGCGACTGATGTACATCAGTGCTTCAGCCTCTTAATCAAAGTTAATCGTTACATGCCCTTTGAACATCCAGATTGGCCGTATCCAGCACATTACGACCGTCGCTTTAAGGCGGTAGAGACTAGAGGCGCTCAGCAAGAACACCTTCTAAAGCGACAAGGTAGCGATGCACATCGGAGAGCAGTGCGGTGACCCGGTACGCTGCAGGCCAGGGCGCTGCCTCCAGGCGATTAACATTTAGCCGGATAGCATACAGTACTCAACGACTCCTTCTGTATATCGAGCAACCGTCTAATGCTGATACAAGAAGTGCCCCTCGTATGTCCATGTTAATCCGCACTTTGAAGGATGTGATGTATCCTGTGCCACGTTCCCAACATGATATGGCGGGCTCAACCGGTCCCTGAACAGAAGGCGAGTTAACGATCTTTGTTCCACGCGAGCATCGCTTCTGGAAGCATGTGTTCAGCCGGAACTATGGGGAACGGACGGGGTCGGTACCGGCGGAAAGGATGTGATACTGGGGCAGAAGACCACAGCAGTGTCTTTGAACTCGGCTCTGAGGAGAGTCACCACGTCTGGGGACATATGTTCAATAGCAGGAACATCAAAGATAACACCATGGACCCTGAGCTCAGACATAATCTTACTCGACTGGCGTGCTTAAGGTGTTACCTTTGGGATTGTCGTCTTTAGATGGTGATGATTTCGGAGCTCTCACGGACAGCGCGATATAGCACGAATGTAATGGGCGCGTATATCATCTTTACAGATCAGCAGACTTAAGCCGTAACAGGAGGAGAAGTGCACAAGAAAGAGATAATTACGACCAAGATGGTGTTTGAAGCCACCGTAGCAGCTGCAGATTACTGGGTTAGAAAGGGTGGACGGGGTGGAAGTGGGGCCGTAAACACGCCATCCGAACTGAGCCTAGACGAGATCTAATTTGGTCCCCTGCTCATGATACGCTCTTCACAGCCACCACCAGACCATCGCGATGCGCCGCGCAGGCACATGGACACCCAATAACGAGGCTTTGCAAAGCTTGAAAGAATGAGTGCAGGTGCGCTTTGTGCATTTTGGTCTCCCAAGATGCTGAGAACAGTAATACGGCGGCGGCTATGCTGCTGAGCACGATCCTGCCGTGCCTGAAATCCATGGCGCAGCTGGTCTGAGATCCTACCATAAGCCGGGCTTTGTTGCTCGTCCTTATAGATTCCTCTTTCAAATCTTCCCAATCTCTCTGCTGATTTCTTTAGCTCTTTGTCAGTCAAGATCCCCAGTTCCGTAGCGTTTCTGCCGTAAAGCGTAAACCGCCTACTCCCTCCCAGTTTTCTCTACCTACAACGCGAATCTGGCGCCGTCTATACCTTCCGCTCGACGGACTGCCGAAACAAATGCTACCCAGCAAGATGCGACGCGTATCTGGCCTCTTCTCTGGCCCGAAGACCTCCTTCCAGGTCCTTTCAGATCTCCACCTAGACAACGAGTCGCAGTACCTCACGTTCCACATACCCGTCGCCGCGCCATTCCTCATCCTCGCAGGAAACGTCGGCAAACTCATAGACTATGAACAATATCTCTCGTTCCTCGTGCGTCGGTGCAATCTGCACGATAAGGTTTTCCTAGTTCTCGGCCCCCTTGAGTTCCACGGCATTGGCTGGATGGATGGCTTACAGCTGGCACATAAGTTGGAAAAAGAGCCAGCAACAAGAGGAAGGCTCGAGGTACTATATGAGACGAGGAGTGACGTACCGGGCACAAACATCACGATATTAGGGTGCACACTGTGGAGTAAGGTTCCGGAATCTGATACGGCTTCTGTGCTAAGAAAGATGCCCGAGTTCGACGAGAAGGATGGCATACAGCTTTGGGACGTTGTAAAGCACAACTCTGAGCATAGAAGAGACTTCAAATGGCTTACCGATGAAGTCAAGCACTCCGGCGCATCGCCAAGCGGCGCTTTGGCACCAGCGGCTTCTAGCACTTCAAAGGATGAGCGACAGCTCCTTGTTGTTACAGCTTTCGCGCCGGAGCTGCGTGATTGTCTAGATCCTTGGCAAGTCGATGCGCCTTGGACTTCAGCATACGGAACCAATCTGCTCGACGGTCCCCACTTTGGCAATGTCAAGATGTGGATCTCCGGTATGACAGGTCGAACATGCGAAGTCAAGCGAGGCAACACGACCATTGTAAGCAACCAGCGCGGCCGGGAGGGTGAGCATGTAACTGGTCTTTTAAAAGATGGCATGTCAGATAAGCAGAAGTTAGGCCTGTTTGACGTGATGCGAGTGGTCAAGGTATAGAGCTACGGTTAATTGCTTGCCTGTTGTATAACCAGCGCCGATTTTCGAGTGGATCAAGCCGCTAACTACGGGTTTGTGTATACACATGACCAATTGCGATGTAGAATGCGACGTACGAGACGAAAGTGCGGGCCCCGCATACGCTTACCAATCTATTTCCACGCCCTTTGGCACAACGGCTGCCGGCATACGTAAACATTACGTTGAGTGTAGTATCTGCAGTGTGCAGCGCAGTATATGCGGCAGAGTGCTTGCGGCGTGGTAGATACGGCGTGATCACATAAAAGCATCCCTTCCTGATGACAACGCATCGTTATTGTACAACTCGCACGACCACCTCAGAAAAACCCTCGAAAACTTCCAACTCGGACTCACCTTCTACCTACGCGATGTCTTCCTCAAGTGACACCCTGACCCTAACAGCATCATGCCTCTGTGGCACACATAACTACAGCACCACGTTTCCCACATCAGTCCTTCCTCTACCAGGGCATACGTGCCACTGTACGACCTGTCGGCACCTTACTGGCTCACTACACACCTCTCTTACAGCTTGGCCCGAGCCTCACGCCAATGTCGACCTGAGCGGTCTCAAGGCCTTTACCGCCTGGGAGCGCTTTGATCTACTCTTCTGTCCCACCTGTTCAAGCCCAATGTTTTGCGCTTTCAGAGATCCGGCGAGAAACTTGGCGGTGATCACCGGTGCGCTAGGTAACGTGGATGTTGGAGATCGCCAGTTAATCAAATTCGGTGGAATGGGATTTGTACTCGATACGGAGGACGGAGGCGCCAGTCCATGGATCTGTGCTTTAAATGGCGATGGTATGAACTCGAAGAGCTATGAAGGGATGCCGCCTGGCCGCAGCCCAGCACCGAAGGAACTGCCGCCAGACTGGCCCAGATGCTCTACTCTCCCCGAACTCCAGACCAAGGAGGAAGATAGCGTACCCATACGCTGTAAATGCGGAGGTGTAGACCTACTCCTTCGCCGCGGCGACTACATAAACGTGAGCGAAGAAGATCTCCCGTCCTGTGTGGTGCCTGCCAGCAGAAAGCTCAAAGCCAGCTTCTGCGCTTGTAACAGCTGCCGACTGCAAAGTGGAACCGACATCTTCTACTGGGCCTTTGCAGAGACGAAATATCTCTCTTTCGGAAAGGATGCTAGCAAAGCTTTCCCCACTGACATTTTCGAACTTAGCAACCTCATCGATGCTAAGGATCCCGTTATTGGGACGCTGAAGTACTACAAATCCTCGCCCGATGTCCACCGTTACTTTTGCGAGACTTGTTCGGCAGTCATATTCTATTCTGTAAGCGATCGGCGGCAGATTGTTGATATCGCCGTGGGTGTGCTGGAGTCCAAAGATGGAGCTAGGATCGAGAACATGCTGTCATGGCCTTTTGGAAAGACGATGAGTGGTCAGGAAGATGGTAATGGCGGGTGGCGAGAGAGTTTGTACGAAAGGGTGAGAGGTAAGGCGGATGAGTGGCGGGCCACGAGAGGGTACCCGCGGAACTGGACGAACAGGGAGGAGTATGAGACGATCGAATAGGTTGATGACCAAAAGATGGAATGCAGCATAGACTAGAGATGTGGATGTATCTATGGTCCTTCAGACCAGTACCTCCCAAGTATGACGTAGTTTGCAAGCCTGATGTTCCCTCTATTACACCCGCGAAATGCGCCATGCGCCATGTTTTTCGTCTAAGAACTGTTTGTGACCATCTGCACGAGCCACTGCGGTAGTTCTTCCTGTCTATAATACCGCACCATATGCTCTTTCCCTCGCAAGCTGTTCATGCCACGTATCTCCAGCAGGGCCATCATATAGCCATCCCACATTCATATTACATCGCCCGGTGTTCCCGGATATGATATATGCCGCTTTGGATCATCGGCCAATTTAGCGACGTACAGCGGTTGACTGCTCACATAGGGGTTGTTGATAGGAGCCCAGAGTACCTCATCAATGGCTTTGTGTATGAAGTAAGTATGATGTTGTGTCAGGTCGTACATCAGTTTGACGGCTGCCGCGGTATCTGGTATCGACTCTTGTTGTGTGATGGGGAAGGGAGAGAGATACGAGGTCGGGAATATTGAAGAAAGAGCCATCTCATGTTGTTATTGGTACCTGCCACATTCACTAGTGTACTGCCTATATAGCGAAGTCATCCATAGAATCAATCCATCACTCTTATACTCCAACAAATATGAGGAGATGGATGTCCAAACCCTGAGCGCGGATACTACCGCGTGAGCTAGCACAACCCAGTTAGCTGATCACGACGTTATCAGAAGTGATGTTGTTGTGAAAAACGGAGTGCTTGTGTAGTGAGTGTGCTTAGCGTTGTCAGAAGGCGATGGAAGATAGCGTAAATGAGTGTCGCCGGCAGACCGTCCTCGGGTAGGCGATGAAGAAGATCGCTAAGCAGATTGCCTTGGATTGGCGGTGTGCTTGATTGCGATGAAGAGACTTGTTGTAGTAGAAGCCCTTCCTCTTGCTTCGGTCGCCCCAGTCGTCCTAGTACTTGTTAGAGGTGCTCTTTGACCCCCATTTGTTGTTCATGATAATTTTTGTTTGCAGTCATCTTGATGATGAGGAATTTTGATATTGATGGTAGGGTAGGTGTTAAACAGACAATTCTAGAGGGACTTGCACGTATAGCAAGGTAGATAAAAGCCCTATTTGAGGTCACTAGTGTAGGTAAGTGAAGATGGGCTAATGTGTGCGCATGTTAAGAGCCCAAAGGCACGCTTCTCTCATCATGTCAATTGCGCTCAAGTGTTCATGCCGTAGAAGCACTGACTGCCATGTGCCTTTGCTACATTTTCTCAGTTGAGGACGACTATCATACACTTTCCTTGTAGTACACCACATAAAGGGTGTTGATATCCCAGCTCGGATATAAATATGTGTAGACTATACGTCGTCCTTGACAGCCGGCAGTAGACTGAGAATCGCATCGAACAATATCTCAAGGTGCTAGCCTTGGACACATGAAAAACTGTAGTTTGGGGAGACTCTCCACGTGCAATGTGATCCTGATGACCTCATTGTAATTTCCCAGGCGAATGCACTATCATCTGCAGTCACCGTGACTCCAAAATCACAAAACAACCTAATAATCTCATTTGATAACAGTGTACTCACTCAACTGAAAACTATCACCTCTGCCACCACATCACAACTATTAATTCCCGCTCCAAGATGCCCGATCAAGAGCCTCCCATGAACTCTTTGCTCATGGCTGCCCCCAAACCCCCAGACCAACTCTTCCGCGTAGTCAAACCCCTCTCCACGCTTACATCCTCTTCGGGAGTCTTCCTCTGTCTACCTCGCGCGCTCCCACCTTCATTCGAACCGTTGAATGAAGTCGACTTTGCTCTTCAGGATCGGATCGCTGATATCCGCGACGCTTTTCAGACAGTGCCTGGAAATACGCGCCTTCGTCAGCAGCTGCCACTACTTTCATACAAGAGCTCGAAAGACGTTCTGTGTAACAACATGCAGCACAACGGCGCATCTTGGCTCGAGGACAAGCACTTGAAGATGTTATCGCAGCTGGTGGTGGTCAAGACGCATAAAGACACGGATGGACTTCGCAACGAAGTCTTGCAGGTCGAAGGGCAGCACAGGAAGGGCGAGCATGCCACGCTACATGTCGGTTCGTATGTCCTGCGCGCTCAATACACTGACTCGCCATCTACGTCGTTCGTCTGTCTTCGCCCAGTTTTCGGCCCCACGTTGGCGCAGTTTGGTGAAGCTAGCAACAAGGACCAGGGTCATATTCCCAGCTGGTTCGTGGAACATATCTTCGTTGGATTGGTTGATGCCGTAGGCTTCCTACATGACGAGGGTATAGTGCATGGGAAGATTGAAGCATCAAACGTAATGCTCAACCTCTATCCTACGTATATGCACCATCGGTACCGCGGATATCCAGATGTACAGCTCATGAACTTTTCTCTAGCTCGCGAATGCGATGAAGGTGACGATGAGGCCAAAGAACGAGATAATCGCAGCGTGCTCGAGCCGATGGAGCAGGTCATCACCCGATGGAGTGACGTGGCTCCGTTCATGCAGTTCCAGAGCGATGCTACTTGGTTGAGAGGAGAAGGCGACGATCCTCTCCTCATCCAACTCGCATCCATCCAGAGGATGCTTGCAGAAGAGTACGATGGGTATACTGATCTTTCGGAACTTCGTGAACGAGCTGTGGACGTTCGACATGAAGGCCCAGAAACCATGCCACGGAATTTGATGAAGTTGCTACACGCAGATCTAGTGACGCCCGATGAGCTTGATCGTGCCGTTCGAGCTCCGCTAGTGCTCAAACTAACGGCCAAGAGAGGAGCGATGGCCAAGTTCCTGGAAAGGAGAACGCCTGTATGAAGACTCAGTGGCTCATGGTCGCCTTTTTCGTTTGCAGGAAGTTGGAGTCCCCGCATGCAATCGGACAGTTTGTAGCAGAGAATTCGACGGACGATGAGACCAGGCTCTTTGGAAACAGGGATGCGAGTGTGGCAGACAACGGTATGGGTAGCACGGAGCCACGAGTGGGATTCTCACCTGGCTGCTGGCTGATAGTAATGAAGAGATGATTTAGGAGAAGTGGCATGAGTTTGGAAACGAAGGACAGACGAGCAAGAATGAAGATGGAAAAGAGCGGAGCATAATAATGGATTTCATGAAAACCTCTTCCGACCGTGGTATCAAGAGAATACCGTAGATTACGTGTCCTAGACCACGAAAACGTTTACAACCACTCCTTCGGCACTGCTCTTTCTGACCATATCCTCTCACTCTCCCATGCCAGCCAGTCTGATCTCGTTGTCGGTAAGAGTCCCATGCCATTGACCTTCCATATACCCAAAGCCAACATCAACATGTTGCACGCAATGTAAACAAGCTTGACACCGAGGAGTCGTCCCGACGTGCCGGGAGTCTCATAGGGAGCGAAGGTACGTTGGAGGCCGAGTACAGCAAGCACCGGAGTTTTGAACAGGGTGAAGACCATGAAGACGGAGAAGATTTGCAGGGTGTTTCCAGTCATGTACATCCCTGATGCTGTTAGTCATCCGATGGGGGGCATCGCGTGACAGCACATACCAAAAGCATTCATAGGCAGTTGCTTCGCGGGCGCGATGGCGACTTCCCAGGCCTTCTTCATCTTGAGTGTGTCCATCTCCTCCGGTGTCGGGGGCTGTCTCTGGTTCTTTGATGCCTGGGAACGCTCCTTCCTGGACAGAGATGCTGTGTAGCCTGGCGGGTCCGAGAGCGATGCGTTCTTTGGTTTGGATGTGGGCGTCGAGTTGAGATCGAGCACCCACTGCGGGGGCGGCGGAGGTGTAGTCGACATGATGGTGCGTCTCCGTGGAAAGGTAGTGCCGGACGTCAGGTTGTGGTGTGTTGTTGCTTCGACCAGGGTCCAGGGTCTCACGATGTTCGAGGTTGGCTGGTGGTGTTGCGGAGCAGGCGTCTGGAGAGCTCCACATCTGTCGGCCTTGGCGGATGCACGTCCCCTCCTCCGTGTTGACCGCCGTCAGGCTCTCCAAAAGTTGTAGTTCCAGACATCTCGAATCCTCTCTCTCTCCACGTGCCCCCGACCGATCTCCACGCTCCCCTGCCATGCGCGACACGTTACGAAGCCAATAGACGAGCGAATCAGCCATCGAACCCCGCACGCTTCCTTGAGACGGCAAGGGAGGGGCGCTAAGTCGCGAGGGAGGTTATCTTGATTGTGCCACGGCAGGCACATGCATTGAGGGAACAGCCCAGCTGGCACACGCGACATAATTAGCCCACCATGAGCCAGGGCGGCCAAGATGCGAAGCTCTTTGCGAGGGTACGTTGGCCTTATCATCAGCACCACCCAGACCTTCCGTCTTGAAGAATCCACATGGTCTCCTATTCAGCCTGTGTCCCTGCCATGCACATCTGTCAGCATGATGATGTTTCTCCCCTACGCCTTTGACAACGCGCGCTTACAATACCTCCGCACTCCACAGGGCAAAGTCGCCGAACTACGCATCGAGTTGAATAATGGCAACAAGAAGGACAAGAACTTCTCCGCGAAGAAGACGGCTCTCAAGAAGATTGTCGCCAACATGACCATGAGCAACAACGACATGGTCGCACTCTTCATGGACATTGTCGGCTGCATGCACATTCCGAGTTTGGAGATCAAGAAGATGTGCGTAGTGACGTTTACATGAGCAAGGCCAGCGCTGACGTGAGCAGGTGTTTCCTGTATCTCGTCAACTATGCCAGGATAAAACCTGACATTGCGCTCAAAGCACTGCCTATCATACAGGAAGACATGCACGACAACAACCCCTTGGTTCGAGCCCTCGCCTTGCGGACCATGTCCTACATCCACGTCCGAGAATTCGTCGAAGCGACCGTACCACACCTGAAGAACCTCTTGAAGGACTCCGATCCATACGTCCGAAAGACGGCAGCCTTTTGTGTAGCGAAGCTTTACGATCACGACCGACACCTGGTGGAACAATCAGATCTCATCGACAGGCTGAACGACATGCTAAGAGACGAGAACCCCACAGTAGTGTCAAGTGCATTGGCAGGTCTCATGGATATCTGGGAGCGAAGTGAGAACATCAAGCTCACCATCGACTATGCGAGCGCATCAAAGATTGTCCAGATTCTGCCAGACTGCTCAGAATGGGGTCAGACATACATCCTGGAAGCCATGATGAACTACGTCCCACAAGATACCAGCGAAGCCGCGCTGCTTGCTGAGCGCATTTCACCACGCCTGTCCCATTCGAATTCTGCCGTCGTCCTTACCTGCATTCGCGTTATTCTCTACCTAATGAACTACATTAACGATCCGAAAGTCGTCACTTCGTTATGCAACAAGCTATCACCGCCGCTCGTCACACTTCTCTCCAAAGGACCAGAGATCCAATATCTAGCCCTTCGCAATGCGCTTCTTATACTGCAACGCCGACCAGAGGTACTACGGAACGATATTCGCGTCTTCTTCTGTAAATACAACGACCCTATATATGTGAAGGTCACCAAGCTTGAGCTCATCTTCATGCTGGCAACAGAACGCAACATCAAGGAGGTGCTAACTGAGCTTTCCGAGTGGGTCTCTTCCAGTCACTTTACGTGTGAGTTACTAATGTCGATCCAGGTACGCTACCGAGATCGATGTCGACTTCGTCCGCAAGTCTGTACGGGCTATTGGCAAACTCGCCATTAAGATCGCACCGGCAGCACAACTTTGCATCAGCACTCTTCTTTCGCTCGTGAGCACGAAGGTGTCGTACATTGTACAAGAAGCGACAGTCGTTATTCGCAATATCTTCCGAAAATACCCCAACCAGTACGAGTCGATCATCTCAACATTGTGCGAAAACCTCGATTCGCTCGACGAGCCAGAAGCGAAGGCGGCTATGATCTGGGTCATCGGACAATACGCGGACCGAATAGAAGACTCCGATGTACTTCTCGAAGACTTCCTAGACACTTTCCAAGAAGAGACACATGAGGTGCAACTGGCACTGCTCACTGCCACCGTCAAACTGTTTATTCAGCGACCTACTCGCGGGTCCAGTTTAGTACCAAAAGTACTAAAGTGGGCGACTGAGGAAACAGACAACCCTGATCTACGCGATCGAGGCTACATGTACTGGCGTCTCTTGTCATCGGCGCCTGAGCAAGCGAAACAGGTCGTCATGGGCGAGAAACCTCCCATCACAGCCGAGGAGTCCGAGAAACTTGACCCGGGTACCCTCGAGGAAATGTGTCTGAACGTCGGCACGCTGGCTACGGTATACCTCAAGCCAGTCAACCAGGTCTTCCGTAGCGCGCGCCCGCGGAAACTGCAAGACTCCCCCGCATTGCAAAAACACGAACTGCCGACTGTGAAAGCAGCGCAAGAAGCCCTGGATCGTTCCGCCGCAGAACGCTCGAGACTTGATACTAGCACTACAAATGGCAATGGCCACCTTTCGCCAACAAGCGCAAATGGCATGGCAAATGCTGTTAGTGACGCAGATATGTACTTTGCTGGTGTAGGCAGACAGAGTACTTTTGGTGGCAGTCCTGTTGCCGATCAGAGCAGCGGTGCGGGAGGTGGATGGGTAGTTAATCAGAATGAGCCGCAGCATATGGTCATGACTCCTGGGCCTAATGACGGGAATCAGGATCTATTACTTTGAGATGGGTGGTATATACATGACTGTGGATAGTGTAATGAACATATGGAAGCTGGTGCATGCCACATGGATTTGTCAAGATGAGCCATATACGCTACTCAATTGGTAGTGTTTCTCGACAATTTCGAGTGAGCTGCGGGTAGTCTAGTCTGGGTTCGTCATCGTCCACACATTCCGACGTGAAAACTAATGCGGTATGCGTCGAACCGGTATGTCATCTAGCCTCAGCTTCCAGAACTTTATCCTTTGTGGTTACCCAACCGCATTTTGTCCCCTTTCCTACAAGGAAGATAGCACTTGAGTACACTCATGGTGCCTTTCGATGAGCGCCTAGTCGTCGGCCAACAGGGGTGCCCTCTCGCGGTCCTCGCTGACGATCTGACCACGGGGGAAGGGATCGCGTCCCAGCAAGCCAGGCATACCGACAGCAAGCGAGAGCAAGAAGAGAAGACCACCAATGGTAAAGGCGAAGATCCACTGGAACTGGAAGAAATGCGGGCGAGTGAGAAACTGTCCGACACCGGTTGCTGGAAGCTGTGTTAGCAAGGCTTCTCCTATTGCAATAAACAAGAGCAAAGTGCAAGACTTACAGAAGGACAGCACGCTCAGCGCAAAGCCCATGGTATAGTCCTTGTACGCCACCAAGAAGAACATGCCGTAGCCCAACCATCCCCAAATAAACACATTCGCCACAATCCTCGCTGCGAAATGGTTCGAATGAACCGCAATGGCACCAACCCAGTACAGCGCAACAAAGTTCCACGCCAACGGACCACTAACAGTGCCAATGTGAATAGCCCTGGGCGCAGTGCTGTGGCGGAAATACGCCAAGCTCAAATTACCAAAGTTGAGCACAAGCAAGAATAGCGCGAGCCAGTAATGCATGCGCGTGAAGAGGTGCACGAACCCGAACAAAAGCAAGTTGTTGGCGATGAAGTGGCTACCGAGGTTCGCAGCAGAAGTAACATAGGCAGTATCGCTCATGTACAGTGCGTAGGCGTACCCAAACTGCAGGATGAAGATGATCAGCACGTAGATGGAGGTGAAGATGCTGGATTGTGCAAAGGGCGTGGACGGGTTGTTGTGCCAGAACCTGTGGCTGTTGGGGCCCGAGGGCGAGGCAAAGGTTGTGTAGAATGCGGAGATGACGAGGAGCAGCCAGGAGATTGTGGTGGTGATCTTATAGAGGAGGATGGACTGGTCCGAATGCGAGTCTTTCTTTGCAAAGGGGTTGAGGCTGCTGCCGTTGCTGGTGCCGTTGGAGTCGTTGGCGGGGGCGGTGTCTGCCATCTTGGTGACGCTTGACGGGTTGTCGGTGCGAGGTTCGTTGAGCTCGCTATGGATGTCGAGGTTGTGGTTCTATTATGGAGAGCGTGGCAGAGGAAGGAAGGAGGAGGCAGTGTGGTACCACTTGGAGAAGCGTAGAGTTAGATAGAGGGGGCCCGTTCAATCAGGTACTTGCACCTTTGCACCCAGTGTAACTGCCTGGACAAACAATGCGCGCTGCGTGCAAGCTTGCTGTCAAAGGTACACAGGAAGAGGAGAAGATTTGGAAGTGACCACACGAGGAAGAAGGCCGCCTGTCAGATCAGCCACCTAAGTACTCGCTGCCGTCTACGTTTCACCCTCCTACACCAATCCCCAAGGCAACCAACTAAACATCGCAATCAAGGCCAGGACCCGAAAGTACGTCACCCGTAAGCTAAGACCCTTGAACATGCATGATGCGCATGTCGCGCGCTGGTGCCCCGCACCAAAACCTTGTCCCATGATAGGGAATTCGCGCTAATTATTGGTTCCCGCTTCTGCCACACCGATGCTGAGATGCTGCATGCTGGCTGCGGCTTGTGTGGGCTGCAGTAATGGCGGCGCTGAGTACGGCATTGGGACGGGCGCTTCGGCAGGGTTTTTTCATTGACCAGCTTTGGTGCCTCGCGAGATGCTCCTACTGCCATCGCAGGCAGCTTTTCGACCCAGAGTATGCTTTGAGAAGAGATATATGGCATTGCATCTATACATACTCTTCCTAGGGGGTATCTATCTGCTATATGCGCATATCCTAGGTAGAACTACAATCGACGATCTGTCCCCATAAAAGTCCTACAAAGAAAACTCCAATTAATGACGGCTAGTGCGCCGATTCGCTGATATAAAGTCAAGGGTCCACCAATAACACCAATCCGGCTAACGTCAGGCGTAAGCCGGCAATAACCACTAAAGGATGCAATTGCGACATTGCAATGTCGTGCGATGGCACCACAAGACAGACGAAAACCCCAAGATTAGCCCAGCTGCGCGAGCTGCGATGGAGACTTGCTCTAGCGAGCAGGTGTGTCAGGTACCTCCCAAATGTCCTTCATACTTCCCTCTTTCTTGACCCCTACACCAGGATTCTCGGGCCTAGACGTGTTTGTCGCTTCGTTTGAACTTGACGCGAACGGTATCGCGCCATTTGCTGTGAATACAGGTAGGTCAGCCCTCTTACTCGGAGGCGACATGGGCGGAACACCAGGCATGGTCGTATCCTCAGCATGTGTATTGGCGACCCACTGCAGAGTTGCAGAAGCCTGTGGGTTCGATGTGTCTGGTGGCGAATTTACAAAATCCGGATTCCCGCCAAAGCTCTGCGCCGTGTAATTGACAAACTGGGAAATGTTTGATGGCGGTGGGGGAGGGGGCGTATCGGCGCGAGAAGGTGGTGAGGCGTCCGAGAGTGGCTCCGTTACTGTAACAAAAGACGGCATGGGGAGTTGCTCACGGATCTGTTCCGGTGTTATGGCCAGATCATGCAACTCGGTAGGCGGCTGCACAATTCCACCCGAGATCCGACGATCTACAGATGAAGGCTCCATCACAGTACGTCCGTCCTGGAAAGGATGTGGCGCCTGAGGCTGTGCCAGGACATTAGAAGAGTCCATCTGTACTGGTTGAGGCTGTTCGAGGGGTGTGGTAGCAGCAACCTGCATCTGCGGGACCTCAGGAATAGGCGACGCAGGTTTCGACGATTTGGCTGGCCGACCAGGTCCCCTCTTAGCGGTCGATGCAGTTTTAGTTGTAGGTTTTGCTAGAGGGGCGCGAGCAGCCGGGGGCTTCCGTGCAGTGGTCTTTTTCGGTGCTTCGGCGCCCTTTTGCTTCTCAGCCTTCTCCTTTTCTCGTGCATCATGTTCCTCCCTTGAGGGCATCTTCAGCGTGATCCGCTTCAAGCCTGAAGTGAGTGCATCAACGCCGTCGTTCTCCTTTCCTTTGGGCGCGCTGGCCTTGAGAGAGTAGCTTGAAGGCACTCTTGCTACTGCTGGACGTTGAAGGGCACGAGCTGCCGCAGCAGTCGTTGTGGTTGACCCTCTTGCCTTCTTCATAGCAACTCCGTTAGTCGAGGCTACAGAAGGCGCAACGCTTCTTCGGCTTGCTGCTACACTTTGTGCGTGAACGCTTCTGTTGTCTCCAATCGATGAGACGCTAGAAGCGATGCTCATGCGACGAGAGGCAGAGTGTGCTGGTGCTGGAGCTTCTGAACTAGCTGGTCCAAATTCGGCGATTGTCTGCCGCCTACTGGCTCGTGGCTCTTGACGAGATGCCTTTTCGTCGTCCGATCCAGGCTCAGCGTAGGACGGGGCGGCTTTACGCCCACGTAGTTGTCGTCCTGGCTTGTCCAATTGAGCCGCTGCCGGGGCAGGTGCAGCAGCCTTCTCTTTCTTCGCTTTCACTTCTGCTAGATCCTCTGGCCGGAAACTGCGGGTTTGACGATCGGAGGGTATCAGCAAATTACTCAAAGCATGTGCAGCGGTAGCCCAGTCAACTTCTGGCGGCGGTGGCGTGGGCGCCCGCGCAGGATTGGAGGCATATTTGGCGGAGAGGCTACGATTGATCTTTGTTGGATCAACGACTTTGGCGACGTAAGACTGAGTGGGTGAAGAAAAATGGGCTAAGCGATCAGCGCGTGTCACCTTTGGGGCAGACACGGGTGGGGGAGGAACGAGGCCCTCTAGTTCCGACAGTCGGTTTGCATGCCACCACAGAGGATCGTAGCTGGCAGGAGTGAGCTCTGCCTCAACAGACTGCATAGGAGCATCTTCGTCTTGTATGCTGAGTCCACTAAGTCTGTTTCGCATGGAAGAGGCAAGGCCTGTTGATGGCTCTGAGTCCTTCCAGACTTGGCCGTCCACAAGACCGCTCAAATGGCTGAACACGCCACTAGTGAGCGCTCGATCGCTATAGCCGCCTTCTAGAACTGAGATGACACGACCCTCTACAGATGTGCCCTCCTCTTCGGCCAAGCGGACTACGTCGCGGGTGAATCGAGCGTAGAATTCGGTGGGTACGTTGACGCTATGGCGTTGCATACCAGCAGTCTCCCACTCGCTCGCATCGAAACCAGCGGACAGAAAGATGGCTGCCTTGGGTGCGGGGTGGTTGGGTGAAGCCCGCAGGCGGTTGGTATGATGTCTGAGATACTGCCGTGTCTTCTCCAGCAGGACCAAGTACTTGTCCTCGTAGATAGCCCAGAACTGCTCTGGTGTCTTCCACGATTGCAGATGCACGTTCCAGATGGACTGGCCGTGCGCGTTGTCAATGCACAAACTAGCCGCTTGAACTTTATCGTCCTCGCCGTCCTCGCACGGGTACGAGTTGATGTCGTGCAAGCTGAAGTAGCCAATCGAGGTCTTCTTCCAGTTGGGCGTGTTTTTGGACATGTTCTGGACCCTCTTGTTGCGCGCCCAGGTTATAGCCTGCGAGCCATCTCCGTGATGCAGGTCGAAGTCGATGATGGCCGCGTGTGTGAGTCCGTATGTCATCATGGCGTGTTCGATGCCAACATGAACGTTGTTCAGCCAGCAGAATCCGGAGGGAAAGTCGGCGGAGCAGTGATGGCCAGGCGGGCGGATACAGACGAAAGCTCGAGAGGGCCCACCGCCAAAGCTTGTTCCCTGGAAGACGGCATCTACAGCATCCAAGACACCTCCAAGAGCACCCTGGAAAGCATTTAGCGATTCAGGGCAGAGGTACAAGTCCCCGGCATGTAGCTGTTGCTTCGGCGCTTGTCCTGGAACTGCAGGAGCATCCCTGGCCAGCTCCTTCCCTGTTGATGCCAGCTTCCGCTCTGCGCTGTCGCACAAGGTCTTGAGCTCGCCCATCCGCTTTGTTCCGTGTACGTTGGTGACGACTTGTGACGTGATGTCGACGGCGCGGGAAGTCTTGCGGATCTTGAACGGTATACGCTCGGGCGGATTGTGATGTGGATGTGGTGGGTTGTCGCCCTCGGCGTGGCGCTCGCCCAGTCGCACATAGGCGGCCGAAATGCCTAGGACGCTCGCCAGTATTCTCTCTGGTCGCTCCATAATCAAGCTGAGGTGGCTCTTGAGTGTCTTGGGCCGCGAAAAGCGGTGGCCATAGCATTGATCGTGCACAATGACGATGGTGCCCGCATTGACTGCGCCCGCCATGCCCTCGTGTCGCGCCATCTCCTTCTTGAAGTAGTCTTCGGCGACATCGCATGCGCGCAGTGGTGGCTTCTCCTCTACATATATGGGACCTAGCGGGCTCTTGGGCATGGGCGCCTGCATGTTGGGGTTGAACGACGAGCGGCGGGATGCAGATGTGCCCGGTCGCGGAGGGTCGCCGCGGAGCGAAGAGGTCGACAACTTGCGTCCCAAGGCGGGTGTGGTGGAGCGGAAGCTGGCTACGCTGGGGCTGCGTTGGACGGCATTCGCTTTGAAGTTGGGCGTCGACGGCGTGCGGCGGAGAGAGGCTGAACTGCGGGGCGAATTGATGGCGGGAGAGTGCGGCAGTGGGGTATTGGAGGCGGCATGCAGGGAAAGACGCTTGAGGGGGTGCGAAAGGGGATTCGCGTCGTTGTTTGTTTGTCGCGCCTCTCGAGGAGTGCCGGGCCTCGCGGCGGGGCTGGACCGCGATGAATTCTGCATCTTGGCACTCTACGCCCACGACGATGCAGGACGTGGCCTGTCGTGTCCGGGTGCCGTGGCTCTTATCGGATGGGTTGGAGGTGAAAGAAGAAAGCCGCGCTATGACGGAGCCGTGTCCTCAGGTCGACGCGACGAAACAGGGTCCCGCGCCTAAGCGAGCCCCTAGCAAACGGCCATAGCTGACCTCCGCCACGGCACGTGATCAATTGATACGGACAATCTTCTACGAGACATGCATCACGCCGAGTCCTGTTCCAAGATCCATTCCGCCCCCTCCTTCAAATCCACCCATGCCTTCTTCGCAGCACTAAGCATAGGAAAGAAGCCGGGTCCCCCATGCGACAACCCAGCGTATACATCGATCTTGGTCGGTACACCGATATCCCGGAGAACATTTTCGTATACGAGTGCTTCGTCACGCAGTGGATCGATTCTGTCCCCTGTTAGCACCAATCAACACTGGTTCGCAGCTTCACTCACCCCATGACCTGCAGATACGTTGGCGGTTGACCCTCATGACTCTTCCAGATCAGCGGGCTCAGCAGTGGCGACTTGGGGTCTGGTTTGTAATTGTGCCAAAAAACCTCCATTGCCCGACGGTCCAGGACTAGGCTGTCTTTATGATCTTCCCAGCTTGATATGTGTGGCTTGTACTCTTCTGGCATGGCCCCGGGATGGCATAATGCTGCGGATAGTAAGACAACTCCAGTGACCTTGGGTACCAACCTGTCGTCCACAGCTTGGTGGGCTGAAACAGTGGCCAAGTTGCTTCCAGCTGAAGTTCCTCCTAGGACGAAGCCTTTGGATGGATCAGTGCCCAACGAATCCGCGTTCTCGGCGCACTGAATACACCCAGATCAGTTTCCCATCGAGATAATAACAGCATTGGAAGAACTTACCCATCTGACAGCATCAATAGCGTCATGCGCCGCGGTAGGAAAGACGTGTTCAGGTCCCAACCTATATCCTACGCTCACAACCGTGAACCCCAGCTCCTTCACCAATATTTCTGCTATACCTTCACCATGCTCTGGCGTCCCGAAAGTCCATCCCCCGCCGTGAAAGTACACATGCATTGGTCCTGGTTCCTTGCCCTCTGGACGAAATACAAGGGAGCGTACCGAAGCGCCATCGCGCGTCGGAATCTGAATTTCGGATTTATGATAACCCGTCCAGTCTGGCAAACTCACAATGCCGGCTGCGATCATTTGACCCACTTGCTCGTTGACGGCCTGGCGCATTTCGGCAGCTGAGGAGTAGTCTCCGAAAGACTTGAGTGGCGGGAGATGAGGCAGCAACTTCTGCTATCAGCGTTGCAGAACGGAGATTGTACTGCAGACACGCACAGCTTCCAACTCTGCGTCCTTCTTGCTGTACTCTTTCCATGTTGAAGAGTCGATCGCCATCTTCACTTTCGTATACCGAAATCTCGTACTAGAGGATGAGAGAAAGAAGGTCAAGAGATGTGTTTTTTGTTGCTGAATTGTTCGGACGATCAAGGATTTTGTACACAACATACGCGCTGCGTACGTCAGGCACGCCTGAGCTGACCGCCAAGCAGGCGACATCTTACGTTTCCTCCACACCCGCACCTACTCGATCCAATCAGGCCTCTCATCAGTAAGCCCACGAGTGGTAAAGAAAGCCAAGTTGAGTATTTCAACCACTGGCATTGTACTTTAGCTGCTCAGGCCGCATACCTTGCGCTGGAAGTCTAGTTACACACTCTTTACTCACTTTTGACAGGAAGCAAAACACGAGACATCATGGCAGGCTATCTATAGTTTTAACACGCGAAAATTTCGAGAATGGAAACAATGTATGCGATAATGATTGCGCATTCGGCCAGGCGTTGCTCCGCATCCGTCACGTATCGGCGTCGCGTCGCCTACAAACTGCGTGGTTAGCTTCCACATTACCATTCGTGCCAACCAAGAAGAGCAAGCGCTTTTCGGTAGGATCGCTGCCTGGTTCTCTTTCGTAAAAGCTTATTCTGGATCAGATGAGCCTTACTACCTCGCATGTGTCATAAACTCGTATCCTCACCAAGATTGCCCAAATCAAAACCGTGCTAAACAGTCGACGAGTGTTCAATACCATGCCACCGGGTGATCAGGATTACGATTACCAATATCAAAGTGCCTAGATGTCCTCCGTGGGAGGCTTGCAGTTACGACCGCTATCCGGACTTGAAGAGCGTTTTCGCTTCGTTGGTGTGTCGAGCTCGTGCTTGTCGATGCCTCGCTCTTCTTCAGCGTCAGCTCCAGTGTCTTCGCCCTCGATATCGGCACTAAACATGGAGAATGAAAGATCTGTGTGCAACATGAGTCCTGATGAGGGTGATGTACCGGCACCATTAGCAGTTGGATCCCTTCTGACGGCAGTTGGCTCTTCTATGTGAGTGAGTGGCACAGGTAAGACTGAATCGGCATTCTGCATTGCATTACTATTCATTGCGTCGGCGTCACTCTCAGGTTCCGTATCGTAATCGAAAGGCGTACCGTAGTCCGTTTCTTCTGGGTCGGGAGTTGCTGAGAGGTCACTGTGAGCGTGGCCATCCCCTGATCCCGCATCATCGACAGCGATATCAATCTCTGCCATGGAGGAAGAAAGTCCAGTGTGCAGCTGGCGAGCTTCTCCTACTGACGCTGATGGGAATTCAGACGTGGTACGTTTTGTATCTCCTACTTTCTGTGAAGCCCCACCCTGAACTTGCTCCTGTGCCGCTGCGAATAGACTTTTCTCCTTACGCTCTCTCTGCTAGCATGTGTGTAAGCATTGAATTCGGTGAAAGACAGGAATCGAGCATACCTGCTGTATCTTCTGCATGGATTTAACTGCCTTAACGAATGCTTCAGCGAGTTCCAGCTGGTACAATATGTTCATTCCTCGAAGCTTCTTACACTCTTCCACGGTGTCGACTCGGTTCAAGGCGACTCATCGCAACGCACGATTTGTTGTGAGCTGTTCTGGGTGCCTGTTAAGTCGTTTGGCTACCCATGTGCGATACTGTACCAATTTCTTGTGTAATTCTCTAGAATCGTTGTCATTGCAGTCTATCGATACCTCATCGTCTTCATTCATCAAAAGAACCAAAGAGCCGATCGGCTCTTCCCATTTGGACGCAAAGACCACAAATAGATCGGCCTGATCGATGAGAAACGTGGACCAGAATGTTCGCCATACTCCCAAACATCCTCAGAGCACACTGGAAGTGGTGGACAAGGACGCATCTGCAGTCTTTTAGTATTCATACGATAATAGATCATGAGCCCGGCATATACATCCGCTGCCGCATAAAGATGCAGCATCGAACTATAAGCGCCAACCAGTCTTTGTGCATCTGAGAGTCCTTCAACAATGTGAAACCAAGAAAATACGCCTCCACAGGACCCCTGAGACCCCGTTTTGACGTAGTAGCTCTGGTAAGTCGTTCCGTTTGGATCGAGCAGTTTATGGAAAAAGGTCAACTCAAGAGTGCCTTTCGGTGTAAGGTTAAAAAGTTCTTTCAGGCGGTGAAAGTCTCCCATGATCGATTGACCAGTGTTTACTATTCGTTTCGTCTCAATCAAGACGCGTAATGAAGGAGCAATTAGCTCAGAAGGTGTCAGTCTAAGATGCCGACCGATATGGAAGATGGCGATCTTGTCTTTACTTGCAACTTGAATCAAAGCTAAAAGCTCCTGATGAGGAGGCTGAGCCTTGTTCTGGGGATAGACCCATTCTAGATCAAACCCCACAACCGTCTCGTCGGGGAATGAGCGCGGAAAATCTTCAAACGTTGCACGATTGTCGCTGTAGAAAACTCGCGGAGGTTGATTTTCAGGACCATGGAAGAGACTGGGCGGGTATTGAGTGAGTTTCCAAGAGTCTGGGGCTGCTGTAAGCTGAAAAGGTCGTGGCCATGGGGTTTCCACGACGCGAGTTGCTGCCGCCATCGTTAAGTCGTTCTCTAATAATGGCACCGTTTTGAAAAGCACAGGCAGCGAAGAAGCAAACCTCGAAACCTTGGAAGACGATAACAAAAGGGGATGATGCGCAGTGGGGCTAATATTACTCCGTGAATCTTAGTGTTGACCCATTTTTCTGGTTTCGGCATCCGCTGCGGGCCGTCTCCCCTCATGCGTACGGTGGACTAGTCAGGTGTTTCATGCAATAATCAATTCAAACACTAAATCTATAGACTTTATTACCTTTTACCTTATTTATCTTTATAAATAATAATTCGAATTTAATAATTATTAATTTCTATCTAGAAATAGCTAAGTTATAAGAGAATTTAGTTTTAGTATTCCAAGGAAAATCAATTGTTGCACGAAACCCTCTATTGGTCCACCGTACATGCGCGAAGGCGCAAACCGCGCACCCACGATAAACAGCCTCATCGTCAAATATGTCGAGCAGTTGCCTGAACTGCGTTAGCCTTCTACAACACACATGCAATCCAGAGATCATCTGGTATCAAAGAACCCATGATCAGCGACCGCATTATGGGTAACGTCTTTCGATATAGCACTTGCGCCACGGGGTAAGTCTGCAGCTGAAAGGTAAGTCCGCGAGAGCGACTATGGCGCCCAAGCGCTTTCGGTGGCCTCCTAAACCTCATGAGCGATTTAGGTAGCGATACAGAACTATTGTCTACGCATTTTAGGGTGCGGCTGAATGGCGATGGTGTGTGGCTGCAGATCATTCTTTGCTCGCTCCAGATAGTACAGTCGCTGCAAGTGCCAATATGCATTACCCGATTGGATTTCTGAGTGCCAAGTCATGGGAGTGATGCAAAGGCCCTGTCCTGCACAGGTGTATTGCAGCTCGCCACTAATCGGAGTTACGTCCGGAAGTACCTGACTGGCTACCTCGTACAACCTTCGAGATATAGCACAAACGCCCTGAGATCTATAAGATGAACACTTTCGTCTTCTGTTATGGTATCGTCGCTTGTAGAAGTACTATCCTCCGCTTCACAGCCAACAGCCAGTCATGGTGCGCCTCAGCAAGACCATCACCTTGAGCTTCTTCCCGATAATATTACTTGCACAAAAGCCATTCGAGCCATCCAACTTCAATGTTACTGCGGCACTATTGGGAAATGGTGTAGATATCTCTGCGATTCCAAGTCTAGCAGACGTCTCAAAGCGGACGAGCTCAAGCGGATGCTCGATCGCAGTAAGTCTCATCGCACATCAATCGGTAGCCTCTCCTAAGCATGATACTAACCATCCCGTTAGTGCAGTTCCCTCAAACGCATCTTCGGGGATGCGAAGGTCGAAAGCCGAGAGGAGACTGCCTATAGCCTAGCAATCGGCTACTTCTGGTCAGCACAGCAAAAGGTTGCTAGGCCGTATTGCGTGTTCAAGCCTGAGGAAGCACTTGATGTATCCACACTTGTGCTACTATCTCGCCTTACTCAGTGCCCTTTTGCAGTGAGAAGCGGAGGGCATGCGACATTTGCAGGTGCATCAAACATTGATGGTGGCATCACGGTTCTCTTTGAGCGCATGAAGCAAATCACCCTGTCGAAAGACAAGAAGATTGCATCGATTGGACCCGGTAACCTTTGGTACGACATCTACACCACTCTGGCTGAAGACAACCTAGCAGTGGTAGGCGGCCGCGTCTCTGGCGTCGGAATTGGAGGTCTTACAACTGGTGGTGGAATCTCGTTCTTCTCAAACGAACATGGCTGGGCTTGCGACAATGTTGCGTCTTATGAAGTTGTCACTGCTTCAGGCTGCATCTTACAAGTCAGTCAAAAGTCGTATCCAGATCTGTACTGGGCGTTGAGGGGCGGTGGCAACAACCTCGGGATAGTTACACGGTTCAACCTTGAAACATTCCCCCACGGTCCGCTAATGCTTGGTGGACAAAGGAGGTTCTTCAACACTAGTTTCCCTGCTGCGATTGATGCCTTCGTAAACCTGGGTGCGAGCATAGCAAAGGACCCGAAAGCTGCACAATTCCTGGCCATCTTCCTAGATGCCGCTACGAACACCAAAATCGCCGTCGCCGAGCTAGAATACGCAGAGCCAGTCATTGAGCCTCCAATCTTTGAAGAGTACCGCAGCATTCCAGCCTTCCAAGACACTTTGGAACTTAACACACTGGCATACTTCACGCAACAGCTGAACAACAGCAACCCAAAAGGCTATCGCGAGTCATTCTGGACTTCTTCCTCAAAGTTGGATCGGGGCTTGGTTGAATTTATGTTCGACGCCACCTTCGAGGAGTTCGCGAAAATTCGGGATGTCACTGGTATTCTACCAGCAAACACCTTCCAGATCATCACTGTCCCGCAGCTTGAACAAATGCAAAAGAAGGGCGGAAACGCATTGGGACTCTACCCCTCTGATGGACCGGTTCTCGTCATAAACTTGAGTAGCCGTTGGGACAAGGCTGAAGACGATGAGCGTGTGTTGAAGGCGAACGCGAACATCGTGAGAAAGATGGAGGCGGAGTCGAAGCGCAGAAATTTGGTGAACGACTACGTATATATGAACTACGCCAGTCAGTTTCAGGATGTTGTGGGGAGCTACGGGGATAGTGCGAACAGGCTGAGACAGATTGCGCGCAAGTATGATCCTGCGGAAGTTCTCCAGAAACTGCAGCCGGGTTACTTCAAGCTGTACGGGCCGCCAAACAAAAACTGGCCATGAACGAAACCAGGTTTTGTAACGAACGAGCGTTGGCGTGCAAATCCACAGGCCAGTCAAGTATACCGCGGTACAGTTGTGTGCGGGATAGGGCGAGTGATCCGAATCGTTAATCAATCCTGTCCAAGATTGAATCTCACAATAAGCTGCATTGTTTCCACCGCTTATAGCGTCTAGAGATTACCTCTCCGGGCGGCTTAGTCTCGCCTGTTTAGTTCGCATCACATCTATAGCTTCAGGCTTGACTTTTCGCGCGATCAGCGCCGGCACATCCGATCTGTAAGCTCTCACGAGTGCAGTGGTGCGCGGTGATGGCTGTTTTAGGAAATGGACTAAGATACTTGCAGCATACCGCGTCGCTCCGTCCGAGGTTGTGTCGATAAGGCAAGCATATCTGGCCCCCATCCTTCGTGCGATCAGCCGTGGCGGGGCTATGCCAGCACCAGGCTCCCGCAGTTCACAAACGATCTTCCGTATCACCATGAAAACCGTGCGCGAGATGCATACCAACGGTTGCATGGTATTTGACAGTCTATAGGCATGGTGCGGAGGATGTGAGATCCGAAACCCGACCAATACCCTATTCAAAGCATCGACCGCATCGCCTTATTCCACAATCCTCAACGATCTCAATGAAAAGATTCTCTCGAATGAGAACAACCACAAGTTCAAGATTCTCGAATCACCTTACAACGAACGCCTCCTCCGGACCAACAAGATTCGTCTTCTCAACGTCGAGCACGGTGTGGGCACATTGCGACTACACATCACTTCACACAAACTTCGGGATGACCTTGACTATGATGCTATATCATATGTCTGGGGAGCGAAGGGGACCTCTACCAACGTCTCATGTAATGAGACAAACTTAGCGATCCCTACGACCGTTTATGAGATGTTACAATATCTGTACCCACACCGCTCGTATTGGGTGGATTCAATATGCATCAACCAGCAGGACTCCGAGGAAAAAACTGTACAGATTTCGCTGATGCATTTAATCTACTCGCGCGCTACACATGTCGTTGTGTGGATGGGAGTTCCCACAATCCCGAGTGCGAAGTTCATGGCAGAATTCCCAAGTGCATTAGAAAAGGTTAGGAAGTGGACGTCACTGGTCGCTCAGAATCTTCAACCTGGGCTTCATCACCGACATATGCTTATAAGAGATGGGCAATTTTGGCAGGGCTTGCTGCAGCTTCTCGAGCACGGGTGGTTTGGACGCTTATGGACTTTTCAAGAGGCTGTCCTAGCAAAACGACCTATTATGCTACATGGTCATCTTTCGATAAAATTCGATGAGCTTCTTGAACTAGTTTGTGATGGTTGGTACAGAACAGACGCATATCTACGCCACTGTTTGTCCACGACAGAGTTGTTTGCTGTCCCAGCAGGTACATGGCAAAACCTCAGACGCCTAAGATATCGCATAAGCGTTACGTCAAGTGGAGCCGTACCACTACTCCATATTCCGTACCTTCTTTATATAGTACGTGAACGACAGGTGAAGGAGCCAGTGGACCGGGTGTGGGCAATTACTGGATTGTTGAGCCAAAATCTTCGGTCGAAACTGCATCCACTAGTTGACTACAGCGACAACGGTCGGGCGAACTTTTGGAGAACTCACTTAGAGTTTGCGAGGACTATCATTATCACGGAGCAAACGCTTAGCCTTCTCAAATTACCGCGCACAATTACACGGCGACCAACATCGATCCCATCTTGGTGTCCCTACCTAGGAGGAATATCGGAATGCCGCATGTCTATAGTTGGTTCTTGGATTGGATCTATAAGTGGGCATGATAACGAGATACTCCTAGTGAATACACTCAACGAAGAGAACCAGCCGTCATTCGCTGGTGCTCTGGACGATCAGTCAGTTCCTCATGCCTCCCGCAAATATATCTCATCAGAAAACTACGGTGACATTCTGCGGACGCGCGGTCATATCTTGGATGCGATATCAGAAGTTGTAGAAGACGCTAATCTTGTTGGCCGTTTCGACTATATGGATAGCAACGATGTGTCATCGCGTTGCCTCCAGAATCCGGTACACGCCGCAAACGTGGACCATTACACTCGGAGTCTTCATCTGGCCTGTCATACGGTTTACAGAACACGTGATGATATTGATACTATACCCGCAGAGTATTTGATGGCCTTGCTATGCGACACTAGAGTCTCCAGAGATGCAACTACCGCTTACAAACATGCGTGGAGTGTATTCACCGATGAAGAACACCACAATTTTGAAAGAGTCCCAACTGAGCGGAGACCGCAGGCCATCAGATTTTACGACAGGTTAATCGAACTTACTGGCCATTCTTTCTTCAGTACTACGGGCGGTCGCTTCGGTATCGCCACACCAGGATGCAAACCCGGCGACAAGGTCTGCGCCTTCTATGGGGAACTTCCGCTTCACACACTAAGATGGCTGGAACACGAGAAAAACCTTGGTGTAATTCATGGTGACGAGCCGGCTGAGTTCTGCGGCGTCGCGTTCATTCCTCATCTAATGAAGCCGCATGAGAAAGAAGCAGCTCGACTTGGACCGGACGAAACATTTGTCATTGGGTAAGGGGATCTGAAGGGATAAGCGTATCTCGACCCCTGTGAATCTTTTGTTGCTCGGTGGCAATGTGAGATTTGGGCAGTAGTGATACGTATATCGGGAGTCTCTTTGTGATAGGATGGCGCCATCACAAGGCCATTCACTGTTCTTCTGATCCAGCGCTTGTGATTTAACCCCAATCGTACAGCAATCTACCTGTACCTTCTGCAGACAGCTCCTCGTCGTTCGCTCAATCATGTCCACTAAATCGCGATACTCAACACACTACTACCCCGACCGAACCATCAACGAATCTCCCCAAATATCACCTCCAAACGACCCACCCCGCCATAGATGGCCAATAGTTTCCCCTATACAGCGTACCCAGGCGTCGGCATACCCACAACCTTCCTCGTTGGCCCTGCTACCAACCCAACACGCTTCGATGTCCACCACTGGCTTCTAGCAAAAGCATCCCCACTTTTCATCACGCCCAACGGTCTTCCCCGCATCATTCTCTGCAATATCTCCCTGTCCAGCATCAAGCCTGACACTTTCCGTACGCTCTCCGTCTGACTGTACGAGCGCAAGCCCCCTGAGTACATATGTGCCGCCAATCTACTAGACCTAATGAAACTCTGGATTCTAGCCGGAGAGCTCGGGATTTGGAAGACTCAGAACACGGTCATGAGGCTGGGTATGGCGTTGATGCAGCCGGCCTACTTCGTCTGCAACATAGAAACGGTGAAGTGGGTGTATGAGAACACACCGGTAAAGTCAACGCTTCGAGACTACATCATCACCATCTTCTGCCAACGCGGTCCGCCGATCACGCCTTCAATATTCTCGCCAGCCCACGAGCGCTTGGGTATCTTTCGTGACGCGGCAGAGTTCATGCGTAAATTGAACTTGGTCCGCGCGGGCAATCCTAGAGGGATAGATGGATATGATATCCACGCGCAATTTCCGATACAACATACTTGGTCACAGGGCGAAGACGAGCTCGCTCCAGTGCGGGTTCGTGGATGTTTGGTGACAGGTGGGGAGGACGTGGATTGGGGCAAGATCGAGTATCCGCTCCCTTCTTTCTTGGTTTGGAGCACAAAGTGGGGAGTATTACCGGACATGCATTTCATAAGGGAGGGTAACGTTCGAAGTGTGGCAGAAGATGTAGTGAAGCAGATTGAATTCCCCTAGAGGGGGTTTGTAAATTAGATCTCGCAGAATATGAGTTACTCTGTTCGAGTCATTGAGAATTACCATATGCCCAAAGAGGTTGTATAAAACTAGACACATTACAGTGAAACTTATGAAGAGCAGGTTGGAGCTTGTGTAATGAATTCTTATTGTGATTTCGACATCGACAAAATTGTATATGCGTTGCGTGAGTGCTCTAAAATGTCAACTACAAAGGAGATAGGAGCTAACAATCAACGCCACCGTTTTCGTGACCAATGTTTAAAGCGTCAAATCCACAATGGCTGGACGACGGAAAGCGTAAAGCAGCAGGCCGCATAAATCGTGAGCAGCGTTTGCTATGAAAGTCGGGAAGGGGTATTACCAGAAACTCGTGAAACATGTGTACCGAACGCCAGGATCATGAGTAACCTATTTTGTGGTGAACTGAAACAAATCTGGAAAGGAAACAAGGTTCAGAAGGACTCATAAACTTTGTAGGTCGTGCAGTGACTACTTCTTGAGGTGTTTGCGCTGGTGCCTCAGAAGATTGTCCCTACGTGAGAAGCCGTCGAGGTTATCGCAGCCAGGGTAAGGACAATAATGCTTGATGGCAACCACCAATGAAGGGTTATTATGTGTCGGGAGGTGTCTTCGCAGGTCCTTAGGGTACAAGAATCCCATGTTACAAGTCGAGCATACATGGGGTGGCTCCGTCGAATGGGTCTTTTGGTGGCGGCTAAGGCTAGTCAGTCGACGATTGATTGAGTATAATCCAACAGCGAAGCTTACTTTAGGTCACATTGACGGTCAAAAGCCCTATCGCAACCATCCGTGCTGCAAAGAAATCCACCGGGTCGAGGCGCCTGCCGCTTTTGTACTGCCTTGCGGTTGCGGCTGCGTCGTGCAGATAACCGATCGCCAGGTGTATAGATATCCTCGATATGCGCCTGCACGGTAGCTGGCTGCACCGTTGTCTCGTTCACATCCATCGTCCGCATGTGGTCGTTGATCAGCGGCTGCCCGTGACCCGCGTTGAGATATTCGTAGACCGGTGCTAGGTCCGATGGCGTCTGTTCGAAGTCGAGCGGTGGCATGTAGAAGAGACCGGGGTCGGTATAGAACGTTCTTGCGGCGACATACTGGGCTTGCGGCTGGGACTGTCAGCAGGGTCTACAAAAGCAAGAGAAAGAGTCCTACTATGGCGTGAATGCATTGGAAGAAGGGCAGGCAGCAAAGCTCGCACAGCATGTCGTCGATATCGGAGTAGGACCCGTCCAAGGGAGTGTTAGACATGGTGAAGTCCACGAATGGGCTTGATGCCGTCACCGGCTGGAGGAGGACAGTGACAACTACTGTGAAGAGCAGCAGCGAGTACATGCTCCGGTGTGTATCTGGATGCCTGAGGACGACGATGTGGGGATCGATGACAAGAATGGCAGTCCTAGAGATTGCGTAAGAAGCACAACAGCGTGTCAGATGAACGACGACAATGTTGGTACACTATACGGAAGAGCAGCAGCGCTTGGGAGACAAAAGTAGAGAGGAGGACGTAGAGACGAATGCGACAAATGCATGCTACAGGCAGAGGACTGCTGAGGCCGGCTGCCTGAGGAGCCACAGGTCACGGGCAGGTGTGGCTATGTTGATGATGTAGGTGTCGAGCATTTTGGCAAACTTGCTGCGTCTTTCGCTGCGATTCTGTCGGGTTTGGGGGTTAGCAGTGATGAAAGTGCACTTTTGATGCGATGAAGTGTGCAACTGTGGTCGTGACGAAGTGACAGGCGACGGCGCCGTGCAGCGATCAAGGGGATGCGCAATCCCTCGACGGGGTTACGCCATACCGTTTTGAGATTTTGTGAGGGGTTGTGCGGCTCTGCTATGCCCGTGACTTTGAAATCATTCGAGATATGAAGAAAGTACCAGTCCTAACTCCTATGAGATTCATCGAAATGAACGACTGTCAGTGCGTTAGCTCCTGAGTTGTAAGTTCGAGGTTTACCAGAGCTGGCCGTTGCTTTCCCACTCGCGTCCACCAGCGTCATCGCGCCTTTCCGGTCACAACCCGCAAACCTCAGAGTCTGAAATCCAACCCGCGTCTCTCAAGCTTTCGCTTATATGGTGTCGTGAATCCTTTGAATGCGTTGCGTCTCAACAGCTGCTGCTTTGTGACCTCAGGAGGCTGTTGGATTCACTCTGATGGTAGCGCGAACCACCACAAGCCCTAAACAGCATTCAGATGACATCAAGCATCATTAATAACAATCAGAAGGATTACAAAATTGTCAAGAAGTATTTCTCCTAGGCTCAGGGGACGCACTCGATATATAATAACTCGAATCTTCTAAAGTCCGCACATGATCCAACGGGCCACGATTCATCAACAAAACAAGGCAGCCATCTCAGCCGTGTCTGTTACTATTCATATCGTAGCTTGATGAGGCAGATTTGAGGTTTGTCCTCTTCTAATAATGATAGCGCATGCTCCACATTGCACGCGCGTTTTACGTCCAGTCGGTCATTGAGGCGTCCTGCAATGTTCAAGGTGGGCGGCCTCCCAGGCATCCATCGGACAAGGGCCGGTAAGCAAGGCTCTACCATAGCGCACCCTGTTATAGGTCGGGACAATCTCTCTCACGCGCTGCGCCCTTCGAATCACATCCTTCTATAAACTTGACGAATTGGGCAGGTACCATGATGTGTACTCCGTTCTCAAGAGTGGCCTGCATGCGGCAGCTGCCCCGCATTGCATTTTAAAGCTTCGCATGCGACCTTCTTGGATGGACTCAGCCACCTTGCAAGCAGGTGCTTCAGGACCTAAACCTGTCCCATCGGGAATATGCTGTCTACTCGTGGTCGCAGATATGCCGGTTTAGATCTGGCTGCAAGCTACACGAAAAATCGTGGCCATCTCTTTGACAAGACTCAACACCCAACAGGCCTGGTGTCTTTCCGAAATGCGGAGAACGTCAGTCTGAACCGATCGGCCTTTTTGTCCTATATTGGATACAAATGCTGATGATGGATAGTTTCTCATGCGCGAAGAGGTCTTGCACTACATAAAGACCAAGGTCAGCCCTCAGCATCACAAGAGGGGAATGTACTCTAAATACCATGTAGTGCATTCCAAGCCTTGAGCCCGACACCTTGACTTACCATGACGGGCCATCCGGATCTAAGCGTTTGCGAAAAGCGATGGCTACCTTCGTCAACAAGCGCTTCTCTCCAGTATCAGCTGTGACAATGGATCAGGTATCTTTTGTCAGCGGTGTGACTGCGTTGAACGACATCTTGTCCCTATGTATGACAGACGGAGATAACGAAGGTTTGCTTCTCGGTATGCCAATATACGGCTCTTTCAATCCGGATATGGCAACCATGTCGAAGTGAGTATGAGTATGGTCGAAGCGCGAAACGCTATAGGCAGCTACTGATTTGTATCAGCTGCAAGTTAGTTTACACCCCGTTCGACGGCACGGACCAGTTTACTACCGCAGCAGTCGGACACTATGAGCGTGCTGTTGGAGAAGCAGACCGGAATGGGATTCATGTAAAGGCACTTGTCATATCTAATCCACATAATCCACTTGGTGAGGAATGTGTACTCGTGGAAAGAAAGTGGGACTGACTCGTTTTTCTAGGCCGGTGTTATCCCCGTAGTGCCCTAGAGGCCATCCTCCGTTTCTGCGGTAAACACGGCATACATCTGATCAGCGATGAAATATATGCTCAACCGGTGTATAGCATGAGTTCGGCGTGTCCAGAGTTTACATCAGTACTCTCACTTGATGCAACAGGCATCATTGACCCTGGCCTTGTCCATGTAATGTATGGAGTGTCAAAGGTAAGTCAAATTGCACCTGGGGCGCGATCTTGAATACTGACTCTGCTCGTTAGGACTTTGCTGCAGCTGGCCTGAGACTCGGATGTCTGATCACGAGAAACGAAGAGCTAGGACAAGCTGTCCAATCTCTAGCGTACGTATACTTGGATCATCGAGGAACAGCTGAGGCACTGACCTTCCAATCTTTCGCAGACGGTTTCACGGCGCATCTCCAGTCACTGACGCTATCGCCACGACCATGCTGGAGGATGAAAAGTGGCACACCCAGTTTTTGAGCGAGAACGCAAGGGTGTTGAGCGAAAACCAAAAGCTTGTCGCCAGAGCACTTGACAACGCTGGAATTCCCTATGACCATAACGCGTGAGTAAAACCTGATTTTGCTGATCATTGCATTACGGGAGTGACTGACATATTTCGGCACCTCAGTAACGCTGGTTTCTTCCTCTGGATCGATCTCTCAGCATGCCTACACAGTCCGACTTGGCAGGCAGAGGACGAATTGAGACAGGCGCTTTACGATTGTGGAGTGGAGATGTCGGCTGGACACGCTTACCACGATGAAAAGGCGGGCAATTTTCGATTTCTGTTTTCACTAGATAGAGATACAGTGGAAGAAGGTCTGAGGAGGGTTATTGACCTCTATGAGACTCGTAGGCTGGATCGGAGCTAGCGAACAAGCAATGATCTTCAACAAGAAAGCTTGACTCAGAACCAGATAGTAAAATGTCAGTGCTGGAAATTTGGCGGTGTAAAAGGTCCGGTGTGACGCACGACGCGTAACGCTCGTGACAACGTGAAAGGGCGCCACGCGATGGGCGGACCCTTGCACGAGATCGTCCCGCGAGATCGGAATTACGACAGGGGATAGTGCGTCATCATTCCAGCCATCGAGCCTCGACCGTCACGAACAAAGCGCACCACCTTTGTACCTATGTCGCGATAGCAAAGACGGACAGGCACGATAATGCCGCCCATGCTCTCTCGAAAGCGCTCGCGAACCGCCTCGCCTCAAGCAGACCCGCCGCCGAAGCGTGCGCGCGCCCGCAAACCTCCTGCGCCCGCTCGCAAAGGCAAAGAGTCCGTCTTCCAGACTCTCGATGCACCGCCGAAGGTCAAGCGCACACTATCACAGACAAAAGCTCTGTTGGAACAAGAAGACGACGACAGCGACTTGTCGGAGCCAGAGAGCAGCGAGGATGATTTTGAAGATGTTCCGCTGAACGGCGCAAACAAGGGCAAAGGAAAGAGGAAGGCGCAGACAGATGGGGGGGACAGCGACGAAAGCGAAGCCGACGATTGGGAGGACGCACTCGGGGCGCATCACCACACGAAACCAGACCATGGCCCTGCGCCCGTCATTACCGGCGACATCGCCCTCACCTTATCCGCTGCGCCGAAGACCGCGTTCGATACAAGGTCGGACGCGAAGAAGGGACCGTCCAAGGTCCAGCGGCAGATACGGAACGTCACGCATTGCATGCACGTGCAGTACTTGATGTACCACAACCTCATACGGAACGCTTGGATACAGGACAAGGAAGTGCAGAAGATACTAGTGGAAGGCATGTCAGCCGGCTGCTGGCGCGAACTGGAGAAGTATTGGAGTGACGCCGGCATCACGGACGGGCCCAGTCGCGTCGTTGCGCAAAAGTCGGCCAGTCCTCCCCCCAAGCAGCCGAAGAAAAACAAGAAGGGGAAGTGGAAGGACAGTGGAAAGAACGGCGTCAAGGTGTACGAGAGTCCGCAGAAGCGATCCGCGGTTCGCGAAGACAAGCAGAAGACTCTCAAAGCCAAAGACAAGGTGGACAGCAAAAGTGACAGGAAGGGGCGCGATTGGGGCGCGACATCAGAGCCACTTGAACCGAAAACTCCGAACCTGTCAGCCGGAGATCCACTGCTTCGCCTTCTAAGATACATATCTGCGTATTGGAAGGCCAAGTTCCAAGTCACAGCTGCGAGCCTACGTAAACGTGGATACCTGTCGCCGTCGACACTAGAAGCCGAAATCAATGCCTGGAGACAAGATCCGGATCACCCAGATACTTTTGGAGAGCGAGTCGAGAGTCTAGATGCTTTTCGCGACCGGGCTCGAAAATGCGAGGGGAGCAGAGACTTGGGAGAGCAATTGTTCACGGCTCTGGTACGAGGCCTCGGTATTGAGGCCCGTATGGTAGTCAGTCTACAGCCAGTCGGTTTTGGCTGGAGTCAGAGCGAAGAAGGCAAGGCTAAGAACCTCGAAAAGCTGAAGGATGCAAAACCTGCAGATGAGAAGACACCATTGAAGGCAACAACCACAAATGGTAGAGCGAATTCTGGTTCAGCTACAAAGAAGAACGGAGCATTCGCTAATGTTGACATGGATGACAGCAGCGATCTAAGCAGTGTCGTATCTATCTCTTCAGACTCTGAAGACGCGAGACCAGCTAAGAAACCACCAAAGTCGCGCAACTACAGTGAAGAGCTGCCATACCCAACGTACTGGACTGAGGCTATTTCACATCTAACACATACGCCTATATCAGTGTCTCCACTTCCTAAGACGATCATAGCAAGTGCAGCTTCTCCGGACAAGCTCGCAGACTTCTACGCTCGCGGTGCGTCGGCCGACAAGGCGAGACAGGTATTAGCCTACCTAATTGCCTTCTCATCTGATGGAACAGCTAAGGATGTTACGACACGCTATCTACCAAAACACCAATGGCCTGGGCGGACGAAAGGCTTTCGCATGCCAATTGAAAAAATACCGATACACAACAAACGTGGAAAAGTCAAGCGATGGGAGGAGTGGGATTGGGTCAAGTCGCTCTTGCGCCCCTACGCCAGACCTCACGATAAGCGTCAACCATGGGACGAAGTTGAAGACGAGGGCGACCTTGTCCCCACACAGCCAGAGAAGAAGAAAGACATGGACGAAGAAGGCGGCAAGGAGACACTACAGGGCTATAAGAACTCTGCTGAATATGTGCTCGAACGCCACCTCCGTCGTGAAGAAGCACTCAAACCCGGCGCGAAAATCATTCGGCACTTCGTCACTGGCAAAGGCGACAACGAGAAATCGGAGCCTGTATACCTCAGGAAGGACATTGTGAATTGCAAGACCCAGGAATCCTGGCACAAAGAAGGCCGCGAAGTGCTGGAAGGTCAGCAGCCGCTCAAGCTTGTGCCTATGCGTGCTGTCACAGTGACGCGCAAACGCGAGATCGAAGAGCGCGAACGCATCGAAGGCGGCAAAGTAAAACAAGGGCTCTACTCCAAAGCACAGACGGACTGGATCATTCCTGACCCTATTGTCGATGGCCTAATCCCACGTAACTCGTACGGAAACATCGACGTTTACGTGCCCACCATGGTGCCGAAAGGCGCTGTTCATATTCCGCTCAAAGGTACAGCGCGCATATGCCGCAAACTCAACATCGACTACGCAGAAGCGTGTACTGGATTCGAGTTTGGCAAGCAGCGCGCTGTGCCTGTGATAACCGGTGTTGTGATTGCGCAGGAAAACGAGGACATGCTCATCGATGCCTGGGAGATCGAAGAAGCGGAGAAGCAGAGAAAGGAAAGGGAGAAGAGGGAGAAGTTCCTCCTGGGTCTATGGAGGAAGTTCGCAAGTGGTTTGAGGATCGTGGACAGGATGAGAGAAGAATATGGGGATGATGTCGAGTTACCAGTTAAAGAGAAGGTGGTGCTGCCGGAAGAGGAGGAAGATGTAGAGAAGAAGTCGCAGTGGGAGGTGTTCCAGGATCATACCGATTTCGAAGGTGGCTTCATGCGCGACGATGCTGCAGCTTCTGGAGGTGGTTTCGTACCTGAACGGCCATTGCAAACGACGCACCACGATCATGACACGGCTGGTGGGTTTCAGCCAGCAAGTCAAGACGACCCTGAGCATGGCGATCTTACTATTGATCATGGTGAGAAGAAGGACGTGTCACGCGTACCTGTGGCAGAGAGCGCATATCGCACACCGATCTCGCTCACACAGGCGCTGCAGCAACCGCCTAGCGCATCTGGTGGAGATTCGGATGAAGATGCAGATGATGATATGGATGCGCCACAAGCCCAAGAAGACGACGAGGTCGACAAGGAAGAAGAAGGAGGAGGAGGAGGAGGAGGAGGAGGAGGAGGAGGAGGAGGAGGAGGAGGAGGAGGAGGAGGAGGAGGAGGAGGAGGAGGAGGAGGAGGAGAAGATTCTGAACCTAAAGCCACTCGCCGGAAGTCAATCGCAATATCTTCAACATGTGATCGTGGCCGTCCACGTGGTCGTCCACGTGGTCGCGGAGCCAAGACCCCGACAGTATCTGCAAGAAAACGTAAATCCACAATCATTCCAGATTCAGGGTCTGACGAGGATATGCTCTCCGACGCTCCCTTGGATCCATCATCACCACCGCCTCCTACACGCTCTGCGCCAAGGCGTAAGGCGGCCAGGAAAAGCGACGCACAAGTCAAGAGCCATTTCTTTGCCGAAAGAAGCGATGGCGAGACGGATATGACGGATATGACTGAGCGGAACTCGCCAAGAAAGAAGGCTGCAACACGAGAGCGCGGGAGTGGCAAAGGCAGAGGGACTGGAAGGGGAAGAGGACGAGCGGGGAAAGCCAAGTAGTGATACGAGAGTAAAGTATTGATACCTACACCGGTGTGCAGTAGACGTGCAAAATCATTCGAGCTAATGTCAACGATACGACCAGAAGGCATGAAATTCTGTTAGCCAACACTAGGGCTAGACCAACAGGAATAGATCTCACGATTTTCTTGCGCCAGTACGCTTACCCCATTCGATGGCGTCGCTACTCTCCCGATCCAACTGCCGCATTACATCATACTTCCCCAGATTCTTCCCACACCTTCAACATCCCGAAACTCAAAATCGCAAAATCGCGAAAACCAAAACTCAACAGCAACTAAGTATTACCGGATTGGGAGAAATTTCTCGACTCGACAGCATGCATGCAGATCTGTTTTTAGATCAGCCCGGCGTCGCTAGGTGCGTCTGGGCAAGTCTTGGTTCCGCCGCTGCATGCTCCCGACCCTTGGCATACTTCGGTACCATACTTCCCCCCTAAATCAATCCCAAACGGTCAGCCTGTTGTAGCCAAGGTACGCCATTGTACAATGGCAAATTGCTTCTTCAACGCCTTTCTTATCGCGTCAGGTCCTTGCTTGACATGCATGACAGCGTGATAGCTGCGGCTATCCGAACGTTCGGCAGTATTGACCATGGTAGCTCCCCGTTGTTGGGGGGGGATGCTTGCAGCAGTGGCTGTCTCAATCGCGTTGGCAGCGTGCGGTAGACGTGCTTCCGGCGCCGCCCATGTAGGAAATGTCCCAACATCCACCCGAGTGCCACGCCCGCCTTTTCCTTCGTATTCGTCGTGCTCATCACCTGCTGTCGGCGCGAGCGCGTCTTGGCTACAATGCACATTGTTTGATCTGCGATCCCTAGCTCGTGCGCTCATTAGTTGCCAGAAACGTCATGCTTCTCCGGTCTTTTTCTATGGATTAGTCGAGATGCGTGTCTGGGGTTGGCGTACATAAGTACATATGCTCTCCTGTTGTTTCGTTTTCTTACGTCTCATCCCGACTTCGGTCTTTATCAGTCTCTCGCTTTGCCAATCTTTTTTTCTTTGGCAGCTGTCTCTCGCTTTTACGACTTTTGAAACCGGTCTTATTATTAATTGTCTAATTCTTTGGGAAGATGCGTTTCACAGACATCTTTGCTGTTGGTGTGGTGGCGCCTTTGGTGGCAGCTCACGGTGGAGTTCCAGGAGTGCCTAAGATTTTCGGTCTACCCAGGGACTTGCTAGACGAATTCAAGGCTCCTGTCGCTGCTCGTACGCTTCGACACCCTCCTGCGCCCAGGGGCGGCCTGTTGGAAACCCGCCAAGGTGGTCAAAACGGACGTTGTGGACCTAGCTTTGGCAATGCCAAGTGTGCTGCAGGATACTGCTGCTCCGGTTCTGTATGTTCATCCTGAATATTCGATACTCGCAGTTGCTAACCAAAATAAGGGATACTGTGGAACTACCAAGGACCATTGCCAGGCCCCCGACTGCTTGATTGACTTCGGCCCAGCATGCGACGCGAACAAGACACCCGGCGGAGCTAGCACACGTAACGACGCTCGTCCCCAAAAGGGCAATGTCGCATATGGAGGCGAGGGTGTCTACGTCTGCAAGACGGCTGGAACAGTCGCCATCACCTACGATGATGGGTAAGTTCTCCGTTGCACTACCACATCTTGAACATCCGACTAACCTAGACATAGTCCATACATTTACACTGACCGCGTGCTCGACCAATTCGCTTCGGCCGGGTTCAAGGCAACCTTCTTCGTAACCGGTATCAACCTTGGCAAGGGCGCCATCGACAGCACAGCGCAATGGTCCAATGTGATCAAGCGCATGGTTGCCGAGGGCCACCAAGTCGCATCTCACACCTGGTCCCACCAGGATCTCAGCCAGATCACTGATGCGCAGCGCTACGACCAGATGGTCAAGAACGAGATGGCCATCCGTAACATCATCGGAAAGTATCCCACATACATGCGTCCTCCCTACTCATCTTGCAACCCCGCCTGCCAGACCGTAATGAAGAACTTAGGATATGTCGTCAGCTACTTCGACTTGGACACCGACGATTACAACCAACTTGCCAACATCCAGGTCGCCAAAAACAACTTCAAGAATATTCTTGACACTACATCTGGTGGTCCCACCTCAGGTTCTCGTCTCGCTATCGCCCATGACATTCACGAGCAGACTGCTCTCAACCTTACTGGTTACATGCTTTCATACTTGAAGTCCAAGGGCTACCGCGGTGTCACCATGGGCGAGTGCTTGGGCGAGCCTGAGGCAAACTGGTACCGTACTTCCGGCGGTGGTGGTGGTACCACAACCCCTCCCCCTACCTCTGGCGGCGGCAGTGGCACCACCCCTGTTTCTACTGACGGATCCTGCGGCTCAGGCAAGGGAACGTGTGCTGGCTCTACCTTCGGAAACTGCTGCTCTCAGTACGGATGGTGCGGATCATCCGCTGACCACTGCAGCGCTGGTTGCAACTCTTCCTTCGGTACCTGCACTGGTGGTGGTTCAAATACCCCTGCACCTGCACCCACTACCCCGGCTCCCACTAAGAAGGTCTCGACTGACGGAACCTGCGGAACTCAGGGCGGTGCTACTTGCGCTGGCTCAACATTCGGTAACTGCTGCTCGCAGTACGGATGGTGCGGATCTACTACCGGACACTGCGGTTCCGGATGCCAGAGCGGATCGGGTACTTGCAACTAGAAAATTGCTAAGAAGAGTGTCTATATCGGGTGTGTCTATATCACGCTAGTGCGACAATTGTGTTTATACAAATACATCACATTAATAAAAACCAAAAAACACCCCATCTTAACGATCATTTGTCGCTTGTTGTCTTGACTAGGTAGGCATATGCTTCTTCGGCGCGTTACAAGGTTCTTCCCATTCGCTGGTGAATGCCAATCACGACATCCTAGGATCGTATTAAACTCTATCTCTTCATCCTTTCTCGCACATTGCGGAACTGAAGCTCTACTCTCCATGGCTTCAAGTAATGAGATTAGTGTCAGATCGTGCGCAGCGCCGCACCTCTGGGGCTGAGTAAGCTATAGCTGCACGGGAGCTACACCGTTGTTATCGTCAATACTGGGATTTCAAAGTCAAAGCATTATTAGAAGCGGAAAACAGTATTGCGCCAGCTTCTGATAAGTGCAAAGACAAATGGAGCTATTGATTAATTGATGTGGCTCCTGTGGAAAGTACGCTAACCGCATTGAGCTGAGAGGGTGCAGTTGTCGTTACATCAGTAGAGTGGTACGCACCCGGCCCTTTTTCCAGCATACGTATCCATCCCATCATAATGCTACTGCATTTCTTGGTTCTTCATTCATTAGTTGACGGTAGCGAAAGCCCGTCCACTACCGGCATTTTGCATTGTCAGCTTGACCTTGTTGCTTCGCAATCTGCTCAAGCATAGGGACGTAGGTATGGACATCAAGCCGCAGAATTTGCTTGTGCGCACATCAGTTAGCGGATCATTCGCGCCGACATACGACATATAGTTTACGGATATCGAATATGACGATCGTACCAACGCTCTGAAGATGCGGACACAGACGGACCCACCAGCTTTACTTGCAAATACTCAGCGCTCGAGGTCGTTGATCAAGAGCTGTGAGGATATCCAGCCAATATCTACTCTCCCAGCGGCGTTTTCCTGTAACTTTTAACGGCCTTAGACGATTTCTTTAGTGGTTGAAATGGACGATCTCCGTGTTCGCTACATAATCTCAAGCAGCCTACGTATGAGCAACTGGCGTTCACAAATCTCCAACCCATTCTCAACAATAACACGAGAGGCTTTCAATGGTAATGCTCCAATGTCGATCAGCTGAAAGAATATATCACTTGAAAACATTAGGATTCCAGGATTCCAGGATCCCATCCTCGTTACCTGAGTGCAGTCTGCTGCTCCTTCAGTTAAGTATACCGCTCGTCATGAATGTGCTTGGCTTTAACGCCCAAACATGACCCGCATGCCAGGAATTCGGTCGATAATTTTGAGGAATCGCTTTGCTATCATCAGGGGACCGAGCCTCTCCAGGCTATTGCGAGCCCATTTTACTAAAAGCGTTCTTGAGCACATCCGCCTTTTGACTGAGACCTGGAAGCTTGATATCAAGATTGAATGTACAGCTAATGTGGGATGCTATAATGCTGAGAACGTGAAGGAGTTGCACAGTGAAAACAATCGGACATATCTTAAACAATAAATACTTGATGTGTTTGCACATCGACATGAACTTTTGGCCATAGCTGCAGTAGGCATGGAAGTATACAAACCTATCACTGATCGCTTGTGAAGATGGTCGTGTGTATATTCTCTGTAGCCTTATCCGCAATCGCGACTTGATGCGTTCTCATCAGCACGGGCGCAGCTGAGGAGCACAACCATTTCTCATAGTTTCGAGAACACACTTCGCCCATCCATCGCCACTGATCAGATCTATAGCAAATCATGGTACTAGCGATCCTTCCCGCGTTCATCGTCAGTTTTGTAGTCCTCGTAGCATTAGTCGGTACATACTACATCTATCGGGCATGCAAGCATGTGCGCCCTGCGGTTCCAGATGTGGAGCGCGCCCGCCACATCGAAAACATGGAGCATTTCTACAAGCAACCCATTCAACTACGCAACATCGAGCGCCCACAAGAACAATACCATAGCGATCGGTGGTATGGTTCTGAGAATGTGGTTCCCGAGGGTATCGCGCCGGTCGCGAAACCGTTGCCACATATTCCGGAGGTCAAGTATACAGGTATTGAGGGTCTTCTTAGCCCAGCTGGACGAGTCTTCCTGTCTACTGAAACATTCGAGGGAAGCAAAGCAAAAGCCAAGGAAAGCGATTACTTCCAAGAACAAGACTTACACGCGGAAAGGCCATGGAACATTGCAACTGACAGCTGCGGGAACTCGTTGGTAGAACAGCCCGACTTGGCTTCTCCGAAGCCAGTACGAACAGTAATTAGGAAGCCAAACACAGAGCCCGTGGATACTGCATACGATTCGGCACAAGTAGCAGCGGCGAACATATGGGACAAGATCAACAAGGGCGAGCTACAACCCTCGCGACGTAAGCCAGACAAGAAGCTGCCAAAGTTGCCCAACGTCCCAACACAGGAAGTACTTCGAGACCCTGCAGAATTTAAAAACGATGTTTTAAAGGATGTCGACCTCGGAAGTAGCACCAAAGAATGGGCAAAGGCCAAAGTCTCGTCTGCTTATGTTACGAAACGTCCCAGCAAGCGAAAGTCGTCCGATAGTGCGATCACGGCCGTCGATCCTAACAATTGGAGTATTGAACGGCCAGTGTCGTACGTCGAGCGCAAACAAAACATCGAAAGTGAAGCCGCCGAGCCAACACGACCGCTTGACCGAGCGGCAGAGACACGCCGCAAGATACTGGAAGCGACAACCCGGGTGGCGGAAAAGAAGAAACAAGAGGAAAAAGACCGTCAAGCAGAGGAACGAAGACAGCATGAAGAGCAGTTACAGCGCGCAGCAGAACAGCAGAGGCTGGCCGAAGAAAAGCAACGGCAGAAGGATGAAGACAGATCTTGCTCGTTGAGACAGGTGACGACGGCTGAATTTGTAAATCAGTATGATACGAATGAAACCGAGTCTCTAAGACCGACCACGAACCGAACATCAAATTCATCTGTCGAAGCGAAACGAGAGCGTAAGAATCGCGAGAGACCTCTAACGCGATCTCGTAAGCGGTCGTACACTTTCTCTAGTGATACAACTACAACTGCCAACGGGTCTGTAATGAATAAGAAGCCCAGCGACAGTCGTAGTGGCACGGCAAGAAGCATGAGTATGAACGACCAGAAGAGACCGGACCTGAACGCGACGATGCCTTCGATTGGTGAAGGTGTTAGTGCGGGCGGCACTGACGAGCGGGGTATTGATGACAGTAGAACAAGGAAGACCGCAGATCCCTTTTCGGACAAAATGGCAAGACATTCAGATGGCTTCATCAGAAAATCAGCGTCATCAGGGTCTTCTTCCAGGTACAATAATGGAAGAGCCATTTCAAGAGACGCTATAGAAAACTCATTCACCTCTGTTGAAGATGCTAAGGTATCTTTCGTACCGGCCCAAAGATCCTCGGGTACGTCGAGCAATGAGAGTAGGTCACAGGCGCAGCGATGCTCAAACGCTTCCACCAACGACAGCAGGATAAGTTCAGAAGGCATTAGAACCTCCAATTATCCTGAGCGAAACAACAGTAAATTCAGCGCTCAGTCTCACGCATCCTCGGATAGCCAAAGTAGCGAGCAGTCAACCAGTGGTCAAGAAAAGCCTGAGCGTAAGTCCTCCCTCGCAAGCCGCACGTTCAGCAAACTAATTCGCAAGTCTTCTTCCGATAAGAAGAAGGAAAGGGGCTCTGCAAGTTCTACGCAGTCTTGGGAACGCAATGGGTCGGGGTTGAGGGGTGGCGGAAAGGACTTTGTTGAGGAACCAGAGCAGATATCTGCACCAGAAGATGAGCACGGGTATGGCCATGGACATTCGAGAAAGCTGGAGGAAGAGAGAAAGAACAAGGTTATGATGCGTGGAGGCGCAGGAGAGAAGGCGACGGAGTCGGGAAGTGAAAGTGGTATCGAGACAGAGAAGGACGACGAGAGCGATGCTGGCAAGATTGCGCACTCGGGAGGCGAAAGTTTGGAACACGAGCACCCCGAAAACGACGACGATGCAGAAGAGTACGGCTCCACGGCAGGTGATGTCTCAGATGATGACGCGACACGAGACGAATATTCGATGTCTGAGGGTTCCGACTTGGAAAACCCTGGCGCTGACTCATCAGAGGATGGATCTGAGGATGAAGGATCGGATGATGGGCATGAGCAGACGTTGTTGCAGAGCCCATTTGAGACGTCTTTGACCAAGACTGAGAGTAAGGTCAAGCCGTGAGATTTCCTTCTTCCCTTCTCATTGCGTGGCTCAGTACCAGCAAGCATTTTCTCTTTCCAGGCATTCCGCTGGCACCACCCCTTGTTGCTTTTTGACTGTATATTAGTATCCCAGTTTCAAAGTATCGATACCTAGCTATGTTTCATCTGCTGTTAGCATCCTCCATAGTTCTTACAATTGTAGAGCTCAACCCATGAAAAAGAGACTGGGTAAAAGCATTGCGACTCCTATCTGACCCGACTCATGATTGTCTTCTAGACAGCATCGTCCACTCCACCAGGCGGCCCGCCAGCCACACCCGCTGGTCCAAAAGTACCCCGATGACTATGACTAGCTTTCCCACCTTCAGCATTCTCATCGTCATCACCATCGTCGAATCTGGCTTCCGACATGAATGGGCTCTTCGCGTGAATCTGGCGACCCTTTATGAGTAGTACCACTGGCACCAGACTCAATGCCAATCCAACGAAGCCAAGCAAGCTACCTGCCCAGCCAAAACCCAGGTTCTGAAAAAGCGAGTAGGAAGCGAAGGGTAGAAAAGCGCCGAACAAATTACGACCAAGAGATGCGGCGGAAAGCGCAGAAGCAGCATACTTCTCATAAGCGTCAGTGAGGTAGTTGACCACACCCATGTAGATGGAGTAGATTCCCACACCCACCATGCAGATTCCTATCGCAGGCACGATCCAATGAATTTCTGGTCTGCATGTCCAGCCATACAAGAACAGACCGGCTGTGAAGAGCAGCGAACCAGGGATACTGGTATACAAACGGCCTTCCGGGATGGGCTTTCCAGGGCGTTCCTGGTTTTTAGATGCAGTTCGTAGATACATCCAATCTTGTAATGGATTAATGATTGTACCAATAAGCGCTCCGACAGTGATCGCCAGCTGAATCATACCAGTCTGAAATGTGCCGAAGCCGTAGCTTGCGCTGAAAGTTTGTACGACCGACGAAAAGAACAAGAACAGGATACCCCAGGCGAAACTAATCCATAGCGTAAAAAAGGTCACGACGGGCTCAGTGAGCAACATCTTCGTGGGACGCATGAATGAGACCTTGAGTAAGCTGGCTATCGAAGGTTTGTCGAGCTCGGACTCTGCATAGACTTCACGACCGGTGTCTTTGCGGATCTTCTGGGCGCGCTTCTTCAAGATGACGTCACCACGGGTTTCCTTGAGAATGATGTAGAAGACGGGGATGAGGGCGGCATTGTAAATAATTTGGATGTAGTAGATCCTGAACATATGTTAGTATAAGATGAGTTGAGTGATGTGAGATACCTACCAGCGCCATGGAGACTGCAGTCCAGTGGAGGGATAGCCGATCTGTACAATCGCACTACCCACAAACGGTCCGAGAGCGATACCGGCGACCGACGTGAATCCAAAGATGGACATTGGTAGACTTCGAGCCTTGTCACCTTTCCATATATCGCTGATGCTACCACCGACGATGTTGATAGAAACGGAGGATGCACCACCGCCGAAGAAACGGGTGACAACCAGGGTTGCGAAATTGTCAGCGAACGCTGAACCGAAGAGGAACAACTCAAAAACGATGTACGCAACCTTAGTAGCTGTCAGTAATGTGGTGAGCTACTGACGATCTTGCCAACGTACAAAGTAACCAGGCATACGACCGGTATTCTCGGTCAAAGGCACGAATAGAAGTGGGAAAAGAGCAGCGCCCATATTCCAACTGCATGTCGCCCAGTAGAGGTTCGGGAAGGGTTCATTCTCAACACTGAAACGAGTCGCCATCCATTCATTACCAGCACCGTAAGATCCAGCCGGAAGACCTGTCAAGATGGAGATGAAGCAGACTGTGATTGTCAAGAACCATTTGTACTTGTTGGACCAATTAAACCTGGCTTTTATCAGCGCTTGTTCTAGACCAAGAGACGACGTACGTACGGGTTGTCAGAGTCGTGAGGACCATTCCAAGTATGAAGCTCGACTTCTTTCCCATCTTTCATGCGCGTTGGCCCTTCCCTCTCACGCTGGGGAAGAGATGCGCTGTCTGAGAGACGTTAGCAAAGATATTTGCAGATACATTGCGGACATACCATACCTTTATCTTCATGCAGTGATGAAGGATTTGACATGATGTGTGATTCGCTGCTATAACACTAGCAGATGATGAAGTAAACGAAGTTCGAGACGTGGTTGAGGTGAACAGAAGGTCGTTGCAACAACAAAGTACAACGGTACGATGAAGATTAAAAGTGATATCATAGCACGTTAGCTACAGTTTGCTAGCCGTGCGACAGAGCGAGCCATCGGACCTCATACCGTTGAAACCAGTGGAACACAATGACGTTAGCGTGACCATGTCGTGAAACCTACCATTGTAGTGGGAAGATCACCCGCTAACTGACGCAAGATGTGTAAAAGCCAAGAGCAGACTAGTGGATCTTCTTTCCCAATTGTTACTCAATCGTTGATTACCATTTGCGGATAGGCCGGTTGTCTGCTTTTCCTGGTCACGACCAACTCGGCGAGATTGCACAGGACGGTACGGAGCAATGCCATCTTGGTTCGAAGATTATGACATCATACCAACCATTCAGTCTCAAGTGGCTGGCACGTATCTGTAATGCCATCGTTCAAATGCAGCATTTCGACCTTGTCAGGCCTTTTCGCATTACCATCAGCAGCACATTCTTTTACGATTTCGACGACAGCTCCGAGTATCTCATTAGCAAGACAGCGCAAGATGAACTAGTATTTTGGATCCTATGAACATACACGGGCCAGTATGTGATGCGTCACGAAAGCATGATCTCCAAGATGTTCTCGGGTGGCCTCACGTGAGCGCGCGATGAGTTGCGCGGCGGATTGGGTCGGTACCTGGCACGGCAATGGCCCACGCGTGGCCACGCTTGAAGCATCTCGAGGTTGGTTTTCCTAGGGTGCATTAGGTTCGTCCGTCGTGTGCTCAGGCTTGCGCAGTATGGCTTTCAGCGCGTACGTGCACAAGAAATTACATGCACAATACTCGACCTGGGTACTTAGATCAGAAATCGACGCGGCCAGGTATGTAAATGATCATGGCTCCAGCATGATCGCGGGAATAACTGTACTAGTCGAATATATATTGTCTACTTGGTAAGCAAAACTGGGCGGCCGTTCCTCGCTGTTTTCTATTCGATTCGATCATATTCCACTAGATTGGAAATGTAGACGACGAGCGTGAAGAGAAGCCGACGTCGGAACTTGACAAAGTATGGCAGAATGGATGAGGGCAAGCAAGATGGCGCTGATGAATTTGGGGAGAGATTCAAATTGATACAAGTGTCAGAATGGAAGGGTCGTTGAGGGATGGATGGTGTAAGAAGGCGAAATGGCAGTGTCGCGTGTTGCCGAGGTTTTGCCATCGGGGCTATCGGAGGAGCTTGGGCGGTGATGATGTCGAGATTCGGAAGTTGCTGAGCAATTCATACGCCGCCACTACAACCTGTCAACCTTCATTGTACATCACCCAAACCTCCTACTAGACTTGTGGGTAATACACGAGTGCAACGTCATCTCGCGTGCACTCTTTTTATTCTGTGTATAGTATTACCGTTGTCGACGCCTACACAACGTCGAATCATCATGTTCCACGGCCAGAGCTTGCCATGGCGGGCAGCCCTTCGCCAGGCTTCGCGCTCAAATGCTAGGAATATCACTACCAGAGCATCAGCGCGACATCTCCCCGCCCAATGCACAGCATCTATAGTCGCGAAACAACACACGCGATGCTCCTCGCCGCCCGCTGCCCTCTTCGCATACCGCACGTTCTCTACATCTTTGAGTAGACGAAAGGAAGACGATTCCAAGACGCCACCAGAGCCGCTAGAGGAGGCGAAAGAGGAAGAAACTGAGGAATCTAAGAAGCTGAAGGCGCAGCAAAGAGCAGAAGAGCTTGAGAGCAAGAGCGATGCACCTGAGCCAGTACCACCAAGGGCCAGTTCTGGGCGGGGCAGCGCAGCAGGAGGGAGTGGCTCGGGCGGTGATGGCGGTGATGGTGGTGGTAAGAAGCGAAAGGCCGCTGAAAGAGGGCTCGTCAAACCCTCGATACCAGACGTCTATCCGCAAGTCATGGCGATACCGCTCGTCAAGCGTCCGCTGTTCCCGGGATTTTACAAGGCTATCACGATTAGAGATCGGGAGGTTGGACAAGCAATTGCGGATATGGTCAAGCGAGGACAGCCTTACATTGGTGCTTTTATGTTCAAGGACGATGCTGCAGACAAAGACGTCATTCACGACCCCAGCGAGGTATACGACGTGGGCACCTTCTGCCAGGTCACGAGCGCATTCCCCGTAGGTGCCGATGAGAACTTCGCTATGACATGCGTCCTCTACCCGCACCGCCGCATCAAGATGACTGGTCTTAAGTCACCACTACAAGCGAAGGAGCCATCGGTGGCTGAGAGCACATTAGACGAGAGTGCGGATACCCAAGAGCCTGAGGCACGCGCACCACAAAACAAGGGGGATGTTGTTGCTAGCTTCGAGGAGGCCACAGAGGAGGCCAAAGCGGCTCAGGGAGCGCTCGTACCTACTATTCTCAAGGGCCGTAACGTCAGCATTGCCGATGTGGAGAACATGGTCGAGGAGCCATTCGACCTGAAAACCAACAAGACCATCCAGGTCTTGGTCAACGAGATTGTCAACACATTCAAGGGCGTCGCACTACTCAACCCGCTGTTCCGCGATCATGTCTCAACCTTCTCCGTCCATACCACCATGAATGTTGGCGAAGACCCCGTCAAGCTTGCTGACTTCGCCGCTGCGGTAGCACAGGCTGAATCACACGAACTGCAGGATGCGCTTGAGGAGATGGACATTGAAAAGCGTCTGAGCAAGGCACTGGAGGTGCTCAAGAAGGAACTCATCAGCGCGGAATTGCAAAAGAAGGTCGCTGACGACGTCAATGCCAGAGTCACGAAGAAGCACCGCGAGTACATGCTGATGGAGCAGATGAAGGGCATCAAGCGCGAACTGGGCATCGAGTCGGACGGAAAGGACAAGCTGATTGAGAAGTTCAATGAGAAGGCCGGCAAGCTCGCTATGCCTGAAGCCGTACGCAAAGTGTTCGAAGAAGAAATGAGCAAGCTACAAGGTCTCGAACCCAATGGATCAGAGTTCAACGTCACCCGGAACTACCTCGACTGGCTCACACAGCTACCCTGGGGTCTGCGCAGTGCGGAGAACTTCGGTATCCAGCATGCGCGAGAAGTCTTGGATGAGGATCACCACGGACTGAAGGATGTCAAGGACCGCATCCTGGAGTTCATCGCCGTTGGCAAACTGCGCGGCACCGTCGAAGGAAAGATCTTGTGTTTGGTCGGCCCACCAGGTGTGGGTAAGACGTCGATCGGGAAATCGATTGCTCGCGCTTTGAACCGTCAATACTACCGCTTCAGTGTCGGTGGTATGTACGATGTAGCAGAGATCAAGGGTCACCGAAGGACTTATGTTGGTGCGCTGCCCGGACGTATCATCCAAGCCCTCAAGAAGTGCCAGACGGAGAATCCACTTGTCCTGATTGATGAAGTCGACAAGATCGGACGCAACAGCAACCACGGTGACCCCGCATCAGCCCTACTCGAGCTGCTTGACCCAGAGCAGAACAACAGCTTCTTGGACCACTACTTGGATGTACCCGTCGATCTGTCCAAGGTTCTATTCGTGTGCACAGCCAACATGGATGAGACGATTCCGCAACCACTGCTCGACCGTATGGAGGTGATTCGATTGTCTGGCTACGTTTCAGATGAGAAGATCGCCATCGCTGAGAAATACCTATCACCGGCAGCCAAGGAAATGAGCGGACTGAAGGATGCCGATGTCGTTCTTGAGAGCGATGCCATTGTTGAACTCATCAACAAGTACTGTCGCGAGTCAGGTGTCCGAAATCTGAAGAAGCACATCGAAAAGGTATACCGCAAGTCAGCACTGAAGATCGTCACCGACGTAGGCGAAGATGCACTTCCGGAGGCTGCGGCGCTTACCGAGGAGGGTAAGGCTGCGCAGAAGGAATCGGAGAAGGACAAGAGCGATCTTAAGGAGACTCCAGGAAATATTCAGGAGCAGACGACGGAGAAGCCTCGCGTTGCGCTCAAGATCCCAGATTCCGTACATGTTTCCATTACGAAGGATAACCTGAAGGATTACGTTGGACCTGCTATCTTCACATCCGATCGCCTCTACGACTTCACGCCACCTGGTGTGGCTATGGGTCTGGCATGGACGTCAATGGGTGGTTCAGCGCTCTATATCGAATCGATACTCCAGAACGCACTTACAGCATCGTCAACACCCGGTCTTGAGCGCAGTGGATCCCTTCGAGATGTCATGAAGGAGTCGACCAGCGTTGCGTACTCGTTCGCCAAGAGCATTCTGGCCCGCGAGTTCCCCAAGAACAAGTTCTTCGAGCACGCCAGGATACATCTTCACTGCCCCGAGGGCGGCACACCAAAGGACGGGCCAAGTGCTGGTATCACCATGGCGACCAGCATGCTTAGTTTGGCACTCGACAAGAAGATTAGGGACGACGTCGCCATGACTGGTGAGCTGACCCTTACTGGCAAGGTGCTGAGGATTGGTGGACTACGCGAGAAGACTGTTGCTGCACGGAGAGCGGGCGCAAAGACGGTCATCTTCCCACACGACAACATGAGCGACTGGCTTGAGCTTCCTGAGGTATGTTTGGCCCGCTAATGCCTGACAGTGCAACTGCTAACATGTCGCAGAACATCAAGGAAGGCATAGAAGGCCGCCCCGTGCAATGGTACAAGGAAGTCTTCGACATTGTCTTCCCAGACCTCGACAAGGACACCGCGAACAAGATGTGGGAGAAGGAACTCAAAGCTAAGAAGGGCGACCGCAAGAAGCGCGAGCAGAAGAAGAAGGAAGAGGAAGAGGAGGAGTCTGGCGAGGACGACGACTGAGCGAGTCGCCGCCAGGATAAGATGTGTGTAAGATATAGCGAATAGCGAGCTAAGCAGCGCAACGCATTTTGGGCGTTTTTTGCATAGGAATTGGCGATAGAGCCATTATGATTCAACTGCATTGATAATGAATGATAACAATTCTCTCTTCTCAGAGTGCTGTACAGCATCTGAAGGTGGCGTGATGGGTGAGAGCGACGACATGTGAGCGGATAGGAAGGAAGCACATCCAGCATGATCCCTTCTGTCCTCTTCCACTTTCCATGTTGTTGACAGCGGGTCGGTCCGTACCTAGCTACCTACTCTGGTCTTTACTCACAATTACTCTTATTTTTCAACTGCCGTCTCACGCAAAATTTTCAATGCCACTAGCATCGTTCAAGCTACCTATCCAGGGTCTCGACCATTTGCTGGCCAGCGTCTCAGGTACCCTAGGTGCGTACCGATGATGTGTTTTCCCAACCCCTCGTGGGTTCTTGATGCCCCTCATGCATGAACCCCCACCCACGCATGGCAGGGGATCGTGGAACACTGCGCACATCTGCAACGAGAGTTTTCGTGACGGTTACACCATGCAATCACCATCAATCGAGTCTCCTTGGCTTGGAGAGTGAATTTCAAGATGCCGCGATACGCCTAGGGCATCGTACATGGCAGTAATAGTATACCCTGTGTGACGCAACTGCCACATGTCTACAGTGCCCGTGCGCGAAATGATCACCAACGCGAATTGATCACCCCCAACAACTCAATATAGTCAAAAAGATAAGGTTGTAGAGCCACCACAAATCGTTATAAAACTGCGCAAAGCTAGGATTATACTATATACAGGCCTACGGAGGTTTTGGCTTATTCGGATAATTTTTTGGAGGGCGTTATCGGTCGTTGCCGTCGACTACGCGGTGGAGCAGCTCGTGCAACCCTTGCGGCTCCCACCACAGCTGGAGCAACACCACCACGCTTTTGACGCTTTGTAGCTGGCGTATGAGGCTGTGAAGCCTTGCGCTTACCCTTTTGGGAAAGTTTTGTAAGCTTTTTGGTGTTGTTGATGAGCTGTTAGTGTTGTTTCTTGGCCAGCTTTTCAGCCTCCTCCTTCCTCTTCTCCTCCGCCCGTTTCTCCCGCTCTACACGCTTCACAGCTTTGAGTTGAGCCTCACAATCGCGAGCTGCCTTCTTGATCTTGGCTTGCTCGGCTTTTTGAAGCTTTTCAAGCTCGGCTTGTTGTTGTTGTTGTATCTTGTTATCGTGAGCTCGTTTGACGCTTGTTGGTGACCACTAAACAGCTCCACCATGATACTTAGGATGATCCTCAAGCTGTAGGGTATAGGATTTGGTTTCCCGCCTCTTCTTGATGGCTAGGGACTGCCTGAGGCCTTTGAGTTCGCCGTGGAGGAGTGTATTTTAAGCTGTAAGGTGGTGTAAACTTCGTTGAAGCTTCTTAACGCCTCTACTGCTCTGATCCCTCACCTCTTGACGTACAATTAACTTCAGCTTGAGCCAATCCTCCCCGGAGAGTACAGAGGTTGAACTAGCTTCTGAATCTGACCCCTCCTTGGCAAACTTACTGAGTATAACGTCTGGGTTAGGTGGGTTGGTTGGTTGGTTGGTTGGTATTCATTTTTCGTCTAGTTGATGGGGATTAAGTCTACTATCTCGCCTCCCGAAGGGCATATACGACGTGCTAAGCTATGGAATTATAGTGCTGCTACACTACCTTAGAAAGCATTTCTTGCCTGCGCGGGTATTGCTACTATTTTAGAGATACAGCTCCCCTTCCAATTAGGGAGACTGAGCGATGTATGTATATTAGGGTAGTTTCCTTGCATTTTAAGGTATCTATGTACTAAGAGAGAGAGAGAGTGTGTGTGTGTATGTATTTAGGGGGGAGGGGGAAAGAGAGGAAGAGGGGTGGGGAGTATTGCAGCTATTGTGCTGGACCTAGTTCTTCTAGGTACTGTATTGCCTATTACTATTATAGGGCAGGAAGAGTTACTAGGGACAAACCTTAGTGTAGTACTAAGTGAGTTTGGTGAAGGCTTCAAAGGCCTCTGGATCCCCTATTAGCACCGTAGTATACGCTAGGCTGTCGGCCTAGCTAGATAGTAGTGTAGGTAGTCGGAGTAGCTATTAGCTAAAGGCCCCTAGGGTCTTGCGGTAGAGCGCGAGGTACTCTAGCGTCTTATTGCGCCCGCATGAGCAGGTAAGGTTTACATCCTTGTAGTTGTACTTTTAGTAGTACTAGGTAAAGTCCCTATATCTAGATCGGATAGAGAGTAGTCTAGCTAAGGTAGCTCTTAGTAGGTCTAGCTCCTTTAGACTACTACGTAGTGTATAATCTAGGTGCTAGCTTTTGTACTATTTCGAGAGCTTAGTCTTCTTATTAGACTACTAGGTCTGTTACGTGTATTGTAGTGTCTTATAGGCTATTATCTTAATGCCTAAGAGTGTAGGCACAGCGGCTTTTCTAGTTAGGGGTGATAGATATTAAGCTTCTAGGTTAGCTAATCTATCTACTACCTTATTTCCTTTAATGTCTAGGTGTCTAGAGGCCTACTTAATAGTAATGTCGTAAGTCTCTATAGTACTATAGTACTCTAGGAAGGCCTATTAAGAGGTAGGGAGTGCATCGCCCCTTAGGCACTATATGACTAAGGTGCTGTCTATGCACAGCTAGATTCGGCGAGCATTAAGCTCTAGTTGTCTTATAGTGTGCTAGAGGCCTCTCTATCAGCGTTCCCAACGTACCGTAATACGGTACGTTTGAAGCTATCTTGGGGCACGTACGGGTCGATTTCTGGTGTTGTACGTACGGGAGGTCCAAAAAAAGCTCTAAGTACGAACCGTAACCGTAGTACGGTCGCTCGGACCACATACGGATCGTATAATTGCCTAATTAGGCAACCACTAAGCTTATTTTGTAAATTGAAGCTGCTGTAGGCGCTCGAGAAGCTGTATCGTGGTGTTGAGGATAGAGATTTCAGCCAGCGTTGTCGCCCAGGTAGCTGCTGTTGCTGGGTATATTGATGCTGCTGCCAGCGACCTCGCTGTTGCCGGATTTGTAGCTGCTGCCTTGCTTGCTATCCCAGCGTTGTACGTGTTGTTGTAGCTTCAAAACCTCGCTTTTGACGATGCTGTGACGTAACCAGTTCTTCTGTAGTTGTAGAGCCTCTATCGTGGCCGCGCTGAGGCGGTTGCGATCGCTTGTAATCGTCCGTTTGGCGGTTGAGAAGATACGCTCACACTCACAGCTGGTAGCAGGGACAGAGAGGTAGTCGGTGGCTATCTTGAAGACTATTGGGTACTTCTGGCGTCCGATTTCAAGCCACCAGCGCCAAGGATCGTGGAGGAGAGCGAGTTGTTGTTCGCTGGCGTTCGTGAGGTCCTCACGGAGGTCGTCAAAGTACTCCTCCAGCTGGCTTGCACGCTTTTGACGCTTGTGAGACTTTGAGCCGGTGAGAAACATGAGATCAACAGCCATCGTTTGGCTGTAGAGGTCAGTGTTGCCGCCAGGTACCTTGCGACGCGGCAGCGGCAACGCTGTATCGTCGTCGTCTACCTCTGCCGCCATATAGAGCTTAAAAATCTTGATTATAGACTCCTTTGCGCGCTTTACCCAATCAGCGTACTGCTTCCAGTGGGTTTGAAACCAGGCAAGGCGTAGGGCGGGATGGAGAGCAGTTGCGACGACGTAATAGCTAATTTGGGGTTGTATAATTAGCTTTTCAAAGTACGAAATAAGCTTCTCGAGGCCGTGTTTTACAGCAGCTACAAAGTAGTCGCTGTTGTTGTTATCGTTTTCGAACCCAGCTTTGGTGGAGCTGTAGAGAGTCCACAAAGCTTGCAAGTTTGTCAAGGTTTGCCACAACGACCCAAAGCCGGACGCGCTGTTGTTACCCTCTAAGCGCTTCGTCATCTCAACAGGCGCTTGTAGAAAGTCGACAAGCTGTTGTACGCCCTCCCACTCCTCGCTAGTAATCTCGTCTTTAAGTGGGTTATAGTCCTCGTCTTGCCCTTGCGAAGGTTGTTGTTGTAGTCTGGTCATAAAGCGCGTAATCGGGTTACGAAGCTCCAGGCAACGGAGGAGCATGTAGTATACTGAGTGCCAGCGGACGCCTCCATCTTGACGTAATTGAAGCGTGTTGTACGTGTACAGGTCGTCGTCGTCGCGTGGTTCTTTCTGGAGCGATAGAAACAACTCACGACGCTTGTGAGAGGCGCAAACAGCGTTGACGAAGTTGTGTAGCTTACCGACAACCCCATGGGATCGAAAGAGCTCATATTGTTGAGCTGGGGACGCCTCTACGAGCTTGGCTTCAAACCGGCTTACGCCTTTGCCGTACAACGTCGCCTTAACGACGAGGTTTATAATATGCCCAGCACAGCGTATGCGGTTGTTTGACGTAAGCTCAATATCGTCGTGTTCGTTGAGGCCTTGGATAAGCTCGTTGTCGTTATTAGTGGCGTTATCGCCGACGAAGCAGTGGAGTTGTGGTGCTATTTCGAAGCTATCGAGGACTTGGAGGATAACAGCAGCTTGCGCAGCGCCTGTATGATCGCCGTAGAGGTTGCGAAACGCGAGAAGTATATCACGCTGTTGATATTGAGCGTCTGAAGTTGTTAGCTGTTGTCAAAATACAGCTATCGACAAGGACTCACCCGCAAAATGACCCACAACACCAAGGAAGCTTAGGTGGTTACTCGACGTCCACACGTCGACGCTTATACTTATTTTGCTTCGCGCTGTCGTTACGAGCTTCTTGATCTCCTCTCTCCGCTCCTCCAGGGTTACTCTCGTGTATTCAGCGATCGTAGCGGTTGACGTAGGCAGCGCCTTCAAGAGATCGCTTCGATTCCATGTAAGCAACCCTCGTAGCTCAGGTGAGGTTGCAACTAGAAAGCTAATATCTTTTAGTATTACCCAGTCAATAAGAGCGGCTTGGAGTTGCTCCTCTTGCCACGGCGTATGCGATACAAGTCGATTCGAACCAGCAACCCTCGCAGCGTCAAACGGGGAGCTCCATCTTAGATCTTCCTGTACAACCTCAGGCAGAAGGCCTGTATTGACGTCAATCCGGTGGACCTTCTTCATATGGTTGATGATATGATTGTAGCCGTCAACAGTCTTGATTTGGTCCTTTAATTGCTCATTGTGGCAGCGCTTACAAAGCCAGTACTGCTTTATCTTCCCGTCTATTTCCTTGTACGTGAGATGTACCCCATAACGCCATATTCGGGATACAGTACGTTTGCCAAGGAGTTGACTTTTATTTTTTACCGCGTACGATAAGCTCTGTGGATCTAAGCGTTGCCCAAGCTTGTATACGTGGCTGAAATCAACATCAAACGCAGGCTCGTTGTCGTCAAAACTCAGCTCAGAAACCTGTGAGGATATACCCAACGGCGTAGGGGTTACTGGAGGTAATTGAGATGGCGATTCTGATGGTGCTGTACGGCGAGAGGCAGCATGGTGGTATACAGGATAGTTTGACGCGGAGGAGTTGACTGACGGGGTTGAAGGAGTACCCCGTACCCAGCTTCTGAGTTGAGATTGAGACATATTCAATTGATGATACTGACGATATACAGCTGGCGAGAAGCCTCTATATCAACAAGCCCATAATCCCAGCCACCTCCCAGCCACCGCAATACTCAGTCACCAAAACAAAACTTCTCACAATACCCACGATACCCACGAGGTTTCCAGCTTCCATCCACGAGCCGATACACCCTGTACAGCTATCGTGAGGTCTATCCAGCTTTCCGTGGTGTTGTTGTTGCCTCTGTTGCGCGATATCTCAACGATGAGCGATGAGGAGCCGCTAATTGGGCTACAGTCAACCCACAACACCACGGAAAGCTAGATAGACCTCACGATAGCTGTACTTCCTCATCGAGGGCCTGCCGTACGCCAAAAGCAAGGTTCTATACCGCGTAAACCAGCTATATCTCATCATGCAACATACAAGGACCCCCGTAGCGCAGGTATATATACACGCTGTTGTGAATAGAGACTTTGCCGTCTCCGTTAACTACACCTACAATAGCGTAGTGCGATTACTAATAGGGACTTGTCCCGGCTTCCTTTATAAGCCTCTCTCGGGTGTAGTTGGAACCACTGTAGTGTTTTTTTTTGTTCGAATTAGGTTACAAACCTCTCTTTTTGCTTCTTTTTGGATACAGGTACGCCTACAGCAACCGCAACACTAAGAAATCAGCTGTATAGGACTCCTACGCTGTTTTTTCGGCTTCACAGCGATCCCCAGCCAAAACCCGATAACTCCGAGCCGTACGCCGTACTACGGCTCCCAAAACTTCACCCCCTACGGATACGATACGGACCAATGAGAGGTCTCCTACGTACGGCTTACGTACGTCGTATCAACGTACCGTACCCCGCCGTACTACGTTACGTTGGGAACGCTGCTCTCTATACTCTAATTGCCTTAGCGTTAAAGACGTGCGAGGTAGGGCTAAGTAACCTGCGTCTAGTCTGTAGCTGCTTTCTGTTCTAATACACTGTAAAGCTATAGGTAACCTACTTTTCTCCTTCCTTTATATACTGTTTAGAGCTATCTAAGAAGATAGTTACGTCTAATAGTAAGAGATAGGCCTACTATATATTAAAAGCCTTAGCTGTAGTCTTCTTATCTATGCTAAGCGTTAGGTTAGTTTAATAGCTAGTTAAGTAGTAAGGGGCTATAAGTATAGCCTTAGGGATCTCTAGTAGAAGAGATGCTATCTACTAGACTTTAGTCTTGACTTGCTTAGGTTGTCTAGTTTTTACACCCCTATTTACTATATATACTAATGTACGCCTAGTAAGAGGGTGGTCTATATCTGTTGTGCGCAGGTGTTACACGGGGTTAGGCTATACTTCTCTAGGCTCGGTCCGTACTAAGGCGAGGTAGACTAAAGCGGTAGTCCGTGAGGTAGCGTATGGAATGATCAGGTGGAAAAGAGTTATCGTTGTAACCAAAAGAATAACGATACCAATTCTATAAACGATAGAATAACTAGTTGACAATCTGTGTAAGAGATGAACTATTTGAGTTGACCACAACGAGAGTAATAATGAAACCTTTCCATCCTTATATCCTCGTTGCTGTGTCCTTTGCCATCACTGCCATTACAACCTAAACCTTGCCTTGCCTGATGTTCCTGATGGCAGCCATCACTCAGATGTTGCCGTCACATATTAGCGCCTGATGGTTGGTCTTGGCGTGATGTCAATCACGTGATCTAGCGCGCCCCGCGTTGATCATTTACCTTCTGACGTGGACGTGGTTGACCTCTAACCCACCTTCCGCGTCAAGGAGAGAATCCTTCGTGTTACTTGTAACAGCAGGTACGTTGTAAATCGGAGTTTAGCTTCCTCTAGTGCTACTGCTATAGGTAGTAGTCTAGCGTCTCGGAAGAGTGTAGCTATAGGCGTTATTCTCTACGCTAGTAGAATGCCCCTTACTACTATAGCTAGTGTCTTATCTATAGTAGCTATGTACTATCTAATGTAAGCGCTAACCTCTTAAGACCTGCCTGGTTTAAGTAAGTATAGCTGTTTTATACGGCCTCTATACTAGCATTTAGTCCTATATAGAAGCGACGGGTATATATAGGTAATAGTAGCCTTACGGAGGGAGCTAGCTAGTAGTCTATAGGTAGTCCTAGCTAGACTGCGAATATGATAGGCTACCCTAGCTGCTTTTATAGTGCGTATAGCTACATATTATTAAAAGGTAAGTCTGCGGTCATAGGTTAGGTAGGTTAGTTAGTTGGTTAGTATTCATTTTTCGTCTAGTTGATAGGGATTAAGTCTACTATCTCGCCTCCTAAAGGGCATATACGACGTGCTAAGCTATAGAATTATAGTGCTGCTATACTACCTTAGAAAGCATTTCTTGCCTACGTAGGTATTACTACTATTTTAGAGATATAGCTCCCCTTCTAATTAGGGAGACTAAGTAATATATATATATTAGGGTAGTTTCCTTATATTTTAAGGTATCTATATACTAAGAGAGAGAGAGAGAGTATATATATATATATTTAGGGGGGAGGGGGAAAGAGAGGAAGAGGGGTGGGGAGTATTGCAGCTATTGTGCTAGACCTAGTTCTTCTAGGTACTATATTACCTATTACTGTTATAGGGTAGGAAGAGTTACTAGGGATAAACCTTAGTGTAGTACTAAGTAAGTTTAGTGAAGGCTTTAAAGGCCTCTAGATCCCCTATTAGCACCGTAGTATACGCTAGGCCGTCGGCCTAGCTAGATAGTAGTGTAGGTAGTCGGAGTAGCTATTAGCTAAAGGCCCCTAGGGTCTTACGGTAGAGCGTAAGATGCTCTAGCGTCTTATCGCGCCTGCATAAGCAGGTAAGGTTTGTATCCTTATAGTTATACTTTTAGTAGTACTAGGTAAAGTCCTTATGTCTAGATCAGATAGAGAGTAGTCTAGCTAAGGTAGCTCTTAGCAGGTCTAGCTCCTTTAGACTACTACGTAGTACATAATCTAGGTACTTGTTACACGGGGTTAGGCTATACTTCTCTAGGCTCGGTCCGTACTAAGGCGAGGTAGACTAAAGCGGTAGTCCGTGAGGTAGCGTATGGAATGATCAGGTGGAAAAGAGTTATCGTTGTAACCAAAAGAATAACGATACCAATTCTATAAACGATAGAATAACTAGTTGACAATCTGTGTAAGAGATGAACTATTTGAGTTGACCACAACGAGTGTAATAATGAAATCCGTCCATCCTATATACTCATTGCAATCTGTACCTGCCCTCCCTATCCTCCTTGCTTAACCTGTCTACAAAGGGAGGTCAGGGAGGACATGGTCTCCCCCTTGCCTTTGGCTTCCCTTGCTTGGCGGGAGGCCAGTGCTTGGCGGGAGGCCACATCACGTGATCAGCGCCCCGCGTTGATCATTACCTTCTGACGTGGTCGTCGGCTGGCGTTCTGTGCCGACTCCTTCATCAAGGGTGGAGTTCCTTTTGTTGCTTGTAACATTATCCCCCCTCTTAGGCGTATCGTCCCGATACTCTGGATTATCGTTTTCCCGTGCCGCGTTTCGGTGAGCAGGTCGCATATAAGGCTTCTGTAGGTCCGTCGTGTCGTAGCCGTTTCCTCTCTTGCCCCGCCTTCCTGACCATGCCCAAGATTCAGTCTTCTCGACGTGTTCGTACCCAGAGTTCAACTCAACAGCGCCAGGCGCGTGCTGACCGCATTCGTCAACAAGGGAACGAGATGACTTTTCGTTGCAAGCGCTGTGAAGAGAAGAATCTTCGTTGTTTCGTGGATACTGCGTCTGGACAGTGTGCGGGCTGTATCTCGGTGAAGGCCGAGTGCAGCTTGTTTGTAACTGAGGAAGAGTGGGAGAAGGTTGAGGCTGAGAAGCGTCAAAAACGTCTTGAGATCGCTCGTCTAAAAGCGCAGCGCGCGCAGCTGGACGTCCAGTTGTCGCAGCAAGAGTTAGAGCTTCTGGAGGTTGAGGCGCAAGAGCGAGCATTCGCTGATCGAGATCACGCCATTTTGAGCCTTCAGGATCGCGCGAAAGAGCAAGCCGAGGGGAATTCTGCCCCGGGTACGGACTTTCTGGCAACCGAACCATCGCTACCCGGATCATCGACTGACTTGGGCTGGTTACAGGCTGACGCTTCTTTCGACCCTTCTTTTGATTACTTCCTTTCCCTCGAGGACCCGGTCCTCGCTTCCTTGGGTGTTTCCGGTGGTACTCAAGTACCTGTGACTTGCAGTTCGTCAAATTTTCTTTTGGTTCCCAAGTGTTCTGGCTTTCTGGCCATCCTTGCCACTTGACCAAGTATTTCCACTGACGACCATCTTTCCGCAGGTCCTTAATTTCTTCGACCTCGTACTCGTCGTCTTCGAGCTCTATGTCCGTTGCTAGCTCGGCATCTGGAGGTGCTCTTTCCAGGAGTTTTTTGTGAAAGACAGGGTGGACGCGCATGCCTGGTGGCAGTTGGAGTTTGTAGTTTACTGTGCCTACTTCCTCTAGAATCTCGAAAGGTCCTACTCGGAGGTTATCCAGTTTCTTGCTTGGCCGTTTAGTTTTCAAGTTCTGTCGTGACAGGAAAACTTTGTCCCCCTTCTTAAAGGTTGGTCCCTCAATCCTTTGCTTATTCGCTGCTCTGGCCGATGTGAGGTTCCTGTGAGCTATGTTCTTGCTCAATTCTTCATGTAGCTCTCGCATCAAGCGGGCTTTGTCGTCTGCACCCACTGCGATACTTTCAATATCTTTCGGATCTCGATGAGCAGTCGGCTCATATCCGTAGTTCGCATAGTGTGGTGAGTACTTTGTCGTCGCAGACTTGGTACTGTTGTAGGCCAATTGTGCTGTCGGCAAGAGTTCAACCCAGTTGTCTTGCAGTTTGTTGGCGTACATCCTCAGATACTGTTCCAGTGTCTGGTTTGTTCTTTCCGTCTGGCCATCGGTTTCGGGGTGAAAGCTAGTTGATAGCTTCTTTTTCACACCTAACTTTGCCAGGAATGTGTCCCAATATTTGGACGTAAACAGTTTATCACGATCGGTGATGAACTCTTCAGGTATTCCATGCTCTGACATTAGTGCCTTGCTGACCTCATACGCGCATTCATCTGCCGTAATAGTCTCTTCCGTGGGCACAAACTTTGCTCCTTTCGTGTGTCGGCACACGATGACTAGGATTGTGTCGCATAGTCTTCCGGATCCTGGTTCTAACGATTTCGGGAGCTTCACTATGAAGTCCATCGTCACGCTACTCCATGGTCTCGTTGGTGGCGGTAAGGGCTGCAACAGGCCATAGGGCTTATGTCTCTTGGGCTTGTTCTGGTGACAAGCCAAACAGTTGCCTAGAACGTCCTGCACCTTCGCTCGTAAGCGTGGTATGGCAAACACCTTAGCTAAACGTCTAACCATCTCTTCTAGCGATGCATGTCCGTATTCTGGGGACTCATGCAGTTCCTTGATGAGATTCGTTCTCAGGTGTGGAGGTACATATGTTCGATTACCTCGAATCATATCTCGGTACTCTCGCTCGTCTTGTAACAGTTCATCGGAGCCGTTCTCGTCTGGCTCGAACTGCCAGCTGGCGGCCTTTTGCTGCCATTGCTGCTGGAGCGTTTCTACCCGCTCGGTCACCTTAGCTATCCTAGCTAGTTCCGGCTGGTTGTAACGTAGTGTGCCGTCAGGCATCTTCCTGAACATGGCCTTATGTGGTTCTCCATGACTTTCTTCGCGTAAATCGGATCTCCTGCTTAGAGCATCCGCTGCTCCGTTGAGCGTTCCAGCGCGGTGGGTTATCTTGAAGTCGAACTGAGCTAGCATCTCGGCCCATCGGACTTGTCGTCGGTTGAGTTTCTTGGTTGTCATGAAACCTGCCAAGTTCTGGTGATCGGTAAAAACCTCGATCTGGTGTGGTAGTCCCAGCAAATAGACTTCCCACTGTTCAAAGGAATCGACTACTCCTAGTAGCTCCTTGTCGTGAACGTCGTAGTTGAGTTCTGCTCCGGAGAACTTCCTTGAGTGGTAGAACACCGGTCTCCACTTCTTGTCTGGGCACTGCTGTGACAATACAGCTCCAAGTGCGTAATCTGACGCGTCGGTCTCGACTCGCGTCCCTCGTTTCGGGTCGTACATCTCTAGTACGGGTGCCTCGAGAAAGATCTGCTTGATTCGATCAAAAGCCTCCTGATGTTCCTCGTTCCATTTGAAACCAATTTCCTTCTTCGTGATCTCGGAGAGGGGTGTCGTGATCTTCGAGTAATCCTTGATGAACTTTCGGTAATAGTTGGCAAATCCCAGAAAGGATTGCACGTCCTTGACTGTTTTGGGCGTTGGCCACTCCTGTACAGCCGCTGTCTTCTTTGGGTTCATCTTTACTCCCTCTGTAGATATTATGAAGCCTAGGTATTCCGTTTCCTTCGTATGGAATTCGCACTTCCCTGGCTGCAGGTACAGCTTGTATTCTTTAAGCTTACTGAGCACTTTCTTAACATGTTCCACATGTTCTTCTAGCGTCCCGCTAGAGTATACCAGCACATCATCGATGTACGCTGTGACGAAGATCCCAAGGTATTCGTGGAGCGCGTTGTTGATGACTGACTGAAACGTTGCCGGGGCATTCGTTAATCCGAACGGCATTACTGTATACTCGAACAGTCCATATTTCGTCTTGAATGCTGTCATCCATTCGTGTCCTTCCTTGATCCTGATTCGGTGAAATCCTTCCCGAACGTCGAACTTCGTAAACCACTTGGCTCCCTGGAGTCGATCCATGAGCTCGGTTATTAGTGGTAAGGGATATCGGTTCTTCCGAGTGACGCTGTTCAACCTGCGGAAGTCGACACATAGTCGCCACTTCCCGTTAGGCTTCTTTACGAACAAGATGGGTGAGGCCATCGGGCCTGATCCTGGTCGGATGAATCCCTTCTTCAGATTCTTCTGGAGGTACTCCCTTAGCTCGGCATCGTGCTCGGGCGATATGGGGTACATTGGTCCTGGGCTTAGCTTAGCTCCTTCCTCTAGGATGATCTCGTGATCCCAATCCTGATGGTCTGCTAGATCGGTAGCCTCGTTTTCCTCGAAGAGTTCCCTGAACTCATCGGTTTGATACTCTCGTGGTATTTCTAGTGGTAAGGGTCCTTCCTTCGTGGTCGCGACTCGTCTTATCCATATGACTCCTACTTGCTGAGGGTCCTTCTCATAGATTCTCCTGATCTTATGAGGCGAGATCTTGCCGAACCTCCCGTCCTGGGTTGCGCTTTGGTCCTTCGGGCTCACTCTTCTACGTACTCCAGCAACCTTGTGCACAGGTTCTCTTCTGAGTATCGTTTTCTTTTGCCAGTCGATGGCAGGGTTATGGGCATTCAGCCAGTCATAACCAATCAACATATCCAGTCCTCCTAGATCCATGATGTCGATGTTCATTTGGCACTCTATGCTAGCTATCCTTAGCTTTGTTGATTCGGTTTCCATCCGTATCATGCCGTTTCCATATTCCATGGGTTTCTCGTCGGCTAGCACTACCGGTACTGGATTCTTCTTGATCCGGTAGGGTACTCTGTGCTTCTCCACCATTCTCGGTGAGATTATCGTTCGTGCGGCCCCGCTGTCTACGAGCGCCTTGATCTTCTGACCTTGTATAGATACGGTCGTAAGCAACTGCTTTTCCTGACCATCGGTATCCTGTACCTTCCTTAGGGTCGTTTTAGGACTGCCTTCACCAGCGTGACCCTGTCCCTGGCGGCGTCCTAGTTTTTTGGCTGCCCCTTTCCCTTGTACTTGGGGAAATAGCCTGTGTCGTTCTTTGAGCTATAGTGTATCAAACACCTATCGTCGTAACAGAAGCTCTAGTGAATGTTCTCGTAAGGTATCTCCTCCTCGTAGATTACCTTCCTAGTCTTCGCCTTCTTAGCTTAGTAAATTTGGCAATCTGCAACCTTGCAGATGTTCGATGATAGGGTGCGGTAGTAGTCGTCGTCCACCTTGTGTGCTTCCTTGAGCTGTGTGCAGTAGAAGTTACATCCGATCTTGCATTGCGTCCAAAGGAGACATTTATGGAGTTTTACTTTCTCCGGTTCGTAGATGTAGCAGTTGTCCGCTAGGCATTCGTCTGCCTAGAGACTTAGGTAACAGCACTGGTCTTGGTCTATCCTGCACTTCTCCTTGTCCTCCTTGTAGAACTAGCAATCGATCTTGCAGTCATACCAACACATCTTCTCGTGTTCCTCGGTATCTTCCTCTTCTTCCTCGGTCGTTTCTTAAGCCTTGCCCTCAACTTCCGGGTCCTCGAAGTAGGGTTGTTGGATCACCGCCTAGCGTCTAATAGCCTCGGCATCTTTGCCGGTAATTATGATTCGGCTTCGAATCCTGCAATCGTCGGCATAGTGTGCGGCGTCTCCGCATATCTAACATTGCTGGTTGGCTAGACGTTTCAGAACGTCCTTGCCCTTGACTTTCCAGTCCGTAGTCCTTGGCCTGTCCATAGCCAAGACCTTGTCGTCCTTCTTTACTCGTAGAACTATCACGAATGCTTCCTTATCCGCTGAGCGGGCTTCTTCGTATAAGTCCTAGTCGCTTAGGCTATCCTCTGACTCTATCTGGGTCGGGTATGGCGTACCCTGTCTGATCATTCTGATCTTGACAGCCGCCTGTTTGACTTGTTCTTCTTTGCAGTCTTAGGCAAAGTGTCCTGTCTTACTACATCTGAGACATGCCTTGTTGTCATAACGCTTCTGGCGTTCCTCCTTGGAGAGACCATCTTGTCTCCATCCTCAGGTTTTCTTGTCCTTAGGTTTATCTTGTACCTTACCAGTCATAATAGCATCGCCATCCCTGTCGAACCTTCCTCGTTGCCTTTTCATATTGGGCAGGTTGGGTCGGAAGTATTTCTTCTGGTCGTTCCGTTCCCAAAGTCGATTATCGATGCGTGTTGCTAGCTCAATCAGAGCGTGCAGTGACTCGGGCTTATCATGGTGTACAAGTCCATCCTTGACATTTTCTTTCAGGCCTGTTTCGAACACTGTTCGAAGTGCCGCATCGTCCCAGTCGATCCGTGCCTGTAGTTGCTTGAACTCTGCCGTATATGCTGATACTGACGTGGTTTGCTTCAGGCGAGTGATCCTTTTTTCGGCCTGGTTCTTTGCGTCTACTTCCCCGAAGATACGTCCCATTTCTTCTTTGAACTCTGTCCAACCGGCGAACAAGGCTCGTGTTTCTGCCTTCGTTCCCCTGTGTTCTGCATCTAGCAGATAATCGTCCACATAGGGTTGCATCCAGTTGGAGGCCTTGTCCTTCATGTATGTACTAGCCATGAGGATCTTTTCCTGGTCGGTGGGGACCTCGTTGTACTCGCAGTACAGGTCGGTATGGGTGAGAAACGTTCGTAGCTTCTCCCGATCTCCTCCGAACTTTTCGGGTGCCGCTATCTTGGGCTTCCTAGTAGTGACGGGTCGTTCGTTGGGAGTAGCCATCAGCTGACTCGAGAGCTGATTGATCATGTCCATCATCGAGGCCAGTTGCTGCGCCTGGACATGAGTCTGTCGCCTAAGATTCCTGACTTCTCGAGCACTGGGGTCCTCCTCAGTGTCGGAGTCTGATGCTTCAAGCATCTCGTCATTTTCTGGCATTGGTTGCGCTGGCATGGCGGGTCCCTGACCCTGGGCCATGTTGTTCTGAGCGTTTCCCTGAAAAGCCATTGCTGAATCTTAATCGGGCGGTTCTGTTGGTTAAACGTCCACTGATATCCAAGGTGGTCAAAGTGTTACACGGGGTTAGGCTATACTTCTCTAGGCTCGGTCCGTACTAAGGCGAGGTAGACTAAAGCGGTAGTCCGTGAGGTAGCGTATGGAATGATCAGGTGGAAAAGAGTTATCGTTGTAACCAAAAGAATAACGATACCAATTCTATAAACGATAGAATAACTAGTTGACAATCTGTGTAAGAGATGAACTATTTGAGTTGACCACAACGAGTGTAATAATGAAATCCGTCCATCCTTTATACCCATTGCAATCTGAACCCGTCCTCCCTGTCCTCCCTTCAAAGAGGGAGACCTGGGAGGGCCGTGGCTTCCCGATCGTCACTGGCCTCCCGGAGGCCCGGTCTTGGCGGGATGCCCTTCCTATCACGTGATCTGGACCCCGTCCTGGATCCACATCCGCTCATCGTGTTCGCCCGATGGTCTTCCTTCATGCGACCTGCATCAAAAGGAAGCAACTCCTTGTTACCTTGTAACACTCCTAGGGTTGCTATAACTAGTGTCGCTACTTTAGTAGGAGCTAGGGGGGGAGTTACTTAGGGAGAGCGAGGTTAGAGCCTAGATAACTCTCTACTATAGTTCCTTAGCAATCTTAGCTTCTTAAGGGTTAGTGTAGCCCTCTACGTGTTAGTCTACTGCTGCTATAAAAGCTGTAGTGATAGTGTTCCACAGCTAGGCAATCTACTAAGTCTTAGTAATATAGCGTTTAACGGCATTAGAGACGCGAGGTTTAGGAGCGCCCTTACTAGGGTTCTGGCTGCTTAGAAGGGGTACATAGTAGTGTATATCCTCCTAGGGCCGTCTTAGGGCGCGTGTATAGAGCTGCTAAGGGATCTTAGGGTCTAGGGACCCTATGTGCTAGGAGGAGGGAGACTCTACTATCCTAATAAGCTCCTTTACGCGACTATACAGAGGGCTAGGCGGACGTTAGAGATACTCCTAGAATCAGCGTAGTAAGCTTGCTTAGTTACTGGGATTATTAGGGTCTCTAGAGAGGATATCTAAAAATCGAAAAGTTGGTGTAGGTTGTAGGTTAGCTGTAGGTTAGGTGGGTGTATCCTAGTTGCTTTAAAGGACCTCTTGATGAGGGAAGGTTTAAAAACCTTAGTCTAGGACCTCTAGAAGAGCGGGAAGAAGTCTCCTTTAGTTATATTGAGTATCCCTTGGCTGTCTTGAAGGTATTGAGTCAACTTAGTTGAGTAAGCGTTTGCCAGAGGTTTGAACATCACCACATCAAGTGGTTAAAGCGTATGGGTAGCGTGAGGTGGGTAAACAGCCAATAGGATCTTGTGATCGTGGCAATAATTGATAAAGTCCATTGTAACATGAGATCCATGGCCGTCAAGGAGTAGTAATCGATACCCAGTTGAAGCATGCCGCCTGGTTTCTCTTTCAAACACCTCCTTGAGCCAATGTAACCCGATATCGTTGTTGCTCCAGCCAGAGGGTGATGACATAGTAAACACTGAGTGGTTTCCTGCTTGTACAGCATCAACCCAGCTTGTTTGTATAGCTCCGTTGGCTGCCTTAAAGATGAGAGAAGGACTCAATACGCTCCCATCCGAACAAATACAAGCCACAACGGTGATCCACTCACTTGAGCCATCCTCAAGCGGTTGGCGTACCCCCTTTTTCACCCAACGTGCCTTAGAGAAGATACGCTTTGTTCTGCCAATCCTTCCAAGTTGAAACCCCTTTTCGTCCATATTGAATATATGGGTGGGTTGGACGTTGTACTCCTCCATCTTTTCAACTAGAAGCTTGAAATATAAGCTGTACTTAGCTCCTGAATCGGCGTTGCAACGAAGTTTGCTCATCCCCTTGCCGTACGCGGAGATGAGATGGTTCGGATGACGGTGGAGGAACCGGGAAACCCAGGTTTCCGAAACCGCTTTTCCAGCCAAATCTGAAGCAAAGCGTTGTATCATCTCCCTTGTAGGTGGTAAACGTCGTTCAGTAAGCGTATCAATGTATCGTACAAGCTCGGTTTCGTGTTGTGGGTGGAGGGAGAGGCGGCGCAAGCCATGTGCCTCGTGTATGCCCTTGTGCCTTCGGGCGAGCGTACAGCGGTTGACGCCATACTTCTTGGCGAGTTGTTGGTACGAGAATTGTTCTCCTGGTTCGCGCGATTCGATCTCTCTAATCGCTTCTTGAATCGTGTCCATATTAGTTGAGTTATGACGCGTTGAAGTTGAGATGCTGTTGTGGTGGGGGTGATCAATTCGCGTTGGTGATCATTTCGCGCACGGGCACTGTAGAGCCACATGCAAGACGATGGGACTAAAGACCAACAGGAGAATATGCCAACGCTTCAGCGGCGTTCGTTGGTCGTGCATGTGGTTGTGTTTCAGCGCCTTACGCGCAGCCCTTGTGCGTTAGTCCTCGACTCCTTCGTCTGGTGCATGAACCACATTGACGTGTCAACGGGCGCCTGGTGTATGTACTGTAAGGAGGACAACGCATACTGCGAACTGGAGGGAACGAATCATAGTCAGGGGTTGACGAGAAGCTGAAGTTGTCGTCAGCCTTTTTTTTTTTTTGCGGTGGAAGCTTCACTTTTGTTTCTTGGTCAGATTGTCAAGGTCGGCGTCTTGGGGAGGCTGTGGTGCGGCAGCATGGCGCGGTCCGGTGAAGTGGATGAAGGACTTGTATCTGGGCTGAGAAGAGTATTTTAGAGGCGCAAGGGGCTGGGTGAGGCGTATGTCACGGTACAAGTCCTTTGTCAATGCCTTGATGCTTGGCCATGGCCGTCTGCAAGTTGTTGGGAACGCTGGCGGAACTGCAACAGCAGTGAAGGATGGAGATGCATTAGCGAGCGACATGCCTCCGACGTGCAGGAGCAGCTTTGCTCGAAGCTTGCCAGAACCGACTGTGTGCGACCGGTTGAGTGGGGCAGTTCGTGTACTCATTGCGACGACGGAGCACACTCCCACAAGTACCATGAGGTGCAGTAGCTGCCCTCGTCTAGGCGTGGACTAATGTATGCAGGCCCAAATGAGGGGTTCTGCTCATGTCGTGATGTGAAGAATTGATGAGGGGCGGCTGTTGAGCCAGGGTGGGCAAGGCGACGACGGCCTGGGATCAATATACCGCATGTCCAAGGGTTGGGACGAGGGAGACGGGCTGTTGACGAGGCAGGAGAGCAAGATGCGACGACAACGGTGAATGTGTGTGTGACTCTCACCGCAGGTTGTTAGAGTGGCTGCCACACGCGAGCAGCACCCAATCAAGTATGTCGTCGGTGCTATGTCACTGCGGGCCCAGGGCACACTCGTACCTGATTTGACGACAGGAGGACCAAATTCGGGTTTCTGCTGCTGCGGAAGCTGCAGGCAGAGGGCCTTTTCTGTCCAATGTGGTGTTGGCGCTTGACCGCCAGCTGTACAGTAGAGACATGGCCCAACATAGGGGCCAGCTGCACGGCGCAAAATTTGTTTCTCTCTGAACATTGTTCATTCCTGTCTCCCTTCCCCGCTTCTCTTTTTTCGCCCGTGAGACTTGGGACCGAAGGCTTTAGGGTTGTGTGAGGTGCCGACGCCTCGCCTCTGGAATATTTGATTTGCTGCGTCTTGCCTGGGCTACGCTAACGCCGTGTTCGACCGTTCGCCCACCTGGGGAGTTGGGCCTTTGCCGTGCTGATTGGCCAGACGCCCCCAGCCTCAGTCGCATCCATCCCATCTTGCCTGGGACGACTCATCATCGCACATTGCATCGCGTCGTCGTCGTCGTCGCCCGCCTCGACTCGAATACCGACGTCAGCCTGCCCTAAGCCGCACTTGCCCTTGCCCTCTCCATCGCCGCCCGGGCTCCTGCCTTGCTCAGCCTCGTTTGCAAACACGGCCGGCCGGTCCGTCATTCTGGGGTTAGGCGCCAACAGCTGCGCATGTCGCTTGGGCGTCAACAGTAGACGGACGCGGTGCTTTCGTCACTACCACGGAGATTGTCGTGCAGAGTTTGCAGGCGTCGTCCAAGACTGGCAGGCAGGTGGCGTGGCACGGAGCATGAACTAGATGCATGGACGCAGGAAGCCACAGTTACACACGACCGCGACACAGCATGCAGTCGGCGCCAAATCGATAGCACCAATCCAATCGATCCGAACCCGACCAGGAACCTCCCCGCAGCGCGACCACACGGCACGTCACGCCCGCCTGCGCTGCTCCGCCGTCCGCATCGCAAAGGCTGGCCGAGGGGGTTAACAAGGCTGGGAGAGCCGAGCGTGCATCCCAGAAGATGCCGCTGCTATCAGCCGACAATGGCGACTCGAGCAGGAATGCCAGCCGCCAGCGCGCGCGTACCGAAGTTGCTGAGCACCGGAGCATGTGGGACCGCCTCAACTTCCAGAAGATCGGCTCCTGGCTGAAGAAGGACGAGCACACCCCGCCGCCCTCGCCCACCAGGCTTGCCAAGCAGTCTGCCGCTGCCGGCAAGGACGGCAAGGAGACCAAGGAGGACAAGAAGGAGATTACCAGGCCTCACTCGAGTGGCGGACTGCTGGGGCGGAGAGGCAGCAAGAAGGTCATCCCGGGCCTGCCCAGACCCTTGACCTTCAAGCGCATGCAGAGCGAGAAGAGGGACAAGCTGCTCGAGGTGCCCGAGAGCGAGCCACGGAGAACCGTCTCGGAAGACCGCAAGAGCTCCGTCCCATCGAAACGAAACCCCTCGCCACCCCCCATGTCCGCGCCTTCCATGTCTGCCCCCGACGTCCTGAGCCCGCACGAGAGCAACGGCGAGAAGGAGAGAGAGAAGGAGTCGTTGCGGGACATGGATTCGCTGCGAGGAATGAAGTCCTTCCGGGAGGAGTCATTGCAAGAGGCCGAGTCATTCGCAGACATGGAGCGTGGGGAACGCACAATTGGCGGAGGACCCGACTCCAACATACCCGCAGGCGCACGGCAAGTCGACTACGGCATCGAAGAACCCGAAGACTACATGTCTGCCGGCGAAGTATCCGCAGTCGAGGGGCCGCCCCCCGTAGAGAGGCCGCCGCCGCCGCCGCCAATGGAGGTAGCCGATGCCTTCTCGGAACACGGCTCGCACCGCTCAGCTTCAGATATCGACGATATACGGCTGCAGGAGGAGCTCGAGGCAAAGTGGATCCTGAACCTCAGCATGCACTTCCGAGACATGTCGGATCGCGAGAAGTTCTTCGTCACCTTCGCCGAGGAGCCAAACAGATGGAGGAGGGTTACGGTATCGTGCGACTATCGACATCTGGAGCCCGAGTCGCTCGAGGCTGACCTCAAAACGCTGCACTACCAGCGCGACAAGAGCTCACGAATATACGAAGCGATCCGTGACTCTCTGCCGAACATTCAATTCTACGATACTGTCACGAACCTCAAGCTCGAAACAACGAATGGTCAACTCCATGTGCACGTTACCGAGGACATTAATGAGATCATTCCGTACCCGGCCACGTCAGCGATTGAACACCTAGACTGCAAGCGCTTCCGGGAGAACGCAGTCTCCTTTGACTCTCACATCTCAGGCTTCGTATACAAAGTCTCTGTGAACAACAGGACATATATTAAGAAGGAGATTCCTGGTCCAGATGCGGTCGAGGAGTTCTTATACGAGATCAACGCCCTGGTCAGCCTGCAAGAATCCAAATCCGTCATCAGATTCGAAGGCGTCATAATAGACGAGCAGAACAAGCTCATCAAAGGCCTGCTGATCAGCTACGCCGAGCAGGGCGCGTTAGTGGATATGATCTACGACTTCAAGCCAACGGGCCAACTTTACTGGGATCGCCGTGAACGATGGGCACGACAGATTATCGAAGGTTTGTCTGAGATCCACGAATCTGGTTTTGTGCAAGGCGACTTTACACTTTCGAACATCGTCATAGACAACGACGACAATGCCAAGATCATCGACATCAACCGTCGTGGTTGCCCTGTCGGCTGGGAGCCACCGGAGCTTGCCAAGCTTATCGAAAGCGGACAACGAATATCGATATACATTGGCGTCAAGTCGGATCTCTACCAACTGGGTATGGTCTTGTGGGCGTTGGCAGAACAACAAGACGAACCAGAGCGCCAGCAAAAACCTCTAACCCGCACGCTCGATCGACAAAACACCGATGTTCCAGTGTACTTCCGCGACATCGTCAGAGCGTGTCTCAGTGACTCCCCCAGAGCGAGACCATCAGCAGCAAATCTTCTCAAACGGTTCCCTGAAGATATACTTGATAGAGACTTCAAGCCCAAGGCTGCTGTTAGAAACAGTGCCTCTACACACAGAAGCGATAAGGAGTACATCGACCCCAGGACGGCAGTTGATCTTGAGGACATATCCACACACCGCCGCCACTCGAGACAGCAGTCGTCATTCGAGGAAATACATGTGCCACGCACCGAGTACCCAGCATCCTCTGGTTCATATATCATTCCCAACAATGGCTCTGATCGTGGACGCTCCCCTGGCCCTTTGAGTATCGGTAATAGAACTGGACGGAGTGAATACTCACCTTATCCCGCTCACCGATCCGTCATGTCGCTTGATGACTCAGAGCTTGAGAATGAGCTTGCAAGTCTGCCAGCCAGTAGAGAGACGAGATGGGAGCAAGTCTACATTGACGGTGATACTAAACTTGTTCAAAGAGGATGCGCCGACCTTAACATCCACGACTTTACCACACAAGAGCCGAAAGATATACACCTCACCGGTCCTCCGGGCGAGATGGAGAACTCGTTTATGGGTAGCAGATCAGCTGAAGACACTCCGCTAAGGGTGTCATTTGTCAGTGGGCTCCAGCCAACTGAGCCACATTCCATGGAAAGCAGTCTAGAAGGATCATCTGACCGGAGTCATGATCAAGAGATTGGAAACAAGGCTTCCTTCAGCAATCGAGTGCATGAGCTATCACAAGGTCCACCAGATCACACCCCCTCAGAGCTAGGTGCTACACCAGACTACTATGAGGGTCGGCAGTTTCACATACCTGATTCTGCCGTACTCGCCAACTTGGAGTACGACGTTGCCATGGACTCTTCTGCCTCCAACACTGCACCTCCATCACGGGTTAGCACTGGCTTCTCTGTCCCCGACCGCCCAGAAGACTCGCGAAGAACTAGAATAGGATTCTCAGTCGCACAAGGGTACCGTATGCCACTGCATCAAGATTCCGGCTTCGGGGAGCCCGAGCGGAGATCGTTCGAAAGCGAGTGGATGCGCCAAAGTCTTGACGAAAGTATCAAAGATCTGAACTTCTCCAGTGAGGACGAGGCAAGAATCGACGAGCGGCTATGGGATGAGAAGGGCGGTCCAGTGTTCGGCGACGGTGTTCGTGGAGCAGAACCAGAGATCAATCTGGAGCCCATACCCATATTCACCATCCCAGCATCACCGCAAAAGAAAGAGAAGCAGAAACAGACACGTACGTCGATTCCACCTCCATCGATACCTAGGGTCGGGCCGACAAACGTGCTGAGTGTCGAAGACGTTCAAGACAAAGCTTTGGAAGAGAAGAACTCAAATACTACCATCCGACCGCCCAGTATACGTAAGCTGGATCCTCAACACTCAGGTTCGAAACCTGTCGACTCCATGAATTCCATGAACGTCGTCTCAACAGACACCAAACATACTCCAAAGAGAGCATCAAAGAAGGCAAGCACCCTCGGTTCATCATCTAAAGGTAAGTCATCTGGCAAGGCTTCACACCATGACCCTTTGCTCGATGACTACATGTCACCAGCCGAAGAATCCGATGAGGATGAAGTTGACAAACATCGGGGTCGTGCATCAAACGATCTCTCCGCCTACCTCACCCAATCCATTTCCTTTTAATCAACTCTATCGATGTTCTACATGCACGAACACGAAAAGCAGAAGCAGAAGAAGAAAAAGAAGAAGAAGAAGAAGAAGAAGAAGAAGAAGAAGAAGAAGAAGAAGAAGCAGACTTCAAGTCTCGGTTCGCAAGGACCAAAAAAAGTTTGATATTGAGAACGTTTATTCGTTACTCTGTTCTTTTTCTTTATCGAGTCACACAGTTCAACCACTTTGCCATTCGCTTTATCTGTCTTCATACCAAAGTCTAGTATCATTTTAATCTCTCTCTCTCTATGTGTTTGATTCGTTCCTTCTCAACTCCTTCTTTTAGGTTTCTTTTTAGCGTTTTGTGGGATACAATTTGAGCGAACGTTCTGTTTTAGTTGGCGTTGGGTATGTGTGGTTGTGTGTCATGATTCACTTCATGATTGGATGATCTGGGGCTTCTCGGGCAATTTGCGGTAAAGACAGGTTGTGAACATCTCCCATTTCAGGCGTTTCCTGCTCAGGCTAGGTTGTTTAAGAGCGGGGATACCAGGTCGACTTTAGCATTCGGTAGCAAGCTATGGATGGGCATTTTGGGGAATTATATCGCATTCACCTCTTCATCAAGCCATCTCCCATGTGCAGGTTTGCGTAAAGTATTCTATGACTGTGCAGTGTTGAGGTCTGTCGGAGCTCCGGTTAAGCACCGGAAGAGGAAGTGTTAACAATGACGGAGGAGTGTCGCAGGCAACGGTCCAACCAGAACGCGTCATTGCAATTTCACAGGCACTAACGGTGGAGTGAGGCTAACAACTACATCCAGACCCGAGAGTGAGACACGGATTCCAGTCAAAACCACCACCTGGTCTGCCTTTGCACATTTGGGCACAGATTTCCTTGGCGGAGCGTCCCTTGTACATCCCCCGAAAGTCAGTCCGACAGACTCGCCACTCACGTCGAACACGTCTGCTACAACGCAGACATTTTCAAGCTATGAAGACGAGTTTCCGGTTCCAAAGAGGCAATGCTAGATTCATATCATCGATATGGGACGCAACACTCAGCCTACTGGCTTACCTAAGAGCATGGCAGATGTGGAGAAGAATGGGATTGAGCTGCCCCATGCGACTGATGTGGGGAAAACTGGTCTGTGTATGTACTCTAGTCTAGTATAGAAGCCATGTTTATACATGAATGCGAGATGAGTGGCTGAATGGAGAAATGGAGAGAAGCACGGAGACGATAGACATGGAAACTAGGGCGGTGAAGTTGTATGTGTGGACATTATTTGAATCTACTCATAACACCGGATACCCAAACATTCTATGAACCCTGTGCATGCCCAAATACGTGGTTGGGTTGCTTGTACAAACTAAAAGGCGACTACACTCATGCCGCGCTTGGTAGGCATGTTAGCCATATCAGCGCGTCGACGAGTCGAAGAGGTGAGGAACCCAGCGGGGTACTCGACGACGGCGTCGCCAGATTCTGGGGCTGGTGCTGCGGGAGCTGTGGACTCATTGTTCTGCTCTTCAGCAGGGACTGGCTCAGCTTCAGCGGCATCGTCCTGCTGATCGCCTCCATTCTCATTGTCGTCTTGGTCAGCTCCGTCTTGCTGGTCCTCCTGTTCGTCGTCTGATTCAGCATCGTCTTGCTGTCCAGCTTGCTCCTGCTCTGCCTTTTTGTCTTCCTCTTGCTGCTTCTGCTCATCCTCCGCAGCCTTCTTGTCGGCTTCCTCCTGTTGCTTAGCCTGCTCTTCAGCAGCTTTTTCCTCCTCCTCGGCTTTCTTCTGCTCTTCTTCGGCCTTTTTCTTTTCTTCCTCAGCTGCGTCTGGGGCTTCAGTCGCTGCAGGCTCAGTAGCATTTGCAGTAGATGAAGCGACCAGCATTGTGGAGTCTGCGGCCTCGCCCATTACTAAAGAGAAGCTTTCAGTGACCATAGGCGCTGGTGGTGCTGGGTGGGTCATGGATATGTTATCGACCGCGGGGGCTTCAGGAACGACGGTGACAGCAGCGGGAGGGGGTGAAGGCATCTCAGCAGCAGGTGGTGGGGGCATTTCAACTGCAGGGGGAGGCGGCATCGGGTGTTCAGTGACCATAGGAGCCGCAGTCTGTTCAACCATAGTCGTAGTCTCTGGCGCAACAGTCTCGTGAGTGATGGCTTCGGCTGGAGTTGTTGCTGCGACTTCCTCGGTGGTAGTGGCTGCTGCCGAGATACTGGCCAACTCTTGGGAAACGTGCATAGCCTCCATAGCATCCGCAGCGGATTTGTGGGCAGCGTCCTTGGCCTTCTCCGACGCAACATGCATAGACTCCATGGCATCTGCAGACGCCTTGTGGGCAGCGTCCTTGGCTTGCTCAGAGGCCACATGCATGGCTTCCATAGCAGCGGCAGCCTCTTGGTGAGCCTTTTCTTCAGCTTCCGCTTTGGCTTGGTGCTCGGCTTCCATCTTTGCCGCCGCTTCTTGATGTGCTTTCTCCTCTGCCTCGGCCTTCGCCTGATGTTCAGCCTCCATCTTCGCAGCGGCTTCTTGATGTGCCTTCTCTTTAGCCTCCGCTTCAGCTACATGCATTGACTCCATAGCGTCAGCGGCAGCTTTAGCAGGATCAACTGCTGGGGCGGGCGCAGCCTCGCCCAGATGTTCAGTGCGCGCGACAGCTCGGGATGGGACGTCGATATCAACCCGAGCAGTCAGCTTTGTGTTCCTAGGAAGAGGGCCGGCGGCGACAGCGGCTGCCGAAAGGAGGGTAAGAAACGAGTATATGGTCTTCATTGTGGGTGGTTGGGTTGATCTAGAAGGACAGTAACAGAACTCGAGTCTTCGTTATTAGAAAGAAAAATGAAAGAATGAAGAGCTCAGCTCGATAAAATTAAAAACTAGTGCACGGCACTTTGGAGAAAAGAAGGTGGTTGTTTGAAGGCGGCTTGATGTTGAGTGGGCAGAACTCATCAGGTTCGGGACTTCATGGTATATGTACCTTGCCCGGCTCTTACGGCATGGAGAATACTCAGTGCACACCCCTAGAAGCAAACAGATCATCTGGAGCAGTTCCATATTTGGTGGTGTTTGATGGATTCCCGGCATCGTTTTCGCCTTGGTGAGGATGCCTTCAGGCGTGTAGGCGGCTAGGCAGGGTGACGACGATACTGTTCCCCCACCCATCTCGAACACTTACAGCTGCCTCTCCACCGTCTGTCCAGCATTGACAGTGCTTGGCGTCGACATTGCCGGGCCAGATCCATGTGCGTGATCAGGTGCAAGACGCGAGTGACCTATCAGATTGACGAAAAACGAGAAAGAAGCAGCAAAACCTGGATCCGCTCGTCAAAGTCTTGGCCTGACAGGAACCGTCGGAGAGTATGTAGCAAGTCAGGCTGCAGGAGTATTGCAGTGTTGATGTTCGCTTCATCGGCGGGGATGCATATATGCATGTTAGGGATGTGATGCGGACAAGGTTTCAGCGGCCCAATACAGAAAAACGCCCGGGAATTATGGCAGCCATGAGCCTCAGGCCCAAGCCATAACGACCATCGTAGGCCGACATGATGTCAAAATGACCAGGGAGCTGTTTAGGCGTTCGCGCACCCGGGTGGGTGTTTGCAGAATTGGCAGAGTTGGCAGACGGCAGTCTCTTGGGTTCATCACACGCGAAGTCACCGGGTGCGGCTGATCCGAGGTCGACATGGAAGCTGTGACTTGATAAACGTTCGTTTTCCTGTAGAGGACGAGGTCGTACGATGCGCTGAAGCGCCCGGAAGAATCTGAGGCATGATGCAGCGAACGGTCCAATCGCAGAGGCGATGATGCAAGCTTGAAAACGTCCTTCGACGACTCCCAGCAACGGTATAGGTAAGAAGTCTGAGACTATTAGCAAAACAGCGCTCACGAAGTGAATGCCACGCGTGCTTGTGTGCTCTCAGTGGCGCATGATCACTGAACTCCAACTTCATGCGTTCAAGATGGGGGTCAATTGTTGGTGAGCTTCATCTTTACGGCAATCTCCCCAAAGATCTTGTCAAAGGAATGATAAAAGGCAAGAATATGATCAGGAATAGCGACGCTGCGGACGACCCAAAGCATGTGGACTCGTACCCAAACTCCCATACAAACGATGCTTGCCGTCAGGACTTTCATCAGCCTTGTATTCGCTCACCGACTAGGGGATTGGAAAGTAGCAACGACATGTCACTGTTACCACAACTGGGCTTTCGCATCGAAAGTTGGCAACACGGCATCGACCTGATCCCTGGCTCGCGACGGGAAGGTGTCCTGGGAAACAGTTGAGATGGCGGATGTGGTGAACACGTGCATCGAGACAATGTGTTGTGTTTCCCGCATAGTTTGCTAGGTCCCGTATAAAAACGCCAGGGCTGAAATGTGGTAGTCGGGACCTCGGTAGGGAGATTGACCGGTAGATTTAGACGGTGCTTATTATTGGCACACCATACCGCCTTTGCACGCCAAGCAAATTTGCTTCAATTATGGTCCTGTCTAATAAGATCAAGCAATAGCTTGAAAGCTACCTATCGTTGTCGAGATGTTCGCTGAAGTTTTCTCGCGCTCAGGGGCTCCAGCCCGGCCACTCAGTGGGTCGGTGTCCGGAGGGAAGAGTAATCATCCGAAACCGAAGTCGACTGCAGCGATGGCATCTTCGCAACATCAAACAGCCGTATCCGCCTCAACCCGCTGAGCTGCCAAGGGAGGAGAGTGGCAGTGTTGAGGCACCGAGTACAGTAGTAGCTACAGTGTAGGGGTAGGCGTGTTAGAATCGCATGTCATAAGTTCTGGGGGCAGCCAACCAGGTTGGGTGATGTTTAGACGAGCACTTGCTTTGAGACTTCCTCTCTTTGTAGTACGCTCACTACGGTGTACGGCTCAACTGCGCCCCGATGAAATGAGCAATTGACGTCACAATGCTTTGCGCTTACCCCAAGCCTTGACGACTGTACCGATGCTGCAAAGCAGTGGCGCCGGCGAACCTCAGTAGTGGTCGCGTGCACAGCGAAAGACGAGCACGCGACACGACGAAAGACGGACGCGATGACGGTGGAGGCATAAGCATCAAACGGAGACAGGCCAGAGAGAAAGACGATGGGTGGAAGCCTGTGCCTCAGCGGCTTGCGCGCCGCTGCGCAGGTCCAAGCCGCTAAAGTTGAAAAAGTGGGACTTTGATACGCAGTACGCACGCATGCTTTGATCTGACCTCCTTTGCCGGAATCCGGACTTCAACGCGAACTTCTGGGCAGGCACTACCATAGGCCCGCTAAGCATCGAGTGAAGCAAGCGGTCACTCCTCCACTCTCCACTTTTGATCTTGAACCCTTTCCCCTCTTTTGTTTCCTGTCGCTCCTTTTATCTGTGTAGTCGACATACTTCGAGCCCAACCGTCAGGCTCCGCGCGTACCCGGGAGAAAATAGAGCAGACGACTGCAACAACTGCTGGACCACTTCGAGCAGTATCTTCCAGGAGTATCAACAAGCAGCATCCGGCAACTCCTTCGAGCGACACGGTTCCGAACTTGTACGCGACACAACATGGCAAACTCAACCCTACCAGACAACGACCAATGGAACAGCAAACCAGCTTGGAAGCTGCCAGGATGGTGCGAACCAGTTGTACGTAACCTGAGCCGCTCTGTAGTTTCCATCGTACGGCATACTGACAGCGTCACGCGAGTAGATGGTTGCTAGTATCCTTTTCTTCGCCATGTTCATAACACGAAAACGAGACTACAAGATCTTCGGTCGATCATCACAGCGGACCGGCTATCTTGACAACACACCGAACGAATCCACAGACCGCCTCCTACAATCCGACAGCGACAGCGACTTCGACGAGATTAGCGCAACTAAGAACCCTAACGCGCCGAAAGTCCGCAGCATTTTCTGGTGGAGGGTCACAACTCCCAACACATCGCGCTTCCGAAAGAACATACACAGTCGCATACTGCAACGTTTCCCTTTCTTGATTGAGATGTTCTACTGGGTCATCAACTATGCATTCTACCGCATGACAGCTATTGCATCGGCCAAGCTCTTCGCCGGGCGCGGAATCTGGGATGTAGCGCAGGAACACGGAATTGCAGTTCTGGAAGCAGAAGAATACGGCTTCCTGAGTTTCCTTTTTCCTGTCCGGGAAAAAGATGTACAACAGTGGTTCATGCATGGACATCAAGACGCGCTTACAGTACTGAACAAGTGCTATGCGCTCATTCATATCCCCGGAACCGTTGGGTAAGCCTGCTGTCAAACAACGTGTTGGACGTCCACTAAGACTTCACAGCTTCATCTGCTGGTACTACTACGTCGCACCGTCCTTTGACACTTTTGCCATCGCCCGCCGAACTCTTACCCTAACTAATTTCTGCGCGTTCATGACCTTCGTTGTGTACCCATGCATGCCACCGCGACTCCTGCCTGCCGAGTACGGCTTCCTCGACACCGTCCGCCATGACGACGCACAGAGTGTATGGATGAGCGGCAAGTTCGTCAATCAACTCGCGGCCATGCCGTCGATGCACTTTGGCTACTCGTTCTGCATCGGCATGACCATGATCTACCACTCCGGCCTATTTCGTCGCACCTTGGAGCAAGGCGAAGTACGCAAGAACGCATTCTGGAAGATCTTCTACCTTCTTCTAGGCATTGGATATCCCTCCTTCATCCTGACAGTCATTGTCGCAACGGCCAACCATTACTTCATGGACGCGTTGGTGGCTACCTGCTTCGTCTTCCTCTCCTTCCTCTGCAACAAGTTCTTTTATGTCTTCATCCCACTTGAGGACCTTCTGCTTTACGTTATCCGGGCGGACAAACCCGTTCCCACGACTGGCGATCGCTTCCACGAGAAGGGGGGCCGTCTGTAGTCTGACCACCCGACTATTTTCCTTCTTCCCTTGGCTCCGGTCAACTACATTGTTCACATTAATCTCATCGCATTTACGGAGCACAGCATTACAGGCGGCGTTGGTTAGAGCAAAGTACATGTACAGCGATTCTTCATTAAGCACGTAGCGACGTTATATGTAAATATCTTATATTTCAATTTAGTTTATGTCCATATCAGCCATGAGTGCTATATCGTTGGTGCTGACACCTTGGTGTGATGCCGGCTGATGCCCGCCAAGACCTGTTCCTGGGTTAGCGCGAGTGAAAGCTCCCCTAGCCTTTGACGCGTCCGAGCTGCCGCGAAGCCTACCAACCATATCCAACCACCCCTCAATACTCTGCAAGTAAATGTACGCGTGATCAGACGCGTCCTGTGTATAGTGCTCCTGCTTATCCAGTCCATCCCGTTTTGTTTTGTTTTTTCGCGATTCGTCTTAATTGTTGTGCGTCGACAACGACATTCTACATAACCATCATCGAGCTTCATATAGCTTCATTCGCTATCGAACACTTCCCTTCGTTTTCGCATACACAGGAACATAGTCGCTATGGCGGATCTCGAGCAACAGACCCCGGTTGAGGGCACGCCCATTGATGACATCGAGATGGAGGGCGCTGGTGACGCTGAAGCTGGCGCGGGCGAGACGACACTCCTGCCTGAAATTGAGCCCGAGGCGCCCAAGCTGATTCTCTTCGCTGAGTAAGTCACGTTGGTATACATGTCTTGAGATTGGGGAGTTGTATAGTTGGCTGGCAAAAGCGGGGCGCATTGGTTACGCGCATGAGGTTTGACAGCTACATCGCTGAAGAAAGTGTGCGCAACCACTGGCTCAGCTCTGCGGAACAGCGATGTATTTCCCTTGTTCTCGAAGGCCAGTGACACGCAAAATTGACGCGCAGCTAACATGCGACCAGTCTCATGAAGAGTCCAATTGTCGAGGTGGTTGTTGGATCTGGAGACGCCCGAACCACATACTCAGCCCACGAGGCAGTTCTTGTCAAGTCACCAGAGTTCGCCAAGCAGATTGAGAAGTTTGCGCCAGGAGGGGTATGCTACCTTGTCTCCGCCCACTCACTGACAAGTAGGTCACTAACATTCTCCAGCCTCGCCAGATCGTCTACACAGACTGTGACGTCGACGCCATGGGCTCAGTCGTCGAATACCTCTACACAGGCGAATACTTTCCTAAGAAGACTTCAAGCGCACGCGACGCACCTCTCGAGAAGGACCCGCGCCAGCTGCCTACCGACAACGAGGGCTTGGGTCTCCTTGTCCACGCACGCATCTACACGCTCGCTGACCGCCTCCAACTTCCAGAGTTGAAATCCCTAGCACACTCCAAGATCCACCGCACAGCCTCGACGGCCAAGGGCGAGCTCGCATACGCGCGCTATGTATACAAGGAGTCCAGCCCCGAAGACGCGACGATTCGCAAGCCTGTGGCTGCGTTCTGGGCTACACGCAGCTACAGCCTGCGCCACGATGCAGAGCCAGAGTTCAAGGCCATGTGTCTCGAGTTTCCACAATTCTCGTATGATGTGCTCCAACTCGTCTTGGACCAGCAAGAGAAGAAGCGTGGTGGTGACGATGGACCGAGTCGAAGTGGGCCGAGCGTAGTTCCTGGAAGCACAAGGAAGAGGGCGAGAGTGAGTCAGATATAGATGCGAGAGCTGTTTTTGCATCTTACTTGATTCATCTTGCCATAATGCGAATGTTTTGTTGTTATCGGTGTTGGGATCCTTTCTGATTATTACCGAAGCTCAGTCCGAATGTACTATTCCGTGGCCCGCCCGGTTCCGGCGAGAGACACCTTTCGGGCTTGTAGCACAAACCTATTCACACCAGTTTCCTTTGTCGTATCAAGTCTCGGAGTTCTCAGTCACATTTATCGTCGAGCACCAAGCAGCAATCATTGTATTTCGAAACATGGAAAAGTACTGCTCAGTACGTAGGCTGGGGGCGACATGTCGTACGGATGTAATACCATGTACAGTGGCCGCTGTAGGCGCTCTTGCAGCAGGAACTAAGGCGTATGTAAAGTAGACACTCATCGGTTCCCATGTTCGATTAGCAGCGTGTGCAATACATTGATAGCGCCGGGCCATAAGTGGAGTATTGTTGAGACTAGTGGTTGTATCTTGGAGGTTCTTCCGCCAGAGCATGGTGGTACGTACCCCAGGCTTCGTATATGCCAGACATCGAGATCTGGGTAAGCGATCAAAGCACGATTGGGTTCTACATAGATATCATCACATCCCCCTACATGACTTATGAGACATGGCGAACGATGCATCGAAGGACTTGACTAGATTAGGTGTCTAGGGTTCTAGTTACTTGCATCGACCCTTGCTGGAGACGAAGCCACGGGATGCATGGTGACGTTGACGGATAGCTCGCTGCAGGGACGGTGGTCACACAGCGCAAACGCAGTGCTGCGCTGCAGAGCTGCACATTTGTTGGGACGACGGTGCTACATGCACAGAGGCATTTGCAGGAACGGAGGGTCATTGCTGCTTGGATGGGTAGTTGCCAAGTACGGGAGAAAGAGGGGTACCTGCCGCTGCGGGATGCGGAGAACGCGTTCTTGAGCGTTTGGTGGCGAGGCAGAAAGAGGCAATAGAGAAAAGATAGTGTGGTGTTGAAGGGTGCATTAGTACAAGGAAGACGAAGCTAAAGACGTCGTCATTCAAGTATATCGAATGTCAAGCGGACCAAAGGCCAAGGCAGTAAGTAATGACGCTAGGATACAAACGCTCATGGATGTCTTGTTCGGGACCCTCGAAAGCTGACATCTGTCACCCATGGTTTCGTGAGATTGCGGTCCGGCTGTCGACGAGTCGAACACGCCACCCGAGGGTGAGAGGGCCGGCCGAGTCTGCGCGAACACGTGGAGGTGCATTACTGTGGGCATGTTCATGAATCAAGGGCGGGTCGATTGGCTGCGAGTTGTGCGATGGCAGAGTCTGTGACACAGCGACCCGGTCCCGCAGCGCATGCGGAGTGGTGCTCGATCTACAGATGGCAGCGGGAGGGTGTACTGTTGCGTGCTGTCATTGCCTGCAGCCCAAATGCGAGTGGCTTGCGGTAGCCGTGCACGAGCATGTGTCTTGTAGCCGCGACTTGTGAGACATGATGACGATGGCAGCAGTGACGACGGGGAGCAGTGGTGAGGCAAGACTGGACACGAAAGGGAGACAAGGCGCGGCTCGGCAGGCAGCAAGATAGACCCGAGTCTGGCCAGGCACTTCATTTCTCCGAAGGACGTGTTCCTGTCGGCCGCTCGCTCACATGACCGACCCGCAGGCTGCTCCAGCGTGTCTCGAGGGCTTCGTCGCTGCTCCCCAGGCGTGGCGGACCCTGCAGGAGCGCACAGATGCCCCGCAGTATTCTGGCCAACCTCTCCCAGCTCGTGCATCCGTTCGGAACCCGCTCCGACACTGCTCAGAGCTATGCATCTTCTCATCCCGCGGCGTCTTACTTAACAGCCAATTAATCGCCAACCACGCCTGCCTGGATCCACCGTCGCTCTCTCTTCCTCTCGTCGCCTCCAGAGATGCAGGCTCTTTAGGGAGACAGCTGTGCGTCTTTTGCCTGCACCGTCACGGGCCGGTGGGCCAGCGACCCAGTCTTTTTCTGCACTCACAAGACCCGCTCTCGGGCCTCGCATCGTGAGTCGACCCTCTCCAGCGCTCCACGTACCCTCACATTGTGACCCGCCAACGCACTCGGCGCGCCTCACCGCGCCTCACCGCGCCTCGTCAGGGTTCGCCCAGCCACTCGACGCTACTCTTCCATGGCCACCGTTTGCACCACGCGGCAGCGAGCTTCGGAACGGCGCTTGCACTACAGTTCCGACCAGCTGCAATCAGTCAAGACGCAATCCTTCTAGCGTCACTTGACCCTACAAACTGCACGCCTCGCCCCGAGGCTGTCCATTATCACGTCTTCAATAATCCCGTCTACCAGCACTACCGGCACTCGACATCTCCCGGCCCTCTACCTGCTGTCGCCCTGCTACACAACAGCACTCACATCGCCAATCGTCTAATCTCTACGAATACGAGCCTGCCTAGTCGTCACGCTAATCTCGCGGATCCTCACATTCAAGTGTAAGCTAATATTCAGCACTACGCTGCACTTTGTGTTGATCAATTGCAGGCCTGCGACATCCCACATCCTACATCAATCTCTTCAGCTCTTCCTCGACACACTTTCCACCCGCAGAGTAGATCGGTAGACTTCGGCAACATATCCACACGTCCAAATGATCCAAGTGTGTCACGCAGCCCCTCCATACAAGACCGTGCACCCGAGGCGACTCGTCCTTGCACCGGTCATTCAAAACCAACAAACCATGGATCCTCCTTCCGCACCCAATCCGGCAGGCGACGCCGGCGTGCTCCCGCATTTCAACAGCCTTAGCCTCCAGGACGCACCATCACCACCAACCAACGACAACGATCTCGACGTTCTAACCATGTCACGGGAAACCGCCATGAAGTTGATCGCTCGCTCGATAATCGCCATAGCCAACGCAGCTGGCGACGTACCAGCAACACCACCACTTTCACGGCCTGGAACGCCTGGCGGAAGGGAAAACCACCTCATTCGATCACATCGGCGGACAGCATCCAGGCCAGCCACGCCTATACCCGCCGAAAAAGAGAACCATCAGCCCACCGAACTAGCTCCACCAGAAGCGGGTCACGATGAGCCCGTGACTATACACGACATTGGCGCCGGAGCGCAACCCGAGTCCGTGCAGCGAGCCAACATGGCCCGAAAGTTCTTCTCCAAAACAGTGCCTAAAGTTGGCGTTGAGGAGTACATGAACCGCATTCAGAGATTTTGCCCACTATCTACTGCTGTCTGGCTGGCTGCTGGGTCGTACATGCTGCGGTTATGCGTTATCGATAGGAGCGTTCCCCTCACATACCGCACGATGCATCGGCTCATCCTGGCGTGCGCTCTCGTCGCCATGAAGGCATTGGAAGACCACCGATGGCCCCAAAAGCGCTTTGCTGCAGTGGGAGGTGTTGATGAGGCAGCACTAAGCCGATTGGAGCTATGTGTGGAGTTTTTGCTGTCATTCGATGTACAAATCTTCACACCAGAGAAGCTGAAAGATTTGACGCTTCAACTGCAAAAGGCAGGGCAGGCAGCGACCATGGCATGCAGGCTGCCAACATCATTCAACCTGAAGCTAGGCAACCCAAAGATAAGGAATGCGCAGGCGGTTTGAATTTAGCGACACAAGGGCAAACATTTCCTTTTGATTGGATTTTAGGATATCCCCCACCTAGCATAACAAAGGCGTTTGGGTAGCAAAACACGGGCACAATAGCCGGGAAGCGTCTGTACTATAGACACCAAGAGGTGTGTACTGGAAGAAAGTCAAAATTTTCGACGTGCAAACAAAAGCTGCAAGCGTGCCCACTTTTGGCGGTTGATTGTGGAGACCCGATGTTGAGGATTCAGGTACCGGCGGCCCCAAATGGACCATAGGCGAGTGGAGTAGGTTGTTCGTAGGCTGTTTACATTATTGGAACTGTCCTAGCAACGATACATGAAGTAATACGGCATGTGAATTGGTGGACAATAGCCATGAAGGATGCATGTTTCATCACCATGGTGTTGAGGCGTCGCCATGGAGTGATGATCCCTGCCAATCGCAGGTTAGCGTGAGCGGCAACGACGATCGTCCCCTGGCGTCGCCGCATGTTGCTTGATTGATTCCAGACTGCATCCTCCACTCAACCCTAACAACCACCGCGCAACACCCGTCTCCATTGTTGCCTCGCCTCGACGCATCTGTTTATTGCATTGAAGATACGCGTAAATCGCGTGTATCGTGCCCCTCGTTCCATCACCGGACAGCAGCTGCGACCCACCCCTCCACGCCCACATTATTAGGCCACACCGCTGCTCGACCGCTGTTCGCTACTATCACAATCCCTCACCATGACACGGATATCGCTTCCCCTCGCGCTCCTCGCCGCTCTATCTCCACTCGTAAACGCTGGCGTCAAGTTCACAACACCAAAAGCTGGCGACAAACTAACGGCTGGCACGGCCGTCACAGTGAAATGGGAAGAGAGCGGCGATGGACCCGCTCTCACAGATCTGACGACTTATCAGCTGCAGCTGATTGTAGGAGGCAACCAAGGCGCTGAACAGGTATGTCGCAATACCGGCACTTGTATACATGTATTGGAAGATGCTAACAACGGGAAATAGTTCGTAGTAGGCACCATCACGCCCAGCGGTGCATTCACAGCGGGCAACACAGCTTCGGGCAGGATCGAAGTAGGCATGTCGGAGGACTTGAAGACGGCCAATGCCTAGTATGTTACCACATCCTACCCCAGCTCAGCAAGAGGCTAACTCGAACGCCACAGCTTCATCAAGATGATCGCAGTTGGAAAGACTGGCGGTCAGCTCGTCACCTATTCCGATCGCTTCCAGTTCTCCGGCTTCACGGGCAAGAACATCCTCAACCCCACTGTCAAGAAGGCCGCTACGGACATCGACACCACCGCTGGACCAGCGGCCGAAGACACCACAACCGATGGGACTGATCCCGCTGCAGCGGACCCTGCCAAGGGCGACTACGGTGTTGAGTATACAATGCAGACGGGCCCTACGCGCTATGCACCCATGCAGCCTGTACCGCCTACGAAGATTACCGCCAAGAACACAAAGCCGCTATACCCCACAAGCAGCGTCAAGATTGCAAAGACGAAGCTGCCAATACCGAGCTTTCAGACTACGCTCACGCAAAGTCAGACATTCTCCGTCAAGAGCATGGAAAATACGGTATGTTGTTTTCCAAAGCGCAGAGATGCGCAATGTACGTGCTACATGGAAGCTGTACTAACTATTGTTTAGGTCGCTGCGGCTCCTCACGCTACCGACGATATGGCCAAGTATCTCAGACGTTGGCAGGACTAGTATTCCTTTTTTCGAAAAGCATAATCGATCGACCACTCAACACAACGGACGTCCACGAGCGACCATCTTACGCCCTCTTCGACACATCACAAACGTTGGCGCATGGCGTGGCTGTCTATTTATCACGCGAAAGATTACGGGACAGGGGTTTGGAAGCATGGGTTGCGTTTGACAGCTCGTCGCGCATATGAACAATTGGGAGTCTCGAGGAATTATCCATCTATGCGGCGCGCAAATAAAGTTCGCGCAGAATAATGATGGCATAACGGACTGGCGTTTGGAGCTCGAGCGTATTTAATGGCGTTGAACGACTTGTTATGGGTTTAAAAATCTAGACATGATCATGTAGTACTACGAAAATTAACAAAACGACATCCGCATCCATAGAGTGAAGATTTGCGACGTGTATCTCATGACGGTTGGGAAGAATAGATGCACCTTCCTTTTTAATACATCGCGACACGTAGACCGCGGCTACCCGTCAGACGCGTGCGAGCTCTCACCCCACCACCCCACCTAAGCACCTTCCCGGCCTGTAGCTATCGTCGCGCCTAACAACAGCAAAGCTCCTCGAAGCTCCTCCATGCGTGCCTTACTACCTCAAATCAGCCGTTCCCTTCGACACACTTTACGTGCACGTCAATCATCACCACCAAGACACCCAGCCATTGCAACACCTTGCTTTTACACCTTATCCGCAGAGAGCGGCAGCTGGACCAACGTGCACAAGATGGCGATTGCCGAAAACTACGAAGAGGTGCTAAAGGGCAAGTACCCGGCCAAGGCACATGCGAAAAAGGTTGCACAATGGATTATTGAGAAGGGTGGAGATAAGAACGGGACGATTTATCTAGAGGCGCAGAAATTGAAGTTGAACGAGGTGTGTGTGATGGTGACTTGAGTCACAACAAAAGCTGATTCATTTGTCTAGGACAACGATGGCGAGGCGCCTTTCCGGTAAGCAATGTACTGGTTGGAGAGTAGCATAGAACTGATTCTTTTAATTCAGTCAGCGACGGTACTTTTTCTATCTCAGCGGATGCGAGCTCCCAGACTCATACCTCGTATACGAGATTGCCACTGAGAAGCTCACGCTCTTCATCCCTCCTATCGAGCCCGACGAGGTCATCTGGTCTGGCCTGCCAATGAGCCCTGAGGAAGCCAAAGCAAAGTACGACATCGACGAATGTCTGACCACCAAGGACGTCAACGCCCACCTTACCAGCCAATCTGAATCCGCCCAATCAACCATCTACGCCATTCCAGAGCAAGTCTCGGATCACGTCACCTTCATTTCTTACAAAGAGAAGGAGTTTGAGCAACTCAAGACCGCTATCGAATACTGCCGTGTTACCAAGTCAGACTACGAAATCGCGCTCATCCGCAAAGCAAACGTCATTTCAACAGCAGCCCACGAGGCCGTCATGAAGGCCGTATCGAAAGCGCAGAACGAATGCGAACTCGAAGCTGTGTTCCTCAAGGCATGTGTAGAACGTAATGCGAAGAACCAAGCCTATCACTCCATCGTCGCAGCTGGTGAACACGCCGCGACGCTGCACTATGTCAACAACGCTGCGCCAATATCGGACCAAAATCTTCTACTACTGGATGCAGGATGTGAGGTTGATTGCTACGCCTCGGATATCACACGCACTTTCCCTGTAAAGGGTAAATTCACAACTGAATCTCTTGCCATCTACAAGATCGTTTTGGACATGCAACACCAGTGTATCAACGCGCTCAAGGCCGGTGTCGTATGGGACCATGTTCACGAGCTTGCTCACAAGATTGCCATCAAGGGGCTTCTGGATTTAGGCATCTTGAAGGGTGATGCAGAGGAACTCTTCAGCAAGAGAATCAGTGTGGCTTTCTTCCCTCACGGCCTGGGTCACTACCTTGGAATGGATACTCACGACTCTGGCGGCGACCCCAACTACGCGGACAAGGATGTCATGTTTAGGTATCTGAGGAAGAGGGGAACTTTGCCTGAACGCAGTGTCATCACCGTTGAGCCTGGTATTTACTTCTGCAAGTTCATTATTGAGCCCTATCTCAAGGACGAGGAGAAGCAGAAGTACATTGATGAGAGTGTACTCGAGAAGTACTGGAGTGTGGGTGGTGTGCGGATCGAAGGTATGTCAATATGACAAGGGGCGTTGAACACATGCTAATGCTCTACAGATAATGTACTTGTGACCAAAGATGGATTTGAGAATCTGACGCCAACGGTAAAGGAGATTGATGACATCACTCAGTTGATCGTATCTGGACAGTAAAGGCTTGTTTGAGATAGCTACGATAATAGTCTACACAAAGAGAGCAACGAACACCGGCAAACGATTGCCACATTTATACAGCTTAGTTTGTCTCTTCTAGCCAGCGATCCATGCTCAAGCAGCGATGCAGTACTGGTACCCAGCCCAAAGGTTGGAGCAATCATCCTTCAGCTTCGAGTTGAGTTGGTGCAGCTTGGCGAAAGCAACCGGTGCAGACTCGCATGTGGCGCCTCCTCCAGGAACATAGTATTTGGTACAGCCATCTGTAGCACCCGTGATGTTGGCGTCGAGGATACCACTATTGCCGCCTTGGACATTGCTGCCTTGCTTCGGCGCTGGCACTAGCTGTTTGTTGTCGGTCTGGTGCTGATCAAGATCGATTTCTTGGTTGCTATTGTTGTTGTTGTTGCTCTCGCGACTTTCTGTCTTGGTGAGTCTAGCGACAGCGTTGCTATCGCAGCTGCTTTCACTAAAAGGCCTGATGAGGCGATTCGCGATATCGGAAGCGTAGCACGCCGTAGCGCTGAGACCCAGGTTTGGATTCGTGATTTGAGAGCCGGAGTTGTAGCGACGCGCCGCTTTGTAGTACTTGCTGTCATCCCTAGTAGTACTAAAGGCATCGAGCGACTCCTTCAGGCTCGTCCTCAATCCTTCTCCGGCAGTGCCCTCGTGGATCATAGCGCGGATCTCGTCAGCGGGGCACGGTGAGGTAGGAACCTGACCGAGAGGATGGCAGGACGCAGTACCCGCGCCTTGCATAAGACCCGGGCTATGTGCGTCGGACTGGGAAGTGGGAGCGCGGACGCAGCCCTTGGACTCTTGCATCATCACGGCGAGGATGAACTCCTTCGGGACGCCGGAGTTGTGTGACTCTGTCTGGATGCTGTCCTTGATGGCCTGTGTTTCTGCGTCGCTGTTGTTGTCGCTCCAGCCGTTGTGCTTGCATGAGCCTTTGATGAAGTTCTGGTTGGCGCTCCTGCTAAAGTTGGTATGTTGTAAGTCGTTTTCTCAATGAGTACATACCAGGCGTCGTCAAAGGACATCCACTCTTTCTGCTTCGGCCACCCAGCGAGCATCGATCCGTCACCACCGAACGTGACGTAGGCAGCTCGTGGGGCTAGAGTAGTAGTAGGTCTTGCGACATGGGTGTGGTGGGGAAACGCATCGCCAAGAGCGATGAGGCTGCTCGCAACGAGAATAGAAACTGCCAGCATAGCCGCTATAGTCGAGTAGTTGTAGGTAGAACGCGGTTGTTGGGAAAGGATCTGGAGCGATAGAATTTGAAAGTATCGGAGAATTGCAGCGACTGAGTAACAGAGAGGAGTCGAGAAGAACGTGTACGGAAATTTAGTCAAGTGAAAGGCTGTCGAAGACCAACAATGGGAACGAACGTTGCAAAGGTACCCACTATTATGATTAGCGATGAGAAGCTCTTCGCTCAGAATTCGTCGTGTTCTTCGGAGAACTCGTGGAAACTTTAGCCTTACGAAGTGAATGTCGCAAACGCCACCCCTCAAATCCCTGCTTGTCATACGTGCCCGTTCCTCGAGGTTGCCAAATGGGGCGATATCGCGCAACGGTACTACATGTAGCTTTCACTTGTCCCTGGGTGACTTGAGATCCGAAAATCCTAGATGAGGTAGGTTTTTCCTAGGTGCGATGTTATGGCGGAGTGCATGGTGAAAGGCTCCAGAACGTAGTGGCATTCATGCTTGTGGTAGATACATAGAAGTCCGTTCTCATGAAGCTGTGGTATACACTGGAGGTTAGACCACATGTACTCTCAGGCTGTTAACGTAGGTCACCTCGAAGACCTCCTGGACAAGCCGAATATTGCGGAGTAGAACATATAGCCCTCAGGGCAGGTCGATGTCGTATTCTGTTACCAGGGTTCACGTATGTCAGGCCAGAAAATGCTGTCTTTTTGCGCCCAAGGAATGTGTGTAGAGTGTTGAGTGAACAGCCATGAGGCGCGGAAACTGAAAGCTGTGGAATGAGAGGCACTATCGATAAGGCCATTTACTTCCCAACGAGCGCATCCTTCATCTCGGGATATTCTCTCCACAAGTTGACCAACGGAAGGAACAGGTTCTTCTGCACCTCTTTTCCTTCTTTTTCAGCTTTTGCCTGTTCTCCAGCCCAAGTCCACATCTGTGCCCACGGAATCCAACTCCAAGCAGCACATTTATGCGGTTCCATCGGCTGTCGAGTCGTCAGCTCTCAATTTTCCACCACAGCCCCAATGTAACAGAGTTCTCACCATAGGTGTCTTGTTCTCCCCAGTGATGGTGCAAGTAACAAAAATCGTTACATAGTGCTTCCCCTCTCCAAAAACATCATTGGTAGCAGTCAGGAATTTGATGTTGCCCACCTCAAGTCCTGTCTCTTCCAATACCTCTCTTGCAGCTGTTTCAGCGAACGACTCGCCGTACTCGAGATGGCCTCCGGGGCATTGCAGTGTTCCCGCGCCGTGGGAACCCGCGCGCTCGCCCATTACGATGTTGCCCGCATTGTCGTGGATAATGACACCCACACCGATCTTGGGACGTTCGGCTTCAGTCATACTGGGCGAGCTTGATGGGTGCTTACTCGCTGCAGATCTCGACTGGATAAATGGATCGCCGAGGTCGTGACCTTCCACGCTGATTGAGGCTGCAGGTGTGAGTCTTCCCAGCCCGGGCGGTCGCTACGCGCTAGCGCCCAGCACTAGCTGGGTTGTCAGGTCTATTATGCTTCCCCGACTGAATCTTCCTCGTCTCATCGCAATACACTATCCACCCATCTCGTGCCGCAACCCTAAGAGTATGACGCTTTTTATCAGTTGCATTTAGCTATAGCTTAGTGGTACGCGTAGAACACGGAAATACTCACCAAAAGCAACGTTCGCGGACATGATTTCCCACCCGCCAGCGAAGAACCTCATTGGCGGCATTTAGTCCGGGCAAACACGATCCCTTTAATCTACAGACACGTAGTCAGAAGATCGCAGTCGAACCCGGTGAGCGGGATTAACAATCACTTTCTAGAAGACCTCTGTAGAGTAATGTTCCAAGTCATGCGTTCATGGCCTCAAGACACGCTAATGTTTCGAAACAAATGAACTGACATGTCGCGCATGGGGACTCGCCTCCGAACTTTCCGGGATAGAGTGGATATAGCTGGAAATTGAGACTGAAGATCAGTGTACAGAGAGGGTCGAGCATTTCAGTATATAATGTGTGCTTCTCGCCATGTCTTCTGGGTATCCACGGACAAGCACTGCAAACCGGCGATACAATGTTCACTTCAACATATGCCCTGGCGGCACTCTTTTCTTTCGCCGCAGCTCAGTCGGTGACCTACCAGGCTGAGGATGCGGTCCTATCTGGAACGACAGTAGGTACCTCGGTAGCCGGCTACACAGGTAAACATTTCTCATGTGCCCTCTCAAGATTCATTGTAGACGCCTAACACCATCCAGGCTCCGGATATGTAGAAGGTTTCGCCGACGCGACCGACAAAGTCACGTTTCAAATCCCCTCCAACATCACCGGTCTATACGATCTCGGTATCATCTACAGCGGCCCCAATGGTGACAAGCAAACCTACGTTGTCCTTAATGGCGGTCCCGCATCGCAAGTCAGCCTGCCAGCTACCACAAAATGGACGACCGTATCGGCGAGACAAGTCCTGTTTGAGGAAAACGGCAACAACACAATCGAGATCCAGAGCAACTGGGGTTACTACCTGATCGACGCCATCACCCTCTCCCCGTCTGCAGAACGAGGCCCACACAACATCACAGCCGTCCCAGTCAACGCGAATGCGAACGCCGACGCAAAGGCCTTGATGAGCTACCTAGGTAGCATCTACGGCAAGAACATCCTATCAGGCCAATACGACCAAGCCTCTCTGGAATGGGTTACGACCAACGTGGGCAAGACACCTGCTATCCTCGGCGTAGACATGATGGACTACACTGAAGGTCGCATTGCCAAGGGCGCGTCCTCCAACGAGACCACCAATGCCCTTGCCTTTGCTGAGAAAGGCGGCATAGTGACTGTTGTGTGGCATTGGAATGCACCAGCTGGTATCTATGACACCGAGGCTCAACCCTGGTACCGCGGCTTCTACACAGAAGCCACCGACTTCAACATCGCGAACGCACTAGTCGATACCACCAACGCGAACTACACCGCACTTATCAAGGACATCGACACCATCGCTGTGCAGCTAAAGAAGCTTCAGGACGCCGGTGTGCCCGTCCTCTGGCGCCCACTGCACGAAGCGGAAGGCGGATGGTTCTGGTGGGGTGCCCAAGGCCCCGAGGCATGCAAGAAACTCTACCACATCCTCTACGAACGCCTGACTGTTCATCACTCCCTCGATAACTTGGTTTGGGTATGGAACTCGGTAGACCCAGAATGGTACCCTGGATCTGATGTTGTGGACATCGTGTCTGCGGATACTTACTCCAAGGGTGACCATGGGCCGATTTCTGCTACATACAACGATCTTATCAAGCTTACGGATGATACCAAGATGATCGCCGCGGCGGAGATTGGCAGTCTGATGGAACCCGAGCAGTTGAAGGCCTACCAGGCGGACTGGGTCTTCTTTGCTGTATGGAGTGGCGAGTATGTTACTGGCGGGGAATGGAACAGCCTGGACATGATGAAGAGGATCTACAGCGATGAGTATGTGTTGACGCTCGATGAGATCCAAGGCTGGAAGAGCGGGAATGCAACGGCTTGAGGTGGATAGAAGTCGATCAGGTGGTTCCATGTTATCTTCTCTGTAAGTATTCAATACGATTACCTTTAAACGCAACAAGCGAGTTTTCTTACACCTGTCACCAATCGATGATGGAAAAAACACGAGAAGCGAATATCGAGAAGGATGGAGTAAGTGAGAGGGTATATTCATTATCATGTCTCGTTGTCATTATGTAGGACATTGATCCCAGTCAATGTCGAAAAAGGTCCGCTCCATGAAGCCACTGCTCTGGGCATTTTTTGATCATCCCCGCTGAAAATTACCGCGCCAAGTTGCATACGCCTGACTACTAAAGCCGTACCGAGTACCTCTCAGAGTTTACCGGCGGATATTCAGCTGCTCTCCTGGACCTTCTTGACGATGGCAACTAGACGGTCGAAGAGGGGCTGTCCCTTCTCGATGCCATTGACCTTGGTGACGACATCCTCAGCGGAGTTCTCCTTGAGGATCTTGGCCAGCTCTGTAGACTCTTCATCGCCCTCGACGTTCTGGAAACGGTAGGCCTGCTCGACGGCGCCGAGGAGGGCATCAACCTTCTCACCATTCTCAGCCAGCTGAGCGGCGGGGCCGATGAAGCGCTCCTTGCGAGAGAGTTTCCGGAGGGGAGCGCGACCGACACGCTCGACGTTGTCCTTGAGAACGGGGTTGGAGATACGCTTGATGATCTGCTCGACGTAATCATTTTGCTCCGCTGTCGTGACACCGTGCTTGGTGACGATCAGGTGGGCAGTCTCCTTGACAGCGTCACGGACGACGTCGTGGAGGTCCTTGTCATGGAGGACCTCGTGGACGTATTGGATCTTGTTCTGGTGTCCGTAGTAGGCGGCAGTGGCGTGGGAGGTGTTGACGGTGAAGAGCTTGCGTTCAATGTAAGGCTCGAGGTCGTCGACGTAGTGGATGCCCTTAACATCCGGCTTCTTCCCACCGTTCTCGAAAGGCTTCTGCTCGACGCACCACTCGTGGAATTTCTCGATGACAACGTCTAGGCCAGCGTTGGGAGGCTGCTGTGGGACAATGCGGTCGATGGCCGAGTTGGCAAAGCGAGCCTTGCTGTCGATGTTCTCCTTGGCCTTGTCACTCAGCTTGCCCTCGATGAACCCCCTCCATGTAGTTGTAGCGTTGATGGCGTTCTCGCAGGCGATGACGGCGATGGGGTAGTCGAGCTTGCGGGCCTCGATGGCCTTGGCAACGGGCTCAGCGACGAACTTGAGAATGTTGGGACCGACAGCGCAGGTAACGACGTCAGCGGTGGCAATTTCGTCGACAACCTTGTCCATCTCGTGCTTGGAGTTGATGGCGCGGTAGTGGTCGATGGTGAACTGGCGCTCGCCGTCATCACCAATCTCGGTGACCTTGTATGTGGGAGTCTTCTGGAGGGACTCAATGATGCTGTCCATGACATCGACGAAGACGACCTCGTAGCCAGAGTTGTGGAGGAACTCGGCGACGAAGCCGCGGCCGATGTTGCCACCGCCGAAGTGTACTGCCTTCTTCTCGTAAGGCATGATGTGTGTTTGGTGGAGGTGTGTTTAGCTAGAGGTTGAGTGTTACTTGGATGTGTTGGGGTTGAAGTGAGGTAGAAGAATTAGGAGAGGTCGGTGAGGAAGAGGGGGTTTTGTTGTTGTGTTGATGGTGGGACAGGAAGGCGCGTTGGCGGGGTATGTGTAGCAGGCGCCGGAGGGATTGGCGGGTTACATGATGCAATTGGACACGACTTACTTGGCCAGAAGCTTCTCTGTGTGGGCGGTGTGCAGGTCAGTCTGGAGGTGCAGTAGGCCGTGGGTGCGAGAGGGGGGGGGGAGCAAGTGGTGTTGATGTTGGGGGCGCCCAGCGCGTTGGGTGAAATGGCTAGAAGAGTCCCCGCAAGGACAGTGACGTTATGTGGACCCGATTGGCTGCTAGATCGAATCGAGGCAGGCACGAACCGAGACACCGTGCAAAAGCAATCCCAAAGGCGTGGGTGATTGACGTGTCGCTTGTCCCAAGGCTGGTAGAGCAGCCCAGCAACGTGAGGTTGAAAACAATATATTAATACCGCAGTGGTAGTGATGCCCAACGTCCTCCATGACAGAGCCTCGCAATGCGGAGCCTTCTCGGCCGTGGAGGCCGCTCCAGATCTTGCAACTCCCAACATCATGCTCCGCCTCGATCGCGCTTTCTATGGTGTGCATGGGGCTGTAAACGCCGTACGTCATAGCAATAGCGTGGACGGTGGCCTTGTGGGGACATCGGTACGTTCTCCCGCCCTTAGTTGCGCCAAGCCCGACATCCTGCGTTGTCCTCAGGGCAGCCCCACCATTGCAACGAGAATCGTGAAAAACTGTGCCACAAATGATCGCGATCGAGTGAAAGTGGGTATCTCGTGATTATAAAGATTTTATAAAAATTCCGACAGTTCGCTGAAGGGTATAGTTTCCGCAGCCCCAGTCTATGCGTGGATAGCCTGTTGCACGTGCGGGTACACGGCTATCATGCGGTGGTAGAGGTCTGGGTGCTCGCGCATCAGTACCTCGGGGTCCCACGCCATGGCGACAAAGATGGTATCGATTCCGCTGCTCAAAGGCGTGGTGAAGATGTTGCCTGAGGCGGATTAGCACGACTTTTGTGAATGTCCTCGGGCCGGCGACTTACAAATTTGAAGGCCAATTAGGAACGAGAATGCTACTACAACTGGCGTGTAGGCGCCATCCGAGTTGTACGCAGGCGAGGTGAAGATAAGGTAGAGGTAGGCCAGGAGTGCGCAAGCATAGGCGATGAAAGTGGCTCCCATGGAAAGCACCGGACCGATCAGACATTCGTTGACGAGCGCATCGATACCACGGTCCTTGATCATCCTACTAGAGTTAGCTTTTATAGTTCCTGACTCCGAGCACCTTCTGTACTTACTTCCAAGTATCTTTCGCAGCAGCGACGTAGCTCTTTCCGTAGAGCGCGATATAGCTGAATGCATATCTGTTTAGGAATTCGACAGCCCAGTTCAAGATGCCAATCAGGCAACCCAAAATGCAGAAGAGGACTGCGCCGACCATGTTGCCGTCGCTGGCTGCATTGCGCTGGGCAGCCGAGCAGATCTGGCGCAAGAATTGGATGATGGCCACAAGCAAACTTCCAAGACTGATGCTGCCAAAGCTGTAGGTGACCGAGCGCTTAAAGGCTCCGCGGGTCGCGCCCTTGGGCATGGAGTTCGGGTTGAAGTACCACGACCCATATACGCCGGAGATGGTAGTATGGATTGTGTTCTTGAGCCATCTGTTGCTATTAGTGGTTGAATGCGTCCAACTGTAGCTACTGGCACTTACTCGGAGATCCAGTACATGGCAAACGTAACGAAGACGAGCAAGCCAATGACTTTGCCATTTCCACAATCACCGACTCCGTTCCTGCAATTCGAATTTGCGTCATTGGGGGTATACTGGACATAGATCGACACCAGAGTGACAGAGTACCATGCGCCCAGTGCGGCGGCAAGCAAGCCTCCTACCAACGATACGATGTAGGTGTGTCCGTACTTCTTCGACACGTCAATGGCGGTCTGCAGCATAAGAACGCTGAAGGGGATCCTGGGAATCCAGCTGATGAAGCAGAAGACGTAGAAGACGCTGAAAATCAGGAAAACTATGCCTCCCGACCAGTACTTCCTGGACAGCATGTAGATCGCCGTGACGAAACCGAAGACGATGTTGAGTATGCCTGTGATCCAGATGAACTGTTTGGTAAACTTGCGCGCAGCCCACATGTACGCATAGCTGAAGACGATGGCTACGCCGAGGACGAACGCGAAGAGGATGATGGTGTTTGAATTGAGAGCGAAGTTGTTCGTGTCGCCGCCATAGATGCCTCCGCTATTGGTTCGCGCTGCATGGCACGTCAGTTTGCATTCTATCGGTGTTGTCTTCACAGGTTGGATGCTTACAATATCCGCGAATGGAAATCGCGCTGACTGCGACATAGCCGAGAAACACTGCTATGAAGAGCAATCCAGCCCACAAGTCGTTGTACTTGGGCTTGTCGAGCTTGAATGTTTGTTCGAAGGTTTGTTTGTTGTCGCTGTAGCCATTCTGTTGATAGCCATCGGGTTGCTGCATTGGCAGCTGTCCTTGAGGCGGCGGCGCATAGTTCTGGCCGTACTGGGGTGGTTGTTGTCCTCCATATGGCTGACCCTTGTATGCGTCTTGCGGTTGCTGGGGCGGCGCACCGCCAGTGTAGTAATCGGCAGCTTCACCTCGTTGCGCCATTGTGACGATGATTGATGACTTTGTTGACGAACGATGAGGGGAAAGGGGAAGACAAAGCAGTAAACACAAGTTTGGGCAGACTAGGGCCGATGATGTATCACGGCAGGTGCTAGTGAATTCCCTTTTGCGACGCGACAGAACCATTGGTGTGGCTGAGGATAGGCAATGCGGCTAGTGCGCTTTCAATGGTCAGCGTCATGTCGACCAGCACAGACGTGCAAGTGCTCCATGTCGTGGCTGCGATCCATTGAGAAACGCCATGTGCGGCCTAGATCGCGCTGCTGGGAAGCTTGTTTGATGGTAACGGCATGCCCAGGTGCTTGCCGGCGATCTTGATTTCAGCGCAATAACTTGTGCATCGCTCTGCGCATCGGTCCACCAACAGCTCCCAACCTTTGCTATGCTCAAGGCAAACGGAACCAACGGCCGACTTTTTGTTACTTCGAAACATCTCTCGCCGGCTTCGCATGCCTTTTGTGACAGCTGTGCGCGTGGCCGAAAGTCCTTGGGAGCCGATCGGCCGTCTTGGGTGTCGCGCATTGTCGCAAGATCACTCCACGGCCTGGCTGAAGATGCCGAATTTCCGGTGCTGCTCTGCGCCTGTCATTGGAGGATGCAAGAGCAGTGCCCCATACCACAAGCACGGCTGGCGACATTTGAGAGTCCAGTGCGGTTATGGGGATGACCGTAATGGATATGGGTAATGGCTGATCAGCAGATATCTACACATGTACATTTTTCGCGTCCGACATACTCTTCGTCGTCACTAGGGGGTGGGGAAATTTGCCGCAAAACGAGCCTACTGCTACAGGTCGTACTACATACCTAGGTAGAAGTATACATTACCTTGTGTCTTGTTAGCCTGATAACACAACCCAACGCAAATGCCTTTGGCGCAAGTGCTTAGTGTGACGCGTGCTTGTTCACCCTCGGGTGTCGTTGCCAGCCTTCGTCTTCTCACCATCAACCGTCTTTTCTCTCTCTGCATTCTCTCTCTCTTTCCGGTGCGCCCAAACGTAGAAGAACGGATATACCGTCTCTGGCAAAAGGGTGGTAATCATCCCGCCAATACTCCACCAGTTCCCAACGTATGACCAGTTTTCCGGTACATTGACATATCGCCAGATGAATACCAAGAACGCCGTGATACACCCCAGGTATCTCGTGATCCTGGATTTGTTAGTACCAAAGCCCTGTCATCCAAGACCCCTCTTCGCCCCGCTTGGGAAGAAGACAGTCCATCACCAGAATGAGACTCAACGTACCATATCTCGAGACTCTGTCCCTTGGTATCCTGTCGCTGGACCAGGTACAAAATCTGTCCCCACCCAATCGGCAATTCCAAATACAACCCCGTAAAGAATGCTGTCTTTTGCTCTCTCTCATCCGGCCACACCTGCCCGACCCACCACAAGAACGCCATCCAAGCCGGTACCTGCCATAGCAACTTCACGACAGTCCTCCTCCTTTCATCTGACTTGTACGCATACTTGAGCGCCACCGTAACGAACGTAATATCGAACAAGAACCACACAAAGAAGCAAGCCCGTTGGAATGTCGTAGTGGTACAAATATATGCGTAGTAAATCTCATATGCCATGGTTGCAGAAAGAAACTGTACTGTCCCGGCTAGGTAACGATCTGAATACGTCCGGATAGTGTAGAACATGTAGCAGAGTGTGTAGAGGATGCCGCAGGCTATGATTAGGAAGTCGGTTATGAAGAAGTAGGATTCCGGGGGTTCGAGGGCGACGTCAACGGATTGGGGTATCAGGTGGTAGGACGACCACTCCCGAGATATTTCGAACGGCATATTGAACTAGATCTGCGTTCTGGTAACGGCGACGGTTGCAAGATCGAGTACGCTGTGGTATTGCAGTGATAATAGGAAGATAGGACGAACGGTGGCGGCCCAAATAGGAAGAGATAGCAAAAGGATGAAAGGAACAGTCACGACGCGAAGATGTGGATTTACTCTCTTACTAAATTCAGAAAACACTGGGTCACGCCTACGTCTCAAAGATGAAGTAAACGCTGACGTGCCAAGCTTCCGTCGTGTTCCGAGCAAGGCGTACTTCGCAGGTTGTGGATCCGGAGGCCTAAAGTGCACCTTCCGCGTATGCCGACTCCGCCTCCGCCGCGTAGCAAGTCCCCATGACCTCTCACCCTTCTGCGCGAAGGAGCAACTGCTGTCTACGCAACGCTCTTGTCGCGCGACTAGTTTCGTACCTAGGTAGCTTAGCTCATGAAGCTTGGCTCGTTCGTTCTTTGTAAACTAACTTTTGTGATTTATGTTGATGTGTAAATGTACTAGCAAAGGATAGTGTTTGGCAAGAAAGCGAATCGATCCGGCTCCCTTGATAATTGGTCGCTTCGGCAGCTTGTTGGAAACATAACGAGGATGAGACTTCTCACTTGCGTAACGATCACCATTCGGTTCACCCAGACGTACGCGTCGGATAAACTCGAATGAAGAAGACGACATGTTAATGCGCTCCCAGATACCCCTCCTCACAGTCAGTCTCCTTGATCAGGTCAGAACCAGCGCCCGCTTACAGTATGAATTCTCCATCAATTTTCTCTCACCTACGAAAGTTGTCGTAATAAATCGTTTTGTCACTTAAGTGGTGGTTGAACTGCATCGTGTGTTGCCAAGATAAGATATCGAGTACCTAGGCGCGAATGTTGCGATTGAGGGGAAGTATAATGGGCTCCAATGATGTAGATAGATGCAGCGAGGGATCAAAACAACTAACCCAACGCAAGATACGTTACTCGTTATAGACTTCGGACCCAACTACATATTCAACGCCAAAAAGACATAGATTTCCTAGCGAACCTCCATGGGTAATCGCTCAAGCGTCGATAACTGGAGGGATTTGGGCGGTAAGTACGGTGCTGCATTCTCAAATGTGAACTGACTTGACTGTCTGAGGTTGCGGTAAAACGGTAAGGGTGTGGCGTATTGAGCATCATACATAAGGAATGGCCGGTACATGGATATTGGAGATGGGTATTTGGAGTCCATTATGCAGTTGAGGTAGAAGAAAAACCAATCCTCAGTCGCAACTGTCGCAGATTTGAAGAGTAATAGTAGGGAGTGGTACGCTCAGAAAGTGGAGAAGATACTAACCTTGATTCGTCTGTGCACACACACTGGTAGCCGAGGACTGGTCCAAGGCATTTGCTGTGTGTGGCACTAACAACTGATGATTCTGGGATTGATGTGTGGCCCAGGATATGTGTTTAGCTCTGTCGCTACTCAGGTAGAAGACAGTGTGCGCCTCCGGGATCTGTATCGGTCAATAGAACAGGTGACAGTGTACTACTTAACGAAGCCTGACAAGACATCAGCATGGAGAGAAAACGCAGTGAGATCAGACAGAGAAAATCTCGGAGTATCGCTCATGACCTTTGAGCTAAAACAGTAAAAATACTAGCGGATATGGGTATATGGTACGCAGAAACCATTTTGATATGCCACCTATGCGCCATCCGATGCGGCATATAGTGACCCTGTGGCCCTCTTCACCATTGATTGCATCACGTCTTGTAATCATCAAATAACAGCTGGCAGAAACGAACCCTCCAGAAATTCCCACTTTCAACCTCTCTTGGGTCTAGGGCTCTTTGAGGGTCTTGGGCTCCTAGGCACCAGACCTTCACCCTGTTCCTTCATCTTGTCCATAGCCTCTTGAACTTGCTGTTGTTTCTTCGAGAGATGGTCATAGCGCTTCTCAACTTCCGCCTCAAACTCCTGCGCCAGCTTACGCTTCTTTTGCCTTGCCTGCTTTGTGCGCTGGATAATGTCCTGAAATTGATCGAGGAACCAGTCACCAGCATCCTCCCACTCGGTGGTAGGTAGAGAGCGGAAGAACTGGGTTTGCTGACCCATATCTAGGTTCTTTTGTACCAACGGCAGGCGTTCAACTAAAGGCTTCTGGAGCTCTTCATCGGCGAGCATCGGTGGTGGAGCACGAGGATCAAGATCGAAGGGTTCGTCCTTGAGCTCCTTGTATTTCATCTTCAGCAGCGTCTTCTGATCGTAGTCTTCATGTGAAACATCCTCGAGCCCTTCAACTCGAGTTTGTTCGATTGGTTGCTTCTGTACGATGGGCTCTTGAATAGCGGGTACTGGCGGCGGGCACCTGAGAGGCGCAGGTGGTCCAATCGAGAGAGTGTTCTGATTGGGCGGGATCTGCATTTGAGGACCAAAGGCTTCTTGGGTAGATTTTTGCTGAGATCTGCTGCGCTGGGCATATGTACCAGAGTAGGGGTTCGAGTGCACCGGGAAACTAGCAGTGGGGTGAAGTTTGTTCCGATTATTAGGTTGTTGCTGGCTGACAAGTGGACTGGTGGAAGCATGTCGCTCGATGTTTTGGCTTCCACCTTGCAAAGTAGGTGGTGCAGCGCGCGACTCGTCGCGAATTTGTGCACTATGTTGAAAATACGGCGATGGTTTCGGCATTCTGTGGCTGGAAACCGGCATGTTCTGGCTTTGCTGTTGTGGCGGAAGCTGGGAGGCCACCATACTCACAGTTTGATTGTTGACATTCTGGCGTTGAGGTGACGGAGACACGGGACTACCGCCTTCGTGAAAGTGGGAAGCCGCTTCCTGCTTAACTTCCCACTCGGACAGTTCGCCGTTGGTGGTACTAGGGTATGAGTCGCCATCAACGGTTGGGAGTCCTCTGAGCTCCGCCTGTTGCAGGAACGAAATCTTGTCAGCGTAGGAGAGGTTGCCAAGGTTCCCCTGGTGAAAATATTCCTCGTCTTCTTGTGTCAGTTTGTAGCCATGGTAGTAATACGGATATTGCGGCTCTTCTGGTCTGTCTCCATCTGCTTCGTCTTCATCTTCCCCTTCTGAGCTCTCTTCGTCATCCACAACCTGACCTTGCTGCTGATGGTGTGGCTCTTTCTGCTGGCTATCCTCGACCTGCACAACCGATTGATACACGGTAGTGTCGATACTCTCTGCATCCGTGTCGTAGGGATCACGTTTCTGACTTTGACCTAGGCCTGACTGTCGACGTGGAAGGGGTTGCTGCAACGAAGCCGAACTGTTTTGCGCATTGGTAGAACCGCGCACTTGGGTACCAGAAGGCACTTGGGATTGCATACGAGGATGTCCGTTCTTCACGGGTACCCTCGCGCTTGCAGCATTGGCTTGCCGGTCGGGCTTGCCTTGAGACGGGCCATTGGAAGGACTGCCTGTCCTCCCATGGACGAACCGGTCCATGATGGCAAGTGATCACAGCAACACGATGCTATTGTACTTACTGCTTCGTATGCTGAATGTGAGTTGAAGGGAAGGTTTCGCGTTATGGGCTAAGAAAGTGAGTGATGCAGGTGAAGCTTGAATGGGAAAGCGCGTCAACAAGACGCGCTAGCTAAATTCGGATAGGCCTCGGTTGGCCGAAATGAGCCTAGCACCGCGATGACGATATCTTATCTCTGGATGCTGTTGTTGCTCCCTTCGCCCATGCTTGACGGCTCTCGCTCGCGGAACACTGTGACTACAGGTCTCAAAGCGATCTCAGTACGATCTTAGGGATCGAGATGGGCGAATGCTATCTTTACAGACTCCCCAATGAGGTTTGCTGTCCTGTAATGCTAGCATCGCCATCAAGATGCTGATCATCACAGTTGCTCCTACATCTCCTCACCCCCATACCAACACCGGAGCTTCTGAAATTGACCACGATATCGCACCGTATATACACGCTCATTCTACGTATCCTACACAACCGACTTACGGCAGCTGCCGAGTTACACTCGCACTCGATGCTGCTCGAGTGTTTCCACCCTTCCGCGAAGCTCACCGAGCCACCGTATTTTTGTACATACAGATGCACCGATGGCTTGACACGATATGGTGAGACCGATTCGAGCACGAAGGAGGTTGATAGACTAGGTGAAATGTACCATATGTACTCGCGCTTCAGGCCACATAGACGCAATCTCGAAGCGGGCGGGAGGAGAGTGAAGCCAAGACCTGGAGATGTACCTGGCAGTCGCACCTTTCCAGGGGCAGTGCAGGAGAAGTACGAAGGCGAAACAGTCAAGCAGACCCTCGGCTTGGAAGCGCATGAACTCTTCACACAGCTGGTTGCGCAAACCAATCTGGTCAAGATTGGTTCTCACAACCTCTTCACTAATTTCGTTGATATCGAGGAAGGTGTGCTGAGGGTATGGAGAGAGTGGCTACGCGACATTGCGGTGAAAAGCTCGACAACCAACACGGAAGTGCCAGTTGAGACCGTTGAGGAGATAGGTAAGGGGAAACAGGTCGTAAGAGGAGTAGAAGAAGAAGAGATGGCGGACTTGGAAGACCCGCGCATTTTGTGGGTTAGCCCAAGGAAGGATAGCGGTATACGTTTCAATGTAAGGGAGAGGAAACTTCGAAGGGACGCACCGATCCTTATCAGCACGGATGAGGATATGCCCGTTACTTACGACATCGAGCTTGACGGTAAGTCGTCGTGTCCTCCTTGGTGTTAAGTCGGTCGCTGATATCTGACAGAGCTCCTCATAAGAACATCGCATCTGCTCTTAATGCTTGAAAAGTCCATGTTGCAGGAGGACAATTCATCTGGCAAAGCAGTTGTCTTCGGGTCTTTCGGATAGTTCAGCCAATTTCAACGAGTTGAAAAGTATAGCACTGCTCTTCACTCTTCTTCTTGCTGCTAAAACATCTCTGCTTGCGTGATGCAATGCTCATTCTTGTTCCTACAATGTAATAGCTCGTTCGCGATTTCTGATCTTATCCCAATTTTCGCTCTCTCTCTCTCTCTCTCTCTCTCTCTCTCTCTCTCTCTCTCTCTCTCTCTCTCTCTCTCTCTCTCTCTCTCTCTCTACTGTATCTACATAAGAGCGTCACTCTTTTTCTACGACACTTTCTCTACAACATCGATGTGGATACCTCTACAGAGTCGGTATGTGCTCCTGTCTAACACGCCGCGGCTCCACGACAGGTGGGCACTTGCCGCAACTGCAAGCGCTTTTCTGCTGTCTGCTCTACTCTGCTACGAAGGAGCTGGTTTCTATTAAGTTATAACCTTGATACTAAAACTTACCCTAAAGGTATACAAACGTGTTTGCGTTAGATAACTATTAAAAAAGTCATAGTGTATACCTTTAGGGTAGGTATTAGGTAGAACTGGGAAAATCAAGTTCACCAACAACCAGCGCACAACGGTCAAACGCCTAAGCTTTCCCCCCCGAGGCCTTTAGCCGAAACCGGAGCTCTTTCCTTGCGGATATCCAGAGGAAGTACGCTTTTCGAGAAAGACCAATTGATTTCAGCGTTATCAAGCTGTACAGCAATCCCATTTTATCTATGTTCTATGTTTGATAATTATAGCCGAGGATTTTCTTTTCAAAATGGAAAGGATGGAAAGATCAGCAAAAACGAACCACAACCCCGACGGTTCGCAAAAACAAACATGACTTATGACCTCGAGGCGATTTGAACGCCTAACCTTCAGGAAGCTCCAGGTGGTACTGGAATCTGACGCGCTACCATTGCGCCACGAAGCCTGATTGGATGAAAGAACTCAACAAACGATATGTATATGTACTTGGCAACAACACATCAGAATCAGTGAAGGATTCCATGCTCATTGCAACGTTCCGTCCTTTGAGTTCAGTCTCAGACGCAGTTGGATCCACCATCAAAAAGACCACGTTTCCAGTTCGAATAATCTACATACGCTAATCCTACCACGTCCTTAGTACCATGCAACGCCTTTCTACCCCACCTGGCCTCTGATCCTCATGCATCCCCAAAAACCTAGACCCCAGTATCTCAAGTTCGCCAAACCATTCTGCAACCCAACTCTACTATCACACCACCAGCAAAAACGGTGTCTCGCCGTGCTACGTGCGCAGCGGAAAAACATCTGAGCTGTTTTTCCTCTTCCTTTTTATTTATTTAGGATTTCTTCTCTTACAATTAGATTTGGAATGCGCTGGTTGTACATTAACAGAACAAAGATCAACATTTGGCAATATGACATAACGCAAGACATGAGCTTTGTACTTGATTGTTCTTGACGCTACACATAAGTAAAAGGTCCCACCATGATATGGCTGATGAATCTATGATGGATAGGCGTGGGTATCTAAACGTAAGATGATTGGGACGCAGCGCGGTAGCCAGAATGCGACCATGCGTCGCATGTGGTGTGGTGTTCTCCATATTCCCTCAACGCCGAGAATCATCCTACACAAACTCGCCCTAAACGACCCCGGAATCGTTTTGCCATGCAATGCGCTTCGGCTTTGTGATACCTGCTTGCTGACGGTCCGTTGCCAGCTCATCTACCACCAACGCCGTAAAGATCATAGCACACTTTCGTGTTGAGCCATGACATGTCGGAGACATGTATAAACCTGGCACAGCCGGAAACGGGTTGGCCTGCTAGTCTTGGGCGGTCTCAATCTGGGCGTATTCCTGCCAGTGACCATCAGCAGCCTTCTTCCAGGTGCGGATACTGGCATCATCCCCAGTAGTGACGAGAAGATCACCTTTGATGGTTGTTAGCTATGGCTGTACATGTTTAGTAGGACCGACTCACCCATCTGCGAGAACGTGACACGCCAAACTGCTCCGTGATGATTGGTCAGCTGATCCGTCAGCTCAGCCTTCTGCTTGATGCGACCGGGATACTGCTCGTTCTCCAGAGATGCGTCAGGTGTCTTCGAAGCTCCGGCCAGTCCAGCTCCTATGCCAGACGGCGCGTTCTGTCGATGGCCTCGCGGAGAAACTGATGGTGGAGCCGAAGAGGATGCTGCTCCAGATGCAGCGTTCTTGTCACCGTTCTGCGTACGAAGCTCGTAGATGCGAATAGCCCCGTCTTTGCTAGCTGTAGCCAAGATATCGTAGCCTCGCATCGACCCGTTAGCCCAAGCCAAGTCTCGAATGATTTGGCGCGCACCCTCGAGCTTCGCAACCTGGAAGAAGCGCTTGGCTTTATCGGTACGAAAGACCAGGACATCCTTCATAGCGGCAACAGCGAGAGAAAGCGACTTGCGGTCGAGGCCTGCCGTGATGGCGGTCCAGCAAGGCAGTTTCTCCTTGTGGAAGACGACCTTGAAACCCACCTCCTCTTGGCGCTCGGGAGGATTGTTCTCAGAGACCCAACGCTCTGCTAGAATAGTCCACTCATGCAGGTTGTTCTGGTCCTGAGGCTCATACACGGTGAGATAGCCGTCGCGTGTGATGAGCGCGAGCCAAGTCTCCTGCATAATGTTCTTGAAGTCCAAGGACATGAAGGGAGCGTTGGTCAACGACTGGAGGTTGTAGATCAGCTTGAAGCGATTGCCAGACATGGCTACCTCAGTCGCGTCCTCTTGCCAGATCTTGCAGTGGCCATCTTCACCGATGCTGCCGACGACCTCACCCGTGAACGGGCCGTTCCACTTGATCTAACATCAAATTAGCGACGATTCACAAAGGTGGCAAAACGAAATGCAGGCAACCGAAAGGAGATATGCGGCTGAAGATTAGATAACTTACATCAATGATCTCAGCATTGTGAGCTTTCCAGCTCTCGACGAGGATCCACGAATCGTCCTTCTTGTCCCAGACCTTGGCACGATGATCTGAGCTTGCCGTGACCATGCGCGTGCCGAAGTAGTTGAAGTCGACAGCGAGTACGAGGTCCTGGTGGCCATGCGAGAAGGCCTGGAAGCTCTGTGCTGCAGCCATCTTGGCGTAGACGCGATGTGCACCTACAAAGGTCACCTCCAGGTGGTCAACGACGCGCTGCTCAACGCTGCCTGTGCTACCGTCGGCACAAGGCTCTTGAATCAGCGGGGCGAATAGGTCTGCGTGCTCGATCTCATCTTCGAGCGCGACGGCGATGTTGAGCTCCGGCTTGCGTGCACGCGACCGTGCTTCGTCTTTGGTGGGGCTAAGGGACGACGAATCGCTCACCGCAGCCGACGGCAGACGGGACGCAGTTAGTTGTCGAAGGAAGTTTGGTGACGCAAGGTGAGTGCTCACGGCTTTCAGACCGTCCAAGAGATGATCGGTCCTTACCGGGGCGCCTGCGTTGTTGTTGGCGGTCATGTTTGACGCCAATGTTCGTGGATCTATCGTATCGGGTTAGCAGAGCAGGAAGAAGCCGAAACAACACCTTGCCAGAATCTCTACTCACTAAACACCGCAATCACAACTCCGTGCAGATCGTGCTGCTCTTCTCGTCTCTCACTCACGTTGTGCGCTTTTCGGGTTTGTCTCAGAGGTTTGTGGATCTGTCTACAGGCTTTCTCTGTCAGTCTCAAGTTCGGTTCGGACACTTCACGCAAAATCAGGCTCCGGAATCAGACAAAGAGGTTGTGACTGGGGAAAGCGACGAATTCTGTTGGTGTTGTCGTGAGGAGGTTGCGCGACCGTTGTTGACATCGTCGCGACAGCAAACGGCTGGGCGGAGTCAACAACTACAGGCGTCCACGTGCCAAGATCCGCCGTCACCACGACATAAAACGCAATCATGGTCACCATGACGAGTGCGCTGTCATCAACGGAGTCACTTTCACTACTCTCATTGTCTCTTGGCTGTGTTGGGGTGCTGGCCAACACTCTTCACGGTGATGGTGAGCCGCTCGTTGCGTCAATAGCGCTCAGTGGTCTGGCATTCGCATTCTGCTATGCCTTGATACGATGGCTTGGGAATGCTTTCATGAAGCGTGGCTTCAAGGGGCGAGATCTCTGCAAGCTCAAGCAGATGGAGATGTAAGTGCCACCTGTTACGGTCAGCATGGCGATTAACTAACGGCAACAGCCCTGAGATGATGGGAGCGGTATGTGCGATGGTGTACCTTTTCGTCCTGATTTTCTTTATACCATGGCCATTCTACAAGGATATTGTAGTCGCGACATCAGGGGGCGGCAATAGGGACATTATAAAGGAACTGGAGCTGATCGAGACCGGGAGGCTACTACACAAGTTCCCCCACAACAAGCTTGCATCTTACCTCTCCGCAATTCTCTCCCTTCAGTCTATTGTACTGCTCGGAATCGGTGACGACCTGTTCGACATAAGATGGCGACACAAGGTGCTCATCCCAGCTTTCGCAGTCATTCCCATGCTCGTGGTCTACTTTGTCGATTTTGGCGTCACCCAGATGGTTGTCCCCGTACCACTGAGACCCTACTTGGGCGAACTCTTTGACCTAGGTATGCATCTACATGAAGCGTGGTTGTTGAATGGGGTGCTGATACATGTCTAGGCTGGCTGTACTACGTCTACATGGCGCTCATGTCCATCTTCTCCTCGAACAGCATCAACATTCTGGCGGGTATCAACGGTATCGAAGTGGCACAGTCTATAGTCATCGCAGTCCTGATTGTTGGCAACGACGTCCTCTATCTCTCACCGTTTACGACGTACCCACATCCAGCAACAGACTCGCATCTGTTCTCGTTGTACCTACTACTACCGTTTATTGGTGTTTCGTTGGCTCTACTGATGCACAACTGGTATCCGGCGAAGGTGTTTGTGGGCGACACTTACTGCTATTTTGCGGGCATGGTATTCGCTGTAGTCGCCATCCTCGGTCACTTCAGTAAAACGCTGATATTACTACTCATACCACAAGCGTTCAACTTCGTCTACTCGGCACCCCAGCTCTTCCATCTCGTACCATGTCCCCGACATCGGCTTCCGCATTTCAACGCACGGACAGGACTACTGGAGCCATCGCGCGTCGAGTTTACCAAACCATTACGACGACCGATAGCGGAGAGCCTCAAGTTACTGCACCGGCTTCGGATGCTTGATGTTGAGATGGATGCGAAGGGGCAGGTGGTCTCCTCGAGCAACTTTACACTAATCAACTTATGGCTAGTGTGGTTCGGTCCAATGCGGGAAGACCGCTTGGCCATGGGCTTGCTCGCATTCCAGTTTGCGATTGGACTTCTGGGGCTGTTTGTGCGGCATCGCATGGCGCTGCTCATCTTCACGGCGGACAACCTGTAGATGTATGGGTGTGTGTATACAGAGTGATGGGTGCATTGTATTACGGAACATGTAAACTATTCAGAAGGCGTCGTCTGCTCAAGTAGCAGTGGTGAACATAATATTTGAATGGCATATATCACATAAGATCGGTCGGCAATATCCAGATGCCGGGTAGATATGTGACTTTGGCGCATCCTGCTAACCGTGCTCCGATAGGTTTGAAGATAGAGTAGGAGTACTGATCCTATCGAAGGATTGCTGTCAAAAGAAGCAATTTGCTCGCCTATCAGGATTGCTTCCTTTCTCCTTCCAATTCACCGCCTCCCAGGAACATATACACCTTATGTCAAGTTCCGTGTCCAACATTACAACGCGTGGGTGAACATGTGTGCTAGCCAGGGCAACGTCAGCAGTCGTGGAATCATGCTCATCAAACGTCAAATCGGAGGGCCGGGAAATTGGCTGACTTTTTGCAGATGGCTCGGGAGGCGGTGCTCGGACCTCGTCACACGTGAACGTCGTCATCGGTCGCGGAAACAGTGCCTAGAGTAGCTCTCGCAGCGCCAGGCGAGATGCGCGGCAAGGTTTCCTGCAGCTTTAATAGCTCAAGATCAGCATTGTGAATTGGCACCCACTAGATAGTGAAATATCGCAGCCCGACAGCGGTGGAGGCCGAGGCGGTCCGTCATCAGTTGCGGCGTGATTGGCGGCTGTGCCCCTCTTGTCGTCGACTCCGAACATCGGCCGGCATCTTTTTGTGCCTCGTTCGCCTTCCCGCGATTTGAGTTCCCACATGCGCCTCATTTAAGCCGAGACCTGCCCTTGCCCAGTGTCTCTTACGTCTATTGCTCATCCTCAACTTTCCAGCGCTCGAATTAGACTTGTTGTGCTACCAATACTCCTTATACACAAAATGCCGTCTGCTGTGAAACCGCCGCAGACCCTGTACGACAAGGTGTTCGAGGACCACATCGTCGAAGAAAAGGAGGATGGCACAATCCTACTGTACATTGGTACGTCCGGCGCCGTGTTGTCTTTTTGTTCTGCACTGACAGTTGCGAAGACAGACATCTTGTTCACGAAGTGACATCACCAGTAGGCAGATATTTCGCAACTTCGGTGCACGCGCTTACACGGCTATAGCAAGCTTTTGAGGGCCTCCGAAATGCTGGTCGCCGAGTACGAAGACCAGACTGCACCCTCGCCACAGTAGACCACGTATGTTCTCAGGACGCATCTCGCGGACTCCTTCAGCAACTAACGACAGCAGAACATCCCTACCGCCTCGCGGAAAAACCTCACCACGACCGAGAAGTTCATCGAAGAGACCGACTCGCGGTTACAATGCATGACTCTCGAGGAGAACGTCAAGGCCTTCGACCTTACATACTTCGGCCTCGACGATAAGAGGCAGGGCATCGTGCACATTATCGGACCTGAACAGGGCTTTACGCTGCCCGGAACTACAGTCGTATGCGGTGACAGCCACACTTCCACACACGGTGCTTTCGGCGCCCTCGCCTTCGGTATCGGTACCAGCGAGGTTGAACACGTCTTGGCTACCCAGACCATCATCACACAACGGAGCAAGAACATGAAGGTTCAGGTCGACGGAGAGCTCGGACCTGGTGTTGGCAGCAAGGACATTATCCTGCACGTCATTGGCAAGATTGGCACAGCTGGAGGAACTGGTGCTGTTATTGAATTCTGTGGTTCGGCTATCCGCGGCTTGAGCATGGAGGCACGTATGTCGATTTGCAACATGTCAATCGAGGGCGGCGCACGAGCTGGTATGATCGCGCCCGATCAGATTACTATTGATTACCTCAAGGGAAAGCCTCTCGCACCCAAGGTTGACAGTCCGGAGTGGAAGAAGGCCTGCAACTACTGGCTGGGCCTCAAGTCGGACGAGGGCGCCAAATACGACATTGAGGTCTTGATCGACGCAAAGGACATTGCCCCTACAGTTTCCTGGGGTACCTCGCCTCAGGATGTTATTCCGATCACTGGTGTAGTACCTGGGCCCGACGACTTCGAGGATGAAACCAAGAAGCTGGCATGCGAGCGCGCTCTGAAGTACATGGGTCTAACTGCTGGCACCCCAATGCAGGAGATCCCGCTCGACAAGATCTTCATCGGATCCTGCACAAATGCTCGCATTGAGGATCTGCGGTCAGCCGCCCATATTGTCGAGGGAAAGAAGGTGGCTTCCAACATCAAGCGTGCCATGATCGTCCCCGGTTCTGGTCTGGTCAAGAAGCAGGCAGAGGCAGAAGGTCTCGACAAGATCTTCAGCGATGCTGGATTCGAGTGGCGAGAAGCTGGATGCTCAATGTGCCTGGGCATGAACCCTGACATCCTGTCCCCTGGCGAGCGATGCGCCTCAACCTCGAACCGAAACTTCGAGGGCCGACAGGGTGCTGGCGGTCGAACTCATCTCATGTCGCCTGCTATGGCTGCCGCCGCCGCCATCGTAGGTAACCTTGCAGACGTGCGGAAGCTCGCCCCACAGGCTCCGGCACAAGCCAAGGGCTCACCGAAGATTGAGCTTGATGCGCAAGTAGAGCCTCCTAGCAGCGATGAAGAGTTTGAAAAGATCATGGACCTCCCTAGCTCCGGACCTCAGCACACAGCCTCAAACACTGGCAGCACGGGTGGCGCCTCAGCTGGTATGCCCAAGTTCGAGACCCTTCGCGGATACGCAGCACTCATGGACGTAGCGAACATCGACACAGACGCTATTATCCCCAAGCAGTTCCTTAAGACCATCAAGCGCTCTGGTCTCGGCAGTGCTCTCTTCCACGCCTGGCGCTACGAAGCCGGCAGTGAGAAGGAGGACCCATCCTTTGTACTGAACAAGGAGCCTTACCGCAATTCAAGGATCCTAGTATGCACAGGACCCAACTTTGGTTGCGGCTCAAGTCGTGAGCACGCACCCTGGGCGCTCCTCGACTTTGGCATCAAATGTATCATCGCACCCTCATTTGGTGACATTTTCTTCAATAACACCTTCAAGAACGGCATGCTTCCCATTCGCATCGAAGACAAGGCTGTCCTGCAACGCGTCGCCGATGAAGCCAAGGCTGGCAAGGAAATCGAAGTCGACCTTCCTAACCAAGTCATCCGCGCTGCCGACGGAACTGAACTTGCCAAGTTCGACGTTGAGGAGTTCAGGAAACACTGCCTTGTTAACGGACTGGATGACATTGGTCTGACCATGGCCAATGTCGACAAGATCGAGAAGCATGAGCAGAAGCGCACAGCTGTCTGGCCTTGGCTGGATGGAAGTGGCTTCCTGAAGCGACATGGACGCGGACCAGTCAAGGTGCAGGCGCAACCCGTGCCCAAGACTAACCGCGGAGAGGAGATTACCGAGCCACTGGAGTGGTGAACGCGGTATACAGCAGAGAGGAGAAAAGTTATGACTTAGGTCTATCTATCTGGAGTTTTGTGTGTATCTGGCGAGCGGCTGCTCTGCGGGTTCTGGACAGGGTGTATCTAATTAGGATTGAGATATTACGGATTTCAATGACATATACGAATGAATGACTGTCAAGACCGATTGTAAAGCATTTGAGTGGTTTGAGGATCTTGCTATAATATCTTGAACTTGTTCTTCCGTCAAATCTAGTATACGCGAAACCAGCTTTTGGGAGGTATACACCGCGCGCTATGCCAACCAATGCATAGTGCTCCAACGCCTAAACACCCAGGGGCCCCAATATAGACTCCCGTTACATATCGATACAAACTCTCTACTAGCAAGACGCGCGTAGTACAGTGATCTATCGTCCTTGCTGCCCAGCCAAACCAGGCCCATCTCTGGTCCAGCCTCCCTTGCGCATACCCTCTTCGATCCTGCCCCAAATCCTCTCTACAACTTCCCGATCCCTCCACCTGCCCTTTTCGCTGCCGGTCCACTTGTCCACGCCCACGGGTAGCACACCCCTGCCCAACTGCTTGACCGTCTCCGGCGGCTCTTCCGAGCTCCAGCCTACAAAGATGCCCGGGTAGTTTGCAAACAACTCAGCTGGCTGGGTGTACTTGTAGCTCTTGAACTGCCAGAGCTGACCTGTAGTGAAGATGGCTACTACACGGCTCCAGTATGTGGGTTTGAAACTGGCGGTCGAATCGACGCAGATGAAGGTCAGGGGCTGCGAGGAGATGGTGGGGAGGAGACGTTGGATTTGGATCATGTTTGCTGAGGCGGATGTGCTGGACGCGTCTGTGGTGTTGGGCGGGACGAAGACGCCGTCGCTTAGGAAGGTCTTTGCGTTGGAGGTGCGCAGGAGGGAGGAGGCGGATGGGGAGAGGAGGATGATGGGTTGTAGACGGCGTTGGGGGCGCTTTTGGAGGTTTGCGACGAGGGCAGGCTGGGGCGCAGGGATTTTGTTGGCGTCGGGGCGTGAGCGGAGGAATGTACTGGCGATCTTGCGGTAAGGTGAGAAGTCCTGGCATGTGTTAGTGTGATGTAGTCATGGATGCAGCAACTTCCTGGGAGATACGCACGACGTTCTTGGATCCCCTCAACACGCTGTTGTGGTCTCCCATCTTCCGCTCCCCATCGTAGATTTGTAGTAGTCGCGCATCCACCATCTTGCCCCCGCTCCCTACTTTGGCGCCTCTCCCCCCATCGACCGGAACGCCCTTCCCAGCTGCAATAGCTGCCGCGTCACCAGCGGCTGCAGCCAGCGCGCCTTCCTCTACAGGAGCGATGCTATCACTGCTCTCCGTCTCTCCGCTCAACCAGGCAATGAGCTCAATCTTCTGCGCAAACGTCAGATTCTGCACACTCCCTCCCGCGCCACTCGGTAGCTCCTCGTTGAGCGCCTGGACAGCGGCGAAGTAGTCGGTAACAGAAGCGTCCTTGTTCAACCACGCGAAGTAGCAGCTGCGCAAGTCAACCGCCTTGCCATCTGGCGCGAATCGCGTGGGCGTGCTCAGCGCAAACACCCTGTGGTCGCCCGAGTCGGTGTTGAAGGATACGTGTGTTGCGAGGGCGAGATCGGTGACGGTGTCGGCAGGTGTGGGTTCGGCGCTCGTGGTGAGGATGGGCGTTGCACTGGCTTTGATGCTCAGGCGGAGGTTGTAGAGCGCGTCTGCGACTTCGGCTTCTGCTGCGGCCATTTTGAAGCAATTGGCGCGTCGTGCGCGTGTGACGAGGCTGGAGACTGGGGGGTGGCGGCTCTTTGGCGTTGATGCTGCTGGAGCCCGAGGTCGCGACTATGCGATTGCACTTTCCGGCGAGCATGCCGGGGTTTCTCCGATTGGAACGTGCCTCGGCCTTCTGTTCGTGTTTCCACTCCACGAACATGCACGTGTGTGTAGCTTTAGGAACTCGTGTATACTACGCCCAGGCTCACTCGTTCTTCGGGCTGCTTTTAGTCCGTGTTCTCGCCAGCCCTTCTCGTCGAAGCATATGCATGCTACAACGTTGGACAGGGCAGGAAGAGGTCACGAAATTCACATTTCTTCCTACTTTCGTCGTTACGTCCGTCGGGAGCATATGTAGTATGAGAGAAGCTTCAATGGATCATTCTCTCTCTCCATTTTCTCCTTCCTACTCCTCGTCCAACAATTACCGCTTCGTTCTTCAACTGTCTGCCACGTATTGCTACACGTAGTATCGATCAAGAGCCATGTCACTCACCATGCTTACCTGCACCAGCAACCAGGTGAGAACTTGAGGCATATAGACTATGCATGCAAGAGTCATCTCTGTTATGCAAATACTGAGCGTTCCCACCCCGCTCTTACTGGGAGCTCTGCACCACTCTCCCTTCTACCTTCACCTTCACCTTCATCCTCACCTTCACCTTCATCCTCACCTTTATCCTCACCTTCACCTGCCGACGTACCCGCGACGCGACCCAATCTCTAGGTTTTAGCGCTAGTTTCAGGCAACCGCTTCTACGAGCGTCCAGCGGCTGTCATCGGCAAGCCGTACGTAGACCCGAGCTCACCTATTCTGCTATGAGGACCAGTCTGGACACTGCGACAGCAAAATACGCCCCACTTTTCTTGTAGGCAAATAACGACGCCCAGTCACCCAGGGTCCAGGCTAGATATCATGAGACTTCAAAGCGAGCTCGGCGGAGCTGGCTATAAAAACAACACTGCCCGTCCATTCGCCTCCATCACTTGTACCATACACTCACATCAATTACCGTCTATCACTTCTCAATCTCCTCTCCGCCATGACCACAATGAGTTCATGCGGTACTCAAACTGCGAGAGCTCCAGTGGCATTCGCCTCGCTCACCTTCCAGAGCTTGCCGACTTGCCACCTCCAGGACTGAGATACTGCAAACGCTCAGTTCGTCGACTACAAGTATACCAACTTCCCCTCCCATCGTGTGTTACTGACGCTTACAGGTGAGTTGAGCTCTCACTAAACGCAAGTAAACACCGCGATAATATCCGAACAAGATCAGCAGTCCGCCGCATGCATCAACATCGTCTTCTGCCGCTAGCTTCACTCACCACAACGACGCCTTTGTCGCAATAAGCTCCCATATGCGCATCCTGTCTGCGACTCACCATATCGTCTCAATCCGCATCGCTTGCGCCACACGTTCAAGCATCAACTTCTACTCGGATCGACGGACACATGGACGCCGCTTGTAGCTAGCACCGAAGCGTAAGTCAACCCTTCCTTGCTTCACCGTTCCTCACCAACATCGTTTAGATTAGGTTCTCATCTTCTCATGTACTCACTTTGCTTGTTGTCACCAAGTTCCATCAACCCTACCTGCAGTCGCTCGTCCGATCAGCAGCCCCTCAGACCCGAGCATGGCCTTGTGCCTTAACGGAAGGTCTCCCGATCATTTGTGTCGGTGCGATGTCACTCCGGCGACTTTGGGATCTGAGACGGCTGTCAATCACCACGACGGTGCACCTTACTGCGGTGTGGGCCCGGGAACGGCGATGAGCTTCTGGGAATCCGGCTCGCATTGCCTTGTGCATTAACGAAAGGTTGCCCGGCTTGTTCCGGTGTCAATGTCACTTCGGCGTGTCGGTGCAGTACAAGCTCGGGATTTGTTGGTGAGATATTTTATGAAGCAGTTGGCTTTTGGTGGTGGCTTCTCGTCATAAGATGATCGGTTTTGTTAGACGTAGACTTTTTGTTACAATGAGAACTTGTTCGCTTCATGCCTAGTATTCCCACGGTCGCCATCATGTATTGATCCGTTTGCAGTGCTGAACGCCTTTAGGCGCGGTTGGTGGATTTGCTCTTACTTGTGGTCTGTCCCTCATGCCTTGTTCTTTAACCCACGCTGCCTAGGCTGAGACCGTCAAGGCACTCATTTGAGACAACAAGGATTCTTTCACTGCCATTTTGGGGGCGCGTGGACTTCGGATACATCATGAGATGCTGAAGTTGCAATTACAGGGAAAGGTGCAAGTCCTGGATAAAGACGCATGTATGTGGCGCAGAACTGGCCCTGAACCCAAACAAATGCTGCCAAGCCGCATCACCAGTACTAACTATGGAGAAGCGTGACGACCCAATCTCGGTTTCGAGGCCATCAGGTTCGGTCGTTTTGCTCTTGCTGCGGTTGGTAGCGGAAGGAGACGGTGCAGTAGGAGTGGAGAAAGTGAAGCTCGGGCAGTACGACCGATAACGCGGTGGAGGGGAAATGGTCTGAGAGGGTGGTTGGAGAGCATGAGTATTTGCATTGAACGCGTAAAACACTCTCTCACCTGGTAGTCCTCTCGCTTAGCACGATAGAGACAGTCAGCACGGAAGTGGGGTCAATCTTCATGCGGAAGAGAGAATTGAATGTTAAACTTATACATTATCATAGCGTGGTCATTAAACTAAGATCATATACTAATCCCTCTTGGGAATATCTATCTATTGTCCAACAATAGTGAAGCTGTCCTGGACCTTGAGGTCGCGGCTACTGAGCCCAACCCAGATGGTGAACTCGCCCTCAGGGATAACCCACTGCTGGCTGACAATATCCCAGTAGCTCAGATCTCTGCGCTGAAGCTCAAAGTTGACCTTCTGGCTCTCGCCCTCCTCAAGGTAGACCTTCTCGAAACCGCGGAGCTGGCGGATGGGTGTGCCAGCGGGTGCGGAAGAGGGAAGACCGACGTAAAGTTGAGGAACAGCGGCACCGGCCACGTCACCAGTGTTGGCAACGGAGACAGTGACGTTGTAGAGAGCCTCCCAGAGAGCAGGATTACCACCGGGCTGGATAGGAAGCTGCTCAGGGTGGGAAGTGATGTTGTGCTCGAGAGGAGAAGACTCAATGTCGGAGATCTCAAAGGTGGTGTATGAGAGACCGAAACCGAACTCGTAGCGGACAGACATGTTCTGGAGGTCGAAGTGGCGGTAGTCAATCTCGAGCTTCTCCTCGAACCAGCTCTGCCAGTCAGCGTATCCAGTGGTGTTGATAGCAGTGGTGGGAGGAGCGTTCCAATCATTACCGTTGTTGGCAATGGTGTATGGAAGGTGACCAGACGGGTTGACGTGTCCGTACAGGATGTCGACGAGCGAGTTACCAGACTCCTGACCAGGGAAGTGGGCAGCCAAGATAGCGGTAACGTTGGGGTTGTCGGACCATGGGAGAGTATTGATACCAGCAGAGTGAGTAACGACAACGGTGTTGTTGCAGAAAGCAGCAACAGAATTGACAACGTCATCACCGTCCCAATCGGATCTGAGATGAGCACGGTCGGCGCCCTCCTCAGCCCAAGTCTTGAGCATGACAATGCAGACATCAGGGATAACAGGGGGGATAACAAGCTGGCTGACATTGTTGGAGATGATGTGAGTGTTGTTGAGGAAGAACTGGGTAATACCGCCATCTGCAGCGACACGGTCCTGGATGGCACGGAGAGGGGTGATCATGTAGGTGAACTGACCAGTACCAGAGCCACCACCGGAGAAAAGACTACCGTACTCGTAGTTCTGCTGGTTGAGGACGGAGCTGCGAACTGGATCGCCTGCATCGTTGCCAAAGATAGCAACGTTGCGAGGAGCCTTGAGGGGAAGGGTACGATCAACGTTCTTCAAGAGAACGCTGCCGGCGGCACCGTGTCGGCGGATCAGCTCACCGTGGTTGCCACGGACATCACGGCTAACCTCGCCAGTGAAATTGAACTCACGGGTCCATGTGCTGCGAGGCGAGAAGGTGTTAAGGTCAGCACCTGAAGCGTCAACCGAAGGGAAGTCTTTGTCTTGGCTGAGCTGGAAGTAGGGAGTCATGATACGCATAACCATGTCGTCGACGCGGGAGATGTCAATGCTGCCGTTGTTAGCAGCGGCAGTGAGGTTGCCGCCAAAGTAAGAGGGGATGCCGAAGGCCTGGCCGTAGGAACCAAGTCCACCGGGCATGTTCATGTCGAGACCGGCCTCGATGGAGGCAACGCCAGAGTGCGTGGCACCCCAATCAGACATGATGTAGCCTTGGAAACCAAGTTCGGTCTTAAGCAGACCATTCTGGGAGGCAGAGTTCTGGCATCCGTATGATCCGTTGATCCTCTGGTACGAGCACATGAAGCTGGCAGCACGGGCCTTGGCCGCGTTAGCGAAAGGCCACATGTAAAGCTCGTGCATAGTGCGGTCATCGATGTTGGATGAGAGAGCTGCAGTGGTAGTCTCTGTTGGGTCGTCCTTGTTCTCGTAAAGAGGGTTGCGGAGGATTTCTTGCTCGTTGCCAATCCAATGTTTTGCGCAGGCTTGCACACCAGCGTCTTGAACACCGTTGATGGTCTTCTCCATAGCTACACCGCTAAGGTAAGGGTCGGAGGAGAATCCTTCCCAGTTGCGGCCTGCATAGCCGGAACGTCCGAGAGGACCGGCGACGGGGCCCAAGAAGATATGAGAGCCCTTAGCCTTGAACTCCTTGCCCATGGCATGGCCACGCTCGTACATGATGTCCTTGTCCCATGTAGCTCCGGCAGATACACCAGCAGAGAAGACACTGGCGTAGTCGGCAACACGGATTCCGAGAGGACCATCCTGGAGACACAGACCAGGGAAACCGAGGCGAGGAATAGCAACGATGTTACCGACACAAGGTCCGGCTTGACCAGTGACCATGTCGGCCTTCTCCTCGATAGTGAGCTGGGCTACAAAGGCCTTCGCCTTCTCAAGGCCCATCTCCCAGCCACCAGCGCCAGTGATGTTTGCTGTAAAGCATTAGATTGGTTACGAGTATACTGAAAGTGATAAAGGATAACTTACGCGATGGGTAAACAGCTGGTGAGGAACCATACTCGGTCAAGATGGTAGTGTTGACCGGCTGTACGTACTCAAACGCATCTTCGTCACGAGCAGCACCACCACCGAAGTTCTGAGCATTGACTGCAGCCAGGAGGGCAGAGCCCTTGAGCACTGCCGAGACAAGAGAAGGTGCCATGATTCCGGATTGTCGAAGGTGAATCGAGTGCCTGGATAGCCATTGTCGCTCTTCACCACAGTACTTATATACCGCTTCTCTCTCGGCGCACACTCGTCCGCCCGGTCGCAGTTCACGATCCGAATCACATAGCTAGAAGCGGATGAGGTAACCACAACCACGTACCGAAGTTTGCCCGTCCGGGTTGCGGAGTCTCCACAAGTCTGTACCATACCAATGGCGTCCTGGTTTCGAGGCAAAACACGTCATTCCGAGGCGCCATAGCGGTTGCCAAGATGGTAGTCGGACGTGTGCATGCGCGTCGGCAGATGCTTGTGGAGAAAGGAAAACGAAGAGGTCGGAGCGGAGAGGTGGGCTAGCAGGAATGTGCGGTGATCGTGAATGTCGTTCATGACTCGGAGCAGCCAGTCGCTTCGCATTGCTGCAGTCAACTACGCAGGATTAGCTCTCTCTCTCGCGTCAAATCACAAAGGTGGAGGATGCTGCCTCTTCCACGTGCTGCGAACCATGGCTTTGGTACTGGAGGTGTCATCGACAGAACATTCTTCGGTACTCGTCTCCGCACAACGCATCGGTTCACCTTCCATCACGACTCGTGCATATGGGGAAACCTCGCAAAATACGATCATGTATGGCCAAGCTCCACGCCTCTAGGCTTGTTTGTTCAATACAAAGCGGGGCGAGATGTTGGGGAATCGTATGTAGCCGATGAAAAGTCCCGACAGCCATCACTAAGGTATCGTCACGAGGTCCTCTGAGAAGAGAAATTTTCGGCGCAAGGACCAAGCGTCGGCGCAAGTGGTGGAATTCGGTAAACGCTAAACCGGCAGCTGGAATGCATCCTTGGAAAACCCCAGCATCGTCACATGGCGATCGCTCTGGAACTCCACAAGACACTTCCCCGCAAAACGTTCTGGACCGAAGTTGAGCCTCGATTTGAGTAAAGATTGTCAGGTCGAGTTATTGGCAACGTAGAAATTCTCGTATCGCGGTAGCCGAAAGCCGTTCTTAGTTATGGATACCGCATTGCTTCTGTCTATGCGTTGTGAACTACATGTACGTAATGTTATGAATCACTGAGCAGGAAGTTTTCGGCATACTCCATTTGGTACGCGGACTGGTTGAGCGATTAAGGGTGTCCAACTCCGCATCGTTCATATTGAGCTGCTATAGCGGAAAACCGTACCAGACTGAGGGAAGCAAACTGGATCGTGATCGCATATGTACGTGACCGATTGGAGCCTGCAGAGAATGGTCCTTGCCTGGCGCAAGTACCCGCGCAACGGCACAATTACCATAGCTTGCACCCATGACCCTCGGCGCTTTGCGAGATTCGGTGTGCCATAGCTGTTCTACTTTGTTTTCTTGTTCATGAGGCTCAACAAAGTGTCGTTCGAGAACACGGCTCGAAGCTATAACGGGCCGAAGTCGCCATGGATGTACCAAGAAGTATCTTTGCACCGAGGCCATGGTCGGAGTGCTACTAGGCCGTTTTTGTACCTGTCACCCCGCTTCAATCACAAATTCCGTCAGTCGGAATCGGGAATTACATCCATGCCCCTCGATTCTTATACTAGCACCAACACTAGTATCGCCCACACGAACCTCGAGTCATTGAGCGGTAGTCTACGGAAGACATTGACTCAAAGTATCCGAAAACATGGTTGTACAAGGAATTCACGAGGTAGCCAAGAACTTCTAGGGCAACACAGTGAGCGTGCCTCGCACATTGTTTATAGCGAGCACATGCATGAACTAATGTTCCAGTGGTATACTGCTCCATGTTCTCGCCTAGTCAGTCATGACATACAGAAGGGTACCTGAATATTTCCTGGCTTGATGCTAATCAGAGAGGTCATGAACTCATCTTGGCGGTCAAGATGCCCACTCTCTGCGTTGTATACATCGGACACATGTATGAGAAGCTAGTTCGGAGATGTGCTGTTGCCTGTAGTAGTCCGGTGAAACTCTGTCGACAGTAGAATATTGCTGATTCCAGAATATTTACTTGTACAGCTTCTTAGTGTGGACCGTCTGCGGCCCCTGTCTGCACTTCTTCGGTACCTAGAGCTTCACATCGTCGACTTTACCCACCGCCATGGTATGGCCCACAAGCTACATTTGAATCGTCTTCCGTCACACCGCACACATTCCCTGTAATTCCCCGGCTACATATGCCGATTTCCCTCGATGATCCATGTTGATCCACGCTAGTAGTGCGTCGCGCACTTCCAGAAGAAAGCTCCTGAAACTTGATGGATTCGATGCTGTTCCAAGCGGATAATAATGACCTCTGGCTCCGAGAATAGACTCCCAAAGGAACCGCAAACACAGCGTGGTCGTCCTACCCAGACAACAGAACGAATCTAACACAAAAAGCACACTGGAGTCGCAAGGGAGATATTTAATCATAGGAATTAGTATTAACTATACTGATTAAACCGAATAACCCAAAGATCTACAAGTACGAAAGAGAACTACTCCTCTCTCCAGAGCAACCAATCTTATGGAGTTCAAGCGGTGCCAGCATCCTTCTCCCCACTCCTCTCTCCAGGGTGCGCACCCTGTTGTGCCACCTTCTCTGCACCCTCCTTCGCCTTCGCAGGGCCCTTCTTCTTATGGAAGAGGTTCTTGAGCGAGCTAAGGTTGGCAACACGGAATAAGTAGTAAGTAAGAATAGCAAGGAAAATATTGAAGCCAATGAACGCGAAGAGAATGCCGAAGTTCCTCCATCGCTCACCGTAGTAGATCGATGAGCCAGCCAGAAACTGGTCAGCGTTGCTCAAGGAACAGTAGTTGCAGGCAGTGGTCGCATCCGGGTTCTGGATGGTACCACCCGCAGCAGCAGCGTAATCGGCTAGATAAGCGCCGCATGTCTGGCCGGCCGGTGGGTCAAAGACGGAAACCTCGCTCGCGCTGCAAACGACTTCTCGACCAGAGAGCATGGTAGAGACCATGCCACCAATCCAGTAAGTGAATGGACTGACGCGGTACATGAAGAGCCAGAAGCCAGGGAGTTGGCTCGGGGGTTGCAAAACACCGTTGAAAAGGATACTCATGAGTGTGAGCAGTGAGACGAGACCTGATGCGGTTTCAGCGTTGGGCAGTGCGGCGATGGTCATGTCGGCAAAGGTGGACGTGTAGATGAGGAGTTGCACGCAGAACAGCAGGACCAAGCCCTGGCGTTCACTGGATTGACTCGCGCCGACGACCGGGTAGTAGAAGGTGGCGAATGTAAGGATACCAGCGATGACACCGTACGGAATCTCCACAACAATGTTGGCGACCATGAAGGCGATCCAGCTGTAAGCCTTTGATGGTCTCTCGCGGGACTCGTAAAGAGAACGTTGTGTGATGAAGAGGGGTTGAATCTGTTGTACGAGCGACGAGAAGATGGTTGTAAGCATGAAGACCGAGAAAATGATGGTTTGCATGCCTGCAAGGGTCGTGTTGGCCTGGTAGAAGGAGAAGCCAATGAAGAGACCAGCGATGGTGCAGAGACCAAACTTAGCCATAACGTAACTGGGCATGCGCCAGTACTGTTGGAAAGCACGGTTTGTGCACTCGACGATCTGCGTTGTCAGTGGCATGGCGAACTCGCCTCCACCAGTTTCTCCCGCGATGTCAAGATTCTCGTGTTTCTTAGACTCGTGGAGTTGATCGATCTGCTGCTGAATGCCATTGGCTTCTTCGCTTCCTTTCCAGACGTCGAACCAGTCCTGACCGTTGTTGTTCTTGCCAGCGTTGACGATCTCCAGCATGTACTCAGCCGGGTTCTCGTCTTCATCACATTTGCGTGCACCGTTGTTCTCAAAGTAGTTCAGGAGAGTACGAGAGTTCTCACCGAGCTCACCAAAGTAGACGGTCTTACCACCACGGGCAAGGAAGAGGAGGCGGTCGAATTCTTGGAAGAGAATGGCGCTGGGTTGATGGATAGTACAGAGGATAGCTTGGCCAGCGTTGCTGAGCTTGCGGAGGAAGGCAATGATAGACCAGGAACTCTGAAAAGAAGTTAGCAATCGTCCATAGTGTATAGGCTGGTGTAGGAGAACTGACCTGTGAGTCGAGACCGGAAGTAGGCTCGTCGAGGAAAAGCAACAGCTTCGGCTTAGCAGCAAGCTCGACACCAATTGTCAGAAGCTTACGTTGTTCAACGTTCAGGCCCTCGCCAGGAACACCAACAACAGCTTCAGCAAAGTCGGACATGTTCAACATCTTGATGACTTCTTCAACGTAATCGTGCTTCTCCTTCTTGCTGACGGTCTTGGGCTGGCGCAGCATGGCTGAGAATTGCAATGCTTCACGGACGGTGGAAGTCTCAAGATGAAGATCTTGTTGCTGAACATAACCAGTTGAGCGTTGGAATGCAGGGTCGAGAGGTTTGCCGTTAACGAACATATCGCCTGTGATGACACCCATGGTGGTTCGCTGAGCCAGAACGTCCAAAAGCGTGGTCTTGCCAGCTCCAGAGACACCCATGAGCGCGGTCATACTTCCAGGTTTGACGAAGCCAGAAACATGATCGAGCAATCGACGCGGCTCACCCTTGATCTCGATATCGTAGACGACGTCGCGCCAAGTGAAAACACCCTTTTGTTCCTCAATGGCACTGACATCACCAGCACCTTCCTGCTCACCGTGTCCAGCTGCGCCAGATTCTTCGTCAGAACCCTTGTTGTAACCAGGTTGCATGTAAGCTGGAACGTGACCACGTCGGAAGACGAGTTGCTCGGCGGTGTTGGATGTGGAAGAGTTGACCTCGACCGCGATGAAGTAGGTGACCAAGAAGAAAATCAGGAAAGCCCAGAGAATACCGAAGTTACGCCAAACATGGCTCCAAGAGTATGAGTACGAAACTTCGATGAATCTGTCGCCGTTGATGAACGTCTGTCCGGCTACCGCACCCTGAGTGTCGCAGATGAACGAGTTTCCGTTCATTGAGTATCCGGGTCCTGAAGGGATGAAGGCATCGCAAGGGAAGTTGACTCCATGAAACTCGTTGGCAAGAAGAATCTCAAACGCATAGAACTAGATAGCAAGTGTTAGCTATTGATGGCAAGCGATCGAGTAATGAACTTACAATGGGATTGATCCATCGAATCCAGCCAAACCAATCAGGCATTTGGGGAATGCGAATAACGAAACCAGTGTAGATGACGAGGACAAGGACCAAAACACCAGCGCCTGCCATGGCTTGCGACGCTGTTTTGGTAACAGCTGCAGTTGTGCGGAAGATGGCTGCCATGACGAAGGTTGCCATGTACGTGACGATGAAGAACAGGAAGAACTGTCCAGCGGTATATCGAAGCTGTGCAAGGAAGTACAAGATGATGTTGAACACCACAGCCTGCACGAACTTGACAGGGATATCGGCAACAATACCAGCAATAGCTTCGGTTGATGGATGGTAGAAAGCATACGAATTGTGCTTCTCGACAATGGGGCGCTGCGCGTATAGACCTGAGATTTCACCAATGGACGTAAGGGCGTTAAAGAGAATGGCCAAGAAGATGACTGCTCCACGACCTTGGAACGAGCTGGAACCCGGAGAATGACCGAAGTAGATGGAACCGACGATGAGAGCGATAATGACGTTAAGACCAGCTTGTGTGGCAGTGGAGGCTACATCACCCCAGATGCGCTGGTACGCTCGTCGTGTGTTGAGCTTGATCTGCATCGGGACGCTGATGAGGTAGGGCGACTTGGGGCGAGCGTGTTTCGCTTGGATGTAGTTCTTCTGCTGGCGCAGTGTCTCTAAAGTGCCGTGCTCGCTGACTGGGCTCTCCGCTTCGAAATCCTTGATCTCCTCGAGAAGAGCCTTGTACTCCGGTGAGTCGCGCCAGTACTTCTCAAAGTCTTCTGGCGTGCGCGGCACCCTGTTCTCCATACCCTCCTTGGGCTTCCGTTCATCCGGGTTGGTAACAGCTGTGAGAAAGTCTCCAGTAGTCTGTCGAGGAGGGCAGTACCATCCCTGACGCTCAAAGTAGGCTTTCGCTTCACTAGCGGGACCGAAGTAGATTTGACGGCCTTCGTAGAGAACGGCGGCTTTGTCGAATTGGTCGTACACGCTTTGACTAGCCTGGTAGATAGCTACCGCAGCAGCACCTCCAGCCAAATCAGAGCCGACCCTCAAAGCCTTGACAAACTTCAACGCGGTAGCCGAATCAAGTCCTCGAGTTGAGTTATCCCAGGCGGCAAAGGGGGCGCCAGCGAGCAACATCTCGGCGACAGATACTCGCTTCCTCTCTCCACCCGACACACCGCGAACAAAGTCGTTTCCGACCTTGGTGTTGTAAGTATGGCTCAGTCCGAGGACGGCCATGACGACTTTGGCCATGAACTGAGCGAATTCATCGCGGTTGGCTCCACCAGGTCGGTTCGATGGTGTTCTGACAGCCGCAGCAAATTCGAGAGTCTGGCCTACAGTCAAGTGAGGAAAGTGCTTGTCGACTTCCTGGTTATAAACTGTTTCGCCCTTGAACTCCTTGCGCATACGATCTTGGGGGATACCGTTGTAGTGAATGACTGAATTGTCGGTCTCCAGACCATGAAGCTCGCCAGTGAGAGCCTTCAAAAGTGTAGAGCAGCCAGATCCGGGGCGTCCGAGCACTACACACAGCTCACCCGCTCGGATGATACCGTCGAAGCTGTGCAAAATCTGCTTGCGTTCTGACTTGCCGAAGATCTCTTTGGCTCGGAACGGCATCATGAAGAGATCCGCAACCGTATCCTGAAGCTGAAGAGCCTTTCCAGAACCGAAGACGTCAAGGTTCTTGTAGACAACGTTGACTTTCTTGAGCTCGATGCCCTCGCCTTCGAGCTGGTTCCGGAACATGTTCAGAAACCTGCTAAGATCAAAGGATTCGTTGGAGGGGTCCACTCGGGGATCGTTGGGCTGCGCAATGCTCATCTGCTGTGTCACTCTCGAAGCTGATGTGAAGATGCGTGCCAACTCCCGCCTACCATCGTCGTCGATTTCAGACCGGGTGGCCCGGCGCTGGAGCGTGCGTGGAGCCGCATCTTCAAATGAGGATGAAGTAGCGGTTCGTTTGACCTTTCGAGACTCGCCATTTGAGCCAAACTTTGTTTCTGAAGAGTCAGATGAGCTCGATGTGTTGACTTTGTCAAGAGGCACGACTTCCTCTTCCCTAGACTGAAACTGACTCGCGTCGGCAGAAGAAAACAATCCGGTTCCTGTCGATGTTGACGTTTCGTGTGTGTAAGAGTGTGATGAGAAGAGCCCGTGGTTGCCGTGAGCGTGGCCGTCGGGGAAGTAGGTTTCACGACCGGAAGCGGTTCGGACAACGCCATGTACTGGAGTCTGTGTCTCTGACCCCGACTGGACAGAGGTATGGGTATGTGCCTGTTGTGAGTATGACGTATTCGACGTAAACGCCTCGCCGTTGGACTTGGAGTCAGCCATGATAAGTTGCAGCGGCGGGTGCTGGCGTGATGTCTTTCTGCAGCCGACTTGGGACGGTTCAACAACATATATTTACTCGCAGCCAAACTTTGGGCCTATGTTGTCATCGCACCCCGGATGGCGGACGCTCCCCATGTCCGCGACTAGTCGTGGCACCAGCGCCTCGGACGAGATGGTTGGGCCCTGTGAGTAAGATTCGTCCTTTGCCGCAGTAGATGATTGGGGCGTGTGCACGCTATGCGGGCCGAATTCGAAGTGTGCGGATCCAAGTTCACCATGTTTGATGCGTATTCGTTCGAGACCGCAATTAGTTCCACAACACTGGGCGCCCAGCGTGGTTTTCTCTATGCTCAGTATGACATCACAGCCCGGACGGCGGCGGAAGAAGACGCAGCCAAGGACAGCCACCGCAATCACAGCCTTTAGTCAAAACAGGATATACGGTGGGTAAAATGGCGACAAAATGTGTGCTCTCGATGCGCGGGCGTTGCGTGCTTCTGCGAGTGATGATGCTGGGTTGCAGCTGCCTGTCCACGCTTATCTGGGTCCGTGATCGACAGCTTACTGCTTACGGACCAGGGATCGCTCGGGATCCTCCTTACCCATCGCATCCTCCGCACAACCCCCTGCTGCTCTTATTATCGAACTTCCGCATGGCCCGAACAAGGACGTCCGCGTTGTGTTGTACGAGTTCCGGTCATGTTTCTGTCTGTTGAGTGGCATCTACTTTCCACTTTTTGGCCGTAGTATGAGGCGGTACACAACGGTTCCCTGAGTAATTCTCATCTCGGACGAAGCGAATCTACGCTTGACAAAATCATATGGGCACGTACGCTGATGCAGCACTAGTGTGATTCCACATGCTTATGTCGGCACCTACAGAACTCTATTGTTTCTGCTGGAAACAACAGCGCAGCAGCCTCCTACCGGTCCTGGCCGTTTGCGCACGGTAGGATCAGCCTATTTGCTTCTACTGGCCGTGAGTTGTAGAGTCAGCGCCCAAAGACTGGGTTTCGATGGTTCTCTTCAATCTTCAAAGATTGTGCGCAGACAAGCCATACGAGTTTACATGCCCAGCGCAATCACAACGAGATTTCAGCGTGCATGATGATCCAAATGATCAACACAGCAGTACTGGATCCGCACGCGGAATGTTGTTGATGCATTTATGGGCATCAAGTTCGAGAGCCGCAACATGCATTATATACTACTAGACATGTACATGGTAGCAAGTTGACGATCACGATCACGATCACGATCACGATTTCGTTGTTCGTGAGCGTTATTGGTGCATGCTCAACAACGCTCCCCCTAGAAAAGTGGAGTGCGCCTGGACTTGGAGCTTGTGAAACGGCAGATTCCAGAAGTCAGATGCTTGGTTCTCTAGGTGCTCGTATGATTACTGAACCGAGGATTAGCTTGAGTTTGATTAGGCTGTACACCAGAAATGAACAAACCTTATGGACGGTATTGCAGATTTAGGTCGCCGTTTCTGTCGCCAACGTTTGTAACGCTGCGGGTCTCGTGCTCATGTGTGGTTGTGGAGTTTTTGTCGATGCAGTCCCGCCTACTTCAGTTGCAACCCCTCGAGCTTGTGTTCCACAATGGGAATATGCTCCGCCAAGCGATTGGGGTCTCGCATTATGGCAAGCACATCCTCTTTCCTTCCTGCGAGCTTCTTCCGTACTTGCTCGTACTTGTCTTCCCGCGCTGTGTACTCTCTTAGCACCACGTTGTCTCCAAACTCGACAAATATCCGCGTATCGCGTATCCTGAAGACGACATCATCCAGGCGCATGAAGAAGCGCACCAACAGCAGCAGGCGCTGTGGCATAACGCGGATCTTGCAAGACAGCATGGCGATGCCGTTGTCGGCTAGTTCATCTTCGTAGAGGACTAGTTCGTCGAAGAAGTGTATAGGGTCAGGTCGCTTTAGGAGGGCAAGCGGTATCGGGGTCTCGGTAGGTTCGAAAGCGGGTGTGGGTGGTGTGGTGCCCTTGTAATCTGTGCTGTAGGACCAGTCGAATGGCTTGACCACTTCTTTGATGTCCTCGAATTGCTTCTGCCTGGTACGGGTTAGGCGCGCTTTCTCTCCGCACTATGCGACAAGCCTCACCGGTTCTGCTGCCATTCTTTCGAGTATGAGACCTTGAACATGTTCTCGCCCGTCTTGTCCACCAGATCCAGCGCATCGAAGGCATTGAACTCGATATACCAGCCGCTCTGCGCATGGTCTATTCGCACCATGTTGTCGCCGAATATCATCTCAGGCGGCGCAATGCCCAGTTTCGTGGTCATCTCTTCTATAGGGCCGGCCTTGAGGATGGGCAGTTTGCGCGTAGTGATTGTGAAGCCTTCCTTGGCGATGGACGTGTTGGCCTGGCCGGGTGCCACGGTATCGGCTGGCGCGCCGTTGAGCGATGCCATGTCTTCGGACACGTGCGACGCGGCTGTTTTGAAGGATGCAGTGAATATGGGCTGTTCTTCTTCTCCTCCTCCTTCTTCTTCTTCTTCTTCTTCTTCTTCTTCTTCTTCTTCTGCGCTGCCACCTGCACGTCGATCCGATGGCGGGGGGCTTCTCGAGTGGGGTGCGAACGAAAGCCCCGACCCGCCGATGGCTGTTTCCCATGGCAACGACTGAAACCCACTTGTTTGTGGTCAACTAGCTGCAATGCCGTCCGCGAACCTTGGGACATGCCATCAACTACGCAACAACCATCCGCACAGCATCCCATAGCCTTTGGCACGTCGTTTGCTGTCTCACTGCTTGCTTCCTGTCGCTCCAGCCGGCAGCCCGACATCAACATGGCCGACGTCGCAAACCTCGAAGCCGCTTTGGAGCGCACCACCATCAACGACGAGAACGATGAGCAGATCACATCGACTACTGCCTACCACAAGACAAAGGTATGCGCTGTCTCTGCCCTCGATGCGGAACTCTCTAACAGCACCAGTCTGCAGTGTCCACATCCCTATCCACGGGCCTGTCGTCGTCACAATCAGCTGCAAACCGCATGAAGCTGCCCCATCAGATTCCGTTGCAGAAGCTCGCCACACAAAATGCAAAGACGGCAAACATCGCCAAGGTCAACATCGCCGCCAGCGCCAGCCGCGCATCAGAACACAACCCATCTCACCGCCGCACCCTTACCGAGTCAGCCATCCACACCGCTCCTTCCAACCCTGCACAGCCTAAACAATGGCATCTCGGTATGTTCGAGATTGGCAAGCCCCTCGGAAAGGGAAAGTTCGGTCGCGTCTACCTCGCCAAGGAGCGCTCGTCAGGCTTTGTGTGCGCCTTGAAGGTGCTCCACAAGTCCGAGCTTCAGCAGGGCAAGGTCGAGAAGCAGGTCCGACGCGAGATTGAGATCCAATCACATCTCACCCACCCCAACATCCTCAAGCTGTTTGGCCACTTCCACGACGCAAAGCGCATCTTCCTTATTCTCGAGTTCGCTGGCAAGGGAGAGCTCTACAAGCACCTCCGCAAGGAACAACGCTTCCCAGAATGGAAAGCAGCCCAATACATTGCCCAGATGGCCGCAGCGCTCAAGTACCTGCACAAGAAGCACGTCATGCACCGCGACATCAAGCCGGAGAACATTCTCGTGGGCATCCACGGTGAGATCAAGATTTCCGACTTTGGCTGGTCAGTACACGCACCCAACAACCGCCGAAACACCATGTGCGGAACTCTCGACTACCTGCCCCCGGAGATGCTTCGCGGTGGCGGCAAGGACAACTACTACTCCGAAAAGGTCGACCTGTGGAGCTTGGGCGTCTTGACGTACGAGTTCCTGGTTGGCGAAGCGCCATTTGAAGACACTCAAGTCATGACACAACGTAAGATTGCGAGGGGAGAGTACACAGTCCCGAGCTTTGTCAGCGCAGAAGCACGAGATCTCATCAAGAGGTTGCTGGTGCTGGACCCTGAGAAGCGCATCGCCCTTGAGGATGTCGAGGTGCACCCGTGGATCGTGAAGCACTGCAAGGGCAGCCCACGAGCTTACGAACGTACCTCAGGCGGCAAGATTCGCAGCAGCTCAGAGCAATCTGAGGAGAGCTACTAGGCTTAGCCTTGATGGTCTTTACATAATGTTTATTATCTACGACGGCGAAGGGGCGTTCTGCACGGAAGTCGCTGAATTTTTTGTTCTTAGTCGCATTGCTTGGAGTCCTCGGTTTACCGTTGGCGTTTGGATTAGTCATGGGAACATATCCCGCATCGCATGCAATGCAAGCATCTCATTCTTGACTCCTAGAAGTACCGTCTATTTTGCTACTCACGTGTTGTGGAGATGCCTCTCTCAATGTGCCTCAACTGTCTCAGAGCGCCTCTCTCCATGTCTAAAGTCGGGCGTGCTAGGTCTACTCCTCTCTCCGCCAAAGAAAGCAATATTCTCCCTCAATGCGACGTATTCGCTATCCGCATACCCCAACGCCTCACTGATCTGTGTCGAATGTAGGCCCTTGATCCGCCTAATCTCCGTGGCTGAGTAGTTGACTACCGCTCGCCCAATTTCAACCGGCGCAGGGTTGTGCTGTTCGTAGTTGGGCGGGTGCTGTAGCGTCTGTGAGGACGTCATCGAGTACGATGAAGACGACGAATGTGTGAGGGGATGTCGAATTGGGATTGGGGCGTGAACGCCGTGGGCCAGAGCGCCGGGCGTTGTAGGCGGTTGCGGGGTAGTTGGCGATTGTATGGGTTTGGAGGAATGTGATGAGTTGGACAGACGTTTGACGACGACAATGCGTACGGCTTCTTGTTGGGCAAAGTGGCCGTCCACTTCTACAATGCCGACGGGTAGAAGACCGGCTTTGTCGCTTAACGCTGCCCATGCACCTTGGTCGATGTATATCGTCCCGTGGGGTGCAAGACCATGCAGAATCCAGAAGTAGCGGTCGCGAATGGGGTTGGATATTGGGAGGAAACGGGTATGCAGGGGGACTGGCTCCTCTGGTTTAGGGGATGAAGTTCCAGCGAGCTGCTGGTCGTCCAGCGAGGCCGTGGATGCTGAAAGATCGTGGACTGGGTCCGGCGATGCTGCTTGAGCAAGTGATGCACCGTCGTCTTGGAAGTTGGTGACTGAGTTTCGACTCGACATCCTCGCCTTTTTCTGTTTCTCCGCATGCGCGATGATGCGTGAGATGTTTCCTGGGTTACTACTCTTCGTAATGACTGTTGTCACACCTGCGCTTGTTGCCAGCCTTGCTGCGACGATCTTTGTACTCATGCCGCCCGTTCCCAATGAACTGCCTGCTGAGCTCACATCCGCCGCCAGTTCTGCAATATCCTCTACAACAGCAATGGACTTGGCATCTGGGTTGGTGCGCGGGTTCTTGTCGTACAGACAATCCACATCCGTCATGAGGAAGAGGTAGTCGGCCTGGACCATACCCGCGGTGATGGCACTCAGCGTGTCGTTGTCACCAAACTTGATTTCAGTGACAGCCAAGGTATCGTTCTCGTTTACAATAGGAATGACGCCCATGCTCAGGAGCTCAATAAAAGTGTTTTGCGCATTCAGATACTGTGTCCGGTCTGCGATGTCGTTTCGCGTCAACAGCACCTGAGCAATCGGCTGCTCCAAGTTGCCAAACAGCTGGTCCCACAGGGACATGAGCCTACTTTGACCGATTGCAGCAAGCGCCTGGACTTGTGGGAGATGTTTTGGGCGGCGGGGAAGGTTCATGCGTCGTAGACCGACACCAATGGCGCCAGAGGACACAATTACGACGCGGTGGCCGGCGGCGCGTAGACTGCATGCTGTCTCGACGATGAGGGAAAGGATGGAGAGGAGGGGCTGGTGTGTTTTCTCGTCGACTATGGATGAGGTTCCTGGTTGCGTTGGTCAGGTGCTCTCTTCTTGCTGACGTGAACCCAGTACTGTTCTGTATTTACCGAGTTTTATCACGACGGTGAGTTGGCCGGGCTGCTTGCGCATGTGGACAGCCATTGCGCCGGAGAGAGCGATGCAATGGCGGCAGGCGCAGACTCTTGATGGCTAGAGAGGCTGCAGAGGGTAAGAGACAGGGCAGGTGCGTCAAGAGCTCAGCAGCACCTCATTACAAACACGCTGTCTTTTATGTTGTCGCACAACTGATGACTGGAACGAGCCCAAGTTTCCCTCGCAAGCGATCTTCGGCTCCCTTGCTCGCGGTGACGTCCTGCCTCCGATTGGCTCCCCGCGCTAATCAGCTCCTTCCCCATCTCCGCCTAAACTTTTCGCGACGGGAACTGGGAACACGCCCTACGATAGACAACGAGGGACATTGCGCTACACGTCTTCGCCCTGCACCCTCGCCATCGAATTCCAACGTCGTTCATCTCCGAGTCGATAATGGCAAACTCCGAGACGGCGCCCGATGGCGCATCCCTTTCCGCCATGGCTCAACCGCCCCCTCAGAAGATCGACCCCGTCTACTACACATGGAGCAGTACCTTCAACATAATGCTCGGTCGTATGACTGGCTCGCGCGACATCGAATTGGAAAGGGGCTACTTTGGCGAAATGGACAAGATAAAAGCAGACTCTATATGCAAGCGATGCGAGTCCAACAAGGAATACCTACTGCAATATAGTCCCATTATACGATTTTTGTCGGATGAGGTATACAAGTTGGGAGGCGATCTGAACAAGGACAACATACTGTGTCGAATGTGCACAAACGAGCAGTCGGGTGGTTTCTCCCTCGACCACGGCATCCTCCTCTGCGCCAACAAGTTCCGCAATCGCGGCCACCAAGAAGACACCATGGCGCACGAGATGGTCCACGCATGGGACCATCTGAAGTTCAAAGTCGAATCCGACAACCTGCGACACCAGGCTTGCCTTGAGATACGCGCTTCCACCCTGAGCGGCGAATGTCGTTTCTCCAGAGAGTTCTTCACCCGGAACCAGTGGCGCATTACCGAACAACTACAATCTTGTGTTAGGCGGAGGGCGACATTGAGTATGATGGCCAGGCCAGGCATAAAAGACCAAGAGCATGCTGGGAAGATAGTCAACGAGGTGTGGGAGAGTTGTTTCCGGGATACCAGGCCGTTCGACGAGATATATCGATAATCCAGACAAGAAAAGAAAAGAGACATGATTGGTCGGTCTGTATCATGTATGAGGATGGGTGCATTGCATTTGAAATTACGCATAGCGATGGCGTTAATAAGGGTGCTGAGTTTCAAGGTATACTGAGGGTGTGGTATTGTCCGACATTTCCTCTCCACTCAATCGACGGGTCGGGGTCTTTAGACAAGTTTTCTAAACTTAACCACTTAGCTAAGCTGTTTTGTTCGGCTCCCAGATACCTGGTTCGGCGGTGACTTTTCGTGTGGGGCGCAAGGCGTATTCTTTACCCTGTCAATTGTTGCTCCGCCGCAACTTTATTGTGAGGCTGAGCATAACCTGGGCGCCTTGAAACACACAGGCTTCACGGGCACTTGTACGCAACATGGCTGGAACTCTCACGATACGTACCTACTTCCCACCACCTCATGCCTTCAGATTTTGTAACACAAGATAGCGATGATGAGTGAGGAGGACGCTTACGTCCTAACATGTTTGCTTCTCTCGCTCACGTCTTAGCTAAAGGCCTTACTCTTACCCTACGCTCCGCGCGTAAGAAGACCAATAAGAATTATTCCTACTGCCTCCCCCTACCTAGTGTAGTAATATAAAGCTATCCCTTACGATTCTCTTGTAGTGTAAAGCAAATACTATTACCTATAACTACCCCTCACAGATTTCACCATTGCATCCAAAGTGCAGTCTAACGATTTCCATCAAGATGTTACCACATACCTTACTATGTCTCCTCTTTGTCGCAACCTCATCTGCAGCTTTTATCCCACCACCACGCATCCCGAGACCTCAAACACCGATCGAACCCATTACGCCCATCACACCCCATGAACCCATTGCACCAGCACCAAGACCAGATCGGCCAAAACCAGACGCACCAGACGCACCAGACGTGCCTGACGATAACTCACAAGATTCCAATACGTCAAGGGACATATATCCGACCAGACCAGCAGCCTTGTCACCCTCAGAGGCTTGGAGGTCTCTAGCTGATTCGGTGCCAACGCCAACTTCTACAACAGGATCTGGCTCTTCTAGTACGTCGCGGGCGAGTAAGACAGGGAAGCATTCTGCATCGCCGACGTCGAGGGTGACGGCGCCAGTGGAAGGAGGAGCAGTCAAGATCGAGGCCATGGGGTTGAAGCTCTGTGGCAGTGTGATAAGCTTGGTAGGTCCTTCTGTGAATATGAGACATGAGATCAATGGACTGATTGTCAGTAGATGATTATGCTAGCAATGGCCATTATCCTATAAGACTTCTGAAAGTGATGAAGGCAGAGATCATGTCCTCGTGGGGTATAAGGCTTACCCGCTATATATAAGGCCTTCTTTCTCCCTTCTCCTTTCCTCATTCACAAGCTGGCTTGTACCATACTTGAACAAAATTTATACGGACTGTTCCATGAGATCTGTGCCTCGGCGAGTCCTCAGGTCTATCAAGAGTGCAAGAAGTGTGGATCATGTCAGCTCTGCTTCTTTCCAAAAACGAAGACGAAGGCGTGGCCGAACATCCAAGACAAGACAAGACGGTGTTTACGGGTCACGACATTGTACTTGGTGATTTTTTGAGTGCAACAGGATGGTTGACAAGATCGAATCTTCGATGATGCATACGAACCAAGACTTTTATCGCGCAACCGAAAAGCAAACCATTGTCTTATAAGTGTACGAGAGCGGGGGGTTTTGGCGTCCTAAGAAATCGAAATGAGCAGGCCATGTTCCTCTGGGCTCACTTGGCAAGAATCTATATGTAGGCTTTGATCGACAGAAGTGGATATACGTTCCCATATCGCAACAAGCTTGGCAGATATTTGTGGGTATACACATATCTGTGCGTATAGAAACCACTCTTCTCTCGCCATCATCAACATTCAGCTCAAAGACCTCTTTGACATTTGATCACATTTACAATTTGGCATCACATGTGTCATGGTAAATCAACGCGTTCGTTCCTCTTTCTCATCAAGCGACCGAGATCAAAAGGCATCGCACAAACTTGTATGTACGACATTCACTTCGGACCGAAAATCCTCAAAAAGGCACGAAGGTACACCTCTGTGACCTCTGCGTGGCTTATGATTCGAAGAAGTCGATCGCGTTCGTATATATTGACTGCGACGGGAGTATTCTCAAACATTAGCTCCGCTACCTTACCTGACTTCTTTATTGAGTTGAAGTACCGCCGAATAGCTTGCGGTTTGATGGACATTGGAGGACTTGCAAATGCAGCTCCTGGAACACCAAAGGTGCAGTTCTTTACCAACAAAACGTGAAAGTAGTCTTTGAGCCTCGAAGCCTTGCAAAGCTTTCTGGTACATTAATGTCATCCACTGACATGAACATCACAGTCTTGGCTTTTTCGCACCCTGCACACTTATCCCAGGATCTATTCGGCACAGAGATTGAAGAGCGAGAAAGTTGGGTATGTATCGATCCAGAAACCGGGATTATGCCAAGCCGCCAGTCATATGGCCGTTTCTGAGCTTACTTATCTAATGTTAATCTTTCCTTCTATCAGCGCAGCGATCATTTCAAATAAATTGCAGTGTTTGTCGTCCATGTGAATTGTCGGCTCTTCTTCGCTTGTTGGGATGAAGAAGTCTTAGAAATTTGTCATTGATCGTGCATGAACCCGTGGATTAATATAGCACACGCAATCCCCACAGTCCTGCATCATCTCCGCGACCAGCTATCTGGTCATCTACGCATCTAAGTGACCGAGCCGTTGGACGGAACACATTTTTCCGCGCACTCACTCCGCCTTTCCACAATGTGCTAGTGGCACCCCGGATGAATGTTTCAAGTCGTACGTTTGCAATGTTTCGACCAAACAGAACGTGTATTTGTTCTTTCGCCAGGGACTGGCCGGCCACGCCCAACGTTCTTCCGACCCGCTCCCCGTGCTAGTACTAAGCTCCTTATAGTGGTTAGGAAAACAGTAAAACAGTAATTACTACTACTACTACTACTACTACTACTACTTACTTCTAACTAATGGTAACTTTACTATTTAATTTTTTTTACTATGTAAGCTAGAGAGAGAAAAGTCTGTATACTATATTCTTATATATCACATTAAAATATACTTAGTTAACAACTAACTAGTATAATACTAGTAATAAATTATAATAAGCAAAAATATTCACTTTAACTAAATCAAAAATATTATAATACGTCTATATCTTTAATAACGTAATAATCTAGTATATTTAATTTATTAAGCAATTAAAATCTTACAAAGAGACTGTACTATAAAAATAATCTAGATGATAATTAAATAGCAAAGCCTAGTAGTAATTATACTATCAATTAATATATTAGAAGAATTATTTACGCTAACTAATAACACAATTAAAATTATGAATTTGCTATCTCCCCAAACACTGCTTCCTGATGCCTGGTAGTGGGGCAAACACCTCCTCTTGCACAGTGCTGCTGTCAAGGCTTGCCTGCCCTTGGCTTTAGTGCTTAGAATGCTTGTCCTTGTTGACGGAAATGACGAGGCATCAAATTTCTACGGTGGCCGCGCGCAAAATTATGTGGCGACTCGTCGGGGACATGCAAGTGGCCTTTGGACGGAATATCTGGGGCCCAAGTCCATCAACCTATATATACAGTAGTATCGGCATCATGGGTACCCAAAAACTCCCTTAGATTCACGCCAGATCAACCTCTTCGTCATGAAGTTTAACGGCAAGGAACCACCTTGAAATGCAAACTAGTGTACTAACAGCCTCATAGCTACATCTTCGTCACTGGCTCTTGCCGCTGTGGGAACAACAGTTGCCATACCCTCATCTTACCCGAATGCGACGACCGATGTCTGCTACGTAACAGAGTATGCAGCTATCCCGGCCGCAACAGCAGCTTGCACTTCTATAATCCTCGATGGCCTGACCGTTCCCGGAAATTCAACTATTGATCTTTCAAAGCTGAAGACTGGAACCAAGGTCACATTCAGAGGAAAGACATTCTGGGAATATGCCGATGCAAACTATGCTTTCATCAAGGTGGGAGGATCCGATCTTGAAATCACAGCCGATGAAGACGCTGTGCTCGATGGTAACGGTCAGGCATGGTGGGATGGGCTCGGTAGCAACGGAGGTGTTGCGAAGCCAAACCACTTCATCGAGGTCAACAAGGTTCTTGGAAAGAGCTCGGTCCACGACATCTACATTGAGAACTATCCTGTACACTGCTTCTCTATCACCAATAGCGCTGGCCTGGACATCCACCACATCACACTGAACAACAGCGCCGGATACGCACCCAACAACCGCTCCAACGGCCTACCTGCATCGCACAACAGTGATGGATTCGGCTTGGGAGGCACCAATAACACCGTAGTTCGCGACAGCGTTGTCATCAACCAAGACGACTGCGTTGCTGTCACTAGTGGAAACAACATCTTGGTCAACAACATGTACTGCAATGGCAGCCACGGTCTCTCCATTGGATCCGTGGGTGGAAAGTCTAGTATGTTGTTCTATCAACCACGTACCCTTGGATCGAGTCCCACTAACCAGATGCTTCCAGAAAACAATGTGACAAACATATCCTTCACCAACTCTGTTGTTCTCAACGCTGAGAATGGAGCCCGAATCAAGTCAAACTCGAACACGACGGGTTTTATCTCCGACATCCTGTTTGAGAACATTCGTGTCGAGAACATTTCCATCTACGGGATTGACATTCAGCAAGACTACCTGAATGGCGGACCAACTGGCCACCCAACAAACGGCGTCATTATTCAGAACATCGTCATGAGGAACATTACCGGTACTGCGACAGAAGAGGGAAAGAACTACTACATACTCTGCGGAGAGGGAAGCTGCAGTAACATCAAGATTGACGATGTTAGTATCACCGGCGGCGGACTGGAGAGTTCGTGTAACTTTAAGACTGCGGGCAACTTTGACTGCGACGGACACTTTGTATGAGCTGCAGATGTTGATAGGACAAGTGCTGTGTTTTGAATTGAATGTACCAAAGCGCGCCAGGCCTGGTGCGCTCTCATCTACAGATTCCTAGGGACATGACATGCAGTGAGCGTGACCGATTGTGTTCAATCGCGGGTTGGATTGAAGGAGGTGCAGAGGCGATGAAGCTATGTAATCTGGTTACTTTCGGTTCACGGTGATTCAGGACTCTCGAACCATCTGCACACACAGCCAAGTGACGTGTATAAGTCAACGTTGAGCCGGCGTCGGGCCAATGTTGTACTACTTGAATCCGTCCTCGCACGTAAAGTTTGATCAACGGTTTGAGGGCACTGTTCGCGGCCTGGAGTCTGGACGATCCCAAGAGTGCCGTGGCGTTTCCGGTCCCGAACAGTCGCGGCGCTTTCATCAGGGACGCACGCGCTACTGTGGATAGGTTCAAGACGGCGTGGGAGAGCGAAGCGGTTGATTACATCTTCATGTTACCGCGCCGTCCGGATCCTCATACCAAGCAGTCGAACGCCCTAGCTAAGGCTGTTATCTCGAACTAGTGGATTTACCCGGCCTCTTCCTGCCCGTTGTGGCAGACTTCCGTCTCCTTACATTAAGCCTGCACTAGTCGGGATTTCCTTTTACTGCGCATCGATTACGCGATGTCCTCGAGTTACATGGGCATCCTCAGCGATGACCGACTGCAGCAGCCCAACTGCGACAATGGCTGCCTCGAAGCATTCATTCGCTGCTGCCAATTATGCATGGGGGACGTGCTTCTGCCGTCAGCACCCATCCTGCCAGCCACCTGTGTCGAGCCCCGATTGAGGTGCGCAGGCTACGGGGATGGCGAGCAAGTGTTGGGTCAGCGGACAGTGCCTGCTGGTTGCTGTGAAGGCTCCATCGTCTGGCGCGAACTGCAGCAACTAGGTCTCTGGGCTAAGCGACGGCGTGATGCCGATATTCGGCGTGCAGGATGAACAGATAGCTCCTGTCAGGTCCCACCAAAAATGTCACTCGTCACGGCACCAGGACGGTTCGAGAAGTCTACCAGCGGTGCGTCATCCAGGTACCGCGCTGCATGCCCCTTACAGGGCCTAGTGGTCGGCTGGCGTTGTTGCGAATGGCCTGTTGGGTTTGTGCGATAGGTTGCGTGCTCTGCACACGACGTCTGTGCAAATCATGGCCCTGCGCAGACACTTTGCCCGGCCATGTCTCGACCCGAGTCGACGACTCCACGCTGCCTTTAACGCACGCGGGCAAGGCCTTTTGTCGTCGCTGCGCACGCCATCTCTTTCGTGCTCGTTGCCGGCCCTCGTGTTCTTCCAGTCCCTGCTACGGTTCCTTGCAGCCACCTCAAACACGCTACAGAGTGGCACGCCCGTCGTAACCTCAGCCTTGCCCCAGCTTTGAGGCCAAACCAGGGCAGTGGTCATGTCGATGTCGCGCACGAGCGCCCCCGCGAGCAGCCCACAATTCTTCCATACGCCTTCTAGAAGAGTGCCGTTTCCGCACTCCCCGCTGCACTCTTGCGTGAGGTGATCCCACTTGTATATCAACCTGTCGCACCAGCAGCAGCTGATGCCTGCTCGGATACACGATTATCCACTCCTTGGCCCCTAGTCTTACCGCGACACCTGGATGCCCTTCCCCACCCTCCTTTGCACCTCCGCCTGTCGTTCGTTTTAGCTTCTCACTCGTTTGCTTTGTCGCGAGGTGTCGTCGGCATGTCACAGTAGTCCTCTGTTGCCCGATTTCAACTGAGCATACGGCTCTCTGGCCAAAATGGAGGACAGTCTAGACATTCCGGAGGAGTCCATGCGACACATCGAGGCCCTGCTGGCGCGGCATCCTCCGCATCTGATCCAGAGAATGTTCTCACAAGCCATAGACTCGCGTATGTTCCTCGCCGCCCGGTTGTATGTGTACATGCTTACCACCTCTAGGCCGCAACTCCACAGCCTCGTCATTCATGTCCACCAGCACCGCTAGTTCAACCACGACATCTTCGTCTGGCTCATCATGGCGGTCTCGCCTCTCCATGGCATCGACCTTCTCGTCCTCGACGAGCAGCAGTGACACGCGAGGTTCCGTCGCTTCCTCCTCCTCATCGTCACGCTCAAAGAAACGAGCGGAACCACGCTCCTACCCAGCTGGTCTTGACCCGACGCGTCCGGTGCCCGCTACTGTGCCTCGTGTGGACACTGAAAGCCCACTTGACCTCAAGATTGAGCCAAGTCAGACACCCACAGATGACATTAGTGTTGCTTCCCCATCGTTGATCCCGGATGATGACAAGTCTCAGAGTCAGTCTGGTGAGCCTTTCATGTTCTGCACCTACTGCGCCGAACAGAAGAGCCAGAAGACGTTCAAGGCCAAATCTGACTGGAAGAAACACGAGATGAGGATGCATGAGACTGGAGAGGATTGGCCATGTGTTGTCAATGGTTGCAACCGTATCTTCGACCGCCAAAAGGATTTCATCAAGCATCATCAACGATACCATGCCGGTCGCCCTTTGCCTTCGTTAACAGATATCGGCATCACCTTGTTGCCAAGAAGAGTGTTTGGTTGTGGGTTTGACAAGTGTAAAGAGGTTAGCATCGGATGGGACGAGCGGTGTGATCATGTCGCCAAGCATATGAAGAACGGCGCAACCATGGACCAATGGAAATACTCCAACGTCATCCGGAACCTGATACGACAAGAAGCCCTTCACGACACTTGGAAAGAGCTTATAGGCTGTTTGGACGAGAGGCTGCGAGAAAGTCGGTCGCAGATTAGTTGGTGTCCCGACAACTCTAGGATCCTCCGACAGAAGCTTCAGTGCTGCGATCTCCGACCAAGTCGAGAAGAAGTCTTGATTACTGCCTTAAGCCTGCGCGCTGACATACCGCTGGATCCTGTGCACCAGCAGTTACCTCTGGGTTTCGTGACCCCATCAAGGGATTCCGTGCCACACGTCGAGAAGCTGTCACGCGAGCAGCGCATGCACATTCTTATTGGAAATTCCAATCCGCAGCATTCACGAGCCCGGCTAGCAAGCATCAACGCAGCGTTACTGCGCATCTGTAGTTCCCTAGCGCACGTACCCGACTACGATTGCGGCTCGTCGCCATTTGTGGAGCCGCAGACACCCGCGGTGGATACGACTAATCGCCGTATCAGCTACATGGACGTGGACCCTGGAGATTACCTTGACGTAGCGCAACCGGCTATACCAGATCTCCCACCGGCTATGACAACATCCACCATGCACACGCCTCATGCCCACACTTCAATCATGGATCACGAGCAGCACACACACGTGTATCACGACGAATACATGGATCAAGTCAAGGCTCTACCCAACCCACTAGAAACATTGTACCCCAACTATTTCGCCGCTGCTCCCCAGTTTGAAGAGTCACAATACTACGACCGTCCCTCATTCGGTCAAATAATCTCGAAGCCGCTTCATAAAATAGGCAATCGACTCAGCAGCTCTAGAAGCAGTACCCATCCAAGGCCATCGTCGCAAATGAGTCAAGCACCATCAGAAATGCATTCTGAATATACTGTTGCAGCAATGGACATGCGTGATCCTCATCAGCAACCCCAGCACCACATTCAGCAGCACCATCAGCTTCCCCAACAACACATGATGGCCCAACAGCCGCAACCCTACCGCGACTCGACGTCGCAACTGCATGAACATTTACACATGTACACGACACAGAGCTGAAGAGCCGACGTGCAATGAACTTTCCTACATGAGCTATGCCCCATAATTGTTTCCCCTTGTCATTCAGCGAGCATTTAGAGTTTTCCCATGTTGTCTTTTCTTTGATACCCCCGTGCGTTCGAGCACACGTGATAGACTTGTACTATAAATATATTCGTAGTATAGAGCCGTTACTGGTGTAACGTCACTCAGTCTCTCAATTTGCATCTAATGTCTTTCTCGTAATTGCCTTTCCGTAATGCTCGTCTCAAAATCTGGGTTCATACATGACAGAGTTGTTTCTAATAGTACCCATAAGCATGAAGGTGCGAGGGCCAATTCCGACAAATTTGTGTCTTCGCATGTGGCATCTAGCGCTACTCGCTGTCGTCGCGGATAGCGGTGTATACGTGCCAACTGTACCACTAGGCTCTGCGAAACGGTAATCAAGCACAAGAGGACCTTGCCCGAACGAGCGATACTGCTGGATGAGAACGATCCGCCAACATAAGAACGGCCTGGAGTTGAGTGACTCGTTACATTATCCATGCACGTCTCTCAGGATCGAACTAGGGCGAGTTCCTTGACTTGGTATCATTGTTGTTCGAGATTGAGAAATCGCTATCTCGTTCTAGATATCTGCGATACTTCTCACTCGAGAGCTAGTTGGGAAGGATGGCTCGTCTCTTGTACTTGTAACACGTGACATCGCTCTCTTGTTCGCGCCATCCGACCTCATCTATGACCTCCTGGCTCGACTGTGAGATTTTCCCCTTCCATCCCACTTCTATCGAATACTTCTAGGCTACATTATGTCCTTTCACGTGTACCTCGTATTAGTACCTAGGATACCTCCGGGCTCCGCTAAGAATGTCCACTCATCCGTCGCACAGTTGGTTAGTTTTGTTGAACACGACATACGACGTCATCGAGCAAGTGGTTTGTCAGATGACTATCGTAGAACGACAACGTCGTATACACATACACATATTGATACATGAGCCGTTTTCTCTCCCTTACTTACGAGTGGAACACGATTGTATGTTGAGCCGCGTCATAGTCGCTCCCTCCTCCTCCTGTTCCAGACCCCAGGGCTCGCTTAGTCCATGCTACCATCTACTGTTATCAAGACTACTTCTTTGCCAACTTCTCTATACGCCCACTTCCCCCCACAGTTGTTATTACCCTCAACTGCTAGAATGGAACTGCTCAACCTGCCACCAGAGCTTTTCGAAGATATCGCTGGCAATTTTATACGTATAGGTCCCTTGCACAAGTTGGTACAGTTACGCGCCGTGTCCCCTATATAACAGATGTCGGATTCCGTTTTAGTCCGATAAGGCTAACATGACTAAACTTTCGCTGGCTACATTAATAGGGAGATACTTGTTAACTGGTCTGCTGGAGACTTCGACGACCGCGTCGTGAGGACTCTCTGCTCAGACCATGGACATGGATTGGCAGATTTTGCAGAGGTTCCAAAATACGACGCCAGCTCACTGACTATGGTATCAAACGGCATTGGAGCTTATCTCTTGTGAAACATCGAGACTTGTATCCTCAACCACATCAGCGACGACGATATGAGCACATACGAGTTGCCAAATCTTACAAACAGGGTCACGAACAAGCTCTTGGAGTTTGCGCCCGCAGGTGTCGATCGATTCACTCTAAGAAAGGAATACTTGGACGCACTCGTCCATAGTCTTGTTCTCATAAACAAGGCTACCCCGTCGACCACCTGTACAGTCGAATTTCACCCTCAGGCGAGCCTTCCAAAACAACTTGTGTAGTGAGATAGAGAAAGAATGAAATCATATCGCATCGACGGGCGAATACATTAACGATATGATAGCAGCAGCTGCTGCTGCTCGCCACTATATTGCTCGATCTGCTGAAGTCATTAAATGGTCTCCCAAAGACTTGACCGGTTTCGGCAACCCTTGGATCGTATGTGCATGCAACGGGGATGCCAAAGTCCTCAAGTACTTGCCCACGGAAGCTAACAAAGAGCTCGCGAACCGAGATTTCTCACCAAAACACGATCATCCCGCCATCCGTTGCGGTCCAGCTAACGTAATTATGAGCTCTGCGATAAGCTATGCGGTCCAAACTAGCATCATGGATGCAGTCGTCATCTTGTTTGCCTTTCTTCCGAAATGTAACGTTAGACTGTCTATGCATGTGAGGTCTCCAATGTACTACATCCTCTACGCCATGAGATGAGGACATGTAGAGCTTACTACATGGCTGTATGAACTATGGGATGTCCCCAGATACGACATATATCACCGAGACATCATGGTTGCAGGTCTACGGCTTGCGGTCGAGCATGGTCACACCGATCTCGTTCGACACATCTTCGATCACGGATTGGTTGATTCATCTAATGCAGATTATAACGCGATCGCTATCGCTGCGAAATATGGTCATCGCGCTATCATACAGTTGACTCTTGACCGCGTTGTTCAGCTTTCGATGCAGGATCTGACCAGTGCCCTAAAAGGATCCCTTTCCCTTCTTATGACCAAGTTCCTCTTGGATCGAAACATACCTCTTACCTCTATCGACGAAGACGAATACGGAGTCACAACTACGCACTCAATCCCTCCAACAGTCGAGGACTTGTGCTGCAAGTCCATCCACGTTCCCTTCGGCGATTCAAGCCCTGTCTGCGGCAACCAGAGAGTCTTGGCGCTCGTATTTTCGGCTCGTGAGATGAGGCAGCAGATTCCCGAGTTTATGAACGACAACTGCGTTGAGCCAAAGAAAGTGTTTGAAATATTGGTCAAGCACTGCTTGATCCTGCCGACAGAGCCGATACCGTACCCTGAGATCGTGAAGAGATGTGTAGCTGGATGGAGTGAAGTAATTAATGGGAGGGGGAGAAATCCGGTGTCTAGCACGCAGTTGAAGTAGACAAACAGATTGTTGTGGACTCTGAGACAATGTTGAGGAGGGCCAGGGAGTACATAGTCTCTTCTCATAGCTGGAAGAGATGTTCGATAAGGAGTTTAGACAATCGCACGGGAGGATTACCTTGCTTCCATTGCATGCAATGGCATGTCCCGATTATAGGCCACTGTGCTAACCCTTGCGTGCTATGGGCCCTGCGAGCTACTGTGGCTGCCAGATACGAGTTGGCCTCGGTGTCTCTACCATGGATCTGGATATTAGCAGTGGATACAGTTATGCAGGGAAGGACTGCAGAATTCCATCGACGTAAAGATAGACGCGACATGGATTAATATCGGGGCTACAGTGGGCTCTTGCATGATTTCTGGCTTACGAAGCTGCCCTGGCATTACGAAGTCGCCGAGTGGATACAAACAATACGTATGTGAATATTATACCATGTGGCTTGATATAGTTGAGAGAAAAAAAGGGATCAGAGGACATGAGAAAGACAAATTATGGAAGAACTAATTTCGAGCGTGACCGACTTACCTAACACGTGCATGCCTGACAGTCCTCTATACTGCCGTACACCCTGCAGTATGCCTGGAGCACGAGAATGTCATCGCTGGGACTCAGCTCGCTGTTGCTTTCTCGCGATGTCGGTGTGATCGTCTTTCAGTCAAGTCATAACACCCACTCGGTATGGCCGATGACATACTTTCCCTACGTATCGAAGCGGTCTTTGCTAGGAGATACAGCACATGTCTTCAGGCATAGGCTTAGACTGGTCGACAAGGTTTACTATGGCGGAGCGGGAAGACGGCTATGCGGCACCCTGAGAGATAAGTTCATGGAGTCTCCCCATACAACGCCTCGTCCATCATCAACCATTTCGCACGCTGAGAGGGCATGAATGTACCACGAGGTATAAGGAAGAGCTGCGATTGGCTGGGAAGATAGCGCATCCGTGGGTGGAAAGAGCGATCTGGGGTTGTCAGAGATTTCGCAGGAGCGAGGACGGTCTTGGTCCAAGCCTGGGCGGACTGGGCGCCAAGAGAACGTGGTACAGCAGCCAACTCTCGTTCGTTGACCTTCACCTCGTTCCCCCAAAGCGAAGGCGAACACCCGCGACAAGACACGGCGGAGACTTGATGCGACACTTACACGCCATGCGAGTGGATCAGTTCTTGGAGACCCGTTATACCCGTCTACACCAATTGCGTGCCCTATTTCCTATTATGGTCAGCGCTGAACGCTGCTGAAAGGTCCAAAAAAGACGGCATGTTGAGCTTCAGACTACAGCCAGAGCTAAATGGCATGACAATGTGGCTTCGATGATCCACCACGCCTCAATAGGGCAGGCAAGACCGTCCGACATCCACAAACACTCACTGCTAGTAAAATGTCATCTCGCCGCCAGGACCCCACTCATCGGAATGCATGCTCTGTACTTAAACTCTCATGCACTCGACCGGTTGAACACTTCCTCTGGCAGGACACCTAGAGCACTCTCAGCCTTACCAGTCAACCGGCGCAACTGCTCGCCGCTCTTCTCCCACTATGGCCCCCGCCTTGAAGAAGTACGACTGGATCTTAGCGATAACCACGATCGCCTTCGTTGCTTCGTCAGCCTCAAACGGTGCCAACGATGTCGCCAACTCATACGCCACCTCTGTGGCTGCGAGGACCTTGAAGATGTGGCAGGCTGGTATTCTGGCCTGTTTCACTGAGTTTTTGGGTGCCGTCGCTCTAGGATCCCGAGTTACTGGAACTATCAAGAGCGGTATCTTCGCCCTCGAAACCTTTGAGCCTGCACCCGCTACCCTCATGCTTGCCATGGGTTGCGCCGAGGTCGGATCTGCTGTCTTCCTTACGATCGCGACCTTTGCTGGCATGCCTGTTTCGACTACCCAGACCGTTGTTGGAGCCCTTGCCGGGGCTGGTATTGCTGCTCAGTCACCCCTCAGTTGGGGCAGGAAGAAAGGTTCCATCTCTCAGATTGCCGCGTCCTGGGTCATTGCACCCTTCCTATCTGCTGGTTTCGCCGCTGCGCTCTTCTTGACAATCAAGTTTGGTGTCCACAACCGCAAGGACTCGTTCAAGTGGGCTATGCGTCTCATCCCCTTCTACCTTGCTTTCACCGCTGGTGTCCTTGCGCTCTTCATCATTGATGAGCTGCCAAACGGCGAGTCTCTCGAGGAGATGGGCGCTGGCAAGGCCTGCGGTATTATTCTCGGAGTCTTCTTTGGAATGCTTGCCATTTCCTACATCTTCTTCGTGCCTTACTTCACCCGCCGCCTTGTCAAGGGCGACGCCAGACTAAGAGCGTGGCACATCCCTCTTGGCCCCCTTCTCTACCGCGAGAACCCCCCTATTTACTTTCCCGGAAAAGGCGACGAGGTTGTCACCGACTACTACGCCAAAACCGCCCCCGTCGAGAGTCAACAGGAGAATCTCAAGGGCGAGAAGGGTATCGGACGTTCGACATCCGTTGACAACAAGTCTACTGGTGACAGCGACAACATCGATGTCGAGGGCGGTCGCGGACTTTCTCGTCCCCTCCCCCGCGATGGACCTATTACCCACGTTATCCCCACTACGCCCGAGCCCGAAGAGCGCTGGTTGAAGCCCGTTGAGCACCTCCCTTTCTACTCTCCCAAGAAGATCGCCAACTGGACCAAGTTCATCCTTCTCCAAGGTGTCTCCCGGGATGTCGTTACTCAGAAGGATCTCGCTGATGTTCACGCTCGCGCCATTGTTTACGACAACCGTGTCGAACACCTCTGGACATACGCCCAAGTTGCCTCCGCCATGATGATGTCTATTGCCCACGGTTCGAACGATGTTGCAAACGCTGTTGGACCCTGGGTAGGCTCCTACAACACTTACACCACCGGTGTCGTTACCAAGGAAGCCGACACTCCCATCTGGATCCTCGTCACTGCCGGTCTTCTCCTCGGCATCGGTTTCTGGTTCTACGGCTACCATATTATGCGCGCGCTCGGAAACAAGATCACCCAAGTCTCTCCCACTCGTGGCTTCAGCATGGAGTTGGGCGCTGCTATTACCGTACTCCTCGCCTCGCGTCTCGCTCTCCCCGTCTCCACCACCCAATGTCTGACTGGTGCCACCATCGGTGTTGCGCTCTGCAACTTCGATCTCAAGGCTGTCAACTGGAAGCAAGTTGGTTTCATCTTCTCTGGATGGATCATCACCCTGCCTAGTGCAGGTCTCATCTCGGGTCTTATGATGGTCATGGCGCTTAACACGCCTCATTTCTAGACGTTGGTCGCCATTTCTTTGTAATTTCAGTTTTGACATGTTTCTTATAATAAGAAAAGAACGGATGGGTTTGGGATGCATGACATGGGACGGATGATACCAATCGTTTACTGTACCGAATTCTAATCTATAGAGCACACACACACACACACACAGGCGCTTACCGAGAATGATTCGTGATGACTCGTGAATATGGAGTATGCTTGAAGAAAGTGGTGTCTTTCGGCCGAAGGCTCGTTGTGGCGTATTTAGGTCCCATGCCATGAATCCTCAACTGATGGACAACTACATGAAATGTTTTATCATCAGTATGTTGTTGGGTATCCTTTTGATGTTTACATCAGAGGAGAATATTCCTGTCTACTACATTAAAATACTGTGTATACTTTCTACGTATACCACGCCACATATCAGCCATCTCGAAGAAAGTACGTAGTCGAAGAATACTAATCATGACCAACCAGACACGAAGCCTCGGTCACCCTCTCGGTCCTATTGCTGTCCAACTGTCGCGAATCACCTTCAAGACTTCTTGATATGTAGCAGAGCCGAGTTTCACATTGATAGCAAACATGCCGAGGCAAAGCAGCAAACAGCTGCGGAAGAACAGTCGGTATTCTGCAAATAGTACAGAAACCTGTACAAAACATCATGGTCCAGTCAGTCTAACTTGGCCACGCATGTATGGAAACTGTGAGACAAACACCATACGCCCGTCGCAGAGCACCACCAGCCCGAGCGTAGTCAGGCCTCAGGGTCTATGCATTACATCGTAAGAGAAGTGGAGAAGCGAATTAAAATAGCGGTAAAATGATAAGGGAAGTGTGGCTGCTACACGGCCTGCTTGGTCGCCTGCTGAAGCTCGTTGACGAAAGCGTCGTAATCAGCGGATGAGCCCGAGCCTACTAAGCTGGTAAGCCATGGATCGGACCGGCTGCTCTCTCAATAAGCGTTTGGGTTGGGGTAGAACGAGGACAATGTCTCAGGGTGCTGACCTTGCGGTGACTCGTCGACCTTTTGGCGCTTCTCAGCATAGTCGTACGAAGCTTCCGAACTGGCGTGCTTGTTGCCAGATGCGCCGTGTTGGGCTGCGGCTGCGGCTTGCGCCGCCATCTGCAGCTCGCCAATCTGGCGCTCCGAAAGTCCACCATTATTGTTGCTGGAGGCTTGCTGTTGCTGCTGCGGTTGCTCAGGTTGTTGGGGCGGCTGCGGTGGTTGTGGTTGGTGCATGTTTGGTTGTTCGTGTGGCCGATTGAGGTCGACGCCAGCTGGCGCAGGTGGTATCTCGCCTTGGGTTTCGAGTAGTCGCGATTGCAGGTTGATGATGTAGTCGCGCAGCTGGTAGTTCTCTGTCTGGAGAGTCTTGTACAGCTCGCATAGCTGCTCGAACTCCTTGACTTGATCCTTGAGCTGTTTGATGTACTCTTCCTTGCGCTGACGAAATGCGCGCTGGTGGTGTTAGCGTGGATTGTGGGGATGCGCGCGACAGACATACCTGGGCAGCGCGATTCTGGGCAGCACGCTTCGATGTCGACAACTCTCGCCGTCCCTTGGAGCGGCCTTCACTCGTGTTCCCATCGTCAGGGCCACCTTGGCTCATGTCGTAGGCGGAGCCCCCAATGGCCGGGTCGATGGCTTGTGGTGGGCCAGCACTGTGCGGGTGCTGGGAATGTTGAGAGTGTGGAGGATGCTGGGGAAGAGGCTGCACGCTGGGCTGTCCAGCGCCGGCAGCGAGCAGGTGTTCTCTTAAGCCTTCACAACGAGACGTGTTAGTAATCGGCAGGAGTGTATGGGTGCGGGGGCACTAACTCATCTCAATGGTCGGCTTGGATTGATCCTGAATTGGCATGTCAGCAGGGCAAGGCACGCAACAGTCAGCAGGGCTTACCTGAGCGGCCGATGCCTGCATGTTATACCCAGTGTCAGTTTGGCTCGAGGGATACAGGATTCGGCTCATCCAAGGCGCGTCGGGTGGGAGCACCGCAGCGAGGGTGTTGTGGCGTTGATTAGACAGCAGCGCGGGAATGGGGCTGGGATGCTATGTCGCTGGAGTAGGCAGACTAGGCTCGACCGAGACTGTATGCGCAAGAGGGCAGCTGGGTGAAGCGACGTTTGTCGGCGTGGTCGGCCGGTCAAGGTTGCGATGGTGGTGACGTCGCGGCGACGGGGTCGACTCTGGCAGGCTGCAGTGCGTGAAAGAGCGCGGCTGTGGAACGAGAGTCAGCTTCATCTGGCGCAGGTGCCAAGCCAGGCGCGCAGCGTTGCGAGGGCATTCTGGTTGCGCGTCTCGTCTTGTAGGACGATGGGGCAGCTCACCTGTATCGTGATGATGCAGTTGGTCGGAATGCGGATTACGCAGCTTTGACTAAGAAGAGACAGACCTCGGGGCGATGGCGCTATATGTAGGGCGGCAATGTCGGCCTCGCGGGAACCCTCGACGACGACGACGACAGTGTAATGCCTTGCTGCACTGCGCCCTCCTCAAGCACGACTCGCCCGAGCCAACTGCATGCAAATCAACGCCCTGGCTGCCATGTCCTGCCTGACTTCGGCAAGGTTCCGACGACCTGTTCGCTCCATCCGACCATCCCTCTGCTTTTTGCGACGCTGATTGCTTACCAATTCCCCGATCCCGACCATCTGGTAGCCGTCAAACACACCTTAGCCCCAAGGGGGCTAGTCCTGCCACCTCTGATTACTGCATACGTGAGATCTGTGTTTTCAGATCCGAAGCCTCCGTACAGAGACCAAATGCAGGAGTCATTGCGCTCTGCTCTCAGCATGTCTGCTGCTTCACCACTTCCTCTTGAGTTCAATCTCCCTGTGCCGATGGCCTCCTGCGATGATGAATGCTGTTGCTATCCCCATCTGCCCCTCCAAGCAAATATGCAGCATCAGCAGATGATACACTCTAAGAATCTTGTGGTGCCGCTTCCAACTCACCTAGTTCCCTGCATGCGCTCTGGTATTTCACGACAGCAAGTGTCTTGCTGTACTTATTGGACAGACGCATTGCCGTTGGGCAATCTTGGAAATGCTTGGTCCATGCGCATTTGCAAGGCGTACCGTAGCGATCAACTCCCATTCCGCTCTTCATTCCGCAACGTCCTTGCATCTGCTGTGCATCTTGCAGTCAACGAATCTCAGCTCATCGAATTCCCTTACGCATCAGCCGCTCTGTGCTGTCCATTCAGAAACACAAAGTCTTGTTGATCAAGGTCGCGGCATTTGGGTTCATATTCTCCATCAACACCAAGAAGTGCATCTACAACATGACAAGGCCCCAAAATCTTGCTCGGGCAATCCCGTAAGTCTAGCGATTACTTTTCCGCCACCAATAACCAAGCTGCTCCCTCGTCTGACCTGCGCTATGACACCCGTCTTGATGACCCTAGAACTCAAACTCATCTAACCTGCGAATCGCAGCCAATCGTACCAAGCGTTGTGCGAGCATCACTGTCGCACCAAAACCTCTCTGCTAATCTGCCGCGAAACACACGTCCGGCCGATACAAGCTGCTACCTTACCTTATACGAGACACGCATTCGCTACGGGGTTCCGCTCTCTCGTCTTGTGGTCTCGTCCGTCATCTGGTCCGGCTGAGAAGCCGAAACAAAATACACCCCATGACTTGACGTATGCCGCCAACCAACCCCCCGACCTGCCCGATCGCTTAGAAAAGCTGTTTCCTGCTTGGGGACTCGGAGCTTCTAGGAGGTCCATCACGCGCACGTATGCATTTGCTGGTTTTGCAAAGGCTTGGCAGTTCATGTCGCTGGTTGCTGATGAGTGCAAAGTCAAGAAGCATCATCCGCATTGGTCAAATTCATATAACAAGGTCTCGCTTGAATGGACTACTCATGATGCCAAAGGCCTGACTATCAAGGATGTTGAGATGGCTGAGTTTTGTGATCAAAAAGCAGCCGAGATTGGGTTGAAAGAACCGTCAAATTGATGTAGCTTAGATCCAGATAGATCGACCTAAAAGTTGCGTGTACGAAGTCAGTAGATGTCTCACATGCAGTTCGTAAAAGGACATTTCTTACCCTTTCCCGAACTATATGCACCGGAAAAGGTCCTACTGATCGACTAGACCACTACTATCATTGGTCAATGAAGGCAGCCGTCGGACGCGGAGATTTCACAATTCCACGCTTCCGACAGACGACGCGAAACCTCGGATGGGCCTGCTTACCAGACAAATGATGAAATGGCACTCTTATGACTTGTTACATGTCTATCACTACCTAACATGCCGTTTGCTCACTGACCCACGCCCCTTATTGGCACAGCTGAAACGCAGACTCTATTGTAACATGGTGGTGGCTGTCCATAATTTCATCATTGTAAACAACATAGCTTCAAGATGAGGCGATAGCTGGAAGGTACATCATATCTTTCTGCATTACGTTCTAATATCATTGTTTACTCATGAAGTACTCGGGATCTCCGACATCTGCCGGAGATGACATAAACTAGATGGATACCTTCAGGGTAAGTATGAATTCCCATCTCGCGCCAAGTGCAGATCCCGTTCATTGTGTACAGATTATCCCTCAAAGAATCAGTGCGTCCAGTGCGTCCATCAACCAAGCTTATTGCGACTAATTGAGAGTTGCCCCTTCTTTCCTGAGCTATCCTCATCAGTCAGGTCATGTCTGTATTACCACCTCTCTCTAGCACCCAACTACCACACCGACATCATCCACAGCCACACTCCAACCACCCTCGTCCTCCACGCCATCACCCTGCACACTGACCGCAACCGAATGACCAACACCCGGCACTACATCCTGTACCTTGACCTTCCCACCCACCTTCTTCCAGCCTGTTCTTCCGACCCCCAGCTGAACCTCTTCTCCACAGCTGATTCCATCCAGGAAGACCTCAACGCGCGTCTGCCCACTCGGCCTGCTCCCCCTAACCCATGCGTAGCAATCCACCGTCACACCACTAGGAATATCGAGGTAAGATTGCGATAGTGTGAGCGTCGCAGTCACTTCTGAACTGTTCGATGTCGCAGCGTATGAGCTGAAGCCAGAATGCGGTGCAGGAGAGGTGAAGATGCCGCGAGACGACCACGACCCTGTCACCATGTCCATCCATGCAGGTAACAATGGAGTTTCGAAGGACGGGTTGGAGACAGTGTTTGTGCAGCCTTTTGTAGATAGAGTTCGCTGCGGCGACGGTAGTGGAGTGGCATGAGTGGTGGAGAAGGTAAGAACGGCGCATAGGAGAAAGACTATGCGTCCTTGAAGGGCCATGGTGATGGACGTCGATCGTGAAGAGGCTTTGTACGAATAGCGCAGGTTCGGAAACCTTGAAGCTTAATCTCTGGATGGGTTCGATGTTGATGGGTCTTGAGTTCGCGAGGGTTGACAAAAGCCAGGCGGTCACGAGTGAGACAGCGCTCAGATGACGTGTGTGACGTGACCGAGGGAAAGCTATCGACGTGCTCCAAGTGCTGTTGCTCGAGATTGACAGGCTGATCTTTCAAGGGTTCACGGAAGCGTTCGCGCAAGAGATGGATGGGCAAGTACTCTCGCAAGTGAGTTGGCAAACGGGTAAGATACTGATCCTGTCTGTCTCAGGACCGAACAAGTACAAGTGAAAGATAGAAGCTGAAGGTCAAGGGACCCGTAAAAACCGTTGCGCCTGCGACATATAGCATTGCTGCATTCATCAACACAAAAAGCACACTCCAGTTTGCGATCATGTCGAACAAGCTCAAGCTGGCAGGGCCAAAACCCGGTCGAATGAAGCTAAGCCATCGCGCAACGGTATTATCTACTGTACGGCGCAGCGTAAACACACAGGAGATGTCACTGGTGTTGTTGTTGATAGGGTTGAACGGTTGGTAATAGGCAAAGGTGGCGTAAGCCTAAGCGAAATTTACGGGGCCGTTGCGCATGCGCTTGGCACCACTCCTTGTCGTTGTACGGATAAATTCAACAGTCGCGCCGTGTTACAGCTCAAAGCTTGCTCCAGATATCGGAGATTTTGATGACGAACGACAGAAACAGATGCGGATGATTGGCAAGGTTGGAGAGTTTTGACTAGGTTTCTTTGAGCCTATGGAATGTGTTTCACCACATTCCAGCAAGGACTGGGATGTGGGAGGCGCAACGAAAAGGAGATCTAGAATTGGGAAAGGAGAAAAAGGGGAAGCTGTCATCTTTGTCGGGTTGATGTTATTGGATCTTTGTTAGGCCCGTGGAAGTTTTGTACTCCCGGGCTTGTGCTCATAGCGGCGTACTTCTGGGGTATATAGAGAGCCATTGGAGTCAACCTATATGGCTGTCGAAGGCCACCTGGTACGCTTCTGTCGCATACTAATGCATTTTTCATGTCCGCCTCAAACGCCGACCGTGCAAACCGTAGCCTCATGTCGTCATGCTGTAAATCGTGTCGCTCATGCAGGCTGTTCGTATGCCCTCTTGATGACCCTTGCAAATTCTGCCAAGCTTGTTAGCAGCTAGTCAATGTGTCCAATGTGTAGATGAACTTACGATCAAACTTGACATTCTCGCGGACAACGGTGCCCTTAGCCTCGTTGTCTTTGTTGATAGGCACCTTGATCTGGGCACCATCGATGTTCCATCCGCACACGCTTCCAACGAAGTTGTCGAACTCGCTTCCGGAGAGGTTCAACCACGACTCGAGGATGCTTCGGTCGACCTCGCGCACCGCTTGGCTGACAGTCGCGGCAATGCGCACGCGCATCAGCTCCTCGAAACCTGAGACGTCTGCAATCAAGTCGGCGTACAGGTCGTCGGAGTCTAATGTGGACCAAAAGGTAGCGTAGTCGGCACCTTCGAGCAGGTTCCTCAGCTCGTTGAGCTTCTGGACCGCTTCTGAGAGCGGCGCATCGCCAGCAGCTGGGTTGTGTAATGAAGAAGAAAGAGGAGCGAGGACGTGTGGGGGGAGGAGCGAGAGACCCAGGGAGAAGTCGGGGCTGGGGAAGACGGTGAGAGCCTTGACGAGGATGTTGGTGATGGTTTCGTCACGAGCAAGGTGTGGGTTGAACTGGTAGCTGCAGGACCGTGGTCAGTGAAACGGAACGACGGTGGTGGAAGTACAATAGCAGAGGCAGGAGAGAGCTGTCAGATAGAGCTAATAATAAACTTCAGCGGGCGGGGGGATTCAGTCCCCATCCCTCGGGTAATAGGAAACGTTGTGGTTCTTTGTTCATCTTGCAGCACGGGGAGGGCAGCAGAGGGGGGGACGTACAGCTTCAGCAGGGCGAGGTTGGCGTAGCAGTCGTACGTCTGGTTCTCGCATTGCTGCATGACATAGTCCTGGAAGACACCCGTCGTCTCGGGGTTGTAGCGATCCAGGCCGTCGAGGATCTGCTGCATGTGGTCCGGCCGCTCAGGCGCGAAGTCGAAAGGGGCGCCCATGGTGGTTGTGTGGATGAGCGACGAAGAGTTGGTGGTGGAGGCTTGGTCAAATTCGCTCAGTGCGACGAGACGGCGCATTGGCCACCGGGCAGCCCCGTGTCATCTTGGAAAAAGTTGGACCCCGCCAAAACATGCGACTGCGAGGGGACAGAGCAGATTACCACCAGAATGGCGCCCTACGACAGCGAGTCCTCGGACGGCGGCGACGACTATACCGAGACGAATGTCCTGCTGGGCTATGCGGCCAAGGAAGCAACGGGCGATGCAGTTTCCCACATTGGAGGCGCACCGGTACGCACGCTATCGACTCTGCCAGAAGTCTCTCTAATGACGATAGCAGGGCTGGATGGATGGCAAGACAGCTCCTTCGGGTGCCTTGGCAAAGTGCAAAGTCTGCAACGGCTATCTCAGCCTCCTCCTCGAGCTCAACGGCGACCTTCCTGACCAGTTCCCTGGCCACGAGCGGCGACTCTACATCTGGACATGTCGGCGCAAGCCATGTAGGAGAAAGGAGGGCAGCGTGAGGGGCATCCGTGGAGTGCGCATCGCAAAAGGCGCCAGCAGCAAGGCTAGCACTGCCAAAGTCGAGAAGAAACAAGTCAAGGAAGAAGAGAAGCCGCAGCCAAAGATAGGCGAGTCGCTGTTCGGAGTCAAGAATGGGACGAGTGCGTCCACGCCCGCGAATCCGTTTTCGAATCCCTTCTCCTCCAAACCGAACGGCGCGGCATCGGCGAACCCTTTCTCGTCGGGAGCAAGTGCGAACCCCTTCGGCGCATCCGGCCCCACACCTGCAGTCCAAGTCAGCGAGCCCGCAGAGAAGAAAGACGAAGCTTCCACGACCCTGCCGGAGACATTCGCTTCCAAAGTTCGCCTATCTTCACCACCTCCGTCTGAACAACAACCTCCACGTCCACATGAGCCATGGCCAGCAGATTCGGCCTTTCCTACGCCGTTCCCACACTATCATCTGGACGCCGAATACGAGACTCTAGACGCTCCGTCAACACCGTCGATACCGGCGAATGTGCGCGTCATGGACATGGAAACTGAAACCAGTGGGAGCGGAGGTGGAAAAGAAGATAAAGAAGTCTTTGAGTCCTCCATGGACACGACGTTCCAGAAGTTCGCAGACCGTATTGGGGAGAATTCCGAGCAGGTGCTGCGTTACGAGTACAAGGGAAAGCCACTTTTATACAGCGACAGCGATGCCATCGGCAAGCTTCTAGGACCACATTCGGAAAACGCGACAGCGTCAAACACAAAGGTCAAAATAGCGGGCTCACAAAGCGGGGCTGGTTTTCCTCGATGTACGACATGTGGTGCAGATAGAGTCTTCGAGGTTCAGTTGACACCACATGCTATTACTGAGCTGGAGGCAGATGAGATGAGCATTGATGGCATGGAATGGGGCACTATCATCATGGCCGTATGCAGCAAAGACTGCAAGCCCAGCGACGTTCAAGAAGGCGAAGTCGGATATGTGGAGGAATGGGTTGGAGTACAGTGGGAGGAGCTTACTTCAAAGAAGTAAGATAAACATCACATAAGATACCAAAGAAATGGTGAACGAAGCGACGGTCACTATACCCCACAATTAAATACTTCAAGCTGCTACAGCCGCTGCAACCGGTGCAGCCACCCTTGTGATCTGCTCATCCCCCCTGATAACACCATTGCGTTTCGTGTCTTTACTGGCTCTCTCAGCACCCGTTTTCCAGACTTCAACCTCCTGTCCACCTCGTAAGATACCAACGCGCATAGTCGACAATAAGTTATGTGCTGCGTTTGAATGCTCATACACGCCGCCATTGAACACCGCTGTACCATCCTTTCCAATCATACTCTTGATCAGTGTCTTGCCACCAGGATGATCGGTGATGAATGGTGAAACGTCATGAATTACTCCAGCGACAGCCACCAAAGCAGCACCATTGGCAGAAGCTTGGGCTTGGAAGTCGTCCCAACTGATGACTGGCAATTGAGCTAATGGGACACCCCAATCAAGCTTCGATCGCTTTTGGTCGAGGGCTTTTTGTTGCTGTTGGAGTCTACCTTTTTCCATTTCGTTGGAGCGGAAAGTCTTCAAGTCGTATGTTAGAGGGAAGAGGGGAATCATGGACATGATCCAGATGAGCCACTTTGTGGGGTCATATTGATACCAGATAATCGCGTTGCCTTGAGCCAGCATTATTATCGTTGCTTTCATAACAATCCAAAAGAGACGGACTTACGGTAGTCAGATGGAAACTCATGATGGAAGTTGTGGTATCCTTCACCCATTGTCACCAAGGCAGTCAGCATATGATCCCTTGGTGATCTTCGATCGTCGAATGGCTGCTCGCCAATCCAGTGCGCAAGACTGTTCACACAAAAGGTAGCTTGCTGCACGAAGCACGCTCGTATAATGCCCGCATACACAAGCCCACCCCACCAGTCGCCCCAGCCCAGACCAGCTACCATGGCAGGGAAGATCCACGCAGCGAAGAGGAGCATCTTTCCGTAATGTTTATGCTGAAACACGACGATTGGATCGCTATCCAAGTCAGAAATGTCTGTACGGCCTTTGACTTTCGGATCGTTGTTAAGAACCATCCATCCGATGTGAGAAAACAACAGTCCTCGCATGACCGAGTATGGGTCTTTCATCGTATCTGTCCATCGGTGATGCGCGCGATGGTTCGCGCCCCACCATCTTATGCTGCCTTGGATTGCTCCCGCTCCTGTGAATGCTAGGAACAGGCGCACTGGGAGGCGCGCAGAATAACAGCGGTGGCTCCATAACCTGTGATATCCGCCTGTGATACCAAAAGCAGTCATGAAGTAGTAAAGGATGCTCCATAGCAAGGTTGGCCGAGTGAGGGGTGTCGAACGTGCCAGGTAGAGACCATATGTTGGAATAAGGACGACGAGAGTAGTATTGAGCCAATTGATCTTCTTGTACCAATTTCGGAAGCTGATGGGTTGAGCAGATATGTGTAGCTGTCTTGGAGTGGTATGTTTACCCGCCGAAGAGTCAGAAGCGGCCATGACGGGCAATGTGAGCTAGTCGATCCCACAGGGACGGAGAAAGCGAAATTCGAGGCAACTGGCGCCTACAAGCACTACAGCATCGTATATGTACCTCACTCATCTTTGACCGGAACATTCCGAATACACCAACCGTCGGCCTAAATGCAGGGCAGAACGTGGTTCTTTCAGCCCCATTGTCGGTCGAAAAGCAACGTGCCTAACGGCGAGACGGTCACGCCAACCCCCCGATCCGGATTCCTCGGGCGTCGTGTAGAATTCACAGCTCTGATGTCATTGGTTGAGCGGAGTGGTGGACTGAGGTTGATGAAGTTTACAATGCCGTGTATGGTTAGAGGCATGCAGGAACCTGGTCGTTCTTCGGCTGTTTGATGCCTACCTAGGTGCTAGCCTGTTTCTGGAGAGGGATACCACCTCTCAACTCTTCACATTTGTGGTATATCCGCTTATTCATGCGCACTGCCGCCAGCCTTGCTTCTTTCTATGCCTAATAGTGAGGTTTAAACGAATTCTTCATGCAGACTGGCGACGACTATACTCCTTTCCATGTTCCATCGCGAGTTGCAATGAACAGCTGTACCACTACATACAAGAAGGAGGTCAAACAGATGTAGAGAACTCTTCTACTTCGCATCCTACAACAGTATACCGAAGGAAGGTTTTAGACCTCTCATACCAATGTAGACGTCTAGGTTGTCTCCCTCTACACATGTTTTCTTAATTAGCATTGCTGTATGCTGCAATGTGGTAGCAGATTTCTGCAGCTGTTTATCTTCTTCTTTGCATGTAGTGGTACCTCTCTCGATACTAATTCGTCAGTCAGAGTGGGGCACTAAACTCCTTTCGATGTTGAATTGCGATTTTGGAAGGATGGAAGGCTTATGCAGGTATCGCAGGAGGGGTTAAAAATTGGTTGACAGCTCTGTAAGACGCATCCTATCATACACGGACGTGCTCAACGTTGAAGTCTAAACTTCCATTTGATGGCTGAACTCAGGGTCGAAAGCTGGTCTTGACTCTTCGACTGAGCACAGAAACTCGAAAGACAGCCTCGAACGCGACGTAGATTTTTAGTGCCCATCACGCTTCGTTCCAACCGCTTCAAATCTTCTTCAGCCTTCCACGTCATTATCTCCGGCCTCCCCGAACTCGTCAGTGCCCACCTCACCCTGCTCGATATATCCGGCAGCACTCATAGAGCTCCAGACATGCTTGTCATTTTGAGCCCTGGCCTTCTCCAATAAGCATGCCAGAATGTCCACGTAGACCTCGGGTGGAGCTGCTTTGCGGAAAAAACTCGCGGGCTCATTCTGAAGAGCATACAATTCGATCAAGAATTTCCGGAGGTCGCAGGGTTGTCCTGTCTTCTGGTATGCCGTAATGACGAGCTTTTCGCGAGACTCGACTGTCATGTTGAAGCTGCATTGAATGATCTCTTCGCGTAAAATCTTCATAAATCCAATGTTTTTGAGAAATTCGCACACAATGTGCGCGTCAGTCAGTATGGAACAGCAAAATTTGTCATCTCCTTTGTCCGCCTGGTAGACTAGGATAACGCGTCTGTAGAGCCACTGGACGTATACGTCGAAACCATCGGCATCGATGTCATCAAGACTGGCGGTGTCAAAAAATTCTGACATGATCCACCCCGAACGACATGGGGGACAGGTGTCATTGTGTTCGAACCATTGTTCCATACAATCTTGATGGAGATTGATTCCACATGTCTTACAGTATGTCAGGTATGAACCAACGCGTCGAGATCTTCGTGACAGATGACACACTCGCCAACAACGTCTTTGCGCACAGTCTGAAACTGGTTCTTGAAGAAGGTGGATTGCTTACAAAGCATATCCTCGTGTACTGAAAACTGACGACGCTTCGGGGCGAAGGAGCCTGCCACCAAACCTGGACACGTTAGTATGTTGCTGATGAAAGAGCATGTGTTACTTGCAAGATAGGTGGATGATTCTTCGCTTTGCTAGCTGTCCCACGAGATTGGGCGACAGTCATTGGATCTCGCATTAGTGGTAGTCTTCAAGAATAATACTGGCGATGGATGCAGGCCCTTTCAAAGTTAGGTTATCGCGTCGTGAGGTAAGGGGCTAATAAGAGTGTAGCAACGAAGCGCGAGTAAGACCAGCCGCCTTCATGCTACCCAATATAAGTCCGTAAGCTCGTTGGGAAGTGATGAAGATGAAGAGGAGAAGAGGAGCGGTGAAGTGAGGTCTGAACTATGAGGTTCCAGGCTAGCGCAGCCAGGGCTTTGCGAGTAGCCCGATAGTGTCCACGATGGATGACAATGATAACTTCGATGATCTTCTGTTGAGCTTTGAGCCTTGGTTTTCTAACAATCTAAGAAAAGGATGTTGTCATAGGGTATGTCTGCCGAATTGTGGTCTTATATCTCCGCACCGCGTAGTTGATATCAGGTCAAAACATTCATTGCATACCCATCTGCCTCACTTTGCTAGACCACTACTCCATCTGAGATTTCACAATAGCTTTCAGCGTAGTTCTCAAGCCACGCTATACACGCTAATCCTTCTTTCATCGCACCTTCTTTCCTTCAAAGCACACCTCAAGCTATCCTCACTTATTTCGACACAACACACCAAGTCTGAAGAAACTACTCTTTTGATCAGGCCTTGAAAGAAAGATTGCCCTATTTGTCAGTATGATATCGTTCGAAAGACATGTATGATGGTATGCTGCTGCTTTCTTCACCATCGCGCCTTCTTTGGGCTTTCACCGTGTTCGCCGTTGGCGTTACAAGTCTAGCCATCACAGCAAACACGCGCATACTTCTCGTCGAGCTACGTGTTCATCTTTCATCGTCATTAATCCCGTTATACGTCGTGCTCACCACTTCACTTTTCTGGATCTCATCGCTTGTTGGCGGCTAGCACGCACGACTGTTGTACCTACATCTCGTGTACTATGCTAGTAACTACAAGACTTAGACGACTGAAACCACGCGATTCTAAAGCTAACAACTACCTCTAATCGCAAGACGAACTGCACGCACGATCTAAACATCCTACCGCAAAGATGACCGACCATGCTGATACCACCCCTATGGAGATCGACCGCGACAAGATTTTGGCCACAGTCGACCTCAATCAGTGTTCAGAGTCACCCGGGAAGAACGATTCTGGGAATAGCGACAGCAGCACACGCTCTTACACGGATGACTTCGAGACTCTGCCATCAAGTGGCGCTGTTAGTGATGCTCATATCCTCGATCTGGACGAATACGCCGTTTCAATGAAAGAAGAAGGCGCTCTCAAGCTCCAAGACGCAGTTGTTACATCTCTCTTCAACATCTCCCCAGCGACCCTTGGATCGTTCGTCAGCCCGACCGTCAATACCTTCAAGGCTGTGTTCGGTACGAAGGATATGCAACTGGTAGTCTGGCGCAAGGGTCTTGAGGTCTTCGTAAGTCATCATATTCCCCCGATAAGGCTACAACTATTGATATACTTGTAGATCGGTACCTTCGAGCATCACAAGTCGATGAAAGCATACCGCTTCGAGCACGTCGCCGGCTTTCTGATCGGCTACGATGGCTCATGGCACCTCAAGGTCGCAGCTAGCAACGCATACTCTACCCCAAAGTGGCCGGATGTCTGGGCTGGCAAGTTCGAGTGTCAAGGCGGCGTTGCAAAGATGACGATCGAGAACGAGGAGATGGCTATAGCGAAGCGTGCCTCAGTTTTGGCAGCTACAGTGATCGGCGGCAGGTACTGGGAGCTCAAGACTGATGTCAAAATAACTTGATTGCCTATGAAGCAAGGCCCAGAATTGGCATGTGCGAGAGAGACTAACTGATATGGTTGGAATGATATAATATAAGATAGGACGTATTTGAGGTGCATGTTCTGAGATATTTTTTGGAACACGAGAGCCCTATGAAAAGGTAGTAGGCGACTGCAGTATTACCATGAAGGAGAACACTTCTCTGGTGGATGATGTTTACAATCAAATAGTCAGCTCGTATAGTCTGTCGTATCTCGACTGAGAACCCTTAGTGATGAAGAACATACCTACCAGCAAGTCTAATCTTCTCCGTGCTTCCAGACATGTTCCTTCCCATGCTACTTTTGCACCAAATGATTATCCATTCAACAGCCCATATTCCAATGGTAAGACACCCGCACCTTATGCGCTGGCCAAGATCAAATCAGCGTCGCCAAAAACAAAGCTCAATACGACGACCCCAGGACAACACCACGACCAGAGGACGACCACAGAGCTAAGCTCATGACGACTGTCGATTGCACAAAGCCAGCTCAAGACTGTGGGAGACCCGTGTTCGACCCACGGTGAGCTCATCATTCTTTTTGGATATTTCAACCACCCCGAGGGTGAGATGTTGGTGTATTGCTTTTGTGGTCGTGGTGATTGATGGAGGGCGAAGGACTAAATAGTGGTGGGTAGCTTACTGGACATCCTGTAAAACCTGCCGATTAACATGTCTAAAAGCGATTGAAAGAGGTAAGTAAGTAAGCAATGGGATCCATTGTATCCAACAGTACCTAAGAATGATAGCAAGTCGCGTGCGTTATTCAAAATACTCAAGCGATTGATGTGGTGTATCCAACAACAAGTCTATCCTAAAACTCCCCCCAATGCCGATCATCTAATGCATATGCCGATGCTAACGAGGCCAATGTGTGTATCCAATCATCACCAGTGGCCTGGTCCAAAGGTCTCGCCTTGTGGCACTTCCTTGTATGGGCAAGCTTGCCAGTCGCAACCCTACGAAAATGTTAGTGTGTGCATTCAGCAAGGATGATATGACGGTAGGCTCTTCTTACCTGCTTGTAGACTTCGGTACCCCACCATTTGAAGTTACTCATCCAACCTGGATATACAATACCAAAGAAGATGACAACGACACCAAACGCAAGACCAGAGTCCAATGCCGCGCTAAGCATCATGTTGTACTTCTTCCACCACGCGTTCCTCCGGTTTCGAATCTCGTAGTTGAAAATGTAGCACACAATAGCCCAGACGGAGAAGTTGAGCCCGGTAGCCGGCGGAATCCAACTCAAGCTACCAAACACAACAGCGAGGTTGACCTTGCTAAGGATAGACTTGCGGTCTCCACGGGCAAGCCACCAGATTATGACGGGAGCTATGGCGCCAACGGGGAAGGCCCAGATCAAGTGTTGGTAGAGTGCACCGGGGCCGAAGAAGTTTCCCGGTCCGACGACACCCCAGAGAATACTTCCGTTGAAGTGGACGCGGGCGATGGGGCAGTTGAAGCCGTTGATGGCCTGAGGTGTGCAAATACCGGGGATATTGTTTAGCATCCAATTAAGCACACCAATTTGCGTCAGACTGGAGACGATGGTGACGGAGAGCTGAAGCTTGAACAAGATTCTGGGGGGAATTTTCATGTAATGGCCAAGCTTCAGATCCGAAGCAAACTTGAGGCCCTGCGTGGATGAGATGTAGCCAAAGGTCGTGAAGACCATGTTTGCAACTGGCCGACCAGGGAAGACGACACCACATATCAGTTGGCAGATAAGGTAGATGCTGCTTTGTTGGTTCGTGATAGCCATGACGATGCCGATAGGAACAAAGAGAACTGCGCCGATGCCGAGTGCCAGCAATAGACCATACCAGGGTAGATGAATGGGATAGTACTCGACGACGAACATGCCGACTGCGGCCATGCTGATGCCTGTTAGGAGATACCAAGTTAACGGCACATCCTCATATTTGCGCATGAGACGGTTGTGCACGTCTTCCGCAGAGAGCAGGTCTTCCAAGTCCGGCTCCGACGTTGTGCTGGGCCTGTGTCGGAGCATTGCAGGGGATGTTGGGCGATTATCACCCTCGGCTCCGTTCACCAATGGCTGGTAGTCCGCTGCCGCCTCCTTACGGATCTCAGCCCAAGAGCGACGCCATTGTCTCCAAATATCCTTTCCATACCACAGCCCAGTGTGCGAAAGCAGGGCGGTAAGTCCGGCGAATTGTAGGACGTAGCTCAATACGTAAGTGATAGGAAGATAGACACGGCTGTATTGTTTGTACGCTTCTTCATCGAAGAGGAAGTTCTCGGTCAGAATCTTGCTGACGTCGTACGGCTTTCCACGGTTATCCCACACGGCAGATGAGAGGATGGGCATGTACGAAGAGTAAAGGACGTTCTTGTAGTCTGCATCTGTTAGTACTGGTCTCTGTAGTTCCATGGGAATACTTACACATGATTGGCGCTGCGATCCACATGACTCCTACAAGTCCTCCAAGGATATTCATGGCAGCCCAGAAAGGCGTAATCAACGGAGAACCGATATATGCGATTTGCGCCCAGTCGAAAGTTACTGGAAATAATCCAAGGCCAGATGAGATTCCGAACAGGTTGGCAACGACGACACTCTTTGGTGCAAACCAGGTGATGACGTTGAAATAGCTCAATGCTGGAAACAATAGACCGGGTAGGAAGTAGAAGGCGACGGATCCTAGGAATATTCGTTTGAAGAACTTTCGTGGAGCAATGGTCCAGCCATCGGCAGGCTTATTTTCGTCTTTATGCAAGGCGGTAAACATGGCGGTGGATACCAGTGTACTTGGCCATATCATGCCGCTGGGTCGGACCAAATAACGTCTGGTAATGCCGGCAAGGGAGTAGCCCAAGATCTGGGTGGACAGGATGAGCAGTACTTGATACATGATGCCGAGGTCTTGCTTGTAAAACTTGACCTGTTCGACGATGACCTAGGAAAATTAGCATACGTTCGTCTGCTCACTGCCTCAATATTACTTACATCAGTCGCGAAGGCAAAGCCGAAGGATACATTGCTGCTGACATATACACAACAGTGTTCCTTTTCGTTCCAGCGGCCTTGAGCAAGCCAGAGCCGTAATTGGCGTGTCCAAGTGGCTTTATTTTGTGATGATTGGGGGTGATGCGAGGTTGTTTGAGCGCAACCATCGATGAAAGTTTCTTCAGGGTCGTCGGGTCGTTTAAAGAGTTGGTCCCAGAATAGACCGAGAGGATGAACGAGCAATAGTGCAATAATAGGTGTAAGGCTAACGCTAGGGTATCGCAGGGAAAAGAACAGGTTGGTCGAAGAACCAGCAATGGAAAACAGAATCGACAGGAACCACATGCGCGGGGTATCAATAGACAGGGAGAGGTTGTCGGTGGCAGCAACGGATGCCCGGACTTGAGCATAGGGCGAATTGTCGGACGGGTTACCCTTCATATCGTGCAGGTCGTCGTCGGAAGATTCATTGTCGTCTAGCGTACTGCTCGAAGAGGTTGAGTTGTCAAACAGTGGCGCACCAGCTGTAGAAGGGTCAAGACCGCTGGCGTTGAACCTAGCTTCGAAACGACATTCCTCCTGGCCACTAGAGGCTACACCGAGCGTCGTGCTGCTACGATCAGCGTCACCCGTCCTACGGCGTGACTTGATAGCGCGTGAAGAGATTGGTTCACTCGGTATTGAATCATCGTGGTTGTGATCCGAGGGTAACGTAGGCTCACTATGCGAAAGTCTGCTCTTTCCCTTTTTCTTTCTTGAGACGTTGATCACGTTATTCTCATCAGACTCTTCTGAACTGGAAGAAAGAATAGGTAGGCCGCCATATGACCCTGGGGGTTGGAGTTAGCACGTGTAGCGAATGAGGTTCTGTGCGCGTTGTGCATCGTGGTACTTGTGCACGCGTCCAGGGCCGAGGGGCGTTGACGGCCATGCCGCTTGACCACAGTCAGTGGTTTGCTTACCTGTTCCCTGCGCCGGGCTCGATCTCACCAGAAGGGGTACTCTTGACATGGTCTTCTTGACAGATCGTGTAGGATTCTCGGGGCGGCCAGCTGGCGGATCAAGATCGTCATCAGAGGTCGTTTCGGACACGGCTATGTTCCTTGCTTTCTTTGCTTTCCTTGCTTTCCCAGGCAGAAGCTGCAACTCGTAGCTGCCTTGAGAGACGAAAAGAGGGTCGTGTCGCGTGGTTCCAGAAGGATGGACAGAGGGAGCAAACGACGAAGATGACCCGCACCCGTCCCCGTTAGCCATATGTATGGGTGGGTGTGGCCAGGGGCGCGTGTACAAGTGTTCCCGTTTGTCGCGCCAAAGCGGCGTCGCGCGACGTTCGGAATCAAATGATCAGATAAAATCGCACGCTGCTCTATGTTGGGCCGTAATCTTTTCGATGATCTGATTAGATGGAAGCGCGGAAAGCGGTCCAGAATTAGGTAAATGATGAAATATCACTCGAGTTGTCCAATGGCGAGTGCAGTGTCTTCACGGTAAGCGGTTAGATCCGGGCGACGATGTGGAGTTCCCAGCAAAAAGCTCCCACGCTCCCGCGCGCGCGAGCCGCCTGCATATCATCACACACTTGCATGCCTGATTATCCTGGTACACTCACGGATGAATGCTCTTTGACAGATGCATGTCCGTGCGGACAGAGCCGCAGCGTTTGCATTCGGAATTTGTACATTTTCTATGGAGATGCGGACGCTCAATGTGACGTCACCTGCTTCACATCAACGTGACCCGGGATACCCACGTGGTTCTCGGCTTTGTGACCAGCGGTGAGGCCCTCAACCATAGTTATAGCGCCCTCGGTGTCGTCCTTGTTGTAGAGAAACAATCCCTGTAGCGCTGCAGTGCTCACCGAGTCGACGAGGCCCAACTCTCTAACGCGAGCCATAAATCTCTGCTTTGCTTCCCCGCCTGCGTCGAACTCGGCGTAGAATCGGTCCCAGAGCTGCTCGATCTGATATTCAGTTGCCTCACCGAGCCTTACCGTCATATCCACGCGCCCAGGTCGGATGAGCGCTTCGTCTAGTCTCTCGACGTGGTTTGTAGTCAGAAAGATGATGCGCTCTTCTGCACTAGCTACACCGTCAAGAGCGTTGAGCAACCCAGAGAAGGTGACGGAGTGGCTGGCAAATCCATCTGCGCCCGGCGTCTTGCGGTTCATGAATGCGACGTCGACATCTTCCAGCAGCACTACTGTCCGCCGTGGGACCTTGGTCAGCAGATGGTTCAATCTATCGTCTGTGAGACCACGCTCGCTGACGTTCAAAATGGCAATGTTGAAATCGAGATGGCCTGCAACAGCCTGGATGAAGGAGCTCTTCCCTGTACCCGGAGGCCCATACAGCAGATAACCTCGCCTGTATGGTATGCCACGGTCCAGATACCACTTGCGTGACGAGATGAAAGCCTCCATGTCCTCTACGATGCGCTCCTTGACACCGCGCTCCAGCACCACCGAGTCTAGGGGGCGCTTTCGCTTGGCATCTCCAAAGGGCTGCCACATGGTCCCCATGGAGTTGTAGATGACAGTCTTGCCCTCCTGCGACTGCTGGTATATCTGGTGTGCCTCGGCGAAGATGTCTTCGAAGACGTCGCGATGCGAGTAGAGGGTGGTGAGGTTGATGGTCTCAAACGGCACGCCATCCTTGACATTCAGACTGTTGCGCTCTCGCTGTCTGTCGACGAGGATGAAAGCGTTCTTGTAGCGCAAGAAGTGCTTGCCCGGGCCCGGCACGAAGGAGAAGTGGGCAGCGTGCGAGGGCCCGTCTTGCGGCGTGTACGTCTGGACCTGGAGGTGGTGCATGCGCGGATCGATGCGATTGAGCACTCTGGAGAGGACGCCGTTCTGGACCAGTGGCCTGGTGCCGGCTTGCTGTGCCCGGTGGTAGTTGGTCATCCATTGGAGGACCCACGGGTAGGCGTCGTCGTGGCGAGTGATTTCCAGATCGACCAGCATGCGGCGGCGGACGAATGCAGCGCCATGTTGGAGTCCCTTCTGGCCCGTCCGCGCCGCCACCCCGAGTGCTGCGAGACCGAAGCCCTATGGCAGCAGTGAGCACACGTTCCCGAAAGCACGCATCGGCCGCACAGGTGGATCATACGGCGGTGAAGAAGGGATTGTCCGTGATTTGCGCCCAGGGCGAGCTGAGGCCAGGACTGCCACTGCCGGCAGCCATGTGCTTGGCCAGCTGGTGTTGGGGCGTGTTCGGTTCCATGAGCTGCTGAGCGGCGCGTCTGTCGAGAAATTTGTTACGCCACGGGCGCTAGCGCGCGAACGACGCCGCCCGCACCGCGTGCCCATCATGTCGCACGGCAAACCGTCCCGAGTTGCACGGCGCTCGTCAGCAACGTGGGAGATGGAAGCAAAAAGGCCTCGTCACACCATTGTGACTGCAAGGCAAATGTCGCAAAGAAGAAGAAGAAGAAGAAGAAGAAGAAGAAGAAGGACGTTGCCGCCGCCGCCGCTGCTGCTGCCATGGCCAAGATGCAGCTGCGTGAGCGATCCGGGGTCGCGTCGCGGAAGGCAATCCATAGCGCCTTCCCAGCGCTGCGGAGAGGTGGAGCGCTAAGGCGAGCTTGGGCCTGGCGCCCCCGTCACTGATAACTATCGCGGCCTGCCCAAGTCACAGAAACACGGTCCTGAACCACTCCGCGAAGCCATTTTCGCCTCTGAGCGTCCTGCTCTTCTCCACCTATGCGCCATGGCCACCGTAACCATAGGCAAATCCTATTTCGACGCTCTCCTACGCAAGTGAGTGCTCACTCAACTTGAATTTTGGCACTGCGTCACATTGTTTGCTGACGAAATTTATAGGGCTGAATTCGTCAGTAGCGCCCAGGCAGTAGCTGTGCACCCAGTCGTCGCAAAACTGACCTCTGTTGGCAGCATACGTCCAGCCAGCCTGTCAGCTACGGCACTGATCTGTCGGAGAATGTCACCATTGGCAAAGCAGAACACGAGTACATGGTACGTCTTCTTCGTTCCGCAATTGCCCAGGGCAGCCATTGCTACTCCATCCCACGCCCTGCTCGTTCTTGCTCCAACACCTTGTCGCCTGACTGCTAACAGTCCATCGACTCACAGCTTCAAGCAGTGCGAGAATACCGTACGTAGTTCACTGCCGCGACTCAACACTACTCGTCTCTAACCGCAATTAGATCTCCTCAAGAACGCCCTGCTTCGTGGAGGCCTGACGACTGAGACTTTGGAGACACTGCTAGAAGGCGAGAACGGGGTTTCGACTGAAGGACCGTCCAGCTACGATTATGTGTCGGACCACACGCCTGCCACTTCCAGGGCCACTCCTGTGAAGGAGCTCCAACCAGTCCGTCACCCAGCAGGGTCAGGCCACACCGCTGTCAGTCATGGCCTCCAATCTATACCTTCACGATCCCTCCGTCGAGCTGCTAGCCATGGCGGATCTGAGTCCTTCACTGGTGACCCAGATAGCCCACCAAACGAAGACGACGAGCAGGAGCGAGGGCCAGGTCACCGTGTGCCACTCCACGATCAGCGCACTGTACTGATCACTAACCTCTCCGAACGTACAACACATAAAGACCTGGCAAGCATTGTCCGTGGTGGAAGAGTCTTGGATATATTCCTCCGCAACGACCGGTCTGCTACCATTTCATTTGTTGAAGGAGCCGCGGAATTTCTGGCTTATGCCAAGCGCAACGACATCTACTTGCATACGAAAAGGGTAAGTTATGCGCCATCGGCAAAACATGAGGAGAACTAACGATGTCAGCTTGAGTTCCGTTGGAGTGACCGGCAGTTCCACGTGCCACCGCATGTGTCCAACAAAATAGCCGGCGGCGCCACGCGGAACCTAGCTGTACGAGGTATTGCAGGCAAGGTCACTACAGATCAGATCCGTGACCAGCTTGACCACATCCACAATCTCATCGTGGTCGATATCTACTTCAGGAACGGCGATGCGTACATTTCGACCAACTCCATTCACAATGCTCTCTTCGCCAGGACTTGCATGATGTCGCGTAGCGTATACAAGGGCACGCGCATCGAGTACTATCCTGACGAATGCGCCGGACCGCTTCCCCAGCCCAAGAAGGCCTACGCTCCCATCGCACGCATGCCGATGAAACCTACGCCTGTGGTCAACCAGTATGCTCTTTTGGACACTGGCTCTGACGATGACTCTGAATCTGAAGAGGAGTCGTACAAGACCCATGGTGTACAGGTTGATGGTTACCACTGGGCTGATAGTGTAGTAGTATAATCGGCATTCATGGAGGTTCATCGCACGTTGCAGCTCGGCGCATCCCATTGGGTCGGCGAGGAGTTGCGGTTTCTTGATCGGGCCTTTCATCCATACTACGTTTCTTCGGGTTGCGGCATTTTCCGGAAAGACTAACGTACCTTCTCTACACAAAGAGGGTGTCGATCGACCCCAGAGCCTAAAGATCGAATTATGGGTGGTGGCAGCGATTCCGACAGGGATTTTGATATCTGTATGTTGTCAAGGAACATTTTGTGTCATACGGCTGGTCGATGGTATAGTTCTCGGCAGGTGTTGGTTGGAGTATGCTTCTTTTCTTGTATAGATACCCCTCAGCTGCTTCGGAACATGATTATTTTCATCTGCAACATGTTGATCTCTCCTTACAGGAACTCTGTGATCAGCACTGCTTTTCAAGATGTTGAGCATCCTTGACTATCTGGACGGAAAGCTTGTCTTGTTTTAGCGAGCACTAGTCCTGCATTGATGTGCGTGCGTCAGACGTAACCGTGTTGTACATCTTTATTAGTCGCACTTCAAAGAACGCAACCTTACTACAGTGATTGCACTAACCTCACCGAGTAGTATCAAAACATTTCATAGAACACGACATGGCACCGACGATCAAAGTGGCAGTTATCCAACTCCACCCAAAGGTATTCATGCTCTACCCCACACTACATTAGATGTCGCGTAACCTCTTCCCACGCCCTTTACTATCCAACGGACTTCTTCCTCCTCTTAGATCGCCTACTAACGTTGGTTAGCCCCTGCAGCCAGAGCACAATTTCGGCAAGGCTGCCGAGTTTGTTCGCTCAGCAGCATCCCAAGGTGCTCAACTTGCCGTCTTACCAGAATATCACCTCACGAATTGGAAACCCAACGATCCTGAGTTTCTGAATATAGTAGAGCAATGTGGAGGTTATCTTGAGAAGTACTGCGAGTTGGCTAAGGAGTGTAACATCTGTAGAAACCCCCGACCCCTCATCTCCCAAGTAACTTAACTAAGTCCTTCCGCCCAGCCATCGTCCCAGGAACAATAGTAGAATCCCACAAAGAAAACTCGGCGGAACAAGACAAGTTGCTAAACGTATGCTACTTCATCTCCCCCTCAGGCGAGATAGCAGGAAAGTACATCAAGAAAAACCTCTGGGGCCCCGAACGCGATCACCTCACCGGTTCAGGCCACTCACCCCACGAAGTCTTCGATACGCCTGTCGGGAAGGTTGGTCTGCTAATCTGCTGGGACCTTGCCTTTCCCGAAGCCTTCCGCGAGCTCATCGCACAGGGCGCTCAGATCATCATCATTCCCACGTTCTGGACGCTGAATGATTGCAATGCCGCGGGTCTCGCACGCAATCCTGCTGCTGAAGCACTCTTTCTCGACTCCATGTTAACGGCACGTGCGTTTGAGAATACTTGTGCGGTTGTCTTTGCGAATGCGGGGGGCCCACCTGGAAAGGGATATGCGGGATTGAGTCAGGTCACTGTGCCTTTTGTTGGGGCGCTGGGCAAGTTGGGTGGGGCTGGAGAGGGCATGTGTGTTGTAGATTTGGATATGCAGATTTTGGACGACGCGGAGAGTAACTACCAGGTCAGGTCGGATATTGCTAGGGGGGATTGGCATTATGTGTATAGGCATTCGAAGGAGGGGAAGTTGTGAATATGGGCAGGTTTGGAGACTTCTGATGGGCGGCTGACTTTCGCTGCGCAGCCACTTTCGTATGATTATCGATATTCAATGATATATATATGTGTGTTGAATCCTTGTGCACAGGAATCGCGGAGCAAGCACTAGTCCCTATCAGGTAAGTCTATTCCATGATGGATGTCAACAAGGTCAAGAGGATATATTGAACAAAGTATATTCGGTAAAGCATTCTGTGCGATTTCGACGGGCATCGAACTCCTCGTATATCGAAAGAAATGGTATCAGGCAAAAGCTCAGGAAGAACATCCGGTAAACTCCTTCCCGCCACAACACTGGTAGCGATGGGGTGCCTGATAGCGCGCAGCGCCAGCCCCCTCCCAAACTATTCGAACGCCGATCATCTTGAATAAGGCGCGATTATTCATCGCCGGTCCATTGATCCAGGACGAAATGCAAATACTTCAGCTTCTTCACATGCAGCACGTGGTCTGTGGTTCCGCGCAGTCGCATGTCGGCATCCGTGTCTTGTCTCAACTTTGGCCGCTACTGCTGGCTTCGCTGTCTGACCTCTCGTATTTGCGGATATGGCTGATTTCACTCGTAGTAACGCCGTGTTCATCCGTACTCCACGTCTCGCCAACGACGATGACGCTTGTTTTTCGTGTTTCCAAAAACTTTTCCTCGTCTCTTGCCAGTAGAGCTGCGTTCTCTTTTGCGTATATCTTCTTGTAGAAGTCCTGGAAATGGACTTCGCTGTCAAAGGTCATCTCTGCGATGCAGTCACAGTCGAGTTCGTTCATTTCGCCCCTTAGCATCAGAGGTGGTCGGTCTGGATTAGCCGGTCCACCGAAACCCTTCCGGCTAATCCGCGCCAGGTAGCGACGCTTGAAGTCGATGGGCCAGCAAGGGGCGAGCAGGGAATGAGCCAGGGGAATGTGAGTGTGTTCGTAGTGGTCCCTGAACTGTTCCGAGGTGAGGTTGGGGTTGCGTGTGACGAAGAGGACGACGGTGTAGGTCATGACGGCTGTAGCGTGGATTGTACAGACAGTGGAGTTTTGACAGCAGCAGTGAATGCAAGTGGCTTTCAGCAGCTCGACGGAAAGGGAACGGCTGGCTTTTGTAGTCAATCAGCCACATGCGATGCAAAGACCTCACAACTGGCACCGATCGCGCCTAAAGCCTCCGTTGTTGATTCACCATGACTGCGCATGCTCTAGGGCGAAACTACGGACCCGGCGCCGTTGAACGGTACGGGCGCGCTCGCCAGACCTGCTCACGCCATCACGATGCCCACGACGACCTGAGGGAGGGTGCAGGTGAATCGAATCAGGACGAATGTGCAATATCGCCAGGCCGTGATGATCGAGTGGAGTGGATGCTGGCGCGCTGCCCCTCTCCAGGTAATGATCCCGGTCGCGCCTGCCCGTGCTTGTCAGGCCGGGCGTGCCTCAGGTGCTATCGATAGGCAGACCGACGCTAGCAAGCGCACAGAACGCCAAATTTCGTGACAAAGCGGGGAGCAGCACCACGACACGACACGACCTGCACCCCCCTCGAGCACCCGCGTGCCGTCGCCCGATCGAATACCCAACATGAGTGTGCGCGAGCGAGTTCCGCCGCAGTACCAGAATGGCGAGGCTGCCCGGCGCGCCCCGGAGGACGACTCGGACGTCGAGGAGGAGGCCATGGCCAACGACTACCGCGAGCAGGTCCAGTACGACGGCATGGACGACCTCGACCGCATGCCCTCGATGAACAGCAACCAGGACATCCACGCGCAACTGCAGGCCGCCGCCACGCCCCTCGAGTTCCAGGCCACGCTCGAGACCAAGTTTGCGAGCTACGACAGCTACTGCAACCTCTTCCACTACATCCTCAACTCCGAGGGTCCCGTCGACCTGGAAGTGCCAAACGTAAGGAGTCCGCGTCAGCAGGCACATGGCAGGGCTAACACCGCGCACAGTACTACTGGGCCTGGGACGTCATCGATGAGTTCATCTACCAGTTCAACAGCTTCTGCAGCTATCGCCAACGAGTCGCCCAGAAGAACGAGAACGAGGAGGAGATTGCGCTCCTGCGCGAGAACCCAAACACATGGGGCTGCTACAGCGTCCTCAACGTCCTGTACTCGCTCATCCAGCGGTCACAGATCAGCGAGCAGCTTGCGGCCATGAAGCGCGGCGAGGACGCGAGCCTGTACGCCGGGGAGTACGGCAACAGGCCGCTCTACAAGATGCTGGGATACTTCTCCATCATCGGCCTGCTGCGCGTCCACTGCCTGCTCGGCGACTTCAGCCTGGCGCTCAAGACGCTCGACGACATTGAGCTCAACAAAAAGGCCATGTTCGCCCGTGTCATGGCCGCACACTTCACCACATACTACTACGTCGGATTCTCCTACATGATGATGCGGCGATACTCGGACGCCATCCGCATGTTCAGCCACATTCTCGTCTACGTCTCGCGGACAAAGAACTTCCAGAAGAACGCCCAGTACGACTCCATCACCAAGAAGAACGACCAGATGTACGCACTTGTCGCCATTTGCGTAGCCTTCCAGCCCACCAGGCTCGACGACACTATCCACACTGCCCTGAGGGAGAAGTACGGCGAGCAGTTCAACAGGCTGCAGCGCGGCGGCCCCGAGTCTCTTCCCCTGTTCGAGGAGCTCTTCCGCACTGCCTGCCCCAAGTTCATCAGCCCCACACCTCCCGACTTCGACAACCCAGAGGTCAACATCGACCCCGTAGAGCACCACCTCCGCATCTTCATGGACGAGGTCAAGAACAACATGATGTCGCCTACCGTTAAGAGCTACCTCAAGCTTTACACAACCATGGACCTTAAGAAGCTCGCTGGATTTTTGGAAGTCGAGCCGGAGAAGCTGAGGTGCTGGTTGCTTGTCAACAAGCAGAGGAGCAGGCAGATAAGGTGGGCAGAGGGTGGTCTGCTGGATGGTGATATCATCCAGGCTAGCGATCTCGACTACGCCATGGAGGGTGTAAGTGCAAGCACATCTGGGACGGCCCATGGATTCACTAACAGCAACCAGGACCTTATCCACATTTCAGAGGCCAAGGTCGGCAGGAGGCTTGTCGACTGGTACCTCCGCAACTTGGCGAGGACGTACTAGGCTATCACGAGTGTTTTCTGAGAGCGACTATTCACATTCGGGGCTTAGCCACAATAGAGCATTGCGCTTGGAGTTGGAGGAATATATGGCGTGCATCCAAAAGCGTGTTTGCGACATGTTAAGATACGCTTGGGCAAAGGGAAGGCGAACATAGGGCCCGGGCCAGGGTTATCCATGGCCGGGTGGTGATAGCGCCCGCGTGGGCGAGGAGCGGGCCGAAGGAAGGACAGGAGGTGCAAGCGAACAATGGGCTTGCAGAATACCAATACACTTTGCCGACTTTCAAACACGCCTATGCGATTCAAATGCGGATGTGTATCCCTTGCAACTCCATCGTGTGGGGAAACAAGCGTCTCAGGGCCTTTGTAGCAGACTGGCACAAGCTAGCGCACTGAGTGGACGGGACGGCAGCTGAGCAAACTTCGCTTCTGTTCGACCAACACACCATCCAAACAAAGTCGGCAAGCAGGCTCCGGGATAAAGCGCAAGGACGCGTTCGGAGCAAGCATGTCCGCAGACATGACGGCCAAGTGAACGTCCCTGCCCCTCTCGGTCGCTCGTGCGCGCCTGCTGAGGTACCTTCTTCCCATCCATGTCCGTTGGACAGCAACAACCACAACGCCCAACCTCTCCTCTCACCGACAAGCAGACGATAGAAAATAGCACGTCTTCCACGGGCAGTCGACGCTTTCACAAACACAACCACCGCGCCACTCGAGCCCAGCCTATTCAAATGGCCCCCGATCTGAATACCGTGCCTGTATCGCCCCGCCCGGGTCCTACCAACACAGGCAACCCATCGGGTTCACAGCCGGCGTCGGGCTCGCTATCACGTCGCACATCCACAACAGTCTCTAGGCGGGCGTCACAGATGGCGATGAGCCCTCCACCGCTACCTCTAGCATCACCTGGAGGGACCCTGCCACCGCCTGTACACTCGGCTTCACAACACGGACACGGCTTTCCACCGCTCAGTCCCAGCGCCAGTGGCTATGTCCAGACGAGCGTCGATTCTGCAGGCGTTCCAATGAGACATCCACGCCCTATGACGCCGGCGGAGATGCATCTCGAGCTCGAAAAGGAACAAGAGGCAGTCGTCAATCGTCTGACGCGTGAGCTTTCTGCTCTACGTGCACATTCTGCGTCTGTAGCCTCGAACACGTCCATGTCAAGCGCCGCAGACTCATCCGTCGCCCACGCCGAAGCTCTAACCGGTCCGATGCATCCCACGTCCTCCCGCCGCCACCGCAGCTCCTCGAGCGTCTCCCGTAGCGGTCTGCCACCGGGTCACGCCCCGCATCGCTACTCCGTCTCCTCCCAACCAGCGACGGGCGATCACAATCAGCGAGACCACCGCAGCTCGAGCGTCGTTAGCACCCCACGCTATGAGGAAGTCGCACAACACAAAGCAGAATTGGAGGAGGTCAAGAAGGAAAACGAGGCTCTGAAGCAGCGCATTCGCGATCTTGAGCGCCAGATCAGGGGTAACAATGATGCCGATGGACAGAGGGGTAGGAGGGGTGCACCACAATCTCAGAGCAGTGGGGTTGGCAATGCTTCTGATAACGCGCGAGTCCCTGCTAATGCAACAGCAGTCCCCGACGAAAGCGGTCGATAGGCTGAGGAGTGGGTAGGTATTGCGAAGCACATCTATAGCGCTGGCTATTATCATGTTGCATCGGAGGGGAGATGAAAGAACCGGCCAGTATTGGCCATACAGATAGTTGTCGCCTTTCATCCAGAGCTATTGAACGGGTATGCACGGCATACAAAATTTTATTCCAGTTATACTATCAGTCAGTCCAACAAGCAAACTAGACATGAACTACTTTGACAATGGAATTAAACACCAACTTCTTATCCAAACCCCTCAAATCTTCTACTCCCTTCCTACCGCGTCTAGTCCTCCTTATCAGATAATTGCTTCTTCTGCACAAGGCGGACACTGTAGATCCAGAGCTAACGCCGCTAATCCTCACATATGCGCCTAGCAGACCACATCCCAGTGTCGATCTAGTTTCAGCGGCACATCACTTTCGTGGGATCTGGATGACATGTTTGCACGACACATCGTGGCGCACTTGACAGGTATGCATTTAATGCCTCATGCTGTGACGCCTGAGCAGGACGGGATGGGATGGGGCAACGTACGATGTAAGCAAGGTAAACCCCGCGTACGTCATCCAGGCGAGGCACGGGTCTGAGGGTGCTACGGACAGCTTTCACTTGATGGGTTCGAGATGATAAGTGTAATCGTGGACAGCTGAGGCGGTTTCCGTATACTTTATGTTTCCCGTATTTCCTTGCAGCATATACCGTCTTGCAACCATTACTCTTGACTGTATCCCTTGCTACTATAATCGATATCCAAACGCCTCTTTGGAATCTCAAACATCATCCTGATCCTAGAAACAACATGACCTGGCTCGCCAATCTCCGGGATAAAATGAGTAGCAGCACAGAGAAGCGCAGGAATAGTAGACGAGTCAATGAGACATCTAGTGCGTACACCCAAGTACTCCTCCCTCTACATGCTCATGCCAACACCACAGCCAGCTCTCTCAACAAGTCCGGCAACACCAACAACTACATCTGACCAACCAGCACCACCACCAATCAACCCCTTACCCTTGACCTCCACTCCCATTCCCTCTTCCCCGCGGCCGGCAGTCCAGAAACCACCCCTATACCACATACCAACAGACATCATCACCGCAACTGAGAAAGGCATGATAAGTGGTTCCCTCTGCGCCACGATCCCCAGTTCCTCGTCTGCGGCTTCGAGCCAGAAACATGATTCTGAGGCAAAGGACGTTGGAGGAGAGGCACTGACACGAGCGGAGGAAGCGGGTGGGAATAGCGAGGGGGGCAGGAGTGTGATGTTCAAGGGTATCGATGTGTAGGGATGTGATGCAGTAAATTCAATGTGATAATGGTATGATCATAGCGTGTAATTCTTGGCGACGTAGAAACTAATCAGTGTCTTTGTGTGTATTCTAAAAAAAAAAAAAAAAGACGAATCTTCTCTTCGATTGGTTACAAGAGCTTATCAACGTTGAAAAATGACGGTAGTAATAAGCATACTACTACTATAACTTTCGGCAACGTTCGTTCAAGCCCTCCTGTTCCCCGTCATCTTCCTATTTTCGGTCTGTCGTTTAGCCTTCAAAGCGTCCCTTCTCCTCTTCTTCCACGCCCTATTCAAGTCTCCGCGGTTCTCCCAGAACCATTTTCTAAATTCGCTCTCCGGCTTCTCTTCATCTGCGCCGGCGGCCGCAACCTCTTCATCTTCTTCTGCAACGCCAGCTAGCTTGCTGGCGTTGGCTCGCGTGTTATGGGACAACCTCTGTTCAGCGAGCGAATCCACGTCGCCCATGTCTTCGTCGTCGTCGTCGGCTTCTTGACTGTTCTTACGCCAGTCGAAGGAGAAGCGGCGGCCGATGGCGGCTGTGTCTGGAGTGGGTGCTGCGCTTCGGAGACCTCTCCATTCAATGTCTCTTTGCGTAAAGGGAGTGGTGGGGGCTTCCTCGGTGGGCTCGCCATCAACTTCCATGGTGTCCGCGTTGTTGTCGAAGAAGCTGAAGGAAGTGTCGATTGGAGTTAGCTTCTTGGTGGGGGTTGACGTTGCACCATCTGCGGGCTTCGCACGCTTGAACAGTGCTTCGAGAGGGTGAACTTCCTTCTCTGATGTTGTTGTAGGCTGAGCCTCGTCGGGTATCTTCTTGCTATTGGCGGCTGGGGCTGGAGAAGATGCAGATGATTCGGCCTCTGATTCCTCTTCTGACTCTGACTCTTCTGATTCAGAGGCAGAGGAGTCCTCATCTTCTGAAGAAGACGAAACCACTGATGATTCATCGTCCTCAGATTCAGATGATGACGGTGGAGGAGTAGCCTTCTTCTTCTTCTTCTTCTTTGGATCCTTGGACGTAGACGAGGATGATTTTGCTGTACCATCGATCCAAGCTCTTTGAGCCTCTGAAGGTGCATCTACCAATTCCAGAGCCCTCCTAGCCTTTGCTTTCCCAGTCTCAGGCTCGACAACAACACCGTCCTCATCTACCCATCCCTGTCCGTTGACATAATCGACTGCAGGTTTCGTCGACAGGGCGACCTGTGGTTGCTTCAAGAAGCTGGGAGTCTTGATGTTCTTCTCAAACTCATGGACGACCACTTCTCGACTGGACTTGTTCTTTTCCTTCTTCTCTTTTTTCCCCTTCTTCTCATCCTTGTGCGCAACTTCGGTCGCAGCGACAGGCGTCAGCTTCGCCTTGAAGAGCAGCTCGGGCTCTCTGGTGTACCTTGAGTGCTTGCGCTCCTTCTTCGCCTCCTTGTCACTCTTCTCTTTCTTGTCTTTTTTGTCCTTCTTGTTCTTGGGCGCTGGCTCGGTCCACCCACGCTTGACCTTTCTATCGTCTGGTAGCTCGACGCCGTCCAATACACCCGGTTCCTTCCCCTTCTTCTTCTCCTTGTTTTCTTTTCTTTCCTTCTTGTCCTTCTTCGCGCGCTTAGACGGTCGTTCAGCGTCGGCGACTGCCTCGACTGCGTCGGTCTCAACCAGAGACTTGCGCTTCTCAGGTTTCGCCATCTCTATGCGCACTTTCGAGCCCCTCAACGTTGTGCCGTTGAGCTTCTTCTTGATCTTCTGAGCTTCGGCCTCGGGTAGCTCTACGTAGCCGAAACCTTTTTCGGGGAATGTCGCAACAGTATGGTACGAGATGTTCTGGGCGGAGGGAAGGACAGAGGGCGCGACGTAGACCTTGAGCAGATCGGGGCGAAAAGGCGTAATGTGCAGGCGAACAATCTTGCTTTCGGGTTGCGCTTCGGGAGGATTAGCCGCTTGTGCTGCTGGCATTGGGTCGCAAGTTGGCGCGTGTGCTACAGATGAAGATGACTGCGCGCAAAGGCTTCAGAAGGGCTTGATCAAGAAAGATATATCGCAAGCTTGCCCGGCGCTTGCAAGCGTCGTGTTGGAGCGTCGGGGCCGGAGGGGGGAGGAAAATGCTTAGCGCGACAAGGTTGCAAGGGACCCAGCTGTCTGGCCTTAGCGTGGATGCGGGCGGAGGTTTGGAGCTCCACCCGACCATTGACCCATTGGATACTCATCGCGACTGCACTGGGATAAAGATCTGGAATCACATCATATACACATCCCTTGGACAATCTGCTTGAACCGTTACTTTGACAGACCTACCGCATTGAACATCCCCGGCCCACGATGCGGAGACCACCATTCCTCCTCTTCCTGCTCCTAACCTTCCTCTCGTCCCTCTCCTTATCCCTTGCAGCCTGTATGCCTTGCCTTCCATCATATCCAGAAATCTGCTGACAGGCCATAGCACGCACATCATTCTGCAAATGTACCTGCTTCGGCAACAGCACCATCGTAGCACTCGATGCGCCGGCCACTACCAAAAAGCCTGCCGCTCTCGAATTGAAACCCCGCGCCTCGAAGAAGACATGCAACGACTGCAACCGTCAATTCTGCCTCGGCTATGGCTTTTGTGCAGGAGAGAAAGAGGAGAAAGTGCTTACGACATGCTTTCAGAGAGATTCTGCAAAAGACCAGGCAGTGGTGTTTGTCTTCATTGGGGCGACAGTGGGGCTCTTGGGGTGGGCTGCATTACGGCCTTGGGTAGACGGATGGAGAGAGGTACGTGCATATGAGCGAGACCGGGTAGATGGGGAACTGACCAGAAGCAGCGTGCACAGCAACGACGAAGTTATATACCAGTGCTTGGCCAAGGGAACTAGCGAGCCCTGCGACTGTTACCCAGAACTGAAAGCATTCGACTTTAACATGGATTGAACGTGCAGTATAGACATGAAGCTAGGATACCCAAGACAATCGTGAACTCCTCATGGCTGCTGAAGAACTCCATCATGCATACATCTAATGTAACAGCAATGTACAAGCTGAGGTCGTATATGGTACACTGAAGCGTCAGGCTTCGCTCTCTGTCGAATTCCTCGCTGCTCTTTCTGCCATCTACTCCTTCTTAGATCCACCCTTCGCCCATGCAAACCACCCCTTGCCGGTTTCCTCGACTTTGTGTACTGCCTTCTCTGCTGTGTTGTCTAGAGGGCCTCCGACTACTGGTGTTGATGACGCCGAGGTCGTGGATGTGGATGTGTTGTCGTTCGCCCTGGCCTCTTGCACCGCAGCAGCAATGCCCAGGTTTGTGTTCCCTTGCGCTTCTTGTCGCTTGATCTCCTCTACCGCCAGTCTCCTCTGCTCTGCGATTGCCTGCTCCTCCTTCCAGTCACCGTGCAGCCACCACAGCAGCTTAGAAGGAGCCTTTCGCTCTGCCTTTTTCCTCTCAAATGCTTCTTGCTCCTCGGCAATACCTGTAACGAGGGCGGCTTGTGCAGGTGTAGCAGTCCCCGATGCGACGGCGGAACGGGCGAGTTCGAGGATCTTGGCTTGGGCTTGTTCTTCTTGGGCGAAGTAGATTGCTCGTTTCCGTCGATTGTAGACGATCATGTCACCTATCGAGAAGACTGCAAGAACGCCGACGCAACCTGTTTGGGCAATTAATATTCTCGCTCTCAGGTAGCCACCATAGCCATTGGCCCGCCATGTGCCCACATACCCGTTGCAAATATCAGGCCGTAAACGGTGAATCTATGCGCCGCATCCGCCGCCATTCTGCCGTACAAGTACATGTAATCCCACCTCGTGACCTGCGCCATCTTTGCCCTATTTGCGGCTTCTCTTAGCCGCTTGACTTTCTGCTGTGGCGTTTCATTTTTCGGTGCGGGATCCGCGAATTGCAGCGTCGTTGCCCGCCCGCCAGGTCTTGTGTGTGCCCACACTCCGGTGGCTGTGAATCGCGTGGAATCCTTCGGTGATTTGGACATGGTGCGTGGGAGAAGCACTCGAAAGCCAAGTGTTGCGGTTGTGGAGGGTGGATGTCGTCAAGTCTGCGGAGTGGGATATCGAATGATTCGATGATTTCCAAAAGTTGAGATGGACTACAGTAACCGTGCACCCGATGATCATGGTCACCGGTTGAGCACCCCCACCACCACAACAACAAAACTTCAACGCATCATAACTCAACCAATATGGACCCGATTCAAGAAGCGATTGAAGAAATCGAATCGCGTGAACCAGGAGATGAATTCTCGTACCAAGCAATCGCGAAAAAGTATGGTGTAGGACGAATGACGCTGATGAGACGACACAAGGGCGAAACTGAGACCTATGGCTTGCGCCAGCTCTCCCTCCACCCACAACACGAAGCTGAGCTCGTACGATATATCGAAACGCTTACCGAACGACGTTTGCCACCTACAAGAACAATGATACAACAGTTTGCCAGTCAGTTGGCTGGCAAGCCGGTCTCCGAAAGCTGGGTTTCCCGGTTCCTCCGCCGGCATCCCAACCATCTCATCTCTCGCTCGGGCAAAGCCATGGCCAAGGAACGTACCAAAGCTGATTCATGGGCCAAGTACAACTTGTATTTCAAGCTTTTACATGAAAAGATAGAGGAGTACAACATACAACCCATCCATATATTCAATATGGACGAAAAGGGATTTCAACTTGGCCGGGTTGGCAATACAAAACGTATATTCAGCAGAAGACTCTACGAGCAAAAAGGGGCAAGGCAAGCACTTGAAGATGGCTCCAGCGAGTGGATAACGGTGATAGCTTGTATTTGTTCGGATGGTAACGCTTTGAGTCCTACACTCATCTTCCAGGGAGCCAACGGAGCTGTTCAATCGAGCTGGGTTGAAGCTGTACAAGCAGGAGAACACTCAGTATTTACTACGTCATCACCCTCTGGCTGGAGCAACAACGATATTGGGTTAGCTTGGCTCAAGGGGGTGTTTGAGAGAGAAACCAGACGGCATGCTTTAACTGGGTATCGATTACTACTCCTTGACGGCCACGGATCCCACGTAACCATGGAGTTTATTGAGTATTGTAACGACAACAAGATCCTCTTGTTTATATTACCCCCTCACGCTACTCATACGCTTCAACCTCTCGACGTTTGTATGTTCAAACCCCTTGCAACAGCTTACTCAACTCAGTTGATGGAATACCTCCAGGACAGCCAGGGGTTACTCAATTTGACCAAAGGAGACTTCTTCCCGCTCTTCTGGAGGTCCTGGAGCTCTGTATTCAAGCCTCCACTCATTAAGAGGTCTTTTGAAGCCACCGGTATACAGCCAGCTAACCCAGACGTTATACTTAAGAAGTTTGCCAAGGAGGCTTCAGATTCTGACAGCAGCCAGTCAGTCCTCTCCGGAGAGGATTGGCTTAAGCTCAAATCAATTGTACGCCGTGAGGTAAAGGATCAGAGCAGTAAGGACGTCAAGAAGCTTCAACGAAGCTTGTGCCACATCTCAGCTCAAAACAGTATCCTCCGTGAAGAGGTTAGGGGCCTCAGGCAGTCCCTAGCCATCAAGGAGAGGCGGCCAAAGCAGTCCTTCACTCTCCAGCTTGATGAGGACGAGGTTTACTATGGGGGAGCCAAACTGTGGTCGCCCAGGAGTGTACAGCGAGCTCGCGATCGTCGGGCATCACAACAACAACAAGCCGAGCTTGAAAAGCTTCAAAAAGCCAAGCAAGCTGAGATCAAGAAGGCAGCTCGCGATTGTAATCTTCAACTCAAAGCTGCAAAGCGTGTTAAGCGGGAGAAGGGTTGGGAGGAGAGCAGAAAGCGGAGGGCTGCAGAGCAAGCCGAAAGAGACCACCGTAGAAGCCTCCGCAACGCTGCCAAAGCTATAAAATTGCCCCAATCGGGTAAGCGTAAGGCTTCACAACCTCATCCGCCAGCTACAAAGCGTCAAAAGCGTGGTGGTGTTGCTCCAGCTGTGGTGGGAGCCGCAAGGGTTGCACGAGCTGCTCCGCCGCGTAGTCGACGGCAACGACCGATAACGCCCTCCAAAAAATTATCTGAATAAGTCAAAACTTCCGCAGACCTGTATATAGTATAATCCTAGCTTTGCGCAATTTTATTACGATTTGTGGTGGCTCTACAACCTCATCTTTTTGAATATATTGTTGTTGTTGGGGTGCTCAACCCGCGACCATGATCATCGGGTGCACGGTTACTGTAGGGTTCGATGCGGAGATTTCCGCCCATCTACCCACTAACGTACATCGCCAGCCATGCCAAGCTAAACTGCTCGTCAAATCTATCTCATACGTGCATCGGAAAGCCGTTGATGCATTCGCTTAAAGTTTAAGCCAGCGTCAACATGAACAGCGCTGCCCCGCCATTGCTTCTTTCTTTACATTCTCCTTGATCTAAGCGCAAACAGCACGCGCCATGTGCCGTCATTCACGCGTCCAGCTAACACCAATCTACCAAGACTTTGACACCACAGATCTCTCTTAACACTCCCGGTCTGTGTAGTCAGGCAGCTTCTGTAAAAAAAAAATGGCGGAGAACATTGGTCAGAACCTGGATCTCGAAAAGATATTGGCTACCCTTGCGAATCTACCCAAATCAGAGCCTCAGCCCTACCAAGATCAGCAGCAACCATACGAGCCCTACCAGAGTCATCAGGGATACCAAGACGCCCAACAATTGTACACGGCTGAACAGAACAATTCTTACCAGCAACCTGCCGATCCACGTCTGGCTGGTCGTCTGGCTCTACAACATCGGCAGCCACATCCCAAACCACAGGACAGAGTCTCCTCCCCTTTCATTGATCCTTCGACCATCACGGAATGGAAGCAAGGTCTCCGTTGTGCGAGCAAAATAGCTTCCCACAATCCTGACTTTGCTCCAGCCATTCGCAAGGTAGGATAAACATCATGTACGACATGATGTGCGATGCTTACGTAGAAATCAGTTGATGAAAGACCAAGAGTCAAACGTCAAGTCTTGGGAAGCTGGGCGCAAGAATCTCATCGATGAACAAAAGTTCAAGCGGGAGAACGAGCGAACCAATCGAGCTGCGTTGTAGGTCATCTGACTCTGTTCTCGTAATGTTCGACTGACGTTCGTAGGTCTTTGCCAGGTCTCCTGGAGAATACGCCTTTGCTTCGTGTAGGCCTCATGGTTGCTTGTTCCATATAACAGGACTGATGATACACAGACACCAGAACGCGAGAGAGAAGAACTTGAGCAATATGACGCCAAAGTATATCGAGCTTGCAGAGCCATGGTCGACTCACAAACATCATCACTCAAGGTCTTGGGTGTTCCCTTCTTTGGCGTAAAGCCACATCTGGTGGTTAGGTCCAGTTACGATCCGACCGAAGTCACAGATTCACAGTCAGCTCCAGTTGGCGGTAAAATATCAAAAGAGCAGCTCCTCGAACTGCAACGGAAAATGTTGAATCACCTAATGGAGTTGTATGGAGACTGAGCGGGCGTAGTCTGGACAAGCCTGAACAACTGACTGGATAGAGACCAATGTTACTTTACTCATCACGGCGATAAGCAGCCGATTTAGCCTGACTAGGCGAGCAAGACTACAGTGCTGTTTGAGCTTTTATCAGAATATCACCAGTTCTTGAGGGATCATGTTGCTAATGTCCTTGCTTCAATGTTCAGTCAAAGTCTGCACTAGCTGCCTCATCATGCTCGACTTTGAACTTGAGCTTTTCGTCCTCGCCTTCAGGTAAACCAATTCCTTTACATCATACTTTCTCCACCCGCAAGTACTGTTCAGAACACTATGGGAATATAGCAATGACCGCGATTGCGCGTTGTCCTCTGTTCAACAGACCATGGTATACAGGCCCCTGCGCGGGGCATGATTCACACAAGTGCAAACGCACGCAAATATCCCATTCACCTCGAGGTAATCGTCTTTGACACCATTGGTCCTGTCCGTGGGGAATGGAGCTAGTCTCTGTTGACTGCGACAAACGCGTGTGCGGCTCAGCCTGTTATCATAACACTCCCTTGGGCGTTTCCCTCCACGCCCTTCTCACCTCACCACGCTCATTGAAATATCTGCTTGTTCTCACTCTTTTTTGTTACTCACATTCGCTGACTCTTTTCAACCTACTCTACTCTCAGTCGCTCCCCTATCTCATCGATATCCATTCAGTAAGATGTATGGTATGCGCGCACTCACCATTGCCGCAGTCGCTGGTAAGTACACTCCATTCCACGCGTATTCTAAGACGATTACTAACTAGTATTCAGCCGGCGCTGCCGCCGAAGCTAGTCAACAAGGTCACGTCGTTGAGCGAATCCACGCTCCGGTCGTGGTTCCTCGCGACGACTGCGTCGATCTTCCGAAGCTCTGTACCGATCCGGTCTTACTACGTGGTCATGAAACTACTCTAACCTATCTCTGTCCCGAGACCGAAGGCCCGTCGACTGTCACTGTCACCACGACTCGTACTACCACGGTGACAGCGGACTTGACCTCAAGCGCTCCTGCCTTGACCACCTCGGACGGCCAGACTCCTGCGGTAGAAGAGCCCACCACGACTGAGACGGTCAAGTCAACAATCCAGGTCACCACCACCAGGCATGTTACCAAGGTCGCTCCAAGCACTACCTCTTCGTCTCTTACCCCACCTGTCATCACCTGGTCTTTCACGGCTATCCTTCCTTCCAATGTGAAACTGTCTGGAATGCCGCTCAAGTCCTCGCCGAGTCCTCCTGACGCAGATATCACGCCAGTGACTTCTGTCGCCGCGCATCCTACATCTAGCACCAGTGGCGCTCTCGAGCGATTCCCTACCTATGTCATCATCAACTCATCTTCGGTTGCTTCCACTTCCTCGGTAGCTGCTTTGCCTTCGCTTGATATTCATAGGCCGATTAACTGGAACCAGACTGGTGTTCACAACATCCACGGTCATCCTACTCTGAACGTAGCGAGGAATGTCGAGGTCAAGTCCATCGAGACTGTCACCTCTACCGCTGCCGTCGCCACTGAGAGCAAGAAGGGTCAGGCAGGAGATACACAGGCCTCGTTCATTGCGCTGTTCTTCGGCGTGTTGGCTGCCACCTTACTTATCTAAGGATGTTTATCTGCTCCTGTTGAATAGTGGTATGGTACTATCATGGAGGGGAGGTCTGGATAGCATACACGATGGTGTAACAATGGGCCATGGGCATACATTCACGAATCACTTGTTGGTTGTTTTCACGATGTTCACGATGTGTAAATTGGCATGACGCCGAAATGATCTCATAAAGCAGATAAAGATGTCACACGAAAAGAATACATGATTCGACAAAAAACGCTCGAGTTATTAGGTGATGTAATGCAATCCATGGAATGTGATGTTCCTGTATATTAACAGTACTATGTCTTCGAGACAGGATATGGGCTGAGTGGTGGGGTGGTACGATACAAGCGCTGGAGACCATGGTTCAAGTTGCCGACCTATATTTTGTCAGTAGTAGTTGTTAATGTTGTAATGTAGCTCTTCTCGTGCGGCTTTAAACAGCATGCTCTCCAGCAGCCCGCACGAGGAAGTGATCAAGCCGTGAAAGGACCTGCTCCAACGCCGGATAATCTCCTCTAACTGGCCGCATCTGTATGTTGGCAGCAAAAGTGTGATGATGACGGGCCATAAGTTCCGACTCTTCCAGCTCTTCCGAGGTCTCAATAAAGTCTACTCTTTTCTGCTCAAATGCTTCGCCGTCAAACTTCCCCAGCCCCATGCACAATCGCGGTAGATTTTCTGCCACGACCTGAAATGATTGATGCTCCGTCGCAGCTCGTCAGCACCATCTGAACTGCCCTGCTGCTTCATATACTGGATTGCGGCGGTTGTGTCATAAGGAAGACGAATGCCCTCCGCAAAGGTGTTCTGCATAACATTGGGATCTTCCAAGATTCTGCGCGCTGGGGGGTCGTCGCCTTCGTCCTCATCCCGGCGGTCGTAGTACGGAACCCATTCCAGGTTTTGAAACTTTGTAATGATCTCATCGAGTACGGTTCCTACTGGGCGCCTAGGCGATTTCTCCCATTGATTTCCTTCGGGCCCAACTGAAGGCCATTGGATAATTGTGCGGTCGTGCGTGTCATAGATCAAGTCAGCACCGTATTGCCCACTACATGTACTACCGCTTGTCAAACTCAGCATCCAAGGCGGTAGCGGTTTCGTATCCCCATCTCGATTATACCTTTCACCCCATCGCAAATCCTCGATAAAACCTGAGATGTCAGAGTTGGCGAAGCATGTCACGGCTTTGGAGTGGGGTATGAGTTCGACGCCGAACCACTGATACCCTTCAACGATGTCGCTGCGCATTGCAGGAATCAGTTTGATCAACTCGATAACGTCAACATCTAGGCCAATCTTTTCGAAGATGGAAGTTGCGACAGTCTCCGAAGAGTGAGGTGGGCGGATGACATCAGATGGGGAAACGCAGCGCATCGCCACGAAGAGGTCAAGCAGTTTTGTCAAGCGGGAGATGAAGGCCGCGTGCTTCTCAGCAATAAGCTGCATTGCCGCAAGTGCTGTGGGATGACGATGAGTTGGTGGAGGTAATCCATGGTTCTGAGGACCTGGGGGGTCGTGCGCGTAGCTTCGTGATCCAATCATGCCCAGGTGGCCAGGCGCGCGACCGCGACGAACAACCTCAGGCTAGGCTTCACGACCACTCAGGCAAGCGGCCTCTGCAACATCAGCTTTCTCAAGACCACCACATCACGCCTGAATCTCGCTACCGCCCGTTGCAGATTCCATCTCCCCACAAAATATCAACGCGTGCAATAACGCCGCTTCGCCGACCCGACAAGACCGACCGCCTTCCCAAGTAATAGACCGCCTTTCTCGAGAACGACAACACTCTGGGACAAGAAAAATCGGGACGGTCAGCCACAACACACGTTACCGTAAAACCGCGAAGAACACTACGACTCGACGTTCCTCTTAAACGGCAAACGTCAGGTCATTGACTCGTTTCTTGGGTCGCGATTGTCGCAGGCTTGCATTGGAAAGCGCGACTGGCCGTTGGCTAACAAATAGGCAACATGGTTGGAAAAAAGTCAGGCAGAGCCCAATTGAGGGAGGAGGGTACTGCATTTACATCCTACAACACAACATGGCAACTAACAAGCTCGTAGGTCTGGAGCGGACAGACAACAACATGGATCTCACGACGTGGCCCCAGGTTGGCATGATCAACCAGAAAAACTACTACACCGAGTTTCTTAAGCGCGACGAACAATTCCTTGCCGTGCGATACCCCAAGGACGAGGAGAGGGCGCGCATAGTGCAGGAAGCTAGGGACAAGGATCGCGCACGAGCGTTGGGAGTACCAGCAGCAGAAGGCGTCACGCCGCAGGTTGCAGATGAGACAATGGAAGACGCCGAGGTTTCGTTCGCCTCCAGAACAGACATCTCGAAGCTCATCGTAATACATCCCGGCAGCCAGAACTTGAGGATAGGTCTTGGATCGGATGCATTGCCCAAAACTGTTCCTATGGTCATCGCACGGAAATGGAAAGAGAGCGAGGATGAAGAAGACGAGGGAGAGCCTAGTCCCAAGCGAATGAAAGTTGAAGGCGCAGTGCCCGCGGATGCCCTGCCGGAGAAATGGTTCGGGGAGGACGTAGGTACTCTAACACATTGTCCTCAATCAATGCTAACTTGCACCAGTTTGCCGACCAGTACATGGCTATGTCATCCGAGCTGAGGACGCGGATGCGATCGAACAAGCGACGAGTGTTACCCAACTCGAAAGATCTTGTAACGAATTTCAACCGAAAATCTCCTCCCGACATCATCTCAGAACACAACGATATCAATCGCATCGAGTGGACAGAACTACCGGCAGACCCAAGAAAAGCACCCGACTTCTTCACTGGGCACGACGCCTTGCGGATACCGGAGAGATCCAATCCGCGATACAAGCTGTTCTGGCCGATACGGAATGGCACATTCAACGAGAAGGATTATCGGGATCGGAACCAGATCTATCACGATCTCTCAAAGATATTAGAGGAGGCGTTCCGGAATCAACTCGGTATAACCAGATTGAAGGACCTTGTCAACTACAAGTGCGTCTTCATTATACCCGACCTCTACGAGCGACAGTACGTTACTATGATATTGGACATCCTTATGCGGGACCTTGGCCTCGGAAAGGTCTGCCTACAGCAGGAGTCACTTTCGGCCACCTTTGGTGCTGGCTATGGTGTTGCCTGCGTTGTCGATATCGGTGCTCAGAAGACCTCCATCTGCTGTGTCGACGAAGGATTGTGCGCCGAAGAGTCACGTGTCAACTTGAAGATGGGTGGAGCTGATGTGACTGAGACGTTTATCAAGATGATGCTGTACGGCCATTTCCCATATTCAGACATGAATTTGAAGCGGAGATACGATTTCCTTCTCGCCGAAGAGCTGAAGCAGAAGTTTTGCTCCATGGACGAAGGCTCAGTCACGGTACAAACGTGGGACTTCCATCTTCGAGCTTCGGGCCAGGATACCCGGAAGTACACGTTCAAGACATACGACGAGACTATGCTTTCTGTTATGGTAAGTCATTACACACTCTGATACGACAGGTTTTGCTAACAAACACAGGGCTTCTTCAAGCCTTCGATATTCGAGAATGCAAGGAAACTCGAGAACAGAAGGAAGGTCGTGCCACGCTCGGTCGATCTGTACGATGGCTCACCCAACGATCCCATCTCACAAGCACAGATCGCCATCATCGAAGCCGCAGCGGGAAAATCAGTCGTACCTACCATAAACGGCGCACAAGATTCTGTCAACAGCACAGCACCCGTCTCTACACCCCAACGTCCGCAGCCAAACCCCTTCAACCTCCTTGGTCGCCTCAATGATAACGAGGGCACACCTCGATCGTCTGTAGCAGGCTCACCAGGCCCAGAAGGAAGCAACACTCCGAACCCCGATCGCGACACCCCGATGGGCGATAACGATGGTGCGCCACTCCTCTTCCGCGACCCCATCCACGAGAAGACCAAACTAGCCGAGGCTCGCGATGCCATCCTCCCCATCCACTCCCTCGATCAAGCTATCCTTGAATCTCTCGCACAAGGCGCCCGTGGCGACGACCGCAAGCTCCGCGATTTCTTTGGTGGTATCATGCTTGTAGGCGGCGCCTCCAAGACACCCGGCCTAAGAGAATTCTTGGAGATGCGACTTAGAGAACTGCGGCCTGGCTACGGAAAGGAGATTCTTGTTGGACCGCCGCCGAGAGACTTTGATCCGCAGGTTGTGGCTTGGAAGGGTGGAAGTGTCTTTGGAAGGTTGAGTGGACATGGCAATGATGGGTGGATTAGTCGGTATGAGTATGATATTTTGGGTGCGAGGCTGTTGAACAACAAGTGTATGTTTGCTTGGTAGGACGGAATAAAGGAATCATGAGGTAGAGGGCTGGGTGGTAGAGGTTGCCCGTTTGGCTTTGCGAGAAAGGGGTCTATTGGTTAGTATTATGACATTGTGGTGTTGTTATGGGATATTGAGAATAGACGTCCGGTTGGAGATTGAATTCCAGGGTGATGCAAGAGCATCTGGTAACTCTGTTCAAATATCGGTATTTCCCAAAAAGCCCCCTTCTCGCATCATCTTCTCATCACCATGTTTCTTGGACAGTCCAGTGGTGCGTTCATGTGCATGGACACAGCTGGTAAGTTGAGAACTTCTAGACAGATGTTGTATTGCACCACATATACTAATGACATAACAGGCGCGAACCCACTAGCTCACGTTTAGATCCCTGCCTCTCGTTCCTCCCATAGTGGTGTTACACCTGAAGCTCCGACTTGCTTCTACCCTATATGCATCTTCGGGCGTAACATACATGCGCAAACCACTGGCTTACTCAGAAACCTTGACAGGCTCACAGACCTTCTTGTGGATCTTCCAGTGCTTCTTCTGGCACAAGGTCGAGCAGTACTTGTGGTTCTTGCACTTGCCACATGCGAGCAGGGCCTCGTCTTTCAGTCTAGACGACACATCACAGCCGCCACACTCATCAGGCTTGTTCAGCTGCGCGCGAAGTTCTTTGATGACGAGTGAAGTTGATGTAGTTGTCATGCCTAAACGTCAATCCACGAGGTAAGTGTATGTCTCACATGTAGTTCGCACAAGGACCTCACTCATCGGTGCTGAATAGACCACCAGGACCAGGTACGTTCATGAGGTCGAAACCAAGTCCGTTGTCCTTAGGCTCTTCCTTGGGCTTGGAGTTGGCTTCCTCGACGAGGGACTTGGATTTGAAGTCATACGGCCCTCCGTTCTCGTAACCGTCTGGACCGAAGAGAGCCTCCTTCATCTGTTGCTGTGCTGCAGGCATCAGTCCGCCTTCGGTGTAAACCTTCTTGAGCATGGTGGTATAAGAGGTAGGGAGCTGACTTCCGAGTGTCATGGCGCAAGCACCGAGCAGGACGTATTCGTTGCAGGGATCTGCCGACCAGTTTCCGAAGAACTTCTCCTTCCATCCGGTGCGAAGAGTCAGCATCCTCGCCTCATGCTTGGCAACCATATCAACGAGGATACCAGAGTCGAGGTGTTTGCGAACCAGTTCAGTGTCGGAATACATGTCTGCGTAGATGCTGTAGTGGATGCTGCGCTCTGCATCTTCCTCGCTCTTGCCTGCAGCTTTGGCACTAGTCTGGTCGTCTTCTTCGAGTTTGGTAAGTCCGGCTTCGTGACTTAGATCGCTGACCATGTCGAAGTCGTGGTCTGACTGGAACAGACTTGGCATTTCATCAGTCAACACAGCTGCATTGCTGGATCGATGATTTTACTCACAGTATCCCCAGGCACCCATATTGGATTTCGGCCCGTCTGAACTCTTGTACAGTGGGTCGAAGGTGAGTGGTTAGCGGAAGCAGCGACGATGCACTACCGCGGAGGGATGCTGTCCGACGTAATCGTTCGTTTGAAGTGGTGAGCGATGAAAGTCAGAGGTGAGTGAATGCATTGAGTGAGAAGAAGAGAAAACACGTCGCGCATTACGTCTTGTGGGAATCTAGGCTGCTGTGTTCGCTGTCAGAGAAGGAGCAATGACGCGTGTTCCCGTGATCTGGACACCTGCCCGCACTTTCCCCACATGCAACACATTTCGTTCCAACTACGGAGTCGTCGCAACCCGTCAATCGATATCCTGTTCGCCGGGGTCCTTTTTTTCATTGACACGTCTCTGGTTGCACAAGGTGACTAGGCGAAATGCCTATTAAACTCGGAAACATATCGGACAATGCTTACTGCAGCTCGTATTCTACAGTCGGAAATGCTTAGAATATCACCTCAACTGATATCTGGCATCGGAAGCTCACTACCGCCCAGGGGTAAACTTTACCCCGCAGGCCCCACACAAGGTTGGGGGCCAGTGAAACACGATAATATATAAGTAGAGGTAAGCATCGAGTGGATAAATCTAGTAATCGTCGCTGTGATCTTGCAAAAGCACTTTCAGCAAAAGATAGCCATGGCGTTTTCCAATGAGAATTATCCAGCAGGGCCATACGAAGTGGCCAAACACATCACCCCTCCACCACGGCCCAGTTCCCCATCAACCGCCGAGTACCGCCTCAACCATTTGATGATACGTATCAAGGACCCAGACAAGAGCATTGGGTTCTACTGTGACTGTCTGGGCATGCATGTCATCTTCATCTTCAATGCCGGACCGTTCACGATCTACTATCTCGGACCACGAGACGTTGGTGAAGACATCCATCAACTACGTATTTATTTCGAAATGCTAATATGTCCGTAGGTATAGCTAGTCTTGGTACTTCAAAGGGCTTACTGGAGCTATATCATATTCCTGCAGACTCATCTACGCCTTATGCTTCTGGTAATGACTACCGTAGTCCCGGAATTGGCCTTGGTCACATTGGATTCACCGTTCCTAATGTCGCTGAAGCGGTGGAGAGAGTTAAAAGTCATGGATATGAGGTTATCAAACCGCTCGATGAGGCAAAAGAAGAACAGATGGGAATACCTGCAGATGCCGTTGCGGGAAAGCATGGAAAGGTGCCAGATGGGTACAAGCATCTCTTCAGACAGTTGGTTTTTGTGAAAGATCCTGATGTGAGTGATCGTCGTTTGATACGAACATGTGAAAGAACCGGTATGCTAACGCGGTTAGGGTTACTGGGTTGAACTTGTACCGCAAGTTGTTAAGGTCGATTAGCTATCTAGGCACCGAAAAGTTTCCCATGGTTACCTGAGACTTCAATTGTTAAATGGTCGAAGTGTAGATTGCGTCCGGCATAATGTTTGTGCCTTGTCTCTTTTTTCTCTTTGTCTTCTTGGCGCGCTCTTGACCCAACTCGACGACTCCACCATCTTTCGACTGATATCATGGTATTTCGACTTGAAATGAATACAAACACTTCTGTCCTAGTTCCCAAGCGAAGAACTGACGAGTAAGTCGCCCTCTAAAGCTCTTTCTAGCTGCACCACTACTGACAAAGACATAGTTTCATCACATCACCTCTCGTCAAGGTGCTCGTCGGACCTGATACCGGTCGTTCAGAACTGTACATTCATCAGTCAATCATAGTACCACGATCTATGTTCTTCGCAAATGCCCTTAGTGGCCGCTGGAATAACTCTGATACCAAGACCGTTGACCTCTACAAGGCTGCTCCAGATCTTAGTCCCGCAGATGTCGTGCACTGCTTTGAAAATTGTCCACACGAACCAGATTGATCATGGGAGCTGTTCTGAGGGATTGTTCAAGATCTGTGAGGTGTACGTAGTAGCTGAGCGTTTTCACGATGTGCAGACACGCAACCTCGCTGTTAAAACATTACACGAGCGGATTCGTAACCCCAGAATATTCGATGGCGAGTATCACTACCCCGGCCCAGCGTGTCTAAACGTCGTTTACGAAGGCACAGTTTCAACTAAGGATCCGATGCGAAAGCTACTAGTGGATAGCTGGTGCAGCTTGGGCGGAGATTACGACAAGCTCGATGAGCATATAGAAGATTCTCCAAGAGAGTTTTTAATTGAGCTTGCGGCGGCCGCACTGAGGAGTAAGTATAAGAATGATTGTCATCAAGAGGTAGTCCTTGATTTGAAGGCTTATCTTGAGGAGTAAGCGCTCAGGGTGGTTGATCGGCTTCTCTGGGGGGTTGGGAAGGATGCATGTCGTCATAGATGAATAAGGAACGTAAAAAAGCAACGTCTGAACCAATGTCCTCGACTCTTCCGCAACAGACAAAGGGAAGCTCTCATAACTTGGTTGCAGACATCTGTGAGGCTCTTGGTAGACTGCTAGTTTGCTGCCCATAGCAGCTTGAGATGAGACTACGACCTTGGAAGCGTCAAACCAACGGCGCTGAGCGGACAGTGCAAGAGGCGCTAGGCCAGGTACCCGCCGCTACTAGAGACCCTGCATTGCCAAGGCTCACCTCCCGCAACATTATAGATGAATGCGACTGTTGACGAAGACTAAAGAGAAGTTTGAAATTGCTGATTTATCGTCGTTTGCGCGGCCAGAACACAGTACGACTTACGAGACATGGCGTCAGTGTGCAGCTGACACCCATGACCCGGTTTTCCGTAAGCGAGCGATCGTTGCAAGGATGCCATCCGAAGTTTCAGATCTGGGGTCGGTGGAGGTCAGTCCCTGGAGCCTGAGTCTCTAGGGAATCGCCCGAGGTACTGTGCGTTCCATCAGATCCTTGCAGTCGCGCTTCAACACGTGTAGTCCAAACACCGAGTTGGAGTGGTAGCGGGCCATCCCCGCGAACGTTGTCGCGTGTGCGATGCGAGTTGACGGCAAAGAAAGGGGCTGGTGGTGGTTGCGGCGCAGTATGACGTGCACCAAGGCCAAACTTCCAGGCTTGCAAAGCCAATCCTCAGCCGCCAATCTGCATTCGGCCAGGCCGTTTCCAAGTCATAAAGCCATGTTTACCTGGAATTGCCCTGGGGAGTGCGTTCCCCATCTTCGGTCTGGTGGTAGCTATGGATAAACTGAAGTCCAAGACGCGTTCGGCGCGCAACAGACTGGCCGGAGCGACAGCGTCGGGCTCTGGCGCGGGCGAACTGCATGTTCCACACCAAGCTCTGCCCCCCCACGAGAACTCCAGCACCCACGCCGTCAACGAAGGCTTCCAGAGCGCCGAGCCTGGGACCAATGCGCACGACTTTGGAGCACCGGCAGACCAGCCAACACCACAGCCAGCCATCGAACCGCCTACCTCGTTGGACTCATCCATCGACGCCGGCCAACATGTCCCCAAGCCCACGAGGGCAAGCGACCCCTCCTCGCACGTTACGTACAGGTAGGCTCCACGCACGGGAAGCGGGAAAGTGCCATGCTGACCCTCACCCAGCACTCTTGCCGCCCAGCGAGCGAGAAGCAGCTCTGCACCCACGCGGCCCCAGCAATACCCACGACGACCGCAAGCCTACCGTCAAGCCAGCATCGGCATCCGCCGCATGCCCTCCTCCAACGCTCTGAGACAGGCAGCACAGCAACCCAATGCCTCGACGATAAGATCGAGCACGCCTCTGCCTGCGCTGGACGAGGAACAGGAGCTGGGCCAATTCTCCTCTTCCAACGGGAGCCAGTCAACCCTCACCAACCCCGAGCCCGACAGGAGTCGGCTGCGCAAGGTCAAGAGCGCGATACAGACCAGGATACCCTTCTGGGGCAGCAAGGAGGAGGACAGGTCGCCGACGGCCAGCGCCCATGCTGCAGCAGTCGAGGACGACATGTCGTCCAACTACACTTCTGGCATGGTCGACGTCCTCGACACCATCGATCCCGAGGTCGCGACGCTTACTTCTTTGACAAACATGCAGAATTCGCTCTTCATTCCGAATCTGCCCTGGCTCAACCGTCGGCCCACGTACAACCTCCGTCGACGCAAGAGCGAGACGGAGAGTCTCGAAGAGATCAACCGCATCCTGGAACCCGTCCGTGCCGCTCAGGCGCAGGAGCAGGCCGCTCCCAGACTCCGGCGCTCGCCAACCGAGGCTACGACGACGACCATGATGACGATAGACTCGCAGCTCACCGAGTCGCGCTTCGCTGTGCTTCCTGAGGAGGCTGACTTGTCTGGCTGGAGCGTCGAGGACAAGAAGGAAGTCAACGACCACGTACGGCACATGCTGCACTCCCGACGCTCCAAGATGAAGCGCTCGTTGAAGGGTTTCGGGCAGTATGTCAGGAGACGTAAGTATCTCTATCGTCGTTGTTACCAACCATTACTGATCGGTCGCAGCACTCGGGTTCCTTGTCACCCTCTACGCGACCCTCATCACCCTATTTGGTTTAGCCTGGGTGCTCTTCCTCATCGGCTGGGTCAATGTCGGTGGACAACAGATCTACGTCGTCCACGTCATTGATAGTGTCCTGGTTGCCCTCTTCGCTGTTGTAGGAGATGGTTTGGCACCTTTCCGTGCCGTCGATACCTACCACATGATCTACATTGCTCACTACCACCACTTCACCTGGTCGCGCCGTAAGAAGGAGATGCTTCCTGAACTCACCGACCGCAATGATCTCCCCGCCGAACACGCTCCGATATCTGGGCCTCGTATGATGGATCCAGCAGACCCTGAGAAGCAGTGGGAGTTTACCGTCTTGACGCCAAAGCAACAGGAGAAGTTGGAACACCACCAGGACAAGTTCTGCAAATCTCACTCCTTCTACAAACCACACGAGACAGAAACCCATTACGCCTTCCCCCTTCGTCTCCTCGTTGCCATTGTCGTACTTCTAGACTGTCACTCCCTACTTCAGATCTCCCTCGGCGCTTGCACATGGGGTATCTACTACAAGCATCGGCCTTTCGCCATCACCACCGTCATCCTCTGCTGCTCCATCACTTGCAACGCTACAGCTGGTCTTCTGATTTGGCTGGGCGACAAGAAGACAAGGAAGAAGGACGTTCTTGAACGCATGAACAGGCAAGAACTGACTGAAGAAGCCATCAAAGAAGTAGAGAAGAAAAAACAAAAGGAGAAGGAAAACGAGGGCAGATCTAGTGATGCTGACGAGGGTAGAGATAGGGAGACGAGGAGAATCAGTCTGGATGCTTTCAGACCAGGGAGGAAGAGTATGGATAGGAACAGAGAGAAGAAACAGAGCCCTAGTGCGAACTCTTCTTGAGGGACGGTGACAGTGTTGCACAGCGCATGACTGGCATGTTGGTAGCATTTTTTTTCTTCTTGAAAGCGTTCAAGCGTATATATACCTCTGTAGCGACGTCGCCATGTCGACTTGCCTAATTCTGCATATTTGTTCTTCTTTATTACAGTATTATTTGCCGTGGAAAAGAGCATCGAACGTCTTGTTGGCGAGGCACGGAAGAGACACTAGTGCTGCTCAAGGCAGATTTCATCCCCGATGAACTAACCTCGAATCCATATTCACAAATGCAAGAGAGAATGACCAGATACTCGTATGTAGTTCAGCTAAAATTACAGTGACTGTGTGTCTCCGTCCCTTCATGCAAGTTCATCAGCCTCCAAAGAGAGGATTACGGAAGCAGGAGGAAATGTGAAGTGTAGTGGAAGCTCATCACACCGTGATGTTTTGTCATTTGTCTTGTATCATCCCAATCCAACTCCAGCCAACACTCTTGATATGCCGCCTAAACACAGCATCCTCTCGTGGTATATGTGGTCTCTACTAGACCCTCATCCTTCAATCCATCCCCTGTGGTTATCTTCGTCCTCTAGATCGAATCTTCTCCATACGCATACGTTTCTAGCAGCCCTCAATCTGCTCTACGCCAGTGGTAGTACCCTTGACGCACATGCCGTGGTTCTGACGAGCGGCGACAGCTGTTTTCGTGTTAACCATAAATCCCGATAGTGGAACTTGGGTGGAAAGAGAGCATACCCTCATTGGCGACAGGCGCGGCAATGGCAAAAGCAGCCATGGAGACGATGGTGGCGACGATGGTGGCGAACTTCATTTTTTTTGTGTGGAAATAGTGTTTAGGTGATTATTGAACTTGTCGAGTAGGTAGTATAGAAGAAGTCTGGAATGTAGTTGGAGATGGTAAAGTCGCCCGGCGACAAAAAGTGAATGAATAGAAAGGTTGATAAACAAGAAAATTGACTTGAAGAAGTTGACTTGATGGTGAGCTTGAAGTGAGGAAAGCCCGTCTAGCCTGAGGAGGCGATCAACTTATACCGTACCATAGCAGCACCTCTAGCATACGGGCACACCGCTGTCGTCGTCATCAGGCGCCTATTGTCACCACAAAGCTATCCCGGTACCTTACTTGCTGCCTCGTACTGAGAAGGCTGAAACCGGAGTCCAGGCTTTCCTGCCTGTGTCTTGGTACTGCATTAGCGAAAGAAGTACGATCTGCTCCATAGCGACGGCGGGTAGTGGAGCGTTCTGGCTCTGCGGGTAGAGCACGGCCGGGAAAGCGCTGCGTTGAGGTGTGTCAACGCTGTCGGAGAGCTGTCGATGATTGCCTGGAAAACAGGAGACGCGCGGCTTTCGTATGTACGTTTATATGGTAATCATAGTCATGGTGGAAGAAAAAGGTAGAGCTATCACTTTACATTCGCTAGGTGGAATCGCTGACCATGATGATGATACCGCCAACTTTCGGTATCTCTTAGATTAACATTCAGCTGCTTTCCAAGCAGACCTGCCCTCCTTGATAAGTCCAGCTTAAGCCTGTGTAGCACCGTATAAGCACCGTGATGCACAGCGGTTACAGTACGATGAAACAGTACTCAAACCCAGCCGAAACTCGGAAGAGCGACTCCCTTGGCAACGATCTCGGGGGAAAAGATGCGACGTGAGCAGTTGTCAGGTATCATGTCTTGTCCTGCGCTCTTTCAAAAACGCCGATATGCGTAAGCCTGGGGCAGAACTTGATGTCGTTTGTGTATCGGGATGCCTGTTGATCGTTCGTTGCAAGTGAACATCTGAAGTCTGTTTGCGCTAGCCGTTTGTGGACAAGTCGGTTCGTCGCGGAATTTTGAATGCCAATCGAGGATGGTTGGGGATCGTTCCCTTCCGACAATAACTTCATGCCGCTGCCCATCATGGAAGTGAGCTTACAAAGTCGCAACTCGTTCGTATAGCTCAGCTGATGAAGCTCAGTGCTGGTATGTATGATCGATTTATGGGGCGTCGTTCAATGCTTCGTAAACGGCATCGCCAATCGTTCCTTCATCTTCAGTCCTCTCACTCTTCTCGTCTCTTTCGCTTCGCTTTTGTGACTAATTCTCATATCCGATAGCAGTGAAGTGATCGTGCCTGTTTCTGAGCAACTTCGGAAGGCGCAAACCAGTCACTGTCACGTGGTAATTGTCGTCGACTCTAGATAGCGTGATGATTCCACGCTATTAGCTTTCATGCAGGCTAAAATGAGCTCTGCTAGAATTCAGGTTAGATGCAGTCGATGTTGTAGCTTTCTGGCGATGCTGAGGATCTTGGTACAGCATCATGGTACCAAAGGAAAGAGCGAGGGTTCTACAACTGCCAAAGCAAAAAATAGGCACGTCTGCCTCCAGGGCTTAGCAAGAAGTGGCATTCAGAAGTCAGCCGTGTCTAGCCGTAATAAGAGGTGACGGCGCGTTGTGCTGAAAGCTGGAAGCGGAAGTGAAGGTGAGAGCCGCTCACGAGGATAGCGCCTTCCCGATCGTCAACTTCCACCTTCGTGTTCGACAGCTGCTCTCCACAACCTCACTAAGTTGGCAATTGCGGCCCACAGGAACCATGGATCTATACGTGGCTCAACTATCCGGGCTCTCTGTAGCCACCCACCTAGCGAGAGAGCAGACGAGAGACGACGAGAACATGAGCTGGCGACTAGGCCACAGCAGGCAGCCAAAGAAGCCGCCAAAAGCGCCCGCTCCTCTCAAGATCGACGGCGATAGCCCCAAATCCCTCGATGATCTGAACGACCGTCTCCCGCTTAGTTGGCGAAAGACACGACAAGGCAGCAGACCACAGACCCCAGTGGCTGCTGTACCCACCACGCCTACGATTGAGAATGCAGATGATACCCGAAGTGAGCGTTCAGATACACCAGCACCACGTCGAGATTCCAAGCCAAAACTCGCGCGATACACTTCGCTCTTCGCCAACTTCAAGGAAACAGTCAAGGAGCCCGAGTTTGCATTCTCTGCGCCTTGGGGTGAAGATGCACCGCCGCCCTTTCAGCCTTATATCGATCCGCTCGACGTAGTGCTATCCGTCCGATCGCATATGGCAACCGCGTACAAACCGATACCAATGGAACACAACAGTGGCCTATTCCGGGTGTTTGAGGATTATCGCAAGGTCCGGGAGCAAAAGGAGAGTATCAGTAGAATGATGGAGGATACACTCAAAGACTGGAGGAAGGCCGAAGCACATTGGAAATACTTGAAAGATTGCTACGGTGCGGAGATACGGCGGCTTGAGTTGCTCATAGCTCGAGGAACAAGCGGTATGGCAGGGTCAGTAGTCTCCAACTTCCTGCTATTCCTCTGCTAACACAGAAAAGACTCATGCAAGCTCGTCAAGACAGCGTTGTACGACGTCATAGGAAGACCATCTCGTATGACAGTCTGCCGCCAGCTTACGATTTGCTCTCGCATGCCCAACTCGACCAAGAGATTAAACTAAGAAGTCAGAGAGGTTAGTCCTTGATAATATAGAGTTATAAGTGGCGTTAATAAACTCGTTCAGCTCTTCTAAGCCGACCATTGTCCCCCTCTGGAAAGATGATCTTCCTCTCGACGCAGTTCACCAACGATGGGACGGAGTTGCTAGTGGGTACTCCTCCCGATGTCAACCGGAAGTTGATACTGTCGCGAAAAGTTCAGAGCGAGCTCAACCTTGCTTCTATTCACAAGACAAAACCATCACCTTCCTTTACTAGCTCTGTAGCTTCTGGCTTCTCAGAAGGGTCTGGTGATCCTTTGCCCGACGAGATGGCGATTCTTGAGTACACCGGCATGGAACCAGCGACGGAATGCGAAGCTCTCGTCGCTCTTCGTGAGCTTGGCACACTTGTTGCAAGACGTCGAGGTCTTGAGGTCAACAGCTTCAACCACGGTCTCATGATGCTCTTCTCACAGACCAGACTAGCAGAGAAAATGGTGGAACGCATCGAAGTAGACGCACAATCGTCGCGGCGAGGAAAAAGCTCGAGTACTGGAAAACAAACATACTCCGATCAAGGTCTTGCACCGCAGCATACTTTGCGGAGATTTCAGTCGCAGCCACAGCTCAGCACACCACAGAAGCATCGTCGTCAGTTTTCTTTTGAGCCTGGAGCGGATCAGCTAGAAGCGCTCACGGAGGAGTTTGGAGCGCTTGATGGGGAGACCAATGAGAGTGGTTCTGATGATTCAGATATTCCGCTCATGATGCGTGCTCAGCGTCCGGCGCTTGATACGCAGTCAATCAGGTCCAATTCATCGTCTCAAACTCTGGGTGCAGACCTGGGTAAGCCGTCGAAGATTCCCAGTCCTGTTCAAACATTGGGTCGCAGTCGCCGAGAGGATTCTGCCTCAAGCTTCCAGTCGGTGTCTGCCAGACCTCAGGACAGTCGTCGCGACTCTCGCTCCAGCATTATCACGGCATTCCGCGAAAATCCGGGTGGAAATATCCGACCTGAACTCCAGAGCAGACACAGTTCGATTAACAATCTACGTGCGTCAGACTCCATATTGGCATCAAGAGATCAGACTGGCGAGACGAGACTGCGTAACAGTACCATGGCTACGGCGGCAGCAAGGGCAGCAACCAATGCAAGTCAAACACCATCGTTGCAGAGCGGTAGCCCAAGACTGTCCCTATCGCGAGCAGACAACTCAGGAGATTCGGTCAGGCGGGTGGATAATGGCGCTAAGAGAGCGTCATTGAGTTGATCAGTGGACGTCTTCTCTACCTGTGATCAAGATCTTGAGAATCACATTGGGTGAACAGGGCTAGGACTAATATTTCATACCAGTCAATCGGCACGTCGGTTTAGGGTTGATTCGACCGTCAGAAAAGGTGCGATCATGTACTCTCTACTCGCCAAAGTTGGAAGTAATGCTTATGTCACCTTTGGAGAACCAGGCTGCCAATGTTTCCTGCGGTTTCTTTCTTAATGCCACAACGGACTGTGCCTAGGTAGGCTTTGGCCAAATACCTGTGGCTCAAAGAGTGTTGATATACAGTCACCGCAAGGTGCGTGCGTAAAAGTGCCATGGGCTAGGAGTTTGTATGATGCCAGATGTATCAAGCTAAGATTGCAATCTCTTGGCGCAACACCCCAGATTAGTCGTGTCAAGTAGCGAGATGAAGAGCCTGTGGCTAAACTGCAGCTCAGACACCACGAATGCTGCTCTTCCCATACCAAACTGCCACAATGACAAGGCGGCGTTGAAGGTCGAACGTATGCATTCGCGGTTGTACGGAGGTGACCTCACTCTATCTTATTGTGGCTAATGCACTGCTCAGGAGACACGGATATTGACAGTACGCCAAAGTAGTGCCCTTTTGGGCTGGACTCTGAAATTGTACGGCTTCAATCGCAACATGAAAGCCATGAACAGGGCCTTTCCAGCTCCTTCTATCCTGCAAGTCTACGCGTTCTTCGCTATCTACTCTCTTAGTAGGTCTGATCAGCAGAGTGTGGCGTTCGGTGTGACGTTCTGTGTGGCAACATTCGGAAGCTGTGGCTCAGCCGGGCGGTGATTGCAAAAGATTTCTTCCACATGATAATGCGCGGGGCATTCGATTCGTCCACAGTTGCAGTTGTCGATCACCGTCTGTAACTGTTGCCACACTTATTTTTACACAAGGATGGCTGCGTCAGTGGAATTCTCCGATGCACCTACCGGACGACAATGCCACAGCCTTGCGATTGGCCATGTAGCCACAGGCATGGCATGGCATGCAAGTGCCAGGACTATGGCCAGAGTAACCGCAAGAGGCAGCGACGTTCGCTGTTCTGGCCTCGACGGTTTTACAGCTCCAGATGCACGGTCCAAGCGCTGCAGCGATGACGGAAGCTGTTGATGGGATGGTTCAGTTGGTGGACAGACTCGCTCTCGGGACAACGCCCGCTAAGCACTCCTTAATCTCGGCTTGACAGGTGGTAAACAAGGCCAAAGAATGTGGTGCTCCGAGTAAGCGCAAGCGATGCGGCGCCAACGGGCGACGGTGGGATTGGCGTGGCAGATAGACTTTGACGAATTGGCGGGGTGGCATCCTCGTCTCTGATCCGTGGCTCATACGCAGGGGAAGGCGGCCGGCAGTGGACTGGATAGGTAGGGCGAGCAGCGGCAGAGACGTGTGCGGCATGGAAAGGTGCAAGCGACCAGGGCAGCAGCAGTCTCGGGACACAAGTGGAAACGGGAGCTGGCCGGCATATGTCATTTCGCATGGAGGCGCCAACGCACACCGTAGGCGCCGCAACAGGCTGGTGGACAAAGGGGGCATAGTGTGCGCGCAGAAGCTGTCTTGACGAGTAAATTACGCCCAAGGGCACGGAATACTCATCAAGCTACTGGAGCTGGGCACGAGCGCCTCGCACTGGTGTAGCGGAGGGGGTGGATTCGAGAAACATCGCGCTGGGTCCGCGCGATGCAGCACCCATGGGCGGATGTGCGCTTGGAGGGCGGGACGGCGACAGAGCGACAGATGCGACTACCTCATATGGAAACGCAGAAGCTGCACGGCTCGCGCCTGCCGTAAGGTTGTGGCTGTGCCCCGACGGTGAAATCATCGGTCTAGCTGCAATGAGCTTCACGTCGCGCACAGCGTAGGGTGGAGGAGCGAAGCCGGCTAGGCCCACGCAAAACCGTAGCGCGAGAGGGCAGGGACCGTGTGCCTAGACCCGACGCTCCACCCATGCCCACGCGCGGCCCTCTTGCAATTCCGTCAGGCCCTGTGGATGCTCTGGTCGCCAGCTAAAAGACGTCTGACCACCGGCCCTGGACAGCTGTGGCTTGACTCTCCCAGGCTCGACTTTCTTGTGCCAGCTGCTCTCTGTTTCATCAACCCAGAGTCCGCTCCTCCAAGGCTCCCAACGCACACTCCGCTTCTTCCCCATCAACTCCCCAGATGCAACCCGAATCTACCAAGGCCTAATACCGCGAGTGCGCCCGATGCCATGTTTCGAAATAGGTACGTCCCGCCCGCGCCCAAGCTCGCATGTGATTTGCGCGCGTCGCGTGAAGACACGACGGACCCTGGCCGCCCGCTGACTGACAGGCGCAGACTCAACTCCCAAAAACCAGACGGAAAGCTCCTCGAGGACTTCAAGGCCACCTTCCCGCATCTCCAGCAGCGTTCGCATTCGCTTGCAGGTCCGCCGGGCCATACGCTCGCAGATGCGCTGGATGTCGCGCACCCCTCCCGGTATGTGTTCCGAGATCCCCCCATCCCATGTCGCTCGGCACCAACGTCAACATCAACACCGCCGACGCCGAACATGCACACTTACACACACACACACACACACACACACACACACACACATAACACATCCAATATTATACTAATCCACATGTTTTTTAGACAACTCGACCATGAGGACATCAAGGACCAAGATCCCACCCCACGTGGAAATACCGAGCCGTGGAGGTTTACTCCCTCACTGCTGGATCCCAACAGCTTCGCCTTCACCTCTTTCGCAAACCAACCGCCGGGCTACTACACGCCAACACCCGGCGGCACCAACACGCTCTACCACAGCCAGGCCGGCGACCTCCACACGCCCGGCTTCAGCTTTGGCCTAGGAACTCCACTATCGCTTCCTACCTCGGAAAGTGCTCTCCACGCCGGCCAGGTCGCACCGGCCACCCATCTCCATGGCTTCAATCCCCATGCCCTGGGCTCGCATCACTTCCAGAATGCCAATCCCTTTGGCATGCAGCCCCAGCACTCTCAATCCTTTGCCCCGCATCAATTCACCCACCAGCCTTCTGCATTCGACCAAGGCAACATGGCGCAAACCCACGAAGATTCGCCCATGGACAACATGGTCCCTGAGATCGAGATGCAGGAGCGATCGCCCCTGATCGGTTACGCACCCCATTCATACCAAGGCAGCATAGCGGCTACAGTTGCACCCGCACCCCCTCCACCCAATCAAAAGTTAGTCACCCTACCCGTACCATGTCTTTTCCATCCTGACCCTCGTAGTTTCCGCTACCACGTTACTCTGAATGCTCCGACGGCCATGATCAAGCAGTCAGACGAAGTTCCCGTTACCTATCTTAACAAGGGACAGGCCTATTCCATCTCTCTTGTGGACACGGCACCCATGCAAGCACCTTCTCCCTCGACAAAGTACAGGACTTTCATCCGCATTTCCTTCGAAGACGAACAGCAGCGCCAGCGACCCGCGTCTTGCTGGCAACTGTGGAAAGAGGGCCGTGGAACCAACGAGGCGCACCAGCGTGGTGGACGACTTCAAGCAGTTGAATTCGTGGACCCGAGCCAAGTCAGCGGCGGTGAGATCCAGGGAAGACCTAGAGTGGAACTTGAATCTTCTTCTTTTGATGGATTTGTCGTCACATGGACGCCAACCCATAACTCTTCACCGGAGTGCTCTTTGGCTGTGCGTTTCAACTTTCTTTCCACCGATTTCAGTCACTCCAAGGGCGTCAAAGGCATTCCCGTCCGATTATGCGCAAAGACAGAGATGGTCACGGAAGCGACCGGATCATCGCTTCAAAGACCCGATGCTGAGCTTTGCTACTGCAAAGTCAAGCTCTTCCGCGACCACGGTGCTGAGCGGAAATTATCCAACGACGTCGCACATGTAAAGAAGACCATCGACAAGCTGAAGCAACAGATTGCTCAGGTCGAGTCTGGCATGAAGGATTTCGGCAAGCGGAAACGCAGTGGATCAATCTCCAAAGGCAGTGTCAGCCAACGACCCGGAAAGGTGCCTAAGCACAAGAGGACATGGTCCATGTCTTCCGCGAGCGACAATCAAGGAGGTCGCGCACCTGCTGAAGAAGACCTTCACATTAAACTGGCATCACTCCAAGACATGTTCAGTTCCACCAGGCCTGTCAGTGTTCTTTATCTCAAGGGAGAGGAGCAGGATGACCCGGATCTACATCCAGTGATATTAGGAGCTTCTCCCCAAGAACTATCCAAGATCGACACCAACGTCGACGCTCCCATGTGGGAGGCCCCGGAATCACAAACTGGAGCGTCCTCTGTTGTATCACCAACTCCTAGTTCACAATCTCTCCACTCGGAAAAGCGCCCAACTGCCTCCTTCCAACGCCCGGCGCCCTTCCAGCCACCATCCCGCATGTCCTCGAACGAATGGCGCAACATGCCGCAAACAGCCACAGGCGACCTCAAGGGCATGACTAGCATCCAAGGCGGCGCAGACGTTCCAACAAAGGTTCAACGACCATACTCTGATGATCATGCGCTTTCTGGATGGATTGAAGCCCTTGGAGTCGACCAAACCTATCAACCACCTCCAGAGCCTATGCTAAAGCCTGTCACCTGCTTCTTCGTCCAACCTCGCGTCGCGGGGCGCCAGCCTGATGACAACTACTTCCGTGCTGTCTATTTGATGGAACGTACTCTGAAAGAGCTGATCGCTAGCATTGCAATGAAGATCAAGATCGAGCCAACCAAGGTCACACGAACCATTCGCGTCAACCAGAAGGGACTGCAGATTCTAATGGACGACGACGCAGTCAATAGAATTCCCGAGCAACAGGACATGACAGCCGAATTCCATGAGATTGGCACACCGCCAGTCCATGCTATGAAACGCGAGTGGGATGCAGGCCCCACAGACATTCAAGTTGATGGCGACATCAGCGTCACGGAGAACGTCCATTCCACCGGTTATGAACTCCGTCTTCTCTTCTAGGCTTTTATGCCTACCGCTCGCCTGCGAGACGCCGTTCCTTCATCTTTGATACCCTCTTTCTCGGCAATTTACCGATTATCACGACCCTGTACTATTCGTACCCTGGAGCCTTGCATCGCTCTCTCAGGGCTGTTCTGAGTCGTCATCACTTGATTCACTTCTACTGTTTGGCGTTCAGCGCCTTTGGAGATACCACGCATTCGTCCAGAGCGTCTCTGCTGCATTTCCTTTGTTGATACCTTTCTACTCTTCTTCCTTCCGGTGCGACGACGATACCCATTATCCTTTTACCACTTTCACCTTTCCAGCGGCTAAGATTGCAAAGCAACGATCTGTCACGAACACATAGCGAGATACACGCGCGATACGAGGGAGGAGCGTTGAACCTGCAATTTCTTTTTACATACAACAAGGATGGCAGCTCTGTCCACTACGGTGCAAATGCCCATTATCCTTTGCGAGCCTAATCAAATCTTTTCGCTCTGAACATGTCGTCACCTGCGATCTCTCGACTTCTCTTCCCTGTACAATTTTCTCGAGCTCCACGTTCCTACCCTGGCCGACCGAAGCTGCGCCGTTGACCATCCCCACTGACGTTGTGACATTTCGATGATCGTTGCATTCCCCGTCTGCCGCCAAAGTTAGACATCTTTCTTCCGACAGTCCCCGTCGCGGCAGATTACTCCTTGCTTGCCCCATCGAATAATATTTCAGTGCCTTGGCGCGCAAACGCATTTGACACGCTATTGTCTCCCGGAAATTACGCGCGAAGCATCCGCACCAGGGGCTTGAGCAGCAATGACCGGCTTGAACCAGCATCAATCAATACACGTTTGCGAAAGGGCTCTGACAACGCGAAACTGTCGACAATAGTCGCAAACACTAAATTCGACATTGTTGACACAGTGTTTGGTACACTTGTCAGCGTTCGGGCGGGGACCCCTGACACGCGAGTAATTGAGGGGGCTGGCGGGAAGTGTGGGTATGGTAGCCGATACCGATAGCACATGGATCCGACCCAAAGGATTGTGTGCCCGAGACTTGATGTCATACTGCAGAAAAGGATTCACGAATCACGACCATGGTACACCCACAGAAAACCGATAAGTCAGACCGAGGGAGCAGGGTCTGGAATATGCGCTGGCAATTACAGAAGACGCGTCGAATGAGAAAGGACCGGTCGGATCTGGTTTACTGCTACGCTGCTGCCTCACTCAATCTCAGATTATGAAACGTCAATCCGTCATTTGGATTGTGGCTTGAACGAATAGTCTACGGGATATGCAGCATCAAGCAAGCGCTCATGCAAGTGTGGTGTGATATTACGACGGAATGGCACATCTGAGAGTATTCTCGGAGACAAATGCACGTTCAAACCGAGACTATGCATGTGGAGAGCCTTCCGGTACCGCCGTCGCTCCGATCATACCGTGCTCGAACAGGAGGGTCACGCTCGCCAATATGACGGAAAGCTAGCCGACGTTCTCCAGTATGTTCGCTCGGGATACTTTCGCCACCTCTTTGTGTCGAAGCAGAACGGATCGCGGACCCCGAAGACCCTTCTTTTCTGAAGGAATCACGGAACAGACGTACAACATGATCGGGGACCGAATACACAACTATCCGAGCGATTAGCCACTTACCACGCTGGAATGAGGCGTTCTAATCATAGTGACTATGTAAGGCCAATTCTGAAAAGCGTTATACGGCAACCAATGAGCATGGGGGATCTGCAGAGAGATCGCTATCTTGTGTTCTCAAGCGAGCCGGCAAGTGGCGAGTAGCTGTGGCTGGACCCTGGCCTTCGCCACAAACTTTCGGGAACGCTCGCCTGTGCCACTTGGCGCAGAACGCCCTGACAGCTGACGCAGGTGGCATGCAGACATGAACGAACTGTGACTCACGACTTACGGAGGATTTCTTCTCCCCGTCACAAGGGATTCGACCAAGTAGTCTCTCCACCCGTGGAGCATCTCGACTCAAGTGCCGGAACGCAGCCCGAAGGGATTTGCACCGCCACAGATAGGTATTACGTACCCCTCGCAACGGTGTTGATCACTTCACATGCCAGAACGCCTCACTTCTAACAAGCAAAATTCCATTTCCAGAAGATTCGGCGACACATCAGTCCTACTCATAATCTAGATTGTTGGTACCCCGCTTCTGCCGTAGGGTGAGAATATCAGCCGTAGTTTGCGGATTCTAGCCCATCATGGACACATGTCCTTTTGCTTAATCTGACTCTGCAGCGTGGACACCAGACGGAACGTCTCCGACGACTCGGGAGAAACAGCAAACAGTGCACAGCCACGATGCTGAAACGGCGACGTATTAGTGCTTTGGATGGGCCCATTCCAGCATCTAGTCTTTATACTGCGTGCATCACGCTAAATTCCACCTGGGCATCAAGCAGACTAGGATAACTGTCATTGCTGTTACGTTGAGCTTAGGTACTGCGATTTGTGGTAGTTTGAGCTGAGAGTTGAAAATTGGTCGAGCTTCATGAGACGGATACACTTAAGCATTTTTGGAAGGTATCATCTGATTCCCGTAGACGATGGCTAAAAGAAGATGTTGTAGGTTTGGTACGCATCAACTAACTAAACATCGGGAAGACTACTGATCCCAGATTCAAATCCCGCACCACCCCGGGAAACACTAAGAGTACCATGTCTTTCACAAAAGAATTCGGCTGTACTATCGGACCGCATAGAATGCAAATCTAAAAGAAAAACCCCCGTGTATTGCGACATCATACGTGAATCTGTTATGCATAATGAAGTCACCAGATAGGGATGAGGTTCAGCGTGGGTCAAAGGCAAAAAGCGGGATAAGCAATTTCAGCTCCCCTGTTCGCTGCTCGTTCACGAGGGTGCGCACGTGTGCTCCGAGCATTGATGGCGTCGACCTATCAACCCAAATTACCGCGGAAACCCAAGATGGTGAAAAACGCCTCAAATCCCGCTATCAGAACGTTTGCATGAACTGCTGCTCCACGATGACTTCATATATGCGGTCAGAAAAGGTTCTCCCTGATCATCCGGCATGTGTTTCAAGTTTAACAGGCCAAGCGTGCACTTGCTGGAGATCCAGCACAATTCGGCGACGTCCCCACAACTCGCTTCCCACAGCCCGGTACCTGTAAGCAGCCCAGCAGTCAGCACATGAGCAGTGAGATCTCCCACCACCCGCCGCGCTGCATTGGCAAGGCTACGCGCGCAATCACGATCACATCCTCCGGCAAAAATGCAGGCAGCAAAATCCCTCGAATGAAGACGTTGCGGGTGGGATCGTGGGTCATTTCGTTTACGGCTGGCAGCGAATCAGTGGCCTGGAGAGAGCTGTCATGCGCACCAAGCCGCTGACGCACGCCTGGAATACTGCCGGTTGGGCGGATTGGAAAGAGCGATTCTGTAAAGTCTGAGTGTACCTACAGGAGCCACGTTGATGTGTCTGCATTAGCACGACGTGCATGTTACAATCCTATGGTGCATTTCCGCAAGGGTATCCTCAAGGTAGTCACCTGCACGGTACTTGTTTTGACAGCGCCCCAGGGTTTGTCTTCATTCGGCAGTCCATTTCGAGCCGTTGGCATACATGCGGTACTGTTCTCATGCACCGAGTTGTTACTTCTTTCAAGGTTCTTTGTTTGATCTCCAAAGATGAACATGGGGGGCTGGTTGTTGAACAAGGCATCATTGTGCTTTTTCTTCAGCTCTCAGGCATATTGAGTTTCGTATACGAGTTGCCTTCTACCCATATGCCTGTATGAAATGCTTTGATCGCTTCGTTGTCAGATTACCTCGGATGAAGCGCCAGGACGGGAAGATCCCCATCATCGTATCAGGCCATGTTTATTGTACATGGTAACGTTGCCCTTGGAATCCTTCATCCCCGCGCACGTGCACCCCAATACTGCGACTGCGATAAGATCTTCTCTTGTATGTCTTTTCTGATGTCCCAAATAGCCCCCATGTACCTCTTCGGCGCAGTGACTCCGATACCCGGGTCATCAGTTCATTTGGGATACCGCACTGATGAAAGGAGATCGGAGGCGTCGAGCAAAAGCCGGGCTATCCCGACCCAAAACCTGGAAGGTGGGTGATATGTTGCGCGGGATGCAATGTGGGCCGCAGGAGGCGTGCGTGCATGTGTGGAGCGATGCGGAACCAAGGTATTGACATTTCCGAAAAGGAAACGTACGACGTCAGTTTTGATACTGAACACGAATGCACCGGCACAGGTCGGATGTCCTGTGTAGGCACGGGGGGAAAGGGATGAATATATGGGCATAACTTTAGAGAAGGGTTTGTATGATATGTGCTCAAGGGGGACATACGCCTCGTAACGAAGCCAAACCCGTCCGAGGAGCTTGTGGCAGTCGACGGATTCCCCATGGCGAAGCAACTGCAGCTTCCTCGCGACAGAGGAATTTGGTAATTGTACTCTAGCAGTCTCAGTCATCCAATTCTCGTCCAAAGTCGATCAATCTAAGCTTTCTTGCATCTCTCGGATGGAACTGCGCAATCTTCGCCCTGACCAGAAACCTCGAAGCCGCAGAGTCCCTGTGCAGTTGAAAATATGCCTTTCCACCTCCCGGCCCCATCAGAGTAGCAAACAGATTCTCAATCAATTGTCGCATTTCTGCATCTGCAGCTTCGGCCTCAGTAGGCGGTTCTTCTTCTTCTTCCTCTTCAGCGTTTAGGGCAGCCTTCTTGCCCCAGATTTGGTCGATCCTGCGCTGTCGTGTTTTGTCTGACGCTGGCTTCTTGGATGACTTTGGACGTCCTTTCTTCGTGAAACCAGCAGCAAGAGTGTCGTCTTCTACATCCAGCATGTCACCTACTACAGGGCCGCCGAGTTCTTCTGCTGCAAGCATGCTAGATAGGTAGTCGTTTATGAAGTCGTTCATTGCTTCTCCTAGGCGCTGCATCTCCGCGTCGTAGTTCTCCTTCTTGGCGCGCCTGACTGCAATCAATTCTCGTGCAAGTTGAGCAGGAGTCTTCTGTAAGCGGTCCTCATGCTGAGACTGTAGCCTGCCGATGCGGTCCTCCAATGATTGGGTGAGAACATGGGCCTCGTGTAGGTTGGCTTCTTCACGACGAAGCGCGACTTCTTTCGCGTCGAGTTGGATTTGAGTACTTGCGATGGCTTGCTTAGTTCCTTGGACATTCTGCTGAAGTGTGCGTGCTGCCAGCAATGCAGGTAGAACTGATCCTTGCGATGGTAAAAATGTTACTGTTGGCGTCAAACGTCTATACGCGTCTTTGACAGCGATCAGTTGCCGCAGTTTCTGACGCGGATCTTCCGATGCATAAGCGGCAGTCTCTATGTTAACAGCTGATTGTAATCGTAGCTATCACTTGATTAGCACAACTCGATACAAACGCGTCTTCAGCATGTCACCTTCTCGAGCGCTGCTTGTTGTTCCTGCACGCGTGCTTGCAGCTCCTTCACCGTTTGCTCCAGACGCGCCTCAGTACTCGACGCGTCAAAGTCAACAACGTCGTCCTGCAGTCCACGAGCTTCTTCGGCATACTCTCGTATCTTTCTGAGCGTCTCGCTGTGTGGTTGCTCCATCTCTTCAACAGGTAGGCTGTGTGATCTGGTGTGGTCCATGTCGCTAAGAGACCCGTGGTGCGTAGGAAGGGTAGCGTCACCCCCTTTAACTCTGTACTCACTGCAATTCCCGCTGCACCACAAGAAATCCAACACTCGGTCACTGCTCGTGCTGCCGGCGTTCGCAGACAAAGTCGTAGAACCACACGTGACGCGCCAAGACCTATCGCCGATCTCCCCGCGGTAGCTCCATTTTGCGTCGTTTGCGCTTCCTCCTCGCATCAAACCACCTGCTGCTCTCAACCATCACCAATAGTGCCTTCTCCATCACGTCGCCACCCCTTCGTCTAATATTGCTTTCTCGTTTGAGAAGGAAAGCGCGCAGCCTCGAGCTCTCCCATCTGAGACGCCGGATCGTTGCCGAGAAGGTTTGACGAGCGAGCTTTCTTTACTTGGGCCAGTTTCTTCCTCTGTCGACCTCACCTCGTCCCAAGAAACACACACCCTTTCCGACTCTCCCGCTCCATCACAAGCACCATCATACACGGTCCCTTCGTTCTCCGAGGCATCCTCCTCCGACCACTGCACCCTCTGCACGCTCCATACTCCTTCAAGCTCCCGGCGACCTCACCTCCACGCACCCTCACCGCACTGTCGCGACTCCCTCCACCCGCCCTCACAGCACGCTTTCTTTCACGGCCCCCGCTGTACATAAAGTCGCAAATAATCGAGATCAATTGAACAAGTCTCAACTTCCCGTTTGAGCGCTCGTCGACTGTGAAGCGCGTGCATACCCGTTTCAAGATTCAAGACCCACAACTCATACACAGAAAACATGTCTGCATCACCCACCATCGCAGCTTCCTCGGCCAAGCGACCGCTTGAGGAGCCCTCGTCGCCTACCGGACCCAACGACCAGCCCGATGCCAAGCGCCCTGCTCTCGACAAGATGCTGAAGGAGGATGCACCCAACCCAGACGATATCGATGTTGCGCAACCTGTCAAGGCCGATGATATTGCTACCGAAGGCATCACGCAGGAGCATGTAAACGCGGTGCCTGAAGTGGCCGAAGCTGCTGTCGAAAATGGTGCCCAGACCATCCAGACGGATACTGTTGTCCCTGACGCCCCTTCTATCCTTGAGACCCAGCCCATCCAGTCCACATCCGGTGCTAATGGCCGGCCTGTGAACCACAACCAGCAGGTTGACGAGACCAATTGGCTACATGTGCGTGCTTGCATTGGCACCAGCGAGGCGGCTACCATCATTGGCAAGGGCGGAGAGAATGTGACTCAGATCCGTCGTCTGTCTGGCGCCAAGTGTACCGTGAGCGACTACTCTCGGGGCGCTGTTGAACGCATCCTTACTGTAAGCGGCCAAGTCGATGCTGTGTCCAAGGCATTCGGCCTCATTGTGCGCACCCTCAACCAGGAGGATCTCGAGACCCCTTCTACCTCCACCTCCAAGGCGTACCCTATGCGCCTCCTCATTCCTCACATCCTCATTGGCTCTATCATCGGAAAGGCCGGTGTCCGCATCCGCGAGATTCAAGATGCTTCCAACGCCAAGTTGAACGCATCTGACACTCTTCTTCCCAACTCTGGCGAGCGTTCGTTGATCGTTTTGGGTGTTGCTGACGCTGTGCACATTGCTGTGTACTATGTTGCCCAGACTCTGGTTGAGCAGCTGACCGAGCGATTCGGTGGACCCGCTGCGTCTCAATACGCAACCCGTAGTGGTATGGCTGCCAACGTTGTTCCAGGCGGCATGTCTGTTCAGCCATACGTTCCCCAGCCCGCTGGAGGTCAATACTCTCACCCGCAGAACTTCCGTCGCCAAGAACCACCCCAGCGAACACCTGCACACGGCGGATACGGTGCTCCCCACATGCATGGACAACCTCCTCAACAGTCGCCGTACGGACACCCTAGCATGCCCTACGGAGCTGGGTCGCCTAGCCGTGGACCCTATGGAGGCCCTGCAGCACCCACTCCTTATGGCGGTCACCCTGCCGCGGCGCCTGTTGCGCATGGTGCTGCTCCTGCTCCTCATGCACCAGTTGGTGGCATGCCCGGTCAACCTCTCACCCAGCAGATTTTCATCCCCAACGATATGGTTGGTGCCATTATTGGAAAGGGCGGTGCGAAGATCAACGAGATCCGCCAACTCAGTGGCAGTGTCATCAAGATCAATGAGCCTACTGACAACAGCAATGAGCGTCTGGTCACCATCACAGGTACACAAGAGTGCAACCAAATGGCGCTATACATGCTGTACTCGCGACTCGGTTAGTAACCCATCCTACCCATAATATTCACAATACTGATTACTTGCATAGAATCCGAGAAGCACCGTATTTAGATGCGGGGTGCTGTGACCTGACATCGCTACCGCGTGGTTTATTGGCGGCATAACAATGCTGTGAGCACAAGCTTACTGTATTCTCGAGGTGCATGTATACATTGGAGCACGGCGTTATGGTGGTATGCTTACTTCGTCGATGGTTTCTTGGGCGTGTACTGTACGTACACTTTCTCGTCTTTCTCACTGCTCTCAGCGAGCAGGAGCATCGCTTTGAGAAAATGTGCGATTGGGGGTCTGAGGTGGCTTGTGTCGCTCTACTGGTCTTCCGCTGCTGATCTATATGATATTCACATACCTGGTAATCTATCAAAAGCTATCTGACTTCATGACTGGATTTGTGTATTGGATCATCGTGAACTATATGCTGTTGTTTTTATGTGAGAACATGCTGCAACCGCTGAGTTTCGCAATATATACTCGTTTTGCAGATGGACATCCAAATCGGTTGGTACGAGATTCAAGACTCTTGAGATCATCTAGCAGCTGTCCGCTTCTTATCATTGCGGACGAGTCCTTGATGACGCGTATAAGCTCTTTGTCTAAGATTGTCTTTACTGATGGCGGATGACAACACACACTTCCACGCCTAACACGAAGCCGTCAAGTTGTGTGTCATTGAATGGCATCACAACATCAGCGTCATTCAGTCAAAGACTGTACAAGCGTTCCACAGCATCGATGAACAGATCATATAAGAGTCTTGAATATTTGTCCTTCTCTATCCACATGAATCCCTAGTGATAACCTCCTTACTGTCACGAGCCTGCGATCATGTCCTAGGACTAGTTAATCGGGTTCCCCAGTCGCTGTCCCTATTTCACTCGCCCTTCTTTCCAGTCGGCTATGCGCTTGTCAAGCTAGTTGTGGGTATACGTGGTCATTAAGAGACTCAAATGCAGTTTGTTCATACAAGGGACACTTACAGGTACCAACTGTTTGTCGAGCAGGTCAAGCGAAATCTTTGTCTTCGTATTTCCCGATTCTGCATCAGTCTTTGTAGAACAAAGATCGACGTCGATTTCCGTTTGGTCACTCTCCTTTTCGACTACGCGGCGGGCAATCTTCTCCGTAACCTTCCTCTTCATCACCGGAGAATGGTTGTCCGCATCGGAGAGGACCAGGTCTTGGGTATAGTTTGCGGAAGAACTCGCTGCGTGGACAGATGAGGCCTTCGTGGACAAAGTATACCTTTTGGTCGGAATCTCTACCTACCACGACGCGCATGATGGCTGAAGTGAGATATACCGACGCTTTTTGCTGGTAGATACGATCCTGTTCAGGCTCACGACCGTGAAAGCGTGTTTCGAAATCGCTTGAACTGAGTGTATGATAAGACGGGGGCTTGTTCCACTCGTTGATGGCTGGCATGTTGAACTGGTAAGTTGAGCTGGCGGGTTGAGAAGTTAATCGAGCAACGTATCGAGAAATTGGATTTGGTGTGAGAAAGGAAAAGGGTGCTTGTGTGCGCTGGCTCCTCGACGAGTCGGCCTTCCCCCCCCCCCCCCCCCCCCCCCCCCCCAGTCAATACACTAGGCTCAAAGGTTCGTAATGGGGAAAGAGAATGCTATGCATGGTTACGCCTTTCACTGATGTACCGTACATCGCCAACTGAACTAGGTACCTTTGGACGGCCTGAGTCCTATACTGAAGTCACATCCCTACGAATATGTAGCAGCAAAGATGACTGTTTGGTTGTTCCAGCATAGGAGGAGTTACGGAGGAGCATTCTTTCAGTGTCAGTCTTACCCGTTGCCGTTTCCACGAAACTGTAGCAGGTAAGCTGTGTAAGTGCTGGAAACATCAAAAGCTTGAGGCAGAAATAGGACGGCTCATGTAGAAAGTCTCATACACAAGAAAGGTGCAAAGCACTCCACTCGACGCAAGCTTGTCAACTCTTGTATGCTTTGTGATAACGTTTTACGCTTGCTATGCCGCCGCGTGAACAACTACCACGCTTATCTATGCTGCAGTCAGCGAGCAACTCGCACACCCCCTATCGAATGTCACGCCCCTACGCCGAACCGTTGCCAGTCTACACTCCCCTCGCCGCTTCAACAAGAGACTCTACCAGTCTACCTAAGTAGTGGCGGGTGCAGGTGCGGTGGCAGGGTCGGTGCCGACGGGCGCAGCTGGGGCAGCACCCGCAGAGCCCTCAGTGGGTGCAGGAAGTGCCGAGTTGTCAATCGCATCGTCGCTCTTCTTGGCCCACTTGGGCTCCTTGGCCCATTGAGGCTCCCACCAAGGGCCCGCATCGCTCAATTGGCAGCCCTTCTCACACTCGCAAGATCCACCAAATGCCTTGGGCAGGTTCTCTGCGGGGACCTGCGCCAGCAGCTCCTTCTGGTATCCGCTGCCGAGAACGTGGATCTTGGCGCTTGTGACGGGGTCGAGGAACTTCTTGACGACGCTGAAGACGCCGGAGAAGCCCCAGGGGGCGTTGATGATGTACATCTTGCCCATACGCTCGGGGTAGTAGTTCTGGCCAATCTGCGACACAGCGCCTAGGTACCCGTACACGGAGGTGGCCTTGGCGATGCCAACACCCTTCAGATCCATGATTGTGCACGAAGTCTCGAGGAGGTAGCCAGACTTGCGGGAGCAGGCAGGCAGACGGGGGTCGGCCATCTTTTCGTATTCGCAGACGAGGTTCTGGATCATGCGGTCTTGGGAAGTGATCTTGTTGAGTGCGGTGAGGTCGACGTTGCCGAGCTGCTCAATGTAGAGGGGTCGGCCATCCTAGCAATTGCGTCAGAGGTTTTCCTGGTGTGGTGTGGGCTGTGTTCTGAGCCCGAGTCAGAGTCACATACCTTGTCCGTCTTGTGGTAGTACTGGGGGTAGTATTTGAAGACTTCAGGTCGCTCCTGGTAATCAAAGGTGCGGACCAGCTCCTCAACGCCGACGCCAGCATACTCGGCCCTCCACTTCTCGCAGTCAACGAACCTGGTGGCTGTCAGTATGGATTCCAGATATCCCTCTACGCTGTCCCCCCGCCGGATGTACGCACATTTGCTTCGCAAGCTCAACATTAAACTTTCGCGCGCGGAGGAATCGTAGCTGTAAAATGTTTAGCCTGAGATGTTTTCACCGTCTTCGCACCGACGGGCATACCAGAGTCAGGGTGTCGAGGTTCTTGGTGTAGCCTGCCTGCTCGAGCTGGGTCCTCAGCTGGAAGACCTGGGCATCTTGCTCTGGAGTTGTGTGGCCTGGGTGTCCACTTTGGGCGGTGGGAGCAACGGTAGGGTAGTCGTATTGGTCGTACTTGGGGTCGAGCTTGAGCTCGTTGGTAGCAGCGGCAGCCATCTTGTGCAGAAAGTGTGAGGAAAGAGGTTGCTCAAACGTCACGGAGAGTGGGTGGGAGATTGCGTGTTGCGCGGCCTGGAGGAAGTTGTCGAGGAGCGCGGACGTCCATGTTGACCAAGTGGGTCCAGTTCGCGGCGGTCAAGCGCCCCCTCCCCCGTCCAAGACCCTTCCCCTCATCGTGCAATTGGGCTGCTCTTGACGGCTCTTCCCAGCGAATTGTGACCGCCGACGCTGCCCCATGACGGCATCTCTACTTCCTGTCGACTGCCAAACATTCAACTCGGCCATGTTACACCACACGTGCATCGGGAGCGTATTGAACGGTAGAACCGTGGAGAGCAGGCGACGAGGCCTTTTTGAATGACTACCTAATTGATACATTGCAGAAAGGAGGAACGCAAGAAGAACCCAGAAAATAGATCAAACCCCCCATGCCGGGAAACACCAGCCGCATACAGCCAAACGCTTCGCACACCGAAAAGAGAGTAGTTGCCCTTCCATTGTCAGGCTCCCAGGAAACATGTTCCACACACTTAACAACAAACATGATGTGAGATTCGTGTACTAACCGCTGGCATTGCTCATACCTCCCAAGATGATCAGACCGCGCACCGTCTATCGAGCGATTCACCTGCCGTTGCCAAACCTAAACTTCCTTCGTGAAAGCCCGCAAAGGACGCGAGCCGACCATAGCAACCGAACACCGAGCAAATGACGCCTGGAAAACCACGGAGATTGCTGCACCACAAGCCTATTGACATGCCCGGAGGCCAAACGACGTCAAGCCGCTCAATTTCTTCGTTCTCGACTTGGCCCAAAGTCGACTTCGGACACCTTCTTGGCCTCTTTCCGGCTCTTCACAATGTATTGGGCGTACAATGCCACGTGATCGCTGGGGAAGTGGTAGTTGGGGAAACCCGGCACCCGCTGGAGATAGCCCTTGTCGATGTCGCCGAGCAGACCAACCACCTGCAGTGTGTTTGTCGAGTACCAAATGTAGTCCAAAACTCCTTGGAAGTGGGGCACGTAGTTTGTAAACGCCAGCTCGCCAATCGACGCGTAGCTGGACTTGAGGCTGAAGGGATGGGATATGCCGTCTCGTGTGAAATTACCATACTTGCGGTTTCCCAGATCCACGTGAGCATTCGACACATTGCCGTGTGTGATGAGATCGTACACACCGGACGATGGCATTGAGTTGAAATCACCGCATAGCAACACGGGGATGTCGGAAGGATCCGAGTATTCCTTGGAAGGTCCTGGCTCCTGCGTTGGGTCGGGCTCTGCTCCTTCCTCGCTGTCGCCATTTGTGAATTGATACACCACCTTGTTTTTGCAGGCGGGGTGTTTCGTCCATTGAGTCGCAAGCTTCGTGATACCTTCCATCAAGATGGCGACTTGGACAAGCTTGACGTCCTGGAACGCAGGGTTCCAGAAAACGTGTACATTTCCGACGATGAACCTGGAACCCGTAGCACGGTTTTCGAGGAAAGCAACCACTCCAATATCGTCTCGGGGCATGACACGGTTGAAGATGTCGTGTTCGCCCTTCATATCTGGACGGTTGATGGCAGTGTTGGCAAAGTCGATGAGCTGCTTGTCCAGCAAGATATACCTAAGCCAGTCAGTATTGATCTGCAGATGGAAATGTCAAGGTCGACTTACTTGCTGTTCTTGTAGAAGATAGCACACCCATCGACAAGCTTGGCCTCCCTCTCTGCCATGGTACGTGCTCTTGATTTCGGCCAGAAAACTCCCTTGTAGTCGTTGTGCGCCAGCTCTGCCCGGAAGAACTCGTTGAAACTGTCTTGATCGATTTCTTGCAGACATACTATATCTGTGTCACGCTCGCGCAGCTCAGCAAGAATGAGTTCCCTACGACTCTCCCATGCCAACGCTGAGCTTGGCGTGTATCCATACTGTGATTGCGTACAGTACTTGTCGCACAGGATGTTGTAACTGAGCGCGCTCACGGTCTCTTGTGCCGTATCCTGGATCTCGTCGAGAACGATCCAGTCTCGCTCTGGCGGCGCATCGGGGCCTGGGGCGTTCTCACGGAAATGTTTGATGAGTTCCGTAGTGCCTTGTTCTATCATGATCTGTTTCAAATCGTCCGGAATAGGGTTGCCCTCGATACCAAGCATCTCTAGTTGGTACAAGGATCCCAGTTCGTACGGCAGGTTTTCGATGTGATTGTCAAACAGGAGAAGCTGCTTCAGGTTCACCAGCATGCCAATCTCCGGGGGCAGGTATTGCAGATTGTTCAGGGAGAGATCGAGGTGGGTCAGGTTTCGCAGTTGTCCGATCTTCTGGTGCACGTAGGTGAGCTTGTTGGAGTTGAGGTAGAGCTTCGTCAGGAAGGTGTAATTGAACAAGGCGGGCGTGATGACTTTGAGGTTCTGGCCGCCAAAGTCAAGAATTGTCCATATGTGCTGGTCCTTGGCGTCTTGCGCCGGCTGAGCAGCAGGCCTATTGCGCTCTTCTTTGTCTGTCTCTTTCTGCATTCCATTGCTCGTTCCGGCCACAACACTTTTGCTAACGCTCGGGTGGATCCTGGCGTGTGAATGGGCCTGCGTCATTTCGCGCGCTGTCTGGTAAAGCTTCATTTGCTCTTGCCAGTGTTCGGATGTTGGCTTGTTGAGCCCGCTGTGGACGCTATTGGGTGTGCCGTTCTGGAGATGCCCCGGCGTAAAGTGGGGCTGAACATTGGACATGCCCCCACTCGAGATGTTGTGCTGGTGGTTGAACTGGCTGACATGGTTGTTTCCCGTGATGTCATGGTGTTGCTGGTGGTGTTGATGCTGATGCTGGTTGTGCTGGTTGTGCTGGAAAGGCTTGCCCAGGTTCATCTGCTGCATGAAGTTCTGGTGGCCAGCTCGCCCGTTCATCATAACGTTCTGGCCCTGGTGCCCATGGGCGTTGTTGAACATGCCGAATTGCTGCGGAGACGACTGGCGCCCGGGAGATCGCGAGGGGGAGGGAGTGTCAGGGTTGGGGAAGGGTATGCGGGCGCTAGACGTGGGAGAGCGCACTCGGCTGGGGAGGTTGCGTATGTTCTGTGCGTGTTGTGGATAGAAGGTATTGCCGGTTCCCCTGGGGTAGACCGAGTACTCGGCCATCTAAGAGAATCGCGGCGGTGGATGGTTGGGGTCCCGCCGGCGGCTGTGGGTGTGGAGGATGAAAGCCGCGGGTTTTTAAGGCGAGGGAGAGCGTCAGGTGGGAGGAAGGGCTCGGGCACGCAATCTTCTTCGTTTTAACATGGGCGCCCGGCTGACTCTCCGACATGAGCACGCGCTAACAGACGCGGCACCCGTATACCATGTATCGACAGCCGGCGGTTCGCAAGCGAGCGTCGTGTTGGAGCGGGGGACTCGATAGCGAGCGAGGGGGGCAGGGCCAGGGCGTCGGGGGGTTCGGGGGCGTCGCGGTGATAAAGGCCCTGGGCGGTCGGCTCGTATTGATATCCTGGTGGGCTGGGACTGTTCTGCAGCGGTCAGTTGGTGCGGCGGGGAATCGAAGAGGTTAGACGGGGAGCTTGGAGAGGGCGGCAGAGGCGTGTGGAAGCGGCGCACGTACGGCAGCTGAGGATGTCAAAGGGCGCGCAGGAGGGCAAGCAGTCTCAATTGTACCAGACAGACTGCGGGCGGGTCCAACTGCAGCGCTGTGAAGAATAGAGAGCGTAGTGATGCGAATACGTGAAGCCCAGCTGAACCTTGCCTGATACATGGGGAGCGCCGCTTAGCGCCACACGTGACATGGAAGCGTCGATCCACAGCCATGAAACTGACCATCTGTTCACTCGCGACTTGGCCTGCATCGAACGCGACGGAGCAGAAGTGGCATACATTGCAGCTCAGACCGACGGCAGGGTTGGTCATGTGCAGACATTGATCTCAATACGGCGCTGGGCGCATTCCCACGTCCTGCTACCCGTTGTTACCACTCAGGTACCGTGGATCAGGCTGCGTGGTAGCAGCCGCTCACACATCGAGTCCATCACTGCATGATTACATAGAACCCCCCCTGATCCTCGTATATGTCGTGCACTGCATCCACCGTGAGCTTGTTACTGCTAGACTCGGGCTTTCCCCACGCTGGAATATCACCTGCAGGACACCTTCGGCTGATGCCGCACTCCTGCAGACGAGCGCCACCATGACCAGAAGCTGCTCCTTCGCGGCGCTCGCACTGCCCGGCCATATGTATTGCCACACAGAACCTGGGGATTCACACAGCCGCAGCCGTTGATTGGAGATGCCTCCTCGGCTGGCCTGGCAGCTCCTCACCTGAGCTGCCTCCCACAACCGGAGCTGGGCCGAGCCGGCATTCACATACACACGGCCTGCTGGCTCCGTTCTCTGATCTGATCTCGCTCCAGTCGAGCACTGTTCCCGCCATCGCATCCGCTCCGCTGCTCCGCTCATTAATTGCTGACTCGCCTCCACGTGCTTATCAGACGACTAGAGACCGGCCCAATATCGCGCTTCCGCTAAAACAGTGGGGCAAGGGTAGGAGTAGGCTGGATAACCTCGAACACGCTTCCCGGCCGTCTCCATGGGTGATTGGCAGTTGGCAAGAACACACTGTTGAAGCTCTCGGCGAGAACCTCTTGAGCTAATCCATATCTCAGTATCGCTACTACGGCACCAACGCCACTAGCAGCCTGCCCATACGCCCCAAGACTGTCGAAGCAAAGCAATGGGATCTGACCACCACAGACGCTCTCGGTAGAACCAGATCTGCGTCCTCGAATCCCGTCTCATCAGGCCCGCGCACCCACTCAGTCACCAACATGGACATAACGCGGGGCTCCATGTCGAGCAGCTCCACCCAAAGTACCAGAGACGACCCCGGCGTCCCTTCCACCGAACCCTTCATACTGCGCCATGGGCGACGTTACCTCCGAAGCGCCCAGGGCTACCCCCTTCCATGCGACCTGCCCGAACTCCACCGCCAGAATCTACAAACCCTCCTTGCGACAGCTGTCTTCGGCAAGGCCTTGGGCTCAACCCCGTCATATCCCCCGAAAAAAGTGTTGGAGATCGCATGTGGCTCGGGATACTGGTCGGCCGTGTGCCATGAATATCTAAGTGGTACGTATCCCGAATACCATGGCGTGGCAAACTGCGCCGTCTTCCGGACACTCCGCACAGTCCGTACAGCTATCGTTCAGGGCTGACTCTAAGCAGAACAGGGCTACGAAGATGTCTCCTTCACCGGTCTCGATATCGTTGATCTCGCGGGAGATTTGCAACGCCAGGGCATCGATTGGAAGTTTGTGCAGCACGATCTGCGCAAGTTGCCCATGCCGTTCGATGACGAGGAGTTTGACATCGTCGTGATGAAGGACCTGAGTATGGTGGTTCCCTTGGGAGTGCCGTCGCAGAGGATACTCGATGAGTGTACACGAGTCCTAAAGTCCAAGGGCACATTGGAGATATGGGAGACGGACCACATCATCCGATCGATCCAGCCACATCCTCCACCTCCACCAGGCAAGAACCCCGAAGAGCACGCTTGCGCCGAGTCGACTGGGACGTTCCTGATATCGCTTACCACGCCCTTTACCGACGTGCAGAACAAGTATCTCCAAGACTCCAACTCGTGGATTCAAGAAGCGCTCGACCGGCGCAAGCTCTCGCCAACCCCTTGTTCCCGCATAGCGCAGATCTTGCTCCAGGAGACAGACACCTTGTGCGATATGGGCAGCCGTAGGGTAGCGATTCCTCTCGGTGAACCACGGTGGGAGCGCGAAGCTGCGGGCGAAACGATAAAGCGGCGTGGAAGCGAGGCTGGAAAGCTCAAGAAGGGGAGCGCGATGCTGGAAAGCTCTATTTTGACCAAGGAACAAGCGGCGCTGAGACACACCGCGTTGCTCGTCGTCATACAACTGATTGAGAGTCTGGAGCCTCTACTCAAAGAAGTCAGCGGAAAGAACCAGGAGGAGTGGCAGCGTTATTGGAACTCGATGATCAACGATTTGCTCGAGCAGAAGGGTGCCTCAAGCGGTGAGTGTCTGGAAGTAGGCATCTGGTGGTGCAGGAAGGTGTAAAGTTCAAAGGCGTACCTTGTCTCTTTGTGATATCCCGGTCTAAGGCAGGCCACGCCGTCGGCGAATTGTCATTTATCTTATTCTGTAGCCATTCAGACAAGTTTGTCGTAGCGCTGGCGCAGGGTACGATAACGCTTCAGATAGTATCTAGATCTGGTTAGGAAGAGCTTCCAATCGTACTTTATCAGTTGTTTGTACGCACAGTGCTTCAATCTCTGCACCACGATGGTTAGCCTTGTACTGGTCAGATCAGTGATCAGACGGACACACCTTTCTTCACATACTCCGCCCTCTCAATACCCTGCTTGATCTTGGCTTCATCGGTGAGATGTTTTTGACTCGCAAATGCCTTGTGCAGACGTGTTCTGAAATAATCGTATCCCTGAGGATATTCCCGACCCATGAAAAGCAAATCTACATATCATTAGCCAGCACAGTCGGGAAAGAGCCTCGGCAATGAAGTAGCTCTGCGCACCCTTGTATATCCGGATAACCTGGTGGCGAAGCGCGGGATTCGGGGATGTCATCTTTGAGTTTATCAATATACGGAAATAAGGAAACGTCGATTTTGACGGCTGTCAAACATCAATCGCGTGTCAATGAGCTGGGATGCGGAGTAATTGTAGCAAACGCTCGGGCCCGCATTCCTGACGTATGTATCGGCTGGCGAACTTGTGGATGCAGATAGCTGGCAGTGGAGGAAACGGATCCTCGGCTTGTGTTTCCCGTCCGCATCCTCGGAAAGAAACGCCCTAGCTTCCAAGGGCTTGCTACAACCGTTTGTGAGCACCAACGCATTTGATCTCTCATTGGCCTCTATATTTGCCAATTATGAGTGTTGTGCGACCGTTGGGGCGCTCAGCGCTTTTTCGTTCTAGACCCACATGGCTCCTTGCTGCGGGCGTACAGAGAGTTCATGCGCGGAATCAGTCTACTTCAAGCAGTACGTACTTTTGGGCTTCATTTTCTCAGCAGCAAGACGCCGTATTTCACATCAGATAAGGGCATGCACAATTTGTCCCAAACAAGAAGGCAATGATATACGAGATGTTGCAAGACTAGTAACCGTGTAATGGAGTCAAGACCTGTCGCCCAACTCAGACTTGTCGCCATACGCACGAAGAGACAGAGCTTGAGCCTTGCGGATGCCGGTAGCTGACTAGAAGTTCGATGCAGAAGCACCAGCTACTGCAGCTCTCAGTCCCAGATGGCTATCCGATGTTCGAACACGCATCGGGAAATGCATCAATTTCGGGATGAATCCCGCACAGATCGAGGAAGCTAGTTTGATATTGCAGGAGACTGCGGTAAACTGTAAGACTCTGCTTGTATGTCTTGATCGACTGAGCATCAGCTAAGGTTGTGGTCTACAGGGAGAGAACTTGTAGCCGGCAGTGAAGGCTTCCTCACAGGCAAGCAATATCGAGGTCTTTACCGACAAGAGGTGGTTTGGGGAGAAATGGTCAGCTCTCGGCTCAGCATATTCGTGTACGATTGCTAATATGAAATCTGGGTGTGTGTAGGACAGCATGGTAAGATATCCCAGACATGTGTATATTGGTCACTGCTGATGGATGTGAAGGGTACATATCCCTATGCCTGAAGCTTACATACATGGCTCTAATTTGTGTTAGGTCACGTCAACAATGTCATGTACAATCGATATGCTGAGTCGGCAAGAGTCAATTGGACACTAAACTTCGCCGCAATGGATCCACAACATAAAGCTGAGTGGATGGAGCTCATGACTCCGAAGAGCGTTGGCTTGATTCTGAGAAGCATCAAGACGGACTACAAATTTGTGAGTGTTGAGCGCTATGAACTTTGTTTGCTCAACTCTCAAAACATTCGCTGACAAAAACCTAGCCCATGAAATGGCCTGATAGGTATAGTCACCAAACCGGATTGCAATACGTAGTGAGCATTGATTAACGGATTCGCTATTAGGATCACCGTGCTTCACAAGCTTCGAGACAGCCCAACTGAAGATAGCGATCACTTCATCTTGGACGTAATGATACTTTCAGAGGCACAGCGTCGTCCAGCAGCGCGTTGCGTCGAAGATATCGTCACCTACGACTACCGAACAGCCAGGAAGTCGCCTTTGCCACCTTTTATGATGAAAAAGCTACAAGAGACGTTCAAGCTACAAGACGAGGCCAAAGAGAAGAACAGCAATCGGGTTAGGGTGCTGCTGGACAGAGTCAGGCAGCTAGAGAAGACTAGTTGGGATATGCCTGATGCTAAGGAAGACTTTGGTAGCGCGAATCAGTAGAACATGGATATACTTGCAAGAGAACACGATATCAGACGTTGAATGTTTATACATCGGTCTATACTTCGGACTCGCAAAATTGTGTCCCGATAGCCGATTTCCCCTGGCCCGTGAAAGAGTGTGCCTCGGTACATGCTGCGAAGCTTCGGCAATGCTAATCAATGACACTACAGGTTGTAGAGTAGGATTGACTAGCGGCGTTACATAGGTATCGTCATATCTATCATCATCACACATTCCACCCCCTGCAGCTGCGTGAGCGGAAAACACGCGAGGGTGCTCGCGTGTCCGAATTCGGCGTATGGCGGTTCGACACAAGTGTATCTTTGCAAGCGATGTGGGAAAAGGATAAACCGTGAATGTATCCACAGCATGGCGTGATACACATCACGGCGATGTACACTTGGTGGGAAGTCCTAATTACCTATTGCATAGATCTGCACCCCGTTGCGCGCGTGATGTTCCGGCTTGCCTCATTTGCAAAGCTGATGGGTTGCGATTGGCGAGGTTGGGTTAAGCTTCACGCCGGCACAATGCAGAGGGCGGAAGAGATCATGGATGTGCAGGCGGAAGGCTTGCGCGCTATGCTCGCCTCGAGGGAACACAGATTGATGAAAATGCTCCGGCCACTTTGCGATGCCGACAAAGACCCGGGTCAGCATGGTGAAACAGTGTGGCGTATGGTAAAGTGTGCAGCATGAGCATTCCAAAGTTAGTGTGGACCCGCCATGTAGAAACATGTGTCCAGGCAGAAGTGCTCTATACGCGCATGAAGATGGTCGTGACGGCAACGTGAGTAATAGCGTCGGCGGGGTTTGCCCGCTGCAGAGACTTCAGGGCATGCGGTGAACAGACAAAGCGCGCCTTTATTCGCTCCAGGAGCTTGCTATGGCTCAGGGGGGTCCTGGCGCACGCAAATGAGCAGGTAAGCTAGAGAAGGCGGCGCAGGCTAATTGGCTGCCCTGGAAGGCGTGTTTGGCTGGCGATGCAGCTGTGCGAGATGGAAAAGAAAGCATGCGGAGAAATCATGTATACGATGGCGAGATGAGGTGCAGGAGAGGCGAAGTGACTGCCGGAGAGGGACAGGCGGCTCTTCGCATGTCAGGTAAACTGCGATGACGGCCTTCTGGTCGTGGTCAAGATCGGCATCATGAACTGGAATCGGACACAGTTCGGCTGATCTGCGTGGCAGCAGCATCAAGATATGCTGCCCGCGTGGTTGCCATTCAGCGGTAGAAGCCGGGCACATTGAATTTTGCCGCCGGTGTCGTGCGTGGAGATGGAGAGAGAGAAAGGCATCGTGTGCATGTGAAGCGGGCGGTCATGGTGAAAGCGCGGTTCAGGCATGGCAGCGAACGTCGAGGCTCGGGCGACACAGGCAAATCAAACGGCAGGTGCATCGTGGCTTGTCAGTGCTCTGGTCGCGTCCGGGCCCACTCGCTGGAGGCTTGTGGTCGGGTTTTCTTGGTTGACTTTGCTTTGACGTTTAGCACTTGCAAGTCTTGGCACAAGCCCATCCGGCGGAAGGCACGACTGAGCAGGCGCAGGGCACCTTCCTCGCTCCTCTACAACCTGCTCGCCCAGCACACGACAGCCTCACACCCCCCACCGAGCAGCGGCTCAACATCTTCCAGTCCTGGCTCGTCCTGTGCAGCAGTCGAGTCGCGCCAGGGAGAGGTTTGCCCGCTTGCACCCGCGCCGTCTATGGTAGCGAAGTCGAAGAGGAACGCGGCGCACGACAAGCGACACGAGAATGGCCTTGCGGCCCCCGGCAAAAAGATCACCAAGCAGAAGAGCAACCCCACGCTTAATGGGCACGCCAACGGGAAGACCCACGAGCCCACGCCGCCTGTCCCCAGCCATGTAGACACGACCGACACGACGCAGCCGGCCAGCGCCCACGATCCCCCAGCACCGGGGTCGAGTGCCCACGCCAACACCATGGCCGCTGCACCCACTAGCCGGGCAGGAGAGCGCACGCGCGCAGCATCAGAGGCCTCGCTAGACAACACCGTCGAGCCATGTCGCTCGTACGACAATGGCTCAAGCGGGCCCTTTGATCCCATGCCCTCTGCTCTTCGCCGCGCCGACAACACTGCCTCCAAGTCGGCCTCCATCTCCATGGCCAGCATGCTCTCGGTGCCCGCCACCATTCTCACGTCCTGTCCTCTGCGGGACGTTCTCGCCATCCTCATCATCCTCCTCCAGCTTCCCCCCACCGTCCTCACTGTCGTGCAGTTCTTGTTCGCTACCCTTACTTTCGTCCCGCCCCAGGCCGGGACCCCCCTCTCCGCCCTCTCTGCCTTTCCCTCCTTCACCGACATCTTCCAGGGTTCCGGCGGCACCCCCTCGCTCTTCACCACAATCATTGCCGATACCGTCATCCTGCTCATATGGCTACTGCTATGGGTACCTGCGCAGAATTTCTTCCTCGACCTGGCACAGGCCGTCATTGCAATAGCGCTCGGAGGTGCCGCAGCCGGGAAAAAGGGCACGACTAACAGCATAGTCATATGCTTTGTCATTATTCTTTCCAGCCACGTCTTCAGATTCAGGCCTCTCCGGCAACACATCGTCCACTTCCTGTGGACGGGGCTCGCCCGGGGAGGCCTTGAATTCTTGACGAGCCCGCCGAGTACGCCAACTTATTTGGAAAGCTTCTCGACCCCCCATGGATGGCCCCGCAGCCTCCTGGGTATTCATATTTTGGCCCAAGGTGTCGTTCGCATCATCCGACGCTCTCTCTCTCGACGAGAACACGCAACCTTGCCCACTGGCAAGAAGACAGATCCCGAGTCTGGGACACTGCAACGTTCCAACTCCACGAACCTCGATGCCGCCGCCGACGTGCCCAATTCCTCGAGCACCGACGGCCGTCCGCCGGGGCCGTCGCCCGCAGTGCTCAAAGACAAAGTGAGCACGGGTAGGAGGAAGAGGAAACAGGCTACGCATGTTCGTAGTCAGCAGCCATTCTGGGCTGCACTTGCCAGTACAAAAGTTACAGTTTTAAAAGAGATGGAAAGCAGCCGGGCGGCCAACGACGCCGACGAGGCTAACGCAAAAGACGCAAATCACATTGGAAACGCTGTTTGGAGATCGGAGGACGATCGTGTTTGGATTTCAGAAGTCGGCTTTTCCGACATTTCATTTCGTGTTAGTTTATCTGGTGGAGCTGGCCTTCAAGAGCAGGACGAGGAAGATTCTAGTGTCGGATCTGGGATAGACAAGTCGAAGCCCTTCTACATCCGCGTCAACGGAGCTGATTGGAGCTCGACCCGCATCCGACAGAGCGAGCCGATAGGTTTCCAGGGACAGGAGGGAACAGGCTACTGGGTAGGAGAAATATTTGGTTTGACGGCTCTCTCGAACTATTACTGCGAGTTTGTCCGGACCAACGACAACGAAGTCTTCTACTCAGCGAGCCTTATTACCTCGGCCAGCCCTGTGACCGAACTTGGTAAGCACGGCAATTGCAGTAGCCTACCTATGCTAATGCGTACCCCAGCTTCAGCTTCTATCGCCTCCCCGCCAGCGCACCAGACTCTGCGACCTTCTTCGCCGACGACAACATTAAAGAACTCGATTGCCGCGGCCGACCAGCAATTACAAGAGCAGCGCAACCGCCTGAAGCGAAACAAGAAGGACCACAAAACAGCCATTACCAACATCAAGAAAGAGGTGGATACGCTGGGCAACCGCCTTGCCAATGCCGGAGGTAGTGACGAGCGCCAACGCCAGCGTGTCCTTCAATTTACGCAGAACATCCGCCAGGCCGAAGATGCTGCAGCCGAGTTCGCCGTGCAAGCAGAAAATCTGGGAACCATTCCCGAAGATGAGGCTAAAGAGGCGGCAGCTAAGAAGGCAGAGTGGAAAAAGGAGCGTGACAACAAAAACGCCGTTGCTAGCGAGTTCGACAAGATCAAGGAGGAGATTGAGCGACAAGTGCAAAGTGTGGAGTCCGACATCTCCACTGCCTTCCAGAAGCGGGAGCGCCTTCAGCAGCGTCAAACCAGGCTCAACGAGCAGCACGATAGACTCGTTACCGCCAATGCAGAGGGTTTTACCGCAAAGCAACGAAGGGAGCAAGAGCGCACGGCATTGCGAACACAGCGCGCTGAAGTGGAGCACCAGTACCGGAATAATATCAACGGCTACGAAAGGCGCACTGAAGAGCAGAATGTTGCTACTAGTCAAATTTTGCAGACCGTTCAGCAGTACGAAGAGCTTCTCCTTCAGCAAGCGCATCAGCACATGTCCGTTCCTACCACTCCCGAAGGCAATCTTCCAGGCACAGCCGTGTCTCCCTACAGCAACGGTCTCTCTAGCTTCACGTTTCCCTCGATGTACTCGCACATGAACGGCACTCCTGGCTCCATGCGCGGCGGTCGTGGCCGTTCCTCGTCGATGCTCTCCAACGTCTCCGGATTCACCGACGCTTTCGATGAGCCAGCGCCTTCAGGCACCTACGTTCTCGGCAACCCCTTCAGCACTCCTGGTCCGATCAACGGTCGCAATCGCAGTCACGGCAGCGGCAGCTTGAGCTCGGGTACCTCAAGTCAGAGCTCAAGCCAGAGGGACCCGTTGAGTCCTGTTCAAAGTATCAAGCCGATGATGGTGCGCAGCTCCACAAGTGGTAGCGGTAATGGTCTAGTGAGTCCGATTGGCACTGGCAGATGAAACCGTACACGATTTGCTCTTTACGTATCTTTAGGTAGCTTTCCAATGTGATCCTCGCGTTCTTTTGGTGTTTTCAAACTGATTTCTTTCTTTGCTTCCATCTTAGTGGCTGTGTAAAAAGCTCTTCGACATGACAAGATCTCTCACTGGAATGATTAGTTGTGTGGAGATCTACATCTCTTCGATGATGCGCTCCAAGGTCGGACTCCAACCACCCTTGCCGTTGTCCTCTAAGTCTTCTCGTCTTTTGTCTTATCATCTTCGGTGTCTTGCTCGATACTCCCCTGGCTTTCTTGGTACTCTTCATCCGCCTCTCCATCTATCTCTTGCCCCACTTCACCCACTCCCGGGACAACATTAGGTATCCTACCATGTTTTGTTGTCCAGTCACCCGTTTGCATACAAACACCTATTGATGACCATCCATCAGCTACCTTTACTCTTTCTACTCTTCTTGCAAACCTCCCTCACAAATCACGGAAACACCAAAAGCAAGAAAAAAGAGTGTGAGAAATAAAAGGAGACATACCTATAACTCCACCCATCCCCCTCCTCAGATCTGTCAACAGGCGACTTGCCCCAGTAATGATGTCGGGTTGGTTACCCACGTGACTTATAAGTGTCCAGGATGTGAAGGGAGAGGTTGATGGGCCTGTGTAGAGAATTATTGCTACGCCGAAGCTTGATGTTTCCTCTTTAATGTCATCGCTGTCGTTGTCGCTGGACATGCTGTATGAAACGACATCGTAGACTTTCGATGCGTCCTCTGATCGTGTGCCGTAAAGCGGTGTGGCGAGACTTGTTATTTGAGATGTCAAAGCCGAGAAAAGTTGGTGTTCAAGGAGTTGGGCGGCGTGTGTTGACATGGTTGCTTTTTCTTCTTCTTCAGTTACAAACTTGGTTTCGTTGTTGCAGGAACGAGTGGAAGTGGTTATGTGCCCAAGTGTAGAGTTTGAGACTGATCTTGGATGGGCGTTTGCAAAGTGCGAATGATCAGAGTGGAGGTGAATGTGAAGGACTGCATGGTAGCGCTAACGTGTAGTCCCAAAGTCACTCTAACAACAGAGAGGTTCTACGTGCGGGGGACGCTTATCTTCGATCATGTTTGCTCATACCTCTAGCTAGAGCAGTACGATTGATAGCAGGAGCATTTTGACCTACTTGCGATTCTTCACCTTCTCAAACATCTCTTTTCTCCATCTACCCATAGAGACTGTTCCGCTGTTCCTTCTACCAACGCGCCCTCGCCTACTTAGTCTGCGCTGCACTCCAACACTCCAACACTCCAACCTCTTCTGTGATCCGTTTGGTTGGTATCCCACTTGGTGACTCTCCTCCACCCTCTGTGCTACACCCTTCAAAGCCATAACTTGCCAAAACCCGCTATCCGCCATTTTCCCGTTGTACATATTCCACAGCTTGGGCATGTAGACCACATCCTGAACACGATAGTTTTTGATCGCTTTGCTCAACGGCCTGTCCTCAAAGACTCTGCAACTGTCACCGCGCTCTGGGGCAAAGAGGTTGAGGCCAGTCTCCTTGATCTTTTTCGAAGACTGCGCTTGAGCGGTTGTAACGGACATGCGTGAAGCATTGTATCCGATAGTTTTGGCTAGACCGACGAGGTGTTCGCGGGAGCCGCGCGTGGTCGTTGCGAGCTCCATGATTTGAAGGTCGTGGATACAGGGGAGGTTGATGCCGTGATGGGCGAAGAGAGCATCAGACTCGTTGCGTACGTCGAAGAAGACTTTGGGTATAGTTTGTGGATTCAAGCAGAAACTTCAGCGTCGTAGTAGATTTTCCGGCGTCCTTTGTGGGGTCTTGAGGGAGTGCGGTAGATGTTGAGAATGCTTGAGCATCTAGGGTATAAATGTCGATGGGATAAATTTTGTCCTTGGGTAGCACGTACAAGGTTAGTAGAGCGATCGTTCCATGTCGATTGAGCTTTGCGCTTTCGAGATCGATGTACAGGCTTAGTGGAGAGACTGGCAGGTCCTAAAGGGTTGCTAGCAAGGAAGCAAGATCTTCTGGAGTCGATATGAAGATAATTGGAGGCATGGTTGTACTGTCATGCTGTATTGTGTTGGCTGAATAACTATCAGAGCACCCTATACAATTTATATCTGGTGGGAGGAAATGTTTGATGTTTCTAGATGAGACGACATAAGCAGAGAAGAGAATGGACGAGTAGTTATGGACCATTGGGCAGTCATAGAAGGCTGTAGATCATGTTTTCAGGCCCCAAGGCTGCACATTATAGTGCCTACATATACTCCAGGTAATATGGTTCGACGAAACATGCTGTCGTGCAAGTAAGGCTAGCCTTGAACAAACCGGTCAACTTCTTGTACTTGGTGACGCATGTCAGAGAAGATAAGATGCATGAGCACCAATAGCTGCTGACCTACAAGCTCCAGCTACATCTACTTGCCTTTCCTGAGATTCCTTCTAGTTCCAAAGCAATTGCCTACCGAACTCATCCAAACAGTGACTCCATTGAGTTCGAACGACTCCTGCCAAAAGCACTCTTGCCGAATGCCGTTTTAGGATTCCCATTGCCCCCGCGACTCATCTTGGCGCTTACTCAAGGAGAAAGCGAGATCGCGAAAGAGGTCAGGATGTCCGGTATCGCGGATCTTGTTGAGAGAATGTTGCTTGCCGCTACGCAAGAATGATTGTACAAACGCGGCTCGAGCAGGATCGTCTTCCAGGGTACCATCGTAGATAATCTGCGCCGCTTCTATAGGAAGAAGACGATTAACAGTGAGACATTTGATAGTGTCTAGTAATGTCAATTTGGTTGTCTCATCCATAACCTTGTCCGCAAACGTATACAACTTGGCCAAGGCAACACACTCGTGCTCGAATTTCGCGCGATCGAGCCCTCGAGTGATAATCAACAGATCTGGACGATATAACAATTGAGCGTAAATTGCAAAGACCTCAGGATCATCTTCTGGCATCGGTATGAAGCGCTCGAATCCTTCTTTGAAGCGCTCGGGTTTCAAGGCATTAGTGAAGAATGCAGAGTGGCGTTTGAGCAAATTTTCGTGAACATAGAAGCGTTGTTGGTCTCCGCCCCTAGGACCGACAGACACTGTGATGACTGGTGTTTTGAGGAAGCTATGGTGTGTTAGCTAATGAGAGCTCGGAAAGTCAGAGTGGCTGGCTTACCTGACGACGGTGCTTAGTGATATGCAGAAGCTGCTTGATTCCATGTTGAGTTTGCGCGTCAAAAGGCTGAGAGAAGAAGCTGTGAATTCGACGAGGGACGATGGTCATGCAGTGCTTGGGTCTACGTCAGTGCTTTGTTTCCCCCGCAGTGACTAGCGGCGAAAGCAATCCATCCAAGGGAAGACATTGACACCTCTTAGCAAGCTTAAGAACCTCTTTGTCATACTATAGCCTAGCCAAGCCAAATAAGGAGCATCAACTAAGTAACAGATCACCCACTGCAAAAAGCTTCCAAGCTCTCCTGTAAAGTATCATAGACTGTAGCTTAGAAGATTTGCTGACTCCACGCCTGTTTGATTCCTCTAGTATAGAGTGACAGCGAAATTCTGATTTAGCAGGAATCCAGGTTGAGGAAGAAAGGAAGTGGAAGTGAGATTTCAAGGAAAATGACAAGCTATAGGTCCTGATGCATGCAGATGGGTAGGGAAACGGGTATTGTACTTGTTGCTAGTTTTAGGGCAAAGGGAAAGTCTATATGTAGCGTCCTTGGGGGTCCAGCTTATCCATGAACTCCATAGACTTTTCGTACATAGTGAAGACGATACCACCACTGAGGATCAGTCGGCCCAGTCTTGGAAGCGCTCCTGACCAGAAAGTGAAGATGCCCTCATCCCTGAAGATCTTGGCCACACAGTCGAAACTATTTTTGTAGACGCTCCGTGCCTCTATCGACTGCATGCGTGTCTTGACAGTGTCGATGGGCATGGTGGTATAGACAGTTATTATGCCTGCCAGGCCACCAAGTCCGAATGTGCTGAAGGCGCCGAGCTTCTCTCCTGGGGTGACGTATGATTGTGCTAGTTGCTTGAGGGATGTGTAACTCGAGAAGCGAACGGCTGAGTTGGCGGCTTGACGCGCTGTAGTCGGAAGGAAACCCTGGAAGAAGCCGCGAATACCCTTCTCTTGTGCGATTAATCTCGATCCGTGTAGGAAACCTCGCATGCGTGGGTTTGCCGACTTGCGATCGTCGATACTATGTGGATGAGTTAGTGGGAGCACATTCTTGCGTCCAGGTTCACCTACAGTTGCGTCTTTATGCTCTCAAAGGGAGTTACAGCCAGCAGTGACTCGGTAGCTCCTGCACCAAAGCCAGCTATTACTGTCGCCGGACCCGAAACCTTGCCTTCAGCGTCCGCCAGCATGTTCTTGTACATGTCGAATGCGACGAATCCTAAGCGACGTGTCAGAAAGCCGCTTTTCCATGTGGTTTCTCTTGCACGTACTTATGCCGGCCTTGAGCGAGTTGCCAATTATCAAGGTTGTGCACCCAGCGTACCACTGCTTGCCGAACGGCGGCCATGGCAGCTTCTTCCCGTCTGGTAATCTTCGGTTGAGTTGCGATCGTGTTTTTGCGACTATGCTTGGGTCAGGCTCGGAATCGTCATGAAAGCAGGTCTGGCTCGGTGTATACACTCAGCGGGGTATGTGATTGCTGGCTCGGAGTCAGTACCAAGCTTAGAGTATGACCGGAGAGCATGCGTTACAGATTTCTACGGCTCCCGCCGTTGCACCTGCCAGAATGGAGCGTATTGCGCTTGCCTTCTTCTTCTCCGTCGTTGCCGTCGCCATGGTGTTCTAGTTCGAGCGTGCTTGAGGGATAACGGGAATAGAGTTGCGCACGCTGCAATGCCGGAAAGTTTTGGCGTGTCTGCGTCGCGTGCAGTAGTAACTAGGTAAGTAGCGATTCAGAGCAATGACGTAGTATTGAGATTGCACTGGAGCCCAAGATGAAGCTTTTCAGGGACAATGGCAATTTCAATTGGCAGAAACCCTACCCCACCAATATGCACCAGATTTCCCAGAGATCAAAAAATACTGAATCTCTGGCGCCGCCGAGGACGGAGGTGAGCAGTCGGGCCCGCATTTCGACGCCAAGCATCCCGCCTGGCATCAGCCCGCCTGAGCTTGGGCCATCGAAAAGTCCACGCCTTCGAGAGCCATCTATCGCGACACCGTCTTGGACAGAAATTTGCCGTCGCCCAGTACTGCAAACTCACACACAGGCCTAATCCACCATGATGTCCCTACGCAACCTCGCCCGCAGCGCCCCTCGGTCTGCTGCTCGGTTTTCCACAAAAGCCATTCGCCCGCAATCGTCACTGCGACAGGCTTTCCAGCCAGCAGCATGGGCCGCTCCGATTCCCCGTCTTACAGCATCCTTCTCCATATCGGCAGCAAGGAGAGGAGACGCCGGTGGTATGATTGAACGCATTCGAGTTGCAAGGACGCAGCTAACATCAATCAGTCAACGAGGAACTCGTCGCAAAGCTCCAAAGCGAGATCGCCATGGAGGAGGGTATGAAGGAAGACGAGGACCTCTCCGCGAACATCAGGGAGTACCTCGAGAACAGTCCCTTTGAAGTAAAGCCTGCAATCTCTACTGCTGCTGCTTGTTTGCTTACAACCGCCAGATTGAGGACAAGGCCGGCAACCAGGAAGTCGTCCTAACCCGCACATTCAACGACGAGAAGATCCAAATCACCTTCACCACCGCCGACCTCAACAACAACCAGCCCGGCGAGGATATCACCGAAGACAGCGCCATGTACGACGATGCCGACATGGACGTACAGTCTGGCGGCGCCAACACCAAGGGTGCCATCAACCAGGGCACGACACAAGACGGAAACATTCGCGTAGCCCCCGAGGACCGCATCGCTCCTGCCGACCGTGAGGAGCTTGAGGATGACTACGAGAACGACAGCGAACAGCAGGGCTTCCCTGCTCACGCTAGCATCCGCATCGAGCGTCCTGGCAAGGGTGCTCTCGCCATTGAGGCTACCGCCCAGGATGGCGACTTCCTCATCGAGGACCTCTACTACTTCCCCTCCGCCGATCTCGCCGACCCCGCCACCGCCGAGAAGGACTGGTCACGACGCGCTCTCTACACTGTATGTAGAACTCTTGCATATAATTCGTCACAAGTCTAACTTGCAGCAGGGCCCTCCTTTCAACAACCTGGACGAGGACCTCCAAATCCTCCTTGAGAAATACCTCGAGGAGCGTGGCATCAACACCCGTCTTGCCCTGTTCATCCCCGACTACATTGACCACAAGGAGCAGAAGGAATACATCAAGTGGCTCAACAACGTCAAGAACTTTATCGCATAAGCTCCAACTCAATCGAGCAGCACCGAGAACGAATGAACCCCGCTTCAGACATTACATACTGACGCTTTGCTGGGATTTTCATCACACACGCAAAAGTTCTCTTGTACAATGTAACAATCATCCTGCAACGCATCTCAACCTTTGGGCGATTTGAGGCGTTGGCAGGAGTGTAAAACAGTTGGTGAGATTGCACTTCGTATACCGTTCTCGGATACATGCAACGTCATCTTGCAAGCAATCTGCAGAACGCGAGATGATCAAACATAGTAATAAGTACTTCAAGTTGATCATCTTAAACGGACTTTCTCGGTTCTTATGATGTCAGCCGTGGAGTTACCTCTACGAGAACCACGACCTAGATACTATCGAAATACCAAATAGACGCATTATGCGCTTTTCCACTCCAACGCTTTCAGACATATTTCTTCATGTCCACCCACTCATCGTACAAAGTTGTTCATCTTGATCAATCTAATTCACTCTGTAGGGACAACAAAGACCGGATTGTGGCGTGGTGTTTGCTATCATGGGGTGACAACAAAGCCAATCTTCACCATCTGCACGTACCCACAACGTGATTGTTTGCTGAATGGAATCCCGCAAAGACTTTTGTTCGTTGTTCAGTGCTGCTGCTGCGGGTTTATCCAAGGGTACATTTCAAAACAATAGTCCTTGACTCAGACAGCCGGCACGCGCTGACTGAGCTATCATCTTCAACGCTCGAGGCGACAGCTGTCTAGGCCAGCTTTGATCAAGGTCTCCTCACTATCAATCAAACATCGATTTATACCAACTAGTGCATTATATAAGTCGCAAATAGCAAAAGAGGAGGAACTTGGCTTACGAAATCTAGGCAGAAAACATGACGCGCAATATCATACCAAGCGCTAGCACTGACACAACCCGGATTTCCATACCGAATCTCCCACCACCATACACCTTTACAGGCGTGCGGCCTGAGCAAACAAGGTACGTTAGGCATGAAAGGGAGCTGAGCCATCAACCAGGTCCTCTCCGCATTTCTATCCAATCCACCATCGACCTGCGCCCGAAATGAATTCAAACTTATACCTTACCAGGGCGAACATTTCCGACTTCACCACCACCAGCACAATTCTGGTAGGCCCCGAGCTCACACCCTTCAAAATCCACACCACCCTCCTCACATCAAAATCCTCCTACTTCCGCGCCGCACTCAACGGCCCTCTCATATTCATAGAATCAGAAACCAACAGCATAAAACTCGACAACGTCCCCGTCGAGCATTTCCAACTCCTCGTCTCCTGGCTCTACGACGCCATCCTTCCCACGCCTTTTAAAAACCAAAAACCAGCATACTACACCCTCCTTCATGTTTACGCACTGGCCGACCGACTGGGCCTCGAGGGCGCGAGAAACGCCGTCGTGGAGGTGATTAGCGATCTAGCCGATGGAACGAACAGCGTGCTAACACCCTCTGATACACGAATCCTATATGAAGAAATCCGCGATTCGGCGCCCATCCGCACCCTGGTCCTCGATCTCTTCGCGTTCAAGAAGACGGATCGGCTGCTTGACTCGCATGGGGACTGGTGGCATGAGGAGTTTCTTCGCGATCTGACGGTGCTTTTGAAGAGGCCGTGTGGACAGGCTATGCAGAGACATAGGCTGCGTATGTGGTGTCCGGTGTCGTGGCATACGACGCGTGCGTGCAATCACTGTGGCATTGTATTACCGCCTAGGTTTGGGGCGGTGGCTTGTGATGATTGTTGTATTGCGTTTTGTACGCGGTGTGTTGAGGGGGGTGTTGCGATGGCGGGGTGGGAGGATGGGAGGGGAAGGTTGGAGGAGCAGGAGGAGCAGGATGTTCTGGGGAATGGAGGAGAGAAGATCGTTAAGAAATTGAAGAAGTGGGAGGCTTGCAAGCCTTGGAGGGGCGCGAGGTGTGCGCTTTATCACGAACATGCTGAGACGGAAAAGTGTGGGGATATCGTCCTGGGGAGGTGATAGATGGAGGCGTTCTTGTTAGAAATTATTACAGCGTAGCATCGTACTTCATTAATCGGATTCGTTCCGTGATCCTCAATCGCCCTTAAAATTCCATGGAACGTCTTGATAGCAACCAGCCATACCAAAGACGTGCTTAAACACCAACTTTTTCCAACGTCAGCACTAGCTTTCGTGCAGAACCCACTCTAGTAGCACCATAGACAATCCCCATTCAATCCCAGAACGCCATTGAATGCTCATCATGTAGGGCAACCTACTTGCCATGTTGACTGAGTCGGGTCGACCGACGCCTAGAAGTCTCGCCAAAACCCTTCATGTAGCTGCCAGTCTGCACAGTCTCCATCTTAGGGGATGACTTGATCGACTCGGTCGTTGGCTTCTTAGTGCCTTTTTTGACTTTCTGTGCGATGCCTCGTGTTGTAGGTTTCTCCTTGGGCTCATCGACGTCGTCTTGCTCAAACATCTCGTCGATTGGCTTTTTGGAGATTGACTTCGTTTTCGACATCTGGAAACGAGCTTAGTTATTATACAATAGGATGGGATCCGAGCTTCAGGTCTTGCGCTGTTCATATTCACTTACCGGTTTTGCCACATCCCACTCAGATATATCCGATGGGCAGTCTGACAATTCTGAGGGTGATGCTAAGTCTCGTAGCTCTGGTATAATAGTCTTCTTCGCAGGTTTGATAGGGTTGACATTCTGCTGATGAGTCTCTGCAATAGCACAAAGGCGATAGCACTCTTCCAGGGTCAAGTTTACCTTGTTGGCCCTATTTACCAAATCAGCCAAAGTCTCGAGATAACCTGTACATGCTGTCATATGGTACGTACCTGCTTTTGACCAAAGCATCCTCCATCTTGCCGATGTGATGCTGTCTATCAGCGTAACCAAGAAACAGATCATCACGTCGCACTGTGACAACGACATCTCTGCTCTTGACATCCAAAGCGAATGTAAGACTGCCATTGTCATCGCCCAGCTTATGGACCGCAGACTCTCCGCTAGGACTGCCCTGTCCTACAGCTCCTCCGTCTATATCATCGTCGCTCAAGTACATCGGAGGCAAAGGTGTGGGAGCCTGAGCATCAGGGTTATAGCAATCGAATTCGCGGTATACTGGGCTTGTTAGCTGTGCGAAGGATATAGTCACTCTCTGGCTGTGAACTTCACTTACTTCCGGTTTCGTCGGTAAAGCCTTCCGAATTCCACTTGTACGTCCCATCGTAGAATTTGCGTGAGTACTCGGTGAGAGCTACATTGACTGAGAGAGGAGTAGAGTATGCTGTGGGGTCGATCATGCTACCTTAGCGATATCGTATGAGGCTGAATTGGTAGTTTGTATAGATAGCATTAATTCAGTCGCGTATCGTGAAGGAATTAACGCGCGTATCTGGAGTGCACATGCAAGGCAGCAGCGATTGCTGGTAGCGTGGTGTGAGACCTGGTATACGCGAGCGTGACATGGAAATATCTTGGAAGGTAAGAGCGATTGGAAAAGAGGTAGGAAATGCACTTGCCGCTTCAGGTAGAACAAACACAGTGGTCCGTTACTGAGACAGGTCTACTGAGACATCCTACAGAGACCAGTCGAAGGACGGTGCCTTTCCGAGCCCACTCGCGACTTGACCGACACGTTTTACATACGAACGAGCTTGCTTCTGAAAAGTTGTAATCCTCAATGAAAAGGTACCCTCAAGGGAAATGTAGATTTCTGCGTCAAAACCTTGTCAAAGAAGTGACAGTGCATACCTTGAAGGTAAGTTTTATCTAGGCAGTGTTTTAGGGATTCAACTCACGAAATTTGAGCTCACTCGTACATGAACGCAGAAAGTTCACCGTTGTCAAATCTTGCATCCAGCATAATCCCAGCCACAGAAAACCCAAAGGCAGGAACGAAATTACTGAAGTAATAGTTCTATGTTCTTGAGAACGACTAAACGCCATGTGAGGATAACGCCTGCTAAAGTTATGCTTACACTAACGCCGTCCGACTTTGTATCCTGCCCAGCCAGGTTGCTACCGTCCACTAAGGGTATCGTACAAACAACGAAACAGATACAGAAGAAGCGAACATGAAATGAAAGAAATCATGCCGGAGTTCCGGATGCCGATGATAACCAGGGAAATTTACCGCGGCATTAGTGACTTGATCACTTTGGCGCACGCGGTCGTAAATGTCGAAGTGGCCTCCTCTTTTGGTCAAGTCCTGTGTGCTACATAGCACTAGCCTGGCCGGCGTGTGTGGGCATGTTGGTAAGGGTCTTAGCCATGGACTCGCGAGCTGCCTTTTCCTGTTCCATCTGCGCTCGATCAGCCTTGGTAACGCGGGGCTTGCGGACAGCAGAGCCACCGCGAGAGCCAGGGCCTCCGCCACGCCCTTTGCCACGACCCGAAGTCTCTCCTCGTACAGTACCAGCACGTCCACGTCCTCGTCCACGTCGAACAGTACCATCGGCCCTGTTTGATGTTAGCTTAGCTCGATCTGGAGACATGGTAGTCACGCACCTCTCTACAGTTGGCTTCTCTTCGGTGACGAGTGGGCCACTGTAAACGAAGAAACCGTCTTTGGCCATGAGTGCTTGCTGTTCCCAAGCCAGCTCGGTGTCGTCGATGAAGTCGTCCTCTTTGTCGTAATCTTCTTGCTTGCGCTTGCGTCGCTTCTTGCCTCCGTTCTCCTTCGCTGATGTCTCGTCGTCCATGCCGCCCATCTCGACATTGCTCTCATTTTCTGACAAATCGACAGACTGATCATCGTTTGATCCGCCACCCGCAGCTCGCTCAAGTGCGGTACCAGCAGCTGCAATCTGACGCTGACGCTCTTTACGAGCGGCAATGCGGGGATGCAGAGCAGCGAAACCGTACTTCCTCTCGACCTCTTGCGCAAAGTTGATGGTGACGTTTTCGCGTCCCTTCAGATCAAAGGTGAGGTAGATGTTAGTACCTTGTGTCTCAGATCCGCCATTAGCGTTTGCAGCAACCGGGCCAAACGGCGTGCCTGACAAGAGGCCGCTTCCTGTAGGCAACGGCGGTGGGGCCTCTTTCTGACGGGCAGCTTTGGTGGGTGGGGTAGGAGCATTTGACTGAGAGGGTGTACCTGAGTTTGTCGAGTTTTCTTTTGCCATGGGAACGGATGCTGGCTTGTTGGGCTCCGAGTCAATGTCCATAGGAGTCGGTCCTGATGATGTAGTGGGGTACAGTTGGGCTTGTGGTTGAAGAGGAGCCTGCGGCTGCTGTTGTTGAAGCTGAGGTGAGTAGTCTTGAGAAGGAAGGACCGAGGCTGGTCGCGTGGAGAAGGCGGCAGGTGACACGGGTGCCGACGTAATAGATGCCTGTTGCTGGAGTTTGGCGGGATGTGAATAGAAGGAACTGCTTGCAGACGGCGGGTCGATGAGACTTGTGATGGAAGGCGATGCACTGGCACGGTGATTGATCGGAGGTGAAACGGGCGGCGGAGGTGCGCTTGCTGGAGGTTGCGGTTTTGACTCGAACGTGTCGCCCCGAATGGGGTCATACAGCTGGCCTGAACTAGATGGCCGCGGTGTTGTAGGCGCGACGCTGATGTGTGAAAGGTTTGGGTTGCTGTGGAGGGTTGGTTCGGGATTGCTCAAGACGCGAGCAGGTTGTGAGACAACAGGCGGCTGCTCGGATTGCAAGACAGCGACGGGTTCACTGGGCCCAGCCTGTGGTGTTGGCGATTGCTGCACAGCTGGTTTCTCTTCGACGACTTGTGTGACTGGCTGAGCCTGTGCCTCCAGCGATGCCTTTGTCCTCCTCTTGCGTTGGGCGGGCGCGGCATTTGGGTCCTTGGGCTCCGACTTACGGGGCTTTCGTGTCTTCTTCTCTGGCTCGGGTACACCTGAATCTTTGGATTTTGGTTTTGGACCGGGCTTCTTGCGAGGGAGGCCGCTCGCAGTAAGACCGCGTGGAGCTGGCGATGCAGTTGCAGGGGTGGGGGTGCTAGTTCCAACACCAACACCACCACCTGCAGGAGTGCGGATGGTCGACGTCGGAGTGCCCTGCTCAGGCGAGTGCGGGGGCGAGCTTAGACTGCCCGGCGAAGATGCATCGTCTACGTCCATGGCGCCGAACACTAACTCGCTGCGATCGCTAGAAAGATGGCAAACTGCTTCTAGCGCGTGCAGTAGGTAATTTAAAGGGACAGCGGAATATGCGATTTGGGCGGCGAAGGGGCGCAGGCAGAATCAGCGTCCTGGTGCTGGCTGAGCGAGTTTGCAGGCTCAACACCAGAAAAAGCGTGGATAGCAGACTACCGCAATGGCTTGCGAGAACACCAAAGTCGAGGTGCAGCCGAGAGCCGGACCGGGAGATGTCTAAAGAGCGTCTGATGCACGGCAAGGAACACCAAGTTTCGATCTCCAACGAGAGTTTGATGAGGACCGCCTCCGCAGAAGCAGTATCGATGGAAAGGTAGCTGCAGCGTTAGAAAATTGTACAGGAAAGAGAGAGGACAATAGAGGAAGAGAAAGTGCGAAAGATGTCTCCAGACCTGCTCGGGGGGTTCAGGGCTTCAAGTAGGCATTCGAGCGATTTGGGACAGCAGCGGGCCAAAGCTTGGGTTACGACGAGCCCTAGAACAGAAAAACAGTTTACGCCAGAGCAGTGGACGAGTCCGGGGCGCTGCCCACCGTGAATGAACCCTGGGTCTATGCCGGCTGCTGTGTTCGGTCTTGGGCGTATCAAACATGACATGTTGACCTTTGCACCAGCTTCTCCATCGCCGTTTACCTGCAGAAGCAGCCCCTTGGTAGCTGCCAGGCTGGATGGTACTGTCATGTCTGATTGCATTATTCTCCTGTCGTCACAACTAAACGAATGGTCCATCTCCTCACTCATTGCACCATGCATATGCGACGACCAAGAGGCGCATTAGCCGCTGCCTGACGTTAATTGCCGTGCATACATGCGAATGCCCACAAACACCACACGCAGCCGTTGGACACGCCAGTCAGTACTAGTAATAACCATGCGCCAGCATTTGCAGCTTGTATCATCATCTATCGTGAACTATTCTATAGATAGTTGTCTTGTGGTTCGCAGGTTGCATGTGTCTTAAGCGGTCTTGGCGCTCCGATCTCTTGCAGGGGTCTCTCATTGGGCCGAATCTCAATCTTCAGGAACGCTCCACATGGCGCCGATTGGCCTGGTTGCAGCTACCAGTACACTTCCCCATCTGCATGTCAAGGTATGGAAGAATCATGCTTTTGTAACTTTGATAACAGCTCGAGGTATACAGAACCATCCACCATTCGTGAACAGCATGCGGAAACTCATAGCCCAGATCCAGTCCTCTAACTAGCACAGAAAACAACTCCAAAAACACCGACACATCATGAAACGCCGATCCAGAATGCGCGAAGGGTATGAATACAGCTGGATAGGGCAGGTCATCACGCCTTGCTCTTCTTCTTCTTCTTCTTCTCGCCATCGTCCTCTTCGCCGGCCTTTCGCTTCTTCTCCTTCTTGGACTTCTTCTCAGTCACCTCTTCATCGCCCGACTTCTTGGACTTCTTCTTGTCCTTCTTCTCCTTACGCACCGCCTGTTCAGTAGCAGCTGCGGTAACACCATCAGCCATCTCGACGTCCTCAGTAGCCGTCGCAGTGGGGTCCTCGACACCGATGTCAGCCAAGACCGAGTTCATGGCAGCTTGCATGACCGCGGCGTTCTTGGCAGGAGGAGCACCAGATGCATAGAACTCAATGCGCTCGTCGACCTGGCGCTTGAGAGCCTCACCGAACTTCGATGTCGGTGTGTCGGAGAAGTTGTCAATCCTGGAGGCAATGGAGCACTTGTTGGCAAGGAAACGCGAGATCCTTCCCTTTGACTTCTGGCCAGTGCGGCCAATGAAAGAACTGTGGTAGATGAGACCGTACTTGGGGGTGTTTCCCTTGGTCTTGAGAGCTCGGAAAAGCGCCTTCTCTGCACCGAGAATCTGGACGGTACTGGCAGGGTATTTGGAAAGGTTGGTCAAAGAACCAGCCTTGGAAATAAGGCGCGCACCGACGGTGTCACCAATCAAAGCAGCCAGGTTAGGGGCAACCTGGTTCATGCGGCTGCCGAGGTAGTTGCTGAGCTGCTTGCGGTACGCAGCCAGGGAAGCAGTTCTCTTCGCGAAAGCCATGACGATCTCCATGTCTGCCGCAGAAAGATCGCGACCCATGGAGGTCCTTGCAGCGTTGATGATGGCTTGCGCGATGCTCTCATCGTCGTCGACGACAGCAGCGAGCTCGTGGAGGTCCTCGTCGCTCAGGCGGGACTTGTCACCGATCTGCAAGACCACCTTGGCATATTGTTCATTGCTGTTGACAATTTTGGCGAGCTCGGGGAAATGCCAGCCTGAAGGAATACTAAGTCAGCAGCTGTTGCAAGTCTCCAAAGACAGAGGAAAATACCATAGTTCTCTCGTAGCCTCATGCAGAAGGTGTTTAGGTCCTTGTCGATCTGGTCGAGCGTTGCGATGGCTTGGATGATGTGGTTGTCCTGCTTCTGAACGCTGAAATAGAAGTCAGTCTATGGTTCACATGCATCTCGTGCATAACGCTTACCTGAACTTGACTTTTCCGCGGGAGTAGGCGTGTCCAAGACCGAGAATGGAGCGGTCAATGTCGCCTGGTTGAAGCTGCTTGATAAGCTTGCCGCTGTGCTGGCGGAGACCGCGAAGCAGGTCAGAGACGACTTCGGAGGTGACGCTGGTTTCGCACGAGAGGTTGGGGAAAGCAGACTTGATGCTACCCGCCAAGTTGCTCTCGCTTACACCGAGCGTGATCGTCTTCTTCTTTCCGGCCTTGGGGAGGTTCGTCTCGAGCGTAGCCCTCAGGAAGTCAGACATGATGCCTTCCGAGACATCGTTGATCTCTGAGAGGGCATCTTGGGTGCCCTGGAACGGCGCAAGGCCGACGAGCTCGACGGTCTTTCCGAATTTGTCGAGATCTTGTACAGCCTTCTGTACTTCGGCAAGACGGCTGCCAATGGTGTCGGGTTGGAGGATAACCTTGAAGACGGCATAGCCGACAGGGCTCTCGTGCAGGAGGTAGTCTACACTCATCGTGGCGTTAACTGGTGGCGCACAGGTATTGCGGATTTCGGCGCGACGAGCTGAGTCGTTGTTTGATGTGTGCGCTGGAAATTCCGCAGTCGGGATGGGGGTGTGAACGGTCGCAAGTTGGTCGTGTGGAAAGCTTCGAACTTTTTCAAGGCCCGAGCTTCCGCGCTAAGTAGGCCCGCTTAGAATTCAGTGCTTGAGAAGAGGGACGCGCCAGGCAACGCGGAAACAGCATCTGGCCCCGCCATACATCATTTGCTTTGATTACTGCACTGTTCGATACCCGCATACATTCTGTTCAGCATGTCGGCCGCACAACTGCTCAATCCCAAGGCCGAGTCGAGGGTACGCCGTTTCTTCGCAGCGCAGAGGCACCGCTAACAATGCACAGAGGCGCGGGGAGGCTCTCCGTGTGAACATCTCGGCCGGTGAGGGTCTGCAGCAGGTATGGAGCACTCGAAGCAGAAGAAAGAAGCTGTCTGACTCTGTTGTTAGGTTCTTGCCTCAAATCTGGGACCCCGCGGTACACTGAAGATGTAAGGAACAACAAACAGTCTTTCGGGCAAGACACTAATACAATACAGGCTCGTAGATGGCGCTGGAGGAGTAACATCACTCAGCCGACACACATGTCACGTTCTAACGAGCCCTCTAGATCAAGCTCACAAAAGATGGAAGCGTTCTGCTCAAGGAGATGGTATGTACCCGCAGTCCAGCAATATCTTCAAAGGCTAACCACGCCCCAGCAAATCCAAAATCCCACTGCCGTATGTCCTACCACCTCTCCGTTTCTGATTCGCGACTCAAACAACCCAGGTCATGATTGCACGAGCCGCAACAGCGCAAGATGAAATCACAGGCGATGGAACAACATCAGTGGTACTATTGGTTGGAGAACTGCTGAAGCAGGCTGATCGCTACATCTCCGAGGGCCTCCACCCCCGTGTGATCGCAGATGGTTACGATATTGCAAAGACGGAGTCGCTCAAGGTACAGACGACGGAATGTTTGCCCAGTAAAGATTCGCTGACCACCGATAGTTCCTCGACAAGTTCAAGCTCACCAAGGAAGTCGACCGCGAGCTCCTACTCTCTGTCGCCAGAACTTCGCTATCGACCAAGATCAACGCCTCGCTCGCCGAACAATTGACCCCCGACATTGTCGATGCCGTACTCGCCATCTACCAAGCGCCCGCAAAGCCAGATCTACACATGGTGGAAATCATGACCATGCAACATCGCACCGCCGCCGACACACAGCTTATCCGAGGACTTGCTCTGGATCACGGCGCAAGGCATCCAGACATGGCCAAGAGGGTTGAGAACGCATACATCCTGACCCTCAACGTCAGCTTAGAGTACGAGAAGTCCGAGATCAACTCTGGCTTCTACTACTCGAGCGCGGAACAGAGGGAGAAGCTTGTTGAGAGCGAACGACGCTTCGTCGACGAGAAGCTGAGGAAGATTGTTGAGCTGAAGAAGGAGGTCTGTGGTGACGACCCCAAGAAGGGCTTCGTGATAATAAACCAGAAGGGTATCGACCCGCTCAGCTTGGATGTTCTTGTCAAGAACGGCATTTTCGCTCTGAGGAGAGCGAAGAGGAGGAACATGGAGCGTCTCCAGCTAGTTTGCGGCGGCACGTCACAAAACAGTGTAGATGATATGACGCCAGACGTCCTCGGATATGCAGGTCTTGTTTATGAGCACCAGCTGGGCGAGGAGAAGTACACATTCATTGTAAGTGAGCTTAGCAAGGATCAGAGGCACGTACTCACAACAAACAGGAAGATGTCAAAGAGCCAAAGTCCGTCACTTTACTCATCAAGGGCCCAAACACGCACACTATTGCGCAGATCAAGGACGCCGTTCGCGACGGTTTGAGGAGTGTGTACAACATGATTGTCGATGGAAGCGTGGTGCCAGGTGGCGGTGCTTTCCAAGTCGCATGTGCAGCTCATCTCAACAGCGAGCAATTCAGGAAGACGGTCAAGGGTAAAGCGAAGTGGGGTGTATCAGCATTCGCTGACGCGCTGCTGGTCATTCCAAAGACACTGGCGGCGAACTCGGGTCATGACATCCAAGACTCATGTAAGTACTTTTCTCTTGCACTCCGTTGTACTTTACTGACCAAACAATAGTGGCTGCGCTGCAGGATGAGCATGCCGAGGGCAACGTCGTCGGTCTGAACCTTGCAACTGGAGAAGCCATGGACCCTACTCAAGAAGGTGTCTACGATTCGTTCCGAGTCCTGCGCAACTGCATAGCCTCCGCTACCGGTATCGCATCGAACTTGCTGTTATGTGACGAAATGCTCAAGGCACGACAGATGGTGAGTAGACACACCGGCTATCAGATGACTAGAGCTAATCCGTGATTAGGGACGACAACCCGGACCTGGCGGCGAGGAGCAATGATAGTGTCGCGTTATATCTGGGAGACAAGACAGGCTACCGCAGCATCATTGCTTGAGCAACGTTCTACTAACATGGAAATTTGAGACATGCAGTACAGCTAGACGGGAAGCAATAAGCCCTACTTCGCACCGGTGTTGCATGCCGACTCTGTCTAAATAGATTAAAATAATACGACCACGTCACATGGCCAGTCTTGTCCATCCAAAAGTGATTGACACTTTCTTCAGAACTTCTATCGTACAAACGTGTCAAATCTTACCATCTGCCAAATCGTCATCCAGACAGACTCTGTGCATGAGCGAGGGTTGAAACGCCCTTTGCACAGCTGAAACATGTCCAGAGATGCACGATGCTGGACCCCTTTCTGGCCAGGGTCAATTAAGCTTAAATTTAGCGTTCGGCTAGGACGGATGCTGTCCTGGTGCGGGGGGCATGGCCTCGCGTGCGGGAGCGCATGGCATCGGAGGTTAAGAGAGCTACCATGTGGACAGCGACAGCAACGTGCACATGTGCTCTAAGAAATATTGTCCCGTGTATGTTCAGATTCCCATTGCTCACGATTTGCTTTCGCAAGATTGTAGTGCGAGAGATCTGCTACAGACCCATTAAGAGATCTCCAGGGCGTGCATGCGCTAGCTGCTGTGTCAAGAGCCAAGACTGTTGGAAACAAGACAAGCCGCCTGCTAGTCGTTCACTTTCTGTTGGCTCAAGTTCCTATTTCTTTCCCTACGTTCGCGCTCAGATGGCAGCGACAGCATAGCGACGCGATACGCTCCTTCTACGTCTCCATTCCCCAGTTAGCGACGAAGCGCACGCGATACCCGTATTTCGATTCTCCTACGCTCCCTCAACCATGTTTCGATATCGACGATACCGAGCCTTTCTAGTCTTTGCCGTTATTGCTGTACTAGCGCTATACAAATTCGGGGGTTCGAGCGCGACAGCATGGCGAGAAGCTGCATCGAATGCTGTCGGCTCAGCTGGTCTGAAAGGCGACGCGGAGAAGGCTTCGCAGGAGAACACTTCCCCGCGCCCTGCTGTAGCGCACGAAACGAGAAGTTTGGTGCTGGACGTACCTGCAGCTAGCACACCGCAGTCGCTTCAGACGCCGCCTCCCGTGAAGACACCGGCTCCTTCGTCAACATTGAGCTCTGCTATCACCGAGCAGCAACAGAAGCCCTCTATCCCTACACCCATCCGACCCCAACCCCACGGCCAGCCCGCCATCGCAGACAGCGCATTAGAGCCATCTGCAGTGATTGATGCGATTCACTGGACGAAACTACCAGAACATTTCCCTGTCGCCCCCGAATCGCTCATCAAGCTGCCGTCTGGCACCCCAAGACCCATACCTAAGATACAAGCCAAGTTCAAGCCGGAAGATGCGACGGCAAAGGGCGAAAGGATCGCGAAACTGGACAAAATCAGAAGTGTGGCGAAGAAGTCGTGGGAAGGATACAAGGCGAATGCCTGGCTACATGATGAGCTGCGGCCACAGTCTGGTACTTTTAGAGATCCCTTTGCACACTGGGGTGCAACACTGGTAGACGCTCTCGACACTTTGTGGATAATGGGGCTCAAGGACGAATTCGAAGAGGCAGTAAAGGCGGTGGACAAGATCGACTTTACCACCACCTCACGCGCCGATATCCCCTTGTTTGAAACGACAATTCGCTACCTTGGTGGGCTGCTGGCTGCCTACGATTTGAGCGAGAAGAAGTACCAGAATTTGCTGGACAAGGCAGTAGAGCTTGCCGAAATTCTTATAAGCGCGTTCGACACACCCAATCGAATGCCCGAGACATACTATTATTGGAGACCTGACTTCGCTTCTCAACAGCACCGTGCTAGCTCACACGTTGTTCTGGCCGAGATAGGGTCGCTATCGATGGAATTCACTCGCCTTGCGCAACTAACAGGAGAGCACAAGTACTATGACGCCGTTGCACGTATCACGGACAACCTGGAGGAGTTTCAGGACAAGACTCAGCTCCCTGGCATGTGGCCAACATATCTTGACGCTTCCGGATGCGGGAGACAGTACATCGATTTGCCTCCTCAGGCGCCCCTCAAAGCTCCAGAAGGTTATCTTGACGATCAGTCGTCAACTGACGCTGAGCCTGCTAAGCCTTCCCCTACTGAGATGCTATCTCCAGAAGGCAAGAAATACGTACCGTTAGACTTGCCGGACCCTGTCGTCCTTTCGCAAGACGAGGTACCGGTTGATCCAAGCGTCAAGGAAGACTCCGCAGTCCCCGGTACCGCTGGGAAGGCGAAGATCAAGAGCTGGGAAAGCAGTCCAGTAGAGAAGCGACAACTCGATATTGATGAATCTGAACCACCGAAAGCGGCGCTGAATACCAAGGACACCACTTCGACTTCATCTGCCGCCTACACCAAGCCGACACCTCCGGAATGCATACCCCAAGGGTTTGTATCAAGTTCCAGCTATGGACGCGAAGAATTCACGCTTGGTGGCATGTCCGACTCCACGTACGAATATCTGCCCAAACAGTATTTGCTTCTTGGTGGCCAGATCGAGAAGTACCGAACCATGTACGAACAGTCCATGGATGTAGTCAAGAAACACTTGATTTTTAGACCAATGCTTCCGAAAGGAGATGAAATTCTCTTCTCCGGCAAGCTGAATGTCCCGTCCAACATCGACGCTACCACAGTGGGCGACCTCACTGCTGAAAACGCACATCTTACCTGTTTTGCGGGTGGCATGTTTGGCATGGGCGCAAAACTATTTGACCGCCCGGAGGATCTCGAGATCGCGAAGAAGTTGACCGAGGGCTGCGTCTGGAGTTATAGCATGACTCCGACTGGCATCATGCCAGAAACATTCGAGGTTGCTCCGTGTGAGGACAAAAAGGACTGCACGTGGAACCAGACTGCTTACTGGGAGTACATTGATCCACGATATGAGTCTCGAATGGAGACTTACCAGGAGCAGCGCAAAGTATACGAGTCGCAGATTGCTTCCGCTTCGTCGTGGTACGAGGCTGAACTCGCTGCAATGACCGCACCACCTACCCCTGCCGTGGCTGCTGCGATTGACGCCCAGGTCACATCTACCTTGATATATGCGGATACGCTAGACAAACGTCAGATTATCGAACATGTAGACGACGCAGAGATTGCACACATGTCATCTGCGATCGCGTCTGCCTCTGCCTCTGCCTCCGCGAGCGCCTTGCAGGATCACGAGTCGGTGATGGGCGGCGAGTCCGAGGAGGGCGAGGGTCCACCCACCAAAGTTCAACCTGATTCGAACATTGCAGAACTCGCGCCGCAGGCTAGCCTGACGTTGCCGAACTTCCCATATGTCTACTCGCCACAGCCAGTCATGAACCACGAAGACTATGTACAGAGCAGAATTCAAGAAGACCGTCTGCCTCCAGGCGTTACAAGGATCGGGGCCAAGAATTACATTCTCCGGTAAGTTCTTTACTCCCACGATGAGTCTAAGTTAATTTCTAACTTCCACATAGCCCCGAAGCCATAGAGTCCGTCTGGTACATGTACCGTATAACTGGAGATCCGCACTGGCGCGACGCAGGATGGCGCATGTTCCTTGCCATTAATCAATACACAGCCACCGAGTTCGGTAACTCGGCGATTGATGATGTTACCAAGTTGACGCCGGAACTCAACGACGAGATGGAGAGCTTTTGGTTAGCGGAGACGCTCAAATACTTTTACTTGTTGTTTGCGGAAGAGGATTTGGTCAGCTTGGATGAATGGGTGTTGAATACTGAGGCGCATCCTTTCAAGCGGCCATCCTAAATGGTCTGAGTGCATTTGGATCATCATTCAGTTTTGTTTTATGGAGTTTGAGGCGTGCTGGTGTATGGTATACCGGCTGTATTGGATAGTCACCATCGATGCCTGACTTTGAGGGAATCATGGTAACAACTGCGTTGATTCACCTATGTAAAGAATCTCCTGCCCGACTGCGACATCTCATAATATCACACCCGGAAATGCATTTCTGCTACGTTTCTTGCAATCTTTCTGTTTTTACCAAAGTTCACGTCAATGACACCCCGCAGACCACCCGCCACAGTGATCTGTATGGTTTCATCCCTTCTCCATAGTTCCTCGTTATTTCTCCATTCCTTACGCGAACCAGTAACCAGAGAACCATACCAACGCGTGGCCTTGGTGCTGTAAGTCCTCGAGTTGACTCTGCTCGTGCGAATAGTCACGTCGACACGTCGCTTGCTATGTGGTGGAACATCGACGGGGTAATTAGCCCCAAGTTCGATCTCAGTCGTCGTACTGCTTGACCTGTTTTCTTCGCGCGTCCAGTCAAACTTGACTGCGAACTTCTATCCTAACGTGGCTTTTGCAACGCCAATACTTGCTTCGGCCGATGCGGAGTATTCGGCTGTGACACCGGTGGCGTATGTGTCCATTGTGGATGTTGTGATTTGAGTTGTGTTTCTTCGTAAAGTTGGCAGTAATTGTCTGCGTCCGATCGTTGGGATTCGTCACAATTGTACTCTCTCGAATGTATGACTCGTCTTGCTGGTCGGTCTCGGAGATTGTTATAGGCTGGATAACTTCGTCGACTGGTTTGACACTGGCCCATCTGAACGCGGATATCCGATCGTTGAAGCCAGAATCTTGTAGCTTGTTGATCTGCCTTGTATCGTTACCGCCCGCGACTCTGTTGAAGCTTCCTCCCTTGCCGTCCCAGTTGTCGTAAAGCTTGACAGGCTCGCATTCTAAGGTCAACCATCGCAGGGATGTGGCTCTATCGTTGATCCATCATCGATCGATTCTGTGGACATCATCAACTTTCCACTCGCTTAAGACTGTAGCAATTTTAAATGTTAGTTTGTTCAAGACACATATCTTGAGTTCGAAGCAACGTACAGATAGTGACGTGATTGTTCTTGAAGTCCTGGTCATCGAAAATCTCGATTGCCCCGCGATTCAGGTCAACCTTACGCCAGAAGAACTGCGATATCTTATCATTCATCTGCAATTGGTCCAGGTCAACGCCTTCAGTTCTTCCTGTCCCGATGAGATTGACTGTGCGGCCGGCGTCGGAGAGGTCAGCATACTCTCCAGAGTCAGGCCTACTCGGAAGGTTGTCCATGAACGTAAGGACGGTCCCGACTGGTAGATTAAACGCAACCCAGCTAGCACTGTCAAACAGCCTTTGTTCGAATCTATGGCGTTCCTTCTCCGGGTAACTGCCCCGGTAGATATCGATCTCGGTATTGTTACTATTCCGATTGAAATCTTGATGCAGGCGGATACAGCCGCTCGAGAGATCGGGAGCTCGCTGCGAAGGAGGTGGCAGCTTGTTGAGCAAATTTACCTTGTTTTGTACGGACTTGCATCTTGAAGGCTGGTCGTGGAAGATGGTAGAGGGGCGGTATGGAGTATACGGGATCCTTGGAGCGAAAGAGGGAATCGTGATAGAGAAGGTGTAGTGCTGGGATTGTGTCTTGATCTTGAAGGAGATGACTTCCAGATACTGGCTCAGGGAGGCTGCTCTTGTACAAGTTTCACGCATCCTGTCGCATACATGGGTCCTAGCCAAATGATTGAAGTGGGAGACTGTACGGTGCATCGCGATAGTGGCGCTCATTCTCAGCTATGCCATAGCCTGCCCTTCCGTACTACACCTGCGAAGCTCTTCCACTCAGCACCTAACCGTGCAAGTTGTGCATCAAGTGCTACCAAGCCAAGGGAATGGCTTTTACAAGGGCAGCTGAGGAGCCGCCAGTCTTGAATCTAGCGCATGCTTGCAAGATGTTTCAATTTTAGCTGAAGAATAGGACCATGTACAGAGTCAGGAGCCTCCAGGGGTAGTGTGATGCGGCTGAAAGTACCTAGGTAGTCTAAGTATTGATGAGGTTGAACTCAGGCGTAATGCAGCGGATTTGTGTCCACGGGGCTCCGCGAATGCGGGGTTGTCGCCCAGCACACAAGCTATGTTGGCGTCTTCTCGAGAAGCTGAAAGCACAAGTCCACCGCATTATCGATTGCGGGATCGATGCACCATTGCCATGTCACCTCACATGCACTTGTATAGTAGCGGGTGCGAAAGACAATATCCGTCAGCCCTGTTTGTGGACAACTTTCCAACGGTACACTAGACGCGCCCTAGAAGAATGGAATCGGAAATCAGCTAATGTGTGCTAGAATCTGACAGGTGCTCGAAGTTATGTCGAGATGTCACATGCGACTAGCCCTGACTGCCGGGTCTGACGTACTGTTACAGCATAGGTATCTTTGAATAGTCAAGCTGGGCATCCGTCTAACGATCCCTCCACACTTCCGTTACATGTCGATTTGTTCCACCTCTCTTTGCGGGATCATTTCCGACGGGTTCAGTGCTTCTCACTGACAGTGAGCTGAGAGTCAGTTATATACTGAGGATGTTGAGCAAAATTGTCACCAGGAAGCTCAGCCGGTGGTATCTCCACACTGGGCCTGTTACCGATCTCTTGAGGTGCTATGTTCTTGGAATCCATCTCCTGCTTTGGATCTTCGTGGGCCATTTCAGTAAGTGCACTTCCACCAGCCTCTCGCGGCTCAGCTGAAGGTACTTCTGGCGGTTGTTGATTATGTCTCTTCTTCCTGCGTCGAAGTAGAAGGATGGCGGCAACGATGAGAGCGAGCCCACAGACGCCACCAACTACTCCACCGGCTATAGCACCAGTATTGTTCTTCTTAGGCTTGCTCACTGTACTGGGAGATGGGGTCGAAGATGGGGATGACGATGGCGTTGCGGAAAGCGAAGATGACGATATCTGATCAGGCGGAGTACAAGTGTCGATGCTGTAATAGACGAAAGAAGAATTATAGCATAGAGCTACCCGGACGAACTGAAGCACTGTCGAAGAGCACGGTACAAACTCTTCGCTATCGGCCCCGTAGATAGTGGCTAGCCTCGTCAACGGATGCAACTTTTCTCAATGCGTAGGACTCAATTACTCACCACTGCAGCCTGGGTCAAGACCTACGACCTGGAAGCTCTCAAATTTCCCCTGATCTGCCAATCTAGTGCAAGTACCGTTGGGGTACTAGATTTTGGTATACGAGGTCAGTGTATGTCTCACCCGCAGTTCGTATCGGATCACTTACGCCATTCTCTGCATTGATGCTCTGGAACGCGTTTTTGCACTCCCCGTCCGTAAATGTCGCGATCCTCGAGCTGGAAGCGACCTGGAAGAAAATTGCAATTGAGACGAGGCTGAGGATTCTCCAGGAACTAATGCTCGAAAATACCATGATCGTGCAAAGTCAAAGGGCTTGCTAACTTCGAGTGCCGCTGATGAACGCGAGTCGAGAAGCGTTGCAGCAGGTGGTTCAAAAGAGGGGCCGAAGCTTACTGCTCGTAAATGCGGCTCCACTATCTTGATCAAGAAACCTGCTGTATCTTCCCAGCATTGCGATGCGATTAGAAGTGATCGCTGCAAATCGATAAGCCAGCCTGATCAGCCCCATCGTTGATAGCCTATCGTAACTCAAAGATATACACATATGTAGGTGGTGAGGGGATGGAGAAGCTGGAGTCGAGTCATTCTGAGCAATTCTGTATCGCATAGACTGCTTTCAGTGGTTTGTGATACCAAAGATATGCGCCACGAACGCCATAGGACATGGGTTGATTGGCTGCTGCAGCGGTCAACCCCGAGACGGCACGCTCCCGCCTCTTAGTATTACTAGCCTCGCTCCGCGGAAAGGGTTCGCATTAATTAGTCCCACACCATCTGTTCAGCTTCGTCAGCTTCGTCAGCTTCGTCAGCTTCGTGCATCATAAGGCAAACACATCGCATGACAAAGGAAGCACTTTATGTAGAAGCCGGTGGAATACGAGGAAAAGGGCGGTCTCAGGCTTCAACAACTCATTTCAGCCTAGGCTACACGTCGTGATTTTCTAATTGTGGATGATGCAGCCCCAGTGTTTGATCATTTCCTCCGGAAACGGGTCTGGGGTCGTGGGAACTAGATGTGAGGTGAAATGAGGCTTTACAGCCTCTTCAAAAAAGCCTTACCGCCTTGCCTAAGGATGAGTATAAGAGACGTCTGATCAGCCTAATGAAGACTGCAAATCATAACAAAGCTTACAAAGACCATTGTCTCCAGCTCAACCATAAACATGCGCGCCTCGATACTCATCGCACTTTCCTCCTTCAGCCTTATGGCTTTCGGTTGCACCAAAGTCACCAAAGTCACCCACACCTACTATGGGTACCCAGGTAAGTTGACTGTGAAAGATGCACATGACACGTACATTGACTTCGGATCTTCACCTTTGTAGATAACGACCCGCCCGGTCCGGCTACTGCCTACGATTGCGGTCGCGGTTACAAGGCCGGCGGTACTGGCACATATGCCGACCCCTTGACCTTTGCCTCCGCCCCCGGCGAATTTACGCAGTGTGAAATCATTTACGACCCATACACGAGGAAATACCTCCGATTCGAGGACTACTGTGCTCAATGCACTACCGACTGGAAGGCTAGTCCGAAGATCAACCACATCGATTTGTGGACTGGCAGCACTACTGTAAACGGAGGCAACGAGCAGATTCAATGCGAGAACGACCTTACACCAGGAGAGAGAAGTCAGACCATTGTGAGGCAGCCGCGAAAGGATCTTCCAGTAGATTGTAAGTAATGAGTTCGAACGATGTATGAATGGAATCTAATGGGCAATTAGCGACCAAGCTCTATGTCAAAGGTGGCAGCCCGGCATGCCGACTCAGCCACATATACCCCACTTACAATATTGGCAACTACTGCTAGACGCGTTATGTGCATCTTTGGGTAACAGAGAGGCAGAGCTCGATTCCGTGTGGTAACATCCGTAGTTTAACAGTCATTTCCGTACGATAGTCCATAGAGAACGATTATCGAGCTCATTGGAGCAATGACCCCAATTTCTTAGCTACAAAGCTTAGTGTGTTAGCATGCAGTCCTGACCCTTGAAATTTTAGACATACTCAATTACGTCGGTTTCTGCATGCAAAACTCGCTAGTGAGCTCTGCCGTGGCGTCCATTCATACGGCAAGCCCATAGAACAATCACTGTGCGATCGCTTATTTTACCACTTTGAGAGGATAAATGGGTTAAATCGAGTTATTACGCAGGATTGCATGCACGGTAGAATTGCAGTGGCATGAATCTTCGATGCTGCATCATGACGTCATGGCTAATTACTGCGTTGTTGTTAACCGCGCAGAGCTCGATCAATCGTAAACACACTCAGGAAACCTCCGATTTATGTTTGTGAATGGGCATTCATCTTTGCCTTCGTAGATACCAACGCGCATGACTTCTCTAATCTTGTTCCAACCGTATCTCAGAGTCAACTCGTCATTCGCGAGAGTCGCGACAATCTCTTCAGTCTGGAGTAGAGATCCGCCAGGGCCCAAAATCTGTACTATTGGCGAGAGTAGACGGGCGTTGCAGAGCTGCGACTCGTCCTTGACAACAACATCGCTGGCAAAAAAGGTGATGAGTAATAGGAAGACAAGCTGCAGTAGCGGTACAGCACATACGATGGCAATGGCAAACGGCCGATTGACTTTCAATGTTGATGCTCCGTACGGCTCCGTACCCTCCAAAAACGTGCGGAGTTGTTCAGGCTGTGGAAGGCCCTTCCTGAGATTGTCCGTTCCCTGGTCCATAGCAGTTAGACACAACATAGAGAATTTTAAGATTGTACTAGCTACTTCTGCTTCTTTCAGTTTGGTGTAGTTGGAAATCGTCTCTTGGCTAATATTCCATGCGTTATCTACCGTGTGTCTTGTGGTGGCTTGTGAAGGTATGGCTGTAGCTAAAGCCACGCTGGCGTTGGAAGGTCCGTACGGACCGCTCAACTTGTTGGTGCATGCGTAGAGGCGTGTCGAGTATGTTCCGTTGTGCGAAGAGGGCTTGTACAGGATATTTACGTCCTTTCCATTGTGACAAATGTACGATGTAATAGTATCCGTAGCCCAGATTCCAGCACTCAATGTGCCGTTCGATAGTAAAAATCCAGAGCTTTCGTCTGCAGGCTTGTCGTTAACAAGATACGTGACGTTCGTGTCAATACCGCCAATGACAGCGTATCCCCTACACTCGACACTCGATACGATGGGTATGTATTTGTTCCCCTCTAGTGGCAACGTGAAACTGCGGCCACGTTGGGTCGGTGTGTATTGCTACGGTGAGCAGTTGCAGCGTGGATCCATGTTTTCGGGCAAGTTGTTCACGAGCCCTTCGTACTATTTTCTCTTGTTGTTCATAACGTCGGCGTATGACACAATCGGAGAAGTCACAGCTCCGTAGTAGTATAAGTTGTCAAGCGCTGGCTCGGCAGTTTTGGTCCATAGATGCAATCTACTGACAATCCCATTCCGGGTAACGATCCCATCCCCGGACTCTAAGTCGTATGCCAAACCGAGCAACGCTATACCAAGAGATCCAGCGGTGTTTGCCCGGAGCTACAATACACAGGCCCATTACGTTCCACTCAGGCTGACAGATCGAGTCTTACGTGATTGCCACATATGCTGAAGAACTGCTTTACTGGATGCAAACCCAATATAAGATCGAATGGATGGACCGGCCAATCCCATCGTGCGAGTATTCACTAGCGCAATATTTTGACGTAGTTTTGCAGCGATGAACCGAAATTGAGGGCCACAAACAACGGTAGCGCCGTCATGTATGCATTTAGCATCTGAGAATTCGTACTAGTCAAATTCCCCTTCTTTTCATAATGACCGAGAGCGATAGCGCACAACACGCAGAGTAAAGCAGTCAATGCAAGCCGAGAGCTACTGCTCAGGAGTATGCGCCGTATCTGCGAACTACGGCGATATTCGCGAGCTGTTTTACGATACCGCATACACCGCTGGTACCCAGGACTGGTGTAGCTAGTAGGGTCCGCAGGATTTTTCAATCCCTTCTTTAATTCCAACCAAAAATGTTGGGGTCGCATTCGCTGGATATTGATATCTGGCTGATGCGAAGGCTTCGCATCGTTTAGGTCACTCTTTATGGAGATGTTGGCACCGATAAACGAATCTGCACTGAAGATCGTCTGTGTTATGCCACCATCACACGTGAAGGGTCTGAGGCGGGGAGTAGCGGCTCGGAAGGTATCCATGGTGAATATGTTCTGCGTTCTGACATGTTAATTTCGAAGTGCAATACAATGTGATGAGCTGAAGCGACTCCCACAACTCTGGATGCAAGTTAGCCCTACCCCGCCTTTATGATGATTCTATTCAACTCACCCAAAGCTTGTGCGCTGCAAGGCTGAGTAAAGCTAGTACTGCAGAGGAATGTGACACCGTGCATGATCAGCGACAGGTTGGTGAATTATCAGCTATTGTCGCGAGGACCAATCAGCTGGTGCGCGGCAATCTGAATCTCATATGTCGTTATTAGGTCTTAATTTCGGATGGCGTATGATCCTACGTTGACTCATTATGGATGTACTTTCGCAACACGTCGTCACGTCATCGCAGACCGTTCAGATACTTCGATAAATAGTGGGATGCTGTGTCTGCGCCATTTTAGCCTATTGCGGCGCGCCCATATTTGGCCAATAGTAGATGGTCCCCTGAGCAGTGGAACGCTTTAACTGCTTAGGCATACGTCCGCGGGATTCTATGTGTTGTGTTCTGAAGCCTTCCAACAGGTATGACTTTCGGCCTGGCTTCGTGACGTCTGGCAAGAAGGTGGGGGCTCTCTCTAATCTCCAGAGAGGAGGCGCTCTCTGTAGAGAGACAGGGGCTCCAGTTGAAGGTCCAAGGTCCAAAGTGCAAAGCCGCAGCACTGTAGAGTCGGCGCGATGCGCGTCGCGTTAAAGCCAGTCTCAAATATCTCGACAGCAGGCGCATAAGTTTTCTCTATGTTTTTGATGTTGTTTGTCTCCAGCGAATTGTTGGTGGTAGAAGCAGCAGTAGTACGTGCCGAGGCGAGCGGTGTCATTTCCGCGATGACGTCAAACATCGTCAACTTTGTGCACGTTCCTTCTCCGAGATTGATGATGGCCACGGACAAGGGATGGCCAGCACCTTGGGTCTTAAATACCACCAGGTATGGGAAGTACAAATAGAGCCCAACCAGCGAGTGCAAGGGTGTGGCCAGATCAAACAAACACCGACCTTTCGCAACGCTGGGTACCGTCCATATATCGATCCGCAGCAGATCCACCCATCGGTCGACCACATCCCAATGTAGTTGGGAAAGTTCTGCAATCGCTCGATAGCCATGATGAGCGTATTTTACGGCAGCCATATGATCCTACTGCATGGATAGACCGAGGGAATTGCATGATGACACTAAATTTCCCCGAGCTCGCTGTCGGTGACGCGTACAAAGCCAAGATTCTCGAGGCACGCGCCGCAGGCAACAATCCGCACGTAAGATTCGAAGTTTGCAAGTTGCTTGAGTCTGCTATACAAGCTTGTCATTGCCAATGGGATGCAGCAGAGATTTTGGACGAGTCAGCCAAGCGTTTGGGGCCAGGATTGAGTGGAGATGCTGCGAGTAGAGCTGCGAAACTACGCGAGCTTCTAAAGCGGAAAGAGGAGGCCGCGATACTGCTGGGTGGTACGAATTTTGAGCTGAGAGATAGGATAAGAGATGGTGGCGTACTGACTGTCGAATATCCGTGGACCGTGGAGCGCCATCTCAGACGAGATCCAGAGCTCATCAGAGTCATCAACCTAGAGTTTCAAGACGGTGGAAAAGAGGCAACGTGCTATCTAGGTCAGAGTACCTTGGCCAAGCACTCGAGCGAAGATATGCTAGGCATGTTCGCAGCTCGCGGAGTAAGGGCTGGCGAATGCATACTTACAGATCGGACTGCTACCGGTGTATGTAGTACATGGTCATCGAATTCCTGCTCTAATTGTTATACGCGATTACTGGAAAACCCGACACGAGCAGAATGTTGCTCTGAAAGCTACTGCTCGGCAGCGTGTTTCGATCTCGCCATGGAAACCAACCACAAACCCCTCTGCGGCAAAGACTTTACATGGCTTCAGGAAGCTGCTAGAGGCTTGACGCACAATGCCTCGCCTCTCCGACCTCTCCTCATGTTACGAATACTAGCAGCATGCGTCCAGTCCGATGTTGAAAAGTCACCGTTAGACCACCCGCTGATCGCGCGTCTCAAGCCACTAGTCAACAAAGACCACCTTGATGTCTTCACCCTCAACGAATCAGTTGCTGTCCCAATCAAGATCCTAGAACAACTCGGCATAGACGTTTTCGCGAATCGTAACTTCGATACAGACATCTTACATTCGATCTGGACGCGTCTGGCAAACAATAAGGCCGGGTCTCCTGATCCGCGACTCGGCTTCGTTGATGAAATCACGCCGCACCTACCTCTGTTTAACCATAGCTGTGAACCAAATGTAGAGTGGAGGAGGGAGAATGGAAGTACGACCGTGCGCTTCTTTGCGATCAGACCCATCAAGAAGGGTGAGGAGCTATTCTGCAGCTATCTCGATGTTGGGGGTATTCCCGTGAATCAGAGACAGGAGATGCTGTGGCCATGGTTTGAGGGACCGTGTCTGTGCTCAAGATGTAAAGAGGAAGAGAAGTCGTCAAGCATCTAGTTTTTGGCATTGAGATCTACCCTGGAGGTATTCGCGACGTTGAATACTAATTGCCTACTAAGAGAGAAGATAGTATAGATCTATACCTAAGACTCTGTAGATCTCTTGTAGGAAAGATGCTTCTTCGCAGGTGTCTGACGCGATATGAATCCTATCATCTTAAGGTGTTTGTGTCATTTTCGTCAAGACCGATCGAAGTTGTCCATGTTACCACGCTTCAAGGCTTCGGCACTAGGTGGTACGGTTGGCTGCCGAACCGGGTGCACCTTGCCGTCTCCTTCCTTCTTTGCAGCACTCAATCCCATACCCCTCAGGACACTGTTACCGTATTTGGTACTCGAAGCCTTCTGCTTAGTACCCTCTGCTGACTTTAGCTGCACATCTTCGGCCCTTGGCAGCTTTACCACGGGTAACTCAGATACCAGTATGTCCATCTGCTTAGTCTTACGCAATACACATATGAGTTTCTCTCAATTACCCGTCTTGGTGTAGCACGTGTAGGCAAATGCAAAGTCGTCACTCTCGAAGATTGAAACTGCGTTGCCAGGCGAGAGGGCTAAGACTGCCTTCTGATTGAGCGCTGCAAGGGCATTATCTTGGATGTAGGTATCCTGGAAGACATCAGCCGTTACAGATAGCTTGATGATGCCCAACCAGGACATTTCAATCGCCAGTGCATCGGGTGATGTAGACTGGGAATTGAGGTAGGACTTCACCATCGGTAGGTCGGGGAAGAAGAGGTGCATGATGCGTTGTGATGGCGCAAGCATTCTGAGGCGATTCGGGAGTTCGGAAGACTTGGGTGCATCAACGAGGAGGATCTGATGGCGTGTCTCTTGACGAGGGCCAAGGAGGAGTGTGATTCGGTCGTGATAGAAGACATCGGCCTCGTGAGGATTGACGATCTCCCAGTCTTCTTCGTCGATTTGGCTGGAGATGACATTGTCGCTTGTATGTGGTGGGGAGCTTGTGCGGGTAGGAGCTATACCCTTCAAGCCTTCAAGCATGTTGTTTTCGAAACTTGGTCGAGGATCGAGATTCGAGGTGCGGTTGAGGTGGTGGATGAGGAGAGTCAGTACAGCTGGTGTATGAATGGGGGATGTGAGAACTGTGTGTGATTGGCGATAGTGTAAACTACCTATGGCAGTCGGCGCATCACTGCGCGCTAGGGTGCTCTTGTGAGTCGTCGTAAACCAAGAGTCGCTAAGAACCATACTTTGGACTAGAGCGCTATTACAGTGTATTGCATACTTAGCAGAGTTGGAAACATCATGACTTGGTGAATGCGCGAGCAATGGCCCTCTCAGGACCAGACTTTCGTTGTTTTGGGGCTAGAGAACGCGGTCTGCATCACAGGTTCAAACACAAAGAAAGATTCCATTTGGAGACAGCGGTTCTTTGGACATGGGCACTATGAGCCTAGTCCTACCAATGACCTCTGGTTTTGTATGTACATGCCCAACACAGTATGTCACTCTATTTCGTCTCGTGCTCGGGTGTGATTGCGAAGGTAGGTCGAACGAATCTATCATCAGATGGTTAGTCAATGTACTCCGAGAAGCCATGTCTGGAGACGCGTACCTGTCGCTGTTGTAGACCTTGGTCTCTGTGCCCAGTAGCTCCTTCTCCCTCGCCTTGTCCGCCAAATATCGTCGTACTTGATCCCGGTCTTCTTCGGCCTGTAGCGCGGGAACAAGGTGTATCCGCGCCCACATCTTCTCGCGCGCGAGTTCGCTGTGATTCGTCAGCACTTCGTTTCCAGAACCACAAAACCTCAGAGTGTCTCATCCGACGGGATTCGCGTACTTGTGCTCCCTGATTCCCTGTCCGGCCCTCCAGAATCCGTATGTCATGAGCGCCGCGGTTCCGAAAAGGTATGCGGCGGGGCGGAAGCCTCGTACGGGCAAGTTGCGCTTGTATTGTACGGGGCTGTAGCCGCCCGTTGGCGGCATATCCTGCGGCATGTTGGGCGAGTATTCGTGGTTCAATTGGGGTCCGGATGTGTCGTCAATGCGGAGACGTGAAGTGAGGTTCGAGCTCGGGAAGCCGCGATGGCAGGGGTCTGGCTTGGCACGCTAAGTAGTGAGTGAGCATAATTTTGTCGATGCTGAGTGGACAAAAGGCATCACGGCCGAATTTCTTTGTTTGACGAACGCCAACGAGATGATGAGTTCTGAAGAGCGTCCCGCAAAGATGCGCAAGCTGGGGCATGCGGACGGTGACGTGGAAGTGGCGGACGCACCTGCCATTCCAGCACCAAACGAACAGCTACCAGTGGCTGCGGAAAATAGCATTCAAGCTGAAGCTGCTGATAATGCCAGTACGCCAGCTGAGGGTGAGGGCGCGGAACCAAAGCTTTCGAAAAACCAGCTCAAAAAGCAAAGACGACTCGAACGCTGGGAATCCGGGCGGGAAGATCGCAAGTTGAAGCGAAAGGAGAAAGTAAAAGAGAAGAAAGAGCGACGACGAGAAGAGTGGGCGAAAATGCCTGCAGATGAGAACGGCAAAAGACCGAGACCGCCACCTTCACGCCCTACTAGACAACCAACCGGGAAACAAGTACCCATCACGGTAATCTTCGACTGTGATTTCGAAGAACTGATGTTCGACAACGAGCTCAAGAGCCTGGGACTCCAAATCACAAGGTGTTACAGCGACAACCGAAAGGCAGACTTCAGAGCTCACCTGGCACTGAGTAGCTTCGGCGGCAAGATGAAGGAGCGTTTCGACGGTATCTTAGCAAAACAGTATACGAGTTGGAAAGGCTTCCAGTTCTTCGAGGAAGATTTCGTGGAAGTTTCCGAGAAGGCGAAAGAGTGGATGTCAGGACCAAACGGTGGAGAGGTTCTTGGTGCATTGAAGACTTCAGCAGAACCCAACCAATCCGGCGAGCAGGAACAAACGGATGCTCCAGCGGAAGAAGGCGAAGTTGTCTACCTTTCGTCTGAGTCTGACAACGTTCTTACGCACTTGAAGCCCAACAGTACCTACATCATTGGTGGTCTAGTCGACAAGAACCGACACAAGGGCATCTGTCACAAGCGCGCTGTGGCCCGTGGAATCAAAACTGCAAAGTTGCCCATTGGGGAATATCTCGAGATGAAGAGCCGGCAAGTCCTGGTCACAAACCATGTGCTAGAGATCATGCTCAAGTGGATGGAATTTGGAGATTGGGGCAAGGCCTTCATGGCTGTAATGCCAGAAAGAAAGGGTGCTAAGCTCAAAGGTGATGCAGAAGATGGGGATGATGAGGCTGCTGCTGCGGAAGATGAGAAGAACTTGGAACGAGACCTTGCAGCAACAGAAGAAGCGGATGCTGCGACTCCTGAGCCGAGCACCGAGAACGTTTAGGCTACGTAGGCATCTCACAAGCTATACTCTCTACTAGAGAATAGCGAAGTGCATAGCATAGTAATGAGCCACTAGGAATGCACGTCGTGACAGCTTCTCAAGTTGATGTACACTGTGAGAAGCAGAAAGCGACGGCAGCACGTCGTGACGGCCCGAGCAGAGCAACGCCAGCGACAGCACCGAGAATCTCGATTCAACCCACAAGATTCGTTCCAGTCCAGTAAACCGGCCATGGGAATCCTGGTTTCGAATGCAAGATGAATAGATGAGGTCAGCCCTACCGGGTAGCGGAGATCAAGCTTTCTAGGGGCACGCTAACAAGCCAAAGCGGTAGGGCGGCGGAGCTACTCGTCGAGGTGCCTGAGGAGGGAGCCATCACTAAGCACACATCGTCGTCCTGTCTTCTATTGGCGGTTCTTCATTATAGCCTCTGGAAATGCATCGATATCTTTCACAAGCCTGCTTATGTAACACTCATGTCTCTTGTTGCTGGCGTTGTGAGGCAGGCTCCAAGCAGCTGCCAGCCCACTAATTTTGCGCAACGTCACAGCTACTCTGACTTGCGACAGCCCCAGCACACCACCTCCAACACGCGACCCACATTAATTCAGGAACATCGCTACTTTGTAATTAGTTGCCGCTCATGTCGTACCCGCCAGATGCCCCGTCTTCTTCACCAGTCCGCTCTCCGCCCTCACAAACCTCACCGCCGCCCCGACGCTCTACGCCCAATCGCTCGTCTTCATACTTCACATATCCAGTATCCTATGCAGTCTCAGGCATTCTGCGGCGACTGAACACGGAAACAAGTCCCAAATCAGATGCACAGTCGAGATCGGAGAACAACGGCAACCGCAACAGCCTAGGCAACGTCCAATCGCAGTTGCAGTCCACCGCGTCTTCCCTTTCGAATACGTTCGCGAGCCTTGTCTCCTCATCTACATCAGATATGAACTCGGTATTCCAACCGCCACATCGCATAGCGAGCCCTTTTCAACCGCCTCCATTGACACCGCTGAGCCTGCTAGGATGGGGAGGTAACATGCGGGAAAAGGGCAAGCTTCTGAGTACGGCGCTGGCGGAGGAGATCAGGCTGCTGCTACCTCCAAGGCTACAGTTGGTAGACGAATGGAAGTTGGCATACAGCCTGGAACAGAACGGCGTCAGCTTAGGAACGCTATACAAGCAGTCTGAGGACTACTGGGGGAAAAGAGGCGGCTTCGTGCTTGTGGTCAAGGATGGCAGTGGAGGTGTAAGTTTGCGGTCATTATAGCAACTACACATCGCATGCTTACACATCGCGACAGATCTTCGGCGCATATCTCTCCGACGCACCACGTCCCTCCACCTCATTTTACGGCAACGGCGAATGCTTCCTTTGGCGCGCGCACATACTCCATGGTTTCTCTGACCTACAGATGAATCTCCCACCGCCTCCGTCCGAAGACACGACGGACGCTGTGCGAATGACGACCGTATCCTCGCCGAAGAGAAAGGGCGATTCATTAGCCCCACCACAGAATGGTCGAGCCACTAAGAGTGGTGCGAGTACGCCGGAACGGATAAGATTCAAGGCATTCCCATATAGTGGGGTGAACGACTACATGATCTTTTGCGAGCACAGCTATCTAAGTGTTGGTGGCGGGTAAGTCGAGGCGACCCAATGCTCAGGGTCCAGACGGCTAATAGCACCATAGGGACGGTCATTACGGACTATGGCTAGACGACAACCTTGAGAAGGGCGTCTCCGACACGTGCCCTACATTTGGCAACGAGCCGTTGAGCGACGACGGCAAGAAATTCGAGGTCATGGGCGTTGAGCTGTGGTATATTGGCGTGTGAGGACTATTCCATGGCAACACCACGGCCCATGATGTTTAGCACAGGCCGCGCAGTGGTAGCGCTTGGAGGTAGAGTGTTAAGCTACGTCACTCAGAACAGATGCCATGTCTGAAGTCGAAAACTGGTTAAGGTGCAGAGCAAAATACCCTTTTGGTTGTTTCGTACACGATTTTATTCCTCAGTTGGCGCTCCCAAGGAGCGAATCTTTCCCGATACGTCGCGGCTTCGTCAGCATGCTTTTCGCGGCTTTTTAAGTCGCTCGCTCTCGACAAATACACGGTCTGATTATCAGTGCGACTAAGGCATTGCCCTTGGATCGGCAAGCGTGTCCGCTGCTTTTCACACACCTGTCTTGGTTGCGATCCGTCCCGTTTGACCTTTTTTTGATTTTTGAAAGTTGTGAGTGGCTCGTTCCGCTTCGCAGAACCACGGTTCCACGCCCTCTACTGAGAACATAAGTTATGCCATAGTGGCTAGAGATGCTGTGGCACAGTTTGAGTCGACGGCCCCATTGGCCAAGGTGGTACAGATATCTGCTCTGGGCTCATTCTTTGATCACGGTCGGTAGTATGTCAACCAAGGTCTGGAGCAGCTCTTGTTGTGATGTGAGTCAAGAGCGAGTATATGGAGATTTATACTGCGTTATGAGATCTGCTTCGGCATCAACTGTAGTCCTACACCACAAATAAGGATACCTCGGCTTCTCTACATATCTACACGAAAGAGGTGGCTTACCAAGATCTATAAGATGGCTGTTGTTAAACGAAGGGGTGCAGCTAGGAAAGTACAAACACGGATTGCCGGGTTGCGTCGCAGACTGATCACTTCCAAGATACGGAACGAAGGCCAATTTGGTGTCCACGAAGACCTGCTATGCCAACACTCGAAATACTTCGAGGATCGCCTACAAAAGAACCGTAAAACGACCGATGGCGTTTGCTCAATCTGTTACGGGCCGCTGCTGGACCCAAAGAGCCATGAGGCAGCAACGACTGTTTTCTGCAAATCTGGATTTGGGCAGAACTTCCACAAAAACTGCATGGCGACATGGATGACGAAGTCAAGAAGCAAGCCGGTTACGTGCCCTATGTGTCGAACGCCTTGGAACGTCAACGTGGAAGAGGTTTCAAATCAAGACGCCGTACAGACGTACGTGGATTGGCTATATACCGGAAAAGCTTTTCAAGACGATATTGATCGAGCGAACGAAGGGTTTTTCATGACGTTGCTTAAAGCATGGAAGGTCTCCGACGCTGTAGGCGACGACGACTTTCGAAAAGACATCATCGCCAAATACTTCAAGTCGATGTCTCAGCACGGGGATAGGGTGCTTCCTCTTGCATGTGTCAAGTACGCTTACGAGGACGTACATATACCTGGCATGCGCATGTTCATAGTAGAGGCATCGATTGAGTCCTGGGACGTAGTGGGTGTTGCTAGCGGTGTCGACGAATATCCTCAAGGGTTTACGAAAGATTTGTGTGTCCATGCGATGGCAAAAGCTTGGGAGTGGAGAGGCACCAAGAGAGACGACGTCCTCAGAGAGTATACTGGTGGGGACTATTTTCTCGAAGATACACGCGATAAAGGGTCGAACTAGTCTTTGGGGCGAAGATAAGCTTCCCAAGCCGTAAAGTGGGACACATAGCAAGTCACGTCAGAATTCGCAAGACGACTGACAACGGTGTGAATCATACACTAAAAATCAACATACATATGCTCAAAAGCTGGAGTTCAGCTGTGGGTTTTAGAATGTCACATAAGCAGATGTAAAGGCGGGCCGCGGTACTGTCATTCCCTCGAATGAGAGCGAAGTCGCAAGCATAAGAATGCTCACGGTGCTATCGCTGGCGGTTCTCTCACCCTGTCGTTCTCTCCACCGCCTCTAGATCACAAGCGCACGGTCTGACTCTCATCTGCCAGCATCTTGTATACCACTCCCACGGCCATATTTTCTGCTTCCTTTAATCCACAACATCCAAGACCACCATCTATAAGCACGACAATCCCCAAATCCAGATGAACAACGAAGAAGCTGGGACCAGTAGGGTATGTCACTCAGTCCTCTATACAAGCAATTTTAACACGCTAACATAGTGAAGCGTGGGCAATAAGATCATTTGGTTCAAGATACCCAATGTAGATCGTCGCTTCACTGTGCATGAAGGTAGCAACCGCCACATCAGTCGCAGATGAAGACCACCCTGACACCACATTCAATCTCCAGATCTCACATGCAGAACCTCTCGGTTCTTCAAAGACCGCCTTCAGAAACACCGAAAGCCCATCCTCAGCATCGACGAGTGTTGTGTCTGCGCCGAGGCACTGAACGCTATGGCGAAAGGCATCTCCTTCTGCGCCAAGTACGGAAAAAACGTCCATGAGGTCTGTATCGAAGCCTGGAAGCGCTTATCTGCCACAGGTCTCGATAGGGAGTCAGCACCGTCGTGTCCAATTTGCCGTGCTGGCTGGAAGAACGACCTATTACTCAAGCATCTGGATATGGAGGCTGAACTGAATGCAGAGGCTGTACAGGTCTACCTCGACTGGCTCTACACTTCCACCTTGAACACCTCCTCCATGATCCCTCGCAAGCCCGGCAACTCCAGCCTGGTTACATTCAAACTTTGGGCTGTTGCGAATGCCGTTAATGATCTGGTCTTCAAAGCTAGAGTTGTCGCCATTTACTTCAAAGAAATTCGAACAGCCTCCGGTAGAGACAGTATAAAGTGGGATTTTGTAGAGCGTAAATGTGACGATGACATCCGAGACTTCATTATTGACAGAGTACTCACCATCATCGAGCCTGGCTGGTTCAAGAACCGCAGCAAGCTCTGGCCGGATGTCTTTGTCAGTGAGCTAGCGTATGGTGCTATGGTTCGATGGGGAGACAGCAAGGAGGAGGACACTAGGATGTTTAAGGAGATCTGGATGGAAAAGCTGGGTGTGGAAGAGGATATTCTGGGCGATGAGGAGTTTTCCGTACCCTTGAGCGGTAGTAAGGGTTAGGCTTTCGTGGTTCTCACTATCAGCCCTCGAGTGCTTCAGCCATCAAGCTGCTGTTCCGGACCGCGCTATCTCTGGGAGTAAAAGACGTTCATCAAGTCGGAGGTTCCTAGGTCAGAAGCTTGAAGTAAAGAGACGTACAGATCGCATGGAGCATGAGTGAAAGCAGAACGCTCGCATCTCGTTAATCTCCAATGAATCAAATGACGATGAACTGGTCGTTGCTCGGTCTGGAGCACGAGCGTTGCATATCCCGGTAAGAACACAGGGATGGGTCACGTTCGAAACTACCATCTTACCTTTTTACTTTATGTAGTTTCTCTTTGTCAATAGTCTCTACACATTCTGCTAAATCCACACATCGTTACCAGCATCTAGCTACCCCAATTATCAAGCAACAAGATTCAATTGTGGTGACTTCTACCCTTCAACCATGGGGTTTAGACAATTGTACGAACTAGTGTGTCAGGCTTTTGGCCGATTAACATCCTGCGAATGACAAGAACACCTTATGTTTGCGGTTTGCCTCATTTGTGAGTTTTTGATATTGCTGGAAAACTGCGGCGCCCCTAAAGGATTAAATACCACTCACTTGTCGGGAACTTGATTCTTGCCCACTCGATATTTGCAACTCAACAATTACTCTTACATTCGCTAAAGATTGACTCCACGCAAATCCAGCAATGGAACACCGACAGCCAAAAGAGACGGCTGACGCAGAGAGGCGTATTAGCGTCCGGAAGAAGCGGGCTGTCCAGTAGGTTCCTTTTACATTAACAAGGTGGCAATGGCTAAACTTTCCCTAGATATGGTCGTAAGACTATACGAATTCAGGTTGCGGATCGTCAAGAATTTACAATCTCTGAAGACCTTTTGTGCAGCACATCTGGGTTTTTCCAAAGGAGGCTTCAGCCAAAACGCAAACCTTTCGATGAGGATACCGAGTGCTCCATTTGCAAGGAGAAGCTCGAACCCGGTGTAAATGACCTGGTTTATTGCACTGCGCATTGTGGTAGCAACTTCCATTACAACTGCATTGAGCGGTGGAGGACAGAAAAGCGTGAAGCTCGTCAAAAGATCAAGTGCCCTTTTTGTCGTCACGACTGGCCCGAAAACAGCAACGAGATCGCAGTCCATGAGAATCACGACATCAGACCTGATCCCTTTTCGATATTCATCGAGTGGCTGTACCATAGCCATATTGCTGTCGAATTCCACCTTGACGGCGATGAGTTGGATGAAACACCTGAACCTCAGATAAAAGAGTTCATCGATGCATATGTACTGGGCATCAAGCTCAAAAGCAGCATGTTTTGCCGAGATGTCCTAGAGGCGTTGCTAGAGACTAGTGAGGAAACCTCTAGGTATCCTGGCCCAGATGCCATCCACGCCGCGTACAACAATACGACTAGAGGATCAGTTCTAAGGCTTGCGTTGATACAGCTATATGCTAATGCGGCGGAAGCTCATTGGTTCAAGGAAGAAGAAGACAATGATTATCCTAGGGAATTTCTCCAAGACCTGACAGCAGTTCTGTTGGAGAAGGACCCCGACGACAGAAAGTGGGGTCTTGCTAAGATGAAAGCAGAATTTATCACGGAGGAGGCCATTGCCCATGAAGGATTCGACAACGACGACGAACCGGAAGAGGTTTACAATCCATCAGAGCAAGAACACGAGAACAGAGGCGAAGAAATGGGCGCCCAAAATAACCCTATCGTTGTAGACTCGTGACGAATGGAATTCTAGGTAAGCTTCTTGGTATCTGCTGCCCAATACTGCATGGTACGACAGTGCTATGGAGACTTCACGCTTGGAATCAGACCGACGCGTATCTTCCTCATTATATCATCGCTGCATCCATCCGATTGCTGATAGCAACTGAATCTCCGAGCTTGTCAAGAGAAATGTCGTATTGTCCAAAAACTTACGCGACAAGATATGTTCAGTAGCCTCTGTAGCTGGAATCTCCTTCAATGCAAATTCGTCAGTCTTAAACTTGTTACCTCTAGAACGGAAGTCATTGGTCTCTCCCACACAGAGGTCTTCCCAGTTTGGGAGGAAGTAGTCCCGGTACGTGGCATCTGTGATGCTACAAGCGCCATTTGAACTGATCTTGGAACGAATAAAATTGTCAAACTAAAGTACCTCTGGCAACTTGACTTTTGAATACTCTCCAATCCGTGCTCACTTTGTGGGTGATATGGGGCTTTACAGACTCCGCTACCTCTTCTCATCGTGACAAGAGAGCCATCAGTACTGTCGCACTTGGGAATGTACGCCACGTGGAAGTTCTTTGTAGCAGCGAGGAACGTGTCGATAACCAGAGTAGAGGTTTGGTGAAGCACTGTGACGATGACGTCTTGTATCATGATATTTTTGTGTATTTTTTTAATGGTCAACTCGATGATGTAAGCATGATTGCGCGAGGCGATCGAAGGAAGCGCAGCGACACTGTCGACGAATTGCTTTGGGAGAGCTTTGCTCATCGCACTTGGGTTGCATGTGAAAAGTCTGTTACGAGAACTGCCGTAGTAAAATATAATAAGCCCTATACATTTGTTACAACGCAAATGGTGTCTACACAAAGCTTGCTGTAGCACGTGAGTACGTGAACTCTTGGTAGCTTTCTTGCCATCAGCGCGCAAGCTGCGCTACAATTCAACTGTCACCCATCATTCTGCGCAGCATCAAAACCTCGTGCTTTGTCACAAACACACTGTTCAGAGCTGCTGAGGCATCGCTAGGCTCCTGCGATCCCAAATTGTCTGGCACGTCGACCAGATCTCGAATCTTAGCACCCTCCCAATCGCCCTTGTCATCGGTCCAGAAGACACGCTTGATCCCAACAGATGCCATATAGGATATGCATCGATGACATGGCCGTGACGCTACGGCCGTCGGCCGCTTCTCTTTCGGTAGTAGGGTGGGAGGATGCTTGGTGCGTGTTGGCCTCTTCGGCTCTGGGTTGTTAAGCTCATCATGTAGTGAGCCCGTGAAAGGACGAGGTGATGCTACGATCTTTGTCTCTCCACCCGGCTGTTCGCAACAAACATCCGGAGCAGGTCGCCAGCATAACTTTACCACGTAGAGATCCGCTCCGTTTAGACGAGGGCTCTTGGTTCTGTCTTCGACTCTGCGAGAATTCTGACCTGTCTGTTCCTTCGGAATAAGCATCGGCTGACATCTGGTCGGACCGGGACTCTGACGTTTGCACTAGAATAGTCAACACGTGTAAGACTGGAGTCAAGATGACTTACTTTTCCAATGTCTTGATGAACTTTGGGCGATGCTCTCTGAGAGGAAGGCTTGGGGACAGCATGTAGTGGTGTGGAGCGAGTATGATAGGGAGCTACAATAGTCTGCCTGGCCGACAACTTACGCACATGCTTTCGACCAATTCGTTTGTCTTGTCCATTGTTGGGCTTGATGCCAATGTTGTGATGACGATTCTTCTCTTTCTTCAAATGCTGTTTCTCCGTACTGTGTGTTGCGGATCCGGCCACACTCTTGTTCTTCTCCTTGACGTGAAATTTGAGATTCAACTTCGTTCGATCCAGATGCAAAGGATTCGGATCGCCACTGTTGAACACCAGACTGGGCACGGCACGAGTCTGCGGTGGACTGGTCCAATGCGGCCTCGCAGATGGCTTGGACATAGGATTCAATGGCCTCCCGTCGTAGTCGTAGTTTTCGTTTAGAATCACCCGATAGTTTGAAGCACGGTTTTTGGGAAGACACCGCGGTAGAAGTCAGGGTGCTGAAATCCGAGAGAGCAGAGTGAATGGCCATCATCTCGCTGTGCATGGACAAGGGGGTATTGGCCAGCTTTCCTACACGTCTCATAGTCTCGAAGCGGGTGAACGTCTTACTCAACTGACCTTCTGGCTGAACTAGCTCTCGCTTAAGCTTGCGATTCTTCCCCAGATCAGTAACAGATGGGCCTTGCATGGGACGCACTGGAAGGCGTCCAGTCTTCAAGGCACCGCCGTCAAAGCCAGCGCGGTGATCGTTGTAACCCTTCCCAATCACTTTCCGCCACGGACGATAATAGCACCATGGCGATAGCGCAAAGGCGGCTTAGCAGCCTGCTCGAAGCAGAGACTGAGGTAATTATCAGTCTTCATTGTGGTGGATGATTCAGATGTGAGTGGGTATTGGAAGAGACGTTGTTGGATGTTAGTCTTCTGGGGAACTGCTCGGAGTTTGGCTATTTTCGTCATGGAGTAAGCAGCTGATGGTATTACTTCACGTGTCTGGAATACACGAAGAGACATCATGTGAGTCTTGAAGCGTGGAATTATGGGCGCGAGTTTAGCGTCTTGGCTCTTCGCACGGTTCACGCTCGCCTTTCTAAGGTGCGCGCTTCTTCACAACTCAGCCTCAAACACATGCATCCCTCTCGAATAGCGACAACATCGGCTCGTGTATATGCGCAATCTCAGAAATTCCGGTCAATCGTATATACAGTGAATCTTAACGAACAGCAGGCAGACGCCTACTCGGCCCAAACCACTGCGCTGAGACCGTCCTCCTTCTCGGGTGTGCCAGCAGCTCCGATTCTAAGATCCGCAACGCGCTCTCCCAACTTACCGGTCTTCGGGTCTCTTGGCACGATAGCTACATTAGAAGTGGTTTGATCGCCAATGGCAACGAAATCACCAGCTTTGTTGATGTCAAAAGTGCGTGGGTATGTGCCATAGGATGATGTGTTGGCTGTCCACGTGAGGGTTCCGTTGGAAGAGATGGCGTATTGAGTAAGTGAGTCATTGGGGTTGAACTTCTTGTCGTTTCGGTTTGTAGTGTAGACGAAGTTGCCCTTGACCTTGATCTCACCGACTTTGGTGCCGGCAGGGGCGGTAGTGTTGCCTTGGTATGGCGTCAGGGTTTGCTTCAAAGTCAGAGACAAGCAGTCTCCTGATGAGGGGTATGACACCGCCCATGCTGAAACGCTGTTGGAAAGCTCATTGGCGATAAAAAGAGTTGTGCCCTTTGCTACTTGACGGACGCGCGAGAAAGCTCCTGATGGTGTCCAGAAGGCACCGTGTCTTGGTCCTGTGCCAGGCGGCGGCATCGCAGAAGCACACTCTGTAAGCTTTCCAGACGTCTGGTCGATCTTGTGAATACGAATTCGGTCGGTTCCAAGATCGGGCACAATCAAGAAGTCGCCGGATGGGTCGACAAAAGCATGATGCGGATGAGGAGCTTCCTGGCGGTCAGGGTTCACGCTTTTACCGGTGTACTTGATTGTTTGGAGTGGCTGTCCGCCACTCAACGGTAGTTTGAAGGTTGTCAATTGGGAAGATTGGCTGTCGAATAATTAGCACTCATGGTGTTTACTAGAGAGTGCTGACTTACTAATGAGCATTCGCGATGAAGCTTCTCCCATCTGGACCGCCATATAGCGCCGTTGCAACCGCACCGAGAGGTGTAGAGCCCTTGCCCCCTGCAGTCAAACTGCCATTGTTACCAACGGAGAAGGAGACCAGATTTCCTCCCGTAGCCCCGTAGAAGACCTCGTCAGAAATATACAACACTTTCCCAGCGCTGTCGTACGTGATCCAACTGGACAAGTTGTTGCCTGTGGGGCTTGATTTGCTCAGACTCAAGGCGTTGTTATCGAATGACAGGTAGTTAATCGTGCCCAAGTAGTGCGTCGCCCACAGGTTCGCCGCACTTGCAACACTGCCGAAGAGTGGTAGAAGGAGAGGATGCGGGGGAAGCATAGTGAATTCGAATGACGAGTCAGGACGATTCAGTTGGTGCGCGTCAATTACAAGGAAGTAGCATCGTTTTGTATATTCGTCTTGTGTTCGTTGACATGTCCACTATTTCGCCCTAGTGTCACGCGCCCGCGATCTACATTGCGGAGGCTACCACGATGAAACACCTGACTATACCCTGTTGGACTAAACAACCGACCCCATCATGCATTTCGCCGAATGCGCAGGCTGACATTTCAGCCTCGGTGTGTATGTTCTTCCAAGCCGGTTAAAGATCACACACTGGACAATATATCGCAATATGGAGCCATGTTTCGAGCAGGGGTACCACGTTTCACCCGGTCACCTACCTCACCTTGATCAACATGGAGAAATTAAAGAAGCCTCGCATTTCGGTCTTTCATCTCGCACATACACATCTTACGATCTCTTGGTCTGTGATCTACCGGAATGCAACCGTCACGCCGTTGACAAGCGCCGGTACATGAGGGCGGCTACGTTGCGGCAGCACACGTGCCTTGAAATAAACGAGGAGGCATGTCTTGATCTTTCAGCCACCAATGATTGCCAAAAGCGAAAGAAAACTGAAGCCACCGTTGCTTACATTTGTCGTAGCTCATAGTTCTTCTTGCGATACAGGCAAGATCTGTTATTACAGGCATCGACTGCTATACGGTATCTCCACGATGTCAATGGAAGATCCAACAGATGCACAAGGTTTTTGCTGAGCAGGTCCATCCTTTCATCGCAGTGATATCTCCTAGTTTCATGTTTTCCCTTCTCTCCAGCAGTAGTGTATTAGGTCAATATGCTCTCTCGTCATCGCCAAAATCCACCTCTAGAATTCAAGCAATGGTTAAGTAGCGCGAGTATGTTGGCGGATGGGTTTTTCCTAGGCAGTCAAGCCATCTTTCTACTCCCAAGATGATGACACACTGCTAGACATGGCTCTTTGCGGCCACTACTCTCTGTTCATACACTACTGCGGCAAACACAACACTGGGCGAGTGTCTTGAGTCCCGACTCAACCAGAACTATACGACTACCACGAAAACTTGTACGCCAAGTCACTCATGCCTGAGTACTTATCCCCCCCCTCCCCTCGCCATGATAGCGCTGGCAGACTACTGCTTCAAAACCGCCCGTTCCATCCGCGGGTGCTCATGGTACTTGTTGATCGACATGCACGGTGGAGAAGGATCAGCCATCTCCTCTGTACCAGCTGACCCGACATCGTACTCGCATCGCAACGCCGTCTTCAAGACGCAGTTCAACGACCGCATCTTCCCGGTTAGCGCGACGTTCAAGCCGGAGATGATTGGTTTTTTGAACGGGTGGGTTGAGGCGGTTGAGGGAGCTAGTGAAGGGGAGGAGTTCGGCATGTATATCAACTATGCGGATACGAATCTCACAAAGACGGAGGCGCATTCGCGGTATTAGAGAGAGCATTATGAGAAGTTGGTGGGGGTCAAGGAAGGATATAATCCGGACAAGGTGTTTGAGGGACCGCAGTTGGTGAGCAGTTAGTTGCAAGTCAGTTGCCAGATATGTAATTTATGATTGGAAAGGAAGTGCATCTGCTTGCTCGAGAAGAAGTCTATAGGGCCTACAAATACACATTTACACATCTAGCTCTAGTGTCTACAAGAACTCGATGCCAACACCGAAGCTCAGGCCTTTCCTGCCTTCCTCCTTGGCCCTCATGACTAATGGGAGAGAGAAGTTGATTTCGAACCTCGCGACGGGGTGTGCGTAGACGAGTCCTAGACCGGCTGCACAACTGGGAAGCTCGGAGGTAAGACTGGAGAAGGACTTTTGGATGGCGCCGGTTACATCGCTTGAGCTGCCGAATGATCCGTCCTCCTTGTTGGAGTTTGGGTTCTTGAGGGCAAGGAGGCGGCCGCCATTGATGAAGGCTTGGAGACGGAGGGGTGTCTCCTTGCCGACGCGTGGGATGGGGAGGAGTAGCGAAGCACCACCAGCAGCGTAGATGTCACCTCCTAGTGCGTCAGCACCGTCACGCGGACCAAGACCAGCGATACGGAAACCGCGGACGTTGTTGGGACCGCCGAGCTGGAAGCGGTCGTTGATACGCGAGGCGCGGGGTTGGCTTCCTCCGCCCAGGGTCATGGGGTATAGCAGTCCACCTCGCAGGCCAGCGGTAAGAGTGATGCCGGTGTCGCCAAAGGGGAGAGCGACTTGCGACTCTGCCTCTGATTTCCAGAATGCTGTGTCGCCCTTCAATGGACCCCAACCGGCGAGTTCAGATACAGTCTTGATGAAGTAGCCGCTGTTAGGGAGAAGAGGGTAATCGCGCTTGTCGTTGACCCAGGTATGTGAAATGCTCGACTTGAGAGAGTCGCCAGCGTCTGCGCGGACAGAGGGTGATGCATTCTCGGCCAGACTCGTCACCTGTCGCCAGATGCCCGAGTAGCCAAACTCATGTGTGGCGCCGTTCTTCATCCTCCAGAGCAACTTTGAGTTCCCACCCTTGAGGACTTCTTCATGGCTGGCCCAGGTCTTCAGCGTCGAACTTGCGAAACCATTGACCTGGAACTTGAGATTGGGGTTGCTGAGGATGGGACTGTCGAAGGCGAGCGAGTAGGCCGATCGTGTTCGCGTACCGAGCGATCCGTGTGCGTTCAGCGTCTCTGCTCCACCAAACAAATTCCGCAGTTCGGCGTGGACGTAGGCATCGGCTTCAGAGGCTCCAGCTTCGGTTCCAGTCTTGATGGTGTAGTTGCCGCGCTCGACGGCCGAGATATAGACGTCGACATCGGTAGGAGAGGACGAGGCGATGGTCTGGTTCGGGCGGTCGAGATAGACTGATATTGGCGACTTGAAGATTCCTAGTGCGCATTAGACACATGCAAGCCCCTCAGTCGCGTGTTGAGGTACCAAAACGGTTGAGCTTGTCGGTGGCTTCACCCACCTCCTTTATCGCATCCTCGAGCGTATACGGCTCGTCGCGGTTTGCGCTCAGGAGGGGGTCGACTACTCGCTCGAGAAAGCCTCTTCGTGTGCGGTTGGCGTGGAGGATGCGGACCGACGATATCGTCACGGGCAAGGAAGAATTGTCTTCAATCTAGCACAGCCTCAGCAACAGCCCCAATCGGGCATGCGGGATGCATACCAGCTCTCCGAGTCTCTCCTGCGCCCTCTGCTGCTGAGCGTACAGCCGCGCGTTGAGCTCATCCTGCTGGCGCTTCTGCTCGTGCGCGTCCGTCTTGTTCTTGAGCCTTTCGAAGACCTGTTATTAGGCCAATTAGCGGTGCACCACGGCCGGGATACAGCAAGACTGCTTACATCGTCTTCGTGCGGCGACGCCATTGGGCTGTTGGTGTCTTCGTGCGTGATGCTTGGCGTGGCTCGGAAACCTTGAACTCTGAATCGTCGCGGGCGGCGGATGCACGTGCCTTGGTCTCCCGCTGTTGTTCGGACTTGGGTCAATGCAGCACAAACTCCCTTTCACCCAAACCCTACTTCGCCTGTCGCACCTGCCCTTCTGGCTGTTTTGCTTTGTCCAGATAGCGGGGTAGATACAGCCACTCCCTCGACGCCTCTTCCTGCACTCTTACCTGGCCGCCAACTCACAGCGCATCCGATAGTCGACGTCGACCATCTCCGCCCGAGAACACGTCTACCACCACCACCCACCCCTTCTCACCGCACATCCTCAACCACACACACCATGGCGACACCGGCAGCCACCAAGCGCCTCACACGGGAGTACGCTTCCATCTCCAAGTCGCCGCCACCGTACATCACTGCACACCCGTCGGACAGGAACATCCTGGAATGGCACTACATCATCACCGGCCCGCCAGACACGCCCTACCACGGCGGCCAGTACTGGGGCACCCTCAACTTCCCGCCCGACTATCCCTTTGCGCCGCCCGCCATTCGCATGCACACTCCGTCCGGCCGCTTCCAGCCCAGCAGTCGACTGTGTCTGAGCATATCCGACTTCCACCCCAAGAGCTTCAACCCCGCCTGGGAGGTCAGCACCATTCTGACGGGCCTGCTGAGTTTCATGACCAGCGACGAAATCACAACTGGCAGTGTCCGGGCCTCGGAAGCAGAGCGGAAACTCTTTGCCCAGCGCACACGATGGTGGAACAGCACAGGCGGCGGCACCAAAGCTACTGGCTCGGATAACGCCGGTGGGCGCCAGAACGGCAACATCAGGGCTGGCGATGGCGGCGCAAAGTTCAGGCACGAGTGGCCGGACGTGGACGAGGAGAACCTCAAGTGGATGAAGGAGAACCGTATCGACTCCCTCACTGGTCTACCACGGCCCATACCTACCCCCTCACAGCAGTCTGCCTGCTCGCCAGACGTCTCTGGTCTGCGACGACGCCCCGGCACGAGCGCGACAGTCGTTCAGGATGCGGCACAAATAGCACGAGACGCACAACGGGGATGTTTGAGCCGCAACAAATGGAGAGTCGTGTTTGGCGCTGTCATGTTGTACATTTTAGTTGCGAGGGTACTAGGCGACGGCGCAATCGCAACTTCCGCTTAGACGGCGGGCTCATCACAAGATAGAGCATAGGCATAAGGATCCTACGATGGTGTGCGTCAGCAGGAGACACAAGTCACGATTCATTCAAATAGGCATTTACTATGGCGTTGGTGGGCACTCGGCATACCCAACTTTGAGTCGAGCACTCTGTATGATTTTCAGTAATAACAGATTAAGACAATACGTGCAAAAACTCGCCTCTCCCATCTGGTTCGTTGTGTATATTCGTTCGAGCCTCTTACAGCGCTGCCACCAGCTATCAAAGTCCCGCTTCCATTTGCTCCGGGCTAGAAACGAGTTTCCAGCTACTGATGCTTGTTACCTCTCATGCTAGTCTAGCTACCCTACCCGTCAAAATACGCGTACCCGATCACCGTAGTCAAGCTTCAAAGCTTCGCCACAAGTGAGTGAACCCGCGGTAAAACTAGGCCAAGTACGGCACCCAGCGATGACGTAGTGGAGATCCCAAATCCAACAGATCCCCCACATTTCTCCTCCAGCCACCACGTGTCAAAACTCCAACATCCTTCCCTTCGCAGCTCAACACTAGAGCCAGCATGCCGTTTGCTGAGGCTTACGGCAGGCCGCCCATCGTGGCTCGAATAACAGCTCTTCTTGCACACAAACAGGCCATCGTAGTTAGGGTACACTATCGAGCTTTGTGTTTCACGATACCCCAGTCCTGTTGGTCAACAAGCTGATCATTCACTGCTATGCAGGGGTGAACATGGACGATCGGCAGGGCGGGCGTGGCCACGGCAAGCTACGGGCACGGATTGGGTGGCTGAAAGGGCGTTTTGGAAGTAAGTGGCTGGTTACCATTACGCGTGCTGCCTTGACCGCATGGCCCTATGATGGCTTTTCTCTGTGGGACCTGCATCAATATTCGTGCAAGGCGGAGCTTTTCGGTCCCAGTATCGCGGGTATGCAGGGCTTTGTTGCGAGTATATATCGAGTCGCGCCATCTCATCTTTGTTTCGAAACGTACCGTTTTCTTGACATTATTGTCCTCTGTTGTATAGCGTTGTCATCGCTTGCTTGCGTTCTATCTTACCAAACTTCTGTCCTACTTAAATCACCGAGTGTACGTCCAAAGCGGATCATGCGTGTCTCATCTATTGTCTCTTTCGCGATTGCAGGCGCGTCCATCTGCAGCGCACTACCCACAAATCTCACAAACTTCCTACTCGTCACAACATCGCAAATAGATGCAAGTGCAAATACTTCTGAACTCAAAGCCGTGTCCGCTACCTCACTATTTGTAAGTCCCTTTACCCTAACCCCCATAATATATCGCTGTCTCTAATAATCAACCCAGGATCCATTCCATCAACCCGCCCTCCTCCTCCGCCTGACAGGCCCCGGTTATGGTTCCCTGCCCAACTTCACACTAGCAGACGGAACGCTCTCCACAATCGCCCTGGCACCCTTCAGCACCACCGAGTACGAACAGTTCAACAGCACTGTCGTGACGAGTGGATCGGAGCTGCAGTTCCTCGCTTCGGTACAGCCAGCGGGTAATATTGCATTGGACGACGGGTATCTCTTGACTGTGGATGGCCAAAGGGAAGGGTGGACGCTTTGTGACGGTCCATTGAGTCAGGAGGTGCTGAGCTGGAGGGGGAATGCGAGTGATTGCACAAAGACGTATGTGCATGCTGTGTTGAAGGCACCGTATTAGACTTGGATGCGTCTTGGACGACGAGAAGCCATGGTAGTCCAGATAATGGAGAAGATTATCCCAATCATAAGCCGACAATATAATTTTCATCCTGTACCGTTGAGGAATTTGCGCCACCACACTGTTTCGGCGTCGAGGAACCATGGACTTGCAGCTGCTATGAATTCTTCCGGTGATGGCGCTGTTCCTGGACCCAAGTGCGCTAGAGCCATGACAAAGACGTCGCAAGTTGTCAGGCTTGTGCGAGCGAAGACGCAGTTGGTGATATGATGCGGCATAATGGCTTCAAACTTTCGATAGAAATAGTGCGACGAGCTCGCAAAATATGTTGCTATGTTGGTATCGACGACGAAGAGGAGGCGGAGAGATCCGTAGCGATGCTGAAAATCCAAGACAAGATACTTCGTGGTACACTAAACGGTACGTTGTTGGTAGATCATGGCATTCGCGCGATATGCTGACTGATGCCTGCAGCAGAACGTTTGCCTTCTCTTGCGTCAATCTTCGCAGACAAATGTGCGGTGTACTTCACCGCCCGGGCAAGTTTCCACTCCAAGATCTTAGCAACGGCGATGCCAGCTGGAAACCCCACGTCTATTTCCTATTATAGAAGTGCGTGATGCAAGTTCGTTGTTTGCCTCCCCGGGCCACCAACAGACTGGTATCTCGGACGCGGGATGGCTGAGGTGTGCCGTTGTAGATGGCCAGTGATACAAAACGTCGTGGCGATTGGTGAGACTAGCACGAACTGCAGTCCGCTGTGCGCGTGCTGACGGGTTTGCGCGGCCTGTCACAGTAAACCCACAGAGGCGACGGAAGAGCTGACGTGACGCAGTCGTTTTACTGGTATGATATTGATGGAGCGGCGTGATACTCACAGAGAGTAGGCTGTAGTCGTAAAGATGATGCGCGGTACATACCGGCCTGTGTATGTGAATATATATCATCTCATCATGTACATAGCAAGGGCAGCTGCATGCGTCAGCAGGCCCGCCCACGCGATCCTATGCATGAGTCTCACTCCGACATCTCCACCAGGCCGGTGCTCAAGGCCTAACTGGGAAGGCAGCGATAGGTTTTGGGTACGGTACGACCCGAGGTCTTCGCATTCCAAGATCATGTTGGTCTGTGAGGAAGCTATAAGTATTCAATACTGTGATGCGCATTTCGATTGGGAGGTGGTGGGTAGTAGTGCAGTGCTACTGGTTCGCTTGCTGTAGACGCGCAGCGAATGAGAAGCGAAAGGCTGTACTTGAACAGCTGAGAGGTGATCGATTTACTTTTTCCGAAATGAGTGTGGAGACGATAAAAGGCGAGTATGCAGACTTAAGGGATGTACTCGGGGCAAAAGCTTGAGCTTGTAAATCGACGCGGAAGCAAAAGAAGCCGAAGAAAACGCGAGTTCGAAGATTCAATCAGAAGGTCGAGAATCGGCCAAGAGAGCTGACAGACATTCTATATCTGTTCGAGAGATTGAACGGCTGATGCGAGCATGCAAAACTGCGATGACCGCAGGGTGAAGGTTCCTGGATCGGCCCATGCTGCATGTCCTGCACGTCTAGCGTCTTTCCAACTAATGTAGTTGAAAAGATAGCAGCTTGGTCATGCTGTAGTTGGTACATGTCCGCCAGATGATGAATTGAACAACTGCCCAGCTGTGGTTTGAAGGCTCATTCAGCCCAAGAACAGTTTAATGATCTGAGCCTATGCCGAATCGAGCGAGGGTTTGCGAGATATCTCGTCAGATGTCGGGCGACGCATCACCAGCCTGTGCTGTTCTGTTTGCATGATATAACAAGGCCCAGCCCTCGGGTTCCTAGAATGAAGCTGTGCTTCCTGTCAGTGAATGGTGGCCGCGCACTGCGCTATCCGCTCGGTTTTGATCTCCTTTCTGCGTCTTCTGCTAAGACAATCGAACCCCCAGTCTGTCTTCTCCTCCTCTCTCTTTCAACCCTGACCTGAGCCTCTCAGACGCTGATATGTACATTTGCAACCCATAACGACCGGTGAAGCTGATCTTATCATCGTATCGCACCAACGTGCTAAAGTGTAGCGCAGGTTGAGCAGTTGGTAGCAAACCTCTACGACACATCATAGACGCTATCGAACCGTTGAACCCCAGCTACACACCATCATCTATATGCACGATCAGCCCAGTCACGTCCCGGTGTATGTCCATCTCTTGCTCGCCTTGTAATGTCTTGCAACACGGGCTAGGGAGTGAAGGGCTTGTTGAGACCAAACCGTACACAACGCGGCCTCAGCTGGCTGGAAACACAGTCTGCCAGATGCAGTACAAGATAGTCTCATCTTGACAACGCCTGGGGGTATACAAGAGCTGCTAAGATCTCACCAGCGCAAACTCCTGCCCAAAGCAGCATGTTCGTGCTGCAATGGCGTGTCGTACGTCTTGCAAGGGCTGAAAGCTGAGATGGAAATGAGGAGTTAGTTACCGAGTCTTAGCACTACAGGAATTGAGAATGGGTCGTCGGGCAGAGCTTCTGGTATCACAGGTTAGAAGTCGTTCGTGATTATCCGCGTGATGGTCGTGAAAATCCCCAGGGAAGCCCAGAGACACAGGAAAACGTCCACCGATCCTTACCGAGCCCCACATCCTGAAAGACAAGCTCTTATTGAAGTTGATGTCGGCTCCGCCCTCAATCTGGCACACGGAACCGACATGCCGCGCACACCTGTCAGCGACAAGACCTCCGCATTCGCGCTCGGTCTGCGGAAGACTTTGTCGGCTGCATCACTGGAAGCAGTACTCAACACGCTCCGTTCGTGTGGACACTCGCTACGGAAATACGCCTCAGCCACCTACATGCTTTGGTCAATTGTTAGCCGTCGTTGGCTGTTTTAGTGCGGGACAAAGCCAGCCGAGGGGCTGGGGTTGCAACGGTTGGTGCTGCCGCTGCATGCTTGGCGCTTCCCGTCTCCTTCGTCGATCACGACCTCCTGTCCTCTCACATCATGCCCTCTCGAAGATCCCAACACCCCGAATGCAGTTTACATTCAATTTCGTCGGGTTTCAGAAAAGGAACATCAGTCAATCTCCTTATGTACCTTAGATACTGGACAATGGCTCCACTGTCATATTTCTGGGATGCCACTCTCACCTGGGTCGTGAGATGATCATGCAATGCCGCGCCTCCGCCCAGACCTGGAGCCCAGCGCAGGATTCGCGCTTCGGCCTATCTTTACGTCTTGATGCTCATGGCAATCGCAGAAACTGCTTGCGGCGCGTGCAAATTCGAGATTGTGGACGCACCCTAACCGACGACTTGGTCCTGGGGTGGTTCGATGCCAGAGCTCATGGTCTGCGAAATTTTCCATGTCCTACTATGGTAAGAGACAATTGAGTTGGCCGTACCGAATCTCGCGTCCTGGTTTCTGCATCCGCGGCATGGTACAACTAGCAGAGCGGATTATGTTTCACAGCATGACTGTCCTTCACTCCTTGGACGCCTCTCCAGTGCGACACTACGAGACCGGAGTACTAGGTTCCAACGTGCTGGAAACCAAAACCGTCTCGATTCTATTCTTATTGGACGCCGTTGTGCACACCACCTTGGGGGCCAAGCACTTACCCCAGGATATGTTCCAGGTTTTCTGTAGGATCTGCATGCGCCCTGGAACACGCTCGTTTGCGGGGTCATAATGCTCTCACCTGCAAGCAACCCGGTCTGTCATCGCTAAGGCTACCAGCTAACGGCAGAGAGCGCAATAGCGAGTGATCAGACTCCAGCCAACCGTACAGACTACACTCAAACGGAATCACGCGCCCGTTTGCGCTCTTGGAATTATAAAACCAACACCCTGTCTCCTCTTGATTCTCCTCTCTTCTATCTCGGCCTATAACCTTGTCAATCCACACTGGTCACAGCCACTTGGCAAGATGAAAGTAGGCTCTCGAAGTTCCAATTGCTCCTGAGTACGTTCGCTGATAATGGCTCTACAGTTTCCACAAATCTACAATGTCTACGCCATTTGCGGCTTTGCCGCTCTCGGTGGTATTCTCTTCGGTTTCGATATCTCGTCGATGTCGGGCGCGTTGGGTACCCCCGCTTACAAGAACTACTTTGGCAATCCCAGCGGTACTCGTCAAGGTGGAATCACCGCGTCGATGCCTGCGGGTTCTCTTGTCGGTGCTCTCTCCTCGTCTTTCCTTGCCGATCGCCTGTCGCGTAGAACCGCTGTTCAAATCGCCGCGCTCATCTGGATCATTGGCGCTATCCTACAGGCCGCTGCCAACGGCGTCGCTCTCCTCTGTGTCGGCCGTGCTGTTGGTGGTTACGCCATTGGTATCTGCTCTGCCATTGTTCCTGTCTACCAGGCCGAAATCGCACCTAAGGAGATTCGAGGTCGTGTGGTCTCGTTACAACAATGGGTAGGTGATTTCTCAAGTCGATTATGCAACATGAACTGACTTAAGCTAGGCCATTACTTGGGGTATCTTGATTCAATACTTCATCCAGTACGGCTGCTCTTTCGTCGATGGAGGAGTCGGCAACCCGACCCAGAGCACTTCGGCTTTTAGAATCCCATGGGGTATCCAAGCCGTTCCAGGTGCTGTCCTCTTCATCGGCTTCTTCTTCTTCCCTCGCTCTCCTCGATGGCTTGCCTCCAAGGACCGCTGGGAGGAGGCCCTTCAAGTCCTCGCCAACCTCCACGGAGGGGGCAATGTCAACCACCCCAAGGTCCTCGCAGAATACAAGGAAATTGAAGAAGCCCTTGCCTTTGAGCGTGAGGTCGCCGAGACTAGTTTTGCTGCCCTGGTCAAACCCCGCATTGTCAAGCGTGTCATTCTCGGCATGTCCATTCAGATGTGGTCTCAGCTTTGTGGTATGAACATTATGATGTAAGTCATCCTTGTGCGAGCTGTATATGCGATATGTACTGACTCATCCCGAAGGTACTACATCGTCTTCATCATGCGTGGAGCTGGTATCGCCGATGAGCTTCTCACCGCTTCGATCCAGTACATCATCAACGTCGCCATGACTCTACCAGCTATTCTCTACCTTGATAAGTTCGGTCGTCGCCCAGCTCTCCTGTGCGGATCTTTCATGATGGCTGTCTGGCTCTACACCACTGGTGCTCTGCAGGCTTCTTACGGCAACCCTAACCCAGACAGTACTGACCGTGATATTTCATGGGTTGTTCCCCGCGAGCACAGCGCCGTCTCCAAGGGCATCGTAGCTTGCTCATACCTCTTCGTCGCCACTTTCGCGACCACCTGGGGTCCTACTTCATGGACTTACCCGTCTGAGATCTTTCCCGCCAAGGTCCGTGCGAAGGCCGTGTCTCTAGCTACTGCGGCCAACTGGACTTGGAACTGCATTCTCGCTTTCGCCGTTCCTCCACTTCTGTGGTCAATCAACTGGAAGATGTACATGATATTTGGTACTTTCAACGCTGTTGCCTTTGTCCACATGTTTCTGACCGCCCCGGAAACCAAGGGCAAGACTCTCGAGGAGATGGACGACGTCTTCGACTCTGGTCTCCCTGCCTGGAAGGCTGGCAAGGTTGAGTCTCGTCTTGACCGTGTTACTCGCGATATCGAGGCGGGTAACATCAAGGTCGCCCGTCACGGTATTGAGGATGTGAACGTCGAACCTAAGGCCTAGGCAGATGTTCCTGAATATGGGTCCTTTTTGAAGACGACCGGTGTGTTTCGCTGCTCTTCTCTAGATCCCAGGAACTAAACGGGCATTTATCAGCATACATGGGGGATTGCTCACAGCAGAACTACGGTCATGGTTGACGACGTGGTTCATGAATACCCTTTAGTGATTTCACGACTTTTTATAAGGACAGCAACTAGCACAGTCCAATAATACATTCACTGGTTTACTCATATGCGCAGACGTGTTTATATTTTCCCAGGTCTTTTCGTTGGTCGTCTCGCTGCACAACCATTCTATCGTTTCTGGTCGTGATATGGTACAAGACGGCAGTGGCTTCCGGGTGTTGGTGTTTGGGCACTGGCGTCATTATCTTGGCGTTGTTGATAAGACTGAAAAAGGTAAGAACTTTCACCGCCGCTCATTTGCAACTCTGGGAATCACCGCTCACCGATTCAAACTCTTTCTCGGAGAGCTGCTGTTGTCTCGACATTAGTACGGTGCTTTTGCTAGCCTGCTGCACTCCAAGACACCATCCACAAGCACACAAATTTCCAGCGCAGCTTTTCTACGAACAGCGTGAGCAATCCCGTTTCCAATGCCAGCGAGATACATACTGACAGTAATGCTAGTACCCTCCAAAGTGACGAGATGGCGCAGAGCGAGCATTGGGCAACTCTGCTGCCACTGCAAGACGCCTCCATCAAATTAACTACAACGACTAATCAATAACACTTAGCCTCGAGGGACCTGGAATGGAAGTCATGGTCGTTTTCGGAGAGATCACAGCAACGTTGAGTATTCCCAAAGCCCTTCCAAGCTACAATCCCGAATTCTTCTGAGCAGCCTGTAACGGTCCATTCAAGGAGGGAATCGAAAATAAGATCACCCTACCGGATTATCATCCAGACGCATTCCGCGGCTTCGTACATTGGATGTACTTTGGTGCCCTTCCAGCTGCGGAAATATATGTCGATGAAGTATGGATCAACTTCCATTATTGGGTACTTGGTGATCGACTCCTCGCTCCAGAATACAAGAATGCTGCTATGTACGACCTCTACAGAACTCACTCCTCTGATGAGGACGGATCACATGTCTTGTTGCACGAAATTGAGTATAGCTGGAAACATACTACTGATGAGTCTGCACTTCGTCGCTTCACACTGGACTTGGTTTTGTCAGCCTGGATAAAGTATCTCGAGCGCTTTGAGATGTTGGCATGGGTAGAGTTGTTTGGGAAGGTACTAAGCTTTGGAAACGACCTACTGTACTGTGTGGGCTCAGAACAGGTACAGCCTCCGGTTGAAGACTACATTGAGGAGACCGAGGAGACTACCTACGATTAGACCGATGAGCTAACGCTGTGAGAAGCTACACTGTACTTGAAAGAGTCTTGCATATCTTATCAAAGCTATCAGAGCTAATCAGAACATAAGCCTATGAAGTGTGTACTCACATTTCTGCTTGTTCGTCTTTCGGTCCTCTTTGACATTGAGAATGCATGTCCAAGTAAAGGTATTTCTCACTTGCTACCATCACGTACTAGCGCTGTCCCAGTCGGGTAGCTTATCTATAACCTACTTTCTATATAAGATATGTTTCGCAAATACGACTCTTGTTATCTCTCATCAACCCAGTAACCTGCAAGCTCCAACATGGGCAACATTCCACAACAGCCACCTGCTCCACGGCCGACACACGGCACGATTCCACCATCAGGAACGTTTCACTCCGACATGTTTCTCGACATGTAAGTGGCTAAGCCTACAGTCTGAAGCGGCTTGTCTAATGCTATGGCCAGGGATTCAGGGCAAGACTGTCACCGTAGTTGTCGGCCAGCACTCTTTGTACTGCGCCTACACCCTCCCCGTGGCTCTGCTTTGCGTCCACTTCCTCTATTTCCGCAACCAAATCGCGTGTTACAATACGACTAGCAAGAAGCGAAAACTGTCTCCTTCGAACAATGACGAGGAGGTCGAACAAACGGACGTGAAAGAGGCGAGGGAGAAGAATGAGAAGCCTACTAAGAGAAAGAGCGCAAACAATGATATGATTAACGAAGTGAGAGTTATCAGGCTAACAGATGTTGATCCCCCCATTTTCGGTCTCTTCCTGAAGTTCATCTACAGGGACTCATACCCATCAAATGTCGACGCAAGGGGATCAATGGCCCAGTATCATCATCGCTCATTGACAGCTGTTCCGAGAACTACTACTCCAACTCCAACTACAGCAGCCCGTCCGCCATTTCCCAACGGCAATGGACCTGGTCAGACCACATCTCCGTCGAGTCATATGCCCACCCTCATGCCACCGCCTCCACCCCTACAAGGAATGAATTACATCGATTCTATCCCACCCTCAATACACGCTTGGCTTCTAGCCCAACGTCAAGGCGCTCTCGCTTTCATGATTCACGCTATAACAAACATCCACGCCGGTATTGGGGTCTACTTCGCTCTGATACCTTCACTTATGGACTACGTGTGGAGAGCAACCTCATCATCATCCAACCTGTCCCCACCCACCACGGTGACAACCGTTCTATCACCATCTCCTCTCCGCAAACTGCTCCTCGACGTCCTGGTAACGCACTGGTCCCACCACAACCCCAAGAACCCCAACGCCATCGTCCTTCGATCCATGTCAGTGTCACCAAACTTTTCAACGCCACTAAAGATTGCGTGGAATAGGCTTTTTGACAAACACACTGATTTGAGAAACGAGTTCATACACGGACTGCAGGGCCATGTGCAGATGATGGCTGCTGACGCTTACTTTGCTACTCCGACGCCAACCGCACAGAGCGGTATGATTAGGGGCGGAGTGGCGGGTAGTGAGTTTGGGAAGGATCATGTTCGGAGTGGTGGACAGGTGGAGAAAGAAGTAGTTGTCAAAGAGGAAAAGAAAGATGAGACTGATGGTCTGACTTCAGAGAAGGGTTAGGGTTACGTGACTAAAGTGGCTTACTGATTTACAACGGTATATTAGTTCTAGAAAAGGCAGGAAAGCTTAGCATATGAAGTTGGCGTCGACATCTGGAAAAGTGAGGAGTTTGTGAACACCAAAGTCTTGAATAAGGAAAATCCAGCGCATGGATAGACCAAATTCAATTTCGTCGTATCTGAACTACGCTGGTTGTCGGGTATTTACAACGTCCACTCATTACTGTTACATATCCCATAATATCGTTGCAGCACCGATCTTCTCATGTACACGCAAGGTTCTCTTCAAACCTCGTGAACAGTGTGAAAGTAAGGTCCTCAGCGAGTCCAAGCATCAGCCACACGCTCCTGCCACTCATGCTCCATATCCTCAGCACACTGCCTGCATACCCCCATACGACAAACAGCGATGTCGCATTCCCAAAGCTCTTCCTTGACATCCTCGTCGCACCTATCGCACAAAATCGGGACAGAAATGTGCTGTTTGTGGCCAACAACGGTGTGCAGGTAAGGACGTACTTCTAGGCTGTTGATGGCGACCTCATCAGGCACGGTTTTGAGGTCGATAGGGTGGAAGATGTGCCCATTTTTGAGACAGTAGTGTTCTTTTGATGAGGACCTGGGCGGATGCGGGGGTGTAGAGTGATCGTCTTTGGGGAAGGGAGCAGGAGGAATTTGCTGATCGGCGAGGACATCAGTGTCGATACGTTCAGAGATAGGGCGTTGTTTTGTGTGATCGTAGCTAGACATCCAGTCTTGGACGAGTAAACGTGAATCATCGCGGGGCATCTTCGGCTTCTTGTCCTTGTCGAGGCGGTTGTATTCCCTAGGGATAATGTGGCCAGGCATGACAGTTGGCTGTAATTCGTTAGTTGCATTTACAACAAGTAAGATGTACTTACACACCTCCACATGCTCACTGCGCTCGTTGAAAGGGCTGATCCTCTCGTCGTGCTGGAAGAAGAAGGCTCCAGCCGGCTTGAAAGACGGCTTCGTCTGGGTAGACAAGGCTAGCATAGACAGCGGGGCGGCTGGAGCGACTGGTGGTGCTGGCGCGATCGGCTTCTTCTTCCTGGGGGCAATATCAACAAGCTTGACCATACCAGGAGTAATCCGTGTGAACGTCATGACTTCGGCGACATGTACAGTAGGCTCTTCGTCTAGATCAACACTGCTAGAGATTGAAACCAAGTCTTCGTCGTCAACGCGCTCACGCTCCTCTCTAGCGTTCTCTTGCTTTGCAGCTGCATATTCCATCTTCAAGATTTCGTTGGATACCTTGAGAGCAGCGCATTTGGTATCGAGGATAAGTCTGGTCGCATCGTTTTCGTTTTGTCTGGCCCTACTTATTGCTAGTTGGGCCTCCGCCTCGTCGAGCAAACGATCTTCGACCGTTTGTAGTGGACCTCGAAGATGGAATACTGTGACATGCTGATCTTCAACAAGACTGACGTCGACCTCGTTCCCAGGATGGACCGCAAACTGCTCCTCTTCATCTCTATCACTCTCTTCAATGACTTGGTCCGTTGGCGAGAGATCATCTTCTTCCAATTCGTACCTGGCGTCGGGTGTGAGCAACGACTCAGTATACAATCGAGGCAGCGGTAGCTTGGATGAGGGATATAATTGTTCGTACTCAGAAATAATACCCAGCTCAGGATTCTGTTCGGTGATCTGGTAGGAAGAGCGTAGCTCATCGTGTGAAGTCTCCGTGATGGGCGCCATTCTATCCAGCGACTTAGGTATTCTCTTCCGTGTACGTCTTCTCGAGGCATCAGGGGCCGGAAGCGCGGCCGGATGGAGCAAACGAGGATGAGCATGAAGTTCGGAATCGCTACTGTAGTATGTATCAGTATCGTCCTCTGTACGCTGCGCCAAAGAAACAGCGGCGGCGTGCTCCATGTCGGCTTCACGTTTGGAACTAGATGCAACAGATGGGAGTAAGCCTAACATTCGCTGAGCTTTCTTGTTGCTATTTCCCCAGAAGCTCTTGGCTTTGGGCAGATCGCGTTCAATGCCTTCTTCCTTGAACTTTGTCTGTCTAATCGACGCGCTTTTGGCGGTGGCAGCTGCCGGCGTGGACGCTTGCCATGTCGATGCCGGCCATACTGATGGGCTATCGTAGCCCCCATCGTGCTGTGGTCGACGGCCCTCAGAATTGCTTCGAACCCTACCAGGGCCAGCGTCAACACCAAGTAGTTGTGCGGCTTTCACAGGAGTAAGTGGTGGTAGAGGCGAAAGCTGATGAGTAGGCTTGTGCGAGCTTCCGGGACAGTCTTGGTCCTTTGACTTGAAGCCGAATTTGCCATGCTTCCTTTTGCCATCTGTCGCTATTGTTGAAATACTTCCTGTCGTGGGTGTAGGCGAGTGAGCGATCGGCATAATCGAAGATCCATCTGACAGGCGCGAGCTAGGAGAGCGGCGGCGGTGCCCTGAGGAGCCACTGTTCGGTGCGTAGTGGTTGACCATGGAATTTGAGGGCTCAAAAGAAGGTGAAACATGCGAGTGTTCTACATGCTCCGTATTCAGCCCTGTGGTGACACGACTCACATTTTCAATCGTGGAAGGTGAGTCAAGACCGAGGTTAGGAGTAGTGCTGGAGCGCAATGTGTTGGAACGGCGCGTGCTACGGCGTCTACGACCGCCAACCATCATGGCAGGGCCCATGCTCCACGTGGCCCTGAGCGGGGGGTTGGGAATATCGGTATATCTGGCCATTACCTTGAACTAGGCTCTTTGTCGTGGGGTGTGGGTTTGGGCGATCGATGATCGTACCGGATTGCGGTTCGAGTGCGGCGAGGCAATCAGACTCGAACAAAACCAGTGGCCCAGAGCAAAGTTGAAGCGTGGCAGCTACCGGGGCATGACGATATCGCGACCGATCATGGTTGTGGAATACGGTTCGCTCGAGTAGTGGACAGAGCGCCAAGCTCGGTTTGTTGTGGCCGAGTCACCAACAAACGCAGAGCTTTGCCACGCGAGAGCGGCAGTGAATGAGGAAGGCGCAGCATAAAGATGACGTCGGCAAGAGAACAACGTGAGAATGGGGAGTTAAACGAGTATGGCGAATTCAAGTGACTTCCGAAATATTTATCACGAGTGACGTGAAACCTATAAGTGGGAGATGTAGGCAGCGAAGTAAAGAACAGCCTGAGCGAAGACGAATATTAAAAGAACATAAATAAACGGAACTATGGGGAAAGAAAGACACATACTCCTACAAACCACTGAATAAGATTCTGGGTATATTTGTGCACGCAACCGTATTACGGTCCATGCCATCGTTCGTGTGGCATCCGCCTCTGTGCACTGATCTCAAACCCAACGTCACGTAACACCCACTGCACTCGGGACCGAAAACGCTTGAACGAATTCCGCGGGGGTCTTGAGGGGCAGACGAGTAGAATAGTGCAAACCAGAACACATGCTGAGAGAATTACTATATCAATGTCTTCTCCTCGATTTCCTGGCTTTGCGATCTGCTACTGCCTGCCTCAACAGCTGATGGGCTTTGTACTATGCACCCGTCGCATCTTTGTTGCTCTTGGGGCTACTCAGTATAGCAACCTGTTCAGCGACACCACTTCCGCTCTTCGCCCTACCACTCTCCGGCGACGCAGGAATATCGATGGAACTTCTCAACCCTACTCCACTGATCCTGCCGATAGGTGTCTCGGTTGGGCTGCAGGCTTGTCTTGCTTCTTCTAGGACTCTTGGTGGCTCGTTGATAGACTCTATAGAGTCTGGCTCGCGTGTCGATTTAACTGGTTTCTTGCCCGGACTCGCGCCAAGGCCCCGATGGACTTCAACCGAACTGGATCCATGGAGAAATTCGGAGATGTCTGCGTCGCTTGTGCCCTTACCATCAGGCGTTTTTGGTATGGCTCCAGAAGCACTTCGCGGACTTCTAGGCATAGTAGGCTGGAAGAATTTCTGCACAGCGTTCCGGTCATCCACTTCGTCTTCCTCGTCGCTAGTCTCGTTGAAATAGATACTATCCCACTCGCTGGATCCTATACTACGGACCGAGTCGGTTGTGTTCGATCGCTTGGGGATCCTCAAACTAGGCGGCTTGAGCGGCGCGAGCTCGTCGGCCACTTCCCTCATTTCGCTCTCAGTACGCTCGATAGGTGGCTGTAACCCCTCTTGACCCTTGACATGCTCGCCATTTTCAGTAATCGGTTTATTCACAGCTTGTGCACGATCAAGGGCAGGCTCATCTTCATCCCGCGTGTTGGCTGAGTAAGTATCTGCGAAGTGCGTATCGCAGAGGTGCTTGACCACAGGCCAACCATACGCATTAGCAAACATGCGGCGTACAATCATGTTGTTGTGCGCGTCGGGCTCAAGGCTGACAAGAACTTTACGCCACGACAGATCCTTATGATAAGCGCGAGCGATTTTCTCTTCTACGCGCATCACACTTTCGTCGACAGTTGCTGTTGATGCCTGCGAGGTGGCGCTAGCATTGGAAAAGTTGCGTGCTGGTTTTTTTGTAGGCGGTGGTGGAATATCCTCAGGGTGGTAGATCCTGTCATGGAAGATGGTGCGTGCTCGGGTGGATGGGTCGGTGATCCAGGACATTGGAGGGACAGGGGGATTAATCAGGTCACCAGCGGACTCGAAAATCGTCGTTTTGGGTGGTGCTAGATGACTCTTGGAGTTGTCGACGATGGAGTCACCACGCGTTGCTTGGGGTCGCTTCCTTGATTTTGTAGCATGAGACGAAGTTGAGTTTTCTGCCTCAACCGGGGCCTGCTCGTCTTCTTCGTCTTTGTAAATGGTCTGACTACGACTAAACATTTTCTTGTCACGTGCAGTATGCTTTCCGGTCGGCCTGATATAGCTCCAGAGCTGCATCAAGGTATTTTGTGGCTGGAAGTATTGGTCGTTCGGCTCTTTCCCTTCTGGACTCTTCTTTTGCCCTTCTAAGAACTGATGAGCTGCTGGCTCAGCAGAAGATGCTTGTGCTTCGTCTTCTTGATTCGTAACATCGGCACCTGGCAACGGTACAGCAGTATCGTCGCCATTGCCTGTGGGCGATTCCACTCCTGAACCTTCGTCATCCGAAAACCCGATTCTGGAGGGATTTGGTGACGAGCTTTGCCCAACAAGTTGGCCGTAACCCCATACAGCCACCGTGCCAATAAGACCGTTCTCTCTGCGCGCCTTTTCAACGCGACCCAAGCCTCTCCAATCCAAGAACAACAGACAACTCGTGCGCAATGGTACTATGCCATCGTTGACAACATTGGAGTAGAGTGTACGATTTCGGAATCGTCGCAGGACTTGATGCGCCGGACCTGTAGGAAGTATGCGCAGCAGAGGCTTGGCTCCGGGATCCTCTTGGTGTGGGTCCTGGCTCTGATTACCAAATACATTGCCCATGGCGGTCCACCCACTTTTTGCCAACGTCGGCGCTCTCCAAGTGAGGCCAAGGTCTTGCCCTGTTCTTCCAACCAGACCGAAGTCGAGTGCGAACTTGACATAAGTGGGGTTCTCGTTGCTCAATCCCAAGAAGGGTGACGCCATGGCGATGAAGTTGATAGGTTTGATGGTATCGAAGAAGTGAGGGGAGTGCTTGTGGATATATGCGATTGCGTACGTTTGTACCAGTCCTCCAAGAGAGTGACCAATGAAGCTGATGCTGGTAAATTTGTATGCGCGTTTATCGTGCCCTGAAGCTGTGTGATGCACACTGCTACTGTGATGGGACGGTATGCCTTCGTCATGCTTGTCTTTCGTTGGCGAAAACGTGTTGGATATCTTTTGCCCCATTGACTTCTTGATTGGCAAGTACGGCTGATCGGGGTAGGTTAGACTTAACACGTACTTAGCGAGTCGCTTCCCAAGATATTGAATACCGCGCTCAGTACGAATTACATTTCCATCGAAACCACGGACAATGACATCTTCTTCATCATCGTCCTCCTCCTCATCTGGTATTTCCTCTTGGCCGCCCGACAATGGAGCTGTCGATGTGTCATGACTCTGCTCAGTGCTTTCAGCACCTTTTGCTTCTTTGCGCCGCCGCCGCCGATCTTCTCGCGCTTGCTTTGCTGTCGCATCGATGCTCTCTTTGAGGTACAGCATATCCGCACCAAGATTACTGTGTAAGCCATGTGTTACTATCACAAGGTGTATGTTCTTCTTTTTCCGTTGGCTTTCCGCTGGAACGTCGTGATCTTTGGACTTCCTCGGACTATCTTGATCATCTTCTTTCCACACTGGAAGTTCAGGCGTGTTCCACAGGCTTGTAGTGTCGTCAACCACCAGTTTGACCGCCTTTGAATACACTCCCTTAGGCTGTGCAGGATGGTTCGGAACGTGTTTCTGACTGCCTTGTTGGTGATCTTGCACCTTTCCTGGCGTTCCGTGACTGTTTCCTGTAACAGCAGTGAAGCCTAGGTCCAGCGATCGTTCGTCGCGTGCCACTAACAACTCGTAGTTTACGGATGCTGAATTGGAAAAGATGATTTGCGAGGCGATTTCGATGACCCATGTAAGGCTCTTCGGTGTGCCTTCGTGCTCCCTGATATCACTTCTGTATTGTTCCGGAACCGTCAACTTGGTGTTCCAGTAGCCACCCGCCTTGACATTAGGCTCAAAGTCAGGGTCCCCATAGATTTTGGACTCGTCAGCCTTCTTGTTTGGATTGAAGGTGGAGGGGTAGGCGGAAACGTGGATCGTGTATGGCCCATGGAGGTACGCGGCGCGTAAAGGTATCGCAGAGGAGTTTCGTATGCGGACGTGGAGGCATGAAGGGGGTGGTAATATTCGGTCTTCGGACGGTGTGTACGTGAGGGTATATCTTATGCGTGAGTTAGCAACCTTCTCCGAGCCACCTTGAACTTTGGTGCGCCTTTTCCATCACTTGTCGTTAATGCATGCGACGTCCATGCACTTCCGCCGGCAGACCCTGAGAACTTACCTCACAACCTCACCCACCTTCACGCCCCCCTTTTGGTGCAACAGCAACATCTTCAGCGCGCGTCTTTCCTCGGCTTCCCGTTCCTTCCGCGATTGTACACACACGAAATACGAGGGTTCAGGGCGTTTGCGGCCGTCGTCGGCAGTGTGAGCGAGGGAGTAGGTGCGAGGCGTGAGCAGCATTTAGCGGATCCAGCGGAGACCGGTACAACCAATGGACAACAGCCGCAGGCGCGTCATAGGACATAAGTAGCTGTGGCTGATCGCTCAGTGAGAATAATTATGGGGCCGAGCGAACGTCGCGGCGACCAGAGAGATCATGTATGCTGCGAAGTTTAGCGACTTGGGCATGGTCACGCACGCGCTCGTCGGAGATCGTCGTGCGTCATTGCTCGCGTGGCAGGCGCGCTGCACGAGGTCTCAGGCAGGTGCATTCCTGGAACTGCGGCGCTTGTTTTCGGTAACATCTGGACAAGCTTGCATGCGATCAGCAAGCTTATCAGATGGAGCTTTAGATAGGCTATGGATTGTTGGTGGTCGTTTACGCGTCCTCTGGTTCCGAGACATGCTCTTGTCGGAACGCACCTCGGCCGGCTTCCGACCTCATTCTAGCCTCCTCTTCCTTCGACACTCTCATCCCGAACCATCGCCGGCATGTGTACGGCACATCGAAGCATAGCGGACTTCCTCTTCACCACCTTTACTTCCCAATCGGAGTGCGATGTAATCATCGTCTCGCATCTTTGACCGACGTAGTGTGGATGTATGAAGACGCCCATAGCCCTTCAGGCACTCATTAGCGCACACACGTATTCGCCAAGTTGCTTTTTAGATCATCGCATTCTACACGTACACGTATGTCTGGAGGCCGTAAGATACTTGTTAGATGACAGAGGTCCTTACCAAGATGACGCATGAAGGAGTTCAATACACTATCAGGAATCTGGTCAGGCTTTGATGTTAATATCACTTGGAACTTTCGTCACGTCATATCAAAGATGAGATTAGGTGCTAAAATTTATCATTTCCTGAATCTATGTCCGAATTCTAGGGTATTTGCCGTTTTCCCAAACGCCTTATTGGATAAACCCCAAATGCAGAACCTCTTCTACTCCAGAAAGCAAATATACTGTTTATTTTCTCAACTCTTCTCAATCTCAAGCTGCTCCGGTTCCAGGAGAGCCGCCTGGAGATCTAGCTGGACCTTTGCCCTTGCCGGAGTAGGGCGACATTAGCTTGATTTGAAGAAGAATCTAATAAAGGTGTTACTTACGACTCGAAGGGACAGAAGATGGTTCATCGAAGACACGGTCTCCGGCAATTTTAAACTCTTCTTCGGCGTCTGGCATATGTCAGTGTCTATATTCGCATCATATTAACATTTAACCAACCCTCACCAAGATCCTCTCTAGGCAAACGATCACGCTTAGCCAAGGAAGCCTCTTCCTCTTGCCAAACCTTCCAGTACTGGTGTGCAAATGCCTGGAACTGGGGATGGCCATTACCTTTCCAGACGAACTTGACTCGGCGACCTGTGGGCGGGTCGAAGACGTGGTAGCCCATGTCGTTGAAGTCGAGGGCGTTGGTCAGGTTGCAGCGTACAAAGGTTGAACCCTGCTTCACGATGAAGCTTCTTGCGTTTTTGTCGCTGTTAACAACCCATGTGGCTTTGTCCATGGTCGAGCCGTCGCCGCCATCATTGGCACCCTCTGGAAGCACTGTCGGTTCGTACTGAGCCATATCGACTCGGAGGTATACTAAGAAGTTATGGAGTAAGTGTTAAAGGAGTATACATAAGTCGACGTATCGAAGGTAGTTAATTAATTGTTGTTCAAAGAAAAGAGGCAAGGAAGAAAATAGGAAGCCGTTTAAATGGTGATACGAGAACTGAAGAGAGGCGCCAAAGACCGTTTGCTTCGAAGTCAGGTGGGAAATTGCGCCATTCTTTTCGTCTCTCACCTTTGGATAGACCGCAGAATCTGGCCCAAACACACGGTGAGCAAGTTTTGCAAACGGCCTTCATTCTGAAAAGGAACGATCATGGGTGAAGGTAATCGCCGAATGAGGTCACTATATTATCAGTCACGGGCATGTTTTCATGTACCAAACAGACACATGGCCACATTCAAGACATACCCAGTGCAAAGTCGCCGAATACATCTTCCTACTCTGAGAACAGACTTTCAAGTATCAAACCATATGCCTCCGCCGCCTGAACAAGCTCATCCTGACTCAACATCTCATCGGGTGTATGTGCTACCTCAATCGTTCCAGTACCAAACAAGTACCTCTTCTCCACCTGCGGCAGGCTGGGAATATCCGTACCATAGAAAACAGGCGCGACCTCCAGACCCTCGACGTCGGTATCGAGAATAGGTGCGGGATACGTAGTGTTCGAGAAACGAACATTGAATGTAGCGTTTGCTGCCTGTGCCCGAGCAATGATTGGTGAGAGCATGCCTGCCATCATATCCTGAACAACATCGACAGCGTCATCTTCACTGCGAGCAATGCGGACAACAATACTGGCGTTGGCGTGTTCAGGCACGACATTGCCTGCGACACCGCCTGCAATAACGCCAGCGTTAAGAGTGGTTGCGCCGAGTAGCTCGCTGCTGGGGAGAGCCGGTTCAAGCATGTTCAGTGCAACGATGGCTTCAGTTAGATAGTTGATAGCGCTTACGCCGAGCCAGGGGTATGCGGAGTGGGAAGATTTGCCTATGACATCTAAATCCACGCGTAGACTGCCTTTGTGTCCACTAGCTAGCTTGCCTTCAGTTGGCTCGCCAAAGATACCTGCGCGGAAGGTTGTGTTTGATGCATACTGCGATGGTAGAGATACGAAGTCAGTGTATGTCGCAAATGCATTTCGTTCATGCAATGCTTACCTGTGCAAAGGCTTTCATTCCAGCGCCGCCAGTCTCTTCGGAGACAACAAACAGCATGCCCAAGCTAGGCGTGTCGGTGCGGGACTGAAGGAACTTGTGCGATGCGACGATCATAGTTGCTACGGGCCCTTTTGCATCGACCGAACCACGACCGAAGTGGTAGACTGTGCCGTTCTCTTCTCTACGCTCGAAAGGATAGAATGGCGGCACCTAGTCTCATGTCAGAATTCGGTACACATTATGTATTACACCATATATACTTACTGTATCGATGTGGCTAGTGATCAATACCTCTGGCCAGACGCCCTCATCTTTCAGCTCTTGTGGATATGCGAAGACGTTGAAAGTGCCAGTGTCTCCCACAGGGACTTCCTCGACGTAATATCCCAGCTCCGACAAGTACTCCAATATGAACTCTGCGCCTTCGACCTCATCCCCAGATATGGACGGGATGTTGACCAAGTCTTCATGGAGGCTGAATAGCTCGTCCGTCTCCTCGCTGGTAAGGGTCGCCGAACTTGTGGGCGACGGACTGGAAGAGTTCACGGGTGATGGCGACACTGAAGCTTGTGGTACTGCAGTGACTACCTTTAAAGAGATTAGAGCTATTAGAGGTTTGATGGCGACCATCATGGCGTTTGTTAGAAGTGCCGACGCTTTGAATATATCGCCGTAGTGCATGCGGGATTGAGGGAATTTGCCTATTCTTATACCTTTTGTATGGCCTTGTGATTTCGGAACTTGTCTTCCAATCCGCCCTGAGGCATCCTGCCTTAGTTAAGACTTGTGCTGCACTGACGTATCTAATAACAAGGATTACTGCGAGATATTGATGCTCATAGATTGGCATACGTCGCTCGGCATATGTAAACATCGCGGTTCGGTAGGTAAAGCACCGTTTCTATTGAAGCCAAGAAACTCTACTTTTAACGAATACATTCGAGACCGTTGACTGGACTGACAGTCACGATTGATGAACCAAAAGCCCAAGCCAAGCAACCTGTCGCCAGCTAAGATAGCTGGTGTGATCTTGGGAAGAAGATAGCTGATTTACGTAACTTGTCGCGGACTTTTACGCTCACGATAGTTGCTTTCCCCCACTGTATGGAGAATAGCGGGATGATGTCAACGGCGACAACGGTTACAAATGCGGGGTGGTTAGCTGTTGTCGAGCTCAGGGCTATGATAAGCGGTCTCTTGGCAGCCATGGCAGCATGAACAGTGTCTTGGGAATTTCTTCGACTTGCCATTTCGGGTGCTTCCAGAGTGGGTGCCGTAGGCGCGGTAGAAGTGACGGACATGGGCGCGATGAAGAGCGGACAAACGCAGCGGGGTCCCAAACGCGATCGGTCTACGAAACAAAACCAGAGTCAAGTGCCACGGGTGCGCCCTGTAGTCATTGGAATGGATGAGAAGGTGTCGTGGTGATGTTGTTAGGTCTGTTGGTGGCCGCTCCCTTCGGCAATGACACACTCGGGGTGGGACATGACTGAACACGCCCGACTCAGAGATCTGTTGACGAAACCAAATCTTCGGTGAGCACAGAAGCGATTGAAGAACATGCGAAGTAAGCAAGGTTGATATTGGCGGTGGTTGGTGCCAGACGTCATCTAACTCTAAGCACGCGTTCGCAACGCGAGTTCAAGAAAGAAGCCGCGACCGTGAACACCACCTGCAGGAACTACGCGGCCACTTGCAGCTGATGTTTGTAAGAGTCCGGTGTCTTTAGACATATTTCCTAGTCGTGATTAGTCTCTCTTTCCAGCAGCTGACGTTCGGAAGCTCGCACACAAAGGACCGAAAGCGGATAGCGCGCCGCTGTTGACCGACTGACGTACATTCCATGGATCATCAGCCTGAGCCACTCCACACCTCCGCCCGCGTATCCGTGAGGCTTGAGCTTTCGCTACCTGGAAGTCTTGGACCTGCATCTCCCACCTAAACACCTACATCACAAGAAGACGCCCCGAAGACTGCGATCATGTTCGGCTTTGTCGCCGACGGCTTAACGTAAGTGTACCCCGCCCCCGCAGTAAGGTATCAATTCGCGTGCAAGCTTTGAGGCCCAGCGAGCTATCGTGAGCTCCACCGCTTGTGGCCCCGAATCTCGCATGACCTTTACGTGCAGTGTTCTCTTTTTGCTGCGATGTAGTCAAGGACAAGTGAGCTAATGAAGCAATAGCGTCGCAACCACAGTCTTCTTTCCCATCTTCGCGTCCTACAAAGCTCTCCACACCTCAGATCCAGCCCTCCTCGCACCCTGGCTGATCTACTTCGTCGTCCTCTCCGCTTTCACTACTGTAGAAAACACTTTTGACTTCATTCTTAGTTGGGTGCCTTTCTACTCATGGATTCGCTTCTTCGCACACTTATACCTGATCCTGCCTGGTTCGCAGGGCGCAAACTACCTGTACCAGGAGTACATGGAACCTTTCCTTTATCACCATGAGCGAGAGATCGACGAGTTTATCACACAAAGTCATGATCGCGCCAAGTCAGCAGGCATGGCATACGTCGAGATGGGTATCGAGTGGGTCAAGGTCAACTTGTTGGGCTTCGCACCCAGGAAGCCCGACTCGCCAAGACCTGACGGGCAGACATATGCGCAAAACCTCATGAGCAGGTTCCAAATGCCGTCGGCGAGGGGCAGCAACGATCTATACGGACTGGTCAACCAGGCGCTTAGCGGAGCCAGCGCGCTTTATGGTGCCGCCGGCACTGCAGGTACACGAGATGCGCAAGCCGCAGATCTAAGTCGCGGTGCAGGCAACCTCGTTCCAGACTCTATCCGCAACAACGACGACCGACTAAACTACGTCACATCCCAACGCCAGCGCCTCGAGACCCTCCTGCAAGCATTCGACCGCGAGCAAGATAACATCCGCTCACAGCAAACGGGTGGGAACAGATATCATGAAGTCAACAGGAGTACCGGAAGTCTCTCTGGCAGCCTCTCCCGTAATAGGAGTGAAGCCGAATTTGACAGGATTGAGCGCGACGAACTGAGCTCAGGCTCCGACCGACCACCATACCCCCTTACACCCCCTGCACTAGGTCGAAGGACGAGCAGTGGTTGGATGCCATGGAACTGGCAGCGCCAGGAACAACCCCGGGATGATCCGCTCGCATACGGCAGGGAGCCTAGCGACATCAGGAACAGATCAAGGGCTTCAGGTTTTGATCTGGGCGATCGCTAGGAGGATCCCTGGAGGAAAAAGTCTGTGGTATGACCAGAGTATCATACGGCGTTTGGGTAAGATGGTAGATGGCATTCTGCTAGGCTTCACGACTGCAATGGGACGGTATATATCTGGTATCACAATTCTTGAGCATCGGTAGGATTGGTCGTCCTGACGATCTTACAAACCTATGTATACACGCACACTTGGCTGATGTATGCTGTGTACGCCTGACAAGGCGTGTATGATGTGCCTTTGTTGTGCTTGCCAATACAGCCCCGAGCTGATCTACAACTTCACCTCCTTGAATGGATACTTGGGGCTGTCGTCCTTTCTCAGCACAATCTTCCTCTTCTTCTTTGTGCTTGCATGCTCGACCCAGATCTCCTTTGTCATCTTGTTCGTGAATTCCCTGATAAAGCGGGGATCCCAGAGTTCAGACGCAATGCCCAGGTCTTTGCAGCATCGCATCAAGGCGTTGGATTTGCAGCCTTCGGTCGCAGTGGGGATACCATCAGGGTCGAAGTACTGTTGCTCGCCACGGGCAATAGAAACAAGTCTAAATCGTCGTTAATATAGATGCAGAAGGATGCAGTAAGGGCGAAGAGACAAACGTACCTTCCTTGGACAATAAGTCCATACTCCCTCGTCACCAACTTTCCAGTAACGATACTCTCGCCTCGCGGTGCCAAGCCCCAACCTCCAGGTCCAAACGCCTTGTTCAATATCCGCCTGTACTTAATCTCGGGCAAGTATATGATACCATCGGGCTTCACCTCCACATCATCTTGTGTAAGGGGCGCGAGCAGTGTATCCGACTGCTCTGGTGTGAAGGATATGCTGCCAAGACCATGGTATGAGCGAGTCCAGTCTATCGCTGGCACGCCTTCTAGCTCGGGAGGTGCATCAGATAGGCCCTCGGTAAGCGAGCGTTGTTTTTGGGCTGTCGTTGCTGCGCTCTCTGCGGTCACATTGCGTGTGGTGGGTACAGGAGGTTCTTTAGCGGGGAACGAGGGAGTTACCGTCCGTGGCGGGGCCGATGTGGTTGTTGGCTTTGACGCATATGACGTTGTAGTCGCCGGTTTCGCCGCTGTAGAAGTGCTAGTCGTGGTGGTCGCCGCTGGCTTGGGTGCAGTCGCGTATGCGGCGTAGATGCGGGATGAAGAGAAGCTTTGCTGTTGGATCCGGCTGGCGATTGGCGATGATCTGGATGATGAAGCGGAGATCAGAGCCGAAATACCTCTGCGTGCTGGTGTCGCTGCCATTGTGTATGTGCAAGTATGTTGGGGTCGATACAATGCTCTTCAGAGCCACCTTGACGCCCCAACGCGAAGTCACGATCCGATAAGTGCACGGGCCAGGTCGTCTTACACGAAAGCGATCGTTCTCGCGGTGCACCACGCCGACACCCTTTTAGCCCAGGAACGATTTTACACCAAGACTGATCACCTGCATTGGCCAATCGCATCAGCTTGCATTTGAATTACACCCATCGTTAGGTCTTCTTCCGGTCTTCGCGTTCGAGCTTGATCAATCTGATTTTATTGCTAGATTGCAACTCGTCCGCTGCAACAAAGAACGCTCATAGTCGTTTTTCTTGAAACCACGTTTCGAATTCCTGCCCTGGGCTTGGCCTCCAGATATGACATCTGCTTGGCATCGACGCGAATGCGCACACAAGTACGACTGCAAAACCTGGAGATGACCTAACCATGCAGATCACCCGGTTTCCCCACAGGTAACTGTGCATTGCTACCGTATGCGGCGTATAAACTCAATTCTCTGAGAGATCGGATCATGAGCCTGTAACGAACGAACGTGTCCTGTCGGACCTGTCTCACATTGAGAGATGTTTCTTGGCTACCTAGATCTTACGACGCGCCGACTCAGGGCATATAGGCTGGGCTCGATCTACTTCAGTAAGGACTGCTGCTTAGACCTTATTGCCGACCCTCCGACAGAGTGGGTTCTGACAAGCTTTATGATCTCATACACTGGACGGTTGTTGTAACTGCCCCATTAGGTGCGACATTGAGCTACTCGAGCCGATCATTTGACCTTGGCTACCCACCTACCGACGTCAACGGTACTAGGCGAATTGGCAAGCGACCTGGTCGCCGCATGAAACGCGTCAACCTATTCTGCTTCTTTTAGTGCAGAGCATTGGGGACCTTGTACCTCATTTCTACTTAAAGCTTGCCTGTGTCCTGCATTTTAGGCCATCTTACAGTGGCTAAAATCTAAGCATCATGGCTTCTACATCAGCAGAGGTTCCTACAGGACTCGCAAGACTCTTCAACATCACCTCGGCATCGCAAATCATTGGTACCCTACTTGGTCTTGTAAATACTCTCTCACATCACCGAGACTCGTTAAAGCGATGGTCGCTAATGGGCAATAGCTGGTTCTTCGCTTTGTTGGTAGAGCCATCTACCGCATTTACTTCCACCCTCTTAGACACTTCCCTGGACCCAAACTGAACGCAGCAACGCGCATCCCATACCATATTGCCACCTGGAACGGCTCGAGGGACAAACTCTTCCAAGACCTGCACCGAAAGTATGGCCACGTCGTCCGTGTCAATCACGACGAGTTAAGTTTCACGGATCCAAATGCCTGGAAAGACGTAAGTGCCCCATCTCTTAGCGCATAGAACACCGACTAACAAGATCTTAGATCTACGGTCATGGCACCAAAGGCACTGCAGGATCTGTCCCTAGCAAAGACTGGCTCAAGTATACCCCCTCGCCCAATGGTGCTGTGAATATGATTCTCGCTCGCGACCAAGACCATAGTCGACAGCGCAAAATCTTTACCCCCGCGTTTTCGGATCGTGCGCTCAAGCAACAGGAACCGCTCTTCCTCAAATACGTAGACAAGCTCGTCTCCCGAATAAAGCAAACCGTCGAAAACAATCCAAACGAGAAGCTGGATATGGTTCGTCTCTACAACTTTTGCACGTTCGATGTCATGGGCGATTTGACCTTCGGAGAACCGCTGCATATGCTCGACAAAGCTGATTACGACCCCTGGGTCAGTAACATTTTTGCAGGCCTTAAGATGGGATCTTACCTCAGCATTATGATGGCATATCCTTGGTAAGCCGTGACTGTAGAAACACATGTGGACAAACGCTAACTTCGTGTCCCCACCACTACAGGTTACGGCAAGCGTTCAAGAGATATGCACCTGAGTCCGTGAACCAGAAACGCTTGGATCACTTCAATCACTCTGTAACGCGCGTCACAAAGCGCCTCGACAAGGGTCGAGATTCCGAGGGTGTCGATCTCTGGGATCTTGTGCTGGGTCAAAAGGAAGGACGAGGCTTGACCAGAGGAGAAATGGACGCGAACTCTTCTCTATTCATGATCGCAGGAACGGAGACAACAGCAACATTGTTATCGGGCTTGACATACTTGCTTCTGCGCAACCCGGACTGCATGAAGAAGCTGAACGACGAGATCCGCGGCGCGTTCGCTAGCGACGCCGATATGAACATGGAGCAGCTTGCTGCGTTGCCCTACTTGGCGGCTTGCATCAAGGAAGCCTTGCGTGTTTACCCACCGGTTCCGATAGGGCTTCCCCGCCTTACACCACAGGACGGTAGCACCGTTTTGGGCCAATTCATACCGCCTGGCGCTGTTCTCTCGATCCCTCAGCACGCGATGTACACCCATGAGAAGAACTTCAAGAGGCCGATGGAGTTCCTTCCACAAAGATGGCTAGGTGATAGCGAGTTTGATGGCGATGAGAAGCAGTGCCTCCAGCCATTCTCCGTTGGCTCGCGAGATTGTCTTGGCAAGAAGTGAGTTGCAGTTAACCGTTAGTACGTACATTCTGTAGATCACAAGCTAACCGTTCGTCAAGCATGGCGTACCATGAGATGCGTCTTATAATTGCGAAAACTTTGCACAACTTCGATATCGAACTCTGCCCTGAGAGTAACGACTGGAGCGATCAAGCGACCTACATTCTCTGGGAAAAGAAGCCTCTAGTTTGCAAGCTGAAGGCAGTCAATTAGGAGGAGTCGTGGTGAGAATACGTTGGAAGACTGATGAAATCATGGCGATAATACATGCTCTTTAATCCCAGGTTTATCACAAGATATCTTCTTCTTGCTCCTCAGATGCTGACATCCTCCACGCGCAATAGTCCAGACCCCATACCCGCAACAGCCCATGTGCCAAACTTCAGATTCGGGTTCCAGGCGAGTGCCGTGATGGCGGTCTGTTCCTCGAAGATGCTGATGGACCTTCCGACATCTGGAATTCCCTTCCTCGTGGATGCAGAGCTGTGCGCAATGCCTGTTTGACCGGCTTTGTATCCTTCGGTGATCCGGACTAGAGGCTGGGAGAGTATGTCACGAGGTACTTTCTTTGACTCATCAGTTGACTCCTCGGCTTGCGGTTCCGATGTGGAGCCATTATCCGGCTGTTCAACGGGTCCTCCCTCGGCCATGGCAACGTCTCCGTCAGTCGGCTTGACCAGCATTCGCTCCATCGGTCCTCTCCACTCATGGACGAACCACTTCTGCTGCCATGGCATGATCTTGTAGTTTGTGATACGCATGATCGGATTACTTGTTTGAACATCTCCATCGGTGCCACCAACAAGTACGCCAGGGTGTACTGGGCTTGTTGCTACACGAGTGATACTGTTCTCTAGTCGCATGCTGTACAAATTGTGGTAATAGCGACGTATAGGTGTGTGTCTCAGGATGTAGTGTTCGTCTGGCATGACAAAAGACTGTGTATGCTCATGCCAGGCTTGCGCTAGACATAGTGTGCGGCCGCGTATTGAAACGACAGTATCAGCGGTTGGGCTCCGTAGATCGACGAGACGCGCAAATCCATCTGCGGTACTCATGGACAAGAATTGCGGATTAGATGGCCATCCGGAGGATATTGTGAGAATGTACGTGTCGGCTAGCTGCTGATAAAACCAGGGTCTAGGATCGTGATGATTGGCCTCGGGTGTTTTGAGTGTGCCTGGACGGGTCAAGGACCAGATACCGACAGTGCCTGCCGCTGTCGCAACTGCAAGCGTGGTTCCCGACAACCAGTGTATACATGAGGGTATTGTTTGGGGGAATGACACTTCGAATGCTGCGCGCGTAAAGTGAAGATAGGTGGGAGTGTGTATGCCAGGTTCAGAAATCGGGACGGATAAATCTAGTACACGCACTCGTCCATCCGACCAGAGGCCCGCGAGTATGCCTATGTGCGTTCTTTCCTGGCCATCTGAACTTTGAGTCTTGTCAATTGCAGCGATCGGGCACCATCTTAGTTGCTTCGGAGCGCCCCAGTTGGTGCAAACAACAAGCTCAAGTCTAGGCTCTGTCTTTGCATCTAAGAAGCCTTCTTCTTCAGCCTGAAACGCCCATATCTGAACACACGCGGGAAACGGTTCAGTAGGGTTGAAAGCAGGTGCTTTTGGTTGTTCCATCGGCTTTGGCAGGTCGCCGCTGGTGGGTTTCTGCTCGGCAGCAACGGCGAGGTATTGGATGTTGCTGTTTTCGTTGGTCGCCCACTGAGCATCTTGTATCCAAGATCCAAAATTGAAAAGCCAACCGCGTCTGTCTCGACTTTCTGGGAAAGGTTTCGCAATATTCATGTATGAACCTTTTGCCAATGTGTTGACCTGCGGCGTGCTCACAGGCCCAGCTAGCACGTTTAAGGTTTCTGGTCCTGGTGTTGTCATGTATGCCTTGGCCTCATCCGCAGTCAAGATTCTCGTCGTCTGAGCTGTCGCAAAAGCGGACTTTCCAGTACCGGTATACCATGTCCTCAATGCTTCGCTCTCCTTTTCTCTAGCACCACTAACTTCGAAGAAGCTTCTTCTCAAGCTACCAACCTCAGCGTCGTCAGAATTGACCTTGGCAAAACTCCGGATAGGAAATGTTTCCTGTGGAAACCAATAGTCTCGCGACGCCAGGACAGGCTTGAGGTGCGCGGCATCTGGACCGAACAAGTTTTTCAGCCGCGGCTCATGACCACCAATCTTGTCGAAATCGGGGATACCACGCGTTCGCAGCTGGTTGTCGGCATCAATATTACGCACTTTGACACCGCTACCTTTAGCAAACGTTACAGGTGATGGTATGTTGTCTGCGAGTCTCTTAGTGCGCCGGACTGCTGGCGTGGTTGGCGCAGCACGAACAGCCTTCAATCCACGCGCATTGCGTCGTGGAGGCCCTGTAGAATCGTCATCGGAATAGTCTTCTTCTTCTTCTTCCTCTGACACATCTTCATCCTCTTCTGCTAACTCTTCATCTTCGTCATACTCGGGTTCACCCTCCTGTGCGTCTGGCATGAAGTTGTCGCTATCATCATCGTCGCCGCCTTGGAAAGCTGGTGTCTGCGTGCCGGAAGGGGCAGAGCCGTCCTCTTCCTCATCAAGGAATGAGTACTCTTCCTCAACACGATACGACTTGAGTTGTTTGCTTCGCGACTGCCGAGGTGATGAACGGTCTAATGCAAGTGTCAGTGCTATCCAGTCACATCGAAGATGCAAGCAAAATCGCCATTTTTAGCACTAGCTCGGAACGGTTTTCATCAAGTAAAGGTCGAACAAGCTGCTGATGAAAGCAACAGCTAATTTACGATATCACAATCGCATGTCACACAGTCTCACGTTCAGAGGGCTTTTGTACATACCCATGACTGTCTCGAGCTAGCAGACGTTCTGCTCTGTGGTGACCAACTAGGTAAAGAAAGAGCGCGTCGGACGCGACCAAAAAAACCAGCCCCGCCATTAGTAAAAGCACAGACCCTGTTCAACCCCGCACCACATCCAAAATTCTGCAGATTGTACGTTGATATTCACATGGGAGGAAGAAGCTTAACAGAGCAAGCGATGGTTGTAATCGGCTCATTCTTGACAAGTTTATAAATCTACCCACTTTCATGTTCTCCATCAAAACAGATCACTTCGGGTGGTATGGTCTAGTGGTATGACGTCGCGTTGTGGCTGGCGGACACTCAGTGTCCCGATCCAGATCCGCGCCAGCCTGGGTTCGAGTACGTTCATCCACATATTGACGGTTCTGAGACATATCTAACATGTCTACAGTTCCCAGTACCGCCAATAAATTGCGACATTTTTTTTGGGCTTTTTCCTCATCGTGCACAGCGTGACAGCGCGCCTACGTACATTCTTTTTGCTCTCATACGAGTCATCTTCGTTTGAGTAGAATTGATAGCTAGCTACTGAGCTGTTCAGTCCCATTGTAGGTTTGTGTCAGAGCCTATTAGAAGAACATTGCGTGAACGCTTGGTCCATGAGCGCCCGCTTGCACTGCCCTCAAGATGACATCTGTGGATGAGTTATCCATACGTCCTTTGTCGCTGCAAACATTGCGTGTCTCCCTTATACCCGAAGCCATGACCAGCTACCTTTTCCTCTTAAGATCAAAGCACATGATGGAAGAGGCGCCGTAGTATGTATAGCTCCAAGGTTGAGTCTTACCAATCCCTGCAAAAGTATGGAGAGCGTTGTTGCACTGATGAAGCACGTGTATGGAGCAATGAAAAAGGTGTACATTTGCTCACTTCGTGTGTGTGACCGAGCATCGTAGAAGGCAATAGCATTTATCGGAAACAAAGCGAGTCGTAAGACACTACATTGATTCAGGGTAAAATCTTAGAACATTAGCTCTATAGAGGATGCAACACCGGTGATTTCCTAGGTTTATGCATACCTGGTCAGATATTGATGTGAAGATATGGTTGGAATGGTTAATGAAAGTCTCCTCGTAGATGCTATATACGCATCCGATCTACATGTTTAAATCAGGATTAGATTCGTATCCTAATCTTTTATCCTCTTCTCTCCAAGGGGTATCTACCGTCGCTATAACGCCATGCATTGTCCAACGTAGAAAGAGAAATCGCGTGAAAAGTTCTAATCGTCTGAAACTCTGTTGAGTTTAGAAGGCTAGCACACGAAGTCATTAACTTCAAAATCTTGGTTTCACTTTGAAGTGAAAGCGCAATGCCAAGGTAGAGCCGGATGCTAATCTACCGATGAAGCAACGTCGGAGCGATCACCAGATGAGGCTGACGAGGAGACAAGAGAAACGGTCAATTTAAAGATACTTGGGATGATCGTTGGGGAGTGCTCACCAGCAGGTTCATCTAACGAGTTACCGGCATCGCCACCGCTATCAACAAAAGCATCGCCGTCTAGAAAGGGCAAGCAATCATCTTATAAGGTGGCTACGTTGCACCTACGATGTACTTGGAGTGCGTTATAAGCATCAGTTGCGGGCCCCGAACCAGTGGCGAGTGCATTCTCGTGTGCTGCAATAGCCTCCATCTGACCTACAACCCCCAAGACCGGCGGCATCGACGGGCTGCCTAGAGGACCGGGGGGGATAGCTGACTCGGCGACTACCTCATACGTCTCTCCATCGAGGATCCGATAAGCCAGACGCGCGTAATCACGTGCCTTGTCGACGCGGGTACGGCGGTATCGAGGGGAGAGTCCGACGCCGTCGACAACGTAGTTCTTGGTGATGCCTGGTGGAGTGAACATGACTCCTGATCAGGCCGCAGTCTGAGGTTTGCTTCCGTCTCCTGAGAGAGGAATCTTGAGTTGGAGTGGGAAGCTGGTGTAATGTGACTAGTGTTCTTGTCGATGGATTTGCGGCCAGGGGCCAGTGGAGGAGAGGAACCAGCGGTGGCGGACATGTTTTCTTTGATCTAAGGAGTGTGATATATATCTCTAAGATGCGGTAAGTAATGGACAGTACAAAGTGTGTTTCGATTAGTTCTTGTTACGTAGTTCGTAACACGAAGATCTTGATCGTTCAACTCGTTCTCGTTGTCGTGGTATATAGGGAGAAAAATCTTCAGCTTTGTTAAAAGTCTACTACTTATACAAACAAGCATTTTTGACTAAGCCTTCACCTTCACCTTCACCTTCACTCGAAGTTCAGGTGACACCATATAAAAGCCCAGCACTGGCGAAGTGAAAGAACATCGCTAGGTTGAAGGATAGCATCACAGTGAAGGCTTTCAGGGGTCGACAATCCTTGCAGGATAATTGGAAGAGAAGAACTGACGTTGGCGATCTCGAACTTGGAGCACCCCTCGGCTGTCGCAAATCACGTTCGATTGCGACCATTTCATTGTTCCTCGACGTCCTGGAGGTAAACTTTGAGAATCTCGGGTGAGAAATTAGGGATGAAGATCTCGGCCAAGAATCTCACCAGACCGACGTTGACAGTCCTATTGGAGATGTGGCTGTCCGTTGTTGTGGCTCATTTGTATAGTACGAGAAGGCAAGGATATATATATATTTGTAGGCTTGCTCGCGTTTGCCACCTGATGAGGGTATCGTGACAGCAAAAGGCAAAGAACATGTGCTCGCTTGGTTTCAGAGCCATCAGGAGAGCTAATTCGAGACAGGGAAAGTGAAAGCAGGTGCAACGTTGAGTAATCGATAGTTTGGCAGTCTGGCGATACTGAAACTGCCAAAACACGACCGATAATGCCATCAATAACGTCCTTGCCCAGGTCCAGAGATTGACGAAAGAACGTGCAGTAGGTCTGTTATACATACAGCCCTATATGATGGGTATCTAGAAAGATCCTGCTCCTAATTCCCTATGATGTGCCCTCCATTTGGACATGACGTGTGAACGCTACGAACAAAGTCTATAGTAGTAAAAGTACAAGAAAATACCAACAAAGATCCTCCCATGTGCCGTCGAATCATACCTGTCAACGCCCTACTTCTTCCCACTATCAACATCCATGTCATCCTCATCCTTCTTCCCAGCACGTTGTATATTGATGTGAATGGTATCCGCATCATCATCTGCAGGCACGCTCTTTGACCCAGTGTTGCCATCTCCTTGAGCCGTCTCGGTTCTCTTCTCAGCCGAACTGGCTCGATTGGCCGCTAGGTTGGGGAAGAGAGGTTTTCCGGCGATGGACATCGATCGACGTAAATTGTCGTTTTGAACTTCCTGATGAATCTCCTCAACCTCGTCCTCATCAAGTTCGCTTAGCTCGCTCTCGTCGTCAGCATCATCGTGAATAGAGGCCGGTGCGCTGCGTCCGGGTTCATCGTTGTTTACACTGGCAGCTGCGGTGGCTGTGCCACTTTTGTCAAACGAGGGCTGCAGATGTTCTGTGGATGTGCTTGGTCCACGCTCGGGCTGTGCAGCGGTCTCTGGAGATGGCGCTCGTCCGACGATGGAGGGAAGTGTTGCATCGCCAGGGGCTGGCGATCGGATTGGCATCGATGTTGGCTGAGCAGCCGTAGTGGCGATCTTTTGAACACATGCTTCGGCCCGACGAGCGATCTCTCTGCGACCCACTGCTTTGGCTCTTGGTTTCACGGGCTGCTCGGGTTGCAATGGCATCTGCGGCATTGAAGGCGGGTATTGTGGCTGGAGCTGGTTGGGGTGATACATGCTGAACGGCGTACCGGAGCTTCCTTCGGCAGTGCCATCGACCTGGACCTGCATTAACGAGGATATAGGTACAGCCCCTGTGGAAGCTGGATTCGGGGCAAAGGGTGATGGGTGAGCTTGAGTATGCTGCATCGGTTGCTGTGGTTGCTGCTCCGACCGTAATGGAGGCAGCGTAGGCCCGATCAAAGTGTATAGCATTGCGTATGCGTCGCCAATCAGATCATCGATAAGGAGAGGTTTCATCATGCCGTTGTTTAGACGCTTAAGCTCGATGGCATCACGGAGAATATCCAGCACAGGATGCTGCGTCTCCGGGTTTTGACACCATGCTTCCAAGCGAAGAGCCAGTGTGTTGAACTCATCGTGGTTGACAGACTTGAAAGCGGAGTCTTCTTGACCTTCGGATACGCTGCCGATCTTTCGTAGCATCTTGATGTACCGTAGACATAAATCGTGCCACAGCTTCTGGTGCTCGAAGAAATCGGTCTGCTTTCGTCGTACACGCTTAGCAAGAGCCTCGAAGCTGGTCTTGTCTCCAGTGAGATCCAAAAGTTCAACGAAGAACTTGGTATACCGAGTAGTGTAGACGAAATGTCGACCGGGTCGCTCGTTCTCAGGTTTCCAAACTTGAACAGCCATGGTTTTGGTGAACATCTGCTGAGTGAGCTCATGTTTCGCCTCATTACCAGACGCCAGATCTCTGCCGTTATCGTAGATGGTATGAGCAACGCGGGATATGATGCGATGATGCCAGCTTGACTTGTCGGCCGCACGTAAAGATTTCAAGACTGCGAGTATGTATCGCTGCCAATCGCCTTCATTCTCTGGGGCTTTGATGTTTTGTGCGTAGGAAGTATTAGCAAGGATCTCGGCTCCTTTCTCGTGGTTGAAGGCTCCCCGCTGGTAAAGCTTGTGTGTGATGGATACGAGCTTGTAATGCGGCTCAAGGATCGGCTCGCCGCTGCGGCCTTTCTTTCCTGGCAGTGTTTCGATGGCACTGACGAAGGCGTCTACGACAGACTCCCAAGTAGGCCCTTGCTGAGGGACCAATGGGGCGCCGACTGACTTCGCATATTGCATAGCGCTATCATTGGCCGACCACATCTTCCATCCGCACTTTCCAAGCATGAAGTGGTTCCACCATTTGTTCGGGTTTCCTTTGATAGCTCTCTTGTAGAGAGTACTTGCGAACTTCCAAGCGGTGTATGCATGCAATGGAATGAAGACAACCTCCTTGTACAAGGTCGCGTTCGTTTGTAGATTGCAGAATCGTTTTTCGCTTTCACGAATCTGGAATGCCTCCATGCCGAACGGCTCCCTGGACGATGCATACATACGGTTTCCGAACTCTGTGTACATCTGTGCGATCTTGGTTTGAGTGCCCGTCGTCACATCAGCGTCGCGAGTAGCGCATGCTACAGCCATGATGTAACAGTTGATCGCAGCACGTTGAAAATTGACCACTTCAGCGCTGTTGCTGTTCATCTTGTCCGCATTCCAGGATACAGCTTCTTCCAGCTGTGTGTCGTTGGCCTGTGCAAGACGGTACCAGGTCTCCCAACGTTCGATCGAATGCTCCAGATCCTGCACGAAGAATGCTTGCGCGTAGTTGAGGTCTTCTGTTGGTCCTTGGGTCACACGTTTCTGTGATCGGAACTTGCTCAACGCGATGTTTCCCATCATATAGTACCAACCCTTCGATGCGGCCACCACTTCTTCGGGGGAGATGTGCTTCGTGGCAAGCGAACCAACGCCTTTCAAACATCCGAAAAGTGCTACGGGATTGACGGGCGATTTGAAGTAGGTGGATATGACCTTGCGGTTAAAGGTGATGTCCTCGTTCTGCTTAGGTCGGCCAAGAGCAGCATGTACCTTCTCTATGGTGCCTTTGATTTCGTGCTTTGGTAGATCCTTGAGATCAACCTTGGCGGCTTGCGACATTGTGAAAGACAATATACTAAAGGCAGTCTTTTTGTCAAGGACGTCTGTTGTGGTCTGGAAGGTCTGGCACTCCAGAGGATCGACGAACAACTTCAGTCCGTACAGATCGTTGAGCACCTGGCAGAGCTCGGTGGCATGACTAGGGCCATCGGTTATATCGTCCATGCGCAGCAGCTCGTCCTTTGCAAGCCTCAAGAATTGGCGGTTCGAAAGATGACAAAAGCTACGCACACCCGCGGCATGGTGCACATGGCGAATGTATTCGAACAGATCGTCGGACGGATTGGGAAAGGCTTCCGGTTCTTGAGACATGCCGTCTTTGAGAAGGTGGTACTGCAAGATCCAGAGCCGTAGATGAATGTCGTCGAGCCGCGACATCATGTTGACGAATGCTGAAATTGGCTGAGAGTCGACTCTAGGCATAGGAATGTGATTGACGCGAATCAGGTCCCGGAGCATGTCTGCCGCTGACATGATTTGTAGCAGCTCCGTAATTGCTGACATGGACGATTGAACATGCTCATATGGTAGGCACGCAAATGGAGCTCCGTCATCTCGGATGATCTGAATGATTTTGACGACCATGTCGTCGATGACCCGGTATCGGGTCAACAGCTTATGTTGCCGGTCGAGGATCGGAAGATCTTGGAAGGTCGAAGACCTGAAATCCGCTACGAGAGCCTCAATACTTCGGAGAAAGCATGATAAGACTTTGGAAGGATAATCGATGGCCTCATAGGCGACACGCAATCTGTTCCACAGGGATAGCCGGACGTTGACGTTGGCAGAGTCGAGAAACTTGCGCATCTCCAAGACGGGCGACGAGCGATCAAGTTGCTGCTCAGAATTGGTACTTATCGTGGGCGAGCTGAGTGTATCAGTGCCGTCATGTTCGGCCCCGTCTGGCTTCGGAGGTGTATTAGGTTCACTTGCGTTTGCAAGCTCCAAAATCGGCTCCAGGCTTTCTATGACCGTGACCGGATCCTGCTCCTCTTGATCGAAGACCTTGAGGAAGAAGTCCTTCATGCTAATGCGCACGAGTTCTTGCTCGATAGCGGCGACCGACAGTTCGGGCATGACAGCATTGTTCTGCAATTGAATCGTATGATCGCCCAAAGGTTCGAACATGTCCTTCAATTCTGCCATGGCAGATAAGACATGTTCTGGTAGAACTTGGTCGTTCACACTCATTTGGAAGACAGTCGCCCAGATGTGGCGCAGCGTAAGGTCATCGTCGCCCTGGCTGGGTCGACAGTCAGACCGTAGTTGTAGAACCTCTCGTGCGAGTAAAGACCACCGTTCCAGGCGGTCGCTTTGAAGGACTTGTGTTCTGGTGTCTATCACGCTTTGCGGATGCTTGATAAGAGAGTAGATGTCGAGATGCAGCTCGAACAACGTCTCGACTATTTCTATTTGCGACAAATCGTAGTCTGAGAGCTCATACACACGGGACTGATGTCTAGCATTCAGCACTCGTTGGTTGAGGCTGTCGACACGCTCGAGCATACGTTGGTATATGTACTCGTCAATGTGGACAATGACTTGTACAACGTTGCGTTTAAGGTCCTCGGCCCATCTGAACTGCACATAGCTTGACCGATCGCTCGGCTGTGAGCAAAACCCTGGTGTAAACAGAGATTCCATCCAACCAAATGCGACTTCTTGAATCGAGTGCCAACCATTATTGACAGATCTGGCGAACACGTTCAGTCCCTCGCTGCCCAACGCAGGCTTGCTAGAGGCTTGATTTGAAGTTGGTTTGGAGAAACCGAGGAACGCATTCAACCCATGTTCTCTAGTTGCTCCGAGTAGATCGAACGATTCGGAACTGAGAAGTATCTGGGCAGTTTTGGTGTGGCCACTTCGTAGCCCCGTAAAGAAATCGCAGGCGGCTTTGTCGATGGGATCTGTAGGGATTGCGTCAGGCAGCGAGGTGACGAGTTTTCGTAGCTCGTCGGGGTCTTTGATGCCATCAACACCAAGTCGCGCATACGTGTCCTTGAGAATCTCATAGCGGCATCGGTCTGTGTAGGTATACATTTCGAGTTGTGCATCGAGCTGCTTGCTGGCTTCTTGGGCGGCTCCACCAGGAGTGGGTTCAAGTATGCTCTCCCGACCCCGAATGCGTTTACTGCGCGACCTGCCCCCCTCTGCTGTCTCAGGCAGACCGGCAGAGTCGGTGGACCGCTTGCGCGATGGCACCGGCGCGACGTTGGAAGGTCCGGTGGACGCGGCCTCCTCGTTCTTGACTTCGCTATCAACTTCCTGCCCTTCCATGATGGTGTCTTCGCCATCCTTCTCTATCGCAGTCTCGGTATCCGCAGCTCCAGCTGCGGGCCCCTCGATCTGGGGTAGTGGTGTTGGTTCCTGGGCAGGCAGTATGGTTTCCGGTACGTGGTCGGGCTCGATGCGCTCGGGAGTTTCGCTGTGGGGCGGTATGCTGAAGACGATATTGGAACCGGAAGGCACGTTGGGCGTCATTCCCTGCTGTTCCGCCTGGAATTGCCGTACGATGATCTCACCCACGCCCGCCCAGTCCCATTTAGCTGGAGTCAGGGTCACGCTCTCTGGAGCCACTTTGACGTTGTGTAGACTTTCGGCGAGAGCGACATCGGCTGGAAGGGGCGCAAAGGGGAAAGGATTCAGGCGCGTCTTCAGTGTCTCGGACAGCTTCTTGCGCTTGATCGAGGATATCGGCGACTGGCGCAGGGAAACGTTATCCTCTAAACGCTCCACAAGCTCACGCAGCTGTTGTCCGGCAAAGCCCTCCTCTAGCCCAGGAAGGCGCAATAAGCTCTCCCATTGTTCGTCATTGCCATCCAAGGCTGCCTCGAGACAGTAGCGGGTGAGGCGCTTGCTGCCCAGCATAGCCGCGACAGATGCAGTACGCAGCCAGAGATCGAGATCGGTATCTTCTTTATCCAGCGCCTCTGCGAAGTAGTTCAGGGCACCACGAGTGTTGTCCCATGCTTCCCTGGGAAGTGCAGCACCACTTGTCGTGATCCAATGCTGCATGGCCTCGAGCAAAAACTGGCCGTGGTTTTTGTAAGACAGGTGTAGTATCTGCTGGAGCGTGTTGGGGGCGCTGTCGGCGGCGCCTGTGGACTGGACGGGCCCGGCCTCGTAGTCATCCTCCAAGATGGTGTCAAACACCAGGTCCTCGCCAAAGACCTCATGTCGCTTGTATTCGGAGAGGGATTCGGCGTACTTGAAGATTTCGGATTCGAAGAGGGCTTTGTAGGCAGCAGCGGTCTTGTCGAAGGACGGAGGGCCTTCGGAATGGTACTTGAGGGCGGTTTGGTAGAGCTTCAGCGCCTCTTCGATCTGGATCTCCTGGGTGTCGTCGACATCCTCCTCGGCCGTCTCCTCGGGGAGCTCGACATTGTAGGGATGCCATGTGGAGGCTTTCGACTGCGGCATGTGAGTGGACGTGGTTGAATGGGGTGGGCTGTGCTTACCATGTTGCGGGTGTGGGAAGTTGTGGAAGCCGAAAGGCGGAGCGAACACGGTTCACAGCATTGGCCGCGCAGACGCCGGGCAGCAGACGACCATGGGAAGCGCGACAGTGTAGTGGACAGAGAAGGCGAGATGCGACGGCCGGGCGCGCTGACACGTGTTGCGGGCTCGGTGTGACGCGACGCGACAGTGAATGATGCAGCGCAGGGATGGCCCGTCTTGGCGGCTGCGGCCCTCCGCGGCGGAGCTACCGTGCCTGCCCTCATGCCTCGACGAGGACATCGAAAGCCTGACAAACATCCGCCTGGCTGGAGCGAGGTATACCGGGCCCCTCTGTCATCACCCACCCCGCCATCGCGTCCCTCCCACCGCCATCGCGCCCCCGCTTCTGCGCCGCCAATTGCCAGCATGGTCACGTCGCCAGCTGTTCCCGAGTACGCGCATCCCACTAGCTGCCAGTCTACACATGTTTGACACATGCGCACATGCGCTGCTTGCCCGCTGCTCCCATGCCGCCGCACACCGTCACTGTGCACCGTGTTTGTACAGCCCTTCTGACGCTGCCCCAGAATCTACGAGGACGAGCTACACTCGGCAATCGAAGCGCGCTCGGAATCGCTGCAGACGCTGCGAGAGCTGGGCCCGCCCGACCTGGTCCACCTGATCAAGCAGCCCATCAAGAATGCGACAAAACAGGTCCGTAGTGCCCTCACCCGCACCGCAGCCCGTCAACGCGGCCTGACATGTGACTAGATTGGCGTGTACCACCACGTATGCGGCGTGGACGCTTCCTCGTCGGCCAGCTTGGCCGCCTACATCAACACCCTCACATACTCTGCACACGACAAGCAAAGCAAGGTCGTCTCGGGGTTGTACTGGTAGGGCAATGTCCACTCATGGCACAGGCAACCGCTGACCGAGCAGCTGCTACAATGCCTTCTCACGCCTGGACATGCGCGTGCAGGTCTACATCCCTGGCACAGTAGAGAGCTACTGCATCGACGAGCGCGGCGACAAGCGGGTAGCCACCGACGAGCTCTGGCTAGAGACGTACCTGTGCAGCGTACTGCGCGCATATTCCTATGCTGACGATGGCTCGGGCGACACAATCAAGAAGATTGTCGGTGTGCGGAGATTCAACCCCATCACAAGTACCGAGAGCGAGCACAGGTTTCTGGACGCGGCCGAGCGCCTGTTCTTCAACGGTAAGACACGTCGTCAATATGCCGCCATGTCCGCTGATGCAGTCTAGGCTGGCAACTGGGATCCGACCCGGAGATCCAGGTCCCTAATCTCGTCTCGAACCACTTGACTACCGGTCTACTCGACTACATCCACACCACCGGCAGGTACACTTCAGGCATCAACCTGTTCGAGAAACTACGAACCCGTGACCCGGAGATCTCGTCTCTGCTGGCGCGCGTATACATCGAGGCAGACGAAGAGGTGCAAGCCGTCCAGCTTCTGCATGAAGCCATCCAGGAACTCCCCATGGACTACTCGCTCCTCGATTGCCAAGCCGATTTCTGCAACAAGAAGGGCCGTGGCGACCTGGCACTTGAAATTGCCAAGAGAAGCGTCGTGTCTGCGCCTAGTGAGTTTGGTACATGGGCACGCTTAGCAGAGATATACGTCAGCCTTGAGCAGTGGGACATGGCGCTGTTGACGCTCAACTCATGTCCAATGTTTACCTACCAGGACAAGGACGCGCCACGCATGCCAGAGCCACAGAGAGTCTTCCTGCCAGTCATGCCAGAGGCCATGTGCGACGAGATTGAGGATTCCAACATCGACGATATGGAGCTTGTGCATCCAACTCTGAGGAAACTACACGCTGCAGGCTTCAAGGGTACTTTCTTAAAGGCCTACATTCTACTGACTGAAATTACAAAGAAGATTGGATGGGATCAACTTCTCAAGATACGAAGCCAGGTATTCGTCATGGAAGAAGAATATCGTCACGAGAAGACGACACAGCAACCGCATTCTCGCAGCGCCAGCACAACAGCACTTCGCTCCCCTTCGCCCAACACGCATGCCCAACAAATGAATGGCGAACATGGCCAAGTCGAGGAGCGCTCCTCTGCGGATGGTGTAAATGGATCCAACACGAACGGCGAATCATCCTCCGCAGCCGCCGAAGCAGTTCACGACCTCGAGAAGCCTGGCCACACTGTTGCTTCCGAGGTGGTAAAGGCCGGCAGCGAAGACCCTCACGCACACGATGCCGCGAACAACGGCAACCCATCGCAACCAAACTACACACACTTCCAGAACAAGCGTCTCTGCGAACGTTGGCTCGACAACCTCTTCATGGTCTTGTACGAGGATCTCCGCGTATATACGATATGGCGGACCGAGATGGCACAGTGCAGACAGCAGCAACGCCTATACAAGAAGAGCAGTGAAGAATGGGAGATTCTGGGTGAGCTCGCCGAGAGACTGCACCACGCAGAAGAGGCAGTGGAAGCGTATGAGAACTGTCTGCAGATCAAGTTCTCACCAAAGGCCATGAGAGGCGTGCTGAAACTGGGCGAGGAGAGGAAACAAGTCAGGGATGTTACAGCCGCGTTGATTAGGCTGGTCACTTGGCAGTACCGATGGTACTCTGAGGTGAGTTCCCTTATCCAATCTATGGGAGTAGAAATACTAACAGAACATAGTTTTCGCCATCCCTCCTCTACACGATCCGCAAACTCATAGAGGAAGAAGGCGCCGTCAAGATCCGCAGCATCATTCAGGGTACCTCCCTACCACAACACGTCCTCGATCTCACACACCAGTATGCGGCACTGTGCGCAGCGTTCAGGAGCAGCGGCAGCGATGGGTAGCAGCCTTCGCCTCTCAAAATCTACGGCTATACCAACAACAGCCTTGACCTGCCTTAGTTGGGGAGGTAAAACTGGGAGATATCTTTGTGTTCATGCATGGAAGCGCTGGTGTTGGAGATGGAAATGTTAGACCGTTAATGGAATCCGTTGCCCTCTTCAGAAAAGCGTTCTGACGACTATGTGACGTGACTTTGTGCGGAGTGCGGGAACCTATGCCAGAGATGGTTGCCTGGTTTGCTATGGCGCTGTCTCACAAGGTTCTGCCTGCATCACTTTGGACGTGTCGGCACTTGCCCTGAGCAGATTGAATTGGCTTTCACTTGTTCCTACGTCTTCACTGGGTGTTCTGCAGGTACTTCGCACTCCATATGCCTCTGTCCGTATTCTTGCAACCAATGTATTCATTTTTATCGTCACAAGCCGCGGGATCGTATCAGGCAGCCTTTGCGCGCCATGTCACGTAACCTCATCCTTGAGGAGTAGATAGTAGACAGTAGAAGACCCCATGAAAAAGCCCAGGATGAACACCGCTCCATGCTCCCCCATACACGCTCCATCTTTCTCTTCGTCCACCACCAGCAAGCCATTGTACCGCTTAACGGTAAGACTTCTGGTACCTGGCGCGCGCACCTGGACCACCGAACTTCTTGGGCTCGCACCGCCTGTTGTCGGCAACGAGCAGTGTGCGGTCGTACTGGATCAGGGCCTGCTTGAGCTGGTTCTTCGAGTGCTCGTCGACGTACTTTTGGTAGTAGGCGATGATGGACTTGGCAATGGCTTGGCGGATGGCGTAGACTTGCGAGGTGTGACCACCACCAGAGACGCGGACGCGGATGTCGACATCGGCTGCCCATGTTGTCAGTATTTCTGCTCCCCATGTGTTCCTCCGCGGAGGGTGCCGTGTGCGTACCGAACTTGTCAACACCGAGGATCAGGATGGGCTCGTAAACCTTGAATCGCAGAATCTCGGGCTGGACAAGGCTAAGGGGCTTTCCGTTAACCTTGACGAGACCCTTTCCGGCCTATACGTTTCTCGTAAGTATGATGTTCGGTTGCGCGCTCGATTCGTGGCATTGCGTGTGTACCTTGCAGTGGGCGACAGCTGTTGGCGATTTTGTTAGCCTTTCTCAGTCTCTCGAACGTGTGTTTGGCGGTGGGCTATCCGTACCAGTCGCGGTCTTCTTCTTGCCGAAGCATTGCACGCTCTGGGAGGCCATGTTGGGCGACTGTGGGATGTGCGTGCGGTTAGTACGGGTGGGCGTGGTCGGTTTTGCTGTCGTCGTGGAGGTGAAGTTCGTCAACGCCGGCTAGAATTGAATGTGGGTGTCCGTGCGCCCGCGATCCCTGTAAGCGATTAGCGTCTTGTCAGGCTAGCGCGGTCAAGGACACTCTCAAGGTTGCACCCTCGGGGCTCATACGTGGGAAAAACTAAAAGATACATGAATGGCAAGTCCTCTATTACAGTCTACACTTACTTACGAGAAGAAAGCTCTCCAAATTGCACACCACTGTAGACTCGTAGCTACTCAGGCCTGTTTCGTGCCGAGCGTCTCCAGGCGATCAAGCAGAGCAGTATCTCGGTGCCTTGCACTAACAAAGCGTCCAGAATTTACTGTAGCCTTTTTGTGATATCGCAGATGTGCGAGTCAGTACAGCCTGCCTGACTTCAACGGCCTAGCACAATAACATTAGCTCGTTGGTCGTAGGGGCAATTAAACAGATGTCGCAAAGCTCTCTTGACCACAAGTCGCGATAGCAGCCTTGTCCGCCTTCTCTCGTTGACACCGCCCCAACCGATCTTCTGATCAACCCGTTTAGCCGCTCCTCATCAATCTCCCGGTCGAGAGGTCCCTACGAGATACCAAGCCTTCTGTGCTGTGAGCCAGATTCCCTCAAATGCAGTTCCCTGTACCTATTGCAACGTCATCACTCCATCTCTACGCCTTTGGAAGTAACGGAGAGTGTCAACTCGGATTACCAGCAGCGGAAATAGTCAACACCCCAACTCAGGTTCCTAATCCTTCACCTAATGGCGACTACATACCTCTCGACGGACTAAAAGCGATCATATGCGGTGACAACCATACGCTCTTTCACCAACACATCTGTGTAGGCGGTGTGGGTGATAACCGCAAACATCAGCTCGGTAAGGCGAACCTGCCAAGTCGACTCGACCATTTTCAGGAGGTGGATTTTGGGAGGAGTTTTGTCGCAGCTACATGTGAGACGTCAGCTTTCATCGGGTTCAGACCTGATTATCACAACCAGAGTCAGGTCGCAATTAAGGGTTCCAACAATTGGGGCGAGCTAGGCGATTGCGACGGAAGTTCATCTAATCTCTTGCTCCAAGGCCAAGTAGTGGACTTCGTGGGGGGAGTCTGGCATTATGTCGCCGTCATGCAAGACGGTTCTGTCTATGGATGGGGAAAGGCGCGTCTTGGCCAGCTCGGAGAGGCACTGTCTGGCAAAGTCACAACACCTACCAAGATCGAGGGCATACGGTTCAAGCCCAAGAAAGCTGTGTGTGGGAAAGACTTTACATACCTAGTTGGTGACCCAGCTGAAGGCCAGCATCAACTACTTGGGAAAGACAAGTTTAACATCCTCTCGAACATGCCAGGCGATGTCAAAAACTGGAAAGACGTCGGCGCGGCATGGCACGCCATCTTCGTATTGTTTGAAGACGGAACTCTTACCGCGTGGGGCAAGGAGAATATGTGGAAGCTACTGCCGCCCAACTTGCCGCTTCTGGACAAGATTGCTGTCGGCTCAGACCACATACTTGCTGTAACGAGGGAAGGCAAATTGATATCATGGGGTTGGGGTAAGCATGGAAATTGCGGTGACCTCTCCAATATCGAGATTGAGATCGAGAACGATATGGTCAGCGGGTTCTGGAATGAGATCTCTATACCAGGGAAGATTGAGAACATTGGGGCTGGTTTCTGTACCAGCTTCGTAGTCACGAGACAACCGATCCCTCAAGAAATCATGCAAGAGCGACTGGAGCAAAGACGTCGTCAACGAGAAGAGTCATGTCGCCTAGAGGCAGGTAGGACCTGAGGCTTGCATCGCGACGATCATGGGTTCGCACTTTAATGTACGGTGTTGCTTCAAACAGCTTTGTGGACGTTTTGCTAGAGGTATCCAGAAGTTTACCGCAGTGCTGTAGCTGTTTGTCGAGTCTACCCAATCACCCCAAGACAGCCTTCTGGTGGAGAGATGAGCCTGAAGCCGACGATGTCGTCATGGAAGTAAAATTACATGTAGTATAAGCAACCAATCCGTTCATATTAACCGGCTAGAGCACACAGCAGCTATCTTCTAGAAAAATAAAGATGAGAGTCAGTCGATCATACAAATATATCATTCCACCAAGTGTTACGCTCCGTAGCTTAGTACCCCTCTCTAACCAAACTCCACTCAGCAACTGTCCCGCCATCCGTAGCGTTATCAGTGAACAAATTACCTCTAATACCCAAATGCGCATATCGTCCACTCCAAACACTATGCTCGAGACTGACATTTGTTTGATTGCCAATGTATGTCTTGATCTCATAGGCGGTAAATGGATCCCAAGGCGCACTTATCTCCACATCACCTGCTGTCACCCTCCTTACATCTTCCTCAAGTTCTGATTCCGATCCACCTTCGAAGGGGGGCAGTGTGGCATTGGAGAAGTAGACTTCAAAGTGTGAGGGAGGTTGGTTACCCCAGTCCATCACGACCTTTTTGATGGGGTAGAAGGAAGAGTCGCCGAGATTTACAGTCAAGTAGCTGGTGATATTGGCGAGTTTAGGTTGCCATTTCGTGCTCGCGGCACCATCAATGGCTGCGATTGGAAACTGGCCAGGCTTGTTGCCTTGGGGTGGTGGGAGGAGAGATTTGCATTGTAGAATGTTGCCGTTGACAGTAAGGATCTCGCCCATTGGTCGGTTACGGATCACGAGTGGCTCGTCTCCGAGGTTGTAAGTCGTATTATCACGTTTGCTGCGGGTACCAATCGTTACGGGGATGGGCTTGTCGAAGTAAGTTGCGTTTACTGAGGGAAGAGTGTAGTTCTCTCGCGGCAAACGTGCCAACGTTGTATGCGTTGAATTGGAAGTAGCGTTGATACCATGACCCATCCAGTAAAAGGTACGGTAGTTCAGATACGGTATCTGCGGCGGTAGCGTGGGATCAATGTCCAACCTATCGTAGTATAGGCCTAGGCCCAGGTATCCAAAGATGCCAACACGATTAGTTCCTCCCATGCCGGTCAAGAAAGGGAAAGCAGGGTGCGTTCCTCCGTTCTCGTCGACATTGTCAATCAGCTGTTCGGAATACTGATACCACGGTGCGCGGACGTACGGCGAAGACGAGTAAACATCATATGTGAAGCTCGAGCATCCAGATGGCGATACTTCATTCGCGACGACAGCAAATGAAGAGTATGTCATCGCGGGACCGTCGAGAGACTGCTTTGCCGCGTAGTAATCCAGATTGGCCAGGCTATAGGGGTTGGGGTAATGTAGCAGATCGTCCACCAGAACAACATCGGCCTGCTTCACGGCGACTGACCCGTTCATGCCAGTATACTCAACAATGATGCCGGCGTTTTCGTTGACTGGAAGTCGCATCTTAGATGCTTTATCCGCCCAACTAGCGTTGGGGCTGCGTCCAAACCAACTGTTGAACTCGTTTGTCTCATGGAAGTGGCGTTGCATGAGTGCTGTAGTGAAACCGATGTTGTTGACCTGATTGGCATACTCGTCCGGGTCGGTAGCGTTCCACAGCTCATATGCACCAGAGGTCTCGTTAAAGTCCAGCAATTGGCTATAGAAATGCGCAATGGCATTCGAGATGGGTAGCAGGGTGTCGTTGAAGTACTCTTTGTCTCCAGTGATGATCAGATGGTTGTTGAGAGCAAGGCTGATATCACCATTCAGATGATATTCGTAGTCGAAGCAAGCGCCAGTACCGGTGCAATTGCCAAATCGTCCGCTTGTCCATGGATAGACAGCTCCTCCAGGCGTGAATCTGCCTGTTTCGTTTTTACTCGATTGGTACGCAGTTTCAACATTGCGTTGCGCTTGTTCAAAGTGCTCCACGCGATACTTGATAACGTTTTGAGCATGCTGCGGATGCGATACTTGCACTCCTGGCGCCATCCAGACATCTGCATCCCAGAAGATCATACCGCCATAGCAGTCTGAGCCTAGTCCGCAAACTGGTATACTGTAAATGTCGAGCTTCGTGTTGTTGTTAGCTGCGGCTACAGCATTTGGTCCGACCATGTTTGACAGTAGGTAGAACGGGTTGGTTCTTGCCATAATATGGAGCTCTCGCACGTCTGGATTGTCAGGCAGAGATCCATTCGGTAGGTGGTAATCATCGACCGAGTCTGGTGTTAGGATGGACTCCCATTCCACTATGTGAGAATGTACCAGCTTATAGTAGCCTTCTTCAGCGCCGGACAGCGAAGCGTTGCGCGCTGTGCTCTGCGGATCTGGAAAAGCATCCGTCGATGCGACTCCAATGAACTTTGTAATTTCGGTTGGACGGAAGGCAACTAGCTCAACCGGCAAAGATTGCGCAGTGCTTGAGCCATTACCACCACTGAAGATTCCGTCCGTCACTTCGCTCCGAGAAGTCAGGTTGACCCAGTCGATACCACTCAAAGTCGAATATACGTAGGCCTTGACGTCGGTAATGTTTCCAGGGCTGACGGCAGACCAAATCGTAGGGGTGTCTTCTTCAAATTTCTTGTCGACAAAGTCTGAGCGAACAGCGCAATCACCGTCTAGAACATCATAGACTGTCACATTCAGATCGCGCGTCGCCGTAAGTCTTAGTCTAACGGCTGCTTTGTTGACGTACAGCTTGTGCACGAACATTTGATAGTCGACATCGACGATGCCATCTCTGGAGCCTCCCGGCTTCCAGTTGTATCGCCAGCTCGCAATCCCAGCTTTTACATCCAGACTTGATACAAAATCCGAAATGTGGTTGGGGTTGACTGACGCGTTCAAGAATTCGCCGTTCGCTTCGACAACCAGACCACTCGAGTGCGGAATACCCGCAGTAAAGCTTTCCCATCCATATTGATACAGCCAAGGGTAGTTCGATCCATTTGTTCGTGGCTGGCTATTCCAGAGGCCTGCGATCGTCGAGAAAGTCTGTCGTCTGCTGAACAATGGCCACCCACTTATGACGTCGCCATCCACTGGCTCATCAACTTCGAAAAAAGGGCCTGCGGATGCCACATTGATGCCAAAATAACCATTCGCAAGCGTCAAGCGCGATTGATAGTGGCCTTGGTCAAGAGCATGTGTCGCTATGACCCAATTCTGGTCATCCCACGTTACGTCCTTGAACTGGTCATGGTCGTTGCTGGTGGAACCCAGAATCAGGCACGCTGAAGCTAAGAGCGCGACTGTAGCTTGCCGGAAGTTCATCAATAGCATATCCTGCTATCAAGAGAAGAGTGAAGTCCTGATAACGGAGCGAATCCCGACGCGTTTAAGGCTTGCCGGCTTTAAAGCAAGGTACAAAGGTATGCCGATCGGTCACATAGCTGGCACCGGAGACGGCCACGGGGCGCCACCCGTTCGTCTTTCTTACCTTTTTCTACACCGCTAGGCACAGGCTAGCTGTCCCGATAGCTCGTCATAAGCTTGTTTCGCGGACGCTAGTCCCTTCGTACGCCATCTTTGTAGTGCAGGTCCTATTAATCTTTATCAAGTACAAGAGAGTCTTGGAACGATGTGGTTGAACAAGTTAGCCGTTAGAAGTGCCGTCTGGCGAGTGATGAAGACGCGTTGATTACGAGCACTGCAGGCGATAAGACATGGAACATTCGAGGTCGTGCGCGATTGACGTCATGGCTGGCATTTCAATGAACACTAAACTTGTCGCCCCATCATCCATCGAATGTCAAGGAGTGCCGATCAGCAATGCTCCGAAGAGGCGAGGTTTACTACTATCACAAGATTCTGGGACCGTGACTGTCAGCTTCTGGTGTCAGAAATGGCCGCTACTGCAGTTTCAGGCCCCCACCCTCTCAGTGGCTGAGTCAAGCGATTACGGCAACCATGTGGCATTCTCAGCTGAATGGCAGCCGTCCATACTCCGTTCACGACCATGGCTCCGCGCATCCTGTCGAAGCTCAAAAGACGCGCCAAAAAGACTACCGGCGATATATATGTACCACTTGATGCCAAATCGCGTACGATTCGTCTGTTGCATCTCCGACCTGGTGTCTGGGAGGACAACATTTGCGCAGAGCTCCAGGTAGCCTCCATTGCACGAGTTCGAAAGCGCTATATCACCATCTCGTACATGTGGGGTTCCGAAGGTGTCGCCCGTCAAGTACTGATCATGTGCAATGGGAAACCTGTTTCTATCTCCGAGAATCTTTTCACGGCTTTGCGCAAGCTTCGACGGCCTGACCATGCTATTCTACTGTGGGCTGATGCTCTGTGTATAAACCAAGTAGATCCTCTGGAGCGCACTCAGCAAGTTGGCATTATGGGCGAGATATACAGTAACAGTTGCGAGACGATCATCTGGCTGGGAGAAATTATGTTGGATGAGGAAATTGTCACCCGCTCTTCAAATGACTACACTTCTAAAACAGCGTGGAAAGGGGATCAAAGCGACAACCTGCTTCGAAATACCTTCATTCTCGATTTTGAGCGATCATGCGCGGCGGAGCCACTGGTTGCATCTCTAGGCTCTTCGCTCGCATACCCAGGGCCGGACATCTTTGGTGCGTTTTGCTTGATACAGGACTTCGCCGAAGGCACTTTGTATCCTCTACTCAAATTATTGGATCGCAACAGAACCACCATTTTGGACAGAATTGAACATCCCAGGAGGCATGCGCTCACAGGTACAAACGCGCATTGGCGTCAATTGAAGTCTCTTAGGGTGTGGGAAGGTCTGAAGAAGTTGATGGGCATGGGTTGGGTGCATCTCTCCAGTCCTGTCATCTGGTGTAAACTGACAATCGAAATGGCAGTGGCAGCGCATCTGGGTCGTTCAAGAGACTGTACTCTCAGGGAACGCTACAGTACATTACGGCCCGCTTTCTGCGCCTTGGTCAATGTTCGCCAGAGCCGCTGAAAACTACGTCCAACAGCGTCACACATTATGCTTGGACCTGGCTGGGACACGGCATGGTCAAGATATCTTGGATCAATTCAGCGACCTCGTGCTTCGCATCGAGCAAACCAGACTTTGTCACTGCAGTAGCTCAGACACTGCGACGTTGTTGGATCTACTGTGGAAGTTTCGACCCCTACAAGCGACCGACAAACGAGATAAAGTCTTTGCTCTTTTCGGGCTCACTACAGATTGGCAAAACTTACCAGCTTTAGTTCCCGATTACAGCAACGATACTGCGACAACGTTCACTCAGACTACATTGAGCAACCTACTAAGAGCAGGGTCACTATCGGTTCTCGCAGGTGATCTTGAAGCTGTCCTTAATCGTAAACGACTAGAGGGCCTGCCTTCCTGGGTGATGGACTGGTCGCTACCATGCCTCCCAACGGAAATCGAAAGAGTTGGCTCATTGTACATGTACAACGCCAGCGAGGACCATGACGACTCTTTTCTTTACCATCCGAAAAACCACACGCTTGAAGTCGAAGCTGTGTACATTGATAATGTCTCCACTATTGGCGAAGTCAGTCGGCATACACAAATCAACGACACATGCGCTGTAATACGCGCATGGAAACTGCTTACCAAAGCCTTCGAGCCAGTCGATAAGATTTATCCAACTGGCGAGCCTTGTGAAGATGTCTTCTGGCGGACGTTGATTGGAGACCTGATATATACAGGTACTGCTCCCAACGCTCGCGAAACGCAAGGCTCTTACCGTCGAGCTACAAATGACGATTATGACGCTTTTGAAGCGTGGAGAATGTGGTCCCGCTGCATCTCGCGAGATACTATGGACCGCACGGCGCCCTTTGATCTCGACGAAGGCATATCTGGAGTCCACCACGCCCTCAAGACTGCGACAGCTTCCCGGCGCTTCTTTCTCACAAGCACTGGGTACATGGGAATAGGTCCAAGAACGACTGTTAAAGGTGATAAAGTATATGTGTTCAAGGGCAGCAAAGTTCCGTTCATAGTCCGAGGAGATGGACCAGTCATGGCAGATGGTGATGGAGGCTCTCTTACTCGTGGTGATGCATCTGTGAAGAACGGTTCTCGGTTGATAGGTGATTGCTTCGTCTATGGATTGATGGACGGCGAGGCTTTCAGCCAAGAGTCTGTACGCATCGGAAAGCTTAGTCTAATCTGATCATCTGGCTCACGACTTTCCTCAGGATCTGCAACAGTTCAGTGCTTAAAATTATGTGTAATATATTGAGCCAACAATATTCATATATATATATGTAGAGAAACGGATAAATCCCTTCCCCTAGATACCGGATATCAGCACAACAACTAGGAAGCATAGGCTTACGACTGTATGTGTGCGCGAGGTACTGGTATTGCTACAAGCGTGATAGACTACCACTTGCGCTCCGCCTTCAACTTCCGCCACCACTCCCTCAGCATCCAGGCATCGAACTCGGTGATTTCCATCGCGCTGCCAGCCATCATGATGAAGTTGGTCTGGCCCTGAGGCACCCAGTCGTAGAAGTCTAACACATCATTAGCGCCAATCATTGACCGAAGAAACACGCAACATACCCAGGAGTCCGAAGCCATGGCCCATTTCGTGAAGCAAGATGTGGATGTTTTCCTGGTCGATGTTGTTAAAAAAGTAGTCCGGACCGATCTCTTGTCCCCAGTTGTATCCATAGCCACCCATCTGGCCCTCAAGACTCTCGTCGAGCCAGAGACTGATGTCATAGCGGCTAGCCTCACCGCCGGGGCATTGGTTCAAATCGCCATCAAGGTGAATAGCGCGGTAGCAGCGGGTATCGCATTCAGGGACGCCATCGCCATCGGCTGTGGTGTAAATGTCGAGACCAGTAGTGTCGCCTTCGATGAGCTTCTTGTTCTTGACAGCGTAACCAACAACGTCGACATTGAGTTCGGTAAGCGGGAAGCCTTCGAATCCAACAAGAACGTCGAACCACTTCTGCATCGAGCGCTGCAGGGCTTTGACAGTGGAAGCGCGCGCAGCTGCAGTACTCTTGCCAGAGTGGTTCCAGCGAACGCAGTAGTTGAGACTACCGTTGTTGGCGATGAGCTGATCGGTGATCCAGTTCTTGTCCTGGAGGCCTTGAGGGTTCTCCTTCATGGTTTGCTTCCAGACTTGGTCTAGACCAGTGGTCATGCTAGAAGGTGGGCTCCATGTTGTCGCTTTGGGGATAGTGGCGCGGGGAGTCAGATCTTCAGCGCGGGCGAAGACGTTGCGCTCTTCGAGGGAGCAGAAGCGCCTGTCAATGTGCTTGATGGTTGGATGTGCCAGCGCACCCAGACCAAAAGTCGAAAATGCGACGACGAAATTGAAATTCACCATGGTGATTTTCTAAACGAATGACAGTGAAAATAATGTGCAAAGCAGAAACAAGAAACGAATGTAAGTGGTTGCAACCCTCTACTACCAGGAAACTGTAGCGCAACCCTATTATACTATAAGAATTGTACTTCCGAGGTTCGTATTAACTCATGTACGATCTGATCGGACATTACAAACCGAAGCAGGATTGTACTATATCCTGATTTCGTAATGCAAAATACGTGCTCGAGGAGAGAGTTGCTACGTTTGTTTCGAGGATACCATCCATACGAGGCTGGGCGTTTCAGTCGCACGCGGCTTCTCGTCCTCTGACCGGATGACGGTGCGTGCTGAAGCCTTGGCAGGTGCCGAAGGAGATTTCTTCGTGAGTTGCGCGATGCGAACGATGCAATAGTACATGTAACCTCAGTCTCTCGCTCATGATGCCTATTCATGCGCTTCGGCTATGTGAGAACGTTGCGTCGTAACAATTGCGATGATCAGTCCAGCTGGCACGGCAGGACCTCGCAGGGCTCCGCCCCGCTCCAGCCCCCTCGTGGCTGCCCGGAAGAGCACATCCCACAGCCTAACCACTCTGCCACCTCGTCGAAGGCTGATATGGCTCACCAATGAAGGTTGTAGCATTGAGTGAGAGTTTGAGCCGCATCATGTGTACATTCCGGCACGGCTTCGTTGCTGCTGCGCCCCAAACTGCGCGCTGTCTCCTCCCTCAGATACGCCCGCCCACACTCCCCCACTTGTCACCATTGAAGCCATATCGCCTTTCTAATTAAATCGTGAGCCCTGTACTGCATAGGTCCTTGATGATGCGTGCAGCCGCATGAGCCCGTCAGGCTGACACGATTTTCCTGGCACAGAACCCGGGTTTGCAGTACTTTACTCATTAAGCATTCGCATGTGTTCATGCTAATGTGGTTCAACAGAAGAAGCCATTGCATATGGCGTGCAAACAAGTGAATACCGCTCATAAGCATGGACGATTCCTACCTCGACGCGCCGCTCAGTCGCCATGAAGGAAGCCTGGAATTCAGACTAGTCGAACTACAACCCAGCGTGCCGTCAGACTTTATAAAATGCATCGTTCGCACCTACTCACTTGAATATCGCACGAATACAAGTTTGGCTGACCTGATAGGACTACTGACATTTTCCTGTGACCGCGAGGCCTCTAACGTCCTCGACAAGGCATATGGCGTATGCGGCCTCGTGAAGGATGATGTCCCCTTTCCCGTTGACTACAGCATCAATCCCGAACACTTGCTTATTGGGTTACTCCATTACATCTACACATTAGATCGAGACAACGCTGAAATGGTCAATTTCGCTCAAAGGATGTCGAGAGCGCTGGGCGTCGTATGGTCAGCTGAGCAGATGGAAAAGCAACTCTTTTCAGCAAGGTATGCAGGAAGGAGCGTAAGGGGAATGACGAAAGAACCATTACGCTTTGCTTCGTCTTCCTTTCATATCATTGCACCCTATTGAGAGAATGAGATGAGAAGGCAACTCTTTCGATCATGGGGTCGAAGCTCTCTTCACCCCAGGATACCTACTCGTCTCATGCACAAGTCGACCCTTCACCCATACGGCGACCGTGTTCCGATCATCACCACTATACACCCACTTCTCGACGTTATCCGACCAACTCTCCCAGCCAAACACATCAACCGGACCCTCTTCAAACGCACCATCCTGACAGCCTTCCTCGCTGACGACACCAAGGCTGATCATCTGGGCATCCCACTCCTTTCCCACCTCAAATCCGCCAACCTTGTCTTCCATCCCCATAACCGCCGCGCCACCTCTTGTAGCGAGAAATAAAGCCTCTTCCGTCGAGAGCTTCACAGCATCGCTCGAAGTTTGGATGCACAGATGCCGTGACACCCAGATCGCCTGCCGCACGTTCTCTAGTATCGAGGGCGAATTGCCGCCTGAGACATCCGTGCCGAGACCGATCGTATGACCTTCATCCAACAGTGACCGAATCGGCGCACATCCGGACGTAATCGCCGTATTCGACGCTGGACAGTGGGATATCTTGCTCTTCCTCTCCAGAATGAGTTTTCTCTCTTCGTCGGAAAGGTGCACCGCATGCGCCAGAATGGTCTTGTCTGTCAACAATCCATGCGTTTCGTACACATCTGTGTAGCTTTTACTATCTGGGAATAACTCCTTGACAAGCTCAATCTCGCCTTTGTTCTCCGAGATGTGCGTCTGGACATGTGCATCCGTCTCTTTCGCTAGTCTACCCATGGCGGAGAGACAATCTGGGGTACAGCTAGGCGCGAAACGAGGCGTGATGATGGGTTTTACAATCTCGCCTTTCGGATCGATGGAGCGTATGTAGTCGATACTAGCTTTTGAGTCGGCGTAACTGCTTTCCACGCTCTGGTCTCTATAGTACTCCGGGCTTAGATCGCTGTTCATGCATACTCTGCCGACTAGCGCTCTCTGGCCTCGCTTCAGACATATATCAGCGAGGGCGTTGGTGGCTGGTACGTGTATAGTAGCAAAGTACGCGGCTGTCGTTGTGCCATGTGAAAGTGTCCGCGAGACAAAGTTCTGATACACGCGATGAGCAAGAGAGAGGTTCTTGAATGAAGACTCCATGGGAAAAGTGTACTTCTGCAACCAATCCAGTAGTGTAGTTTTGCCGAAAAGACCAGTGTTTGGATGTTGAGGCGCGTGGACGTGTGTATCTATGAAGCCGGGGAAGAAGAAACCAGTACCGGTAATTTGAACAATGTTTGCGTCCGCCCAGTCATCTCCCTTCTGCTGCAGGATATTGGAGAGGCTGCCATCCTGTAGACTTCGTTCGACAAACCGGATGATGCCGTCTTCGTCTACGCCGATTGCGCCATGTTCTTGAATCTCAAGTTCAGAGAGTGATTTGCTATGAACAAAGGGGCCGATGTAGATTGTTTTCGATATAGGTGCTGATGCCGCCATGATGGTGTTTGCAAGTCTGTCCACCTTTCAGAAATCCTCCTCTTCGAATGCTTGGTCCTGGCTTTCCAGCTCGTGGAAGTGAAGACGTGTTCTAGCCGCGGCAATAGATCGGAGCAGGTACCGAGACGCGGCTCTAAGTGGAGAACTTCACGATAAGGAGTCGTAACGCGTTTGAGCTTTCAACGGAGCGTGATTGTCAGAAGAACTTTGACAGTGGAAACAAGAAGACAATCAAGACAAGAGCATCGCATCGCATCTCAAGTGGCACAGGGGGTCTTTATCAGTTGCTCAGATGCCAGAAGTAAGGAGGGCCTGATCCGGTTAGCCGTCTCGCTAATGTCTAGCACGTGGGGAGCGAAGCGAAGCCTCCAGGGCGATCGGCGTACTCCGATGCCAATTAGCAGAAGCAACAAATGGGCGTTTCACACCCACCATCTTGTCGAGGTGGAAAGAAAAGAAAAGAGGTGGCTTGTAAGTGGTCATGAAAATGAATTCGAAGGATTGCATCTCGCGATGCGCCGCTAGCCTATCGCTACACATGTGCAATCGCCTGTTGGACCAAACTTCACCCCAGGCTTTCCTTTTTGGCAACGCCGGGATATCCATAACCGTGCCTAAACTCCAAAATGGCTGGTCTGAAAAGTAAGACAATGCTGATTCATCACCTAAACTACAGGCTGTAGTCGTGGATACCTTGTGGACCCTGGTCGTTGTAGTCGGGACGTGTCATGTATCCCTTACTTTGACCCTGGTCGACGACGAAGATAACCTTTGCTGCGACTTGGGCGCCTAGGAAGGCTGACTCGTCAAAGCCAACATCCTTGAATTCGGGAAAGTACTCTGGTGGCTTGATGAACTTGATCGACGTGGGCGTTTGGCCGTGCGACGAGTGCATGTTACCCGACATGCCGGGAATGCCGCCATGTGGCATCATGTGTTGTGTTTGTGCGGTTGTTGCTGCGAGTAGGAGCGGGTTGACTTGCGAGCCGCCGTGGGGGCCGAGCTGGGGCTGCGGTGTGTTCGCTCCGGTTCCAAGAGGCGTTGAGACATTGGACGGGATCTCAGATGTGAAGATGGTTGCGGAAGAGGGCGATACTAGATACTTGGTGTGAATCGTCTGGAGGAGAGACTCTTTGAAACCTACATGGGTGTTAGTGTACGCATTCTGACGGTAGGAACGATGTTGAGACTCACCTCGCAGCTTTGACCCGTTGCCGCAGACGATAAGCTGTTCCCACAGATCACTTCTCTTGCCAACCTCGTCAATAGACGATATAGCCCTGTGCACGGCATCTGCAATCTTCTCCAATGTGCCATCGCCATCCGCCATGAATCGCTCGGTACCAACCTCAATCTCGCGTCTTATCGATCCTGTTCGTTTGCCGTTGGCGCCAGATTCGCCAGTACCGTTCGCCTCAGTCGCAGAAGTTGGGTCGCCATTCTCTCCATTCTCTTGTCCTTTCCTGTTGGGGCCTTCGTCCAAAGCGCCCTTCGCATCTGCCATCTCCTGGGTATTAAGGTTCATGTTCTTCAAGGTGTCCAGGAGCGCGTGGTCCTCGTACAAGAATGTGGCTTTCTCAAGTCGGGAGTTGGGTAACCTGACGGGCTTGTTGGCTGTCAGAGCCGGACCGCCCTTTTTCTTCGCGTTTGCTTTCTCCTGCTTCTCCTTCTCCTTCTTGGCGAGATACTCGGACATCTTGCCTCCAGCGACAATGCTTGCAACGTCCAAAACACCTTCACTCTCTTCCAGACTCGTGTCTTCGCCAACCTCTGTATCTAAGCCAGGGCCCCGCGGGACGTTGCCGATAGAGGCTGCTGCTGCCGCGCCAGGTCCGATGGCGCCTGTTGATGCAAGTGCTGCAGGGTTTGCGGGAGCATCCTTCGTGGGCGCATCTCCCGGTCCTGGTAGGGGTGTTCCCGGGGGCAGCAGCTCGCAGATGGGTGACCTCTTGAGCTGTTCGCACATGTCCCGGTTGAGGCCCTTGGACTTGAGCTTGGACAAAAGTCCCTGAGTAAAAGCCTCGCCTCCACAGCCTTGCAGCGAGATGACCCTGCCCTGTGTGTGCGGGATAAATTCGCTGACAGCAGTGATGTCGGCCTTGTCTTTGCCCACGTCGATTACCGTGGCCGTGTGCACGCCGTATGCCCATGTTGTTGCCAAGGCCGCGTCCATGAGTCCGAATGCGGGCACCTTGAACTTCTCGAAGAAGAACTGCGTCAGCTTCTCGTGCTCGCGTGGGGTCCATGCCGGTTGCGTGATGAGAAGGATGGGCGTGTGGAAGGGCGGGCTGAGCGAGTTGTATGTATGGGTGATGAGGGCAAAGAAGCATGGCCAGTCGACGATTTTGCCCTGCTGGATGGGCCATATCGCGCCTTCTTCGGAGACACGATCCTCTTCCCATACTACATCATCGTCGCCCTCGGCAGGCTTCTTCTCTTCTTGCGAGCCGTCTTTGGGCTCGCCATTGGCGGCGGCGGGCTGGTCCTGCTTTCTCCGGATCTTGTAGGGCTCGAATTCACCCTCCTTCTCTGCAGGGAACATGCGCGACCTGACGCGAAGACGCGCAGGAGTGAAGGACTCGGGAAGCCCCAGCTGCGCGACCGTCGTCTCCGAGCCGGGCGCAATGATCTAACACGGTTAGCGCATCGATGCAGCGTGTGGACAGCACGTGAGACCGACTATGATTTGGTCATCTTTGAAGGGCGGCATCGTGGCGCGGTTGGTGAGGTATACTGACAAGCTCCGGCGCGCGACCGAGAGCTCCAGGCCTACCGCGGTGCAGTTTCGCGACGTCGGCGCTAGTCGGCGCACGGGCGCGCCTTCACAAGCTGGCCCCCACATGCAAGTGTCGCCCAGTACAGACCCGCGCAGTTCAACGTGCCCACATCACGGCACATCATGGGAGTCCTGGATTTACCGCATTAGATTAGCAGCTCTAGAAACTTCTGGAACCGCTTGCTCGTGACGGTCCGAGTTTGGGACTGGCCTCTCTTCGCCCGCCATGGCCTCCATGGCAGTCCCAGGAACCGCCACGTCTCGGTCACTCGCCGACGTCTCCAAAGAAGCTGTATATGACACGGCAGAGGCGATATCCAACTCCGTGCTCGGCATGAGGCCCGCCGACACTGCACCGTCGACCAGCTTTGGTCTCTTGGGGCGTGTCATTCTGTCCATTCTCAGTGTACTGCCTACCGTCCTGTACTGGGTTACATATACCCTGCCGACATGGCTGTTTACGCTCTTTTCCATGAGCTTGACCTTCACCATGAACTTCACTACTTTGTACGTTGCCCGTCCTTTGCCTAGTCCTTGGCTAAACATCTGTAGGATGCTCGTGGTCGTCTTCGTTGTATCCACCGTCAGCTACTTCGTGAGGTACCGATACATGACCATGTACGCACGACTGCCGCCTGAGCCGCAGCGTGAGGAGCCACAGGTCGAGGTCTTTCCAGACAGTGCCGAAAGCGATTCCAAGAGGGGCTTGTCTAACTACCTTGATGAATTCTTGAGCGCGATCAAAGTGTTCGGTTACTTGGAGCGCCCCGTATTTCACGAGCTGACACGCACCATGCAGACTCGTCGGTTGGTCGCTGGCGAGACCATTCTCTTGGAAGAAGAGAAAGGCTTTTGTTTGGTAGTAGATGGCTTAGTCCAGATCTTTGTCAAGTCGAACCGGACTGACTCGGACTCTGACGAGGATGACATGGGCGAGGAATCGTCTGGTGACCGCCACCGGCAGGGCTATCAACTTCTTACTGAAGTCAAAAATGGAGCACCAATGTCTTCGCTGTTCTCCATTCTCTCTCTATTTACAGAAGATGTCAAGCTGCGTCATGACGAAGATGAAGACCCAAGACCAAGTGTACCGGGAACGCCTCAACGCGAGGCAAGACCGTCCATGTCGCGGAACAGTAGCTTTGCTTTCGACGATTCGAGACCGCACACTCCACACGAAGTTTCCGATGCCAAATTGCGGCACCGGAGAACATCCACTCTGAACAGTCCAACAGCAGGCGGGCGGCTCCAAAGCGTACCGCCCCTGTCGTTGGATCTTGACGGGTTTGGCGACGAGCGTCTCAAACACAGCAAGACTCGAGCATCGCCTTCGCGCCCTACAAAGCCCAAGTCTGCCCACCCAGATATTGTCGCACGCGCGACCGTAGACACCACTATCGCCATCATTCCTGCTACGGCATTTCGCCGACTGACACGTATATACCCCAAAGCAACGGCGCACATCGTTCAGGTCATCCTCACGCGGCTGCAGAGAGTCACCCTTGCGACCAGCCATGCTTATCTCAGCCTGACGAATGAAGTTCTCCGCACAGAGAAGCTCATGAACAAGTACACTACATACGATCTTCCCGGCTTCCTACGTGATGCTCCTCTCGAACGACTAAAGGAGAAGTTTGCTAAGGAAACGGAACGCATCGGCTCAGACGAGGGCACGAAAGGAATAGCGTTGCATAATCCTGGAGCTGGTCGCCGACGGAGATCCAGTGTCTCATTGAGAAGAGGGACAGCTGCACAGGCCCGGCTTGCCGCCGCGCGTGGAGCGGGCACTAATGCAAGCAACCAAGTATTACCCAAGATGACTTCACCAGACCAGGGACCACGTAACGATCGAATCAGCGCAGGCGATCTGTTGACAAACTCGCAGATGGCGCGAGGACCTAGTCGCAGCGGCCGCAGCAGTTTCTCTCAGCCATACCAACATCAACAGGACCGCCGAGACATCCGCACACCATTGGATGCTAGCAATTTCAACCCTTTTGCATCTCCCTCGCTACGCCCCAAAACACTTCACCGACAAGAATCTATCGATGAAGCTACCGTATTTAGGGAGTCCATACTAGGGTGTATGTTCAAGGCTATCGGGCTCACTAACCCAGAGAATCCCATGCCCAAGCCGGCTGCCTCAGTGGAGCAGTCGCCTCAGCTTGTGTCTTTTGACGCCAAGAGGCAAAAGGCTGTGTTCACAAACGCGTTTGGCTTCATTGATCCTTATGCTGGGGGCTCACGGGATGGAGATACCGAGTCTGTAGCATCAGCATCAGGAATGTCAAGCATGAGCGCTGCCGGGTCACACAATATCCTGGAAGAGGTTGTTAACGATGTGGAAATCGTCTTCTTCCCGAAATACTCCGTGCTTGTTGAGCAGGGAGAGAGGAACCCCGGCTTATACTACGTGATTGACGGGTTCCTGGACGTGAGCGTACCCGTGGAAGACGACGGACCGGAAACCAACGTGCTAGGAACTCTTCCAGATGGGCCTGGCTTGACTGAAGATGACCTCTTTGGTTCGTCATCACGCCCAGCAGGATCAAGTACCCCTTCGCGAACTGCTGCAGATGGTAGCAAAAAGAAGCGAACAAGGCGCAGTCTGTTCATGACCAAGCCTGGTGGACTAGCTGGCTATCTCGGAGCGGTATCGTCGAACCGATCGTTTGTCGATGTTACAGCCAAGACGGACGTTTACGTAGGTTTCCTGCCCCGCTCAGCAATTGAGAGGATCGTCGAACGTTACCCTGTCGTACTGCTCACAATAGCGAAGCGCCTTACGACACTACTACCACGTCTGATTCAGCACATTGATTTCGCCCTGGAATGGGTTCAAGTAAACGCAGGACAAGTGATATACAATCAGGGCGACGATAGTGATGCTATTTACATCGTCTTGAATGGGAGACTGCGAGCCATTCGAGACGCCGAGAACAGCGCGGTAAAGGTTATTGGCGAGTATGGCCAAGGTGACAGCGTTGGCGAGCTGGAAGTGCTCACGGAATCCTCCCGACCAGGATCACTACACGCTATTCGAGATACCGAGCTTGCGAAGTTTCCAAAGACACTTTTCAACAGCCTTGCACTAGAACATCCTGGCATCACTATCAAGATCTCCAAGATCATCGCCTCCCGTATGCGAGCTTTGGTCGATGACCCGCTACATGAACAAAGCAAAGAACGTGGTACGAAAGCTACTCGAGCAAATGTGTCTTCTACGGTCAACCTCCGCACTGTAGCTGTTCTCCCGGTAACTGCTGGAATTCCAGTAGTGGACTTTGGAAGCCGCCTCGTGAATGCGCTTACGCAGATTGGCATGCCACAAGGCGTGGTCTCTCTCAATCAGGCTGCCATTCTGAATCATCTCGGGCGACATGCTTTTAGCCGCATGGGCAAGCTCAAGCTTTCACAATACCTTGCCGATCTGGAAGAAAGATATGGGATGGTCATCTATGTCGCCGATACGCCAGTCAAGTCGCCCTGGACCCAGACATGTATCAACCAAGCGGATTGTATTCTTCTTGTGGGTCTCGCGGAGTCGTCACCAAACATTGGCGAGTACGAGCGGTTCCTTCTAACAACGAAGACGACTGCACGCAAAGAGCTAGTGCTTCTGCATTCGGAGAGGTACTGTCCTTCAGGATTGACTAGAAAGTGGCTACGTAATCGCCCCTGGATCAACGGCAGTCATCACCATATCCAGATGTCATTTCGCACAACCTCGGAACCAGTCCACCATGCTGGACGTCGCTTTGGAAATGCGTTGAAACAACGGGTACAGGTCATCCAGGCTGAGATCCAGAAGTACACGTCAAGGAAAGTGCGACAGACGCCGCTTTATTCAGCAGACACGCCATTCAAGGGTGACTTCCACCGCCTTGCACGACGCCTGTGCGGTCGCTCAGTCGGCCTCGTATTGGGAGGTGGTGGCGCCCGCGGTATATCGCAGATCGGTATCATCCGCGCACTTGAAGAAGCTGGCATCCCAATCGATATTGTGGGCGGTACATCCATTGGCAGTTTTATAGGTGCACTCTACGCTTGGGACGCAGATGTTGTTCCCATGTATGGTCGAGCGAAGAAATTTGCAGGCCGCATGGGCAGTATGTGGAGGTTTGCACTCGATCTTACCTATCCTTCAGCTTCGTACACAACCGGCCACGAGTTCAACCGTGGCATCTTCAAGACATTTGGTAATTCCCAAATAGAGGACTTCTGGCTCGAATTCTACTGCAACACCACCAACATCAGCAAGTCGCGTTCGGAAATACACACTAGCGGATATGTCTGGCGCTATGTCCGCGCATCCATGTCGCTTGCCGGGTTGCTTCCTCCGCTGTGCGACAACGGTAGTATGCTTTTGGATGGTGGCTACATTGACAACTTGACCGTCACGCATATGAAGAGTCTTGGTGCAGACGTCATCTTCGCTGTTGACGTCGGCAGTCTTGACGATAATGCGCCGCAATCTTTCGGCGACTCATTAAGTGGCTTCTGGGCGACTTTTAATCGGTGGAATCCATTCTCTAGCTTCCCCAACCCTCCGACTTTATCGGAGATTCAGTCGCGCCTCGCGTATGTGTCTAGCATCGACGCGCTGGAACGTGCAAAGAATACACCGGGATGCAGGTACATGCGCCCGCCAATCGATCCGTACGGCACGCTTGACTTTGCGAAATTCGAGGAGATCTACGAGGTTGGGTACAAATACGGCAAGTGAAGATGCAACCTCAGATATTGCATGTGAAAATATTTGCTAATGCGGTGCACAGGCAAGGAATATCTAGCGCAGCTTCGCGATCAAGGCGTGCTCCCCGTCACCGAAGAGACGGAGAAAGAAAAGAATCTCCGACGGACAATGGCACCGCGACGGGCAAGCATTTAGTCGAGTTGGAGCGTGCCCAGAACACGCGGAGGAGATGGTGGTGCGGGTTATGTGGATATCAAGTAACAGAATGCAGCGGTGGTCGGTGTAGTTTTGCCCAATGGGTGCTAGGAATGCGTGTGGGTGCAAGGACAGTCGCCTTGGGGTTTAGTGGCACGCGTCCGTTCGCTCGGCAAGGGTCAGCTTATCACCAACGTCGCGGATAATGACGGGTTAGAGGGTGTAGATAGCAATGAACGAAGGCTGCCATGGCTGTGGATAGGGTCTTGAGGTTTTGTGGTCCCTTTTCTTTTGTCGCCTGCAAATCCACACTCGTACATTTCCTTTGGTGTGAGTGTATTCAACGCGTCTTCCCCGCCAACGTCACCATCACTACAGTGGCGAGCTTCCCGGACTCTTGAACAATCGGGCCAATTGCTCGCGCAGGATCCGCCCAACAGCAAACAAATCCTTGTGCTGAATATTAATTGCTTCCTGGGGAGACTCCCCCAGCATTGCAGCAACCACACAGCCAAAATGCGAACGGCATGTCTTAGGGCAGCTAGCACTGCTAGTAGGCTCACCCGATCGACGTGTGTAGCCCAGCTATCGCGTCCGCAGCTCGCGGGCAGCTCTCCACGCGCAATCGCATACCAGAGCCTGCAAACGATCCAAACGCGCGGGTTCCAGCAAAACGCTGCAAATGCACAACAGGCGGCCGCAGCCGCAGCCGTCGAAGCCGCAGACGATGTCTTCGACACCCCGCCCCAGCAGACCGACTCGGCGGCACCGCTCGATGCGCTCGACACGTTTCCCCGCCGTCACATTGGACCGTCTGCTAAATCCGCAGAGGCTATGCTCAAGGCGCTGGATCCGCCTGTGAGCAGCCTAGACGAGTTTGTCCGCCAGGTCATTCCTGCCGATATTCTGTCGGCGCGCGAGTTGAAGATCGGGAAACTGACAGAGTCGCATCCCGAGACGTGGCAGAGTAATGGCGTGCCCGAGTCTGTCTTCCTCAACAACGCGAAGAACATCATGGGCCAGAACAGGCCGGGCAAGAGCCTGATCGGACAGGGATACTATGGCACAAAGGTGCCCGAGGTCATTAAGAGGAATGTGCTCGAGAACCCCGCATGGTACACCAGCTACACCCCATACCAGCCCGAGATCAGCCAGGGACGTCTGGAGTCTCTGCTGAACTTCCAGACAATGGTGTCGGATCTGACTGGCCTGAGCATTGCCAACGCATCAGTGCTGGACGAGCCTACTGCGGCCGCCGAGGCCATGACAATGTCCATGGGCATGATGCCATTGTCCAAGCAAAAGGGCACGAACAAGACTTTCCTCGTATCCGAGAGATGCCACCCGCAGACTCTCGCTGTTCTGTACTCGCGTGCTGAGGGTTTCGGCATCAAGATCGAGGTCACGGATGTGCTCAAGGACAACAGCAAGAGGGTCGAGGAGCTAGGCCAAGATCTCGTTGGTGTGCTCGCTCAGTACCCAGACACTGATGGAGGTGTCAGCGACTTCCGCGCGCTCGCCGACAAGGTGCACAAGACCGGTGCTCTTTTCAGCGTTGCGACCGATCTCCTCGCCCTCACACTGCTCACTCCACCGGGAGAGTTCGGTGCCGATATCGCTTTCGGAAACGCACAACGATTCGGTGTTCCTCTGGGCTTCGGTGGACCACATGCGGCTTTCTTCGCTTGTGACGAGAAGTACAAGCGCAAGATTCCCGGTCGTCTGATTGGCCTGTCAAAGGATAGGCTCGGCAATCCTGCAGCACGACTTGCGCTGCAAACTCGTGAGCAACACATCCGCCGCGAGAAGGCTACCAGCAACATTTGCACAGCACAGGCACTATTGGCCAACATGAGCGCCATGTACGCTGTGTACCATGGACCGAAGGGCTTGACTGCAATCGCCAAGCAGGTTGTTGCAAAGGCTCGTATGGTCCAACAAGCAATCATCGCCAATGGTTTCAAGACCGGCCAGCGTGGGAAATTGGACAACGCACCTGTCTTATTCGATACATTCGTTGTCGAGACAGGCGACAAAACGGAGATGATCGATTCCCAACTCGCGAAGGAGGGAATACATGTACGAAGGATTGACGATCATCACATCGGCATTTCCGTTGACGAAACTACGGATGCAGGAACCATCCTAAAAGTACTCAACACGTTCAGCCACAGTGGGACTCGATCCGACTGGTCTTTTGCTCAAACTGTCGACATTGAGCTTCCTGAGCCGTTCAAGAGAACTAGCGAATTCTTGACCCACCCAGTATTCAACTCGCATCACTCCGAGACCGAGCTTCTGCGTTACATCAACCATCTGTCTTCAAAGGATCTGTCTCTAGTACACTCGATGATTCCTCTTGGATCCTGCACGATGAAGCTCAACTCCACCGCAGAGATGGCGCCTGTGTCATTCGATTCCGTTTCCAACTTGCATCCCTTCTTGCCTCTAGACCGCGCCAAGGGATACACCGATATGATCAAGCAGCTAGAAGATGACCTGGCTGACATCACCGGTTTCCACTCGGTTTCGCTACAGCCCAACTCTGGAGCCCAGGGCGAGTTCACTGGTCTTCGTGTCATTCGCAAGTACCTTGAACAGCAGCCGGGCAAGAAGCGCGACATCTGCTTGATTCCTGTTTCTGCTCATGGTACCAACCCTGCTAGTGCTGCCATGTGCGGCATGCGCGTTGTACCCGTCAAGTGCGATCAAGCGACCGGTAACCTGGACATGGCAGACTTGAAGGCCAAGTGCGAGAAGCACAGCGAGGAGCTTGGTGCTTTCATGGTCACCTACCCCAGCACTTTCGGTGTCTTTGAGCCCAGCGTCAAGGCTGCTTGCGATCTAATCCACCAGCACGGCGGTCAAGTTTACATGGATGGTGCCAACATGAACGCACAGATTGGTCTCTGCTCACCAGGCGAGATCGGTGCTGACGTCTGCCATCTGAACCTCCACAAGACCTTCTGCATTCCCCATGGCGGTGGTGGTCCCGGTGTAGGTCCCATCGGTGTCAAGGAGCACCTCTCGCCCTTCCTCCCTGGCCATCTCCGCGGTGAGACCGGCGGAGCTCAAGCCATTCACCCTGTTAGTGGTGCGCCCTGGGGAAGCGCTAGTATCCTCCCCATCAGCTGGGCCTACATCAAGATGATGGGCGCCGTCGGCCTCACCCAAGCCACCAAGATTACCCTGCTGAACGCCAATTATATCCTCTCCCGCCTCAAGCCCCACTACCCCATCCTCTATACCAACGACGAAGGCCGCTGCGCCCATGAATTCATCCTTGACGTTCGCGGCTTCAAGGAAACCGCAAGCATCGAAGCCATCGACATCGCCAAGCGTCTCCAAGACTACGGTTTCCACGCCCCCACTATGAGTTGGCCCGTCGCCAACACACTCATGATTGAGCCTACTGAGTCGGAGAGCAAGGCGGAGCTAGACCGCTTCTGTGACGCGTTGATCAGTATTAGGAAGGAGATTAAGGAGGTTGAGGAGGGTCAACAACCCAAGGAGGGTAACGTGCTTAAGATGAGCCCGCATACACAGCAAGATCTCATCACTGGAGAGTGGGACAGGAGTTATAGTCGTGAGAAGGCGGCGTATCCTCTGAACTACTTGAAGTCGAAGAAGTTCTGGCCTAGTGTTGCGCGATTGGATGATGGTGAGTTGAAATTCTTATCTTTGGCTTTGAATGCATGTACTAACGATATAATAGCTTACGGCGACACAAACCTCTTCTGCACATGCGCGCCTGTCCAAGACGAGGACAGCGACATCACTGGTGCCGCAGCGCCCACTCCGACCTAAGCTGTTACTTCGACATACCTCGCAACGGCCGGCTTACTTCCTTTCTTGGCTTCATTCTTTTGCATCAAAGGTGCGGGGCTCTTTTAGAAGCTTTCTTCAACAAGCACCCCAGCGTGGGTGTTCCGGCGTCTACACTACATCACCATGGCTTCAACACTTGCTGGTCGATGGATCTTTTTGTTTCTGGAATATGGCTGGGGGGTTATGATGCATACGTGGCGTTTCACTACGCATAGATGAATGGTACGATATTATATGATATGATAGGTATTGGAATCAGATGAGATTTTTATGATGCAACAAGATGTGCTTGGAGGGATGCTGTGATGTGCATGATGTACTGAGGCAAAACCCCACCCAAAAAAACTAAACTAAACCACAAATCATAGACTGTGTCGCAACGGACTACGAAATTGCAAGTTGGGGAGGTCATGGAAGGACCCTCTGCTTAAAACCCTTCCACGCTTATAATTGTCCCGTCTCACACCCATCTCTGCCTTTTTATCCCACTTGTTCGAAATAGCACCTTGTTGATTCCAGACGTTGGTTCAAGTGGTCCAAACGCCCAAAATCGAGCATCATCGGCATCATGTCGTCGTTCAAAATGAGAGCGGACCTCGCTCGTGTCTGGTCGTAAGGTGTCCCAGATACGCGTTTCTAGTCTGTTTACCGAAATAGGCTCTGTGCAAGCCATGGAAAGCTGGTTACAACAATACATAGCTTTGTTTCTGCCGACATTTCAAAGTGCGTTGAAGGATACGTATTTCTTGTCGGCAAGCCAAGGTGAGCTGAAGGAAGTTGCGAATAACTGCCAAATGTAGCAATGGTGGCCATAAGCAGCTGTGGAGAAGAATTATGTCTGTCACGCTGATGCTGTCGTCGTGGAAGTGACTAGATCCCAGATGAAGAATGCTCATCAACACCGTCGATAGTGTCCTGTGCTGTCAAATTATGATAATGAGCATGTGGGCAGTGTGTTTACTCGGGCAAGAAGTTCAAGGTAGCGGAGCATTATGATAGGAATGCATCGTAGCGCTAAGTCTCTAGACCATCATGCCTTGTCTCGACATGCTACTTCCGTCGCCACCCCGCCACCATTAAGTAGCCACAGCCTGTCAGCAACAATCACTCTTCCTCGATCTCTTTACCGCACTGCAATCGACCCTCGGGTTCAGCGTGTTCATCAAGTCGCTCTTGTAAGAATTAGTGGTCGACCTAGCCTCGCTCTTCGTCGTCATGGGTCCAATAAGAGGGGCGGAGAAATCGATCTTTGCTTCTCGAGACCGTAGTGTATCAGCCATCTTTGAGCTTGCTACCTGGCACACTGCCAATAGATTCAAGACACTTCAGCCTCTGGGAAGAGAATTTACGGCTTGGTCGGCGTGACTGGCGATGTAGCCCATCGTCTGAGTCGGGCGAGTATCTTCCCGACTCTGACTGCGCCGGATTCTTGTAACGCTCATCGTACTGAGACATGGACTCTGTAGTAACGCGGTTTGGGGGGTGGTATTGCTGCGAGTCAACATCCCGCTCGAGCATGTTCAGGACGCTGCTTTGATGTGTGGGTTTTGGTTGATGGTATGATGGGTCGGGTTGGCTGTAGCCGGGGCTACGAGCGGACACTTCGTCTGTGAGATGGGCTGTCGCTTCTTCAGGAGGATCAAGCTTCTGAGCAGCCTCAAGACCGGAAGCGCCGCTTATCGAGCCGCGGAGACGGTGGATGTCTGGGTGATCCGCGTACTTCATAGATTCTTCGTCAGGTCCGGCAGCAAATACGGGATCAAGTTTTTTCGCAGCTTCTAGTCCGGACGAGCCGCCGATTGAGCCGCGATGCTCATGTAGAGGGTCCGGGCCATGGTGGTGTTCGTGTGGCGGGTGCCACGCGTCGTCGAACCCTTGCGAGGGCTGCCATGCGAAGTCTTTCTCGGCTGTACATCATCAGCGTTGTCATGTATGATGTCTTGGAAAGGGATTTTGTAGGTTTTGTTGGACGAATTGGTCAGAGTACTCAATCTCACCTGTGCCGTCAGTCTGCGTCGTAGGAAGCGAGGAGCAAGGATGAGCTGAGATGTCAGCAAGCGTAACGAATGGAGGCGATCGGTAAGAGGAAAAGGGTATATTGATGTTCATGTGCGCTGTGTATCGACTATCTACGTGTCTCGTAGCCCGTACCGCCAACGTTTGATGTAGGGTCAGCGCGATGATCAACGTCCGAGTCGACGCGTGGGTCGAGCTTGTTGCCAACATTGGTCGAATGCGGTCCAGCGTTTGTGGAGCCGGTCGCAGTTCCTCTGTGGTCCATGTCCGAGTCGTACCTGGGGTCGAGCTTGTTGCCGATGTTTGAGTTGTGTGAGCCGTAGTTTGTCGATGTGGTGCCAGTCGTGTTCATGCGCTCGCGGTGAGCATCCGTGTCGACAGGAGTAACACCAGCGCTGGCAGGGTGGCCTCGGTAGCCTCGATCCCACTCATCAACTCCCTTGTTGGCGATCTCCTGGTTCTTGGTTGCGCTCGCCTTGTCGCCGCTCGCTTCATCGACTATGGCCATGGCATTGCCGCGGATCGCCTCGCCAGTTCCCTATCAACGTTAGTACGATTTGATGTCAAGACAGTCCCAAAACTTCGAGCGGCACATTCATGCTGAGACAAACGTGTATCACTTCGATAAGGGACGGGTTGTGCCAACTTACATGGACCATGCCCACGCCCTTACGGATAGAGTCGCCGAGAGTCATGTTGGATGTGTATGTATTAGTTATATGTGTAGGTGATAGTCAAAGAGCTCGTATAGCTGTAGGGGTACGCGTAAAGGCTGGAGTATTAGGGCACAATGCGATTAGAGTGGAGAGGGGGAAGCCGGGAAAAGTCTGGAGATAAATACTCGACGCGGGCAGTAGCTTCTACGCAAACTGCTTGGGCGTTTGCCATGATTTGCATTATTTTCGCGGAGTTTGGGAAAGCGCATTGCGACATAGGCTCGAAGATGTGATGTCATGCTCCGCGTGCAGGTTTCTCGGACGATACCGATAGGGCTGAGCTAGCCTCATTAGGACTGCTACGCACCCGAGCAAGACATCCTGCACGTCGCGGTAGGCTGCATAGCTACAAGAATATTTCATTGATATCTACATCCACATGAGTATGGGAGTATCGCCGCGGGCTGCTGGTCCTAGTTTTGTTGGGCAACGGTCATTGGTTTTACATCCACATGAGTGCGTAGATCAAGTCGTTGGCAGCTGCAACTGAATGGCGGTAGGCAGAGACTATGGGCTAATCTTCGGTGCAATTGCCAAGCTAACCATCACTGCACCCGCCAACCACATCAACTCGCGCAGGCTGTGAGACGTTGTGCATCCATGCAATCGTGATACACGGATCGTCAAACATCCCTGTGCAGCACTACTGTTTGATATGTCTACGAGCATGCTGATATTTATTTCTATAAATCTCTCGAGTCGTGAGACGGCGGGTAAGATCTTTCTAAGATACGACATAAATCAGCAGATGAACAGAATCACAACATAGAGTCCCAGTCGTAGTTGCTACATGATAAAGTAACGGCAATGAGCTAATCGAATCGAGCAGTAGGAGTATTACCCAGCTGTGACTACTTGATCGCAGTTGCCATCTGCGCAGTTAGTCGAAATCATATAACCTCACTAGGCTGCGGGATTTTACGGATAGGCTCAACAAAACTAATGTGCCTACATATTACCGAGGATGAGCCATAAGACTGCATGTAATAACCATGGTTCTAATTCGGGAACTTCTTCTTTTTTCTGTCTGGAACATTTGAGTTGAAGAACTCGCAAGCGACTTGCTACCCATGGGTCATCGCAGGTCTAATGGGTAGCTACCGGAGTACGAAACATCAACACGGCTACGATCATTGGCATTCGCCGCGTAATGATTCGTAAATGTCTCTTCAACGTGGTTTGCTAGTGTGCAGCGATTGTAATAGAACGCTCCGGCGACGCGACATGATCGTGGTGTATGTCCAAGTGTACATTAACAGATATATGCTGCTGATCAAGGTCGTGTATAGCAGTAGCTATAGGGATATATCAGCTCCCATTTTGGCATCTTAGAATGATTACCACCAGCCTTATATAGTCTGAAATGCAATATCTAGCGTTTCTCTACTACACCAATTCGCATTTCAGTTCAAGGGGCTTATCGAAGTATCAAGCAGGAAGGAGAAAGATTTGCCATAAAAACTGAAAAAAAAAGTAGAGAAATTGGAATCTTATTCTCCTGAAAAAGTAATCGTGACTGTCATCAACTTCTACATCTAGGGTTGTGGTTTTCCTGTCATCAACTCCATAATTGCACCATATCTAGACCGCACCCAAGTCATCGTCGGCCTCTCATGCGCATCCGCCAACGCCTGGTTTCCCGTGACCAAGTTCGCCTCCATTTCTGAATGCTGGAAAGCTTCTTAAGCCTTGCCAGCGGTGTAGAAGTCATCCAATGCGATCTTGAGGCGCTGAGACATAGTCTTCTCTCCCTCCCTGACCCAGACACGGGGGTCGTAGTACTTCTTGTTTGGCTTATCCTCGCCGTCTGGGTTGCCAACCTGAGTCATCAAGTACTTTTGCTTGTTCAAGACGTAGTCTCGAACTCCTGAGAGGTAAGCCCACTGCATGTCGGTGTCGAGGTTCACCTTCACAACACCGTATGAGATTGCCTGGCGGAAGTCGTCGACAGAGCTGCCGCTGCCACCGTGGAATACGAGGAAGACAGGCTTGTCGTCCTTGCTCTTGGTCTGGTCCTTGACGTATTGCTGGTGCTTCTGGAGCAACTCAGGGCGGAGCTTGACGTTGCCAGGCTTGTAGACTCCGTGTACGTTTCCGAAGCCAGCGGCAATCGAGAAATACTGGGAAACTTCGGAAAGTGTCTTGATACGAAGTCAGTATATGTCTCACATGCATTTCATATAGTCAAGACCCACCTTGTAGATATCGTGGATGTCTTCGGGCTGGGTGTCTAAATTTGGGTGTACAAAGTCAGTGCATGTCTCACAGGCAGTTGGTACAGACAAACTTACAGAGCGAGTTGTTGTCGACATCCTCGTTGTTGACACCGTCTTCTTCACCACCAGTGATACCGATCTCCATCTCCAAGAACTGTTTCATAGGGGCAGCGCGCTGGAGGTACTTCTTCTACAGATTTGGACATTCGAAGTCAGTGTATGTCTCACATCCATTTCGTACAGTCACAAATTACCGTTGTCTCGATGTTCTCCTCCTTGCTCTCTTCTGAGAGATCGATCATGTGGGAGCTGAACAGGGGAATTCCGTTGGCCTTGAAGAACTGCTCGTCGGCGTCGAGCATACCGTCCAACCATGGCAGACTATACGGAGTTAGTATGTCTCATCGAAATCTGTAAATCAAGTTTGGAGAATTACGTACAGCTTCTTGGCGCAGTGGTCGGTGTGAAGAACAACTGGGATGCCGTATGCGGGCGCGATGGCGCGGATGTAGTGGGCACCAGCGATAGCTCCCTGAATGGAAGCGCTCTGGTCCTTGTTGTCGACGCCTTTTCCGGCGAAGTATGCGGCACCACCCTGGGACATCTGGAGGATGATGGGGGACTTCGCATCGCGGGCGGCCTCGAGCGAAGCCACGACTGTCGAGGAGGAAGTTACGTTGATGGCGGGGATGGCGTAACCCTCGGACTGGGCGTGCTTGAACAGGTTGTAGACATCGTCACCGTAGATGACACCGGTCCTTGGGGGTTGAGTTAGCTTCATCGCGATCATGCGAGCGGGGTCGATGTAACTTACTTCCCCTTCAAAACTTCAGAAGCCTGCACCATGATTGCGATTGTATTGGGTATGTGTTGGGGTATGGGTGTGGAGTGGGGTGTACAATTCAGTAATTGAGAATGTAGGAAGGTGTGGTATGAAGAGAGAAGTTTGCGCAGGTGTTGAGAGCTCTCTAGTTAAAGTTCAAACATGGTAGTGGGGTTGGCGGGCCACAGACAACCCCGCTAATGACCGCAGCAGTGACGCAGCTGCTGGGTTCGCGCCAGCTTCCCTCACCAAACTTGACCTACCCACGCCAGAGTAAAAGCAAATCTCACCCCGCAAAAGTTCCTGTACCCTATATCTAATACGATGACTTTTGCATCTTCAGATTTCTCTCTACACCGTGATGGCGCTGCGCTCCAGGCTGCACTCCCAACCGTGGTGGTTGATGGCAGTGCGCAGTGACACGTGCCTGGTCTGATACACGGTGATGCTTCACGGCCGCGCTCTGAAGTCATGGCGGGGCCGCTTTCGCTCGGCAGCGCGGAAGTAAAGTGGACTGTCTTTTTCACATTAGCTCGGTGAAGCATCATCGCAGTCTACAGGTGACATGTTGTCTGAGTCTCGCCGCAAAACGCTATCTTGCCTTGCGCCTCGAACTACCGAGCCAGCCACTTCTTCCATGCTTCCCAGCTCCGTCCAGAGCATGCAAGGTCCCACCAATGAAGTCACTCTGATGATGCGGGACAAGACATATGCGCCATATCGTGGTCGTAATTGAGCTCTTGTTGAATTTTTCCGATATGCGGAAATGCAAATGACATGGATGGCACAGGTATATCTTTATAGCGAGGCGGAGGAATCCTCGGAAGGTGAGATTCTGGGCCTCTCCAGGTGTCCGGAGGATGGGGTTTGCGATATGTTGCAGCCGGTTGACGAAGCCTCATGGTTCCGATCCCTTCGCTCTGATCCGAATATTTCTCACCAGAGGTTCCTCTACGCCGGGTAACCGTATCTCCGCTTTGAATGTGCCCAGCTGCTTTACACGCGACGTGTCGCCCTCCTCATGTCCTGAGAGGAACTTGACGTCCGCCTCATTCAGGATCACGCGAGCCGCCTCATCATTGTGCGCCAGTGCTCCCCTGATAGTGGCTACGAGATCGGTACTTGATACGGAGCCGTAGATGGCATTTACAGATGCCTTCTTGCCCATGGCCGCTGCGGTCAAAATGTCTGCTGCACCGGACGCACCCATGCGCCCGCTCGACGGGCTGTCCTGCTCGATTCGCTGGCGGTAGAAGTCAATCGTAGGCGGTACGAAGGCGTTGAGGAGCTCCATGGATCGCTCAGGCTGTCATCGTTAGTAGGCGTGATGGCGATGATTGAGCATTGGACATACGCTGAGCACGTCAATCTCGATTGGCCGCACGTAGTGCTTGGGCTGTCTCATGAAATCGTCCTCCTCTTCCTCCGCCTCCTCCAAGTTCAGTCGTACGCCATACGAGAAGTCGCGGCCCATGTCCACATCCTGGGCCTTGAGCTGCTTCATCTGGGTCGTGGGGACATAGTCGGCGACGCGTGCGGGGAACCATCGGTTGCGCATAAGGGAAGGGTTGAGCGGGACATATGAGCCTTGGTAGTATTAGCCATGTCGGACTGGTGGTTGCTGTGGCCAGGTTGACAGCTTCAATGGGTTCCCAGAGTGCACATGTCAAGCTCCTGCAGTAGATGCATCGTACCTGCGCGACCGAATCTTGGCACATCCTTTAGTAGCTTCACGACAATGTTGCGCTCTGCCTCCTTCGCCTTCTTTGAGATGTTGCGGGTCTGCTGCGCGCCCCAGACATCCAAATTTTGCCGTGTGGCCCTCCGTATGCACGACGTGCACTGCGGGAGCAACGTCGACGTCCTCAGCGAAGCCATGGCGCGTGTCGTGGTGAGGCTGGATTAATTTCAAGAAAAGTGCAAGACGTCCGTCAGATGTGGAGATGGTTGCGACGGAGGGCGGAAGGTGCAAGTGGCCGGGCCTACTTGCCGTAGGCTCGGCATACTTTGCGCCCGCCTCACGAGCAAACGACAGATGACGGCCAGCGCGAGATCCCAAGCTGTCCAGCAGTCAGACCATGGCTGATGCGGTAGTCGGACACACTCTACGCCTCGCCCATAGCATTCTCGCCGCACAGCCTTAGCACGACCGAGCACAGCGTCCGCGACACCGTACACGACCCCAGATCCTGCATCCAATCCCGCAGTAGCGGGAGTGACAGGCGCCGCAAGATGCCTGAGAAGCCCCTCACAATTGCAACCTACGCCGCAGGAGCCTCTCTCGCTGCCATTACCCTGGTCTATATCTTTGGCCCGACGTACTTTCTCGACGACGATGCAAATGCAGCTAGCAGTAAGAAGAAGGGCGTAGTGGGCCTCAGCAATGCCGCCAACGACTGCTTTATCAATTCTGTGCTGCAGGCGCTTGCCGGCTTGCCAGACTTGCGCATATATCTCATACGAGAAACGCACAGGCGCATGCTCGACGGACCTGAAGTTTATGATGTGGACCCTGGAAAGTTGAATGCCGAGACAGGGACTGCAAGGCCTGCAAAGCTAGAGGGCCTGCAAAGAGGCATTCTCACCTACGGGCTAAAGGACATCCTCGACAAGCTGAACGAGCGACCCATATACAGGAAGACCATCTCTCCACAGCCCTTTATTCGCTCGCTCGAGCACGCATTCGGCACCCGGATCAGCCGGCAGCAGCAGGATGCGCAGGAATTTCTCCAGATAGTCACCGAGCGCCTTTGCGACGAGTACCACGCCGGCGGCAGGGCCAGGCGACAGGCTACACGGGCGGGCCTCACCATCACGACTGGGGACAGCGCATCTGAAAGAAGAGAGATCCAACAGCAGTTCGGCACGGTACCTGCTGAGGGTTCTGGTAGCGGTGGCGTCGGGGCAGAGCCGGGAGAGAGTGAAGCACCCGCAGACGAGGAGGGCTTCCCATTTGAGGGCAAGATCGAATCGCAGATTGAGTGCCTGACATGTCACTTCATGCCGAAGCCTACCGTGTCGACCTTCGTCACCCTGACCCTGAACGTACCGCAAGCCTCCTCTACCTCCCTCAACGCCTGTCTCGATGGAATGCTCAAGGTTGAATACATAGAAGACTTCAAGTGCGAGCGCTGTCGGCTAGAGCATGCGCTGAGGAGCAAAGACCATCAACTCTCGCGAACGACCGACCCAGAGGCACAGTCGCGTTTACAATCCGACATCGCCAAGATTCGACAGGCACTAGAGGAAGACCCCGAACAGCCGCCTGAAGGTGTTGAGCTGCCAGATACCAGCCAGGCACCCAAGCGTCGCATATCGCGTCATATGTACATCTCACAGTTCCCCAAGGTTCTTGCGATACACCTGTCGCGATCAACATTCGCCATCGGTGCCGCCTCGACAAAGAACATGGCCAAGGTCGCCTTCCCTGAAGCTTTGCCATTGGGTGGACTACTGAACCGGAAGAACTACCGCCTACTTGGAATGGTTACACACAAGGGCAGCCATAACAGCGGCCACTACGAATCCTTCCGTCGTCAAGTGCAGCCTCTCCCATTCTCCACGAATGCAACTCTCGGTACTGAAGGCGCCTACAGTCGGCAAGCCAGCCCGTACCCGTCGGCGGCACCGTCAGTAGCGCCCTCAGCTATGCAAAGCCCGCGTATATCAGCACTCCACCTACCCAACACCATCGATCGCGGTTCACCGGTCCCATCCACACCCATACTGGACTCTCCCTCCACACGATCGCTATCTTCCCAAGATACTATACCTTCTTCGTCAAGAGGACCAGCACCCACTTCCGCGCCACGAATGCCTGAGTCTGATCCACTGCAAACGATACCGTCTTCTACCGAGACAGGAACCGGTAGCGATTCCTTGTCACGTACGAGGAGTGTCCGATCGCTCAAAGAGCGCGCATCGGTGAAGGCGTCATCGATAAAAGAGTCGAATCCTCTGCGACGAAAGTCAAAGAAGACAAGCAATAGGTGGTGGCGCATAAGCGACGACAAGATCAAAGAGAGCAAGACGTCGGAAGTCTTAAACATGCAGAAGGATGTGTATTTGCTGTTCTATGAGCTGAACAAGGCCTGAGCCAGGATGTGATGGCTACTGTATAGGAAGTGGCGGCCATGCGAATCTGCATCTCAAAGATACCAATGGGGACGATGTAGTGGGAAAGCTCGGACCAGATATTACTCGCTATGAGTGCGAAACATAGCAACGGAAGACGTATCACATCATGTAAATGAAGCAGAGAAGGAGACTAATCCCATTCGTCTTCCCCGCGATAGCCATGTGCATTTCCCAAGACCACTGATGATAACCATGCGCCGTGAGTACCACGTCGCTCGCGTGGCTTTATCAGCAACAATGTTATTGGCTCACGACCCACCTGGCGTTCCTTCCTCAAGGTTAACCGCCAATCGCAATGATGCCTAGCCTGCAATGCAACAACATCGATGCTACGCTCGTAGTCAAACCTCACTTTTCCCCTCATTTGTGTTGACCGGTCGCCTAACGAAGCAATCGCTGCACGGGTTTGCTAATCTCCCAGCCCTCCACATCGTCAACACGCATCGTATTGCGGCAAGTGATTTGGCAAATGTATAAAAATCGAGCACGGTTGACTTGAGTCTGATATTCGATTGCCGTACGCCATCTTTACGCAAATCACACCAGTCGCTTGAGCAATATTAAGCCTGCACCGACCATCAGTGCTTTCTCCAACCAATATTTCCTCGCTTCAACTCAGCTCTCGACACAACATGCCGAGCCTCGAAGTAGACGAGACAGCCTTCCTCCAGGCTGTAGGGAAGCAGACATTCACTAATCCTCCTCGCGTCCTCATCATCGGAGCAGGAAGTCGGGGTACTGCTTATGCTGAAGCTGCATTGTCTTCAACGAACTCTGTCATCGCAGCAGTATGCGAGCCTAATGGTTACAAGCGAGCGGAATTCGGGCGCAAGTTCATTTGGGGTGACGGCGGGGAGGCGAAGGATCATCAAACATTCTGCAGCTGGAGCGATTGGAAGGAGTACGAAGTAAAGAGGAGGGAGCAGGAAAAGGCTGGTCACGATGTAGAGAAGGGAGTCAACGCAGTGTTCGTATGCGTACTCGACGAAATGCACGAGCAAGTCGTCTGTGGTATCGCAGATATGGACGTACACATTTCGTGTGAGAAACCGATGAGTACGAGACTTGATAGTTGCATGAGGATGTACAGAGCACTCAAAGCCCCAGATGGTGGACGCAAAGCCAAAGAAACCATCTTCGGCATCTGCCACGTGTTGCGCTATTCACCGCACAACATGTTGTTGAGACATCTGGTACTGGAGAAGGATGTAATCGGGGATGTGCTGAGCATTGAGCATGTTGAGCCTGTTGGTTGGTGGCATTTCTCACACAGCTATGTAAGGTACGATTGCTCTTTCCACTCTTCTTAACGTCCAGTACTAACAACAACAGGGGAAACTGGAGGAAAGAATCAAAGACCGCGCCTTCTCTCCTTACAAAGTCCTGCCATGATATCGATTTCCTCATGTGGATGCTGTGTTCACCTGGTCCGAGCGCCGAGAGTGTGACACCTCACCTACCTTCGCACATTACTTCTACCGGGTCTCGCAAGTTCTTCCGCAAAGAGCGCAAGCCAAAAGGAGCTGGTTCAGCTACAAACTGTTTATCCTGCGCGCACGAGTCTAACTGCGACTATAGTGCGAAGAAGATTTATCTTGAGAGGCACCTGAACAATGGCAATGCGGATTGGCCAGTGAAGATTGTGAACCCAGAGATTGAAGACATCTATAAGACTACCGGGAAGGAGGCAGCTGAGAAGCAGCTTCTCAAAAGTCTGGCCGAAGACTATAGCGTTGACACTTTGGCTAGCGAAGTTGAACAGCGCCCATGGTTTGGGCGATGTGTCTGGGAGTCAGATAATGATGTTTGTGATGACCAGATGGTCACAATCACCTGGGGTGATGATCCGATCGCAGAAGACGACGATGGCCTACCTATACTGTACGGTCGCGGCGCAAAGACAGCTCAATTCCACATGATCGCCTTTACTGAGAAGCAATGCGAACGGCGGGGTCGCATCTACGGGACCAAGGGCGAGATCGAGTACGACAGCACCAACATCAAAGTGCACAACTTCTCCACTGGGCAAACCAAAACTCACAGTCCTCATCTCGCAGGCGGCGGTCACGGCGGTGGTGACGAGGGACTTGCGCGACAATTTCTGATGGCGGTCAGTGCTGTCGACTCTGGCGCTATGCCCGCCGCAGACGCTCAGCGACAGTACCTCGGATGCGACCTTGAGGAAGCGTTCCGCAGCCATGCCATGGTTTTCGCGGCCGAAGACGCTCGAACGAAGCGCCAGGTGGTCGACTGGAAGAAGTGGTGGACCGAGTCGGTGGAGTCACAATTACACCAGCGGTAACGGATGACCACGGTGGCATGCGTAAGACGATGACAGTTCAGGCCAGCAAGGAGAACACGAAAGGTAGTTTCTTTCGGTCGCCGAAGTATGTGGCAATGTACAAGGGCGCCTAGGTCAAGGCATGATATCGGATGAGGCTCTTGCGAAGGTCATGAAACCGAAATGAAGGCTGCCAAACCTCGCGCCAATCCGCTGTCAGCGCTCGATGAAGCAATTCTAGCCCCAGGCACGTTTGACAGTTAAGCTCCGCTTTCAGGCAATTAACGGCCTTTTCACAGCCGGTTTCGCCCCGTCTGGGCTATATTTGGTGACCATGCTCAAGGCTAATATTTCTTCTTAGAGTGGACGTGGGCGCTTAATAGACTATGAGGCTCAAGGAAGACGGTGGTTAGGGCTGTGAGATTTCTCCACGAGAGCGTTTCCGGGTGCAACGTTTGGGAGTGTGGGCGCTTGGATTGGCAGACGGGGTTGGGGCCAGTCAGATCGCCTGGTTCGTGGTACATTGGACGAGAACGACACTGGCGCTGTCTTCGGGAGCGTCCGAACGTCAGTTTGCGCTGCTTCGTAGGTCGAGCTCAAGACGCCGCTGGGGGCTGTGCAAGGAGTCGAGTCGCATGGCATGGCAGACGACAGCGCAGCAGGTGGGCGAGGCCCAAGACCCGGAAGAAACTGGCTTGACAACAACGCGGTGGACGCGTCGACGTGTGAGCGGTCTGGGAAGCGTGTTATAGTCGCGAATTCCCTTCTCTCCGCCCATTGTGAGTCACTCGTTCGTGCGTGGCGGACATGCGGGAAGACGCATGTCGCTCCGCAGAAACAAAACGTTGGAGCGTCGTGGCCCAATCATCCCGCTTTCTTCCATCGATGACTCTTAACGGGCTGCAGATGCCCCACGCAGCGCGGGACCCAGCACGGACACCACTGCAGGCGCTAAGCGGACAACACCACGACACGCCATTCGTCCCTTCGCGCTGCCAACGTCAAACTGCCGCCCCGGCGTCCATCGCGAAAAGTCGCTCGGTGTAGTACTACGCACTAGAACTCTGCTATGCGGCGCCGAGGCTGCCGGTTTCATCTTACCCAACCGCCCCATGTGCAGGCGCCTCGCTGGCCCGCTTACCGCTTCCGTGTACTTCCTCGTCGCTGTAGCCATTGAGAGGCAGTATTTGCATGCCACCATACTACATCCAGTATGCAACGCTTCAAGAATAGCAGAGCCAGAGTCGTTCGCTAGCCACGTACTCGCCCAAGCCAAGCACCAGCAACGCTATGTTTCAGACGCCTTGTGAGGCTCGCATGCTGTAGAAGGATGCTCTGATACTGCCACCAGACCGCCAGAACGTCTACCGGTCCAACTCCCCGGGTGCTGGCCCTTCGATGGATCGTGTTTCAGATGTCTTAGCGCGAAGTGGGCGTTGGTTCTCGTGTCTCTACGCGGGGAACAGGAAGGATAAGAAGTCTGTCTGTGCCGCAATCCACCAGTCCATCAGCTTCTTCAAGCACTTCATCTAGAGCACTGCCCGACGAGTCGATTGTGTCTCATTTCCTTTTCTTTCCCTAACTTCTGCGTTTTTGTCTTAGACACCTAGAGCTGGACTCTGCTACTAATCGCTATTCGATAATCTCTTCCCGTCTCAATTCTCAGTCTCCACAGCGTAAGTCGCTGCTTCTGTCCTCGAGTCCAATCATTTGTGCTGATACAAAGTAGTCTGGTAGCTTCACATCATTCATCATGTACAGCCGTCAAACAACACCCCCGACTGCTTCCTTCAACTACGTCCCCGGCAGTGTCGGCTCGGACGTCACATACTACTCCCAGGCCTCATCACCAGAATCTCATCTCGCTGGTCCTACTCCGCCACGGTCACCAGTTCGGCAATATGGACCCGTCCTCCTCCCCAAGGTCCGTATGCAAGATCAGGTTGCCGAGCCCACGAGTGGCCCCATCAGACATCGCAGGACGACGTCTACTTCCTCCAGTATCGGCTATGCCTACAGCCCTTACTCACGGCCGGCCTCGATGGTCCGTCGTGATTCCAGTCCTTTCAACCACAACATGCACAACGCCCACAGCACAATGACCTCTCCCGTGTCAACTGCTTCATCATACGACTTCAACCTCTCTACTCTCAACTCTCCCATCACATTCGCACAACAGCCCGAGCTTCCTCGTCGATCCTCGTATGTTGGCTCACATTCCCGTTCTACTTCAGCCAACCGAGCCCGCCATGCTCGTGCTGGCTCGGCTGGGAGTGTCGATGAGCAGATCATTAGCCGGTATGGTTTCCCCACCTACCGCAACATGCCTAGCTATGTCACTGCATCAACTGCGCCTCAATCCAACTTGAGCCTTGTCACTTCCCTCCCATCTTCCTACTCCTCGGTACAGGACATGCCCAGCTTCACCTCCACCTGCACTCAAGACTTTGTTGTCCCAGAGTTCGAGGCCGCGCCAGCTGTACAGTACCCCTCATTCACAGATGTCAGCTTTGACGGCTTCCAGCAAGTCCCTGCCACATCGTCTCTGGTTGAGTACCTATCTTCCACCAACCCCTCCCCTTCTCTGGTTCGCCGCGTCACTAGTGCACCACGAGGCATCAACAACCACTTCTGGTGGGACATCCGCAACCTTCGCAGCTGGGAGGACTTCAACATCACCGCCATCAAGTCCATCCCGTCGGTGCTTCCTCTTCTTGAGGTTCCCGTCCCAGCAAACTACCTTCCCCAGCCCTGCCGCCAGAACCTGCAACCAGAGAACGAGTCTGCGCTCCAAGATATCTGCACAAACTACTACGCCAACAAGGTTAATGCTGCGCTCAAGGTTGCCCAGGGAAACTCCCACATGGTTATGCGCGCCGTCAAGCCCGTCGCCGGTCAACGCCAACAACCAGAGTTCGTCTCCAACTACCCCTCCGACTACGAGAAGACTCTCTTCGGCGACAGCCGAGGCCGCGTCGTCGGTCTCGTCAAGTGCTACGACCAGTGGAACACCGGCATGCGCAGCGAGTCACCACCAAAGCAAGTCCTCTACCTCCAGGGTCTCGCTCACCTCCACCGCGTCATGCGCGAGCACGGCTGCCGCTATGGCTTCATCATGACTGAGATCGAGCTCCTCTGCGTCCGCTGCGGCGGCCCATCTTCCTTCTCCACCCCCGACCCTACAACTGTCAACGCACAGACCGGCGTCCCCATCTACGGGTACTTGGAGACATCTGCTCCCATCCGTCTCTCAACTTCCGGTTCCCACCCCGAGACCAGCGACATCCAACTCACCGCCGCTCTTGCTCTCTGGTACCTACACATGCTCGCTAAGGAGAACCCCTTCGAGGGTATGGGAACCTGGCGCATGGACGTCGGTGGCCCTGCCGCCTTGACAAGGCAAAATTTCCTAGAGAAGGATACTTGGATTCCCAAGCCGCAGCTTGGCGAGAAGAGGGAGGCGAAGCGAGTTCGGGGATGGGTGTTCCCTGATGAGCCGCTTAGTAAAAGGGAGTGCGGGAAGGGCAGAAGGGGGAAGTCTATTGGTTAATCGACGACTTTGGTAATGGGTTATGAGGAATGATGGCACGATGAGATGTTGGATGATGAGATGTGATTCCGAAAAACAGCTGCTGGTCAGCATAAGCCCTCTTTTTGCATTGAGCGGCATTTTTTCTTTTGTTGAATCTTTCTAGCAGCATTACCAGGCGCTTCTTTGTTTTGATAGCATAGCATTTACATGGCGCAATGGTTTTCGGTTGAATATCTTAGTAGTTCAGAAGGAATGGTACTTCTCACCATCATCAGCTTGGCTCTCATGCTTTGAGTGACTTGTGCTTTTGGACTCGCACTCGGGACTGGAGGTCGGCGCGAAATCACGTGTGCTAACTCTTCTACTGACTCTTCAGCATATAAACAACCGCTCAAGCTCTCGGTGCTTCTGATTCTTCATCAGACACTTTCGCTCGTCTTGTCCGAAAAAAAAAACATTAGGACCAAATCCCCTTCATAGAGGCGCCTCTCTTTGTCCAAACCAAGAAAGCAGTGACCTGTGTCCGTCTTCCTGTCTACCAATTTAACTACATGGTGGTGCTGTCTTACTCGGAGATGTAAAACATTTCTCAGCCTTTGTGGAACCATGGTTTTTCTTCATCACACTCTACCCAGGTACTTCCAATCTGCAGGACGTCTCGCCATGTTGGCACTCGCCGACTTGTTCGCTCAAGTTCTCGTATTTCCAAGTTCAAACCCGATACATCGTCTTTGAGTGCGTGCTAGAGCCTGGTTGACGGGTATATGAAGCTTGCTCGGTGTTGAATCTGGCTTTCATCAACATTGTCAACACTCTCTTCTGGAAAATACAACGTATATCTGCGATGAGACTTTCTGCCACTCGGAAAGTCTGGGGGTATACTACCCATGGAGTGTTCTGCGCGGCGGCATTTTCAAAAACCTCGCATTCACGTACGTGTGCGCGCCAGCCGAAAGAGCCTTGGGAAATGCGCATGAGCCCGTTTCGGGGAGTCACAGCGCTGCTTTTGACTTAAGGGTTTTTCCTGAATATCAAGAATCCTCGTCTGCAACAACATATGGGCGTGTAAATCCTGTCTCTGCGTGACCTGTTTCAATATTTTACCTTTCTGCTAGGCCTTTGTTCAAAAAGATGGTCTGCTCAAAACTCAGACGTTCCGGACTGATGTTCGATGGATGCGTGAGCCTCTACGACGCTTGCTCTTCGGGCACGGGTCACAGTATCGCTGAGCGAGTCTAAAACCTGTACCTCTACAATCCATGAACAGGTGCTGGCGTCATTGGCAGCATCGGAAAAGATGTTTTGGACGCGCGATGGTTTTGGTGGTTTTGAAGAGTTCCCCACCGCGAAATCTGACTTGTGGCGCTGCACACTCAGCACACATGCTTGCTGCAGGGGCAAGTGCAAGCTTCCGGATAATGGTGGCGAAGATGAAGGGTCATGGTAGGCCAGCGACGTAGTACGGATGCATTTGATCCGACAGTACCATTATTTGCCGAGTGTGCGCATGTCAGTGCGTCGGGTAGGCAGGGCGCAGCATGAGAGCAACGGCGGTCTATTGCTTCGGTCCAAATCTTTCCCATCGGCAGTGAAGCAAGTACGTGGTAACGGCGGGATGGTAGGAACGTGGGCATAAGCCTGCAGGTACCGCTTCGTGCCGGCCCAGAGGCCTCTATTCGCGGTCCACGGGTCGGCGGGCTGGAATCAATCGGACCCTGCATGAGTGTTGGCGTGTTGGATGATGTAAGATGGCTTGCTACAACAAGCACAAGCAAGGTGGCATGTGGTGATGAGTAAATGGGTGCATGGCGGTGGTGGACGGGCAGGGACAAGGCATTGACCGCCACGTGCGCTAACGATGCTGGGAGGGAAAGCCGGGCTTCTGATCCACACAAAATTAACTACTGCCCCTCCATTATCACGTCCCGCACAAGCTGCACAAGCCCGACGAGGCGCAAAATCGAGGGAAAAAGCACGCGTGCCTTTGTCCTGACACAATCCCTCCCGCCAATTCTTAGCCCTTGACGCTGTTTGCGGGTGCAACGACAGCAAGCTCACCCGATCGCCCACTGCCACTTCTCACCGCACCCACCACCTTGGCATCCTCCAGCCCATCGCCAGCACCCGCCGCAGACGCTGTCACGTACTCGCAACCATGGACGTTGCCGGCCTGCGGGACCGCATCCAGGCGACGCTTGACGCGAACGCCGCCATCCGGCAGCAAGCTGAGCTCGACCTCAAGCATGTGCGTGTTGACGGCCGGAAGAATGCCTGCCAAGCGGGAAACTGATGGAAATCTAGGCCGAAGAAAAGCCAGGCTTCACCGATGGCCTGCTGAACATCCTCGAGCAGGAACAGAACAACGCCGTGCGCCTGTCGAGTAAGATGTGCCTGCTGCCGTGACATGCTGCCGAGGCCCCGACCACTAACGCGTGCCTGCAGCCGTCGTCTACCTCAAGAACCGCATCTCCAAGGGCTGGTCGCCGGCCGAAGAATACAGCCAGGCCGTGCCCATACCAGAGGAAGAGAAGGCCGCCTTTCGCAGTCGCCTTGTCCCCGTCCTCGTCGCCTCCCCGCCCCAAGTGCGCCTCCAGCTCATCCCTACCCTCCAAAAGATACTCGCATACGATTTCCCCGCCAAGTGGCCCGACTTCCTCGACATCACCATACAACTACTCAACGCTGGAAACATCGAGTCCGTCTTCGCCGGCGTCCAGTGCCTGCTGACGATATGCAAAATCTACAGATTCAAGTCGGGGGAGAACCGCGCAGACTTCGACAAGATAGTCGCCATGTCCTTCCCTCAGCTGCTGAACATCGGAAACTCACTGGCCGGCGAGACGAGTCTGGAGGCTGGAGAGATATTACGGACAGTGCTGAAGGTGTACAAGCATGCCATCTACGTAGGATTTTCACAGCCACGACATGTAGGAAGCGGCTAATCAGAGCACAGTTCGACCTCCCTGCATCCCTCCGCGATCAGCAAGTCATGGTTGGCTGGTGTACGCTATTCCTGACCGTCGTCGGCAAGGAACCCCCAGAGTCGTCTCTCCCCGAAGATCTCGACGAGCGGGAAATAAATCACTGGTGGAAGGCGAAGAAGTGGTCGTACGCAAACTTGAACAGGCTATTCGTCAGGTACGCAGCAAGACACTGCATGGCTCGAGTGGGCATGGCTAACCACCAACAGGTACGGCAACCCGTCTGCGCTGGGTAAGAACAACGAGATCGACTACACCGAAGTAGCCAAGACCTTCATCACCAACTTCGCGCCCGAGATCCTCAAGGTCTACCTCCAGCAGGTCGAGAAGTGGGTTGGAAAGCAAGTCTGGTTGTCAAAGGCCAGCTTGTACTACACACTCAACTTCCTCGACGAGTGCGTCAAGCCCAAGTCCATGTGGACCCTGCTGAAGCCGCACACCGACAACCTCATCGCGCATCTCGTCTTCCCGGTCCTGTGTCAGTCGGATGAAGATATTGAGCTTTTCGAGGAGGAGCCACAAGAATACCTACACCGGAAGCTGAACTTTTACGAAGACGTGACCGCCCCCGACGTTGCCGCGACCAACTTCCTTGTCACGCTCACCAAGAGCCGTCGTAAGCAGACATTTACCGTGTTGAACTTTGTCAACGAGGTCGTCAACCGATACGAGGCCGCTCCCGAAAACGAGAAGAACCCAAGAGAGAAGGAAGGTGCGCTGCGCATGATTGGCACTCTCTCAACCGTCATACTGGGCAAGAAGAGCCCCATTGCAGATCAGGTCGAATACTTCTTCGTCCGCCATGTGTTCCCTGAGTTCCGAAGCCCCCACGGTTTCCTCCGTGCGCGTGCATGCGATACTCTTGAGAAGTTCGAACAGCTCGACTTCAAGGACCCGAACAACCTCATCATTATCTACCGTAATATTCTGGAGTCTATGGCTGACCCAACGCTCCCAGTCCGTGTCGCAGCTGCCCTGTCACTACAGCCTCTCATCCGCCACGACGTTATTCGAACCAACATGAAAACGAACATCCCTCAGGTTATGCAGCAGCTTTTGAAACTCGCCAACGAGGTCGACGTCGATGCGCTGGCCAATGTCATGGAGGACTTTGTCGAAGTCTTCGCTCCGGAATTGACACCTTTCGCCGTTGCGCTAAGCGAACAGTTGCGTGACACCTACCTGCGTATTGTGCGGGAGTTGGTATCGAGAAACCAGGAAAAGGGCGATGAAAGCGAGTACGGCGACTTCCTTGACGAGAAGAGCATCACGGCTCTTGGTGTCTTACAGACCATCGGTACTCTTATCCTTACCTTGGAGAGCACACCAGATGTCCTTCTGCATCTAGAGACTATTCTTATGCCTGTAATCACCATTACGCTCGAGAATAAACTTTACGGTATGCGACTCCACACATTCAACGACTTCGCTTCATACTGACGTCTTCGCAGACCTATACAACGAGGTCTTTGAGATCATCGATAGTTGTACCTTTGCCGCCAAGAGCATATCTGGCACCATGTGGCAAGCCTTTGAGCTGATACATAGGACATTCAAGGCTGGTGCTGAGCTCTATCTCGAGGGTATGCGCTTTCTTTCCTGCCCATCGTTATTACGTTGCTGATTATGTATAGACATGCTCCCTGCGCTCGAGAACTTCGTCAACTACGGTACCCCCACCTTGATCCAGAACCGAACCTACCTCGATGCCATTGTGGACATGGTCAGAACGATTTTCAAAGACGACAAGGTTGGCGGCGTTGACCGCATCTGCGGCTGCAAGCTAGCCGAGATCATCATGCTCAACATGCGTGGCCATGCCGACGACTATATCCCAGAATTCATCGGACTCACAATGCATGTGTTGATGAACGATGAGCCGAAAGTCAAGTCTTTAAGGATACATCTTATGGAGGTGGTCATCAACTCCATCTACTACAATCCCGCTCTGGCGCTGCATGTGCTTGAATCAAACGGCTGGACCAACAAATTCTTCAGTCTTTGGTTCTCGAGCATCGACAACTTCTCCCGAGTTCACGACAAGAAGCTCTGCATTTCCGCAATATGCTCGCTTCTCACTCTTCGAGCTCAAGACGTTCCTGTAAGCGTACAGCAGGGCTGGCCACGCTTGTTGCAGGGTGTTACCCGCCTATTTCAAACCCTCCCCGCAGCTCTGAAGAGTAGGTTTCCATTTTGACCGGCCCACTAGCCATGACTAACACGTGCGCAGACCGCGAGGAAGCCAAGAAGGAAGATACGTTCGATTACTCTGCCGAGTTCGAAGAAGAGGAAGATGATGAGTGGGAGCAAGAAGCCGACTGGAATAATGAGGCAGATGAGACTGAAGATGTTAAAGACGAGAGTGCCGCCTATCTCGACTTCTTGAACGAAGAGGTATATACACTAAGTCTGGCATCCGAGACACGAACTGACCAGAAACAGGCGCAAAAGTTCAGTTCGATCGATGATGACGACGACGATGAGCTAGAAGAGGAAAGTCTCCTCGAAACACCGCTTGACAAAGTCGAGCCATATGGCATGTTCAAGCACGCATTGCTCCGTAAGTGTGGTCCATGGAATCGTGTCAGAGTTCATACTGACTGTGCTCAGGTCTTCAACAAGAGCAACCTGCACTCTACGAGAATCTTACCAAGAACCTAAGCCCGGAGGAGCAACAAGTGGTGCAGGGTGCTGTTCACCAGGCCGATATAATTGCCCAAGCTCAAGCCGAGGCTCAAGCGGCTGCTGCCAACGGACATGCGGGATTACCGCTGCAGTAGAAGCGTGGTTTATCATTCGCGTCAACAATAAAATCTACTCTCAAGGCACCCACATGGGCTCGCTGTTCCGAGAGCCTACGAAAAGCTCAGCGTATGCCTTCTGGCTACAGTTTGACAACGCCAAAATCGGAGATCCTGGGGCGAAGTAGGGCCTGGGCAATGTAGTCGGCCCCTTTTTAGCGAGCATACTGGCGTTTTGACTCTTTTCAGGGAAGACGCTTTGGACCGGAGGTTTGTTCCGGCGGCTGCTAGTCAGATGGTGTAGTATGGCGTTCGCATGGGGTGTTGGTTATCATTGTTATGAAAAAGAGGAGGACGATATCCACGAGAGGCATCATTGCTTGGAATGAGATCATGTGAGCGGAATGATGTTGTTGACGGCCTAAAGGCCACAGTAGATAGTGCACCTAATGTAGGTGCAAACCTTGCAAGACCATCAGATAGAAATTCTGCGAGACAACGACTGCAACATGCCAGATGATTGCTGTGATGGGCAATAACGAGTAGCTGCTACCTTGTCGATCGTGGGGAGTCAGTCGCGTTGCGCGCTATCGATAAGCCACCGGCGCAAAGCGTCATCGTGGCTTGTTGACATGCCACGCGAAACGTGGTAGAAACTACACCTGGGCATCGCAACTCGACCGTCATTTTCATACACCTATCGTAGCCTAAGAAAAGATCTATCAGTTATACGCGGCTATCAATTCTCGACCCTGTCTCTACAAACGACCCGATTCATCCGGTACAAGTCCGATCCCGAAGCGCGAACAATTGTGGCATACGGTCGCAACTCCCCGCCGTCATCCAGCCTCGACAATACGCACTCCAAAGCCTCTGGGCAGAGCCCCTCCACCATGTCGCGCCCGACAGTCTCGAAAGCGCAAACCACATACCCCATCTTCGTTAGTAGTGTCCTGCACGAACTGCGACCGAGACACAGACTGACTTGGTACACTCACATCTAGGCCGCAACATTCGCTAATAACAGGCCGGGCGTTCTCATAGTGGGCGGAGGTGGAGGAGCAGGGAGGAGCGGCGTCAAGAACCAAATCACAGCGTACGACTTTACTTCACGAGCGCCGACCGTACAATCTTTCGCAGAAATCGAAGCGAGCAAAGACGACTCGATAACCTGCTTGGATAACTTGTCTACGAAAGATGGCCTGATATTGTTCGCTGGAAACGGAAGTAGTGAGGAAGAACGGTTGAAGGGCAGCAATGAGCATCTCAGGGCGTTTGAACTAAAATATCCGAGGAGTGGCGAGAAGACAGATGGAAAGGTCGATTTTGTCAGCAAGACCCAGCTCTTCAAAACACCCAAGTCGGACGGTGGAAAGAAGGAAGGTTACCAACGAATTGCCAAACTGTCCCCAGCACGCCGGACGATCTCGAGTACACCCAACAGACGAATTGGAGCGATCGCATCCAGCCTTGCAGGAGATGAGAATGAGATTGTCATCTTTAGTGCAACGTCGACTAAACCAACTGAGCAAGATGTGATAGGGCGGATCGAACTACACCAAGGCCAGGAAGCAAACGATTTGGACATCTTCACACAAGAGAAAGGGGGGTTTCGGATAGCTTACATTACGGATTCAAACGTCTTTGTCCAGGACGTGAACTGGGACTTCGAACAGAGGCAGACCCAAGGCAAGAACGAACACAGGAAGCTCTACACGATACCTCACATTGAGAAAGGTGCGAAGAGCAAGCTGAGATGCGTACGGTGGCTTTCGCCGAAACATTTGCTATTATTGAAAAACATGCCTAACAGGACCGGAGTCGAGCTGCTGCTCATACATCTCTACGAGGATGGCCCGGCAAGCGTCGTTTTGCGGAAAGTACTACCAAAGCACGTAAAAGCGGCCACGGACATGGACGTCGCCTTGCTTGATGCTGATGTAGACGGTGCCTATCAGATTGCGATTGCAGTCGCAGCGATTGATATATCCTTGACCGTGTATACTATGGACTATCATGGGCCCGCAAGAGATTCTCTGAGCTCATTCCATGCATTCAACAGCTACGATAACGTAAGTACAAGACACACCAGCAGAATCCGGTATATGCTAACAGAAGTAGGTTCACGACGTGCAAATGACAAAAGCCGTCTTCTCGCCGTTTCATAAGCCAGAGGTACCTGCGGGTCGCCAAGCGCCACCTCAGTACTTGCGTCTGGCGAGTACGTCTCTGGGAAACACGATCAGTGTGGAAACCTTCCAACTACAAGACATCGGGTCTCGCTATGTTCTCCAGACAGCGCGTTCAAGAAACCTGTTCACAGCAGCTACTTATCTTGTTGGTGCCATGATAGTGGCTGTGATCGCTCTGTTGATACAGTCACTTGTGGACCCAGAAGGTAATCTTACCAAGGGCATACTGCCCGCCAGTCTACAGAACGCAGCAAGCCAACACAAGACTTTTGGCGAGACATTGCGCGACAAACGCCACAACGCCATTCTCAACAACGCGAACTCACCAGTGGTCAAGACATCACATCGCATTGCCGACTTACTGCACCTCCACCTCCCCCATGTCGTATCCGACACCAAATCATCAGAGCCTTCTGGTCAGCAAAAGGCGCTCGTCATACGTCACGACCCAGAGTCTGACGGTACACTCAGCACCGAGGTGCATGCTGGGGATGAAGACGTCTTGAAGAAGCACGCCACCGCTCGAAAGTGGGAAGAGCTAAGCCACGAAGAGAGGAATCAGTGGAAAGAGAAGCTGAGCGACGCGGGTATGTGGGCTGTGGGTGAAGGTGAGACAATCTTGAAGTCTATTTTCTTTGGACAGATTGGTGGAGTGATCGGCCATGCTGTTGAGGGCGTACTGGCTGGCTAAAGTGGGCATATCACGACGAGACGACGATGTAATGGTCATTGCGAAGGCGAAGGGCGGTCGGTGTGCGGGCTTCGTGGCGTGTGATACCTCATTTCAATAACCGGGCCTATGGGGCGTTTCCAACATGGGGCTGCGCGTTGAATGGATGTGTACTATGGTGAATGGGAAGTGTCTCTGATAGAAGAGTGCCATTGGATCGCGGCGAGCACGAACGCGAGCTTGGCTCACCTAGCAGAAGTAAATACACTAGCATGTGATGCGCTTGATTCACAATATCACCATATGTCGTTCGATAAGCCTGTCTCCACCCACCCTGTAGTTCTCACCGCCGTTACCAAGTCCAGGTGTCTCGTCTTGGGGTTGCGCTTCCCCGGTGTGCGGATGGGGACTAGCTCCCGAGGCTCGCGTGAGGTCCAAGCGCTAGTCCGCGTTCGTAACATACGTCGGGCCTACGTCCAGTAACTTTGGCACGACCAATTCTCCCAACGCGCCCCCTCTAATACCGGTCTTTCTGTCCTTTGCATGGATGGAGTGAGGACACCCACGCTTGCTGCGAGAGGCTTCCGTTGAAGCAGTCAAGATGGCGCAGCACGCCCTTTCGGGCACTCTGGACCGCATAGTCCAGAACCTACGCTCAAAGTGAGCTCCACCGAGTACAGCAATTGCGACGGGCAGCTGACCAGCCAAGACATGACGACACGCGACAGCGAGCAGCCACCGACCTGCGGCAGACGGTTGAAGCGGCGCATCGAGGTGAGAAACAACGCGAGGCACCCCGCCCAAGCTCTGGGAAACTGATGTCGTGCAGAACTCGCGCCCAATGTCTTCACCACATTCAACAACGAAGTATACACCAAGATCTCGAGCCTCATCGTCACAGGCAGCGACTCGAACGAACGCATCGGCGGCATCCACGCGCTCAACGCCCTGATCGACTTCCGCGGCGACGATGCGGGCCAGAAGACGACGCGGTTTGCCTCGTACCTCAGGGCGGTCATGCGGGGTCAGGACATCACAGCCATGGTGGTAGCAGCCAAGGCCCTGGGGCGGCTTGCAAAGCCCGGCGGCACACTGACGGCGGAGCTGGTCGAGGCAGAAGTCAAGGGCGCACTCGAGTGGCTGCAGCTGGAGCGCCTGGAGAACAGACGCTTCGCCGCCGTCCTTATCCTGCGTGAACTGGCCAAGAACTCGCCTACGCTCATGTACCAGTGGATTGCGCAGATCTTTGAGGTCATCTGGGTCGCCCTGCGAGATCCCAAGGTTCTCATACGAGAGAGCGCCGCCGAGGCCATCAGCGCGTGCTTCGAAATCATCTCCCCCCGCGACTCGCAAATGCGACAGCTATGGTTCGGCAAGGTCTACGACGAGATCCTCCGCGGCTTCACCATCAACACCAACGAAGCGATACACGGCTCCCTCCTGACTATGAAGGAGCTCCTCGACAAGAGCGCCATGTTCATGAACGACCAGAAGTACAAGGAGACGGTTGAGCAGGTGCTCAAGTACCGGGAACATCGCGATGCGCTGGTGCGGAGAGAGGTGGTACTCATCATACCCATTCTCGCGGGTTATTCGCCGACCGAGTTTGCGACCAAGTACCTACACCAGTGCATGCTACATCTCCAGGGCTTGATCAGAAAGGACCGCGACAGGGACAAGGCGTTTGTGGCCATTGGACAGATTGCCAACGCAGTCGGAGTGGCCATTACACCATATCTGGAAGGCATTCTGGGCTTCATACAGGAAGGTCTCATCGCAAAGGCGCGGAACAAGGCTGCTATCAACGAAGCGCCGATATTCCAATGTCTCAGTATGGTTGCTGCAGCGGTTGGTCAGGCACTCACCAAGTCTGTCGAGCGGTTACTGGATCCCATCTTCTCCTGCGGGCTGAGCGACTCGCTCTTCCAGGCCCTCGTGGATATGGCGCACTACGTACCGCCATCACGTCCCATGATCCAGGACAAGCTGTTAGATCTCCTCAGTCAGATCCTCGCTGGACGACACTTTCTACCGCTTGGCAGCCCGTTCCAAGTTTCACAACCTCCACAGATCTGGACACGCGATCACAAGGATCCTCAAATCATTGCAGCACGGGAAGCTGAGATCGCGCTGGCACTGCATACGCTCGGTAGTTTCGACTTTACAGGCCACGTCCTCAACGAATTTGTTCGTGATGTTGCTATCCGTTACGTAGAAGCGGATAACTCTGAGATCCGGAAGCGCGCCGCCCTGACATGCTGTCAGCTCTTCGTCAAGGACCCCATTGTTCATCAGACTAGTACTCACGCGACCAAGGTGGTTGGCGATATTATCGAAAAGCTCCTGACGGTCGGTGTAGGCGATGTTGAGTCGGAAATTCGATGGGATGTCCTGATGGCACTGGATGCGCGTTTCGATCGCCATCTCGGAAAGGCAGACAATGTCCGCACTCTGTTTCTCGCCCTCAATGACGAGGTCTTTGCTATCCGAGAAGCTGCAATGTCCATTATCGGCCGCCTTACAGCTGTCAACCCTGCTTACGTCTTCCCTTCATTACGCAAGGTCCTTCTACAGCTGCTGACGGAGGTCAACTACGCCAACAGCCCTCGCAGCAAGGAAGAAAGTGCCAAGTTGATTAGTAGTCTGGTCGGTGCTGCGGACAGTCTCATCAAGCCACTGATAGACCCCATCGTTGAGGTTTTGCTGCCCAAATGCAAAGACACCAACCCTGAGGTTGCTTCGACAACGCTCAAAGCTATTGGTGATCTTGCGACAGTCGGCGGTGAGGGCATGACCAAGTACATCAAAGACCTCATGCCAGTCATTCTAGACTTCATGCAAGATCAGACATCGGATGCCAAGCGCTTCTCGGCTTTAAAAGCTCTTGGGCAGCTGGCCACAAATGCCGGCTACGTGATTGAACCATACAGGGACTATCCAGAGCTTATGAACATCCTGATGAGCATCGTCAAGACGGAACCGGAAGGTGAACTCAGAAGGGAGACTGTCAGGCTCATGGGTACCCTTGGAGCCCTGGATCCGGACGAGTACCAGAAGATCATGGAGCAGTCACCAGACAAGCACCTCATCCTGGAAGCACAAGCTGTCACTGATGTTTCGCTCATCATGCAAGGCACGACTCCCTCGAATGAGGAATACTACCCGACAATCGTCATCAGCACGCTCATGGGACTACTCAAGGATCCGTCTCTTGTGCAGTACCACACTGCGATCGTCGAGGCCGTCATGAACATCTACGCGACGATGGGATTAAAGTGCGTCCCTTTCCTGAACCAAGTCGTACCTGGCTTCCTCCATGTTATCAAATCAACGCCAGCTGGGCGCTCAGAAGGTTACTTTAACCAGCTCAGCCAACTTGTTCGAATCGTCCGCCAACACATCCGACCGTACCTTCCTAGCATTCTCGCGACCATCAAGGAATACTGGAGTAGCAGCCCTCAGTTGCAAGCCACCATTCTCTCCCTAATTGAGGCCATTGCCCGCTCGCTAGAAGGCGAGTTCAAAGTCTACCTGGCTGATGTTCTACCGCTTATGCTCAGTGTTCTCGATTCTGATCACACTAATAAGAGATTGCCATCAGAAAGGGTGCTGCACGCATTCTTGATCTTCGGTTCAAGTGCGGAAGAGTATATGCATCTTATCATCCCAGTGATGGTCAAGATGTTCGACAAAGCAGGCCAACCTTTGGCGATTCGAAGACATGCAATCGAGACCCTTGGACGGTTGTCCAAACAAGTCAATGTCTCTGAGTTCGCCGCACGCATCGTGCACCCCCTCTGTCGAGTGCTTTCCGGTAGCGAGCCATCCCTGAAGCAGACCGCTCTCGAGACGCTCTGTGCACTCATCTTCCAACTTGGTCCCGACTACATCCATTTCGTACCCACAGTCAACAAGATCCTTATCGCCCACAAGGTTCCTCATGAAAACTACGGACGTATCGTGTCGAAGTTACAGAAGGGCGAGCCCTTGCCTCAAGATCTCAGTCCGGACGAGCGATATGGTGAAGACGATGAGGACTTGAATACTGCGGAGATCTCTTCTAAGAAGTTGGCGGTCAACCAGCAGCATCTCAAACAAGCCTGGGAAGCTTCCAATAAGACCACCAAGGAAGATTGGATCGAGTGGATGCGCAGGTTCAGTGTTGAGCTCCTTAGGGAGTCGCCACAACAAGCACTCCGCGCCTGCACGGCACTCGGTAGTGTCTACAACCCGATTGCACGTACCTTGTTTAACTCAGCGTTCGTCTCATGTTGGACTGAGCTGTACGACCAGTACCAGGAAGAGCTTGTTCGATCCATCGAGACTGCTCTCACGTCGCCCAACATTCCTCCGGAGATTCTCCAAGTTCTGCTCAACCTGGCAGAGTTCATGGAACACGATGACAAGGCTCTACCAATCGATGTGCGGATACTGGGCATGTATGCTGGAAAGTGCCATGCTTTCGCCAAAGCACTGCACTACAAGGAACTCGAGTTCAACGCGGAGCAGAATTCTAGCGCTGTGGAAGCCCTCATCAGCATCAACAACCAGTTGCAACAAACCGATGCTGCGTTCGGTATTTTGCGAAAGGCGCAGAACTATGCCGACGTTGAGTTGAAAGAGACTTGGTTCGAGAAGCTGCAGAAGTGGGACGAGGCACTTGCTGCCTATCAGAGGCGTGAGCTCGAAGAGCCCGACTCGTTTGATGTCACCATGGGCAAGATGCGCTGCTTGCACGCTCTAGGCGAATGGGATCTACTCTCCAGCTTGTCAAAGGAGAAGTGGGCCAATGCCACCCAGGAATATCGTAAGGCGATAGCACCGCTTGCTGCGACGGCCGCCTGGGGTTTGGGCAAGTTCGCAGATATGGACAACTACCTTGGTGTCATGAAGGAACAATCGCCTGACCGCGCTTTCTTCGCCTCCATTCTCAACATCCACAACAACCGCTTCGAGATCGCTGTTGATGAGATTGCCAAGGCCAGGAAGGGTCTCGACACCGAGTTGAGTTCGCTCTTAGGAGAGTCGTACCAGCGTGCCTACTTGCCAATGATCCGTGTGCAGATGTTAGCAGAGCTTGAGGAAATCATGCAGTACAAGCAAAACGACGGCAATCTTGAGAAGCAGAGAAGCATGCGCAAGACCTGGATGAAGCGGCTCAGAGGGCTGCAACCGAACCCAGAGGTCTGGCAACGCATGATCAAGGTCCGACAACTTGTCATCTCACCGAAAGAGGGCACCGATATGTGGATCAAGTACACCAACCTTTGCCGCAAGAGCAACAGGATGAACCTTGCAAACAAGGCGCTACAGAAGCTGCTTGACATTGAGAGCACCGGCGACAGCACTGTGGTTGAGTTCGTACGCAACAACGCTCACGAGATCTCGCACCCAGTCGCATACACAACCTACAAGTACATGTGGGCTGACCAAAACTACAAGCAAGAGGCTCTAGACAGCATGAAGGACTTCACTGGGCGACTGTCTGAGGATCTCGCAATGAGGACTCGGGCTGCGGCCAATCCCATGATGGCGCAGAATGGAATGAACGGTATGTCCAATGGTCAGCACATGTTCACCAACATGAACCCCTTCGCTGCCACCAATGGACACAACGGAATCAACGGTATGAATGGTTCAAGCATGCTAAACGGGTCGAACATAGGTGTTTCACCTACCGAATTGGCCGAGAGCCACCGCCTGCTCGCCAAGTGCTACCTTAAGCAGGGTGATTGGCAACAAGAGCTTCAAGACGGCGAATGGGAGCACGAGTTTGTTCACGAAATCCTGGCGGCTTATGCAGCTGCCACACGCTACAACAAAGACTGGTACAAGGCCTGGCACGCATGGGCTCTTGCTAACTTCGAAGTCATCAACTCCATCACATCCAAGTCCGACCGGGAGGCAACTGAAGTGCCTAATAACATCATCCACGATCACGTCATCCCGGCCATCCAGGGCTTCTTCAAGTCAATCGCACTGTCTTCAACTAGTTCACTGCAAGACACGCTTAGGTTGCTTACGCTGTGGTTCAGTTACGGTGGCAGGGAGGGAGTCAATCGCACTATTACCGAAGGCACGAAATCAGTTCCGATCGATACGTGGCTCGAGGTCATTCCACAACTACTTGCTAGAATTAACCAGCCCAACGCCGTGGTCAGGCAATCGATTCATCAGCTGCTCATTGAAGTCGGCAAGGCCCATCCTCAGGCTTTGGTCTTCCCATTGACCGTTTCGATGAAGTCAGATGTGTCGCGACGACAGCGATCTGCCAAAGAACTCATGGAGGCTATGCGTGAGCACTCGCCAAAACTGGTTGAGCAAGCCGATCTTGTCAGTCACGAGCTCATTCGTATCGCCGTGCTTTGGCACGAGCAATGGCACGAGGGCCTTGAAGAAGCTAGTAGGCTTTACTTTGGTGATCATAATATCGACGGCATGTTCGCCACGCTTGCGCCACTTCATGCCATGCTTGACAAGGGACCGGAGACTCTACGCGAGATCTCATTCATCCAGTCTTTCGGCCGCGAACTCCAAGAAGCCCGCGATTGGTGTAATACATTCAGAACTTCTGGCGAAATCGGCGACCTTAACCAGGCATGGGATCTTTACTACCAGGTCTTCCGTAAGATCGCTCGCCAACTGCCGTCTTTGATGACGCTTGAGTTGCAGTACGTCTCGCCCAAACTCAAGGACGCTCATGACCTTGAGCTTGCTGTGCCTGGAACCTACCAAGTTGGCAAGCAGGTCATCCGGATCATCTCGTTCGACCCGGTCGCATCTGTCATTCAGTCTAAGCAGCGACCCAGGAAGCTGGAGATGCGCGGAAGCGACGGCAAGGCACACACCCATATCCTCAAGGGCCACGAAGATATCCGTCAAGACGAACGTGTCATGCAACTCTTCGGTCTGTGCAACACCCTTCTTTCTAACGATGTGGAGTCACGAAAGCGACATCTCAACATCCAACGCTATGCCGCGGTCCCGCTTAGCACGCAATCCGGTCTGCTTGGTTTTGTCCCCAACAGCGACACGCTACATGTGCTCATCCGAGAGTATCGGGATAGTAGGAAGATTCTCCTCAACATCGAGCACCGCATCATGCTGCAAATGGCGCCCGACTACGACTGCCTCACGCTTATGCAGAAGGTTGAAGTCTTTGGCTATGCGCTCGACAACACTACAGGTCAAGATCTGTACCGCGTCCTATGGCTCAAGTCCAAGTCCTCAGAAGCCTGGCTCGACCGCCGCACAAACTACACGCGTTCGCTTGCCGTCATGTCCATGGTTGGTTACATCCTGGGTCTCGGCGATCGTCACCCTAGTAACTTGATGCTGGACCGGGTCACCGGAAAGATCATCCACATCGATTTCGGAGATTGTTTCGAAGTAGCCATGCATCGGGAGAAGTACCCCGAACGCGTACCATTCCGGTTAACGCGCATGTTGACGTACGCCATGGAAGTCAGCAACATTGAGGGAAGCTACCGCACGACTTGCGAGCACGTCATGCGGGTGTTGAGGAGTAACAAGGAGAGTGTCATGGCTGTACTTGAAGCTGTAAGTTCCTTCTCGATCCCTACCCACACACTGTTTCTATACTAACCGTAACACAACAGTTTATCCACGACCCCCTCCTAACCTGGCGCCTGAACCACCGCGACACCTCCCCCGCTGAACCCAACTACCCCTCTGAACGCCGCCAATCGATCATGGTCGGCGACCCCAACAACCCCAACGGCAACGATCCCCACCAAATGCCCAGCATCGTCGGTCGCCCCCGCCACCGCTCCTCCATTGCTCCTCCTCAAAACAACGATGTCGATGCCAAGGAAGTGCAGAATGCAAGGGCGCTGCAGGTCCTTAGCCGTGTTAAGGAGAAGTTGACGGGTAAGGACTTTGGCAAGGGCGAGGAGTTGCGCACGGAGATGCAGGTTGATAGGTTGATCAAGGAGGCGACAAACTTGGAGAACTTGTGTCAGCATTATATCGGTTGGTGTAGTTTTTGGTAGGCTGGTTCCTTGGTGCGTGCATGTCAGTTGATGGCAGCAAGGGCAGGAAGGCATGCGTTCGAGGAGTACTTCGTTTTCTTTCAACGGTTGTTCATGGATAGCATTAGCATGGTATGAGGCGTGGAGTTTACTTTTTTTTTTTGAGATGGGGATTTTGATCTTTTCATGGACGATGTTTTGTGTATTAGTAGAGGTGCTTTTTCACCATGCGGCATTGCGGTGGTGCTTTTGGTGTTGGGTGCGGTTGAGCGAACTTGGTAGTGAGTGTGGGACTTGCTATAATGATGATGTACTGCTTTTATACAGAGTGTCTAATACGGTTGCTCATGTGCTTTGGTCCTTTCCTCTATAGTTTCCTACTATCTGTACTAGGAAAGACAGGGACAGTTCGATCTTTAAACTTGATTCGTTGCCGCACTCGTCTTCTCAGTGCAGACATGGCTATCTCAATAACGTCGTTCCTTGTGGGCACACACGTCTCTACGATCCAGGATCTCGGATGCTGTGCTACAACCAGTCCCAAGGCAGCCAGGCACTTACAACGCATTGCGATGTGGGGATAGGAGACCGCGAAGGTATGGAATTGGAAAAGAAAAAGTATCTATATCTCAGATATGACGTGTGGGAGGTAGTTTGCTTTTTCTCTGTGCCGCGTTTGCTAGCACCCAGGCGGAACCAAGGCAGACGGTGAAGAGTGGTTTACCAGCTGTGTGGTTACCATGACCAGTTACTTGAAGACCAGCATTATTACAAGACGTCAGGCATGGCTTTGCGATCTGGAGCCGTCGAGTCGTTGGTCTACCGATTGAAGAAGACGCTATATACGTCATAGCCTCAGATCGAGAAGAGATATGTGGGTCAAGGGTCTTCGAATTCTTGTCACTAGGGAAGATGCCGTGTTTACCAGTTCAAGAACTGCGTGCAGCAAGATGAATACGTCGTGATAGAATCATGGGCCACATCAACCGTAGTGTTGGCGATAGTCTTGGGAGAAGATGGGAATCTGGAGCGGTAATGGCGTAGCGTGTCTTGTCAATCTTGAGAGGATGGCCGGACTCTACCCGGTTTGTATCCGTCACACTCACACTGGAATGTGTACAGCTGTAGCGAACCCGAAGATGTAGGCATGCTTGTGTGAAATGTGTTGGTGTCTCGAGATTGGTGTTGGGCAGCATATTTCTCCGCCGGGTCGGCCCTGTCGCTGGTCTGACAGAATCTCCGAAATTCCATACGCAGTCCATTCATTGTCATCGACAACAATGCATCATCCCCGCCAGCAATGCAACCGGCGTGGATCTGGATCCTTGTTTATACTAGCCGTGAATACGACGGTAGCCTGCAGATGGCGATCTGAAACTCGTGGGTTTGGTCTTGGATTATGTTCCGAATTCCCGCTAAAAAGACGTCTTCCAAGGGGCCCGGCTACATAGCCGAGATAGTGTGGCCGCTATGGCCAAGGCTGCACAAGCTTGCTGGTCTCTGGTTTGTCGCGACTGGAAGTGCGGCAGATCGACGGGGTGGGGGCTGGTCAGAAACTGTTGTAGCGGTGCTGCAATGGGAAGGCGTGCAGGTACATAGGGTTGGGTACCGCCGAGGTTTTGTTTCAGGACCTTATCTGAGGGTTTTTTGCAGTCTCTTGGGCTTGCCTCTTGTCCCAAAAGGCTTCGATACACTCTGCAAAGGAGAGGAAAAGAGAGTGACATCACTGAGTCGTTGCTGAACCACAATTCCGGATAGCCAATTCGCTCGCCCGCGGGCCCGCATGTACCGCTGCGGCCTGACCTTGGCATCATGAACCGCAACACGCAGAACCTCGCCATCGGTCGCTTGCCTACTAACGACAACTTCCCACCTTTTTCCAGTGTTTACAGACCGGAATCGAGTTCTTCCAGGGCCTCGATATCGAGTGCAGAGGAGAGACTGCAATGGCGCAGCCACCCCAATGTCGCGACACCGCTTGCGGACCCAACCACTCTCAACCCGTTCGAAGATCCCAGCCTCACATTGGCATCGCCCCTGAGCCGCAATGACCACGAAGGCCTCGCAAACAATGTGCAGAAGCAGATCCATCGAGAGGAGGAGGAGGAGGAGGAGGAGGAAGAGTACCGCGGCGATGGGAATGAGAGGACCGACGCAAACTCTACAGAAAAGACCAACGACCCCGTTCGGCAGAACCCGCGGGCATTGACTGCTGTCACTAGCAGGAGCACAAAACGCAGCGTTCGCGGGGCAGATTTGCCTGAGGAAAGGAAACATTTAAGCTTCAAGGAGCGGATACGGCATTTTACCTGGACCTGGTTCTGTCTTACCATGGCCACTGGCGGCATTGCTAACGTTCTGTACGCCGTGCCGTTTCGCTTCCACGGCATCTATGCGCTCGGGTGCATCTTCTTCATCCTCAACATAGTTTTGTTCCTCTTCAATGTCGCGATGATTTCCTGCCGGTTCTACTTTTACCCTCGAACATTCAAGGCTTCGTTTCTACATCCCACCGAGTCTTTGTTCATTCCTGCAGCCATTGTGAGCTTTGGTATCATCCTGATCAACATCAGTCAGTATGGAGTTGACATGGCCGGAGTGGGAGAGTGGCTAGAGCGTGGCATGATTGTGTTGTTCTGGTTGGACTGTGGGCTTGCTGTTTGCTTCTCCATCGGCATCTACCTGCTCATGTTCGTTTCTCTTAACATCCTTTTGATAACGAGTATGCTAATAACTGTAGGTGGTCTACCACAACCTTTACAATCTCTCAGATGACGCCCATCTGGATCTTCCCTGCATACCCTTTGCTCATCATCGGACCTCATGCCGGTAACCTTGCGCCAAAGGTTGAAGATCCGACTATATCTCTTACCATCATCCTAACCGGATACGTCATCCAAGGCATAGGCTTCCTTGTGTCGCTTATGATCTACGCTGCCTTCATCTACCGACTCATGACACAGAAACTTCCCAAGGAATCCCTCCGCCCGGGTATGTTCATCAGCGTCGGTCCTTCTGGCTTCACTATCGCTGGAGTCATCATGATGGGCCAAGAGCTGCCGAAAACCGTACCCAGTGACTTCATGGGCGAGGGTAATGGTGAGCTCGCAGGCAAGGTCGGCATGATATGCGCAAACTACATGGGACTGTGGCTCTGGGGTCTAGCACTGTGGTTCTTCTTCGTCAGTGTCGGAGCGCATTATTCTTGTGCTAGGAGGGGTAAGATGGACTTCGCGATGACGTGGTACTCGTTCATCTTCCCCAACACTGCGCTCACGACAGCCACCTTTGCCATCGCCCGCGCTCTCAACGGTAATAAACCCATTGAATACGTTGGCTGCGCAATGACCATCGCTCTTATCGCCATGTGGTTCTTCGTCATCTTCATGAACGTTCGGGCTGTCTTCATCCGCCAGATCTTGTGGCCAGAGAAGCAAGAGGATAGGACCGAAGGAGGATGGAAACAACAGAGTGCTGAAGAACAGCAGAGGAGGCAGAGAGAAAGAGAACTGGCCGATGGTGGTGAAAGTATGAGGGGTAGGGCGTGGAGTCGCGCGAGGACGTTTACGAGACGTGAGGGTGAGGGGACAGGCATGCCTACGTTGGAGAGGTCGCAGACTGATGCTGGAGCAAGGAAGAGGGGATGGAGTTTTAGGAGGTAGATGGGATGCAATGGTAGTGTCAAGGAAAGAGGTTCCTGGTGCTTGCGTGAATTTGACCAATACCCTTGGAGCGATACTTTGATTCAGTGCTGGTATTTGCCATGTTTAGATACGCATGTTCATTGGTTATTTTTTGTTCGCAAATTTTGAATACAGCGCATGTGTATGATCGTATATCGATGAATTATTCTGGTCCTTGTTTCACAAGACGTACTTGACGCTTTCAGTCATTTCAACACCAGGCTCGCATGCGCTGTATTGCAACTCATCGGCCACTGATTCTATGCTCGTTTGGGGTAGACCCTTGGCGTTCACTCGCTAATCCTTGCTCCATCAACGAACGCGGTTTCGCGAGCTCGTCACTTCTCCATCTCACACCGAATGACTGCTTCGCACGTTTCTTACTCCTCTACATCTTCACGTAGATAAGTTACGTCAGCGGTCTGCTTTGAGACTTGCGCTTGGAAACATGCTGCACGTCATGGCTGGTGATACTCATCCCGCAGAGACTCTCAAGCCACAACGATCCTACCGTACTCAAAGCTCAAAACAAATGACCGTTGCCCGACAAACCTCAGGCCTAGCGGCCTGCGGCGACATTCTCATATTCGCAGAGACTCTCAGGCTGCAGGCGGAGCAGTAAGATTCTCCGTCACGCCCTTGCGTTGTGGCTTAGACGAGATGGCTCGGCACTCAATGAGAGCCCAGCCTTCCGAGTTCTGTCTTCTTCTATTTTGAAACAGCCGCTTCCATAGCTCTTTCTACCTCTTTCACGCTATAAGATCATTGTTGTTCTTTGCTTATGCTTCGCAGCCTTAGGGATATCGGTAAGCAATCACCCTTGTTTGTACTGGGGTGCTGGGTTATCCAGTCAGATGGATGTCGTGGGAATGGGAAGCTCGGCAGGGTCTGCGCCTAGGTCGCCTGTAGATACAGGCTTTGTTAACTGTTTAGGCGAATTAGGGAACGAAGAGCAGAAACTACCTCACATGGCGGTCGAACCAATCAGTCATCGCATTGCAGTTGCGTATGCGCGTTGCGGCAAAAGGAAAGTTCAATGCAGCGGTGACCCTGAGACTGGCTCTGGGTGTTTAAATTGTCGGCAAGCCATAGTTGGTCCGACACATTGCTGATATGAGAGGGCTACCCAGCATCCACAGAGGGAGGAATACGGTGGTGCCTATCAATGGGAACTTGAATATGAGCCCTTGGGTATAGGAACAGTAGCATATATGCCTGCAACCCGATCAAGTATTGCGCAGATTGCTCTAACCCCGTTCCCTTTCAATCCAGCGCCTCAATATCCTCACATCCACCCTAATAGTCATCGATTGCTGGAAGAGAAAGTTTATGGCAACACGATTCCGCCATATCAACATGTACGAATGCTTGGTCACGGCGGCAGCGCAAGCGTGGAAATGGCTCGCGATATCACGATGGGCTCTGTGCATGCACGGGAGAAAATTAGGAACGTCTATTCCCGCAATATCGAAGAGGCAAAACGTAGACTTTTGGACGAAGTACGGATCATGCAACGTTTAGCTGCACACCCTCACATTGTCAGTATCCATGAGACATACACCAAGAATAGAGAGCTTGCCATCATACTCAACCGGATGGCTGATGGCGGGGATTTGGCAAGCTTCCTACATGATTACCGTGATCAAGGCTTCTCCTGGCTTGGTGGTCAAATCAGCGGCGTCACCAGAAGGTACTGTGCACTCGAGGTTGCTGAGTGGGGAAGCCGAACCTCAAAATGATATGTGTTTTCTCTCGGGTGTGTATTCATCGAAATCTGCCTAGCGTTTGCCAAACATTCTTTGTATGACCAGCAATTAAAAGGGCGTTTCCAAGACTGTCATTCCGAAGATGATGCAGGAAGACCCTGTACTGAGACCTTCGGCCAGCACGATCGTTCAAGAACTGTTCTGTACCCGCATCAACCGTTGTGTCCAGATTTTTATCTAGGCTTCGGGGTCATGTGAGGGGACTCGTGGCCGGAGCCAAGCTGCTGGGTGTAGCAGGTGATTGAATGGCCTCCCATAACGCGGCAGCTAGAATGAGAATTCGCAATACCGTGTTTGTTGATGCTGTGCGACATCTACATACAATACGTTGAAGTGATTACTCGGCATATTCGAGACAAAGAGCGCGTCTAGTGTGACATTTCGAATAGTGCGTAGCATCTATAAATCGCAAGGTTTAGACAGCCTCGGAATAACAACTCTGCTACAACGTCTCTACAGCATTGGCATATCCTCCATACCCGGAAGAGCAGTCAACCAGCCATCATACTCTTCGTGCACACGGTTGGGTACAACGCATTTGTTTCCGTCAGCAGGCTGCTGCGTCTTCAAGCTACCACAGTTGGCACCCATGCAACCCTTGGCATCATCCATAGCCTTCTGAAGCGAGTCGTCTTTCCAGCCGAAGACATAGTCCCCGTGCTGCCCGTACCCAGTGCTGTCTCCGGTAGAAAGGACAAAAGGCTGCGAGCCATCGGCGGGCCACTCGGCTTTGTTGTTGAACTTGCTGGTGTCCCAGACAATCTACGACCAAGTTAGCTTCTGTTTTGAGATGAGAGAAACCTTGGAACTTACCTCAAGCATGACCTGGGGAATCTTCACGGGGTGCGTTGAAGGGCATGCGCCACCGGTGCCAGTACCGGAGAAAAGAGCTGGGCCGTTGCTGGGGTATGCGACGTGAGACTTGTGGTCTGGAGAGTCAAGATTCTTTCCATCCCAGCATCTATCAACGGATCAGTAGTGTGCGAGGTTGTCGCAAGATTCATGACTTACGTTGGGTAGAGAATGTTGCTACGGATACCACCCGGGCAAGCCGTTGTAGGGAAGCCTTCAGTATCGAGTCTTGCGACGTTAGCATAGTTATGAATATAACGATATTTGTTTCCTCACCTAGCATCCTGGCAGGGTGCAGCATTGTCACCGCCGAAGTTGGCCGCGTTGTAGCAGCGGAAGCAAGTCTGTGTCTTCAGGTTTTTGGATTTGCGGTTAGTAGCATCGCCAACGAGCATGCGGAAGCCCTATGCCGTGTGTCAGAACGCGAATTCGCTTGCGCATATGCATAGCTTACGGGCTTGAAGGCGGTGACTTGGCCTTTACCTCCAGAAACGTAGTACACAACGAAACCTCCAGTGGTTTTCCCGGTGTACTTGTCATTGAAGAGATCCCTATGATACGTAAGTATGATGTGTGGCAAACTTCCGATGAGGAGGACTACCTGTTAGGGATCTGAGGCACGCGCTTGTAGGTCCCATTACGTGCCTTGAAGTAGACATTTGCTGTCCAGTAGTTGGAAAGCTTTCATCCACGTCGTCAGCCTCTACGCTTCGTTTGTACCCGTAGCTATCTTGACTTACATCCTCAGAGTATCCACACGTTGTGCATGTTGCAAGCTTTGCGATATCTGTCGACTGCATTGTGATGTTGAACGCGTTTCCTCCAACCACCTGATGCAGATGCGGCGAAGGGGCTTGACCAGGATTCACAAGAGGGTCGATACGGTCGATGACGTTCTGGGCGCAACCAAAACGCAGCATGGTGAAGCCCTGGGAGCCACCGCCCTGGGGCGCGGCGTGCGCGACGGCAGCGAAGAGAAGGGTGGAGAGAAGCATGACGACTGGACGTTTGTTCACCGAGGGATGCGAAGATACAGCGAGTAACTACGGGATGGTGCAGAGAAGGCGCGCGGAAGATAAAGTACTTCGAAACATGTTCTATGAGATTTCACGTGTGCTCGATGTGATCCAGACGCGAAAGGTTTACCATGCATCTCACCTTCCACATTCGCTATCCAACTGCCGACCCCATCTCTACCAGAGAATACATATTGAGGTTACCACAACTTAACTCACTGTGTACGTCCTCGTGGCATGGAGATATTGTCGGCAGTTGTGGAACTAATATGCTGATCCCGCATTCGGCTAAAGGCTTGAGATTGCTTGACCAACCTGACCACACTTTGGAACAACATGTGGTACCGGAGCACAGGGATCGACGTATTTTCGTGGGGAAGTCGGGGAACGATGTTAATGAGAAGCTGAAAATGAAAGCGGAATTATCGGATCGATCGGAGTCATAGCATGAGATATGGATTGAACTGTACTTTGTGTCCTCCTCTACCATAGTGGCTATGCGCTGTCATCACAGCCTCGGAAGCCCAAAGACTTAACATGACTAGGCAGGCGGAAGGATCAGATCAGCGACGGCCTTGATTCCAGCATTCCAGATGTCACCCATATGTGAGTAGCCAGCAGCGGTTCTGTTAAGCTAGTTAGCTCATCGTTTCCCTAATGTCGCGTCAAGGGCGGAAAGTCATTGCTTACGGGTGAAAGTCGTCACTCAATTCGCTCAGGCTGAGGACACTCATGTCGACAATGGAGACCTTAAACCCTTTGCTTACTCTGGCAGCAACGATAGCGGGCACCGCATTGTTGAAAGTCTCGATCTTCGCGGGAAGACCTGACTTCTTCGAGGGGATGATCTTGGCCACGACGACAACCGCGCTTGGAACTGCCTCTGGAACGTCATCGATCAAGAGTCCAAGTCGTCTCGGCGCATCAGCATCTGTTTCTGAGACGGGGCCCCTGCCATTCAGATCGTTGGTGCCGGCATGAAGTAGAACGACGTTCGGCTTGGATGCCAGGCCGCCAGAAGCAACCCCTCGGATCTGAGAGATAGTGAAGCCAGGGTGACCTTGGTTGTCTTTGTCCGCCATCGTTCCCGACTGTTGCGTACCAACGAAGTCGACGGTGTTGCCCAAGGACTTCAAGTCGGCAAGCAGCCGTTCACGATACCCGTTTGAACCAGCCCCATTGAGCCAGCCCCAGGTGATGGAGTCGCCTAAGGGCAAGATACGAAGGTTCGTAGTATTGCGTGCAATGAGTGCATCGCGCGTCTCATGGGGAAGACCGTGGGCAAAGGACAAGACTAGGGCGCGTTAGCTGTATATCCATCCAATGTACTCGACAGGCTTACAGAATGCGAGGATAGCCAACGGCAAAGCCAGTTGGTTCATCAGGTTCGACAGCATCGTGATCGGATGTCGGGGTCTTGTCGATAGTGCGCAAGCGACAGAGGCAGGGCGTCCTTTTCATCCCAACCATTTGGTCCGTGAACGTGCATGATCTCCCCCAAAAGCCCTCGTAGTCTGAATTCCTCCGTCAGTTTGATAAGCAGAGAGACTAGCGCACCCTGAGCTCCATCAATCTGCGACGCATCTTGATGATGCGAATTCTCCGTTAGTAAAAATACGGCTAAGGTCTGACAAGGACGACGTCATCACGGCCTAGCGATAGGTGGGAAGTCAATTGCAACGCTTGAGGGACTGCTCATCAGCATCAAGTGATATTTTCAATCGGCCTGAGATGTTCCGGGGGGTTTTTTTCTAGCATTCTTTAGTGCTGCTTCTAGCCTCGGTTGCTTACCTTGGTGTTGCAATGTGGAGAACAATTTGGCCATTGGTGTCTGTCCCTGATTCTCCCCCGCATCCTACAGTAACCGTGCGCCAGATGAACACCGTCGCCAGTTGAACACCCCACCAACAACAACAACCCAACTTCAACGCGTCATAACTCAACCACCATGAATCCGATTCAAGAAGCGATTGCAGAAATCGAATCGCGCGATCCAGGAGAACAATTCTCGTACCAACAAATTGCTAAAAAGTACGGCGTCAACCGCGTTACGCTGATGAGACGGCACAAACATGAAACCGAGGACTATGGCGTACGCAACCAATCCCTCCACCCAGAACGCGAAGCCGAGCTTGTACGATATATCGAAACGCTTACCAAACGACGTCTGCCACCTACAAGAACAATGATACAACAGTTTGCCAGTCAGTTGGCTGGCAAACCGGTCTCCGAAAGCTGGGTTAACCGGTATCTCCGCCGGCATCCCAACCATCTCATCTCTCGCTCAGGCAAAGCCATGGCCAAGGAGCGTACAAAAGCTGATTTAGGGGCTAAGTACAGCTTGTATTTCAAGCTTTTACATGAAAAGATAGAGGAGTACAATATACAACCCATCCATATATTTAATATAGACGAAAAGGGGTTTCAACTTAGCCGGGTTAGCAATACAAAACGTATATTCAGCAGAAGACTGTACGAGCAAAAAGGGGCAAGGCAAGCACTTAAAGATAGCTCAACTGAGTAGATAACAGTTATAGCTTGTATTTGTTCGGATAGTACAGCTTTAAGTCCAACTCTCATCTTCCAAGGAGCTAACGGAGCCGTTCAATCGAGCTGGGTTGACGCTATATAAGCAGAAGAACACTTAGTATTTACTACGTCATCACCTTCTAGCTAGACTAACAACAATATTAGGTTAGCTTAGCTTAAGGGGGTATTTGAACGGGAGACCAGACGATACGCTTCAACTAGGTATTAATTATTAATCCTTGACGGCCACAGATCCTATGTAACTATAGATTTTATTAAGTATTACCACGACAACAAGATCCTCTTGTTTGTATTTCTACCTTACGCTACCCATACGCTTCAACCACTTAATGTAGTAATGTTTAAACCCCTAGCAACAGCTTACTTAACTTAGTTATCTAGATACCTATAGGACAGCTAGGGGTTGCTTAATTTGACTAAAGGAGACTTCTTCCTGCTCTTCTAGAGGTCCTAGACCTCTGTATTCAGGCCTTAACTCATTAAAAGGTCTTTTAAAGCCACCGGTATACAGCTAGCTAACCTAGACGCTGTACTCAAGAAGTTTACTAAGGAGGCTTTAGATTCTAAAAGCAGCTAGTTAGTCCTCTCTAGAGACGATTAGCTTAAGCTCAAATCAATCGTACGCCGTAAGGTAAAGGATCAGAGCAGTAAGGACGTCAAGAAGCTTCAACGAAGCTTGTGCCACATCTCAGCTCAAAACAGTATCCTCCGTAAAGAGGTTAGGGGCCTCAGGCAGTCCCTAGCCATCAAGGAGAGGCGGCCAAAGCAGTCCTTCACTCTCCAGCTTAATGAGGACGAGGTTTACTATAGGGGAGCCAAACTGTAGTCGCCCAGGAGTGTACAGCGAGCTCGCGATCGTCAGGCATCACAACAACAACAAGCCGAGCTTGAAAAGCTTCAAAAAGCCAAGCAAGCCAAGATCAAGAAGGCAGCACGCAATTGTAATCTTCAACTCAAAGCTGCGAAGCATATTAAGCAGGAGAAGGGTTAGGAGGAGACCAGAAAGCGGAAGGCCGCAGAGAAGGCTAAAAAAGAGCATCGTAGAAGCCTCCGCGACGCTGCCAAAGCTATACAATTACCCTAATCAGGTAAGCGCAAAGCTTCAAAACCTCATAAGCCAGCTACAAAGCGTCAAAAGCGTAGTAGTGTTGCTCCAGCTATAATAGGAGCCGCAAGGGGTGCACCAGCTGTTCTACCGCGTAGTCGCCGTGATCGCGTGATAACGCCCTCCAAAAAAAATTCTAAATAAGCCAAAACTTTCGTAGGCCTATATATAGTATAATCCCAGCTTTGCGCAATTTTATTACGATTTGTAGTAGCTCTACAACCTCATCTTTTTGATTATATTGTTGTTAGTAAGGTATTCAACTAGCGACGGTGTTCATCTACAGTAACCGTGCACCCGATGATCATGGTCGCGGGTTGAGCACCCCAACAACAACAATATATTCAAAAAGATGAGGTTGTAGAGCCACCACAAATCGTAATAAAATTGCGCAAAGCTAGGATTATACTATATACAGGTCTGCGGAAGTTTTGACTTATTCAGATAATTTTTTGGAGGGCGTTATCGGTCGTTGCCGTCGACTACGCGGCGGAGCAGCTCGTGCAACCCTTGCGGCTCCCACCACAGCTGGAGCAACACCACCACGCTTTTGACGCTTTGTAGCTGGCGGATGAGGTTGTGAAGCCTTACGCTTACCCGATTGGGGCAATTTTATAGCTTTGGCAGCGTTGCGGAGGCTTCTACGGTGGTCTCTTTCGGCTTGCTCTGCAGCCCTCCGCTTTCTGCTCTCCTCCCAACCCTTCTCCCGCTTAACACGCTTTGCAGCTTTGAGTTGAAGATTACAATCGCGAGCTGCCTTCTTGATCTCAGCTTGCTTGGCTTTTTGAAGCTTTTCAAGCTCGGCTTGTTGTTGTTGTGATGCCCGACGATCGCGAGCTCGCTGTACACTCCTGGGCGACCACAGTTTGGCTCCCCCATAGTAAACCTCGTCCTCATCAAGCTGGAGAGTGAAGGACTGCTTTGGCCGCCTCTCCTTGATGGCTAGGGACTGCCTGAGGCCCCTAACCTCTTCACGGAGGATACTGTTTTGAGCTGAGATGTGGCACAAGCTTCGTTGAAGCTTCTTGACGTCCTTACTGCTCTGATCCTTTACCTCACGGCGTACAATTGATTTGAGCTTAAGCCAATCCTCTCCGGAGAGGACTGACTGGCTGCTGTCAGAATCTGAAGCCTCCTTGGCAAACTTCTTAAGTATAACGTCTGGGTTAGCTGGCTGTATACCGGTGGCTTCAAAAGACCTCTTAATGAGTGGAGGCTTGAATACAGAGCTCCAGGACCTCCAGAAGAGCGGGAAGAAGTCTCCTTTGGTCAAATTGAGTAACCCCTGGCTGTCCTGGAGGTATTCCATCAACTGAGTTGAGTAAGCTGTTGCAAGGGGTTTGAACATACAAACGTCGAGAGGTTGAAGCGTATGAGTAGCGTGAGGGGGTAATATAAACAAGAGGATCTTGTTGTCGTTACAATACTCAATAAACTCCATGGTTACGTGGGATCCGTGGCCGTCAAGGAGTAGTAATCGATACCCAGTTAAAGCATGCCGTCTGGTTTCTCTCTCAAACACCCCCTTGAGCCAAGCTAACCCAATATCGTTGTTGCTCCAGCCAGAGGGTGATGACGTAGTAAATACTGAGTGTTCTCCTGCTTGTACAGCTTCAACCCAGCTCGATTGAACAGCTCCGTTGGCTCCCTGGAAGATGAGTGTAGGACTCAAAGCGTTACCATCCGAACAAATACAAGCTATCACCGTTATCCACTCGCTGGAGCCATCTTCAAGTGCTTGCCTTGCCCCTTTTTGCTCGTAGAGTCTTCTGCTGAATATACGTTTTGTATTGCCAACCCGGCCAAGTTGAAATCCCTTTTCGTCCATATTGAATATATGGATGGGTTGTATGTTGTACTCCTCTATCTTTTCATGTAAAAGCTTGAAATACAAGTTGTACTTGGCCCATGAATCAGCTTTGGTACGTTCCTTGGCCATGGCTTTGCCCGAGCGAGAGATGAGATGGTTGGGATGCCGGCGGAGGAACCGGGAAACCCAGCTTTCGGAGACCGGCTTGCCAGCCAACTGACTGGCAAACTGTTGTATCATTGTTCTTGTAGGTGGCAAACGTCGTTCGGTAAGCGTTTCGATATATCGTACGAGCTCAGCTTCGTGTTGTGGGTGGAGGGAGAGCTGGCGCAAGCCATAGGTCTCAGTTTCGCCCTTGTGTCGTCTCATCAGCGTCATTCGTCCTACACCATACTTTTTCGCGATTGCTTGGTACGAGAATTCATCTCCTGGTTCACGCGATTCGATTTCTTCAATCGCTTCTTGAATCGGGTCCATATTGGTTGAGTTATGATGCGTTGAAGTTTTGTTGTTGTGGTGGTGGGGGTGCTCAACCGGTGACCATGATCATCGGGTGCACGGTTACTGTAGCGCACGGTTACTGTACAGTAGCAGGTCAGCTAACGCCCCAGGTCAGCTAACGCCCGGGCAACAACACAACAGCTTCATGAGTATTACAGCTATAACGCCTCAACCAAACGTGATAAAATTGCACAAAAGTAGATTTATACTATATAATAGCCTGCGAAGACTTTGCGCTAGTCTAAATCTTTTTTTAGGCGGCAGATTACCCGCAATTTAGTAGTTTTAGGTAGAACTAGTTGTATAGCTACCTAGGCACCTACAGAAGCTATACTACCTACAACACCTTTCTAATACTTTGTAGCTAGCTTATAAGGTTTTAAAGCTTTGCGCTTACCTAATTAAGGTAATTATATAGCTTTAGTAACATCGTAGAGGCTTCTACGATGCTCTCTTTTAGCTTTCTGTTACAAGTAACACGAAGGATTCTCTCCTTGACGCGGAAGGTGGGTTAGAGGTCAACCACGTCCACGTCAGAAGGTAAATGATCAACGCGGGGCGCGCTAGATCACGTGATTGACATCACGCCAAGACCAACCATCAGGCGCTAATATGTGACGGCAACATCTGAGTGATGGCTGCCATCAGGAACATCAGGCAAGGCAAGGTTTAGGTTGTAATGGCAGTGATGGCAAAGGACACAGCAACGAGGATATAAGGATGGAAAGGTTTCATTATTACTCTCGTTGTGGTCAACTCAAATAGTTCATCTCTTACACAGATTGTCAACTAGTTATTCTATCGTTTATAGAATTGGTATCGTTATTCTTTTGGTTACAACGATAACTCTTTTCCACCTGATCATTCCATACGCTACCTCACGGACTACCGCTTTAGTCTACCTCGCCTTAGTACGGACCGAGCCTAGAGAAGTATAGCCTAACCCCGTGTAACACTTTGACCACCTTGGATATCAGTGGACGTTTAACCAACAGAACCGCCCGATTAAGATTCAGCAATGGCTTTTCAGGGAAACGCTCAGAACAACATGGCCCAGGGTCAGGGACCCGCCATGCCAGCGCAACCAATGCCAGAAAATGACGAAATGCTTGAAGCATCAGACTCCGACACTGAGGAGGACCCCAGTGCTCGAGAAGTCAGGAATCTTAGGCGACAGACTCATGTCCAGGCGCAGCAATTGGCCTCGATGATGGACATGATCAATCAGCTCTCGAGTCAGCTGATGGCTACTCCCAACGAACGACCCGTCACTACTAGGAAGCCCAAGATAGCGGCACCCGAAAAGTTCGGAGGAGATCGGGAGAAGCTACGAACGTTTCTCACCCATACCGACCTGTACTGCGAGTACAACGAGGTCCCCACCGACCAGGAAAAGATCCTCATGGCTAGTACATACATGAAGGACAAGGCCTCCAACTGGATGCAACCCTATGTGGACGATTATCTGCTAGATGCAGAACACAGGGGAACGAAGGCAGAAACACGAGCCTTGTTCGCCGGTTGGACAGAGTTCAAAGAAGAAATGGGACGTATCTTCGGGGAAGTAGACGCAAAGAACCAGGCCGAAAAAAGGATCACTCGCCTGAAGCAAACCACGTCAGTATCAGCATATACGGCAGAGTTCAAGCAACTACAGGCACGGATCGACTGGGACGATGCGGCACTTCGAACAGTGTTCGAAACAGGCCTAAAAGAAAATGTCAAGGATGGACTTGTACACCATGATAAGCCCGAGTCACTGCACGCTCTGATTGAGCTAGCAACACGCATCGATAATCGACTTTGGGAACGGAACGACCAGAAGAAATACTTCCGACCCAACCTGCCCAATATGAAAAGGCAACGAGGAAGGTTCGACAGGGATGGCGATGCCATCATGACCGGCAAGGTACAAGACAAACCCAAGGACAAGAAAACCCGAGGATGGAGACAAGATGGTCTCTCCAAGGAGGAACGCCAGAAGCGTTATGACAACAAGGCATGTCTCAGATGTGGCAAGACAGGACACTTTGCCCGAGACTGCAAAGAAGAACAAGTCAAACAGGCGGCTGTCAAGATCAGAATGATCAGACAGGGCACGCCATACCCGACCCAGATAGAGTCGGAGGATAGCCTGAGCGACCAGGACTTATACGAAGAAGCCCGCTCAGCGGACAAGGAAGCATTCGTGATAGTTCCACGAGTAAAGAAGGACGACAAGGTCTTGGCTATGGACAGGCCAAGGACCACGGACTGGAAAGTCAAGGGCAAGGACGTTCTGAAACGTCTAGCCAACCAGCAATGTTGGGTATGCGGAGACGCCGCACACTATGCCGACGATTGCAGGATTCGAAGCCGAATCATGATTACCGGCAAAGATGCCGAGGCTATTGGACGCCAGGCGGTGATCCAACAACCCTACTTCGAGGACCCGGAAGTTGAGGGCAAGGCTCAAGAAACGACCGAGGAAGAAGAGGAAGATACCGAGGAACACGAGAAGATGTGTTGGTATGACTGCAAGATCAATTGCCAGTTCCACAAGGAGGACAAGGAGAAGTGCAGGACAGACCAAGACCGGTGCTGTCACCTGAGTCTCTGGGCAGACGAATGCCTGGCGGACAACTGCCACATCCACGAACCGGAGAAAGTAAAACTCCATGAATGTCTCCTTTGGACGCAATGCAAGATCGGATGTGACTTTCACCGCACACAGCTCAAGGAAGCACACAAGGTGGACGACGACTACCACCGCACCCTATCATCGAACATCTGCAAGGTTGCAGATTGCCAAATTCACCAAGCCAAGAAGGCGAAGACTAGGAAGGTGATCCACGAGGAGGAGATACCTCACGAGAACATTCACTGGAGCTTCTGTTACGACGACAGGTGTTTGATACACTATAGCTCAAAGAACGACACAGGCTTTTTCCCCAAGTACAAGGGAAAGGGGCAGCCAAAAAACTAGGACGCCGCCAGGGACAGGGTCACGCTGGTGAAGGCAGTCCTAAAACGACCCTAAGGAAGGTACAGGATACCGATGGTCAGGAAAAGCAGTTGCTTACGACCGTATCTATACAAGGTCAGAAGATCAAGGCACTCGTAGACAGCGGGGCCGCACGAACAATAATCTCACCGAGAATGGTGGAGAAGCACGGAGTACCCTACCAGATCAAGAAGAATCCAGTACCGGTAGTGCTAGCCGACGAGAAACCCATGGAGTATGGAAACGGCATGATATGGATGGAAACCGAATCAACAAAGCTAAGGATAGCCGGCATAGAGTGCCAAATGAACATCGACATCATGGATCTAGGAGGACTGGATATGTTGATTGGTTATGACTGGCTGAATGCCCATAACCCTGCCATCGACTGGCAAAAGAAAACGATACTCAGAAGAGAACCTGTGCACAAGGTTGCTGGAGTACGTAGAAGAGTGAGCCCGAAGGACCAAAGCGCAACCCAGGACGGGAGGTTCGGCAAGATCTCGCCTCATAAGATCAGGAGAATCTATGAGAAGGACCCTCAGCAAGTAGGAGTCATATGGATAAGACGAGTCGCGACCACGAAGGAAGGACCCTTACCACTAGAAATACCACGAGAGTATCAAACCGATGAGTTCAGGGAACTCTTCGAGGAAAACGAGGCTACCGATCTAGCAGACCATCAGGATTGGGATCACGAGATCATCCTAGAGGAAGGAGCTAAGCTAAGCCCAGGACCAATGTACCCCATATCGCCCGAGCACGATGCCGAGCTAAGGGAGTACCTCCAGAAGAATCTGAAGAAGGGATTCATCCGACCAGGATCAGGCCCGATGGCCTCACCCATCTTGTTCGTAAAGAAGCCTAACGGGAAGTGGCGACTATGTGTCGACTTCCGCAGGTTGAACAGCGTCACTCGGAAGAACCGATATCCCTTACCACTAATAACCGAGCTCATGGATCGACTCCAGGGAGCCAAGTGGTTTACGAAGTTCGACGTTCGGGAAGGATTTCACCGAATCAGGATCAAGGAAGGACACGAATGGATGACAGCATTCAAGACGAAATATGGACTGTTCGAGTATACAGTAATGCCGTTCGGATTAACGAATGCCCCGGCAACGTTTCAGTCAGTCATCAACAACGCGCTCCACGAATACCTTGGGATCTTCGTCACAGCGTACATCGATGATGTGCTGGTATACTCTAGCGGGACGCTAGAAGAACATGTGGAACATGTTAAGAAAGTGCTCAGGAAGCTTAAAGAATACAAGCTGTACCTGCAGCCAGGGAAGTGCGAATTCCATACGAAGGAAACGGAATACCTAGGCTTCATAATATCTACAGAGGGAGTAAAGATGAACCCAAAGAAGACAGCGGCTGTACAGGAGTGGCCAACGCCCAAAACAGTCAAGGACGTGCAATCCTTTCTGGGATTTGCCAACTATTACCGAAAGTTCATCAAGGATTACTCGAAGATCACGACACCCCTCTCCGAGATCACGAAGAAGGAAATTGGTTTCAAATGGAACGAGGAACATCAGGAGGCTTTTGATCGAATCAAGCAGATCTTTCTCGAGGCACCCGTACTAGAGATGTACGACCCGAAACGAGGGACGCGAGTCGAGACCGACGCGTCAGATTACGCACTTGGAGCTGTATTGTCACAGCAGTGCCCAGACAAGAAGTGGAGACCGGTGTTCTACCACTCAAGGAAGTTCTCCGGAGCAGAACTCAACTACGACGTTCACGACAAGGAGCTACTAGGAGTAGTCGATTCCTTTGAACAGTGGGAAGTCTATTTGCTGGGACTACCACACCAGATCGAGGTTTTTACCGATCACCAGAACTTGGCAGGTTTCATGACAACCAAGAAACTCAACCGACGACAAGTCCGATGGGCCGAGATGCTAGCTCAGTTCGACTTCAAGATAACCCACCGCGCTGGAACGCTCAACGGAGCAGCGGATGCTCTAAGCAGGAGATCCGATTTACGCGAAGAAAGTCATGGAGAACCACATAAGGCCATGTTCAGGAAGATGCCTGACGGCACACTACGTTACAACCAGCCGGAACTAGCTAGGATAGCTAAGGTGGCCGAGAGGGTAGAAACGCTCCAGCAGCAATGGCAGCAAAAGGCAGCCAGCTGGCAGTTCGAGCCTGACGAGAACGGCTCCGATGAACTGTTACAGGACGAACGAGAGTACCGAGATATGGTTCGAGGAGATCGGACATATGTACCTCCACAAATGAGATCGAATCTCATCAAGGAACTGCATGAGTCCAAGGAATACGGACATGCATCGCTAGAAGAGATGGTCAGACGACTGGCAAAGGTGTTTGCTATACCACGCTTACGAGCGAAGGTGCAGGACGTTCTAGGCAACTGTTTGGCTTGTCACCAGAACAAGCCCAAGAGACATAAGCCCTATGGCCTGTTGCAGCCCTTACCGCCACCAACGAGACCATGGAGTAGCGTGACGATGGACTTCATAGTGAAGCTCCCGAAATCGTTAGAACCAGGATCCGGAAGACTATGCGACACAATCCTAGTCATCGTGTGCCGACACACGAAAGGAGCAAAGTTTGTGCCCACGGAAGAGACTATTACGGCAGATGAATGTGCGTATGAGGTCAGCAAGGCACTAATGTCAGAGCATGGGATACCTGAAGAGTTCATCACCGATCGTGATAAACTGTTTACGTCCAAATATTGGGACACATTCCTGGCAAAGTTAGGTGTGAAAAAGAAGCTATCAACTAGCTTTCACCCCGAAACCGATGGCCAGACGGAAAGAACAAACCAGACACTGGAACAGTATCTGAGGATGTACGCCAACAAGCTGCAAGACAACTGGGTTGAACTCTTGCCGACAGCACAATTGGCCTACAACAGTACCAAGTCTGCGACGACAAAGTACTCACCACACTATGCGAACTACGGATATGAGCCGACTGCTCATCGAGATCCGAAAGATATTGAAAGTATCGCAGTGGGTGCAGACGACAAAGCCCGCTTGATGCGAGAGCTACATGAAGAATTGAGCAAGAACATAGCTCACAGGAACCTCACATCGGCCAGAGCAGCGAATAAGCAAAGGATTGAGGGACCAACCTTTAAGAAGGGGGACAAAGTTTTCCTGTCACGACAGAACTTGAAAACTAAACGGCCAAGCAAGAAACTGGATAACCTCCGAGTAGGACCTTTCGAGATTCTAGAGGAAGTAGGCACAGTAAACTACAAACTCCAACTGCCACCAGGCATGCGCGTCCACCCTGTCTTTCACAAAAAACTCCTGGAAAGAGCACCTCCAGATGCCGAGCTAGCAACGGACATAGAGCTCGAAGACGACGAGTACGAGGTCGAAGAAATTAAGGACCTGCGGAAAGATGGTCGTCAGTGGAAATACTTGGTCAAGTGGCAAGGATGGCCAGAAAGCCAGAACACTTGGGAACCAAAAGAAAATTTGACGAACTGCAAGTCACAGGTACTTGAGTACCACCGGAAACACCCAAGGAAGCGAGGACCGGGTCCTCGAGGGAAAGGAAGTAATCAAAAGAAGGGTCGAAAGAAGCGTCAGCCTGTAACCAGCCCAAGTCAGTCGATGATCCGGGTAGCGATGGTTCGGTTGCCAGAAAGTCCGTACCCGGGGCAGAATTCCCCTCGGCTTGCTCTTTCGCGCGATCCTGAAGGCTCAAAATGGCGTGATCTCGATCAGCGAATGCTCGCTCTTGCGCCTCAACCTCCAGAAGCTCTAACTCTTGCTGCGACAACTGGACGTCCAGCTGCGCGCGCTGCGCTTTTAGACGAGCGATCTCAAGACGTTTTTGACGCTTCTCAGCCTCAACCTTCTCCCACTCTTCCTCAGTTACAAACAAGCTGCACTCGGCCTTCACCGAGATACAGCCCGCACACTGTCCAGACGCAGTATCCACGAAACAACGAAGATTCTTCTCTTCACAGCGCTTGCAACGAAAAGTCATCTCGTTCCCTTGTTGACGAATGCGGTCAGCACGCGCCTGGCGCTGTTGAGTTGAACTCTGGGTACGAACACGTCGAGAAGACTGAATCTTGGGCATGGTCAGGAAGGCGGGGCAAGAGAGGAAACGGCTACGACACGACGGACCTACAGAAGCCTTATATGCGACCTGCTCACCGAAACGCGGCACGGGAAAACGATAATCCAGAGTATCGGGACGATACGCCTAAGAGGGGGGATAATGTTACAAGCAACAAAAGGAACTCCACCCTTGATGAAGGAGTCGGCACAGAACGCCAGCCGACGACCACGTCAGAAGGTAATGATCAACGCGGGGCGCTGATCACGTGATGTGGCCTCCCGCCAAGCACTGGCCTCCCGCCAAGCAAGGGAAGCCAAAGGCAAGGGGGAGACCATGTCCTCCCTGACCTCCCTTTGTAGACAGGTTAAGCAAGGAGGATAGGGAGGGCAGGTACAGATTGCAATGAGTATATAGGATGGACGGATTTCATTATTACACTCGTTGTGGTCAACTCAAATAGTTCATCTCTTACACAGATTGTCAACTAGTTATTCTATCGTTTATAGAATTGGTATCGTTATTCTTTTGGTTACAACGATAACTCTTTTCCACCTGATCATTCCATACGCTACCTCACGGACTACCGCTTTAGTCTACCTCGCCTTAGTACGGACCGAGCCTAGAGAAGTATAGCCTAACCCCGTGTAACAATAATAACCTAATATTATTATTAGTCTAGCTAGAGGGTAATAACGTAGTAAATACTAAGTGTTCTTTAGCTTATATAGCTTTAACCTAGCTTAATTAAATAGCTCTATTAGCTTCTTAGAAGATAAGAGTTAGACTTAAAGTACTCCTATCTAAATAAATACAAGCTATAACTATTATCTACTTACTAGAGCTATCTTTAAGGGGTTACCTTACCTCTTTTAACTTATATAGCTTCTTATTAAATATATAATTTATTTTACTAACCTAGCTAAGTTAAAACCCCTTTTTATCTATATTAAATATATATATTAGTTAGACGTTGTACTCCTGTATTTTTTTATATAATAGCTTAAAGTATAAGCTATACTTAGGTCCTAAATTAGCTTTAGTCTACTCCTTAGCTATAGCTTTACCTAATTAAGAGATAAGATAGTTAGGATAATAGTAGAGAAACTGCTTAACCTAGGTTTTAGAGACTAGTTTGCTAGCTAACTAGCTAGTAAACTACTATACTATTACTTTTGTAGGCAGTAAACGTCGTTTAGTAAGCGTTTTAATATATTATATAAGCTTAGCTTTACGTTCTAGGTGTAAGGATCGTTAGGAGACTCTACGCTAGTTATGTATACCCTAGTGCCTTCGAGCGAGCGTACTGCGCTTAACACTAAACTAGGCAGCAACTTTTGTGTACGATAAATCATCTCCTAGCTCGTGCGATTTGATATATTTAATCGCTTCTTGAATCGGATCCATATTGGTAGAGTTGTGACGCGTTGAAGTTTTGTTGTTATGGTGTTGGGGCGGGGCGTTAGCTGACCCGGGGCGTTAGCTGACCCGCTACTGTAACGCTACCGGGTATAGCTTAAGCGATGGCGGAATTGCTCTCCTGTAAACACAACGCCTTCATTTCTCAACCTCACCACGTTCTGCGCCGACCGTGCGCTGCACGCGATTGTACTCGCGCTTCGACGAACTATTCCGGTATAGCCGTGGTACACTTTAATGACTATAGAGCCTCTGCCTTTCCAGTACCAGAGCTTGGTCGAGTCCAACCAGATCCGTCTCATCACAATTCTTCCTCAAGAGCTGGGCTCGGGGATAAGACTTGAATTGGAGCATGTTGACATGAACTCTGATCCCAAATACGAGTGTTTATCGTATGCTTGGGGACAAGACGATCATGACCGACCCATCGCGATCAACGATTCAACATTCTTAGTCAGCTCTACATTGTATGTCGCGCTTGAGCATCTCAGGTATAGATCACAAGAACGCAGGATCTGGATCGATGCTATTTGCATCAATCAGACAAACATTCCCGAGCGAAATACTCAGGTCGCCATGATGAAGAAGATATACCGAAATGCGACACGCGTGGTTATTTGGATCGGGCCAGCGACAGAATCGAGCGAACAGGCCATGGCCTTCTTGAAGATCATGGCCACTGCAAAGAAGAATCAGACCCGGAAGAGATTAAGAAATGGCCGCAGGTTAGCCAGTGACACGAGCTCAGAACTAGGTTCTGCACAGCACGGGTCAACATGGAGTCTTTCTTCGGCTCCATATGATAGTGAGGAGCAGGCGGATGTACCAGAAGAGTGTGCGAGTTTTGAACACCACGATAAAGCAGTCTCCGGAGATGAGAATGCAGTCTTCTTGCATGCCGCCTTGTTAGATCGCGAGGCCAACAGTAGGCCGATACCATTGTGCTCTACCGGAGCCTTGCCTGATGACGAGAACCTGGCCGATAGCTTATTTCAATGGAACAAGATTAAAGCCTTCCCGAAGAAGCTCTACAGGTCACTCAAGTTGCGGTATTCCAGATATAAGAAGTTTCGATCAGGTCAGCAAGAGTTGAATGAGTACGAAGAGGCACTTGCTACCATGGAAGCCACAAAGAACAACTATACCGTTACAGGGTATCCAATACTATATAATATGTTCGGGGACCCTTACGAAAAGTACTTCACGGAAGAATGGGATTCCCACTGGCAGGCCTTGGACGAGCTATTAGCACGCCCCTGGTGGGGACGAACTTGGATTGTACAAGAGGTATGGTGTGCTTCAGACGCACAACTTCAGTGCGGTGCTACGAAAATTAAGTGGAAGACGTTCCAGAAAGCCATGGATTACTCTGAGGGATGGGATGATATGGGAGATCATGTAAAAGGCATGGAAAGACAGTTGCATTGGGAAACGTTACGGCGGCGGTATACATTGGCGATACATCTGAGCAAGGCCAGAGTCAATGGTAGCACGCTATCATCACTACTGTGGAATACCTGGGATCGCGCATCGACCGATCCAAGGGACAAGGTATTTGTTGTGCTGGGTCTCGCAGGAGAACCTAAGAATGAAGATATCTCCATAGCACCCGATTATCGCAAGTCCATGGATCAGGTGTATCGAGAGACTGCACGAGAGATCATCACTAAAGAGGGTCGGATGGACATCCTACTTGCTGCAAGCGGTATTGACGGTAATGACGACCTACCATCATGGGTGCCGGATTGGCGAAGCGAGGCTACTGTGAAAAGGCCAATTCTGCTGGTCAATCGCCAACTCTTAATGAAACTGGCCTGGCCTGGGTCTATGGATATGGCCATACTAGAAGGGCATGGGTACCGTGCTGCTGGCAATTCGGAGGCGTTCGCTTTGTTCAGCGATAACCTCAGGGCACTCACGGTGTTGAGCAAGAAGCTGGACAGTATTGCGGAAGTTTGCGATGCAGATATCATTACAATGAGCGAAGGTGATTTTATTGACCAGTCATTTGACTTTGTTGTTCGATCGAAGTTCGTAGCCAGCAAGACACGACGGAAGGAGTCCGCTATGAGAGGGTGCACAACCGAATCTCTGGACACTTCGATCCTAATCACGGCACTCACTGGAGGGGGAAGAATAAAGTACGATGAGTGGGCACCGACCATGCGTAACATCATGCGGAAACGTCGGCTTTTCATAACAAAGAACGGGTATACCGGAATTGGTTCAGTAGATGCTCAGCCCCACGACATGGTCTTCATCATCTCCGGCTGTAATTTTCCGATAACGCTTCGACCTAGAGAAAATAAGTTTGCAGTGATCGGTGAAGCCTATAGTAAGTTCCCAGGTAGCTTACTTAGATAAGAGCTGGCTAACATGGCGTGATGCAGTCCACGGATACATGAATGGTGAAGCTCTGGCTCGTCCGTGGTATAATCGTTGGACGAAGGTTTGGAAAAAGATCACGTTAGTCTAGGACATGCTCTACCTTCATCCGACCTCAGCTTAATCAACTTCCCTGCTACATGACCAGACAGCAACCATTCTTCCTAGTCCTATCCTCTGCATCCGACAACCCGCCCATGTCAGATCTCTAACCACACGATCACGCTGTAGTCGGAAGTTCGCCAAAGTCTTCCCAAGATGATGCAACAGAATGAAGGTGTATAGGAAAAACTCGAGGCATGGTCTCGCGTGATCCCCGAGACTTTCCATAATCTTGTAGGTTGTGGACTGCCATTCCAGCACCTACGATCAGGATTCCTTCGTCGCGGAGGCTTCGCAGCGCCTCGCCCATTTGATAGTGGCGGTCGGAGCGTGCAATTGCGGAACGGACCTGCGTCTCCTTTGCCGTGGGCGTACAATATGGGCCCTTCAGGCGCATCCTCGCTAGTGACTGAGAGCAAGTTCCCGTGCCGTCGACTGGCGGATCAGACACTAGAGGCACCGGCGAGATTTGTACAGTGCAGCGATGTTGAGCATTCTCATTGACTTCTAATTTGAGCGCCTCGATCATGCTCTCTTGTTCAGCGCCACCGTCCATCCATTCAGGCTTTTTGTCATCGAAGTGACAAGCGATCATAAGAGACGAGCATATGTCACAGATGGGTCGCTTCTGGTCGCACCTTTTCCGGCGGAGGCGGCATATCCAGCAGCTAGTGAAGCTGCGAATCGTGAGAGGCTCCATGGTTGTCTTCGTACCATTCGTCAGAGTGTGCTCATGAGCTTCAGCTTTGCGCGGTTGCGGTCATAGAGTCGTGTTCACGAAGTGGATAACATGGAAAATAAGAGCTAGATCTTAATCGTGTACACACTTCCCCCTCGATCGATTGAATAGTTCTGATCTGTTTTTATCAAGAACCATCTATTCGCTAAAACGTCTTATCGATAGGGAATGCGCACCTGGCTACCCCTTTTCTGACGATTGCTAGAGAGTTGGTAAGGCCTGGCTCAGAACGTTTTACTGCGTTGTAAAAAAGCTCACAATCCTTATCGATTTGCTATGATGGCGTACTTCGCACCCGAGCCAAAGGGGAAGTGTATGGCAGCTGCTTTCGTAGGCACGCGAGAGGCAGGTCAAAGTGCGGGGCTATTTTTGTAAGCCGGCTCGTATATTGTTTGTTACAGAAAAGCGAGAAAGGTTGCTTAAGATAAGCCGGCAAGCACTAATATCTTGGGGGCCACACAATTGGTTCGGTTTGGGCGAGCTGGAGGCCATTTAGTCATGCGAAGACCTGCTTCTCCAAGCTTTCGAAGAGACGATGAAGGTGTTAGAGCTTATTGGTATGGTGGGATTTGACTGGGCAAGCACGCACACGTTCTCTCTCTTCGGGCCTCTTAGCGCACGGCATGGCTAAAGGAGGTAGATCGCTAGGAAGGCAGGCGTATCCAACAACCGGGTCGACACCATAATAACGTAGGCATGCGAGGAAAAGAATTCGATTGCGTTACTTAACGAGAAGGGATATCTGAAATCATTGCGCAGAGTCGTAAGCCGTCATATAGATGAAACAAATAGCCACCATACGAAAGCCGAGTCATTAGGGGAACCCCGTTGCCTGTGTACCTCCCATGGCAATCGGACAGTGAAAGTCAATTATCGTTGCGGATGTTGTTGACCGTATACCGGGTAAGGTGGATTGCTTGCGTACTGCTGCTGCGTCCGGGCGTAATCCTGCGGATTGTACGTGTAATTTTGTTGACTTTTGTGATCGCTCTCTCGTCGCTGCCGGACGTTATGCTCTTCCCTCGTCTCCTCCATTGTAGGCAGCTCGGCCGTGAATGCCTTTTGCTCTAACCCTGGTGACCGCATACCTTCTGACGGCGCATATGAGCTCGGTCGCGAACTGACGGTGCTTTGCGATGCAGTCGACCAGCGCACGTCTTGCTGCTGGGGAGAGTATTGGGATGACTCAGAGGTGGAAGTGCGGTTATGGTTCGAATGTAGGTAGGAGGGAGATGGTTGAGGATGGTAGAAGTCGCCTGGCAGTTCCATCACTACGTCGTTCGTGCCTAGTAGCTGCTTCGGTGGCACGGGCGGGCGGTTCTGATGATCGGGCTGCGCATACTGTTGGCTTTGCCTGTGCGGTGACATGGGCATCTGGTAGGGCTGCGTTGGCGAGGGCTGTGGCGACCTGTAGTCGTACGCTGAGCGATCCGCTGGGTTGACCGTCTTTAGGCGCCCGTTCTCCATCATGGCGTGTAGTGCTCCTGAGTCGAGTAGTTCAGCCTTCTTGACAAGCCGCTCTACCATGATCTTCGCGGCTGCCTTCATCTCCTTCTTGACAAAGCTGAGCATGGTGACATTGCACTTGATCTCCACATCCTCGCGTATATAGAGGCCCTCGGGCGGCGCACCAGAGCCCAGCTCTCTCGGCTCGGGTGGTTCACCGGGCTGGTTCCCACAGACCTGCCACTTGTTGCGCAAGTCGACATTTGCAGGCGCATAAGTGTGTGTCTGCAGGCCAAACGGCAGGTCATGGAAGACGCCTCGGAACTTGATTGCGCCGCTCCCTATCTTACCAATGCCGGGTATGTATTGTATGCGCTGCGATATCTCATACCACGTTGAATAGAATTCGTCTGCAGGAGCGGAGCGTGGTGCTTTGATGGGTTCGTGGCCTGTGACGAGTGGGTTCAGCTCGATGATTTCGCCGTGGCTGTGGAGGAAGTCGATTGCGAGCTGACGCGGGATGTAAGATGGTATGGGCGTGATGTTCACGTACTGCGCCTTTTTGCGCATCATGTTCATGGTTGGCGATCAACGTCGAGTAGGGCCGATATGTAGGGGTGAGGATTCTTGCTCAAATGCTCGCGGATGCGACTCGAGAAAAGAGCTTGCGCCGCGCCGGTAAAGATGGGTAAGTGATAAGGCTGTTGCTGACGGCACCCCTGCTTGTGCAAGTAGGCTTGGATGCGCTGGGTGGCCATCACACAGCCCAAGATCGTCGTGACGAAACGCGTCATGCACGTGCGCGTGATGTCAGAAACACACAAGATGCGCATGCAATCTTCCTTTTCTCTTGTGGGTTGATGCGATTCGTGACTTTGCGAGCGCGGCCTGCTCACAGCATTTTGCCTGTCAGTCACTATTATCATCGCAGCTCTGTAGGGCGGCTGGCGCCCGCTGTGGGGACGCCTAATTATAGGCTTGGTGGGCGGCGTCTGTCAGCTCTATGCAGGTGGGGGCTGGAAAGTCTCAACTTCAGCAACCCACGGCCACAAGGCGCACACGTTTATGACTCTTAGGAAATAAGCTTGAAAGACGCTGCCAGTGCAACTGCTGATGTCGTGTATCTCTTTCGTTGCTTCTGCCCAAATCCGGAATTGTCGTCATCCGAAGAGATAGCGTTGACTTCGCCAAGCTGTACCGCTGGGCGGACGCGACGATTGGCATCCGAGGGGCTGAGTCCAGGATGACTGATCGCTCCATCGTTTGCTAGCCCCATTCCATGGCCATGGTGGCGACAGACCTATCATAGTCGAGGCTGGTCATATTGGGTTGAGATCCTCGACATAGCGGCATGAACTGTTTCGAAAACAACCAGACCTGAGGCATCATTTCGTATGGACCACGCGGAGCCTCTGAATGCCGAGAAGCATGCCATTGTAGCCAAGGTATCAGGAGTCACCGGCTGCCCTTCTTTGAGAAACGCAACTGGTCCGCATAGATGAAGAGTCAAGAATGAACTTCCTTTTGACGATCGTTGCAGTTGGCTCGGCTGTATTCATCGCAGGCAGGAAGGAACAGCCATGCGGCCAAGAGGAGGTACTGGAAGCTCAATGAATCGTTGCAACAGCGCGGCCGCGTCTGTCGGCCGTCAGCCCTGCGAACGTCTTGGAAAAGATGCGCAAGATCGTGGTGGTAATCGCTTCCTGACCCGTCGCAAGGAAACGGTGGGGAACGACGTTGGTGAATAGGCGCAGGAAGTGAAAGTCATCAGGAACAAACGCATATCGGGTCTACCCTTAACGAGCGTTGCTACCTTTCTACTTAATGAGGCGCATGACGTTCGTCTGGCTTGGAAGGCAGGAGCTACCGCAACTGAACCGTGGTTCGCGCCAGGCTGTCTGCGCACGAAAACATACTTTAATAGAGCGTGAGAGACATTGACTCCACCAACAAAATAATTACGATGACCGCTAACGAAGACATGTTCCGGGTGATAGGAAGAGGGTGTTGCGGCAGTATATGGGCTCTTGAGCACGCCGACTGGGTCGTCAAACGCCAACATAGCAATGTCATCGACCGCTCGGTGCAAAACGATCAAATCATGCACCGTCGAGTCATCGCTGCGGATACCATGCATACCCTCCTCGTACGCATACCGAATTCGTACAACATCTCCGAGGCCGATGACCGCTGGTGGAAGACCAGGCTGAGATGCTTCCCTACACTGGACGCATGCAGAATTTACAAGCAAGAGCGCATACCCGCAGTACCACAGCCCGTTCGAGAGCATTTGATCGCCACATACTGCCCCGAGCCTTTTAAGACTGCTTGATCCGATTGTATACAGGAAAGCGCCGGCCTGAAGGGCGTTCACCCAGTCGATTCTTCAGCCTGCGCAACTACGGTCTTTGCGTCGACCAAATGGAAGAGGAGGGTCTCGATTATGTTACGATCGCGAAAGTCCTCGCCGAGGCCCTCGCACACTGCTACTGGAAAGCCCAAGTTGATGCTAATGATGTGGAGTTTGTGCTTGCACGCTCTACGATCTCGAATGCAGTCCAGGATAGGGTCGAAGGTCACCTGCCTCGTCCAGTCTTCAGAATCCAAGGCCAAGAGCTCGTCATATGGATGCTTGACTACGATTGCGTACATACTTTGAGTCAGGATATGGAAGGCATCACCAAAGCAGCTCATGCCTTCTGGCGGAATGACCCGTACTTCCCCCAACCTTACGCGTATGGTCAGACGAGCCATGATAGCGAACTGTGGGAGATCTTCAAGACGAATTTTTTGCACGTTAGCAGGTGCATGATAATAGAGAAAGAGGAGGGAATTATGGATGAACTAAAACTAGAGCTTCCACAGAACTGGGTAACGCTTATTGAGGCTGAGGGTAGTGTGCGTGCGCAAAAGGCAGAGTGTCGATACAGTGAAGGCGTATAATGCTTATCGGGTGGTGGTTGCAAAAGAGAAGGGCAAAAAGAAATGAAAAGAAGGTGAACGTTCTGAAAGTCAAACTCAGTGTGTTCCTTCAATGAGGAGATTGTGACTTATCATAAGGTTGCAGGTCGGAAGTATTATGTTGTCACACATATCTGCAAGACTTCCAAGGTTTTCATTCGAAACGCCCTTTTCCTTGTGAAGCACATGGATTTTGGAAGTTGTGAGTGCCTCCTTGATCCTGGATCATTACAATACGGACGGACTGGCAGGATAGCATGTAAGTGTAGTCACCGTCGTTCATCGGGCGATTGGGTCATCAATATCTTGGGTTTCCACTTATGGCTTCTACCTAGAGATTGTTATCAACAATGTCTTGTCTAGCCTTGGAATATGGCGTGGGATTTGTATAATGGTTGCCATTCACCCCTACTTCTCAATTCGGGCAAAGGGACCTCCTAACGTCTTGGCGCAACCACAAAGTTGTTCCTTCGACGGCTCGCTTCCACAAGTGCGCGCAGCTGTATACAAAGTCGCCTAACTTCCACTCGTACACGACTCTGACCTCACAGTAGAGGCGCGCAAGATGGGGTATCAGGGGTCCTAAAGCTTCGAGCATGTCCGCAGCGATCCGACGAGGCGTAAGCACTCGGGATTACCTCTTCGTAAGTGTTTGTTCTCCGGCAATCCAGATGTTACCCACTAGCCGAACACTACACAAATACCAAGTAAGACAGCATCAACGACTTCGGTCAGCACGCCTCCTCCGCTTTCTCACTCTCCCGTCATGCCACACGCCTTATCCTCTAATACTGCGCTCCCAAGCACCCTGAATGCGAAGAGGCGCAGATCGGAGGAATCTAGTGCGAGCGTCGAGGAGGACGGCCAAGAGGAGGAGGAGGAGCTTCCATTCACCGAAACGGACAACAAGACTGCAAGGAGCTGGGAGCTAGCATATCGCGACGCGAAGCTGGCCTACCTTGGCATGAAGGGAGATAAACTCGCTTTTAAAGGTCAGCTCATCAAGAAGGACGCAAAGATTCTGGAGAAGGATGCCAAAAATTCACCAGCTCAAAGGCCAGGCCAGAGCAAGAGATCTATCGACTCAAGCAGACTATCCACTAGCGCGACCAGACCATAAACGAGCTTGAAAACGAAGCGCAAAAGTTCAAGGTCAAGATGATGGACATGCCGGCCTTCACCAACTACCGACGTCCAGATGCACCACGCGAGGACCTCAAGAACTACAGGCGCTTCCAGCCCACCCTCCACTACGCTTCCGGAAGCGGCAACGTCAGACCCAGCAAGTACGGTTTCAACGCCTTCGGGTACATAGCGTTAGTCTGGTAATGAACAAATGATCAACGATTCATGCATCTCGAAGCCTTGGAGCACCTCTTCCTGACAGTGAGATTGTGCGAAGAAGCCCGTCTTTCTCGAGTTGTACCCTAGGTACTAGATCATACCCTAAAGGTATACGCTATTACTTTGTTAATAGACTATCAATTTGGAATACTGCATATACCTTTAGGGTGTGGTATAGATAAGGTAGAACTTGGGAGAAACAAGCTCCTTCGTACGAATAGCATGAGGGAGACACACTCTATCTTACGACACAACAACATCCAATACTCTCACCCCGTCTTTGCCTTGGTTGAACTTCTTGACCTCAACCCAACCATCCTTCTCAACCCGTACAATCTTTCCATCAATGCATATACGCCTCCACCTAGCCTCTTCCTCTCTACCCTCGAACTCGATTCGCAATCCATCGATACTCTCATATCGCACATTTTCCTCCTGTACGTGCAAACCCCCCTGATACGCTTTACCCATGACACTCATGACCTCGTCCCCAGTCCTCGGACCAAAATGCACAAGGTGCATACTACCATCCAGCGGTTTACTAGCAGGGGAGATGCAAAACGGCTGTTCGAGATTCGAGACCATGGTAGCAAGAACGTACATGTGCTCTTCTTCCGGTAGAGTAGTCCACTGAGAATTCTTCTGGAGGATGGAGATCTTCCCTTTGTACGGGTGCGGTGGTGAGCCATCAGCAGGGTACAAAGCCTCTTTCGCAGCCATCTTGAAGCGCTCGACGCCGTGTTTACGGTACTCGGCTGTGTCGCTGTCGCCTACTAGAGAGGCGTGCATGCCCCAGCTAGCTACTACCGCGCCGTGGAGGACACCGTTACCCTGCTCGTCTTTTGGGAGTTCTTCTTCTTGTCGGGCTTCGTCGGTGAGAAGGCGTGCGCCGGGCGAGAAGCTGGCTATGAAAGTTGGCAAGGGTTTTGCAGTCGACGAGGCGAGAGCGGGTAGGCCCCATGTATTATTTCCTCCGGCGTTGATGGAGTGGTAGAGCGCATTTGCTGTACCTAGGGGCAGAAGCACGACTTGGGGTGGGATGTAAGTTTGTGAATTGGGCGTTTTGGATGAGAGGCCGTTCACAAGATCTACGACACCGCCGTCTCCTGAGAGAAGGATGACGCGGATTGGTTTGCCTCCATTGGCAGTTGGGAATAGGACATTGTCTGTGAGTTCCAGGATGCTGGTTGCTGATTCCGTAGTATGTACTTTCATTCCTTGTACCGCCTCACTGCCGTATATAACCTCGAGAACCGGACGTACGGCATTAGAGAAGAAGGCTTCTGCGCTTCGGTCACCAGAGCCAACAGATAGGATGACATGTGTTTCGCGCTGCTCGGGCGAATCTTCCGGCAGTTGCGGAACGAGAGGCTGTTTCGACACGTTAATCAAGAAGGGCGTTTTTGTCGGATCCTTGTGCTCTTGCAATGTGACGACGGCCTTGGATCGGTTGTCGGGACATTTTGCTGTGAAGACAATCTTGTTGCGGGGCTCTCCGTTGGCCGATGAACTCATGTTGGAGGCCTAGTGTGATGAATGACTCAGGCAAGCTTGCTCGTAAATTGCGATTACAGAGTTGCTAGACGATGATCAACGCGACGATGAACTGTAGGGAGGGAGTGATGATCGGTAGCACCCGAGCTGCGGAGAACTGATAGTCTGGCTCATGGCATGCAACAGCCTCGATACTCATGGGGCGTAGGTAGAGGTTCGCTGCCCAATCGCGCAACCGACGGATCCCACCTGCTCCATTTTTCGTTTACAAATACGCTAGTCCGCGTGCGTCATGCTCAATAACGTTACCATCTTGAGACGAAAAGCACGCATCGATCTGAAACATTGCTGGCCGAGCGAATTTGCAAGAAAGGGGGCCAGGCTTCGCAACGCGCCGTTGTTGATGCCGCGGATATTGCACGCGGCTGCTTTCCTGGGCTGACAGCTGTTAGATTTGGGCAGCGGCATCAGCGAGGGTTACGTCATCACTTGGCAATTGGAAGCCTGGGCTGGAGGAACTCAGCCGCGCCTGTCAGCTACACCAACAGATTGACATTGCGGCGCAGACAGCCGACGTCGCATAGCACACACGCGGGGAGATCACAAGGCCCCTAGCCTCTTGCACCCATACCCTGGAGCCACGAGCATCCGCCACAGCGACAGCGAACCCCTCGGAACCCGCGCAACTGCGACGACGACGCCCAAGACGCACATGCGACCCTAGTCCCCGCCGCCAACAACGCACACAACGACCGCCAACATGAACGGCTGGCTAGTCTTCATCATAATCCTGCTGCTGCTGCTCTCGTTCTCCTACTTCGGGTGGTACTTCTACGCCCGGTGGAATGCATCCCGCAACGGCCTACCGCCGCCCTCGATGAACCCCATGGTAGCCTTCAGCCGCTCGTCGTCGTCTGGCGCCGAAAGCTCAAACTACCCCGGCCCCGCGCCTACCGGCATCAAGGGCTGGTTCGACACCCAGGTGCGCAAGTTCAAGAACAGGAACAACCGGTATACGACGGGCAGCGGCTACGAAGACGCAGGCTACAGCGGCGAACGAGGCGTCGGCGGAGGCCGCGGCGCAGGGAGCCGTCTCGATCCCGACGAAGCCTGGAGTTCGCGCGTGGGCGACGAAGCATACTACGAGGAGCAGGAACTCGGTCTCCACGAGCCCGCGTCTACCCATGGGCAGACCGCGAATCCATATGCAAACCCCACGCCTTACAGCAACACGGCCGAGCCTAGTCGAGGACGTAGCCGCACGCGAGACTCGTACGATGAACATCTCGATGCGCAGAGTGCGAGGAATCCGTTCGGCGATGACAATGCGGCGAGTCTGCGGGGCGTGAGTCCCAGGCCAGTGCTAGATGCCGATACGAGTTATCGTGGCGGTGCCACGGCGACCATGCCGAGTGCGCCCAAGCACAAGAAGGCGGGCAGTGTGGACAGCATCGATAACAGCCCCACGGAGAGCCGGCGAAGTGTGTTCAGAGAGGGGTTATAGGTCGATGACGTGGAAGTGAGTGAGGAAGAGAGAAGTAGCTTCTTCCGATACTATACTTGTATCAGGTTGGTCCGGTGTTCCGAGCGAGGTATTCAACCTCGGGTCTGTGATTGCAATGACATCTCCTTACATTTCACGATGTTCAGACAATACCCTATTGCATTCTTGAAGCCAGGAATCGTTGATCAAGCTTAGTGTTCACGCTATTCTCGCTCTCATGATCTAACCCACCAGAACGCGTCCATGGTTGCAGACTGCCATCCCGACGCTGATAGCGAAGTAACACAGCTTCGATACCAGCAAAGCTCCCCTGAAGCACTACTCTTGTTCAAGGATCATAACCTTACAAACGAAGACGCGGGTCTATTGAGTAGGACGCTGAGTCTCAATAGGCCACCATTGCAGGATCCATATGCAAGAGGTAGAAGTCTATTGCTGCGGTACCGGGGGCAAAGAGACTTTGCTTCACATGTATCTCGGTTCACTACCCGTTACAACACGTACACGACATATAGCCCATGAGTTGACTGACTGACTACATGACAACCCTCATTAGCAGTTCTCGAAATGCAACCAGCCGAGAGGGTTTTCCACTGCTACGACCCAGAAATACGATCCACGGGTTTTCCCGCTCCTCGTAGTCTAGACTGATGTCACGACATGACAAACTCTCATTGCAGCGCTGCGGTAGAGTCGCATCTGGCCCGTGCGCTGACACCAGGTCACGTAGACCTGCCGTTGGCTCGCACCGGGACTTTCCACTCTATCCACAACAAACCAACACCTAGCCTTGGCACTTGATCTTGAAATCGATAAGCGGACCCGAGCTCTACATTGACAAGCGTAGGCATGTCGCGGCAACCCAACGACCGAGATGGAGGTCCACGACGAGGTCCGTATGGTCCAAACAACCCTCCACCACCTCCCGTCACGACCCCGCCCAGAGCTCCTGAGAGCCAGCGGATGGAAGGTCGAGGCCGTCCGGAACGGGCAGTACGAAAGCGACATTACGCGAAAGCTGAGGCAGATCACCTTTATGCAAGAGAGCAAGAGCGTATGCGGAGTCGTTCGCCTGTCCGTGAGCAAGAGCGTATGCGAGGTCGTTCGCCAGCCTATCCTCAATATCGTCTTGAGAAGTGGGCTCGGTACCGAGAGCGATCTCCCATGCGTCGCGAGCCGATGAGTACATCACCTCGTAGAGACGAACGAGGATTTGAGGTCATACGATGCTTTGCTTGCAACGAGCTAGGTATGTGGCTGTACCAGCTACTAATCCCAATCGCTAAGTATTGAGAAGGCCACCGGGCGGCTGATTGCAGTAGCGCTTCGCACTTCGGTAAGAAATCATGCTTTCGGTGTGGAGAGGCAGGACACATCGCCCGTACCTGTAGGGTACGCATTGGTCAGGTCAAAATCGAGACTGAGGTTGCTGCCGACAAGTCGGATAGTGGCTTTAATGGAAGGTACAACAACGACCGTGGCAATGACATGGGGTGGCATCCGTCGCAGGAAGCCACTGCTGACAGTCATGTCGTCGGCAACTCTTCCGATGCCCAAGAGCGGTCAAGCCTTTTGCCATCGTGTGTCGGGTACTACGTCGAAGACGAGGTCGACTGGGGCATGGAAAACCATGATCCTCCGATGGCCAAGTCCAAGAAGCCAGACCAGCACTACGTCCACCCGCAGCGTGAGTCCATGGTCCGGGAGCCCTACTTGGGCCTTGCACATTTCAAGAACGCAAATATCGATGAGATTCCTCCGACAGTGCAAGATCTACGCGCCTACGACTACCGCATCAAAGTCATGTTCGAAAGCAAAGCCAAGAACCAGCGCTTCGCCAACGGTGGCAATGGCAAAGTCGCGCCAGCGCTTTACGGATCCGAGCAGCGACACGATCTGGGACTCTGTTTCGCCACGTTCCTCACACGTAAGCGTTGTGAGATGGGAGTCAATTGTCCCTGGCGTCATCATCCGCTGTCCAACGCCGAGAAGGCCTGGATTATTGAGTACGGCAAGAAGAAGGGAAAGGAGTTCATTGACAACGTCGATAGATGGTGGTCTCACCCTGAGGTAAGTTATATGCTGTTGCGTTGGTTTCAGACTTCTCTGACGATGATCAGGTACCGGTTCCGGGTGCTACTATGCAAGGCCTTGGCGAAAAGGACACCTAAATAGATGGAATCATCATCTGGAGGCCACTTGACATTGGAAGGGTTGGTTGAAACCAGTATTGAATGACCTCGAGGCAGTAGTGAGATGTACAAGTTTGGATGATTTGGTATTGCCTGGAGAAGGGCTACAGCAAGGTACCGCCTCGCATATCGTCGATACCTTGCAAGCCGGCAAGTATCATGTTAGCGAATACATCCAAATTATTCGCCTGCGCAATCTTCAAGACATCCATAAAGTCTAGCTCTTTGACGACGAAGTGATTCTTGTCGTTTTAAGCCACGGCAAACTCAAAGGCGTTGGCCGCTTTCCACAGATGCGCCGGAAGTGTGACTCGGTTCTTCAGAGACAGATCGTGAGCGCACCCTTTCAGTTGACCGGTAAGCAGGGTACATATGACGGTTGTATGGAAGGCACACAGTGCAGTACGCCGTGCCGATTCGCGAAAGATGTACGATTTCCAAGCTGAGCGAGCGATCGTGCTGGAGTATATTGGTAAAAATCCCGATTCCTCGGTATGTTCAGCCGCTATAGGTAGCAGAACAGCGCCTACGTCCTCAAGATAAGGCAATAGGACCTCAGCTTGTACCCAGAGCTGCATATCACCGCCAAACAGAAACATTATCGGATATAGCGTAAGACCCTGTGTACGAGCTATAATCTGGATTGGTGTAGAAGTGTGTATAAGCTCTTCCACACAGCTCGTGATGTATCGTGCGACATGCTCAGCGTTGTTGTCATTGCTGGGGACGTAGAGGGCACATGCAGCGTGCGCATCTTGTAATGATCCGGGCATGTAGTCCTCGTAAAGTAACGGGTGCATCCAAGGTGTACAGGCTCGCTCTACCATAATTTTTGGCGCGAGATTGGTGTGTTCGATGGAGTATCCCACCCTGGACTTTGCGTAGGCTGAAAGGTGCCCTGATGACATGGTTTTCTCGTATGCGGCCAGGCCCTCTGCAAGGGCATCTGATTTTCTTGGTGAGCTCGTAGATTCAACATATCCGAAACTGCATCGAGAGAGTTTGCGCCGGTGTAAAGGTTCAAGCCCAAGATGTCTACCGCGGAGTTTATGGGCATGGCAGGCATGTCGAAGTCGAAAGCAATATCATCGTCAAGAAGGTCTGTTGCTTCCATTGGTATTTCTGAAAACACCATCTTAGCAGGCACTTTGCCTGCGTCAGTTTGCGGAATTGCGGCCTGCGCACTATGACATGTTCGATGCATTGATTGGGAAAAAAGGAAGTGAAGCTTGCCGCGCCGCCGTCCCTACCCACATCGCCGTTAGTCAGCACTGGTAGGCCGCCCCTTTCAAGCTCGGACGACTCCTGAATCTCTCACCACTACTCTCCATGACCAACAACTATGATCAGCCTCCATCATATCCCCAGCTTAGCATGTTCAATGCACCGATACTGTACAAGGAATCGCTGTCTTATCCTACGGAGGGACGAATCTGTCGTCCGCCCAAGCATTCTGCGCTTGATGATGGCGACTACGCCATCGTATTCAAGTGTACCCTCTGACTTATGTTTCACTCGAAGATGTTTGAACACTCTCAGTGTCCCAGCCCCTAGATGAATTACCTCCTCGACATTGTTTCTCACCTACAGCGCTCTTTGCTTGGCCCATTTCATGTTCAAGGTAGATGAGCCTCGGGAAATCTCCCAGGAGCCGTATGCCTGCTCTTCGTCCTACCACCACCAACCACACACGATACGTACCGAACCTCATACGTCGATTATCTTCGAATATCTACGGTCCCGATCGCGTCCTCGCCCTGGCCCACTACCTATCGACATTGGTCTTTTTGTCGCTACGGTGTTTTACCATCTTGGTGGAGAACGGCTGCAATGTAGTGATTGTCTTGGAGAGATTGCCTGCGTTGATGGCGTGAACAAGAAGTGGCTGTGGCGTCCGACCTTCCTATCCATCTGTAAAATAGCTCGCTAGATCTGAGCGTCAATGTCACGGCACGCTGGACCACAGGATTCGATTCCAACACTGCGTTTATCTTGCTAATCATCTCCAGAGACTGTGAGGTCCAGACGACTTCCAGCATTTCCTGTCGACGACCCTCGTAACTCCAATAGTTTCACCCAGGGCTCCCTTGTTTGACTTGTAGCACTTTCAGGGACTGGTTATCCTTCTACTAGTCAAGCATGCTGTTACAGGCTACTCATCCATCAGCTTTCGTGTAAAGGCTCATCTCAGAGTCTGCGGTACCACCTCTTGAACCGATATACCAAGTAGGCTGCTGCACAAATCGTCAAGAACGTAGCATCCGAGGCGGCTTGTTGGAACCTATCCCCAGCGGTTTGCAATGAGCTGCCACTCAAAAGTACGATCGCATGCTGATGCTGACTGTTCCACCTCCTCCAGGCTGCAGCGAGACCTACTATCAGGGCTGTTGATCCAAGCCAGGCCCCTCCAAATACGAAAACAGCGCCGTATCCGCCCATCATAGCACTGGTGCAAGTGGCGAAGATCGAACCCGCGACAATATTGCCGATACCTGCTTGGATGGCCGCTGCTGTACTGCCTAAGGTATCTTAGCATCCCCTTGTACAGCGAAACTGACAATGTAACATACCAGCGATGATTCCACCTGGCCCGAAGCCTGCTATCAACAACACTATGGCCATACACCCAGTCGCAACGAGAGGCACAAGGACCAGAGTAGTCTCCCAAGGGTGTTGCTTGATCCACGTGGTGACGGCCTTTGCTGCACCCGTCACTCTGAGCTGCTTGACTCTATCGATGATACTAGCAATAGCATCTTTGGCTTGTGCGACGATGAGGGTGACCTTGTCTACGATACACTCGCGAACGGCGTTGATGAAGCCATTTGTGCGTACTGGGGCGGCGTTGTAACTAGGAGAGGTATTCGCGGCGTCCTCGTCGTCTCGCATATCGTGCTCAGATGTGTTATCTTCACCGTCTTCGCGAGGCTCATCTCCGGGATTTCCATCTGCGCTGTTGTCGTTGCTTTGCTCTTGCTGCGTCTCATCTGTCCCTTCTTCCGCTTCGGGCTGCTGATCCGGAGGGGACTTCTTTGTAACGGCGGCAAGAATAGTGCGTAGCCATCTCGACATTGGCGACTGATCAGCCATGCTGAGCGACTAGTCAATGACAACGGTGCTGGCAGTGATTGTTGATCTGGTGTTGGAATGAACGCGTTGTAGAGGCTGAGGCACGACCTTCTCGACGATTGAACGCCCTGGTTGTGTCCGACGGGATTTAGCCGAGTCTTTCCTCAGACTCCTCACGGTGAAGCACCCTGCGACTTCGCCACCCGACAAGGAAGTGCTCCTAGAAATTTCTCTAGCTCGATTTGGCAATGTCTAGAAAGACTAGCGCTATGAGCTAAAAGGCTAACCCAAGGCTGCGTGCGGTAGGCTGCTTGATAGTTGCGGATGAACCACCGCAGAATGCGATATGGCCAGCATCAAAGTATTCGGCACCTTTGGTTATAGACGAACAATGATCAGGGCTTGACCATAGCATTGAACTGGACATCTCGGTCATCACATGCAAAACTTTTCAGCATGGGTGCAGAAGCGGCAAAAGCTCGCCGAAGGCCAACCAGCGGTCATATGCATCATATTACCAGAACTCACTTGGATTTCACTTATACCGACTACAATAGCTCACCAAAGCGTACAAACAAAACTTCCTTACTGACCAAAAGGCAGACGGCCTGCCTCCTCAGCCATGAGCTGGTCGATTTCGCCGTTGATGAAAGCGCGGTGCGCCTCTTTCACCTCTTCCAATTCGCCCATCAATCTGTTCCGCTCCCAAATTGTCCATGCGGCAAGGTCGCGGCATGCATTCGCGGCGTTTCTGGCGGTCTCTTTCGTTATCTCTAGTTCGAGCTTCAGCGCAATATTCTCTTGCGTAATACGCTCAAAGTCTTCTCTTGATATGTAGTTATGAAGGGTTGAAGGCGATACGGGGTTATGATAGACCGTGTGCGGCGAAGCACGGAAGCTGGGGAAAGGCGTGGAATCTGAAGAACAGGAGACTGTTGCGTTGCCGTTGCCAGAAGGATCCGGCTGGTACTCCGCATGGTAACACTCGCCATAATGGGTGGTAGTCACTTGATAGGACGGACGAAGCTCGAGAGTCATGGTTCTTGATGTGACGGCTTGAGTTTGTTGCGGCTATATATGGGTGAGCACCTGTTGTTGTTTCGATCATCGATGGTGACAGTGAAGAACTTACATTGGTAGAAATCCCTCCCGAAGTGTCTGCCATTGTGCCAGAATGTTGGCGATCCCACTTCATTGCTGTTCCCTCAAGGCTTCTGAGATGAGTGGGGTGTTCCGGAGAGCGTGACGATTGCGACTGCGACAGAGATGGCGGCATGTAGGCACAGAAACGTCGGACTTGGGCGCTCACGTGCCGCTGAGTAACCACCAGCGTTAGCGCCTGATAGCGAATGCGCGGTCATCCTCAAGCTCCGCGACACTTTTCCTGCTCTCCTATACCACTGCGGCTCAGATCTGATTCCTGAAACAGTAAATGCCTCGCAGCTGAGTAGATTGAGCACAACGTATATCCAGCGCAACGGCAGATACGCGATCAACCCTTCAACTTCCGAGAGCTTTGCCAGTGCCTGCTGCTAATCGATCTCTAATCTTTTGGAGCAACTAGACAAGAGCTAACCTTCATGGTCATGGGCGAGCCACGAAGGTCAGTCTGCAGCTGCACTACGAGAAGCTACTCCACGAGCGCGACCGTAGAGAGCTTCTACACATCGCTGGGAGCAAGGACAAGGACTAAACCACAATCAGCCTGCTCTTATCGCCATCTTCTGTGCTCCATTTTTCAGGTATGGGCACTGTACGATCTGTTGGAGCTGTCACATCTCAGCAGGCGTTTTGCTAGCATCGTGCGGAAAAAAAAGCAAAATTTGCGGAACGCAACGCCACAAGCATGAGATAAGTGAGGTGCTATCGATGAAAGGCAACAGCGAAGTCCAAGAGACATTCCGATCATGACTGACCACAAAATTAGAGCTGTCCGTTATTTCATTGTGACACGCAGTGGTATCACGAACAGAGCATTTCATGCTCCCCAGAGACCCTGCAGGCCCGACAGATTCGTCCCAGCAAAGACGAGTTGGCAACCCTATGCCGCATCGGAGTTATCTCTGAAATCAAGGGTGTTTACGGTATTCTGGGTGCAAAGACGGACCATCCTCTTGTACAAGCGTTCTATAGAGGCGAACCCACTCCGAAGGCCATGATGCGCAAAACCTTCGATTCAGACCAGAAGCCTCGCGCGGTGGATAGTATGACCCAAGCTAAAGCCCAGGTTGTGGCGAGCGCCCCTGCTCAGCAACCACTCCCGCCACCAATGGGTCCATACAACACCTCAGGAACAGTCGTCGACATCGGCCCCGATCCTCGTCTCCCAAGTTGCAACACCTCTGCCTTGCCAGTATGTTCGGTGAGTGCTCGGCCAGATGCCGTCGCTGCACATGACAATGCAAGCACGGTGAACTCACCAGACGAGACGAAGCTCCAGGAACAGAAAGTAGAGATCTTGAACTTGAGAATACAGGCAATCGTGAAGGATTGTGAAATCAGGAGGCTAAAGGCTGAGATCGAGCAGCTACGCGTCCATGCTGCCAACACTGGCGTTGTCTGCTAGACCAACAGCAAGCGGTCCCGCTTGTAAAGGAGCGCATACTAACAGGTTACCGATATAGCTATAAAGGTTATATGTATGTACAGAAAAGTGAATGGACTCTAGCCATGCTGAGGGTTAACGCATGTCGATGGTCAACGTGATGAGATATGTGTCGGAGGGTGAGAGTGATCAGCGGAAGGCCAGAGTGGACATGGATGACAAATATAGCGGCAAACCTATAGTTCCTAACTTCCGACGACGCGTCTTCTTCACTCCTCCCACTCAGCCCACTCGAAACGCGTCCCACTCGCCACTGCAGCTCCGTATAACATTTTAAGTATCTGTATTCAGAACAGCGTCAGTCTTGAATCACAGCGACATCGGCGCCTGGAGACCGAATATTTAATGGCGCCCATAGCCTGGCAAGCCAGCAGTCCTGTTTAAATTCGATTGCGCACCACGCGCGCCGACGACAGGAAATCAGCAAAGATTTGCAGCGGTCTACACCATTTCCAGGCTGGATGGATGTGTGGTGCGGAGATGTGTGGGGCGACATAGTCAATTCATATTGCTAATCTTTCTACTATTCGTCGAATGAGTGTAGTAAAGCCACTTCATAATCGTCTGGAAGCCCGTCAAGGTATCGTAGCAGTGGAATTTCTGGGAGAGAAATCAGGTGGGGACCACTACCGAAATCACCTGGCATTCATTTTTACCTTTTTCCTGTTCGTTTTTCTGAACTCTTTTTATCATACTTCACGCTCTCGCTCTAATCGCGAGGTATTACACAGCCAGCTCCACACCCATGATATACTTCTTGCTCGCTAAGAGTTGAAGACAAGGTGTAAAAATAACATGATTCTCTCACGACCAAATCATCGAGACGTCGCCGGCATCGGGCTGTATCGTTTGGCTATCGCAACTTACGGAAAAGCGCTCCTTCGTCCGCGGTTGCTCGGTGCAATCATGCCACACTTACAACTCCAGCAACCCTCGCTCGCTTCCGACGTGGCCGTCCTCCCGTCAAAGCATCTAATTTTTTCAAGTCTGTGCTCTAGCTAGGCAATGCGACTGTCTCGTGCTACTACAGCCTTCCAGACCTCGTCAAGCTGTGTCTGGAGGTTCTGAATACGGCCATTGCATACATGATAGAGCTACAATCCGACATCAGCACTTGCATCGTCTTCATGCACTAACGAAACTGCCATTGTGACACTAGGCTCTAGTACCATCTCAACCCGCGTTCGGGGTACTCCGCTCTTTTCCGCTGGAGGATGGACAGCGCAAGGCGAGGCTTCTGATCATTAGATCTTCTTGACGAGCAGGTAATTCATGTGTGGTACGATTACGCCCTGAAGGAACGTCATCGGCATGACTACCTGTGCCACGATGAGATAAGCGAGTACGGAAGCATGAGGACAGGTCCTGAACATGGCTGGAGGGCTATGGCCGTGGTCCTTTCACCATAGGATTGTAGCGAAGATTTGAGGACATTTTCCGCCCATATGGTTCCTCGTGCGGCAGAGCAGACAGGAAAACAAGCAATCTCTGAGGTCAGCCACGTGCTTGGGGCGCCAGCACGAGACCAACCTATCCTGATTACCCAGCGTAACCACATCGAACGACAGTCCGGATATTGTAATCATCGTAGTAGCCGCCTGAAGGAGGGAGGTAGCTCTTGATCGGACACTTCAAGCTAGTGACTGGCGAGACCTCCACGTTTTGGCCGTCGGCATCATTCAAAACAACAATGGAGTTTTTAAGTAGAGTGTAGGTGGAGACGACATCTATGTTCACTCAGGGTCAGCTTGATTCTTCCGCATGAAGTCAAGTCCTAAATTTTAATCACCAGCAGTCTAGCAATATAGAGTTACAGGTTTTGTTGCTGTCAGAGACTACTTCCAGCACATTTGGCGGACAGGAGGGAACAATCGCCGATGTCGGTAGGGTTGAAACAGGTGTCGTGGATATAAGAGCGATCGACGCGACAAAGGGACGAGGTAACGGCTTGTGAAACATTGGCGCACCGGATACGCTGACGTCTGGAGTAAACCACGCACCGAGCAGGACACCGCCTCAGTATCTATCGTTTTGTCCCCCCGGGAGGCCCGGTCCCGCCTTTCCTACGACGTCTTCGCTTGTTTCGCTGTATGTCCACAAACGGCAGGATCTTTCGCAGCGACAAGTATCATCTCCAAGTCCGGCCTATCTTAGTACAATTCCTTGACGGCCGGATGCTCCTAATTGGCCACTACTGGCTCATTGGCCGAGCTCAACGGGTGGAGCATCTTGGATAAAACAAGATCAGTCTATTCCTCTGGATTCGGGCGGACCTATATGGGCGGATGGATATCGAGGGCGTGGCCACAGGCCTTCCACCATGTCGCCGACAGGAAGGAGGTTGCGCATTGCTTGCCATGATGGTCGTTCGTCCAACAGACCCTGCCTAAGTACAAAGTAAGTATAGCTTCAAACTCTCATAGATGGGATATCCTCAAATGCTCGTCTCATTTCAGGCAAATCGTAGCTATACATACACTCCTTCTTACAGCGAGGACTTTATATCCTCTGCTTCCGATTGTAGCAGGAAAGGCGGCTATTCCTTGGATTCAGGATCTCCAAGAGGCATTTCGGCAAATTGTTTTCGTCGAAGTATGGTCCAGGTTGAGGAATACAGCGACTGACAGGCCAACTGATGCGCCATCCGGGTTTCAGAAGCTTGTCGCCAAGAACAAGATCCGAGACTCTGATCTCTTCAGTCGTAGGCAGCTCATCTAGTAGAAGAGGACGTTAGTAAAAGTTAGTCCACGAGAAGCGCGAGCGTCGGCACCTGTAGCACACAAGACGGGCCTCGCGACTGTGGGTTTTCCCCTGCAGAGGACAAAAGCTCTCTCTGACTATCCGGAATCAGGGTATCAGAGAGAAAAGGAGTATATGTACACTCCACGCTGTCTTTAGTTCAACGCGTATACGGTTGTGCGGGTGGCTGAACCTCCCCACGCACCTGTAGTACCGAGCAACTAGGTGCTATAGGTTTGTCTCTGAACTTTACCTTTAAGAGCTTTATAGATATACTCAGTTTCGCGAAAGCGTAGCTTACAGACAGCGAGATTTGCGGAAGGGTGAGGTTAGAGAGCTGCAGAACAGATTCCCGAGCGTCAATGCCACATGGACTTCCACCTTTCATTGCCAAAACTGATGTCCCATGTACAGAGGTATCCAAGCGAGCACAAGAGACCGCGACGTCATGAAGGACTTTTAGATGCCCCTTTCACTTTTTAACATACTTTCAAACGATGAATCCACGAAAGAAGGTGGCCGATCACGATCCACATGCTGCTCGGAGATCCTATTCAACAACAATGTCGATGGGAGACTGAAGAATGTGTTAATGCGCTTTCAGCACATGTTACCCGATGTCCGGTGGACGCTCGAAGTGATGTGAAAAAGGAGTAGTTGAAAAGCTTGCTAAAGCATTGGAAGGTCATAGTCTATCATCACTATTGAAGCATCCCTCGAAAGATGGCGAGGCCTAGAGAGCTTTCGCACAGCAGTAATGACAGTCGCCTTCCTGGGCGTCTATTTTGACGTGCTCGAGATAACGGTTCGTTTTGGCCACCATGAGTCGTTGTCACCGATCTTTGGCGTACGTCTTACCGACAGGGAATGCGCTAAGGCCGTTTGCGATTTGAGCGAGTGGCTGAATTCATAAACAAATTCTCGTCCTTTCAAGCTTGTCGCCTTTGTCACTCTCTCGGGTGAGCCGAACAGCTCCTTGGACGTTGAACATGCCACCACGCAAACAGCCAAACCAGGCAGAAGTGCCAGAGAAATCCAAACGATCAGCAGACGATGTCTTTCTCGACAAATTTGCGGACCGTCCGCTGGGTGGCACAAAGCTCAATCGCTTTCATCGACTTTATCCCTGAATTTAGAGGATCTCGTTCAGCCTGATACATTTCTCACATTTTCAAATGCTTGTGGTCATGCTGCTGTCGGATCCATCAGTCCCACACAGATCTTCTCGAATGCCCAATCGCCTGGTGGCGCGATGATATGCTCCAAGTTTGTTTGCAAAAATGTACAATCGCCTTCTCTGGACGAAACACACGAGCAACTTACGGTCGAGTGGAGTGTTGGAATGACAAGACTGATGCATGGAATTCTATACAAATGGGTCAAGTAGTTCATCCTGGATATGGTACCCAGATTCTTGGCATACAGGAAACTATCTACGCCTTCCTACAGCGATGTTTCCACCTATTAGTAGGTGAACTCCCAGCTGCTGGAGGAGAGAAATTGAACAACCATCTGATACTGCCGTCATTGCAGTCTATCTCAACGGGCACGGCCAACTTCACAAATCGCGCAGAGGCCTCGCTAATGGCGCCGCATGGAACACTTAACAAACTCCCTCTCACCTAGGCGGGCCGCTATGGCAGACGGTTGGAAAGGGCGTGTGAGTAGACTAGCGACGTGTTCACTGTTGCTTAGAGTTAGAAGCATAGGTAGATTTGGCCGTGGACGGAGGAAAGTCACTTATGAGTAAAAACTGAACGTCTTATGCTATCTTGGAGGCACTTGTCGACTTATCTGGAGGCATATTAGGTAGAAAGGAGGATACAATTCATTGGCTATGATGGAGCAGACTTGCGATAGGTGTGTAGTTCAGATTGGGGAACGGTATACATTATACGCTTACTTGAGTTCTCTAGATTGATCCGAGTTGTCGCTGGTGCAACGGTATGTTCTAAGTAACAAACGATGGGTACATGACCTTGCTGCATGTCTTCGATTGATCGCATAATAGTGGGACTTGGTCACACGGGATACTATTACTTGCGTTGTAGTGCAATTGACTTAACCGAAAATTGCTCCCTGGCGTTCGCCGAACATAATCGATTGTTTCGCACCCCCGTGTGGCCTTCCTACATCGTGCTGGATTTTGCACTTTTCTACTGATATAGAGTCAAGATGTTCTCTCCAAGATTGAGCTCTAGCTCAAATGCCGTTGTTTCGTTTCCAGATGCTCCTCCAGCTGCGACGGCTTGAGCGACAGGGTCCTCGAGGCGTTCGGTGAACGCTTCCACATCCGCTTTGAGGTCTTCAAGTGTTGGTGCGGTGCGACGGTTGATAGAAGCCTTGCCGGCTACTAGTGCTCCTGGGGGAAACAGTGCGAAACGTGTTGTGAGTCCGTCGATATACTTGTACATTTCTGCAGAAGAGTCGAAAGCCTTGTTGATCCATCCAATTTTTTCCGCCTCCTCAGCGTTGATGTCTTTGGAGCTGAGAATGTATTCCATGGCCAGTCCTCGGCCGATCAGTCCGGGAAGGAACTGGGCCCCACCGCCACCAGGAATAAGGCCACTGCCAACTTCTGGCTGCCCAAAGAGGGTGTCATTCTTGGTCGCGAACCTCATATCAAGCGAGACGAGAAGCTCGTTTCCGGCGCCCCGCGCTCTGCCTTCTACTGCGCCAATCGTAATTTGAGGAAGTGTTGAGATATTGTATATGAGCATGCTGAAAGACGGAGTTAGTTCAGCTACGGTAGTCGTTAGTCACCCGTACACTAATATCAGAAATCGTTACGTACCGAGATTGGGCATCGTCAAATCAAGATGACCCATGAAAAACCGCGGAACATCACTCTTGAAGATGACGACCTTTGTTTCGTTGTCTTTCTGAAGCCTTCCCACAAGATCGGTCAAGCCATCTTGCGTATCTTGATTCCAGAGGTTGCGAAGCGACTTTGAGTTGTGAAGAGTGACTTCGAGTATGCTGTTGTTCAGCGATGTCTTCAAGCCAGCGTATTCCGGTAGCTCAAGCGCGCGAGCTGTTGAGAAAATGCCGAACGCTGTAAGGCAGAGAGATTGCCACGAAAGAGTCATTTTACAGATTGTACAGTCGGTGATGATCGTGGCGGGAGAATTGAGCGAAAGTTGTTGGTTTGTTGTTGCCCCCAACCTGTCTACCTTGGACTCAATATGTACTCCTAGCCCATCTCTGCAACTTTGCATCATCTACCCCTTTTTTGTGCATGTTTAACTCCTTCCGTATGTATGAATGTGTCTTCGTCAAAAAAACGAGCAAGACCTGCCGCCAATCCGGCCGCCGGTACTTCTCAAACCCCGATGTATCACGTATCAAACTCCACTACCAATAGCAAATCTCCGGTGATGTGTCCGAGTGGTACGTATTGGGTCTAATGAGATACACTAGGCTTGTTGTGGTTAGCTACCTTGACAATTAATGCGTCTTAAACTGGCTCCACTCCAACTTCGACAAGCATGTTTACTGAACTTCATGTTTGTAATAAGGCACTCGCAACTTCCTAGCCCCACTCGCTTGGCTTCTGCTGCCAACCATTAGATAACTATCCTAGTCCGTTTCGACAGTCGACTCTCTAGAGTCATCAGACTCTATCAACAACTAAGGTACCATAGTAATAACTACAGTACTATAGTAACTAGAGGACTAGACGAAGCCTCTGACGAACAACAGTTAAAGATATAGTAATCCTACTGTATATAAAGATTAAAAGTAATAACCGTTGCCTAGCAAACTAGGCTCTAGCAGACTGTGGCGAGATTCTCGTACTCGCTACGAAATAGCGCCTATCGGATAAGCTCTGCATTGCTCTAGCACATTTAGCAGCGACGGCTGCCGACACAACACCAAATCCATGATCAGGTGAATGGATTCTACCGTGAAGCGCATGAACATCAGTTTGTCTTGCGCGACTACCAACTTTACTTGTAGTCTACGGTGTCGAGGTAACAATAAGGTGATCTGATGGAGATGTCTACATAAAGGACCGTAGTTTAGGTGAGCTATACGTTGCAGTATACCATTGTCTAAGCTACACGAAGACTTTCAGCAAATCAACTACGACATGGCATCTTCAAACTTATCAAATCCTGCGGGCAAAACTGCTCTAGTACTTATCGACATTTACAACGAATTCCTCCACTCCAAGGGAAAGATCAACCTCTTCGTCAACGAATCCATGACTAAGACGGACACCTAAGATCGCTAACAAAAGGTTGTCAAAGCAGCCCGTGAAGCTCTCATACCCATCTACTATTCTTTGCATCAGCAGTGGAAAGAGGGTAATTACCAGGGATGGCGTCATATGAATCCGACAGCATCTGGAATGAGCGAGCATCGGCTGCTTCAAGAAGGGAGTTAGCGAGCAGAGATCTATCCCAGCCTCGAACCGGATGTCCTCGGTAACAATGATCTAGTGGTCAGCAAGCACTGGAATAGTAGTTGAGTGCGATCATCGCATGGTTGTAGAATGATGAGCATTGAAACCAATTGTATTCGTCCTCAATTACTCACCCGATCTCGTCTTTCCTATTAAAACTATTCAGCTAATTTGCCAATAACAACCTCAACTACCAGCTGCACCAACGCGAGATCACCCAACTTGTAAAGGCAATAATGATTGCAAACACGTGCCTTGAATCTGACACAAGACATAGAAGAGAGCTGTAAGTATCATCCCTTCCGGGACAGGTTTGCAGCAAGGAAGATCGAGACTGACATTACCATACCTAGTGGATATCATGTGATGATACTGTGAGTCGCAATGACTTCATCCGATAGTACGTGACTGACGGATTGCCAACAGGTCCGACGCGACGGCTGGCCATTCGCCTGCCCACCATGACGCTGGAAGGAACCTGATATGGCCGCTTATCGTGGATGAAGTGAAGATCGTCAGCCAGTGGGCTGAAAGTCTCGGACAAGATGCAAAGAAGGACAGTCGTGTCAAGTCCGCATTGTAACACGTCTTTGAGGCTAGCGCAGTCGGAAAGTATCGGCTTCGAGGCTGCAACACATGATTCATTGTATAATCTCTAATTTCCATATGAGAAAGGACATACACCTGACCTGCGGTTCACGTGCAGATGTTACCGAACCAGATAGGCCTACAGGACATCATGTGCACCTTCAAGTTGATTCGTCTTCCGATTCAGTCTCCTCTCTTATACCTGACCACGGCTTGCCTTCCTTTGCCGTGCCGATCTCTTGATCTCACCTACAAATGCGCCTCTTCATGATCTTCCAGCCCGTTACGGATCGCTAAGACAGTGATATCGTCTCTGTTATGTGTGGAAAGGATAAAGGCCGCTGCTTTCTCGTCGCAGTGTCGCAAGATGCGTGGGTGGCACGCAGTCTGTATATTGCTAACGCAATTCCAATGCGATCTTTAGTCCTGCTATAACAGCAACTCTGGAATTTTACGGTGAGCATTTGTGCCTAATCCTGTCCCGTTCGACGGTCTTCCAGGACTGCAACATGGTCATCAAATGATAACGCGAATACGCTAGGCACGGATCGCGCACAGTATACCATGACTGTGTGACCCAAATTCAGCCGACTATCTCCTCCCCGCGACTTCTCAAACATGGGATCAGGCAATCGTCAAAGGTGGTCAAAAGAGTAGATAAGCAACCGGGTGTACAATGAGCATGCGATCAACGAATATTCCCCTGCGGGTCTTGGCAACTCCAAGCTGACAAGAAGCAAGAATGATGACGTCCTAGTATGTTTACTTCTTTTACTTATACTTTAGCCTTAGAACATATCTCTGACTTTTACTCTACGCGCTTAGTAACAACGGCGAGTTCGGACATACAAGCGACGAAAGCTTATTAAATGAATCTGAAGACAACTAGTATGACCGCCAAGCTAGGATAAGCCAGGATGAGGGTGCCGATGGTACGGAACGCAACGGACCCTTCCATAGCACAGTCACTAAATTGACGCTGTCACTCAACATAGAGCCGAATTAGTATGATGGTGATGAACATCCCGCTCTTCGACCGTGCCAGGGGTGCATGAGTTCGCCAGCAGATGTTAGATCACTGAGATCTACTCACTGGGCGGCTTGGCTTCAGGCTAGGGAATTAGCCCTCAGCTCGCGTTGCATAGGTATCTTCCATCCTATGCCGTGGAATACCAGCCCCAGGTCTTGCATCCTGGCACTTCTACGATTTCAACGTCAGCGGGAGCCCTGCTCCCGGCCGGCTCTCACCCCTCCTGTACCTATGCGATGAGAGATCTGACTACGGTCTAGTCGAGAAGACATTCGGTACCACTGAGCTCTGTAGTCTCGGTGTGCGTTGTCGCTGGAAGCACGATCTCAAGTTCTTGATCACCAGTGGTCGCCTCACTCCCAAGCGAGCTCGCACTATGCTAGCTAATTGGCAGTCGCCCGAAAAGCCAGAGATGCGCCTTGATGCAGAAGCTCGCATGATGGATATTGGAGTTGTTCTTCACCATCGGAAGGGTGCGCAAAAGCTCAACTACACATACCCTTATCTCATGACCTCAGAAGACCCATATCGCATGTTCGAGCCTCTTCGGATTTGGAATCAAGACTAAAAGCCTTGTAATAAATAATATGGCCTCAAATTCCTGCAAATTCTCATGTGTCGCTCGCATCTCTAACCGAATGTCTACAATATATCGGCGTCTAGTCTTCGTGCCTGCTTGGCGAGCCAGCTCTTGTTTTGGCCAAAGCTTAGTGGCCTGTTGCGCATGGATCATTTAGGTCTGTCCAAGCATTCACAGATACTAGATCAATCATAGATAGTTGCTAAAATGCACCCTCAACAAGTTTTGTGGAGACCACAAAGCCCTGATATCTTGCCTACCCTCGTGTCGTCTGATTTTACACAAGTCGTCACAAGTCGTCCTTCCTAGCTAATACTAACCCACTGGTATCGCTATCTCAACTCTGTAAAAGGCTGCTTCCTTTCTGATCATATACACATCCTTGCGTCTTCAAATGTGTCGATGTCGATTTCTAAGACAGCTACTCTGTTTAAGCGATCAGATCGAGTCTTTTTTTCACATTCTCAAACAGCGCTTTACAGGATGTATCTGAACTAGATCTCTTTTTCACATTCTGAACGTGAGATAGTAACAAAGTTTCACGATAAGTACCAAAGATGGTGGCTTTCTCGAAATTTTGTGACCCAGCTGCTTCTGATGCTGGATGAGAAGATGAGCCACGCCGCGACCATTGGACGTTCTCAAAAGCTCGTCGAACTTATCAGATCCTGTGTATTACGTCTTCCCCATTCACACATCAGTTACTGTCAGTATTGGAAGATACACGAAAAAGTTCTCTAGTATATTTACTCGGTGTTGCGGAGAATGGCAGTATTCAAGTAGTCTGCTGCCGACGGGGCGGTGGCCATGGGTGATTTGGAACTTTACATTAACACGAGCAGAGTTCCGACGGAACTAAATCTCTTGCGATTATCATCCGGGATGGAAGATCCGACGGACAGCTTGATTGATGTACGTAAGAGTGCGGTACGGGCAGTCTCGTGCTCATTGCACGATCTTCGCATCGGAGAAGAGGCCGATTTCACCACTTACTGCAGTTGCTTTGGAATGTCACGGCAACGTATTTGAGCTAACTCCTGACTCATCTCACACGTCGGGAGGCAGTGAAAGGATGGAAACGCATGCGATCTGTGACGGTGAGGATGCTTATGCGCGAACAATAATCGACGCTGTATGATTGAAAGGAGATGTTGGCTACGGGAAGGGTACATCTCGACTCAAATTACTTAGATTGCTGGGTAGCCCTCGAGACCCACTTTTGACCGCATTATGCGTCATCGGCCCCCTCGCTCCACAAGCTCTTCACACGGCAAGCTTCATGTCTTCAAACCATCACTCGATGGGAAAACTTTGCCGCAGATTCAGCTGTATAACCCTTAGGCCATTGGCCCGTCATTCCAAAAATGCCAGTGGCCCTACTTCCAATCGCCATTTTCAAGGCATGCTGAGCAACCTTCTTTTCCCACTGATCTAGACTCACCTCTCCGCTCAGTACGTGCGGCAAGGTTATCGCCGACAATCCAGCAATATCGCAGCTTGCCCCGAGATGCGGGCGAATCTGTATGAAGGCCTCGCCTGCTAGCAGCAACTTTCCTCCAAAAAACGAAGCTTTCGCATTGTCGAACGCTGAGGTCGGGTGTATGATTTCAGTAAATGTCTCACGCAGAGTTCGTACAGGGACGTTACGTACAACGGACGGCTGTCAAAAGCGGCATGCTCGACTCTTGGAATATCTTCCTCCACATTGGAGACAGCGTCTTCTCTCTTCGCTCTAGCTGAGCTTTCCAGACTTCCGGACGGAGCAGGTTTCCAGGCACTGTGACGTTATGTCGGACACCATCAACATCGGTCATGTAGTCTCCGAAGACTGGGGTCGACGCGTCGCATGTATCGTACCAACACCACTCGATGACACGTTCACCTGGTCGCATGCTCCCGATCTCATTGGGCGACATATAACTACCGCCTGTTAGTCGCGAACATAGCAGCGATCTAGCAAACTTACACCACTATGTAGCTGCCATCGAGCATAAAAAGAGGCATCTTTCCCTCAATCGCACAGCGCAATTCCTCGGGTGCGTCGAGCTCCGGGAATTGTGACCGCCATGCTACATAACCAACGTATTCTGTCTTCACATCAGGAAGGACAAGACTACGGGGATACGAGCGTGCACCGTCGGCTGCGACGACCGTATCTGCCGTTATCTGGTCCTCGATCCCGTTTTTGTCTTTGTATGCAACCACAACATGGTCATTGTGCTCAGTCAGCCCACATACTTGGTATCCATACTGCATTGCGACAAGGCCATGACCCTCGACCTCCTTTTCGCAAGCCATCAAGAGCAGACCGTGTATGCCTGTCCAGCAGGACGTGCGCACGTCATCGGTGAACGGCAGCTCGACTAGTACACTACCAGTTTTGTCGAGGATAGGAAATGCGGGATTACGGAAGACGATATCGTCAAGCTCAATTTCTGGAATGTATGTTGTGACAAGCTTCTGCGCGTTCGGCCAAAGACTCAAGCCTGCAGCTCGAGCCTGCAGCTGCCGTTCCGTTCGCATCTCAAGGACTACAACATTATGGCCATGCGACTTTAGGGTAAGGGCATGCATAAGTCCAGCTATCGAGCCACCAATCTATGTACGCTCTTAGCTGCATCTGAAGAACGAGAAGAGGGATAACTCACCACAACGATACTTTTTTCCAGCGGTCCTGCCATTGCGCCAAGGTAAGGTTGAAACGTGCGGTTGGAGAAAGTCGGATGGGACTCCGGAAAATGCCATTTGAGGCGCAAACGGCCCTTTTATCGCATTGATGTTAAGAGCATGGGTTGTATGGACTACCCGCCGCTAGCGAAACAATAGGTAATCATGTTTATGACATCAAACATACTGAAGGGGTTCGACCGACGCGCCATTGTTTGCGGAACCTCGATTATTGGACTAGCTCGTAGTCAACATGTCTGACATCTCAAGAGTGGGCTTGGCTCGCATACCCGGAATGCGGCGCAGTCGCGTAGTGGCTTCGCCTATCTTCCGTCTATCACGGTCAGCCAATAGGAAAGTTCCATCGTACCACTTCCTTTTTAAATCGCGAACTCTAAATCGGAATCCTCCGACTGAGATGAACTAGCGGCCCATGTTCATGCTCTCCACCTGAGTCGATTTTGTGTATTGGTTGTCTTCTTCGCCCATCGGCACCCGCTGGTCGAACTGTGCCACTTCGTCATTTCTCCACGTTCGTCGTAACAACATATCCTGGTCTCGCTGTTCCACATGGGTAAAAGCCTAGCCCTCTCGTTCCTCTTTGTCCTACTTTGCAGACACCTTCCCGTCCATCGTCTACAATTAGAGTGCGGAGGCTGCTCGTAAATGATCGAACATATCATGCTGATCAAATGGAACGGGATGCAATTTCCTACATGGACACAGCGCCAACGCCTCCTCGTGCCAGATAGGTAATCGTTACAAGGGATGCTGCAGAAACATTTTGTTGATTTAGAGACTGGTTTGTAGCAACACCCATCGGTGACCGGCTCGGTAATTACCTTGTCGCACCATTCCCTGCTTCCTTGTTCTCTGACGCCTGAGTAAAGCCTTCAATGCAGCCTCCTCTTCGCTCAACAGTGTCGCTTCGTGCCATTCCTCACGACTACCCCTCAGTATCATCAGCTATGTACTTCTCACTTCACCCTTCTTCTTATCTCAGCGCCACTCTACCGGACGTTCAGGTCCCGATCGTTGGTCATCGTCGAAGCGGTCGTTTTTGGAAGACCTGTTTCGTGCGTCGCGCCGGGTCTCACGAACTCGACGCCGGCTTGACCGATACGTGTCGCCTTCACGAAACCCTTTCGACCTCGTTCGATGCTCAGTATATACCACCTCGCTATACCTTATGTCCCGGTTTCAGTTTGTGTCGTGATGCGGATGAGGATGTTCAACACTGCTGCGGGGATCTCGCGACGGGTCATTGCTACCATTTCGCATATCTGGACAGCGTTGTCTTTGCTCCGACTCGAGGTTCCTGACCCGAAGTTGAAGAGTGTCGAACTCAGCCTCTAGCTTCATGAGGTGCTCTTGTAATTCTGCATTCTCGATCTCGTATGCTTGAGTTTGTTCCTCCATCTCTCGAATTTTGGTCGTCATAGCGCTGATCTCCCGCGCGGGGTCGGCAGCCTCTGTCTGCATCTCGGTATGGCGCTGTTCGATTGCCACGTTCTTGTAGAGTAAATTGTTCTTCTCTCTCAGACGCCTGGCGCAGGGAGCTGTCAGACTACTTAGAGACTGGGTTGTTTGGTTAAGGCGACCATGTAAATCCTTCGCCATCGCTCTGGCTTCCTTCTTCTCTAGTTGTAGCCTTGCACTGTCGGCTTCCTGCTCCGCGATGCGTGATAAGAGTTTGGGGATACCGTTAGTCGGCGGTGGATCCTCGGTACAAGAGATAACCGCACTGTAGGACGTCAATGAGAAGCCTTTAGGTGCTTGATTGTATGTACCCACAGCGAATGATTATTCATTGGTGCCGTCTCGATTTTCGACATTGATGCTGTGGGAACTGCATCGGTCATCTCGATATTGCTAGGGCGACGGCTGATCCGAGGGTCACGCGAGCAGTCGTAGATGTTTTTCAAGGCCATATAGAAATACTGAGAAGCTGATGGGCAGGTCGAGTATGAGAAAGCGGTCTCTACACTCAGCTCATATAGAGGATTTCCGCTGAGCTGCAGTGTCGGTTAGCGCGAATCTATACTGATGGGCCTTAGTAGCGGAGGTGAGCAAGAGGATTCTGCTTGCTGCGAGGCCGATACCGCATCATTCACCCACTCTCAAACCGGCATTGCTCCCCTAACCACAAACGCTCTACAATCAGCTCAATCACGATTTTCGCAGTCCGCTCCGATCGAATTCATCGCATTCGACACAATGCCGCGGGGTAGCCTACTTCGACGCCTCTTCAAGCACGGCCAATATGCGAGATCCAGAGCCCATGAGCAATCGCCATTGCTCAGTGAATCTGAAATGCCAGCTGTGATTGAATCGAGAGATACACTCCAAACACCATCACCTCCACGAACACCTGAGTCGCCTGCCGTCCATGCCCTTCCCCAGATCGTCGAAGAAGAATCGGCTACCGCTACCACTACACCGTCGCCCGTATCCTCAAGGATAGGTAGTACGGTATCCGACCTCGCATCCGTAGTCACTTTTATCAATACAAACGAGCCCGTGCCCGTTATCGACCCCACGACCCTCACCACACGCGACCTCCTCTACACTGCCATTAATGAGGCGACAGCAGCAACCAATGCCCACATCGATACGCTCAAAACCACTTCAGCGCTACTTCAGGCCATCACGGGCTTCAGCGAGACGATTGAGATTCTGAAGCAGGAGATGAAAGACAAAAAGAGAGCGTGCAGGACTAAGCTTGGGGAGCTGGAGGCCTTCGAGGAGGCTGTGGAAGAGATGAGGTTTCCCGACGATGAGGCTCATGTAACGCAAGCCTGATTGCATTGACCGATCTGGAGGCTACAAAAAATAAAAATAAAAGCCGTCCGCGAGAGTCAACCTAACTCCGTACCTACCTGATCTTTAACTTTTTTGTCTGTCTTTACGTACGCTTTGCGTCTCCTACGACAAGACATTAGTTTATTTGCCAGCTACATACCATCACAACAACTGCGTTCAGGCACTGCATAGGGTCTGTGGTCATACAGGAGGGCATGTAATTCGAATACTTGGCAACAGCAATGTCATGTGTACCAGTCCGACGGCAACCTTCCCTCAACTTGTATCTATCATCATGGTTCGTTGTCCTCCGTTCTTGACATCACCAGAGCGGTGTATACGGCCGCTCGATAGATCCAACGACCTTTGAAACCGGTACTCCGATCATAGCGCTTAATGTACCGTCTGCCAATGCCTCTAAGTGTAGTAATATACTTCCGCTCCGCATATTTCGATATTGTACGACGCCACTCGCAACCTAAGTTATGGCATTGTCGATGATTGTTGAAGGTGACATGGCAAAGGCCAACATCCCGGTGACTGTTGGATCTGTACTTGTAGGGCCAGACATTGGGCTCATTTAGTGATAGTCCTACAATCTTTTAAAACATAGGATGATATTTTAGCTAATAAGACATTAGGCGAGTTAGGGGTAAAAGATTAACTTATCTGTTAAGAGTCAGTATTATAGTACACTATTTCGTGGGATTACACCCTGATTATACTTAGAAATGCACAACTAGAAAAAGAATAGTACGCGCCTAGCCTAACCTATTCTTACATAACATACCCTTATATTGTATATACTTATTACGTAATGCTAGTGATTCTAAGTACATTATAGCCTAAATATTCTATACAGTATAACTTCTCAGTACTCTTAGGGGTCTAACCATACAAAATATATTGTATGACTGTCACCAAACTAGCCCTTTGCCCTTGTTGCAGGCGGGATCGAGAACACTCATCACCGTCTATAGTCTCACTTCGTTGATGTCTTTCTGTAGCTCAACTTTCTTGATCTTCTCTTTTCCGAGCGCTTTCACGATCGCGAGACGGTCAATCTTGGTGTGGCGCAGCTTGACTTTTAGGCCGTTGACGGTCTCTGCCATCTCTTCTTCACGCTTATACCATCTTTCACTATTATCAGTCACCTAATTTTCTTTGACTGGAAGCTGGTGCTAAACATCGAGCAGTTTGGCCTGCTTTAGCCCGTTGAGACGATCTTTCCGCAGGCAGTCGATAGACAGTAGTTCGTTCACCTCTGTTGCAATTAGAAAGGATTGGGAAAGCTCATGTTCGTCTTCTCCATCAGAACGCTCCCCATGGTATGTCTTTCGCTTTTTTTCGACATGACGCGAGTCCGGAGGGACGTCTGTAGAAGGCTCTTGCACTTAAGGTCGAAAGATTGTCGATGTGGCTTCGTTTGATACTATTTTGACACTTCATTAGCATTATACATAGCGGGGGGGATTACGATCTCCGTGGGCTGTGCTACCCTTGTACAGTGGTCGGTGAGCCGTCTCATCGAAGGCCCATGCTGGACGGTTTACAGTCTCGACCTGCTCCTGTTGATCTCTATCAGCCAGCCGTGTTGCATATATCCAGTGTTCACTTACTGCAGATGTCTGGTCTAGCGCCTTACGAGATATTGGAATCGCTCATCTCGTCTGCGTCACCAATTAGTTTTTGATGCTCGTGGATCGCACAATGTACATTACCGATTCCCGTTCAAGTGCCAATTCGAAATGATTGCAAAGAGTATAATCGCAGTGACGAGAATCGGAATCGTATGTGGGAAGGTAAAAGCTAGTACTGTTTTAGCCATATTAGCTCGAGAATCAAGGGCGCTAAGTGAGCGCTCATAGCTGTCTGTGAAAGGGAATACATACGTGACTCCAGTGACGGGGGAAATGCGAGACCCACGTCATGGCCGATTTCGGTACCCACAGTTGGCACAGAATGGCTAAGACCACCTAGGCAACAGTTGACTTGATACTGTGCATAGTCACTCTCGATCTTTCTCGCATTTAAACTTGAGTAGCCTGCTATGGGATAACGAAACGGGCAACTGAGCAAGCTAAGTTCTCGAGCAAGTGATTGGGTAGATCTGAATACAATCCCCCAATATTCCCAACTGTTACAGGCTGGGAAAACGGACAAAGGAATAAGCGCTCCGATCACGCCCACTTGACTAATTCACCATTCACTCGTTGCTCGATCAACTGCACGGACCTAATGCGATAGCAAGGCTTGGCTCCTCCTACGACTACAGATTCGGGCTCATTCACTTCGATAAAACACCACTCTTCCACTCGCAGACGTGCTGCTGGTTGGGTTAAGTCCGCCTCCACCAGATGAAAGCAGCTGGGTGGTGGAGGCAAACCCGAGTCCGACTCTGTCAGATGCTGATGCTGGGTGATGGGAACAAATTTGAGCACACTTTTCAACAAATGCAAGACGCTGGGTGGTGAGGACAGTACTCAGTCTAGTCTCCACCAGATGCGAAACGCTGGGTAGTGGAGGCGCCCTTTTCTAGCTCTGCCAGCATTACGACTGTTGTAGATGCAAATCTAGCTTTGCCAGTATCACGGCTGTCGTAGATCCAACACTCTAGCTCTACTAGCATTGCGACTGTTTTAAGTGCAACGTTTAGTCTTCGCTCCTCCAGATGCTTCGAGCTGGGTGGTGAAGTAGTCATGGAGTGTCATTGGGTCCACTGGACTTGGCCCTGTTAACGTAGTGGCACCTCCTTTTTTTTGGTCGATTTTCTTTTCCACGTTGGCTGCCCTTTGTTTTCGCGGTGCGATTCTGTTCTTGTACTGGTCTCCCAGCTTTTGTGCGTGTTTATTGGCGTTGAGAATATGACTAGTCAATGAAAGGAGAAGTTGGTTTTCGTCTACCGAACCAGATGCATGAGGAACATGATTTGTGACGAGATATCAACTGTGCCTACTAATTTGAATTTGAAGGCTTGCAACACGCAAAGGTCGTTTAAAAACAGAAACAGCCAACAAGAAGTTTGAACATATGCAAACTGCTCTTTGTGAATGATATGAAAAAGTCGCTCGCGATGTTGCTTTCGTATCGCCAAGCAAACGCCACCATTACCAATGCACTTCAATCCTGGCTGGCAAACGCGTCTTGGGGAAGCGTACAAGTCGATTGTGTATTTGTTCCAGATGGTTGGTCAATGGTTCTAGCAATCGTGGTGGACACATCGCTACCGAAGCTACCAGGCCTCCACTGTGCCCACACGTAGTTGTCTACGTTACGATATTTATTCCAATCGTCGATTGTATTCAACAGCCACTAGTCTTTTCTCAACTCATCGTCGACTTGGTTTTTCCAATCATAATCCAACTCTATTCATTAGACGCAATGACGCCTGATAGGGCGCACTACAAATGCCTTCTACTGGCCGAGATCGATGAGCATCGCCTAGAAAACATGAATTTCCTGGCAAGCCTAGTCGTATGCGCAAGCCCCAATCCACCAGGCGATACCCGAGCGGTAGCAGACTGCGTCAGAGAATTTTTCTCTTCATGATATGGAGTTTACTACGATCGCTCCAGTCGCCCACATACCTACCGTAGTGGCTGGTTTCGACGGGGAGAGAGGATGAGGGCCGCGCGTTGTCCTCACCGGCCATATCAATACCTTTCCCGCAAACAACGCGGAGGATGGGCGCGTGAACCAAGCTGCGTTCAATGACTGTACCTTTGTACATGGCCTTGGCGTTGTCGACATGTATCGCAGGTATCGCAGCTTCGATAATCGCGTTCACGATGCTCAAAAAACGGGCTGCGCTCCTAAAAGGCAGCGTTGCGCTGACAGTGGTTTCTGATGAAGAAATTGGAGGGGCATATGGGACCAAGCATTTGCTTCAACACTGTGGCAACCCGTCGCCTCGGAAGAGCGATGTCGTCGTTAATGGCGAGCCCGGCGGTCTACAGTCGGTCAGGTCTGGCGAGAAAGGTACGTAAACTTAGTTTGCGACCGGTTTTGCGATGATACTGACTCCAGATCGCATTGTGTAGGTACCTTACACCTCACATTCACGGTCGCGACAGAAGGCGGCAACGGGGCGTACACACATCGTAGCTATGGAGTAGTAGTTTATGCTTCCGCTTTAATAGTGACACTCAAGGCCGAGATTGAGCGAATAGATGTGGAAATTCCCCCGTATGTCAGGGAGTATCTCCGGTCAGATGAAGTACGTCGTGTCGCTGATGATACTATGGGAGCTGGCGCAGCAGCAAATCTTCTAAAGGCGACTCTCAACATCGGCATCATCCAAGGTGGCGTCAAGGTCGACGCTATGCCTTCAGCGTGTGTCTTCGAAGCCGATATACACCTCCCGGTCGGCTTGACAGCAAAAACTGTGTGTGCGTTCCTCGACGAAATGCTGATATCGTGGCCTGGTGTGAGCTATTGCGTCCAAGAAGCTGCCAGCAATCCATCGAGCCTTTCCACGCTTCATCATCCCTTCTCAAATTGTATCGCAGACGACGCTCAGAGCGTAACAGGATGCGGGCCGGTATCGCTCGTCGGCCTAGATGGAACAGATTGCAACTTCTACCGCTATCAGCACGTACCGGCATTCGTTTTCGGGCCATCTCCAAGCGGGATGGGCGCAGTCGGTGAGGCAGTTTTGATCGATGAGTACATTTCAGTCATCAAGACTCATGCACTGGCGGTTTTCCGATATCTTTGGGATGGTAAAGAACCGATGAACAGTGGTCTCAACCCTGATCTCGGAGCTCATGCGCTCGGACATCTAGGGAGCTAATTAGAGGAGGTGATGCCCTCCAGGTCGCAGTCGTGATCCACAATGTAGGCATCATCATGAGATAAGATCAGCACCGAATGTCTCGGAAATCATCATTATCGTCTTCAAACTTTGTTCGTAGTCGCCGATTACGAGCTCAAGATTCGAACTGAGGAGCGGAGGGGTAGTGCCGGTTCATTGCCGAAGCACAAGCGGACGGGAGATTACTGGTTTGCTCAGGGTACTGATTGTTCATATGGATACCACATTGAACCAGCAATTTGCAAGCAGGGTATGTTGCAAAGGCGTTGCTCATACGGAAAGCACTGAGACGTGTTAGTGCTGGTTTCATAGCTGTTGGATCAAGACATTAGCAATACAGAGGCACCTTGGCAAACGATGCGCTGAGTGGTGCAGCTTCTGTGCAACTGACATCTAGTGTAGCCGAGATGACACCAACAGATGTTGAGTCGGAAATGTGCCCAAAGCCCACTATCTCCGAGCAAGTCTTCTTGGGATCGGGGACACGACGATCGAGCTGACTGTGTCAACAAAAGTCCCGCGGAGTCAATGTAAATCTTTCCGAGATATGCCATATGATGGTGGTCTGCGCAGCGACAATCGATGATTGAAGAAGCTCGAAGTAGCAATTGGCGACTGAAATGGGCAAAGTCTGGAGGCCTCAAATTGCAACAGTTGACCGACTGAAGCTCGTAGCAATTCGCTGCTGCAAACGAGATAAAGAACCCGAACATCGCAATGGCATTGACGATCGCAGTCGAATCGTAGGCGCATGAAAGAGGCAGCAAGGACAAATCTTGGGAAAGGCTCGGTGCTTCGCTTCGTCAGTAGTGGAGTCAGCCATGCACATGAACATTTAGCGCACGGCCTACATGATCGGCCTCGTGGCATCCGAGCGGGAAGTGGGACCGATAAAAGGCAGGGATGGACTGACTAGATGACACCCGGCACGCGGTTAATCACTCCATACGGAACACATCCGTCTCCTGTTTTGTTGCCTGAAATTTCGCTCAATTTCGTTGAGATCTTCTTTTTCATACCCATTTCTTCTGCTCCCCGGAGACCTTTCGACTCCAAATCCTTCCATTCTTCTTAGCCAGTCCATGCTAGATATCGGCCCCATATCAGCATACCGCCGACATAAGACCGCATACCCCATAAAGCACCAGACAACACCGCAATCACACCGCATACGATGTCAACGAAGACAAGCGCGTATCCGTACGTCCTCACCACAATCGCTACTCGGAAAGAAGGTGTCTCACGCGCGGGATTTCACCGCCACAACGAAGAGATCTACGCACCGCTCCTCAAGAAAATTACTGGAAAAGTGCATCCGTTATCCTGGACGCGATACTATCATGTGGACGACTCAGAATGCCCTGTCGGAATATCCCGTGTGTTGATTGGCGGTGACGACGGTATGGATTGGGATTGCATAGGCACGATGGCTTTTGAAGATGAGTTACATTTGCAGCAATTCATTGCGTTTATGCATTCGGACGAGGCGATGCCGGCCCTGGAAGAGGAGGGGAAATTCGCGGAACCAACAAAAACGAAGCTGATCTTCATGAAGGAAGGTACGAATGTGCGGGATACCTAGAGAAGTGGCGGTTTACCAGGAGTTCAGGACAGAAAAATCAAACTGGAAAGACTGATGTTTGGATGGGGTTCACGGACTGCTAGAATGCAAAATTGGTATCATTGTTTGTTACTGGTCGCATGACGAAGTCAAAATGTGCGAATAGTTGTAGTGATTACTCAACTCACGATGCTGAACTATGGCATTTGCACAAATGTGTACGAGGTTCTGTAAATTCGGACTCGTTTTCCTCATCACCGGTCCCTACTGAGAATGCCGCGAAGGTACCGTCTTTTAGGGCAGCCAGTTCGTAACCCAGTCTTCTTGACTCATGGCCGGCCCACAAGATTCCTCCACACCCCGCGTTCTGTTACCCCACCTGTCATAGCCATCGGACCACAACATGGGAGTGTTATCAGTGGTCAACTCCCGATAAGATCCTTCCTCCAACTGTACAACACCACCATCCAGGATCCAGATATGATTGGGACGCAACACCATCTTTTCATGATGGTACATGTGCCGAATATGTCTGTGATTGGTCTCACATGTGAACCAGGATTGATCATCGTCCTTGGAAGCGGTACGAGTAATGAAGACTGTCACAACTGTGTTGTTCCAAGACTTTTCAGTGGATTTGGGGCTGGGTTCACTAGAGCGATACCTGCACCTGGCGGCCTGATGCATAAAACGAGCAATATTGGGTAGCAATGCAGGGTTCGTAGGCTCAACTCTTCTTGTCCCTTATGATCGCCGAAGGATAGCCTGAATGTCGTAATCTTCCTGACATTCCACAGCGTTGCGCTCTCGAGATATTTGCGTTATCAAGCACTCCAGTATCTTGCAATGCCTTATTTTTGAACGGTTCTTGCCGAACTCGATGATCTTCGTTTGTGACTGTTTGATAAACTCTTCAATCAACGTCTTCACAATCGCTTGGGCTTCTGAGCGGATCAACTTGCTAGTCCGTAATATGGCCGTGGGCAGGTGCCGTGTGACCAAGAGGGCGACGCAACCGTTTATCGGGACTTCGGTGTGTTTGATCTGACGTGTTAGACGTTCATAGACAAGTAAACGTAACTCTGGGGGAAGTTTCAAGAACGGAAATGGTTTGACTTGGTGAATTGACATTTCCGCGCTCGGATGGCAATCGCTGATGACCAGGTGATCAATTAGGTGATGCGTCCAGGTCCAGAGACTACCTTTCGCCTGGTTTGTGAACAGACGTTACCATGCCCTTCAGAAAGAAAGTAGCCACTCCTCAACCCAAGTGTCCTGACTCATTCGGACACTCACGTTATCGATAACCGGTTCCCAGAACTCATGCATGTCAGATCTAACGGAGATGTTGGTGGCTGTAAGCTCGACCTCTCCGCTAGGCGCATGAAGGATCCGAAGATTATCATTGGATGATAGAGGATCAGACATGTGCGAATCCTGGAGCAGCTCGTTAACAACTTCGCACTCTGCTAGAGAACAACGGACGGCGGGAGTCTCTCCTTCATCCTCCCCACTATCGCTACCAAAATTGGTGCATGACACGACTGCCATGCCGTCTGGCTCTGAAATTTCGGCAAATCTCATTGTGCTGAAAGCGGTGTGCAAGATAAAGCGTGCGACATTATCAGATCGCTCGGTGTCCCAGGGGCTGTGATTCAAGTCCAGGTGCCGCTCACCGACAGCGCTCAGGCGGTAGGGTCAATGAGACTATATTCGGCTTAGTCTTGGACTCAATGCTACTCTATATGATAGGAAGAACTCACCATCTGCCCTGCACTTTCTGTTGACAGTTCCAGAAAAAGCGCCATCAATGCGTCGAAGTCAACATCATGAGCAATCATCCGCGGCTGAGGCTCTAGCACGGAGGTTCGAAAGATGGCTGATACGATCCCGCACGCTTCAGCATAGTCTTGACGGCTTGCACACAACAGAGCTTTTGGGATGTGACGTGTGATGAGGACAATTGCCGAGTCAACATTGCTGGTCGTGTCGGGGTCAAAATATTTAGACATGCCCACATATCGAAGCTTGGTGTGCTTGATTTGACGGGAAAGTTGCTTGTAGATCATGAGGCGCAACTCTGCTGGGAGGCTATAAGATGGTGTAGGAAGTCAGTGTATGTCTCACATGCAGTCCGTAGAGGAACTCTTACTCTAAAGGCGGGAGGGCTTGGAGTTTCCTTGTGTTGACATCGTGATGGTATGCTTGGAAGCAGCTGTAGCAAGAGGCTTTGTCGTGGTATGATGTGCGCAATTCTGGCAACCGGACTGCTAGAGTTGGAGTGAGTGCGAGGGGGGAGTAGGCGGCACTAGCGTCGCTTGGCGTATCAAACGGGTCCACGAGTGCCCAGGTGGTGTGTATTCTGGTGGTCGGGGCCTATCTGCAGTCGCCAGATCGGGTTGTCGCAACAAAGAACCGTATAGCTGCCGTGCATCAGGACTGAGCGACTAGAAGAACATTCGAGTTTCCTCCCAGCATGCCGAGATGCGGAGCAGATTACCAAAGATACCCAGCTTTACATGAGCGTTCTAGGACTTCGCGCATACCCGGAAATAGTGACTGTGACACTCGCAGCAGAGATGCATGCAGCAGCGTCGTCTCATAAGGAGTCCTGCGACGTATCAGTAAGCATCCGAACAAAAGGGTTCTACGTAGAAGGACGTATCATGATCCCTGCTGTGTGTTGCAGCACTCCCATTCGCAAACACTTTCAACCAGATGCCACCACTGGATGTTGACGACCAAATCATGACCATTCTCATATCTTTCCAGGCGAACGCAAAGTGGAGGATGGGCCATAATGAGAAGATTATGAGTTAAACATACTATTCAGACAAAAGGAAAAGATCAAGTATGCCCTTCTTTACCAGTGCAGTCCAGGATATCGTCAAGGCCATCCATCCCTACCGGACGCCAACGCCATGCAAATCCCCCCTTGTTCCTCTCTCTTAAACCTTCATCCACAGCGCCAGCACACCCTTCGCATACTCCACAATCTCATCACCACCCAACTTGCTCTCGCCATAAAGACGATCCACAAACGAAATCGGCACCTCCGCAACCGTGCATCCCATAGCCTTTGCCCTAACCATCATCTCCATCTGGAGGGTATACCCCTTACTCTCAGTTTGCCGAATAACCTTCTGCAGCACCTCCTTCTTGTACAACCTAAACGAGCCCGTCAAATCACTCACACCCGGCCTCAGTACGGTATCCGCGAACAAATTCGCGCCCCTAGACACAAACTTGCGCTTGAGATCCCAGCCAAATACGCCGCCATCCCCCGCATACCGTGTCCCAGTAACGATATCGTAGTTCTTCGTCTTCTGCAGCGCAATCATGGGCGCAATGAACTTGGGGTGATGCGAAAAGTCGGCATCCATGATGATGACAAAGTTGCCGGTTGCAAACTGCAGGCCGTGGACGTAGGCGGTGCCGAGACCCAGTTTGCCGGCACGGGCGCGGATCTGGATGCGTTGGGGGGTGTAGACTTTTTGGAGTTGCGCAGCGATTTCTTGGGTGCCGTCGGGGGAGCCGTCGTCGATGATGATGAGTTCCCAGTCGAGTTTGCTGAGAGGGCGGTGTTAGCATGGCAATGCGTGGTAAAGTGGTGCTGCGACGTACTTATCCTCGAACGTCTTGGCCAGGAGCCATGTTATTATGGGCAGGTTGCGACGCTCGTTGTAGGTGGGAAGGAGCACCGAGTACTTGTTGGTGTTCGCCATCTTGGATTGTCTGTTGTGTCTGCGGAATTGGGTGAATGAGCGACTGCAGGTGAGGGTTGACGTTGGAGGTTGAGGAATCGCGGAGGTGATCGTGTCCGCAAGTAGCTCGGACCCTGACTAGCCTCATTGGATCGTCTCCTTCCGCAGTCCCATTGGGGGGGTTGGGCCGCCTTACACGTCGATGTCATCTTTCAACGACATTTCCGTATGATCCAGAACATTTTTGGATCCGTGCTGTGGGGTCTGTAGGGTACCGCCGCTGGAGTGACCGAATTTTGTCACGAACGAGACATGATCTCCACCTTCATCTCCAACTTGTTAGTAACCAAACCCTTAGTGGAAAAGAAGAACCTACTGCTCTGTTTCGACGCATTCGGCACGCTCTTCACTCCTTCTAAGCCCATCCCAGTTGCCTACGCCCAGGCCGCAACCCGTCATGGCATCAACGTAGGCGATACCGAAAACCCTTCTGAAGTAGGTTCAAGCTTCAAATCCGCCTTCAAAAAAGCCTCTCATGAAAACCCAAACTATGGCAAAGCCACAGAAATGGGTGCAAAGAAATGGTGGTCAAACGTCATAGAAGATACCTTCAAACCTTTCCTCCATGAAGGCCAACCCTTCCCACCTGCGTTAACCCAGGAACTTCTACGCACGTACTCCTCACAATCAGGCTACAATCTGTACGGAGATGTTCTCCCATTTTTCAGATTACTGCGCAGTACACGCGCCCTTTCGAATTCCAGCGGATCCCCAGGTATCTGGCCCTGGGAGAGAACCGTTGTGGGAATCATAACGAATTCCGATGACCGCGTCCCCAGTATTCTGCGTTCGTTCCACCTCCGAACGAGCTATCGTCGCTACGGCCTCGAGACTCAGGGAAACGTGGATACAGGATCGAGAAAGGGGCGGACGCCCCATGTCGACTTCACCGTGCTATCCTACGACGTCGGCTTCGAGAAACCAGATCGTCGCATCTTTGCTGCTGCGGAAGAGATGCTGGCTTCTACATTGGAAAGCACGGGGTCTGGCTCCGACGCCCCTGCATCATCGTTTGAGAAGTTGTACGTGGGTGATGATTTGACGAAAGATGTTTTCGGCGCGGAAGACGCGGGATGGTCCAGTGTGTTAGTGGAGCGAAATGGCATAAACGATCAGGGCTATGGATTGAAGGTGTCAGAGGAAGAATTTGAACGAGAGGGAGAGGTCAGAGGGAAACGGACAGTGACGAAAGCAGGCAGCTTAGTAGACCTATGTGCATGGAGACCGGGGAGAGGACCTGAGGCATCTCCGCTGCGGTATGTATACACCAAGGGGCCATTTCGATGACCGTTGACCGTTTCCCTACAAAACTTAGGCCCTAGCACCTTCAAAGGCAATCTCTCTATCCTTGTAGTATGTATACAAATCCTGGAAGGCAGCCCATCGACAAGTTATGGCAGAAAATCCCATTCGGCCTTGAGGAATGGTTGTTCAAAAGCCCGGCAGCAATTTGCACCAAATGCACGTCACTCATCACTTTTCGTTTGCATATCGACCACCCATGTACGCATAATGTATCGTGCCATACGTTTCATTTCATGTCACTTCACACTACTAGACACATCAATAATGCATCTTGCACCAACTCATCCTCATCCCAAACCATCCGCCACCCTTCATGCAGTGCCGAAGCCCACACCAAAACAGAACGTACGAAACATGATCATGTACAGAAGCCATCAGCCAGCCTAGAACCAAACCGAGCACCGAACCTAGTTTATCCAAGCCCCCCCCCCCATATCCTTAATTTTGCAGGATCCATGACAATGTGCGCCTGAAAGGTGATGCCGGCCGTGGTACCTGCGAGGTATTGAGGTTTGAGCGATTGTGGTATGGCAGTATTCGACTCGTGGACGACCGTTCTAATGCGAACAGAGGTGTGCTTGTTACACGATGAAGGAAAATACAAGATCTACTCATTCGAACGCGATTTGAAAACGAATCTTCTTGTGTCACAACTCCTCATCTTCTTCCATCTTGGTTTCGATGGTGGGGATGTTTCCGTCAGAGTTTGCGCGGCCTTGGTGGGCGTCCATGAGCGCTTGGCCTAGACTCTTCCGAACGTTGTCATCGAAGCCGGGTAATGAGGCGCGCTGCTTCTTGAAAGGCGAAGCGATGTCATTTTGTGAGCTGAGTTCGGCGGAGGCATCTGTGGCGCGTGGGGAGGAAGGGCCAGCTGCCGAGGAAGCATCGGGTGCTGGTGTGCCCGAAAGAGGAGATCCAGTCGAGTCGGAGTGAGAAGGTCCTGCAGGACGGCCTAGAGGTTCTGCGGAATGTTGACGCTTGAGCTACATGGTGTTAGCAAGGCAATTTTTGCCACACGACTGGAACATACCTTGATCTTGCGTACGCCCTCTGCGAGCTCGCCCTGCCTGTGAGCGTCTTCTGGCGAAAGCATGCCCTTGTCGAATATCTCCTTGTCGTCCTCTGCATCCTCAACCTTGATGTCGTCCTCGTCATCTGCGTCGCTGTCCATAGCGTCCTCCGTCTTCTTCTTGGACTTGGGTGAGGTCTCGCGGTAACCACCAAAGTTTTTAGTTCCGGCGGCTGCGTCCAAAGGCTTTAGGCTGCCAAAGTCGAGCGCTCCAGATTTCCGCTTGGATTGTGGCGAGGTGATGGTAGGCTTCTCCTTTACATTCAAGATACCCATCTTGCGCAGCTGGCCTGTTCTTTGTTAGCTACACTATCAAATCGTGACCTCGCGAACTTACGCTCTCCGCGGTACAAGAAAGTAAAGACTGCGTATGGCTTGTCCGGGGGATCTATGCCAGTCACGGTCTGGGTGCTGATAGACTTGGGGTCCAGCGTCTTGGGCTTTGCGAAACTCGTAGTATGGTCAACATCCTCGCCTTCTCCTCCTCCGTTTTGTTCGTCGTCATCGTGTGCATCGAACTGAGGTGAGTACTCGCCGCGCTTGATTTCGCCAGATGCCAGTACGCGGAACAAAGCGACCTTGATCTGTCCGGCCGCCTCAGGCATGGGGGGCTCATCGTCCGAATCGGAGTCGGTGGTGAAGAACTCGTCGTTGCCGGAGAGCGTCTCGACGGGCGCGTCCTTGCTTTCGCTGTAGCGCAGTACACCGTTGCTGGATGTCTTCTTGTCCTCGTCGCTGCTGTCCATGGCCTCTCTCCGCTTCGCCCGCTTCTTTTCCAGACGCTGCTTTCTCCGCTCGATCTTTGCGGCCACGTCCTTGTCCTTGCCCTCGAGATCGAGGCCGTTCAGCCATCGCTCGAGACCGACCTCGCGGAAGAGGAACTCGCGCTCTGCAAGCCCCCCACCTTCTGATTCTGGCACGCTGACCCACCGCGAGTTGACCCACGTCTCTTCGCCGCGCCGCAACAGAGTCGCGACTTCCTCCTTTGCCCGGCCGTCAAAGTATATGTATGCAGCAATTGTCTCGTTGGGCGAGGTGGTCAGAGGCTTGTACGGGGCGATCGTGGGACCGTACTTGCCCCGCTCCCCGGTTTGACCAGGGAGGCCGCCGACAATCTTCGCTTTCGGGTTGGGGTCATCTTCAGTCGGCTTGGGGGTGGAGTAGGGCACGTGAAGACCTGGAGTGAGCAGGGTTATCGATATCGCGAAGGAAGACTGTTCAGGCTTGGTAGCGCCAGGCGGTATCTTCGCAGGTGGGACGGGGATGTACGAGGTGATACGGTGATGTTTAGATTGCTTCTGTATCGAGTACTCTGGCAGCGGATTACTGTCGGCATGGATGCTGACCGCAAGCCCTAGGAAGGTCGGCATGTTGACACAGCGTGGTGGATGTTGTGAGGACGACTGTGAAGCTGCGGAGATGGCAGCGGAAGAGCCCTAACACAGTAGTCTTGGCAGGATTGTGAGAGAAGAAAATATCCCTGCGATAGAGCGGCCGCCGGAGGGGCAGCTGCGCGACTAAGTGGGCGAAGTTTTGGCTGGGAGGCGGTGTGAGGTAGCGACTACAAGTGTCTGTGTTGTTGGTTTAGGCGGAGAGCTTCCGTAGCGGGCGGTCCCACGAGATGTTGGGGTCCACGGCGCAAGTCACGAGCCAATCACGCTTGCACCTGATGGCCATTGCTCCCTTCAAAGAGCCACCGTTTTTTTACATCCATATCATGTCAAAGAGAAACATGCTGCAACCATGTGTTTGGTCAGGGTATCGAATCAGGGGACGTGCCTGACGTCGATCAAGCGTGGGGTCGACATGACTAGCGGCATGGCGCGTGTGTGCTTGTTCGGGACTCGAAGGCGAGGTTTTGCACCAGACATTGTGTACACGAAGGGATGATGGGTATCACGTCGACCTGCTCATGTACTATGGGCGATGAATCTGATCGTTCACATTATGAGTAATTGTGGGGACTTGAAAACAGTAGTTGCGATCTGATTGTTTCATCACCGCTCTTTGCTTGCCGATAGCTCTGATGAGCTGGTCCGACTCCACTTCTCTCTAGGGTATCATCCGTAGGTCTATCAGTTGCTTAGTCCTCCTCGTCCAACGCAAACATGTCTTCTGCTTTCGGTCTTAATCGGCGAGCTCTTGCGACAGCCGTCTCTCCAGCTATCTCGACTTCTTTCTGGTCGGTTACTTTCGGTGGGATTGCAGGCGCGGCGGCTTCAGCTATCGGGACCTCTGGAGTCGCTGTCTGAGAAGTCTGCTCGGGCTCAGCCGTCGCATCCTCTGCAACCTCGTCAACTTCCATTGCCTGCTCACCCTCCTCGGTGGCCTCTGAAGTCGGCACTTTGCGGATGACGTTGCCCTTGCGTTTCCTCCTCTCTGCCAACCGTCTCGCCTCTTCCTCCTCTTGCTTTTGCCTCTCTCGTGCGTTGAAGGCCTCATCGAGATGTGTGAGTGTTGCATCGTCGAATAGATGCTCATCCTCCCAGACTTTGAGTATAGTGTTGACTTCTTCCCGGAAGCTCCTCTCCGTCATGCGACCCATGTCGAGCTTGGCAGGAAGTTGTTCGAGATGTTCGAAAACCTTGCGATCCACAAGCTCGGTGCCAATAGCTAGGCGGTACTTGTAGGAGACGCCAGACTCCTTGGCAGTAACGAAGAGCACATCAGAGATGATGCGCAGAGCGTTTAGCGTTACCTGTCGGAGATCGGGACGCCGAAGATCGTCTTTGCCATCTGCTTCGCCTGCTCGGTTTCTCGTATTGGCATCAGTGAGCTGGAAAGGTTGTATGATATTGGACACCAGAATACTAGTGACCTCATCCATGCCCTGTCCGGCGTGGTCGACAGCAAAGTTTGATATGGCAGCGATGTCATCAGCAACGATACTTCCAGGTGGAACAGTGGTAAGCATCCACAGAAGCATTGCTCGTGATCTCGGGTCCATGATACCGTGTCCGTTGTCAACACGGCCGGGATAGTTGTCGCCTACTGGCAGAGGCTTGTATTGTGGCTTCTCCTTCTCATCCTCGTCCTCGCTATCCTCGCTCTCATCATCGGACTCGAATGCTCCCAGATGGTCGGCAAACTCGTGGGGAAGTGGATCCTGCGGGCCTCGCCAATCGCCATGCCGCTCGAAGATCTCGGGATTGGGGCTATCGCACACAATCTGATGTAAGCGCCAACGGTAATACCGGTTGACAGGATGTTTCTGGTCGTATAGCCAAGCGAACCGTTCCTCGTCTTGGACTTGCGGATCATTCATCAAAGCAGCTTCGAACTCGACACCACCAAGTATAACGCCTTCTATTGTCTGGTGCACCAATCGGAGTGTAGCGACATCGGGTGGCTGGTTCGCAGTGATGATGAGTTGTTCAGTATCTTCGCGCAGCCTGTCTCTGCCACCTCCACCTCCCCCACCTAGATCTGGCGGAGGCGCAAAGCCCTTGGGTAGTTCGGGAGCCTGCCACCGTGCGCCGAACGCCTCTGTCCGCTGTGCTGTGTCCACTGAACGACCGCCGAGGTACCTGTCTAAATGTAGATAGTAACCCTTGCCCAAGTATTTCTTGTCGTTGAGCTTGTTCATCGCATCGTCGAGGTCGCGCGCGCTGGCATCTTTGTCGAAAATGACCTTCATCGTCGCTGAGGGTCTGCCCTTTGGTGATGGACCTTGGGGCGGTATCTTCTCGACGCGAGTAATCTTGAGGGACGGGAAATCGGCGAAGAGCTCTTCCACACGACGCGTGTCTATCGAGGGTGGGAGGTTTGAGGCTTTCGCTACGACGGTCGTATACACGTTTTCTGGCTGTTTGGGCCCTTCCAGTGAAGCAGGACCGGTAGGTAAGCTTCCTCCGAGCCGCGACTGCATCTGCGGTGGAAGACGTCCTGACACTGCGCCGGGTCTTGGATAGTCATCGAGAGGTTCGGTTTCGAGGGTGCCGGGGCCGCTCTTCATCGTCCGCTGTCTGCCCGTAAAGTGCCTCTTGCTTCCAGTCGGGACGAAGACATTGTCGGCTTCCTGCTTCTCAGGCTCGCCGAGTATACTCTTCTCCGCGCCGTGCTCTGCCTCGAAATCAGCCATGACCATATCGAGCGCATTCTTCTCCTCGCGCGCCTTCGCTTCCTCTTCTTCCTTGGCTTTGGCGTTTAATTGTGCCTTGGTGGCTTTTGCGGCGCCTAGAGAGAACTTGAAAGCCATATTAGCGTGTGATCAGAATACGGTCGTATTGGAAGATTTCATGAGGTGAGGTGGAGGTAGAGGTTGCGAGCGTTAACAATAGAAAGTCAAGTCTGCGCATGAGGGTCCAGACTAGCGTCGAGTCCAGGGCATACCCACGGCCTCGGGATCTCGAACAACGTCGTTCCATCTTGACAGCGCCACAAACCCAGACGATTACTATGGCCTCGGCACAGGACATTCAATCCCTGCTCCGCTTCCTATCGCAAGACGCCAGGATACCCCTTGCTCAAGCCCTATCCAAAATCAAAGACCTACAAGCAGCAAACCTCAACACGTAAACACGTGACAGCGTACCACCGCGTCGCAGTCTATACTGACGACTGCGCAGGCCATCAGATCTCTCGAAATCTTCCCATGACACTCTGAAGACTATCTTCGCCGACGAAAAGGTCGCGCGCCAAATCCTTAATGCCGCAAAACGGCAGTCAAAAAAGCGGACGGCTGACGCTTCCTCACCTGCATCTGCACCTGTATTAAAGAAGGCCAAACCAACATACGGGCAGCCTCTCAATGGCGCAGATCTCGAGGCTTCTCTCGCGCTGCCAGATGCAGAGCTCGATGAAGAGAAGATAAAGGCAGTTGTCATCTACACAAACCGCGCGCCACTAGTCCTCGCTTTCGCTGTGACATTACTCAAGTTCACGATGCCTCACCAACCCATATCCAGTCGCCTCAGCCTAGCACAAGCCGTCACTTCCATGAACAGTAAGACAAAAGCTGTGCATATTGGACTTGACAAGAGTCAGTCTGCAGAAGAAGAAGGCTGGGGAGAAGGACAGCCGCTGCTGCGGATCATGACGAGGGAGGTCAGGGTGATGAAGAGATGGGGTTATGAGTGGGAAGATGGGACGACACAGCCAAGGATCAGTTCTGAGGCGGAAGAATCGGCGGGGGAGCAAAGGAAGGGAGAGGAGAAGGTACGGGAGCCTGCACTGTGGGGCGTGGATCTTGAAGCGCTGAAGAGAGCACAAAGCTCCAAGGATGGATCCAGTAACCTGCCGATATATACCGCGCAAAGCGCGAGGGCATATTTGATGAAGGCGTTTGAGACAGCTGCCGTGGATGTGGTCAAGAAGGAGGATGTCGGTGTCAAGAAGGAGGATGTCGGTGTCAAGAAGGAGGATGTTATTGTTAAGAAGGAGAATGTCAATGTCAAGATAGAGGGACAGCCAGCATCGAAGCCAAAGGGCAGGCGAACAGCTGCTGTCATTGCAGCGGAGAAAGAGGACAATCTAAGTCTTCTACTAGGCGCGCTAGAATTACTATACGAATCATGGTCAAAGGTATTGAGTACAGAAGACCTTGACAAGCGGGCCTGGGGCTGGTATGTCCGCGTGAGACCAGAGGTAGCTCAAGGAGCCGCAGGCTGGGGTAGGAAAGGCAATGTCAAACTATCAGATGTTCTGGCATTGAGGAGGCCTCCGAGCTAGCAAGAATAGAAAGTCAACCTGGTCGTTGAATCAAGACATTTGAAATCGGTCATCTACAGCTTGAACTCGGCATTACTCAGCTCCCAGCCCACTCCACCGCCGTCCCTCCTTGCAGCCAGTCGCTCAGCTAATCCAAGCTTCTTCTCCCTGTTCCTCTCGGTACAAAGCTCGTATACAGTGCTTAGATTCAAGACCAGTGAGTGGAATGGCGGACCGTTGTCTACCAACTGGCTGAGTATACCTCTAGCGTCTGAAATACGACCCGTGTAGAGCAGACACACGGCCAAATTTTGCGCTACCATGGCATCTTCGGGAAACTGCTGATGCAGAGCTTGCAAAGATTCGGTAGCAGCTTGGTAGTCCGAGTCGGCCAGTTGTATGAGGGCGTTGAGTGTGCCGTCTACAAGGGTGTCTGTCGAGGCGGAAGATGCGCGGGCTAGACAACGGCGTGCTGATTGCATGTCGCCGACCCTCAGCCAGACAAGTGTCTCCATGAGGGCTATCTCTCTCGTCTGATCACCTTCTGCTGCAAGTGTGGCTAGGTGTCTTCCTGCGCCCTCGAGATCGCCCATCTCTACCAGCACGTTGGCAACGCGTATGCCGCAGTCCCGCAATCTCGACCGCCAGGTTGCCTTGTCGTCGTCCGAGGCTGCCCGCAGGATGCTCTCCCTGCATTCTCGTGCAAGCTCGTAGTAGCCCATTATGCCCTTGCGCCATTCTCCATATCCCAGCGCTGCTAGTCGGACGACGAGGAGGCGCAAATCCCAGGGTACCAGATGCGCGTTGGTGAGGGGGTGTCGGTAGAAGGCGCTGCTTAGGTCACCCAGGACCTTGGACTCCTGGGCAGCGAGGGCATGCTCTTGCAGCAGACACAGACATGCTAGCCGCACGTGGACCAGGTGTAGCAGTGTGCCGTGATCGCCTGGGGCAGCTGAGATGAGGTTTCGCGCGGCGGCGATGGCAGCCAGGCGATAGTGTCCCGATAGGAGAAGGGTGTCGATGGGCGAGGATATGGGCGGGGCGTGCGGCGCATTGAGGAAGGCAGGCGGTACGTTGGTCACGGGCAGGACGTGGTATGCCTGCGCGTCTTGCAGGAAGCCGAAGTCCTTGTGGGGGATGTCGTCGATGCCGTGGGACGGCTGCGGGGACGGCTGAGGCCGGACTGGCGAGCGGATGCGTGTAGGCAGGCTGGGGGAGCTCTCGGCGAGGGGGCTGCGTCATCGTATAAGCATGTCTCCTGTGCTGGTATCCCACGTCGGCTGGAGAGCGTGGGCGCATACTCGTCTACGACTATGTCATGGGCGTCGAGCGGCCCTTTGGTGGTGCGCCGAGGAAGGGCATCTGCCTGCGTTAGTCATGCCAGACCGGGGCGCGAACGGCAGCCAACGCACTTCGTCGTCTCTCGTCGCCCGAAACACTGCGCCCATGGCCGGCTCTGGGGGGGACTTGCATCGTGCCTGTCGTCTCTGCTGCTCAGACGGCTGTCACCAGCGCTCCGATGTTCGGCAGCAGGCCATGCAATTGCGGGGATGGCCCAATCACGACCCCGGCCGCCGGAGAGACGACTCCACTAAGTTTTCAGATGCGCTACGGACCTGGCGCAGAGGAAGAGTCAAAGGCGAACGGCCAATTGACTCAAAACTGTCCGTCAGCGTGCCTCCCGCCCTTCTCTCCCACGTCTTGCTTTTCCCGTCCTTGCTGCTGCTCTCGCCTCCGTGCACAGTAACATCCCGTCCCCCAGAGGACGCCCATCCCCGTCATGCAGCAGTCACGCACACGAGCTGCAAATGCTCTCAAGGGCACCCGTAACTTGTCCACCTCAGCACAAAGACTCGCCCTCTCGCCCTTCCGCCGGCCTGCACAGGCCGTCTCGAGCAAAATCGCCCAAGAAGATGCGAAGCGACCTCAGAGCACCGCGGCGGCCGCTGCCACACAGCCAGCGTCGCGGTCACGGCCGTCGCCCGCCTTCAACCGCGAAGATTTCAAGGACGTCCAGCCGCTGAAGCAGTACCGCTCGCCTGCAATGGACCATTCCTTCGTTGGCATGACTGGTGGCGAGATCTTCCACGAGATGATGCTTCGCCAGGGTGTAAAGCACATCTGTACGACGTTTTCCCGTTGAATGCATCAATTGAGTGTATGAGACTAACGCCCTCCAGTCGGCTACCCTGGTGGTGCCATTCTCCCCGTCTTCGATGCCATCTACCAGTCAAAACACTTCGACTTCATCCTTCCACGACATGAACAGGGCGCCGGCCACATGGCAGAGGGTTACGCCCGCGCAAGCGGAAAGCCTGGTGTTGTCCTCGTTACCTCTGGACCCGGTGCCACCAACGTCGTCACACCCATGCAGGATGCGCTGATGGACGGGACACCCTTGGTTGTCTTCTGCGGTCAGGTCGTCACCAGCGCAATTGGATCAGATGCTTTCCAGGAAGCTGACATGGTCGGCATCACAAGGCCTTGCACAAAATGGAACGTCCTCGTCAAGAACGTTGCCGAACTGCCGCGAAGAATCAACGAGGCTTTCGAGATTGCCACAAGTGGAAGGCCAGGACCCGTCCTCGTTGACCTGCCCAAGGATGTCACCGCCAGTGTCCTCCAAAGAGCGATTCCCATGAGCAGCACGCTCCCTACACCTGTCAGCGCCGCGACCATTGCTGCGCGCGAACTCAGCAAGCAACAGCTCGAACACTCCATCCGACGATCTGCCGACCTGATCAACATGGCAAAGAAGCCCGTCATCTACGCCGGACAGGGTATCCTTCAAACCGAGGATGGACCCCGGCTTCTGAAGGAGCTCTCAGACAAGGTCAACATTCCCGTAACCACTACCCTGCAAGGTCTTGGAGCATACGACGAGCTTGATGCCAAGTCTCTCCACATGCTCGGCATGCACGGCTCGGCCTATGCCAACATGGCCATGCAAGAGGCCGATTTGATTCTCGCTCTCGGTGCTCGCTTCGATGACCGTATCACTGGTGCCATTTCCAAGTTTGCGCCGGCGGCAAAGGCAGCCGCGGCTGAGGGTCGTGGCGGTATCATCCACTTTGAGATCATGCCCAAGAACATCAACAAGGTTGTGCAGGCAACTGAGGCCGTCGAGGGTGATCTCGGCACCAACCTGAAGCAGCTTCTGCCCCTTGTCAACGAGGTTCCCGAGAGGCCTGAGTGGCTGGGACAGATTGCCGCCTGGAAGGAGCGTTTCCCTTGGGCCTACGAGAAGGAGGGCGAGAACGGCTTGATCAAGCCGCAGACCGTCATGGAGAAGCTTTCTGACCTCACAGCGGATCGCAAGGAGCAGACTATTCTCACCACCGGTGTTGGCCAGCATCAAATGTGGTGTGCCCAGCACTACCGATGGAGGTACCCACGTACCATGATCACATCTGGTGGTCTTGGAACCATGGGCTACGGTCTGCCCGCTGCCATCGGCGCCAAGGTCGCCCGACCTGAATGCACCGTCATCGACATTGACGGTGACTCCTCCTTCAGCATGACCTTGACTGAACTTTCAACTGCTGCCGAGTTCAACATTGGCGTCAAGATCATCATCCTCAACAATGAAGAGCAGGGTATGGTCACCCAATGGCAGACCCTCTTCTACACCGACCGATTCGCGCATACCCATCAGCGCAACGCCGACTTCGTCAAGCTCGGTGACGCCATGGGCGTCCAGGCCAGGCGATGCATCAAGCCCGAGGAGCTGGAGGACTCGCTCAAGTGGCTCCTCGAGAGTGATGGTCCGGCGCTGTTGGAAATTGTTACCGATCAAAAGGTGCCTGTGCTGCCCATGGTTCCTGCCGGAAGTGGGCTGCACGAGTTTATGATTTACGACGAGAGTGAGTTTTATAACCTGTGCAGTGTGTCGACTCATGCTAATATTACCTAGAAACCATCAAGGACCGCAGAAAACAAACCAAGGAGCGATCAGGCCGTTGAAGCGTTTATTGGCGTAGATGTTTGATTCACGTGTAACTTCATTCATGTGTATATTCTTGGGTCGGTACCGGCGTTCTCTTCGAGCATATCCTTCTTGGCGGTCAGTGCATGACATCTGGTTGTTCTTTCTTTGGAAAAGTCGGCAAATCAAAAGCGAGATATCAGTCTTCTTTATGTTATAGTAAGAGGTGGATGTTGTGATTCGAACCAAGTACAGTGATGGGATTCGGCTGTCGAACCATATTTTATGTGGAATATGCGAAGTGGGGCTTGGGTATTGTGGACCGCGGTACGCATGAATATCAGAACATTGACTTGGTGGATATGCAACATGATTTCCTGTGGTTGGTCACTTTTGCTGCTTCGATTTTCTTAATCATTGGAATTATACATTTCCTTATCCACGGCTGCTCCTTTCGTGTGGATTGCCTTGTACTCCGTACCCATGGGTATGGCTCATCGCAGAACCACAGAACGGAGCAACGATGATATATCACATCTTTGATCTGCTTTTCCTTCTTATCATACTAAGCTTATACTCAATTACATCCAAGGAAGAATTCACGAGCGCTCACCAAAAAAAGGATCTCGACATCTGGCAAACGAACACAAAATCGCCTGGAGAAGACTTGGAGCTTCCCACCAACCGAGCAACATATCGCATCGTCCTGTTGACTCCCAGACATCACGATGGCACCTTCAACACACCCCATACATCCCGTCGCAGGCTCAACAGCCACATCCCATTTCTGGCGAGACCGCAGTACCTCAGTCTTCGATTCCGTACCAAAAAACGATACCAAAAGCCACAAGGCAGAGAAAGTATTAAACACTGCTCCAGACGTGCCGTCGCTTAAAATATCACCTCGAGTATCTCCAAGACAATCACGTATACACTCACCCACGCACACTGTTACAAATTCCTTCACAAACACGCCGCTCCCATTCCAAACCCACCAGGACCAAGATACTTGCACCCGTTCCTTCTCCTCATCCGAAACACTATGCTCCGCCTTCACTTCCCACTCCGCCGGCCCCCGCTTCTCCTTCGACTCCACCGAGATTGCCCACGCAGTCTCACCACTTGCAGCACTTATCGCGGAAGGGCAAAGGCAGAGGCAGGAAGACGTGGCGGCAGAGGTTCAGGCGGAAGTAGGATCGTGGGGGTCATCGGAGGTTACGGTTGTGGAGGAGGGGAGGGAGTGGTGGGGATATGGGGACGAGGGGGTAAGGGGCGCGGCGGTTGCGCTTGGGGTGAGGGTTCCGGGTGAGGGCTGTGTGGGCGGGGATGGGGATGAGATGGCGTTTTGGCATGGAAATGGAAGGTTGAGAGGAGCCGGTAGCTCTGAGGGTGGTGAGGGTGAAGAGGATTTTGAGGGGATAGGGGCTATCGGGTCAAGAGCAGGTCGAACTGCTAAGGAGAGGATTATAGTGAGGTGGAGGAATCTTTTTGCTAGGCTCGGTTGTGGTGTTGTCTTTTGATGAAGATGATTTTGTGAGACTTCATGATAGTCTTACTGTCTTCTTTGTACAACTTTTCTTTATTAGGGGGTCGAATGGGTGATATGTAGCCCTCTGAAATGAAAACTTTTTTCTTCTTTCAAAGCTTCCCCCCCCCCCCCCCCCCTCATCTGTAGAACTCTGATCTGTCAAGTAGCCGCCGAGAGTTATCGACACAATGCGGCATGGACTATTGAATTTAATCTATGTGAAACAAGCTTCACCTGAAACCCGACTTAAGATGGAGAGATGAAGTCAGTCACATCACTACAAGTCCTCTAATCCTACTCCACCGATAGCAATACATGTTCCAGGCATTATCTGTGCGAAGTCGGATACACCTCAACTACCCTCCAGTCTGGGCGCCAGTCGACTACAACGCGGGACTCACCGTCCACAGTGGTATCGGCTGCTGCGCGAGGCTTCTACACAGTCGTAACTTTAGAATAGAGCTGCAGCTATAGTACTATTCAGAGACTATGACTTCGAGCTCGAAAAAATTGAAAGCTCGGGCGGATTACCAACAGCGTCGGGAGTGGTGTATAAGGTTGTGTAATAAGAATCAGAAGAGAGAAGAACGATGACTAGACCATGGGACAAGATCTAATAGAAGTCCGATTAGGCCGGTAGATTATCATGTGGATTTGATTCTTTGCTCCTAGGCCGACTGTGTCACCATTTAGCTATTCTTCCTATTTCCCTCTGAGCTATCGCTTCCTCCTCGCATCTTGAGTCTAGTCTTCACTTAGGCTATTTCCATCACTGCTATGATCGTTTATAGTTCTTGATACCCCTGCAGTCTTTTCAAGATGTTCGACTGTACTCGTATGTCGGGGGAGGTCTTTCCGGGTTCGTGTTTTAAATCCTAGAGTACCGAGGTAGGTCGTGGTTATCGTGGAGGGAGTTGGACGAGCCTAGGTCGGAGTATGGTATTCTTCGACGGGTTTGACGATACGAAGATTGATGGTAGAGCGAGAATTACGCTCACCGTCTAGTGCGATCTCAATAACAAACCTTCATCATCGATACATGCTTTTCAAACATACCCTGAGCTTCTCGCTGGACGTTGGAGTGCTTATGTCTAAGGAGGTGCCAGATAAGGACTACCGACGGAGGACAAGTTGCGACAAGAGTGACGATGGCGATGATAGATTCGTTGGAAATGGACATGATGTCTGGGGGATAGAGAAACCGATCGTGAGAGGGTACCTAGGTATGCTAACTGTATGTTTGGTCACAATAGCGTGGCGAGAGCGAGAGATCACTATAGCTTTGCATTTCTCCTAAACTTGGGCGGCGGACCTTCTCGCTCTTTAAGAATGGTCAACCATGATCTCGGAAAGTAATACAGTGAAATGTAGCTGGATGAGGGATCAGCGCACTCGTTGACGTCTGCACCATCCTGCACCTCACAGCTTGGTTGTTATGTCGACACTGTAGTCTGATTTGCACTTGACGACTAGTGGAACAAGTAGGCCAATACAAAGGTTCCTTTGCTCGGCTATGCAGTATCCTTCCCGCTCGTTCATTGGACACTCTCCAATCAAGGCCGCTGAGCGATAAGTGATTTGCAGACCATCATCGTGCAGTACGCTCGGCAGGATTTGCATCGGTCGGCATGGCGGCTTCTATTTTGTCCCGTCCCGCGTCTGCTGCCCGAGCGTGGTTGAGGTGTAATCTCCGCCCAATTCTCCGCAATCTTACCATCCAGATATGCTGCAAGCTGTTTGAGGCTTAGTTTGTTGGCCGCTAGTTCCAAATCTCACTGGTTGCAGAATATAATGCGGGTCCTCGAAACGGTTTCGGTCGTGTTGTACAGCATTCTGGGGCTTGTCTGGCTGGCTCGTTCGGGGACGGCTGAGATATGTTGTATACCCCAAAACATGGCCTATGGATCTCTTCTTATGCTTCAGTGAAATTCCTCTCCGCTTCTTCCTCCGTATCTACTACGAGATCTCCGTCGACATACCCAAGCAGACGAGTGTCTACATACCACTTATTCTTTCTAGTGATTGGGAACAGCACCGACAGCCAATCGTAACGCCATTCGTCCATGAAGACTGAACTCTGATCAATGTCATGGTGATAACGGGGCAAACACTGGTTTTATGGGAGGTCGGTGAAACTCAACTGAGAGCTTGTCGTATAGAGTTGATACGAGTTCAGTGAGTCGTAGTATGAGCGCCAGTTCAAGATGGGAGGACTTGATAGTGTGTACCTGGGTGCTGACTAAAGATCGAAGGGGAACGTTGCCCAGAGAATTCCAAGAAATTGGTGCAGTATGATTGCTGTAGATTGGGATATGCACCCAAAGATCGTATACAGCCTTACTAATTTAGTCGAGATCTCGGGACTTATTTATCTAGCAGCATTCAGATACGTTATCAGATTTTAGTTGAGTGGGCGGACAGATCATACGTGCTGGAACGGCACGTTGCCTATGAGGCAGATGTGGTCGACTCGCACTTGCCGCCGAGTTGCATTCTGGAAGGCATCGAGGAGCAAATCTAGCGATTTTCAGCTATTAAAGGAGGTAGTTTTCACTCCTCAGCTAGCATCTCCTAGTTGATCAGCCGGCTAGATTTCGGCACTACGTTAGCGTTGCTGCGGCCTGGCAAAGAGTGCATCGCTCAAACAATAGGTGACAATTGATGACGCTATGAGGGAGGGTTTGTATCTTCACAAGGGAAATGTAGCTTCTCCATGCGGAACACAATGCGACAGACAAGATTTGTCTTCTCCATTAACACCACGGGATACACGCATGCGGAAACCTAGTAGAATGTAGAAAGAACGAACTCCTTCGCGGCCGTGCGACCGCGCGGAAACGGCCCGCTATGACATGTGAACTTCTCCTACCCTTGTCCGCATTAACCTCCAACATCCAAACCTCAATTATGCCACGACGCAGCTCGCCACCCGAAGAATCCAAAGCGCAATTGCCATCGCATGGCGATTCACGTACTCAGGAAACGCGTACCCACAAGAAACACCACCGATCGCACCGCTCGCGCTCCCCCCGTCGCGATGATGATGGCCACCGACACAAGCGACACCGTTCGCACTCACCACCTGCACCAAGACCTGTAAACTTACCCTACAACGCGAAGCCGCTATCGAAGCGACATTACGATGAATACAGACCGCTGTTTCAGTCGTACCTGGATATACAGAAGCACATACAACTCGACGATCTAGACGAGCGGGAGGCAAAGGGACGATGGAAGAGCTTCATCGGTCGCTGGTATGCATTCACACTTATTTGTGCAAATACAAGATATATACAATACTAACATCTCAGGAATCGTGGAGACCTAGCCCGCAGCTGGTACGACCCATCGATGCTCAAGACCGCCCAAGAAACTATACAAGCCTACCGCGCATCCTCTCCTCGCGCCCCCACAAATCGAGCCTCACCAACATACACACCGAAAGAAGACGCCACCTCAGACCAGAGCGACGATGACTTCGGCCCAGCACCACCCACAGCCCTCCAACGACACACAGGCCACGGCCCAACAATCCCCAGACTAGACGACCTAACCTACCGCAACGAGCTCCGCACCGAAGAGCGCGAAAAGGGTCAGATGGAGTACGTAGACGACATGCGGCACGCCCGCAAAACAGACCGTAAAACGCAAAAAGAAGCTCTCGACGACCTCGTCCCGCGCGCTGACCCCGGTACCCGTGAACGGCAGCTGGAAAAGAAGCGCGAGACAACGTCGACGCTCAACTCTTTCCGCGACGCCAAAGAAGCCGGGGAGCTAGAAGTACCAGAGAGCGATCTCATGGGTGATGATGGGATCGACGTGTATAAGAAGAAGAAGAAGGAGCAGGAGAGGCAGAAGAATGAGAGGGAGATACGCAGGGAGGAAATTGCTAGGGCGAGGGAGGCGGAGAGGAACGAGAGGTTGGCGGAACGCAGGGAGAAGGAGGGGAAGACTATGGACTTCCTGAGACAGATTGCTGCGGAGAGGTTTGGGTAGGACGTTGTCGAGGTATGACATGGACAGTAGTGGATAACGCGGTGATACTTGAGTAGGGAGGGCACTAATCTTGGATGCGTAGGGCCTGATAACTGAACTGACTGCCCAATGTCAGTCTTGTGTAATTCACTGTAATACACAGCTATCCAAAAACTCCCCATGAATTTATCCTTGCGACGTGCCAGTGCTGTTCACACACTACACATACTCTTGAATCCCATACTTGTGCTCCAATGTCCATGCTCCTTCAAGACGATGCCGTAGCACCACCCCTCCCCCGCTTCCTGTCATGATCCACAATCCCCCTCTTCCGGTGATTCTGCGCCGTCTTCCACCTAACATACAACATGATGAAATCTTTCAATCCCACAAACATACATCCGCCAACAACACTCCTGCCCCAGCGCGTCTGCAGAAAGCCTGTTGGTTTACCAACACCACCTGCCTTGCCACCAGTATTGATCCATCCGCCAAGCCAAGACATCGCCGGTGCGCCCGTAGGAGGTGTGACCCAAGAGCTGGGTAAAGTGTGCTTAAGCAGTTCGCCCATGGCGGCAGCTATTGTGGGGAAGATAAGCGCGCCAAGGATAGTGTCAGCGAGGGATGTGGTGGAGAAAGTCACGCCGCGTTCTCGTCGGACGCGTCGGGGTCGTGGAGCAGCGGGCTGCATGGGGATGTTGGGCGCAGGTGCCGCGTGTGGTTGGACATTATTGTTGATGATATGGAGGGCTGGCGAATCGGCATCGTCTTGGTCGTCTTGTGGAGGCGCATCCATTGGCCCTGCTGGGCCTCGTGCAGCCTGTACAGGGAGATGTTCCGGCGCGTCGTCGTGATCGGCGTCGCCTTCGGCTTCTCCACCATTATTCCAATCGGCGAAGATGTCGAAGTCGAGCTCGATCTCCACCTCTTCTATGACGTCCTCGTCGCCTATATGGTCGTGGTCATGGTCACGATCGGCTTGGACTTGGGCTTCTGCGGTTGTGTCTTCACCGGCTCGCGGCTGGATCTCCTTCAACCACTGCTGCTCTCGTGGTAACCAGACACGTTCGTAGTATGCGTTGTAGAAACCTCGGAGATATGGAAGCGCAGCGAAAGTAAAAGCGGCGCTCGGTGGCCACTGCAGCTGAAGCATATCATCGCCTGGCTGTCCGGAGCTGACGAAGAATATGAGCGGGAGGAAGGGCAGGAATGAGTCGGCGAAGGTCGTTCGACTTGCGACCAGGACCGTTGGTATCAGAGGCAGTCCAAGATCCAGCCTCCAGTGCTGCCTCAGATGCTCAAGCCACTGCATCGTCACCGAATTTACCGAGCGGTTTGGTGTCTCGTAAAGTGGCCCTAGGATCTGCAGCGCATCCTGTGTGCCAAAGATCTGGTATATGGTCGCAGTTCCGGAAAGCGTCAGGGTTGAGTAGAACGCCGTGCCTGTGACGAGTGCGAAGCCAGGGAGCAGCAGGCTGCCCGTGAGGCGCTCGACGCTCCGAACAACGTCCACCACGTAGCTCCGCGGCCGTTGTACCCTAATCTCGCTCTTGCATTGCGGACATAATATCTTGCCTGCTGATTGACCAGCCTGTCGCCGCGAGCTCGGCGCTTCCATGTCGGCTATCCAGTCTAGCAAGCACCTCTCGTGCGCCACTAACGAGCAAGCGCAAGGTGACCGCCATTCCGACGTTGTTTCGTCATCTTCCGTCTCGTCGTTGAAGCAGATCCAACACCGTCGTGGGTCGTCATCTTCCTCTTGTTGTGGCGCGGCGGTTTGTGCGGGTGCCTCTTTCTGTTCTTGAGGCGCGGGAGTGGCTGACTGTGCAGACGGCGAGTTGAGTAGTAGCGTTTGCGAGTCTACCGACTGGCCAGAAACGCTGCTCGTTCGCTCTGTTTGCTCTGGCTGTGACGGCGACGATTCGGCAGGAGGTGCGGGTCTATGTCGCGACGCGGGGCGCTGAGGCGGTAGAGACGCCATGGGGGTTGATCGTGTATTGGTGGAGAAGGGAAGCTGCGTAGACAACGGTGTGGCTGAATTGAAACGGTCAGGTTCGGCAAACCAGACGTGTAGCCCAAGAGAGCAGGTGCTGCTAGAAATGTCGCGAAAGAGTGCGCAGATGTTCCAAGGTCGGATTGCGGCTCGGTGTTTGTTGATTAGAGTTGCCGAAGATCTGCAAGACGTCACTAACACCTAGTCACCTGTAGCGTGCCAAGACCAAGCACGCGCTCTGCAACTTCGTCTCATACAGCCCTGGAGTACATTCAGTCCTCTCACTACAAGATTTCAAGTTTCAAGTCCTTCTTCCACGTTTCGTAGGCGTCGTAAATAACCGCAAATCTTCAGACCAAGATGCCGTTCTGAACAAAAAGCACAAGCAAAACATTCACCAACTTCTCATCTCCAGTTACTTCTCAAATCGTTCGCAGTTCGACCCTCCTACTACCCATTCATTCGAAAAAAAATCCCCCAGAATGACCGCAATGCTTTCCTCGGTCTTCTTCTTCTTGTTCAAGCCCCGTGTTCTACGCTGTGGACGTGTATCCACGACCTTAGCAGGCTTATCCTACCACTATTAGCCGTCAACAGGTATCATTAGCCCAAACACCAGTACTACTTACAGGAGAGATGAAAATCCCTTCATGAGGCGCCGGTACTGGGTCCCATCGCCAATCCGGTTTGACGCCTGATACAGGGGTTGCGGGAACCAAGTAATGCAGCCCGTTCTTATATAGCAGTCCTCCTGGCAGGGGTCCTGGGGGTTTTCGTGGAGTAACGGGAGGGGGAATAACGTGATTTGGCGGGCGGTTTACGGCGACTCTACGCTTACTATTCTGGCGCTGGTGGTTTATGCGCTGTGGGCGCGGGACGTTGAACGTGGGCTGGCTAGGTTGACGCCGAGGATGACGATGGGCCATGCGGTGCTCGAGTGTCGCGAGCTGTTGATTGACAAGGTTTCGGTGCTCGAGCGTGTTGGGAGAGTCGCCAAATGGTAATTCCAGGCGGGCGGGCTGGCGCGGCTCTTGTGCGGGGGATGCGCTTTCATAAGAAACCTCACGTACCTGTATCATCTCGTATGGCGGCTCATGCGGCGACCGCGTCTCATACGTCTCTTCCGTTATTGCGGACTCTTGGTAGAGTGGAACGTGCGACTTCTTCTTGGTGGCAGCAGCAACCGGGTGGACGCGTGATGCGAAGGTCGGATCCAGACGCCAGTGCGAGGTGACGCTGTCGCAGTCCGAAAGACTTGCGAAGCTATGAGCGTAGCGACCATCGTCTTCTCCGTCGTCCTCAGCATCGTGCTTAGTGTTCCTGGCATTGTCCGCACCATTCACGTCACCTTGCTCACAGAATTTGACCCAATCTTTCCCCTCCACGTACTGAATATCAAAGTGGGCAATGGGTGGATAGTACTCTACCGGAATGATGTCAGGATCCACCTGATTCCCATCCTTGGCTAGACACTCTGAGCAACCCAGACGGCTCTCTTCAAGCCGATACTTCTGATGCGACTCAAAGATTCCGGGGCAGTCGATATATGCGCAGTGGTACGAGCTGACGAAGTGCTCTCGCGGGCCGTCGTAGTGTGACATGAAGAACGCGATGCACATGGTAGCGCTTAGTTGTGGTTCGTAAATAAGCAAGTGTAATAGGTGATCGCTGAGGCGGGTCAAACAAGGGCAGCGGTGGTCGCAAGCTAGACGCGCTCAAACGTAGATAAGCGTGATAAGCTGTAATCGAGAACGAAAGGATGGTTGAGCGTAGAAAGGAAAAGACAAGTTGCACGGGCCAGCCGCGTGGCGCAATCTTGCTCATAGCAAACGGAGAGATGGAAGTGAGCGGGAGTTGTTGTCCTTTCTACGATCAGATGCCCGAACTGTAAGAACCTGAGACAATCGGAAGACATTGGATTCTGGCAGAAAGCAAAGGATATGGTTAACACTGACGTAATGAGAAAGTATGGAGATGAGATGAAAGTCATTGCGACGAAGACTTTGCAGCCGATGGCATGCAAACGCTCGTCGTCTTACCATCCCTCGATCTTGAAGTTAAAAGTTCTATCCCCCTTTCCCTTTTCAATCGGTTTCGCGTCGCCATCGTACAGCGTCCTTTCGAAATATGTCACCTTCCCTTCTCGATCACACAATACTAAAATGTTCTTTTGGGTGCCATAGCACCCACTTGTAGCATCCACAGCCTTGGCCTTGACCACATCGCCCACCTCATGCGCAGGCATCTTGTGCTCTTCAAGATGGTCTCTCCCAATTGCTGGGACAAAGATGCTGTAACGGAGCTGATTGAGGTACATGTCCCACTCCTCGTTTTCTTTCTGCCTGGGCATCGTGTCCGTGGTCAGGATGTCCAGAAGACGGTTGATAAGTTGCTCCTGGGACTCCTTGGCGGCAACAGATTCAGCAATAGCGGTACGCGTCCAGTCTTCTCCATTTGTCACTTTGGGCCAGGTGCGATCGTTGTAGGCGGCATTACTGAGAGCTCGGGTCTCGTTTGACTTTTGTAGGAGATGGATCACACCATGAATATCTGGAGTTCGGTTGCTCACGATTGCGAGGCCCTTTCCTTCCTCCTTGACGACATCTTGGATGAAGCCGTAGCACAGAGAAAATCCGCCAACACCTTCGACGCCGTCTTTTTCAATCATCCGCTTTGCAAACTCTTCAGTACTCTCCTCATTCACGGGATCGCTTTTCAACCAAGCGTTTGGAATCAGCCCTCTACTTCGCGCGCCTTCCACGATCGTTTCGTCCTCTTCGCGGTAGTTGGTCAATACTGCAACTCGGCCTTGGCGTGTCACACCGAGCCAGGTGCCATGAACGGGACGGTGGAGGTCATAGCCGCCTAAGACTTGAGAGTCCGGAGAGGGCCACCATGTTGCCTCTGCAGTTGGACGGTGCAGATACTCCTGGTGTGTGTTAGTTGTAGGACGGAATGGTTGCAGGCTAGCGAACGTACGTCTCGGTTGTTGAGCAGGATAAATGGATAGTCAGGGTGCGCTGTTGTTAGTATAGCGATGCACATAGTGATGGATATCTTTTGACTGTAGGGGAAAATGGGTGATGGAACAAGACAAGGCGATGTTGTGATGTTCTGTGGCGTTGAACAAGTCGGGAATTGACGGACCAAGCGAAGAGTTTACCGAAGTGCAGTGTGAGCGGTGTAAATGAATGCCAGCAGGGGCTTCAACGCTCAGTCATATACGTGGTTCCAACCGTAAAAGACGTGGAGTGAGGTGGGACGACACATGGTGAGATGAAGGCTGCCACTGCGGCGTTCTGATGTCCCTGTGATGGAGCGAGGTGCGACCTCGGGTCAGCAGCGGAACGACTGCGTCTGCTTTACTTGACATTGTTTCGTCGCGCAGGCATCAAACCATTCCTGGATTGCAAAGTACCAGAGAGCTGTGTAAGCCTTCATTCTCTAGACACGTCGCACAGCATGACTGTTCCTGCAGCGGAGTGACACAGCGGAGGTGTCCGAAAACGATCTCTCACGTGCTAGCGGACCCCGGCCGATCTCGAGCTAGGATCCCTGCCAAACGTCACAGCCCCGGTTGCACCTTCCTCTGCGTCAGCCCCGTCCCCTCCGCCAAATCTTCCTCCACGCAGAGGAATAGGACAACAACGTCCGAGCAGACTGCATACAGCGTCTACCAAGAATAATAATCACAATGGCAGCCAACTTCGCCCCATACCAAGACATACCCGAATCGTCACGCGCGCTGTCCCCGCCGCCTGTCCACTCGCCCAGAGCCTCTATCGACCGCACACGAAATATCATATCGCCTCCGACACGCGCATACGAACAGCATGACTACTTTCAGGGCCAATCGCCTGTTTCCCCACCCGCAGAAGCAGACACCGAGCGCATAGCATGGGATCAACCGTCCCGCAGCACAGGATTTGGCCGCTCTCGCGAAGATGTGGATATGTTCACCACGTCTCTGGGCTGGCGACTGGACTACGAAGCCTGCCTGGCATATCTCCTGCTGCCACCAGCAGGCGGGGTGTTACTACTGGTCTTGGAGCACCAGAGCGACTACGTGCGGTTCCACGCGTGGCAGAGCAGTCTGCTATTCTCGTTCCTCTTCGTGGTGCACATCATTTTCAGCTGGTCGAGCTTCATATCCTGGGTCCTGTTGATCGGGGATGTGGCGGGTATAGGGTGGCTGACTTGGAGAGCGTATCTGGATGGTGAGTACATTGCCAGTCAGATACAGAGTGGTTTGCTAACCGAGGAACAGCTGCGACACTCGATCGATACGAAGTACCCTTCTTTGGACCGCTAGCGAGCTCGATACTCGACGACGAATAGAGTAATGGGTGGCTGTTGAGGGTTATGTTATTATGGGCTATGTACACTCTGGGCAAGCATGGCGTTCACGGAGTATTTGACATCGACGAGTTGTCAATTAACTTTGAATGGCATAGACTTTGATAATATCATGTTTTGTTATGGGCAGGCTCGGGACTGTAATCATGGGAACATATCAAGCAAAGAAAGTCGAGAGATGTGAATCAGACGATCATCAGGTGAGTCAGCAGAGATCCGAGGGACTACATCGCTTTGGTCTGCCAAGAGAGCGATCATGAGTCTTGATTGTGGACCTTGTAAACCATATTCTGCGAAGACATCGTCTAGATCTACTTACCCTTTCTACGGGAACAGCCGTCTGACTACATCTGCGCTACATCCAGACGTGAAATCAAGCGGTTGACAAGCCACGCCGCTTCCGACGTTCTGGATAGTTCTTTTACGGACCGATTAGAAGTTCAGCGAACTCCAGCAACCCATATCGACCTTTACATGAAACTTCTCAAGGTTGTTGATGACATACTGCCCGAGGGCGAGCTGAATACACCCGTAATCTGGCACTAGGACCTCAGTAGTGCCAACGTCTTCGTCAAGAATGACTATATCACGAGTCTGATCGACTGGCAGCATGCATGGGTTGGCCCGCTCTTCACTTAAGCACGTCACCCAGGCCTGGTAGCTTGCAATGACGAGAGGTGGTTGCAGCTTCCTGATCATTCTGAGCGTCTCGATGCCAACGCAAAGGTTACTTTGAAGAAGCAAGTCGAGCGCTCGATCATTGTGACCAACTACGAACGCTCTGTACGAACCAGAAACCTGCTCATGACGGACATCGTCCATTTACCTCAATAACAGAATAGACGCGACACATTGAACTTCTCAGGAGATACCTGGGATAAAGATGGGGACATCCTACCTTTTCAACAGTGTCTGATGCGTGTTGCACGATATGTCATCCCTTTCATTTTACTTCTCTGCTTTTCTTTCACTGGCAACTACCATTCGATCGTAACAGCCACTGGAGCGACTACAGCAACAAGATGCCTTGTCCGGTATCATTCACACCCGCGAAGATCAAGGAGAAATTTGGAACACGATCGCAGATTTCTGGGACATGATATCAGGTTATGTCGAGCGGGATGGTTGGACGACGAACGAGAGTTGCGAAGCGGCCGCGAAGTTCTTCGAGGGGCCCTAGTACGGGTAAGACTCAGGCATGACGAATAAAGATTTTACCGCAAGCTGGTTTCATGCTGCTTCATGCTGCTTCATGCACTCTGTTCCCGTTATCCTTTGAGGAGCAAGGAAGATTATCAAGTAGAGTACACGTTGGGACTGCAAGAGTGTGATTAGAATTAGCAAGCAAGCACGACGATGAAGCAATTGTAGCGTTAGTCACAACGACGAGGATATACCCAGACGTAACCTAGACTTGTCATTGGATGTGGGTGGTGAGCTAGCGTGGCTAGTATGGTGTTCACTAAACATTAAATCTTGGCTGCGAAAGGTCTGTCAGCTCATCTACTCTGACCACCAACAACCACAATCATGCCATGACCAAGCGGAGAGTCGAAATAGTCTATCTAGATCCTTCTCTCGCTACCCATGTATGTAATATGGTACCCACAGCAGGAAAGAAATATACTACAAAACTGCGCAAAGCGCGGTGTCTTCAAGTTCACTAATCACCCGACGGCGTGTGCTTAGACTAAGCAAGGGGGTTACACGTATCTTACCAACAATGCCTGGGCACTGCTCGAACGGACGAACAGGTTTCTCCACTCACCGGAATGCACCCACGGAGAGCAGTCGCCTCCTAGTAAGTTCCACCTAACAAATTCAGATTGGAAATCATGCTCGGCCTCGGAGTTCTGATCTTTGTCACAAAATTCATGCTCGATATATAAAGGGAAGGAGCCGTGTACAATTAGAGCCAGCAACAATCTATCCAAACTTCCAATCTCAACATCAGCTCCTAAACCCAACATCATCCAAACCACTCTCAAAACAGTCATGTCTTCATCCCTCACCTACCTCATTACCGGTGCCAACCGTGGCATTGGCAAGGGCTTCACCTCAACCCTTCTCCAACGCCCCAACACCACCGTCATTGCCGGAGTCCGCGACGTCGCCAAGTCGACTTCCGCGCTCGAAGCCCTCACCAAGGCTTCAGGCTCCAAGCTCATCATCGTCAAGATCGACTCCTCTGTCGAGACAGACCCCAAGAACGCCGTCGCTGAATTGCAGTCCAAGCACGGCATTACCTCCCTCGACGTTGTGATTGCCAACGCCGGAATCGCACACTCGGGTTCCACCGTCATCAACACCACATCTGACGCGCTCCGCGACCACTTTGCCGTCAACACCATTGCCCCCATCCTTCTCCTACAGGCCGTCAAGCCCCTGCTGCAAGCCAGCAAGTCCGGTAACCCCATCTACCTTGGTATCTCCACGGCCATTGGCAGCATCGGTGCTCAGGCCATGCTTGCTTCATTCCCCCAGGTCTTCAGCCCATACGGTGCTAGCAAGGCGGCATTGAACTGGACTTTCGCTAGGATTCACTTCGAGGAGACCTGGCTGACCGCGTATGTTACCCACCCTGGTCTGGTCTTGACCGATATGGGTACTGGTTTGGCTACGGCAGATGAGCTGAAGGCAGCGGGCGCTATCACTGTTGAGGAGAGTATCAACGGTGTCTTGAGCACACTGGATAAGGCGGATAGGAACATCTCTGGTACTTTCCAGAACTACGACGGCACTACCCTACCGTGGTAATCGCTGAGGGTGAGGCAACACAAGAGTGTATTTGTTTGGTGGGTAGTTAGAAGAATTAGAATAGAACGAATAGAATTCATCCCACTTCAATTTCCATGCTGCGTGCTTTCATTTTCTCACTCCAAGATGATCGGCAAAATGATCAGGCCATTGAGACCGCGATGTTGCCCTTTATACGAACCTAGACGACCTATTTGACTCGATGTCAAGACATTGAAAACTTTTGAGAGCCCAAGCGTTTGACTCCAGGTTGGAGAGAGGAGTGATGTTCAACTTCTTGAGGATAATGTGTGAAAGGATAATGATACTAGCTTTCTGGTGGAGATGTGTATCTGGAGGGATCTTGCAGTGTATAGGGCTTGGTCTGGTACTCGTTGTTCAATCAGATTGATGACTGAACTTCCTCTATAGTCCAGGCCAGATGGATTACCTCCAAAGAACCAACATTCTAAGAGAAGAGTCGCAGCAAAGGCTCGTGGAGAAGTGTTGCATCTCTGGTACCCTGGAAGTTGACACAATCGCGTTGCCTATGTAAATACGATCCATCTATAAAAGTGAGCATTAGATCAAATGAGAAAAAGACCTGGCAGGATTTGTCCGAGACTTCGCAGGTGACACTGTTGGCTAGACGTTTCGTCGTTTTGCGCTGATACAAATCGCATGCAGTTAGCGTGGAATGAGAGACGCCCCGTTCTATCTTGATCTCAATAACCGCAGCGTCTGATGAAGGACAAATGTGTTGAGGGAATATGACGACTAACATTTCACCTTTGGAGTCAAGAAGGACTGCCATTTCTTCCTCGCGTGAAAGTTGAACTCGCGAGACACCAGCGTGCTGAGCACATTGTCTGGGTGAAGAAGTGGAAGGTTCGTCCAAAAAGGAGGGGCGCCTCGAATAACTGGTAAGGTCATGTATACGAGAGGTTCCGGGGCTAGGTTCCAGGTTTCGCCGCCACGATCTCATAAATCTTGTTCTTTAACGTTCAGCGTCCACGCAACAATCTCGATAACACATAGACAAAAGGACTGTTTGCAACACTACAGTATTCCTCTCGTAAGCATGATCTCTGAGCTATCATAGTCGACATGGAGGTCAAAGCCCTCGCCGGATGGTGCGAGCAGGGAGTAAACGCGATCCCGGCGTTCGTGTGGTTGCTTGGATTTGAATCAATTGATCAAGTAAATGAGACTGCGACGTTTGAACCCCATCCTTTCTCTTGTCTTAAGATCGCGAACTGGGGGCATGGCGTCGAAATAAGTAGATGGGAACAGCTCAAAAGTCATTTTGACAAGCCGCGCACATAATGTAACCGGACGTGCAAGCGCTCCTTCCTGCGTAATCCAAGCCCGCTTCCAGTATTCGCACTGATTGAACTCGGATTGTTGATAGTAATCGATAGTTCCATGATAGAGACCTTCGAGGTGCAGATCCTTCCCTTAGGTGTACTTCTTCTCAGCACTGTTGAGATGTCTGGCAATCTCTAAGCTATCTCCAAGCCAAAATAATACCTCTTTGGCGCAAGAGAATACATGACCCATTTGTTGCACCTGGTGATCACGCTCCTTGGAGTTTGTCTGATCATTAGAGAGGACGTCAATCCACAACCAGTTATCTAGCAGCCTTCGTTTTTGCCTCGCCGTTACTAGGAAGCTGTAGAGGTTTCTCAGTATGCGAAAATGCTGATTGTCAAGGATAATAGTATTCACTTGTCCCTCTTCTCCCTGGACGTAGGAGAGACAGATGTAGGAGTCCTCAATCGTTGCATGGCGAACCTCGCACTGGATGAAGCCCTCAAGTCACCTCGCTTCAAGAACGCGGATGAGTCGAAGTGAGGGTCTCAAGTGGTCAAGAGGAGCGTATGTGAACGGTTCCAGTTTGCGTTTCGGCGGAAGTACGGGAACGGAGCTATATTGGTTATAATTTGCCATGATCGAGCGGTTCTTCGCGTAGATGAGATAATGCAAATAATATTAGGAGAACGAGGATGCGAACTCATGAAGTTTCAATAAAGAACAATCATGGGGTGTGAGAGTCTGTCCACACATATCGCTTTTCTCCCAGGTGGGGCAATGCAAGGCTAGATCTTTACGCGTAAGCCACCCACCCTCCATGTTTCAAGCATCTGCTGTGAAAGTGGGGGCAGTCATGGCTATACCTTAGCCCACTGCTCGTGACATGATCGACACGCAAAAAGGCGTCGCATACATCGATTTGTACACGCCGGGTCTCGCTAGGCCAACCAGTAGAGATTCGGTAGGGTGTTCAGGTTAGCCTACCTAGCATATGACTGTTCACCGCCGTGTCCTTGAGAAACCAACAGTACAAGATGACAAGGCAGGTAATCAGCGATGCAACACGCCTACCAGCTAACTTGTCAAGAGTGAGGAGATGCAGGCTCGCGACGCGTCCGCGAACTCACTGCCCCACATTCGCTAGCGCGACCCACATTACTAGCTAGTGCGATTGACGAACCTCGGGATCCGTGGACAGTTGCAATTGTTACCAATCTCATCGCACAGCATGCCCTTGTGCGTCGATGCATCATATCCATAATCGCGATGGTTTTATGTTCTTCGCCAACAAGGTAGATCACGCTTCCGATGCCATGTGTGGCTTCGCGGCGTAGCCAGCCCCAATCGTTGGTTATCATCCCGAATTCCTTGGTCGCAACACATAGCGCAGTCGTGACACAGCTTATAACATATTGCCGGTCACATCGCTGTGTTTGACAATTGTCTCTGGCCACAGCTTGTAAGATTATTCCAGAGAGATTTCAAGTTGCAGTATATTTCTCCATTGGTACGGTCTCTCACCATCGGTGTGATCCACGACGGTCACGAATTAAGTATTGTTATCTAAGAAGGCTCTACGGCTCTTTTGTTTCTCACTTTCTGTCATACCGTCTTAATTTATCGCAGTTGGATGCAATTACCTTGTCCCTACTTGTGAGCACGAACATCGAAGATGTTATATTTTGTGCTCGAGATCTGTGTCATTACGGAACAGTTTCTTCCCTTGTTCTTGGTTGTGGGGTCATGAGGGAAGCTGTGTAATCGAATGACTTGAAGCTGGTATACAAGCCGCATAAATCGCATTCCTGGGCTTATCAGACTGGAGGCACTTTAATATACAGGACCACCATTCAGCATTCGCTTTAGTGCGGCGCCCTCCACTCACCTCGTTCTGTGCAATACGCCTCTGCTCTTTGTATCTCCCGGTTGTACAGGCAACAGCGCTTTTGGCGCTCTGGACTCACCTTCACTTTGAGTACACACAAACGGATTTCGCCTACCATCGTGCCTCGTCCCAGCCTAGATTCTCTCTTACTCCACCAACTCTTCATCTTCAGGCAGCTTACGACACCTGTGCCACGTATTGTCAATACACTCACGCGCTCTCCAGGTCGCCAAAGATCGGGCTGGAACCTCTACTCGTCGATACTTACCGCAAGTATAAGACCGGCACGAGCAACTTCGTTCAGTGGCTAGCCGGGACGGCCAGCGCGACTGTGCAGCCTGGTACTCGATGACATCCGATCCAAGAGACGAAGCCACTAAGGAAAGTAACGCAGGCCACAAAAGCTTCATTGAACTTTTGGAGGACATCCTGGAGATTCTCAAGCCAAAACAGCCGCAAACACAACGCCAGCCCCTAAAGACCGCCAAGGCCACATCGATACACACCAGTAACGCATACAAGCGCTTGGAAGTTGCGGAGCCCCTGGACAGGAAAGATATGCCAGATATCATCGAGAGCGCAGCCAGGCATATCAAGGAGAAAGTCATTTACATGCTCGAGCCGTCTGACGCCGATGTTTGTTTCGCCATCTACTGCTTTCTCAAAGATACCACACACCTCAGGCTTGCTGTAAGACGTACTTGGCACGAGTGTACGAGGGCGATATCGGACTTCAAGCTCCTGCTTTGACCATAAATTCCGCCTTGGCAATAATCGAAAAGTCAGGAAACGAGTTCGAGAAAGCTCAACCGCGATTCCTGCAGACGGACAATAACTTTATGCACTTGGAACTTCTAAAATTTGTACACGAGGACTATCATAAAGACACAGACGCCCTGATCTTCATTGTGCTAGGAAATGAAGACGAAGACCCCTCCAATTACCGAGACGGGGCGCAGACACTGAGTCCGAGTACCATCATGTGCGCCCACACTGTAGACCTCGTGCTTCACACTTTCTTTGCTCGAGGTGGACAAGATAGGCTCCGGTTGTCATCTGATGAGAAACGCTTTCTCAAGTGCCCTTCGCAGACAGGATCAATGCCGAATTCGACCTGCCCCGACGATAAAGTACTCGATGCGGCATGGTATATGCTGCATCGATGCGATCTCCGCAGTTGGATCGTCTTCACGTTTCAGATCTATTGGGACACACAGAGAGAGCTAGGAGAGAAGAACATGTATATTGCAGAACAGTCCCTCGTCACAACCGCTACAGAGCTGGCTGATGACCTTCAAGGCTATCTTAACACCAAAGCTCTCGAGAAAATCGGCAACAGTCACAAAGATAATAGGGGCTTTTTCGAAGAGAGGATGGATATATTGAAGTCGGCAGCTTGTAGAACTTCCTTCTAGGTTTCCATCGACAAATCTGAGAAATAAATGAGATGGAAGATTGCAGAAGAACCCTAGTTCTCCCTTCGCCGCTCTAGCCCCAATGTCTGTGGTCTGACAATGGTCGACATTCGAAACAATTTCCTCCAGTCCTTTACTGACATCGCCTCCAGACAAGATCAAATTCTTGTGGCAGCTCATTGATCCAAACACCTTTCGGAAGATGTTCGCTGGGCTGACATGGATTGGCTGATCGATCAACAAGGAAGCAATTGGTTGTTCGTGGGCGCAAGACCAAAGAAGGGAACCCAGTTTGGCAAGAGTCCGAATCTTGCTTGTGGCTTTCCCCTACACCGAACTACTGAAGCATACAAAGCGCGCACGCGCAATAACGCCTCAATGATTGTCGTCGGAAAGATACGTCTTCTTGGATATCACGTACGCTACTCTGAGCTTGGCTTCAATAAAGCCTCCATGGGTAGGAAAGTGATCGGTAAAAGTGTCGCAAGGGAGGATATCCTGATGATTGTTGACGTGCTCAATAAGGATTTTCTGGGGAAGAGTTCTGCCTCCGCAAAGCTGTCCTCTCTCGACAAGCTTCGAACCTTCAAACTAGCAGTTGAGAAGGACGAAAAAGCTTACGCTTTTGACGTCTTGAATCTGTGTCTTCGATGCATCAAGCTACTTTGGAAAATCCAGATTCACGCGCTGGCCTTTGCGCCAAAGGACTTCCCGCGAGACACGTTCACCCAGCCGCTCTCCATTGACGACGTTGCTGGTGAAATGACGCATGAGCTCGCTGGAGAGCGACGCCATGACCAATCTGTGTTTCCAGCAGCCGTCAAGATGCTAGAGAAGATGACCGAGGAAGAAGGTAGCGTTGTTCTGACAAAGGCCAAGGCATGGGAGGAGAAGATGAAAGTTCGACACACCGCATTCAAGAGTGAGGCCGAGCCCAGCTTCGAAAATCCATACGAGATTGGCATGAGTCTAGAGGGGCGCAAGAAGTTCAGTGTCATCGTGTTCCAAAATGCAGACAGGGGGTGTCGGATGCCTTACGGCCATCTGGTATGAAGTGAAATCATCGTTTCGCACCCGACTTTCTGGCTTGGACACGCATGCGACCCTGAACGACTCGCCTGTTGGCAGAACTCTTGGGATTGAATAGGGCAAAAACATGGCCGTCGTTGTACGAAAGATGAGCGCGTAGCATAGTGTTTAGACTAGCCATACAAAGATGTACCCGATATTTTTTTTGCCTTGATTTAAGACTGATATGTATCTCCTGCAAGTCTATATCAAGTAATATACAGGCCTAATACACTATCAAACCAGCTAGCAATACGCTTCAATTCGGTGTCGCCAGAATTTCTGCAAAGATGACTATGAAATTATTACCAACATCTAAATCTACAACATTACCATGACAGCACCGAGCAAAACAAAAAGACTTCCACCCAAGCTCTTGCTCGCCATAGCACCCGAATTAGTGTTCTCCGCCACCGCCGCGCTTCCGGTCGCACTTCCTGTAGCACTCGCCGAACTAACCATGCTCGCAGTACTCGACGCGCCGGTACTGTTGCTAATCGCCGAAGCCCACTCTCCACCTATACCACCGTCTACATTGACCGTGGCCGACGGAATAGCAGAACCGGAAGCGGAAACAGAGGCAGAAGCAGAGGCAGAAGCAGAAGCAGAAGAGGACTTTGACCCATCTTTGGCATCGCTCTGCTTGGCGTTGCTACCCTTGCCATCAACGATGATGCTCTCAAATCCTCCAGTCATGTCGCCATACGAGTAGCTGCTTCCCGGGTTGTCGTTACTGACCTCGACCTTCTCCAACACCATGGTAAAAGGTGCTTGGCTGTAGTCTGTCTCGCCACCAGCCCATTCGATGGTTCCCTCGGCGTTGGTGGGATCGCCACCGGCCCAGATGCCGATACGGACATTCATGGGCGTTTGCGGGTAGTTGCTTCCTCCGTTTCCATCGGCGAATGGCAGGGTACGAACGACTTTGCCGTCGACGAGCCAGGATGTTGCTGAAGAGGTCCAGTGGATGGTGTAGTTGTGCATTGTACCTTGGGTGTCGGTGACGGCGGCATCTGCTTCGCGGTCGTGGGATGTTGTGTTGCCTTTTCCGAAGTAGTTCGCTGCAAGGAAGAGGATATGTTAGCATCGTGCTTCCAATGACATGCAAACGATGGTTCAAAGGGAACGTACTCTGAACATTCTCCGGCTCTCCACCCAACCACTCCCAATCCACCTCATCCAGATCATCACTCTCGAGAATCGCACTGCTCACCACGCCCTTGCCTGGCGCAGCTGTCATGATGAAGCTCACGCTGCCAAAAAAGATGTACCATTGTGATTGGATCGTGGGTGCGTCGCCAGCCTTTTTGATTGTGAACTCTGCGCCCTTTGACGTGTACGAGATGTCGCCAGCGGTAACTTTCCAGTTGTCGTCATCGGCGCCCTTGGTGAAGTCGTGCGTGTAAGTTGAAGAAGAGAGGGCGGCATCTGCTGGGCAGGACTTCTTGGTGGGATCACATGACGTCGATGTCTGAGCGAGAGCGGGGACAGCCGCGGAGAGGATTAGGGAAAGAGGGAGTAAGGAGATGTTAGAAATATGCATTATAAAAGATGTAAAATTAAGACGATGCTTTGAGCTAAATGAACGTTCTTGAAAAGGTAAACAGGACAGAAACGGCGACAGCGGAATCAACGAAAAGACGAGAAGAAGACAGCCTTAGATATGAGGATAAGCATCAGAAAGTGCCGCGTACCCACACCTTTAATCAAATCCCAGAAAGCTTGAGTGAGGAGGTTATCAGCCAGCCCAGGAGCTACCACAGCTCCATAGGAAGTGGGTCGCTTGCTCATTTCGATAGCTACCGGCACCCCTGGTCACCATCTGCACCCGAGCATACGGCCCACGTCCGATACCGTTCAGGAACGAGAGGGTCGCGTTTACGGCCGCGTCAAGTACCGTTGTCAGGCCTGTGTTAAAGCCGCATGTGCCGATGATGAAGCGCTGGCCCCACCCGCTGGCCCCGTCGTCCAATATGAGCTGTGGCTGTTCGTCGTGGGCCAACGCGGCTAACTTTAGCTCGCGAACACGAAGACGGAAATATTGGATTTGTACAAATACACAAGTACAAGATGGACGATCGTGCTTCCTCGTACATCTAAATAAAAAGAGCTGCATACATGTTTGCCATCAGAATACGAAGGGAATCTTAGATATTCCGACTAGATTGTGCATACAAATTATCCAATCCGAGTATCGCCGCACCCGGCCGCCAGCGTTTGAACACGATAGCTTCGTGCATGCGAAAAAGGAGACGGACGGACATGGTGAAGAGAGGAGACAGGGACACCGAAAGATACGAGATCGTGGTCCGGTCCAGTCCATAGACTCGTCAAACGCTGTCTATGAACCATCATGCACCTGAAAGCGCAGTGTACATTGGGTCGTCGTAACAATTCTTCTAATCCGTTATTCCAGCTCAACATTCAAAAACTCCAACCGCTTATGACCAGAGAAGAAAAAAGGGCGCAAGACACTCTTTATTTGCTCACACAAAAAAAGGCTAACCAGTGCAATTCTTCATGCCTTTACAACTCATATCCACTTCTTTATGAAGAGGCCAAGGTCTACCGCGTCTTCTTGATCTCCGTAGCCCACCCCTCAATTCCGTCCCCTTTACTGCCAACAGGAATATTCAGATCGACACCCTCCATACCCTTCGTATCCTTCAAAAACTCGTGTCCTGCCATTCCACCCGCGTTCGCTCGGTCCACGGGCAACAGCTCTAACATGGGTAACAAGAAATCGGCAATCTTCTTACTCTCCTCTGCGCTGAAATGATATTTCTCGTGGAGGACGTCGGGAAGGGCCCAGTGTCGTAATCGGTGGATGTTTCGGAGCTCGCCTTTGCGGTTGAATATTTCTTGTGACCATTTTCCCGACATGCATAGACCCTTTGGGAAAGTGCCTAGAAGCTCAATGATCTGTGCAATGTGATCGTCGTCTTTGCCGTATTTCGTGCCAGATTGTGGGTCGAAGAGATAGTCGCCGGTGATGAGTTCGAATGTCTAGTAATGTTAACTCGTGTCTTTCGTGTTGCACAGTGCTCATACCATTGCGGCCATACTCCAGACATCGGTACTGGCCCCCCATTTACTACCCAGGATAACCTCTGGTGACCTATATTGCCTAGTCTGAATGTCGTTGGTAAAGTGATGTCCGACCCAGCAGGCGTTTCCGAGATCTGCAATCTTTACTGAGATGGTTTCGAAAGCGTTTTCGACTTGCTGCTCAAGCTCTGTTTTTCCGGACGAGCTACTCTGTTTGTCCAGGCTAATACCCGATACCTCCTTGGTTAGAAGGTCGCTGAGAGCATTAGTACACTTTCCAACATGGGCATCATCTCGACTTACGCGGACTTTTCTCGTTGCTTCTGCGTGTCGTCTTCGTTGGACGACTTGATACCGAGTCGTTCTGCCATGGATAGGCTGGGAGTAGCGGACGGAGTTGCTAGAGCACCACTCATTACGACACCGTCTGACGAAGAAGGAGGACTCGGAATAGTCGTGGGGGAGTCTTTACCTGTACTCTCGCTCATGACCTTGTTGAGACTTTGTGGACCTCCCATTCCGGGGAAGCTGGAGATGTCGGCGTGGTTGAAGCTCGCGTTGAGCGGACTGGGGAGCGGCTGGCTTCCTGTGATGAGAGTCCTCCGTCTCCGCCTGCCGTTCCTGCCGCTGTCTTCGCTGTCTTTCTTCTTTGGCTCGTCCTTTACATATGTCTTTACGATTTGCTCAACGTCGCCGATTTCGATAAGGACGTTCTCAGGCTTCAGGTCGGTATGGATGATGCCGCATTCGCGATGGAGGTAGTCGAGACCTAGCAGGACTTGCTTGGTGATCTGCTTGACAAGCGGCATAGGAATGCCCCGGTGGTTCCACCTCTTGATCAAGCCCAACAAATTCTCTCCTAGCACTTCAAACACCATGCAGACGTGGACACCGTTGGGGCCCTTGTGGTTGAAGGAATCGAGTAGGCTGACGACGTGTTTCCGGCCCGGGTGTTTCTCGTTCGCGTCGACTACCTTCTTGAGGAGCTTGATCTCGTCAAGGGCGGTTTCTGTGTAATGCGCAGCGGAGCGCACGACTTTGAGGGCGACGTGCTTGCCGTTGGTATTGTCCCTCGACAGCCAGACGGTCGAGAAATGACCCCAACCGAGCTTGCGCACAATTGTGTACTTGCCATCCTTGTACTCCTCACCGACCTGCACCGGGTGGTAGCCGCCCTTGCAATAGTCCTCAGAGTCCTCTTCGTCGGCAGTGTTCTCGGCTTCATCGGCCGACGACGACGACGAGTCGGGTGAGTGGCTTAATTGGTTTCCGTACATCTTGTGCTGAGCGAGCGGCGAGTTGGCGTTCTGCACACTGCGGGGTTGAGGTCAGTATGAGGTTGCTGCAGTCAGATCATGTCTTTGGTGGTGCATGTGTGCGCGCGCATTAAAATGCGTGGAGAGGTGGCGCAGTGTGGGTGGGCGGGTGAAAGATGGGGGTCTTGGGTGGTGGCAGCAGAGGTGGTGTGGTGGTGAACATACTTGTACTGGAAGGACCCTGTCGAGCCCGCGGGCGAAGCGTTCTGGGTGCCCTGGTTCTCTGTGGTGATTATCGGCTTCAGGTCCTGGCCCTTCCGTCGCTTCTTGCCGCCGTTGCTGTTGGCTGCGTGCGCGACCTGCTTCGCCTTGTTGATGGCCGCCTTCTTCATGTCGGTGCCATTCATGGTGGCTTTCCCCGCCACGCGCTGGGCTGTGGGCGGGACTGAGGGTCGAGGGCTGCTGGGATGCGATGTGCGGTTAGGCGCTCCGGACGCGTTGGGCAGCGCTCATGGGCAGAGGGGGACTACGGGCTTGGATATATATCACGAGGGCAGTGTGGCTCTCTCGTCGCACTGCCTTGCGATTTCTTCAATTGCTGGAGACGGGCTTAGCGCTCCCCTCGCCAGCCTATCGATGTCTGGCTCCTGATTGGTGCTCACGTGGGGGATTGCACAGATGCGAGGTGCTGCAACGACCACGGGTGATGACTCGCTGGGCGGGATGCGGTATTATTGCAGTTGGACTCGCCTCTCGGAGAATTCGATGCGACTTGGGATGAGAATAGAGGTGGTGACGGACGGCTGGATGCGCGTCAAAGCCGGAGGAAGCGGTAAGAAGCAGGCGAGACGAATTATGACATCAGTCGACGCCTACAAGTAGTCGCCTGCTACCACATTAGTTCGTCCACAGAAGCCAGTTTTGCCCAAAAGCCTGGCGTCTCTGCTGCACTAGCGCATCACGCTGCTAGCCTAGATCTATCGGCCCGGGTAGCAACGAGAGGCGCTTGATGCCAGCAATGCTTGTTGTCGCGACCCAATCCGTCCCAGTACACGTGGGATGTCAACATCACGCCTACTGACAGCACCTGGAGAAGCCCTGAAATACGTCATCGTGCCTTCCCAACCAGCATTCATTGTTGCGGTCAACCAGAAACGCCTATTGGGGAAAGAGCCATGCGCCTCGCTGCTCAGCCCAACCTCCCAGGAAGGAGCCACTGCAACCCCACCGCCATATCATACATCTCTGCCCAAACCGTGACCCCGAAGAAATCGCTATGCAAAACTATAAATATCCCATATCCTACATTCCACATCGGCGCCATCCGTTACAAGCCTGTAACACCTGATCTGCAAGTCATGCCGGAACCATCATCTGCATGTCTGGTTGCGGAGAGCCGCATGAGCCGCTACTTGGCCGAGACCGCGGCCATCCACTTCTGCTCGTCCTTCTTGTCGAAATGCAGGAGCATTCCTAGTACGGGGATGAGTTGTTGCTGGTACTTTTTGTCACGTTGCTCGAGGAACTGCAGCAATACGTTCTTCAGGTACACGTAGTCGATTGCTTCTGCGACAGCTCCACCGCCCTTTGGTATCGGTGACGCGATGCGCGACCGTGATGACTCAATCGAGGATCGTGAAGATTGGCCAACAGACTCGGAGCCACGTGTTTTCAGAGTTCGTAACTCATCGGACATGGACTGTGATCGATCAGTATGTGGCATATGACGCGTTGTGCAAAAGCATACCTTGCTCGACTTCTGCAGCTTCTCCAGACGGCTCTGCGTCTCGTCGAATGCCCGTCGCAAATCGCCCTTTTCTTTTTCCAGTTCGTGAGCCTGCTTCTCGCTCTCATCAAGTGCGTCCCGGAGCTGGCTCATGGCAAGCCTGACTTCGGAAGCTTCTTCGCTAGCCTGTGCAGCCCGCCTCTCAAGATCCTCAGTCTGCTTGCGGAGCTCCCTTTCCGAGACTACGAGATCTTCTCTGTCCTCTACAGCACGCGCTTGTGCGCGTTCGGCGTCGCGGACCTTCTGCTTCAGCTCTTCCAGCTCCCGAGCTCGACGGCGACTGAAGGTACTGGCTTGCTCCTCTGCACGTTCGCGCTCCTCAATTGCAAGGTCGAGCCGCTCCTGCATCTCGCGCACACGCGTTTCAGCTCTTCCTTGGGCATCGTTCAGCAACCGTCGCATTGTCTCAGCTTCGCGTCCGCGTTCGCTCAACAACCGATGCGCATCGGCAAGTTCCTCTTCTAAGCTTTCGCTTCTAGCGCGAACTTCTTTCATCTGGGTACTCATCTCTTGCACCTGGTCCTGCATGCTGCTCACAAAGTCTTGCGCGCTCGCGGATTGAGCAGACTTCATCTGTATTTCTTCACGTAGGCTTCCCACCTCGCGAGTGAGCTTTGCGGCTTCTTCCTCCAGATCATGATACTTCTTGCGCGATGCCTTGAGCTCATCCTGTGCCTTTGCCAGATCTTTCGTCAACTGGTCTCGGGTCTCGATGACGTCTTTCCGCTCTGTCTCCGAGTTTTGGAGGTCACGCTGGATCTTTCTGTTAGTCTCCTCCAACGCAAGCCTCTGGTTGGTCTCCTGCTTGATCTTGTCATTGAGGGTCTTGATGTCGCTCTCCTTGGTCGATAGCTGGGAGCGATATTCGGTGATTTCTGATCTAAGATCTTTCTCGCGGTGTTCTAGCCGTCGGACTTCCGTAGTCTTTGTGGTGAGCTCGTCCTTGGTAGTGCGCAGCTCTGCTACTTCCTTGCGCAACGACGTCAGCTCAGGCTGTGCCTTTTGCAATACCTCCCTCATGTCAGTGAGGTCTTTGAAGCGAGACGCAGCAAGCTTCTCCGCAACCGAAAGATCGGTCTGCAAGCTCTCTGCCTTTGACTTCAGCTCTGTGAACTCGGCCGTCAGTGCCTCCCTTTCCTGCTGCGACGACTCTTGAGAGGCTTTACTGGTCTTTAGTTCGCTAATCTCAGCCTCCAGTTGAGTCAAGTTCTCTTGCAGCGCCGCCTTTTCGGCTTGCAACGTCTTAACCCTGTCCTTGGCCTCGGTATGTTCAAGGCCATAGTCGAGGAGATCCTGGCGCAAGGTGTCGATCTCTTCCTGCATATCTTCCTGGTCCTTTGCCTTCTTTTTGAGAAGATCGATAGATGATGCCTTCTCAGCCACCTCAGCCTGCAGTGCGTCGATTGCTGCAGCCTTCTCTTCCAGATCAGACTTCAGTTGCGCAACGTTCTTTAATGCATCCTCAAGCTGGGACGGAGAGAATTCTGCATCGCGAGGGCTGAGTAGTCCTTCAGTGTCCCCGGCTTCACTGGGCGTTGCTTCGGGTGTCAATGTTCCGCTTGCCGCAGGCCCATTTCCTCCCTTCTTGTTCTTCTTGTTTCGAGCTCTCTTCTTTGCTGCTGCGCTCTGGGGGGCCTGAGCAGAAGTCGGTTGCGGCGGTTGGACCGGTTCCGGTTTGGCGGTCTTCTTCTCGTCGTTGACTTTCTGCAAGTCCTTCTTTGCTTGTTCGAGGTCGGCCAAGGCACTGTCACGCTTCGTCTCGGTAGTCTTGAGTTGTTCGCGTACTTTACTGAGCAGTCCGTCCATGGTCTCGTTCCGCTTCTCAGCCTTGGCGTGCGTTTCGCGCAGCTGTGAAAGTTGACCCTGAAGCTCTTCGACTCGCAGCTGAAGCTTTCGCGCTTGATCACCTTGCACAATCTTCTCTCCTTTGTCTGCGTGTAATTCCTCGAGCTCCTTGGCCGCTGACTCGAGCTTCGCCTTGAGATTGGTGATAGTCTTCTCATTCTGTTCGTGGGTATCCTTGTGCTTTTGGAGCTCTCCCTCGGCGCTCTCAACCTTTGCCTTGAGATCCGTGATTGTGCTGTTGAGCTCCTTCTCTCGATCATCGGCGTCTCTTTGTAGTCGTTGATGTGTGTCCTTGAATGTGTTCAGATCGTTCGTGGTGGTCTCCAGGTTTTGCATGAACGACTGAGCAGATTCCTGCGCTGTAGAGAGCTCGTCCTTGAGCGACTTGTTCTCCTCCTCAAGCTTTCCGACCTTCTCCTCGCTTTCCTGTAACTGCGACTGCAGGCGGGGCAGTTCGCTATCGTAGGAGAAGAAGTCTTCAGTCTTTTCTGTGCTCTCAGTCTGCTTAGACGCTTTAGAAGGGGAAGAAGGTGCGACAGATTCGATCTGTGTTGTGGAGTCATCCTGGGCAGCCTCGATGGTAGCCGGCGCCTGGGACTTCAGCATCTCGGCCTCATCCGTAGCCTCTTTCGCGCGCTTCTCTGCATCCTCGAGCTTCTTGTTGAGCTCGTCGCGCTCCTTGGACACGCGCTTGAGCTCGTCCATGAGCATGTCGCTCTTGACGTTCAGTTGGCCTAGGTATTCGACGAATGCGCCAGTGTCGCTGATGGAAGTGAGAGGAGTGTATTCGCGGAGGGAGCCTTCAAAGGCCTCGATTGCGCCCACTCTGGCGTGTGCGATGCGGTACGACCGGAGGAGTTCTGGCAAGGGAATTAGCTTGGCGCATACAAACGCAGAGCGTCACCAACCAGTGTATTTGGGTTCGAGTTTGTCCAATTTGCGCAACCGCAACCGCACCTCTGGCGGTATCTCTGGTGGCTGTTCTGGCTTCTCTTCCACTTCGGCAGTCGGCCCCTCGGCCTCGTCCTTCTTGCCATGGCTATCGCCATTCTCAGTGCTGGCTTCTGCGGGTTGCGCCTTCTCTTTGGGTCGCGGCGTGTCGGCTCGACTCGGCTGATCTTCTTCCTCTCCTATGACAAACTCAGGGTCAAACTCTGAGGGGTCAGGGCCCTTCCCTGCCGGCGCCGTCTTGCTGCTGTCGGCATCTTTGGATCTCGCTGTCCGTTTCGAGGGCGAGAGGTTCCGTGAACTGGATCGCCGTGGTGTTGAGCTGGACCGCGCAGGTGTCGTCGGTCCGGTAGCTTTCTGGCGCGCCTGCTCTTCTGCTATTCTGGCGTCGATGGCTCCACGAATGCGCTGCATGTCCTGTCAGCTTCCCCATCATGTAGCCTAGAGAGGGTGGGCGTACCTGGAACATGATGATGCTGTACTACGAAGACGTATAGAAAAACATGCAAGAAGACAAGTAATAAACTTCCTTAAGAGAACATCCAACACGGAAGCATGGGAGACGAACGCTATTCTGACACGTTCTGGGGTCTGGCGCGGCTGCGTGACATGGATCGCTCATCGGGGAACATGGCGCTAAGATCACCCTTCGGTAAGGCTAGTGCGGCCGGAATCCTCACTTTTTCTCACGCAGCCTGTCTCCCCCACCACGACCACGACATTCTTGCGCAATGGCAAACGTCGACATTTCCCTACCGCTGCCGGTCCTGCCTGAGGGCTGGGCTGGCGAGAAGGACTTCAAGGCCATCGGCCAACTGAGCGAGGCAAACGACCGCAAGATCGAGCCCGTTGGCCCACACTTCCTCGCCTATGCCCGCAGAGTACGTTATTTCCAGATCGACTGATCAATACGAGACTGATGAACGCTCTATAGAAGCGCAACAAGCGTACTTTCTCCGAGGATGACCGCATCCAGGCGCAGGCCAACGTTAAGAGCGTCGAGGAAGAAGACCCCGACGACGTCGATGAGCCTGAGGACCCGGTCATGCTACAGCGTGAAGCCAAGGACTGGAAGGTGAGGATGACTTCCCCAGGCATATTCTGAAGCCATGTTGATCTTTCCCAGTCTCAAGATCACTACGCCGTGCTCGGCATAACCCGCTACCGATGGCGTGCCACCGACGAACAGATCAAGCGCGCCCACCGCAGGAAGGTGCTCAAGCATCACCCGGACAAAAAGGCTGCCAAGGGAGGAACCGAGGATGACCAGTTCTTCAAATGTATCCAGAAGGCCCACGAAGTCCTGTCCGACCCCGTCAAGAGAAGGCAGTTCGACTCCGTCGACGAGGGCGCCGAGGTGGAGCCACCATCCAAGAAGGAGACGCAGAAGGGTAACTTCTACAAGCTCTGGGGCAAAGTCTTCGAAGCCGAGGGACGCTTTTCGAACAAGCAGCCTGTACCCAAGCTCGGCAATGCCAACAGCAGCAAGGAGGAGGTCGAGCACTTCTACAACTTCTGGTACAACTTCGACAGCTGGAGGACATTTGAATACCTCGACGAAGATGTTCCAGATGACAACGAAAACCGTGACCAAAAGCGTCACGTCGAACGCAAGAACCAGGCAGCGCGTCGCAAGAAGAAGACCGAGGACACTGCTCGTCTGAGGCACCTGGTAGACGACGCTCTGGCTCTTGACGAGCGCATTAAGAAGTTCCGTCAAGCCGAGAGCGCGCAGAAGAACAAGCGCCGTCTGGAAAAGGAGGCCGCTGAGAAGGCTGCAAAGGAAGAGGCTGAGAAGAAGAAAGCAGAGGAGGCCAAGGCCGCCGCTGAAAGGGAGGCTGCTGAGAAGGCCGCAAAGGCCGACAACAAGAAGGCAAAGGAGGCTGCGAAGAACGCGGCCAAGAAGAACAAGCGTGTTGTGCGTGGTGCTGTCAAAGACGCCAACTACTTCCACAGTGCCGGCGATGCGCCCGCTTCTCAAGTCGACGCTGCTCTCAGCGACGTCGATCTTCTCATTGTGAAGATGGACAACGAGGAATTGGCTGCCATCACCAGCAAGCTCAACGGTGTAAAGGATGCTGGCAAAATCAAGGAGATCTTCCAGGAGGAGGCCCAGCGTCTCATTGGTGCTGCGAAGCTTACCCAGGGAGAGCTCAAGGCTCTGGCTTGAGAACTGCCTCAATCAGCATCCATTTCTTGATAGACACTTAGACTTGGACTTGACGGGAATAATGACATGCATGCACTCTACCCTTGTGACAATCCTTCTTATCTTCCGTCTTGAGTATCGTCTTCAATCGATTGAATTTTAGTATACAGCCCGCAATACTCGCCCTCCCCCCAATTGATGTCATATTCTTCACATGTGTCAAGCGCATGCGGCGGCGCGTTGCGCGGTACGCCAAGGTCTGAACATGGTTACTTGATGGCGTGGATGCGGATCGCGCGACACACCACCAAGAGGCTAAGCGCTGCCGTCCTCCGGAACAGGCAGTGCATCAACGACGACCAAAGTTTGACACGATCCGTCATTCTTCTCACACGACACACCCGTGGACGACTTTCGCAGAGACTTCTACAATCTCCCCCGCCACCATCATTAATCGCCCATTTACCCCGCGAGCAGCTAATTCCCCGCGCCAAGAGCCCTTCCCACGACGCACAGCAGCACCCGTCGCTTGCGCAAGCCCACGCCAGCAGGTTTCTCGCGGTCGGACCTCACTGACACTCCGCTCGCCTAATTGTACTTGGTGCAAGACCTCGTGCCCGTAATTTTACCCCTACATCACTATGAGCGCGTCCCCCACGTCCAGAGACGGCCGACATGCGTCTCCAGCGCCTCGAAAGTCGTCAGCATCTTACAAAGTAAGCCCGCTGCAGCTCCCCACTGGCGGACACCTCGCGCAGGACAAATTGCGCCAGCCGTCAATTCAGTTTCTCGCACACAGAAATTCTTCGCTACCGAGAGGCGCTCCCAGGCCCCGTGAACGACGTCGACTGTCGTCGCCGCCGCCTCCACCGTAAGTATTGATCCACCACATGTCAGGCGCTTCCCTCATACCCAGGTGGTTGCGCTGCTTTGAGCCTGTGTTTCTCACTACGTGTGCCTGTGGCGAACAAGCATGGCGAAGTATGCTTCCGGCATATTAGAAAGTCGAGAGGGAGCACTGTGTCTGATAGTCTTTCCACTCTGGCAATCATATAGTTATGTGTTCGTGCACTGACACCCCTCCAGCGTCTTCCAACCTCGTGTCTCGTTCGACACTTTTGACAAGCCCGCAGACTTCATCGAGGAGAGCTCTTTCACATTGATCGCCAAACACAAGGACTACGAATACACGAAGCGCTCGCGGACGTTTCTGTGTGGTTTCGATGAGAATGAGTACTCGGTGTATGCTCTACAATGGCTCATAAACGAGCTAGTCGACGACGGAGATGAGATCGTATGCCTCAGAGTGGTGGAGAAGGAGGATGCAATAGCCGGAGAGCGGAGCGTGGAGACTGGACGATATCGTTCAGAGGCTGAGCATACCATGGCCGACATACAAAGCCGAAATCATGACAACAAGGCCATCAACCTGATCCTGGAATTTTCAATCGGCAAGGTTAACAAGGTCATTGACGACATGGTGAGTTTGCTTGTCAACTAGCTGTATCCTATCTAACGACCAGCCAGATCAATCTCTACGAGCCGGCCATTTTGGTAGTCGGGACACGAGGGAAGAGCTTAGGCGGATTTCAGGGACTGCTCCCTGGCAGCGTGTCAAAGTATTGTCTGCAACATTCACCAGTACCCGTCATCGTTGTCCGCCCCACATCAAAACGCAACAAGGCAAAGAGCAAGCGCACAAACGACCCAGATCGCCAGGGCTACAGAGAGATTCTCGCGAAGAGTGAAAGCCTTCCCGAGTTCAACAGTCCCCGCAACAGCTTCTTCGCAAACGAGGACGAAGCAGCGATAGTGGGAGGCGCGGCGACGGTGCCCAAACCTACGGCCGAGGCGCATCCTCTAGCACAAGTGGAGCAAGCACCAGACAGTAGCGAGGATGAACTGGACACGGGCACCAGCACCTTGGTTGGTGATGATCCACGAAGTCCTGGCCCCATGATGAAGAGTCCGCATTTACAAAATCTAGACAGTCCAGAGCTCAGCAGTCAATCTAGCAGCGAAGACGAAGACGAACCAGGCGGGGTATCAACTTCAGGGACCTCAGCGGTGGACAAGGTTACGGGCACAACAAAGAAATTAAGCCTTGGCGAAGGAGATGAAGGTGGTGGAAGCACGTCAATGTCCTACATGGACAGTCTCACCAGTGGAGCTGAGAAGAAATCCGAAGACGCATCTCTGGCGCAGAAGGATTTGGAAGGCGCGTAGTGTTAGCATTAATGCCCGAGAAATCAGGCTCCCCACACCAGCCTCAAAAACGGTAGATTGTGGTGTTTCGGAAGCTGCTGCCAGACCCCGGTTTGATCGGCGTGACGTCGTTTCGTGCGGCTGCAGCGCCGCGACATGCATGCGCGTCCCCTACGGTTCCCCAGCCTCGGTCCCCTCATTGCCTCACCTGCGTAACCTTGCACATTCATATGACCTCAATGTGTCAACGTATCCATACCGCGCTGCGTAATCGATGGATCTACGCTCCTCTCCCATAACCAGGACAAACTGGCAATACCAAGCAGCCACGCATTAGCTCCCGAACACACCAGAACCGCCGATCCGATGATCCCGCTTCTCCAGGACGATTGCGACGAGTGCATGCCGGACTATGCCCTGCACCGGAGTCCGATGGCAGTCGCCATATCGGCGCTTCCCTTTATCCTTACCTTCTTGGTTGTCGCTTTTGTGGTGTCGCACAGGCTCTTCCCAATCTTGTCGGGCAATGCGGATCGCAAGGCACATCATGACGGTGCGCGACTGCCTGCATCAACCCAGCGCGAAAGGACGTCGATGCTGAAGCGCCTACGTCCCAGCGCACGGTCGCTCGCAAGCATCATCTTTTCGACAAACTTTGCCCTCTCCGCTGTCCTTGCCGAACTCATCCTCTGCGAGATCTCCAACACTGTAAACCGCGCCACTCGAACACTGGCCCTCAAGATCACCTTGCCTTCCCTGCTCTTCCTCCTTGTCGTCGCAACACCGGCTTTCGAAATTCACGCGATTATATCGGGGACGGGCCTGAACATCAACGGAGAACAGAAAAGTCGACGTAGAGCAGCATGGGTACTGGAATTCTGCGGGCTGGCAGTATGGCTTGCAGGATTTTGGTATCTCGGGCGAGGGCTTCTGGGCTCGTACCTGCATGAAGAGTCGTACGCGCATAATCATACTTTTAGTGAAGGCTGTCTGGAACGAATTGGCATAATTGGCATCAGTTTGATGGCCTCACTAGCCGGCTTCGCAGCCATATCCGCTCTCTGGCACACATTCGGCGTCAAATATCGGCCAGTACGTCTGCAATCTTGTTTTAGAAGTGGGAGCTACCTTCAATGTATACTAACTTACTACAGGTCACCGAATCGGATATTGGTCGAAAGCAAGCTGGCATACAAGCCACGAATGACATGCTCCTAACGAAAGAGAGCCGACTTCGTGCTGTCGAACGTAAACTGGCAGACAACCCTCAACAAGGTTTTATGGGTCGTGTAGTAGGATCTATTCGCGGAAATCCTGACGTCCAAGAGCGGAGCACCTTACAACTTGAGATACAAGGTCTCGAAACCATGCGCCACACGCTTCAGAACTCCCTAACGGTTCTTCAAAACCGTAGGCAGAACCAGTTGCGCTCACACACTGCCAACGGGAAGCTACTCAACGTCGTCTCGTACATTTTCGCAATATATTGCGCGTATCGCATCATTGCGACCACCATCACAACCCTACGTCGTTTCTCATCGCCCAACGCGAGCTTCGCAAGCAACGATCCCATCAACAACGTTCTCGCCCTACTCGCAAAGCATTGGGATCCAACAATTGACCGAGTCGCCTGGAGTCGCACCATCTCTTTTCTCCTCTCCGGCGTGATGCTGCTACTATCATTCAACAGTGTCCTTCAGACCTTCTATCTCTTCGCCAGAGTAGTACCCGGTCTTCTACACCACGCTAGAACAAATTTCGCTCTCATCATCTCGCAGATCACAGCAACCTACGTGATCAGTTCTGCGTTACTGCTCAGGAGCAACTTGCCGCCTGAGATGAAGAGCAAGATTGGTGATGCTTTGGGCGCGCCGCTAGAACCAGGTTTCACGGAGAGATGGTTCGAGGGCTGGTTCTTGACTGCTAGTGCAGCTACAGTGTTGGGTCTTTGGCTGGGCAAACGGTTGAGGGGCGGAGAATGGGATGACGATGGCGACGGTGGTGGCGCTGATATAGAAATGGGGAAGAATGCCTGATTAACTTCGGAAGCAAAGCACAGAACCATGAGTTCATTACGATATGAATGTACTAAATGTCAATTTCGTTCAACTTTGCATACATTTCTTGCACTCTCGGCACACCCACCAAGGTGTTCGGACAGCTGGGCGAGGCCTATGAGGAAAGAGGCGCGCCCAACGCGTTGAGTGATAACAACCACTGACCGGGCAGCGCTGCATGAACCACAAACGAACCTGTAAGCAGGCACCACGCGCGCTTGCTAAGCATCCTATCCCCTGGCCCGCGAGCCCGCGATGGGCCCCTGCATGTCGTTTGATTGAAGGTTGACGTCGATGTTGCCCGATTCAAGCGCGTTTCGCTATGTGACGTCAGGGTAGTGGGGCGGCTTCGCGCATGAAAAGAGGCAGAGGGGCAGCTTCGAGGGAGAACTCCATCGACACTCTCACAACTTCTCACAAGCTCTACTACCGGTATGTTTCGTTGGGAGCGTTTCGGTTCTAGGGGTGTTGGCTAATTGAGGAACAGACTACACATTCACCTACACAACTGTATGTTCATCTCGAAGCTCCTATTTATCACGTAGCCCAAGCTACCAGCCAGTCAACCAGCCATTCAACAACCTACCCCCTATCCGCCTCCACATGATGAAAACCATCATCAACTAACATCCTATCATAGCAACCAAAACAATCCACCCACCCACCACCCATCACAATGTCTGCCCCCAATGCCGGCCGCCAGTCCCCCGAGCCCGAGCGCCAATCCGAAGCGCAATCCGGCCAAACCACCGACAACGTCAACCAGCAAGGTGCCGGCCCCAAGGAGGGCGCTGAGAAGGCCAGCGACAACACCAAGGATAGCCTGAGCTCAAACCCCCAGCACACCCTCGAGAAGCACGCCGAGGAGACTACTTCTAAGAAGGTCTAAAGGGAGGACGATTCTTCGAGTTGCGATAAACTTCCTTTCGATAGGGCATTATTGGCCTGGACTCGGACGTAATACCTACGTGGATTTAGTAGGCTGTCTGGGGATGAATGAATAAATGAATGACAACGGTTTTGTTCTAGTGGATGGTGCGGTGCTTGTGTCTTCCTTGCGTGATCGATGTTTGCAGATGAATAGTCTATCTGGATCGTGTGGTTACCAAACACATACACTATTCGTACCCTTTGGAGCTTGTTTCGTCTCTTCCTACACTATCGCCTGGTCAATCTATTCCCAAGAGTCGAGAGATAATCACAAGGACGAAGTATATACGACTTGCACCATAGACCTTGCAATGGATCTGTCATCAGAAGTACGTGTATCCACAGAATGCGCAGAGACCGATCAAATGTCTTGATGTTAGTGAGTACGCTTGCTACATTTCCGCCGAGTATGCAACTTGGGATGGTGTTCATGAAACCTCGCATTTCTGCATCTATTTGCTGCCCACTGCCCCGCCATACTAACTTTACCTACCGCGGTTCTCGTGATATGACCCCGCCAATAGATGCCGACGTGCTATTCCCCGCAGGACACCACGAACACCTACCCGAGCATCGAGGAAAAATTGCCCAAGTCTTAGTATGAAATTTTTGACGTTTTTGCCATCAATCCTCAACAGGGCGCTTGGGTAAGCTTAATCACTACACCATTCCGCTTCTACAATAAAACTAACAAGTAAAAGTCTAGGGGTATGATTTGTAAGCTACCACCAGCAAATCGCGCACCATCGTTCACATCTCCTAACATCGTTCTTCCAGTCGCTTCGCATCATCCAATGTGCGTACTTGTGAAAGGTCGTGGGTTCAATTCCCACAGCGTCCAGTACCTTCTTTTTTGCTGTTTTTCAAGTCTCGAGGGTAGAGAATGAGCGGGTATGGAAGAGCGGTGGCGATGCAAGAAGAAGTTCATGCCAACAAATAGTGTGTTCAACGTATGTATGCATGCGGTTATTTTTGCAGTGTACATGCGCTGTCTGTACTTGGGCAAAAAAGTCCATGATTGCTGTTAGGCGAAGGAGTTGCGTCTACTGTACGACCATGATTTTCTAACGGCATTTGATGAAACTTCACTACATATGTTGTGCAACTGTCCAGTATCTGAGTGCAGTGTTGTCAGGTATGTCATAGAAACTCTTGGTCTCCTCCTATGCGACTGTCCTGACTGACCTGCTAGGCTCACTCATGTCTAGGTATTGGAGCACTCACGTGTTTTACTGCTTTATGTTTACACGAAGAAGAGAGTTATAAGCCTGGTGTTTGAAATTGCTTATTGCCCAGGTGGTTTCGGAGCGGAATCCACGAGTGTTGAGGTAAACCTGCTGGTATCGAGTCGCTTGGCGGGACATCTCCGAGATTTGTGATCCGCTTTTCTGGGATGCGTAAGTGTTATGCAAGGCCGTCACCCTGTCTTTCAAGCACCTGAGCATTGGGGACCAATACCATGTCGGCGCATACAACGAGGTTACGGTCATACTAGCATGAGCGTGAGAGAATGAGGGAGAAAACATGGCTGCGTGCGAGTTGCCTGCCGTCTACACTGAAAGAGATGGGATGCGTGCGTTCTAGAGAAGCTGCCAAGCCCTGCGATCTGTAGGATAGGTGCTTCATCTTGTAAGACACCAAGCCCTGATCAAGGCCAGATCGGTCGCACGGCATAGTGTCGTGTATACCTACCCATTTAAACCTACACGCCTCCCGGCATCGACTGCTCCTCAAGTGTGGCTCGGCTTCCACAGGCTATTTAGGTAGTCGAATGCAGAGTATAAAATCCGGAATGTCATGCAGAAAGGAAAGGGAAATTAGTACTAGGCAACAAGACATGTTTCCTCATCTCTGACGTTTAAGCTCGGACAGAAAGATGTCACAACGGCGGCCGGTGGTAAGTATGACCATGCAAACATGTTCATCAGTGAGTGATGGTGGAAGGAGACAAAGATCACACATGGCATAAGCTACATAGACAGAAATACTGTAAAGCACACTGATCGGACTTTTGTGTTCCGTATTTGCTGGTGCCATGCTGAGTTACTATCTTCGTCTACGCGACAGCAGGAATAGCCACTGGTCCAACCGGCCCGCTACTCGCCCCAATGTTAGCCTGATGCATCGTCCTAGCACCCCAATGATCCGGATAATCCACCGCAGTATGAAACATTTGATAGTTCGCCCACATGATGATGTCGCCTTCCTCCACCTTGGGCAGCATGATGTACTCAGGCTTGAGAACGCGCTCTTGAATCGGCTTAAGCCACTCCCGTATCTCGGTTACATCCTCGATAACATTCGGCTCCTCGTCTTCGCTCGAACGAAGAAAAGCACGCCGAACGCAGATACCATGGACCATGAAGGCTCGTTCGCCCGTCACGGGGTTGACCCATACCATCGGGTAGCGCTTGATGTCTTTCTCGTCATAATGGTCAAGGTCTTCCAATAACTTCTCTTTGCCTTGGCTTACTACGCCCAGGCCATGAGATTGGGCTTTGCAGTCGCCCATCCACTGGTAAGGGTGAGGTGCATACTCGACCCATGAGTAATCAGCGATTCTCTTCTCTTGCTCCGTCATCATGTCGTAAGTTTGCACGTTGCTGAAGAAGGCGGTCAGACCTGGTTCGGTCGTCATAGTCAGACCGCTGCCGTCGTCCCAATGTATTGTCAGTTCAGGAGACGTGGGTCGCTTGATACAACGGAGCGTTGTGAACCAGGCTGGATCACGGGCGTACAGTGGTGCATCGATGTGCCATCTTTGGAAGCGTGTGTGCCCTTTAGCATATTCTTCGGCTGGAAGCAGTTTGTCGTGCCATCCGTGTGCGATCTCCTTCTTGATCGTCGTGTCTTTGATACCGTAATGGTCTGCTCCTTGGTAACCTTTGCCGATTAGACGGACGTTCTCTGCACCGGGTATACCAACGATATCCCGTCCTTTCTTGAGGCACATTAGTAAAGTGCATCGCTTGACATCAAAGGTTTCGTACTGATAGTAAGCCGCCCTGTTTATGGAAGGTCTTAACATCCCCGTGAGAGTGTAAATGAGGCGCCTTAGGGTCGAAGCGTGTGACAAGCTCCCATTGCTTGATGGGTGCGAGGTTCTTCTGACCCTTAACAACAAGGAGCTTGTGGGTCCAGATCGTATCAGCCAGCGCTTTCACGTCGGAGTCTAAAACAGCATATTAGCTAATTGCATTACCGTCATCGAGTGAATACTTTGCTCACCACTGATGTTATCAAGGTCGAGATCATCAATGATTGCTCCAAAATTTTGCTTCTCTTTGACAGTCTTCGCCATCTCCTTGACCGTGAAGGTCGGCTCCGGGGCTAGGACACCAGGTGCCATGATTCTTGGCCGATATCGTGAAGTTTTGTGGCAAATGATCTTTCTTCGAGATGGCCTCCTGTGAGAAGACTTGAAGAGAAGAAGCGAAAGTTCAAGTGGTGAAGATGTGAAGCCAGACGTCATATACGTCCGCAAACATGGTCTTTGGGTCCGCAACTGCTCTGCTGCATATATGCTGAAGTCTGGAATGATGTCCAATCGCCCACTCTTACTCAACGGCCACCACCACATCCGCAACTAAGAGCTTAGATCTTATCGCAAACCTTGTCCGAACTGTTCTTGATGTTATCCTGATGCACTGCTCGAGCCGAAGGGGAACCATGCTCTGGGGTCGTTAATGTGCTATCTTATCAGCAGCCGCATCTCGGCCGAAAGTCGAACTCGTGAACGTTGCCACCACTCGGCCGGCATCTCTCTGATGCATGATTGGTGAGCTGATATTGGCTGCATGGTCGTTGAAGTCGAAGGCAGTGGTCAACGTCATCCTACTACAACCTTAATCTTGACGGGCTTTGCGACGCATTACCGATGCAAGCTTGATAAGCCGTACTCAGGGGAATCAATAATGATGGATGTGGCCAAGGATTTATGATTTCTGTTCTCTGGGTGTTGTACGAGAAGAAGCTTCGGTGCCTGACGCGTTCCTTAGGGTGCAGACGCGCTTCAGGAATCTCATACGATAGCCTTGGCCAGGCTGGGGCGCAATGGCATCACCATAATAATCCGTAGCTAAGCAACCCTCGTAAGAAACTTGGCAGTACTGCTGCAGCGAACATCCAAAGGCGGACGGACAGAGGGGTTGGGGGGCTAGTGGCTGCGGCATGACTCGCCATACGTCATTGACAACTATCCACATTCACGCCCAGACGTGGTCACTAGTGCACGACGCGATGCTCAGTAAGTAACGCTTATCTTATTTCATGCTACAGAAAATCCAGCTCGTCTTTTACCTCAATAAACACACACTAGCAATCGCCCAATCAATCCGAAGGATGATCGCTTGCTGCGATATTGCACTGATGCATCACACGCGGCCCATACGACTTTGGAAACTCGGTGATGCTATGCCATAGCGCTCGATTATACCAGAGGATGACATCTTGCTCTTTGTGCGGATGCGCGTAGATGTTCTCAGGCTGCAACGCTGGTCGCATGATCTTATCGAGGAACGCCCTGACTTCATTCAAGTCGTCAACAATCGTCTCAGATGCATCCGAGATGCTCTTGAGGTACAGCTTGAAGGCGCCTTGCCCATGGATCTGCAGCGACTTCTCACCAGTCTTCGGATTTGTCCATACCATCGGATAAACACACACTTTACTTTTGTCCCACTTGGGCAATTCGTCCAGTGGCTTCTCGAGCCCCTCGCTTTCGATAGAGTGTCCAAGTCGGGTGCTGTGCGCTTTGGACATCCATACGAAAGCATGTGGTGCGTATTCGATTCTGCTGTTCATGACGATGTTCCGTGTCTCCTCGTCAAGTAGCGCCAATGCGCGGCTACCAGCGACCATTGCTGTAGCTCCTGGCGCCATCTTCATCTGAGTCCCCGCTTCATCCTCCCATCGCACGGTTACATCTGGGCCCTTAGGAGTTCGAACAGCTAGAAGACATCCTACACGTGGAGGAGGGATGTCGTACAAAGACCCATCGAAGTGCCATTGGTAAAACCGTGAGGCACCAGCTTCGCGCTCCTCAGCTGGTATGTGTGGTGGAAGATGAAACTCTTCGTGGTCGATACCTTGGACCTCGAAACCTGGTGGGAAGCCGAAATGACCTTCCGGAACAGGTCCACGACCGAGGATATGAACTTGTGGCTGCACCGGGATCGCTGGGCGCTTGGGAATGCCGTAGAAGTCGACGCCGTTGTGGTGAGTGAGAAAAGGGTCATGACCGTGAGCAAAGCCACCAGTCGTCTCCTCGCGGTCGAAGCTAATATTCCATCAGCGCGGTTGGTTCTAAAAGATATGGTTGACTTACTTTGCAGTTAGCAGATACTGTTGCTGTGGCTTCAGCATTTGCGGCTGCTCTTTGAACACTAGCAATTTCCATTTATGTAGAGCGTCTGAAACGAACTCCAAATCTGCGTCTGTAAAGTTGTTCAAGTCGATACCATAAATCTCTGCACCAAAGTCTACTTGGCTGCCTTCCGCATGGTTCATAGGGACGACGCGTCCAGTAGACTTTTGAGCGTGTGGGAGATCAATCATAGGCTTCTCTACTTTGAGACGCAGATACTTAGAGTTCTCGGTAATGACTGCTGTGGCGACCATCTTGTTGAGTTGCTGTGTAGGAATTCGATGTGAGGCGGATATTGGGACCGCAGCACAAGATGTCTTGAGGTAGTCTAGAAATGGTCGCTGCCTGCATGAGATGTTAGACATGACTCGTGCGGATATGTCTTACCAACCAGCCACGAGCGCGTCTACATCGTATCCACCCCGAGGTGATTATCGCGAGTTGGGTAGATTGCTACCGCATCGGGATCTGATCAGTCACGTTGGGCATCTCGGCCGAGTTCTTCATACTTGCGATACTTCTCATCAAAGAACCTCTTTTGCGTATAGATCATGTGGGTTTTAGAAGTTGTGAGTGGCTGGTTAACACCCAGTGTATCGCAATACTATGGTCGAGTTGATGGCGACCACGGTGTTGCTCGCGAGTGCCCACACACAGCGACTGTGTGTGGGTCTCGGCCGAGCATCCATACTTGCAAACCTCCAGACATACCAAGAGAATCACACAGCCGATCGTACAATTCCCGAACGCACGCATACAGCACTAATCATATCGTATTTATCACACCTGCGACTTCGTGGCTTCGACCTGAGACACCACACTCATATTTCCAATATGATCGCTCGCAGTCTTGCAAGTCAACGCTTCATCACGACTACCGGTCCAAAGACGCATAACTTAGAAGGTGCCGACCCTTCCTGCCCGCTTCTGGTTTGCCTACATGGGCTGGGTGGCTCTATCGAGAAGTTCTCACTACTTATGTCTTCTTTCCCTCAGAACTGAATTATCGTCCTCGTCGACTTCCTTAGTTTCGGGAAGACGCCACTGAGATTCCGCAAGACCACCTAGAAAATCTTCATAGAAGGCCATGTCGCCGACTTGGGCGACCTGGTCGCATCTTTCCAGGAAATTTCGAGCATTTCAACCTCGTCCAAAGCCGTCATCGTAAGACACCCCCTGGGTGCTACTGTTGCTTCACACTATGGTAAGATATCTGCATACATTTGCAGGTCTCGCGCTCCTTGATTCTGGTCAAGCAGCAGGCCATGTACTTGCAAAAGTAGAGAAGGTAGAAAGCTAGTAGCTAAGAGAATATATTGATTCGACACTTTGACATCCGTAAGCGTTTGGTAACCTAAGGCGTATTACCTTTTGTTTTAGTTATTGGAAAGAAGTAATAGAAGAAGAGTAGGTTTCTTGTCACGTTAGAGCATAACTATAGTGTGAGTTCTTCAGGTTTAGAAAGACAGAATAGTGGTTACCAAAATCTGGTTTGCAAGGACCTACTAATAGCGAGCCACTCACGACTGCCGCAAGCCACCCTGTCCCATACAACGAAAATTCATCAAACAAGAGCCGCCTTCTGGACCTAGGGTATGATGGAAAGCGCTGCCTAGGACCCTAACAAAATTCTGTAGCCACTATCGACACCCGAATCCTCGTCTTTTTAGCAGACACATCTTTTGGATATCATACTGTGAGCTTTGTGCGTAAATCCTTCCTCAAAACATTATTGAACATTATCTTTCGAAGTACACGTCAGCCACAAAGTCATGGACACTTCTTTTCCGGGCTGGAAGAGCGTTAGACCAGAAAGCGATGGCGAGAGCTTCACAGAGCGCTCTGGAGCAAGACGAGAAATTTTCGAGAGAGCGACGAGAACAAGAGGACCGCTTGAAAGGAACCCACTTCTTTGGACATTTTTCCAGATTGCGGATGTGGAGCAAGTACGAGCATCATTCGAGAATGAACAAGCGTGGGCCGTAATGAAGATGTTTGTATCACAACCAGGGGCTGCGCTTGTTGTTGATGTCGTCCGGCTCTGGAAGCAAAATCTAGAGGCAAAGAACAAAACGACAAACGGCATCTCGTCGATGGCACCCTCCTCCTCCAACGCCACACCCACCTCAACCCCTCGACCGAGCACAGCGACTATCGACGACGGACGCACAAGATCCAAGAGAAAGCGCGGCGGCTAGGAGTCCAGTCTTGGACGATCGAAAAGCGTTGCAGCTCGGTGCAAAGAGAGACCATGACCTTTGCGCCGTGTCAAGAATGAGAGCGATAAATGCCGCGCACATCTACCCATCATGGTGCGCCTTTGGAGAGAAAGCCACGGACCGGGTGAACAACTTCTGGAAGGTTCTAGGGATGTTCTGGAGACAGGATGTCGTGAATGGATGGCGAAGCAAACTGTTTGTGGATGAGAACGCGCCAGATCGGGGCACCGAAACAATGGAGAACATGATTTCCTTAACTTCAACCTTGCACCGATTCCATTCGGACGGCGCTTTTGCGCTACGACCTATACTAAAATCAGTTGAAAAGATGAATCTTGAGCTAGAGTTCCACTGGCTTGTAGTAGAGGAGCGCGAGTCAACTGTTAAGATAGACCTTTCGGATGAGCCACAGTCCTCCATCAATCGACACCAATCTGGTAACGGCTACGGCCCCTTTATACGCCGTGATCCTGCGGCTGCAAGCGGTTTCACTCCACTTATTAGTGGCACCCGATTTACGATGTCTACGGACGATCCTGTTAGCAAACTCCTCCTAGATCCAGGTCTACTTGAGAGGCAGTGGCATATGCAGCGCGTCCTAGCGATGTCGGGTGCGGCTAGATGGAGAGACAAAGACTTTGACGATGACGACGATGACGAAGCAGAAGGCGTAACATCTCGAAAATCTATTGAACACTGGCGTCCTAGAATTCCCCGCCCGTCAATTGATCGTCAACAAGATCAAAGTCCACCAGCTGGCGGCTCGGAAGATAGTGGGATGGTGCGTCGAGATGAACGCCGTCTAAAAATATCTTATCATCCGCAACAAACATTTATCTTGAGATGCTTAACAGCTTGTAGGGTCTCCTCTGTCTAAACGAGTCAAGCGTCAAGATACGGGCTTGCCTTCACGTCCGTCTGCCGATGAGAAGCTCTCGAAAACGACACATCTAGGTCATGTACAGACTGCCACCACTTCCGAAGACCCCATGGTCTAATTTGTTCTTCTTTGTTTGCTGATTGTGCATTTATTCTTTTCTTTCTCGCGCGGGGTTTTTGGCTTCGGCTGTGTTCCCAGTAAAAAAACGGGAGCCAAGATCCTTCTCTTACCTAGGCCAACAAGAGGAGTGATGCATTAATTCTGTGCAACAATTGTAAGTTGATATAGCCTGTTCAACTCTTTTGGGCTATAGCTAATATTCAACACTTGAAAATATAATTTAGAAACTGCAGGTTCAAGAGAGGTGACAGTATGGCAGTCGGAATCCTTTCTTCTTCCCCAAGCCAGAAACTATAGCACGATCGCGGCATCTCGTGAGCCAGTTGCATTTTCAATCTCATCAGCAGACACGCTGACAGATTCATGCTGTGGTGTCTCGGGTTGCAGACTACGGGCGGAGTGGCGATATCCATGGGGCTTCGCTGACTCGTCTCGCTTTCGGGCTGTGTGACTCGCTGTCGCAGATGGTCAAGCTCGTGAGATCTTGACTCTGGACAGTGTGTTGGAGTGACAGTACCATGATGGAAGTCGTCGATGCCGCACGTATTCTGTTGGCCTCTTCTGATGCACTTGTCGTACGGTACCGTCTTATTGCATTTGGCTTTCCGCCTTGCGCAAGCTGCACATGTTAGCCTGCTTCGCGGGTGAGCCGACATGCCAACGCAAAACGGAGTGAAAGGTTTGGAGCGGACACCATCGACGCCATGGTTCGACAAAGGCGAAGACACCAGATGATAAGCGCGGAGGATGCGAGATATTCGGGATGGAAGGCACGAAATGATAAGCGTGAGCTAGCGCGACACCGGCCGAGCTTCGGCTGCACCATCCTATCCAGGTGGCATATACTTGCATATCATCCCAACACGTCCCATCACAACCCGAGCACCTTTTGTCGGATGCAGCAACACGATATCGAGCTGTACAAGGGATGCGCAATCTTCGATAGCGATTATTTTCAGTCCAATCGCGTTGACGCGAATGATAAGGCAAGTATAGGCTACCCCATATTCTCCTCAGTGCGGCGGGACGTAAGCATGCCTATCTACCTTGGGTACTGATTCAATAATGTAGCGCAAACACTCCAGGGTCCATATAGGTTGTGATGGTCTCAGGCATTGTGTTGATCCCACACAGCTTCATCACCATGCCGACTCCAGTCAACCTGCGCATTCGTAGCCATACGGCTAAAGAGAAAGTCAAGCTCCGGGTCACACAACCATCGAGCTGGCGGCTTCCCAAGAAAAACAGTAGCATTGCACCACCTGATGTTTGGACAAATGCGGATATGGAGCCAGTGCCTCCAGAAAAACGCACATGGGGTAAAAGTGCCTTTGTAACGTACTGGTTCAGTGACCTCGTTACAATATCAACCTGGAGTTCAGGATCTGCCGTATTCACCTTAGGTACGTGCTTCACATCCTGCGACGCTCGGTTTTGGGAGCATACAACTAATCAAGGTAGGCTTGACGGCAACCGACGCTGTGCTGATAACACTTGTGGCGGGCATATGCAACGCCTTACCGACAGTGCTCAATGGCGCCATCGGCTCGAACCTACATATTCCATTTCCTATCGCATCTCGCGCCAGCTTCGGCTATTGGTTCAGCTACTTCGCCATCGTGAGCAGAGGTATCTTGGCCATGTTTTGGTTTGGCGTACAGACAGCTAATGGAGGTACATGTGTCACTGCGGTACGTTTTCTCGGCAAGCTGTAGCATTTCTAAAGTAATCTGACCTGTCTTTCCAGATACTAAATGCGATATGGCCAAGCTTCCGGAACGTTCCCAATCACCTACCAGCACCCGTCGGTCTCACTACAGCTGGAATGATCTCATACTTCTTGTACTGGCTCATTCAATTTCCATTTCTTCTCATACCAACCCACAGGCTGCAGTACATGTTTTGGGTAAAGACTGTATTGTTACCGCCTGTGGCCATTGGGATGACTGTGTGGGTCGCGGTCAAAGCAGGCGGCAATGGCCCCTTTTTCACACGGCCGGCTTCGGTACACGGTGCTGAACGAGCCTGGCTCTGGCTATCGAGCATGACCAGTATCACTGGTGGTTACAGTACTCTCGCTGTCAATATCCCTGACTTCTCACGCTTCAGTAAGGACCCTACGGCACAGTACTGGCAGATGCCGGTCATCCCCTTCTTTAAAACCATGGTCGCTCTCATGGGGATTGTCTCCGCATCGGCCGCCCAAGAAATCTGGGGCACGGCTTATTGGACTCCGCTGCAGATAATCGATACCTGGATGGACACGTCTGGCGGTCGTGCGGCTGCTTTCTTTTGTGCCTCCATATGGTTGCTTGGGCAGCTCAGCGTTAACATCAGTGCAAACGCCGTTTCTTTTGCCAATGACGTCACGACAATCGCACCAAAATACATCAACGTACGTCGCGGATCCATCCTTGTTGCTTTCATCGGCGGCTGGGCGCTATGCCCTTGGATCATTGTAGCGTCCGGAAAGGCGTTCCTCAACTTCATGAGCGCATATGCCATCTTCATGGCGCCCATGGCCAGTATACTGTTTACCGACTACTGGCTAGTCAAGCACAGAAAGTACAACGTACCCGCCTTGTACGACCCAAGAGGTATATACCGATATGGCCGTTACGGGACGAATTGGCGTGCTGTTGTTGCCACATTCGTTACAATCATCCCCTTGCTACCGGGACTGGCCAACAAAGTGAACCCAAAGCTGAAGCTCGCAGCTGGCCTCCAGAACCTCTTCACGTTCAACTGGCTGTATGGTTTCTTTCTCTCCATCTTCCTGTACTACTTTTGCAACCTCTTCTTCCCAGCTGAAGAGACTCTGATTCCACGTGTTGTAACTGGCTTTGAGTATTTGGATGGGGTTGAAGTCGATAGTGAGGCGGGAAGCTTATCACTCGATCGAAAGACGAGCGGGTCTAAGGTTAAACCCGGAACGCATGTGGCTCCTCAATCTTCGAGTCAAGCCCAGGAAAACTAGGAGAAAATGTTTTATGTAGTATTCGGATTCAACTAAAGCCCAAAGTCCTCCAACTTCTTACCATCTTCCAATCCCCAGATCCAAACATCGACATCAAGTTCCTCACCTGACCATCGAACACCCCTCACACTCCTGACTCCATGGTTTTTGAACCCCAATCTTCTAAACAGCCTCTGCGCTTCTTCATTGTCGGGGTCAGTCAATCCTGCAATCTCTTTCTTCCCGTTCTCATCCCTGATGTATTTGATCAAACCCCGCGCAGCTTCCGTTGCGTACCCTTTCCCATGATACCGCTCAATCATGTTGAACCCTACATCCGGCATAGTAGGTGCTTGCTGGCCCGGGATACGGCCAAGTTGCATAGTAACATATCCGATGTGTTCCAATTTCCTTTTCGAAAACGGAATGCCGGCCTTCTCCTCCTCATCAGCTGACTCCGATTTCAAGCTGACCAGGTACCGCCCGTATCCTGTCGTACGAAGCTTTTCATCTCCGTTGGCTATGACTCTTCGCGTTGCCTCACGATCTGGTACTTCTTCAACGATATGAGGATGTCGGCGAAGAGATGGTGCACCATGAAGGAGTTCAAGGACGAAGTCGCAGTGTGCATCGGATGAAGGGTCGCAGTAGGATAAGTAGAGACGATCAGTCGAGAAGTGGAAGTCGTAAGGTGACATCGTGAGGTTTCAAGATGGAGTTGTTTTGGTGTTTGCTAGCATTGCAGACTTCTACGGTTGTCGATTCGTTTATTAATATACACCAAACGCGTCAACGGAGTAAAATGGTAGCCTAGATTCGAGTGAGTCATCAAATTCATAATTCAGGCAGCCAGCGCTAGGGAACATGGGGAAGCTCGAAGATAGCGATTCTAGTACCGCGTGTTCTCTTTTCCAGATACAGGGTTGTTCTACGTGGCTTCTCTGCACTACGTTACTCCGGACTGCTGATATTGGCCATCGAGAGACTTTATATCCGAGACCCTTACTCCGGTCTACCCGCTCTCGGCTCGCTCAACCTCGCGACGAGGTAGAAAGTGCCCGATAAGTTACTTTGTTATCGTGAGCCTTGTGTGCCTGATGTCAGAGTTTGGGTAAGCAGAAATCGTGATCAATGCAATACTCTCAGGCCCTCCAATGACGAGATATCCTTCGCAATAACCTTGGTAGTTTTCCAACCGCGGTAGAATACATGAGAATGATAACGAGACCCGTTACAATAATGATTCTATCAGGGATATGACGCTCAATGAGAATAAGACAGAAGGAGATGCGGGGTGTAAAGCTTGAGCTGCGAGATCGCGATGATGCGTCTAAGCCCTTTGCGGTGAAGCGCTTGGAAACAGTGGAGAACCCCGCCTTCAAGTATTCTCTATTTTCGATGTCTCAAAACCTGGCTTCTTCGGATCACGAACGTCCAAATCTACAAAAGACATAATGGCGCCACTATCCGGATCCGCCAAGAAGAAGAAGCAGAAGGAGAAGGAGAGGGAGCTCCAACGCCTGAAGGTGATTGAGGAGCGGCAAGCGGGGTCGGACACCAGTCCTGATGAAGATATTCCTGCCAGCCAGTCCTACGGACCCTGGGAAGAGCCGAAGGAAAAATGGGATGCACGCCTCGAAGCTCAACCCCCGGCTGAGAAGTACTCTGAATTCGAGAAGCGTGCAAAGGCGAGGAAAGGGCAACCCATCGACTATCAGCCCGCTGCAATCCCGGACGAGCAGACACTGCACGTAGATGCATCGACCAAGTTCGATAGCACCGCAAAGCCTGTCCACAAGCTCGTGTTTGCTTCTGGAATTAACGTAGACGAGTACGTTGGACTTTGTTCGAAAGTGTAATCACCTCAGCTGATGATATGCAGTACCCTCATCGACGTCATCGCGAATGCAGATGCTACATTCCGGAGTGCAGTCCGCGTCTTCGTCGCCGGTGATTCTGAAAGGAAGGAGGCCATCGAGATCACCAGTGCTGGTGTAGAAAAGCTGACTAAAGCTCTTCCCCAGCTGGAGGTTGTTGCTCTCCATGGAACATCAAAGCTCACGCGTACCGCATTCCCAACGATTCTTAAGAACTGCGCGAATATCGAATCTGTCACCCTGACAGTTGTCCAAGGCCAAAAGTCCAAGCGCATCCGTCTCAATAGCACACTCGAGTGGCTGAACGACAAGACTTTTGTGCCGAAGCTGCGGTACCTCGAATTTCGTGGCGTCTACCATGAGGCTTTCCGTCGCGAGTTCCTTGAGTTCCTCACACAGAGCAGACCAGCACTGGAGATCGTATTCGAATATGACAGACCAGCGGTCCTTATCCGGGACAATGAAACCATTCCGCTCGACCGCGTTCCAGCTGCTGATAATTAAAGCAGACTAGCCTGCACTGTCCGATGAGGGAGACCTCTCGGATGATGGCTTTGGACGTGAGTACATAATGGAAGCGAGGGCAAGGAGATTGGGCCCCAATAAATGCGTCACTCACTTGAGCATATGAGGCAAATGGAATCACAAGCGTATGCAATCGAGGTGAATCCTCCACACTTCGATAGCCAACGAATAAAATCAATCAATCACATTCGACTAGTCTCGGACGAAACGAATTAGGAGTACAGGAGCTGCGGATCCGATGCATGATGAAAACATATAATATTGACTGAGCCATGGAGTGTACGTACCATGCTTCTGGTTCTGCTTAGGAAGCACCAGTGACAAGAAGGCCAAGCTTTGCATGAAGTAGATCTAGAGAACGGAGATAATCTAAAAATCCGAGCGGTGAGGCAGGCGCAATTTGGTTCATCATGTACAATATGCGACAATGATTGGAGCTTTTGGCAGCAAGCTCGATGTTGGTATACGAATGTTGAGACTGAGCTTCATTTACGTGCTTTATGTTGATCCGCTGTCACAACCAGGACACCGCGCCCTTATTCTATTATACACTTTATCGAACTCCGAGCACGAGAGCGAGAGCGAGAGCGAATCGGTAGTGGGTCCAGCCGCCGTCCTCGTGGCACCGGCGCAGGAGCCCAGGCGCTAATGGGAGCTAACGCGGATTTTATGCAGGCTGCTGACGGCTCATCGAAGCATCATCGGCCCAGACCAGACGTCAAGTCTTCGTTACCAGCTCTAAAAGTGATGCGGCTATGCTATTTCTCGATGCGGGGCTGAAACGCAAAGGTCCGATTTGCGAACCGTCATCCATCTGCATATATGCTCGCACTCGCTCGGAGAATGGCAATCTCGTACACGATCTTCCGCTGCCGCAATGTCAGCAACATCGATGTCGTCAAGTTCGTGCCATTCATTTGCTCCTATTGAGTTAGCCTGGTCATCTCAGCGGCCTGAGCTACGCGACGAGAAAGAAGATTGGATGGGTGTGACGAATCCCGTGGAAAGGCGGAAATTACAGAACCGCTTAAACCAGCGAGCACGGAGTAAGTAGCCTTGCCGGATAGACTGCCAAACGCAAAGAACATGCTGTAATACTTCGCAGGAAACCGTGCACAGAACAAGCACGCCACCGCCCAACAGGCCCACAGTGTCATTGTATCTGACGAGACCCACGAAAGTGATGCATCGGGTCGTGAAAGCAGTACGTCCGATGCATCTCGAGATGACTCTAGCGAACCAGATGGCACAATCATGAAGAAGGTATGTATGGCCGCTCATCCTAAAGTGAAGGAGCTCATGCAGCGCTTCTCCGAACATGCATATGCCAGCTACACGCAAGGGACACCCGCCTTGTCGCACTTGCCGCTGCTTCTCAAGTACAACGTAGCTAGTGGCCTCGCGCGAAATGCCGACGTCCTGGGGGTTACAGCACAGTACTACGATTGGTATGGCATCTCGCCGCTTAACAAACAGGGCCCACTCTTGGCCTCGGGAGCTGGAGTAGGATGGCCTGCATGCTTACAACCCACTGAGTTACAAAGTTCTATCGAGCATCATCCTTGGCTCGATCTATTTCCTTGGCCAAAAGTGCGCGACAACATGCTCCAGCCATTCCAACGGACAGAGCCGGTGGACTATGAAGACGAGCTATGCATCGATATCTGCGAATACAATCATCTAGATCGCAGGCCGATGCTGATAGTATGGGGCCCTCCCGAAGATTATCGCAGCTGGGAGATCGATCCGATATTCCTGGAGAAGTGGGGCTGGTTGCTCAGCGGATGTCCCGAAGTCTTTGAAGCGACAAACTACTGGCGCGCAACACGAGGCGAGAAGCTGATTACGCCACAGCGGTGGCATAAAATTATACGAAGAAGCTTGCCAGATCAGTTCCGGTAACGGAGTCGCGACAAGGGTGTCAGCAGAGCGCGGGCGGATGTGGGCCATGCATACATGACGCCGTGGGCCTGAGGTAACAACAGCATATACAATGCGACCACACTGCATGGAATTCATCTTCATGATGTGAAAACTGATACCTAGAACATATACGATGCCCTTGACCAGCATAGCACAACTAACATGGACCCCTTCGCACTTCCACCAAAGCAAAAGGCCGCCTTGAGTTGGCACCGCGTCTTGTCGCCCACCGCTACCTTCAAGATTTCGTCCATCGCACTCGCTAGAATCAGCATTGGTTGTTTATGGAGCCAATTATTCGGTGTTAGCGAGGACGCCGACTCACTGCTAGACACCTAATTTGACCTCGGTGGCAACTTCATCGACAATTCCAACACGTACAAATTGAAAGATTGTGAGAAGCTTATCGACGAATGGATGGAGGAGCAAAAAGACAGAGACCAAATGGCCGTCGCAACGAAATATGGAGCGGGCTACAAAGCCTACAATAGCGAAAACGGATCACTTCAAAGCAACTTTACGGGAACGAGTGCGAAGAGCATGCAAGTCTCAGTTCGTGACAGTTTTCGCAAACTAAATACGGACTTTGTCGATATACTATACGTACACTGATTGGATATTGGCGGCAACGTCGAAGAGACCATGCACCATCTGCACGCGCTTGTCATGGCTAGACATGTTCTCTACCTCGGCGTCTCAGACACCCCAGCCTGGGTAGTTGTCAAAGCCAACAAATTTGGGTTCTCTCACGCCTACTTCCGACCCTTATACGGTTGCTAACACATTGCATAGTTGCCCGCCGCCACGGTCTGACCCCCTTCTCTCTCTACCAAGGGCGATGAAACGCCGCCTACCTCGATATGGAAGCCGAGATAATACCCAGGTGCGAAGACCAAGGCATGGCAATCGTGTGATGGGCCTCGCTCGGAGGCGGCTAACTAGCCACGACCTCCCAACGAAACGCCGCAAAAGAAGACCTAAATTTCGGCAAGAGGTTTTACAACGCTTCAGAGAGCGACATCGCAGTCTCAACCGTCCTGGAGGAAATAGCAGAAAAGAAGGGCGTGGCATTGCAGCAAATGGATCTGGCATACCTCTTCCATCGGTATACTCACGTTTTTCCTATCGTGGGTGTGTAAAATGTAGAGCATGTGAAGGGTATGGTACCTGTGTTGGGTATTTCGCTATTACAAGAGGAGGTTGAGGAGATATATGAGGCTGCACCGTTCAACCCATTGTTCCCGCAAGTATCAATCTTTAGGGGTCTACCCTATAGTACGAGGTTGACTGGCGGACCAGGCGAATTACTAGATGGCGGCTTGGATTGATGCGCCGCCCAAGAATCTGGGGTATGCAACTCGATCTTGAGGGTGATTAGTGTACGGAGGAAGAGATTGGTGGTGCTAAATGAGTGTATTTGGCTGTTATGCAGCTTCTGTGTAGAAATGACGCACGACCAAACGCCTTCCCAATTTCTCCTGGCAGTCTTTTCCCCTTCCTCCAGTGATTTGTCTGTTACCTGTATAATACGTCATCATAGAGTTTCCCTCCATATACCAGTAATGTATGCAGCCTAATGATAAAGCGAACGATTAGAGTTTGGAATAGCCTTGACTGTTCCTGTGTAGCACGGCACGACCATGAGTCCATCGCCTAGATGTAGAACATGGTGTCCCTGATCTTGGGGTGGATTTGTACATCCGACGCACTCGGATCCTGCCCCCCACCCCCGGCCACAGAGGTTCCAGCCACAGAAGGCGACGCACTGGGCGTTGGCGTATCGAACAGATTAGCCAAGTAGCAACGCGCACGCTCACAAGCCAGATCGGCATAGTAAGCTGGTGGGCATAGACTGACAGCTTTCGTCGCACGACCGAACAGATAACACATGTTATGCGTGAGGTCTTCGACAATATCGGCAATGTTGCCGAATGGTGGCGGAACCTGCTTCGCGTAGATCTGACGGAAAATCTCGTCATGTACAATGTAGTAATGGCAAGGACGAGCTGTGCCCTGGAGTGCGGCGTGTGCTTGGAGGAAGAAGTCCCAGTTGTGAGCTTCGGTTACACCGCGATCAACGACAGTACCGGGCTTCGTATTGCCGGAGCTCTTTAATTCGCCGGTCCTCTTGTCAATAGCACCGTCGACATCTTCCTTGGCTGTTGGGTAAAAGCGTGTCTTGTGTCGCTTGCCACAAATGACTACCGTGAATCGCGGAAGGCCTTTCTTAGTGTCAGCAGCTGGGTACACTGCCTCGCATGCTTTCCGCAACTGGGGAAGCTCTTTTGAAAGCACCATATCGTACTGTCCTTCCGATACCCCATCGCGGTAGATAAGAATATTCTCAGGGAAAAGTAAGTGGGGTCTGCCGTGGTGATCTTTGCCCTTAGTCTTCCATAGGTTAAGTCTTGATTTCAGCATCTCGGCGAGGTCGTCGACATTTTCCTGTCTTCCACGCTGGATACGCAGAGTAGCAGGCCATTGACCAAGGAACCTGTCGACAGACGCGACCATTGCCGATACCGACGGTGCATTGGAAGCCGAGCCAGGCGACGGGTGGGTGACGTCGATACCGACTACCATGGTTTTGTCTGCTTCAATGATGCCCAAGTTTGTTTTCTCGATGATCTGGTTGATACCACCCAGCTTCAAATTGAACTTCAGAGCCACGTTGGCAATGTATTGGTCCCGTCCTCGATCCTTCCAGAGCTTAGAACCCACAGAACAGATGGTTTGAAGACCATAGTCTTTGTCGGCGAGCGTCTTGATGCGCTTGTACAAAGATATGTTTGCCTCTGGCAGCACAATAAACAAGAGATCGAGACGACCGGATTCTTTTTGTAGGAACGAACCAAGAGAGGGGTCTTCTGGGTGCTGGAGCTGGAGACGCTGCACATCAAAGGGCTTCTCAGCCATGACACCAACATCTTTCAAGCCTTGATGGAACTCCTGCATTACTCTAGTCAGAGCCTGGGCGTCGAAGGAACCTGGTCTACCCGGAAGAGTGATCATGACAGTTGACCACTTCGCTAGTCTGGTACCGGTATGAAACTTGATATTGATCATGTTCCAACGGCCAAACTTCTGGTCAACAGAAGCAATTTTGTTATTCTGGTAGATGACCTTTGGACAGGTGAGAACTCGACCTGGTACTTTTATTAGACCTGGTGTGACGGTAAGACCGAAAGAGCGCTAAATGGTAATTAGCAAGTAGAATTCTGATGGCACAACTTGCTGCCTACCAAAAGTATGTTCGTATTCTGATCGAGGCCAACGGTCGGTACGCCCTCGTCAAGAATCGACTTCGCGTTGTCCCATGGCTTACGAACAGCGTATCGAATCATCTGCTGGGTCTGACCAGCATCAAGCTTGGCCTTCGATGCCTGACCCGGAATGACGACGCAAACCTCTGCGGGGAGGTACATCGGATTCTCTCGGTTGCCACAATTGACTACGGGAAGCTCAGGGCGTTGGAGGGTACGGTTATATTCTGTATAATGTTATTACCATGATACAATAGAAGTGTTGAAGAGCATACTTGTCTTGAAAAAGTCAAACACAGTAATGTATCGGCCTGACCCACGAGTCGCTGGTTTCTTCGGCTGCGGTTTTCCTTTGCCTTTGCCTTTCGAAACACCTGCTTCCGCGTTAGGTGCACCAGAAGAGCTGTCGTCACCGTCAAGCCAGAACTCAACGTCCTTAGCGCCTTCGCCGTGTCCCCTGATGCGTGGCCTGTTCGCCAGCTTATGTCCATCATCCTTCCTCGCAAGCCCAAAGATAGCCTTGATACGAGGAATGACCTGACCAGCTTTGTTACGCTTTTCAGGAAGATGAGTCGTCTGGACGCGAATAGACTTGAGAAACTTCTCAAGGGCAGTGGTATTTCGGGTGCCATAACTTCCCATGAGTGCTGGTAAGGGCCCGTCGTGGTAAAATGCTCCATGGCTGACATTGATATTGACCAGGATACGAGCCGTAGCAACACGCACACTGGAGAAGAAACCACGAATAACATTGAGACCAGCGCCCAAATCGGCTTTCGTCGCGTCCTGATTCAGGGAGAAGCTTTTCGTCGACCCTATTGTAGCAAGATTGTTTGCTGACTTAGCGTAATGATTCAAAAAGATGTTGAGCGCCTGGGTCAACTCTTGCTTGTCACCAAATGACTGGCCAATGTTGGTTGAGTTCATCCAGTTGACCAGCTCGCCGATGCTCAAAGCCTTTGTGTACCTGACGCGGATCTTGTATACAGCAGCGTTCGCTGCAGGCTCATCTTCGCCGTCCCATCGGAGTTGAGTCTCGAAAATGTCATCTTCGTGCTTGAACTTTGTCTTCGAAACTAACGTTGCTCGAAAGTCGGTTGCAATGTCGGCATTGTGTGCAGACATCTCTGGCGTCTGCAGTAAAAGCTCGACAATTCTGTGACGCTTCCTACCAGTAGCTTCGGGCTGGACGTCGACATCGTAGCGATACAATACCATGTTTGAAGGTGGCAACAGCTCAATGTAGTTCGCCGTGAGCTCCACCTTGAGACCCCTAGTACCATATCCAGGCCTACTTGGATTGCCTTCTGATAGCTTCAAGGTGCTCAGGTCGAGTCCTTTCTTTCCAATTGGATGTAAAGCATCCTCAACTCGGGCAACCTTTGGATCTTGAACCTGAGGATTGCTAAATTTATGTTAGATTTAGTAGGCAGGAATCAAGCTTTACATCTTACGAGAAGACCTGGATGCCTTGTTGGCCACCACCCGACGGTCCACCATAGCCTCCTCTGCCACCACGACTACCACCTCCACCTCTGTCTCCTCGAAAACCTCCACCTCTGTCTCCGCGAAAACCACCTCCTCTATCTCCACGGAATCCGCCACCTCTGTCTCCGCGAAACCCGCCATCTCCTCTTCCCCGCCCTCCGAAATCACCCCTTCCGCCTCCACGGCCACCTCCGCGATCGCCACGATCACCACGAAACCCGCCTCGGCCCCTATCACTACCGCCTCGACCCCTATCAACACCACCACGACCTCTGTCGCCGCCGCCTCGGGGTGCGCTGGACATCGTATCGAGTGCCGTCGCGAGGCTTCCGGACTAGGGAAATGACGCGATGCCGGCGACGAGCCCAGCGATCTATGCAATACGTTGGGTCTGATCCAGATAGACAAGTTCTTGCTGATTGAAATAGATACCAAGGAGTATGCTGGGAATTCTGTTGTGAGTGAGGCCACGGCCAGAAGGCTGAAGATGGGACGTAAACGAGGTGACGCGAGGAAGCGACAGCGCGAAGTGGGGCAAGCTGTAAGCCGGTCCACTCCCGCCCCCGCACCAGTCTCATTCTTGATCAGACGCCAGCGCCCATCTATTCATCCCTTTCACTTCGTGAGCCGCCTGGCCACATGCTGACCGCTTTCATTCAACGTATGACCCTAGCACAAACCTTTCCAACATGCTAGTACCGAGTCAGCCACACGCCTGCGAAATTTGCCAATCCAAACTACTCTTCAACAGTCGCTGTCCAGAAAAGGGTTGGTGGGAGTTTATAACCGAACACGAATCTTCAAGTGGCAATGAGTATGGATATTGGTTCAATCTCTGGTATGGCGAGGCGATCGAATTGGCAAAGAGTGGCTGCGAATTGATGACATGGCTTGTCACCCTACGCCGGCCAGATACAACATCAGACAGTCAATTGCGAGCGTACTTCATACATAATTCTGAAGAGCAGCTGGCGTTGGACTGGGTTGACGAAATCAGCCAATACACAGATAGCAAGGATTTTAGTCGGATGCTAGTGTTGTGTGCAGAAGTTGAGTACGTAGTAGGCGGAACACGACTTCTCTGCTAGATCAGTGCGCTAACGATGAAGCTCAGCAACGTGGCTGCTGCGGAGATTAAACAGAGGCTGCCGAATTTGAATCCGTCGTCCGGAGAAACTATGTCAACAGCTCGCGCATGGTTGCAGACATGCGCCGGCACACATGAAGCGTGCGCCAACCGTGGTTTCGGCAATGCCCGGTGCGCAACGGCCGACGATCAAGCCTTGAGACCCCGCCGTCTTATCAAGATATCCAAACGACCTGCTGGCTCAGACATTTCTGTACAACCGGTACCATATCTTGTAGATACAAGATACATTCCATCGCCAAAGTATGCCACTTTGAGCTATTGTTGGGGAGGGGACCAAGAGTTCAAGCTGCTCAAACGCAATTTAATCCCCTGGCACTCACAAATCCCTTTAAATAATCTTCCACAAACTATCAAAGATGCCATGTTAGTGACAATCGAGCTTGAGCTCGAGTATCTTTGGGTAGACGCTCTTTGCATAATTCAGGATGACAACGCGGATAAGAGTGTAGAGCTTGCCAGGATGGCTGATATCTATTCCGAGGCGCACATTACCCTGCTAGCATCACGAAGCTCTGGGGCCCGAGATGGATTCCTAAACTCCCGATACATCGCACGGGAGAGGGGCTATCGCTTACCTTACCTTTGCACCGACGGCCAAATGGGGTCCGTGGTTCTCTGGCGGGGTAGAGATGTTGGAGCTGCAGAGCCGATCCACCAACGCGGATGGTGCTTCCAAGAACAGATTCTTTCACCTCGCATTCTGGAGTTTGGAACCCATCAGCTGCGGTACCTGTGTAGTGCGAATCGTACAGAACACATCGCCCCGGAAACAGATGGCTGGGTAACGAACTCTGAAACTTTTGCCCAATATGGAACTGGCCAGTCGCTTGATTTATCCGCTAGCTGGTACACTCTGCCAGCGGATGGGATCGATTTCTTGAACCTGTGGAGTCGCATCGTCACGCATTACAGTCATCTAAGCCTGAGTTATAGTTCTGATAGGTTGCGTGCTATCTCGGCTATTGCGAGAAAGCTAGGACAGGTTTCATCAGTACGATACTACGCCGGGCTATGGGCAGAACACCTGTCAAGCCAGTTACTTTGGGAAACAGATCAGGGTGAGTACAGGCTGCAGAAAGCCACTCGGATCGCTGAATACGTGGCTCCTTCATGGTCCTGGGCATCGATGCAGGGGCCCGTCTGTTGCTCTTGGATCCATGGTGATTGCATTGCCTATCAAATGATCAACGTTGTTATCCACAACAGTACGCCTAGCGACGACTTTAGCGACGTTGTTAGCGCTGAAATTAGGCTTCGAACATCTACACTTTATGCTAAGCTCACTACACAGGAGAGACCTTCTTCACCCTGGTGGCCAACATATTTAGTGGACGAATTATGGTCTGTGAAAGGACAAGAAGACGCAGGGGAATTTCGGCTTCCACTTTTTATGGATCCAGAATCTGGCGAAGAGTGGAGCGAGATTTCTGGTCAATGGGACGAGCTCACTTTGGGAGATCATGCGGTGCTACTAGCTCAAATCATCCTTGGTAGGGGGCTGATATTGGAAGTGCAGCCACACAGCATGGAGAAAAAGTACAGACGCGTCGGCACCTTTCGGTTGGACACGTATGCGGAAGAAGACGACCGCTGGAAGCAGAGAGACATTGTCATTGTTTGAGCCCTGTCTTGCAGCCTACATTTTTATATAACGAGTCAACTAATAGAAGTCAACAACATTTTAGGCTCCTAGAATGTCTATCTACATTACATAGCTCTGAACATACTTTATCACAACATGGAGGAGCAAGATCTGCTCTGGAGAAGTGATTCTTCTTCCCTTTCCATGCAGCGTGATCCCAGCCGCAAAGCATGAAAAACTTATTCCCTAGGAAATCATCTGATGTGTCGCTTGGAATGTTCGCAAGTTAGCAGGCGCCCGTCTGAACGACAAAACAACGACAACAATCCTACAGAACTTAAAGCTTAAAACTAATGACCGTTGCCTGACAAAGCTTAGGCCTAGCAGCCTGTGGTGATATTCTTATCCTCTGAGACGAAACGACGAAACGACGAGACGGAAAGAGGCGAGTTGACAGACGCGCAAAGTGGGGTAAGCACGCTAGCAGCCTCCCGCGGACCCGTCTAACACGCGACGCGGCGTTATTTGTGCACACAAATGCGGGGTCTAACAAATTCCTAGCTCTTGCACGACTTTGAGGATGTCGCCGCGGGCTGCTAGGCCTAAGGTTTGTTGGGCAAAGGTCATTGGTTCTGAGCTTTGATTACGGCAGGATTGTTGTGCCTAGCTTCCGCAACGGATTTGGGGGCGATGGAGACAAATTTAGCAAAGGAGATGCAGCTCATGATGTCGGTGGCATGTTTCAGATCAGGTTATCGCTTTTGGTATCACACACGTTTTCTTGCAACGTGCGCATTTTGCTGTCTTCATATGCATCTTTTTCGCCTTCTCATGTATGACAGGCAAGGCTCAATTACGCTGCAAAAGAAAAATCTCTATACTCGAGTCACTCCCATTGCCCTGTAGCTCTCGATATGCTTCAGCCTGTCTCCTGCTGGTGAAAGTTGTTCGGCTGGGTGGGCGAAGACCTTGATGCGACGGCTGGGGTGGCACGGGAAGCTGCTTCCCAACGTCTGGTTGCGATCGCTTCTCCAGAGTTCTACTGCATCGATTGTCGGGACGGGGATGTAGAGGTTGCATGCGATATGACCCCTGCTCAGAACTTCCTGCCGAGGAGGACGACAGCTTGCCTGAAAGGAAGTTTGTCGATGGGCGACGGCGAGACGATGACTGGGACGTGTTGCTGAAGACGCGCGGGAACAATTTATTCATGAGCGGTTTGCAGCCTGGGAGACAGCCGCATACGACACCAACACCACTTTCCACGCCCATGATGATGGAGGTAGTGGCTCCGTACCCTATGCGCAATGTCAGCTAGCTGTTGTTGCAATTCTTGTCTGAACGGTACCCACAAAAGACATCGAAAGATACCAAATATAGATGGGTATAGTACAGTCGCACAACACCAGCAATACAAACACTGTTCGCACGTAAGCTCCCATCAGGATGGTCGCAAATGGCAACCTACATGACACCTAGCGAAAACATGCTCGTCAATGTCACGCGCTGACGAAGTGATACCTGGACATTCAAAAGGTTCCGTGCAGGCCACAGGAATATGATAAAGTCACTAAACGTGTTTTGCGCCGAGTGGAAGTAGTAAATCGCCTTGATGTTGAGGCATTTGGCCGTTTTGATGTATTTGAAGATCTCCCAGTAGGTGCTTACTGGCCTAAGCTAATCATTAGCACATTATACAGTAGAGAGTTGGAGATAAATGCTTACGAGCATTGGAACAAGGTGATGAAGAAGCAGGCTGTATTGAAAGATACGGTGTAGAAGATCATCAAACGACAGAACCACTTGTCCAACTTCGATGGGAATATGCGCATGTAGGTGAGAAGAATCGCGACCTTCATAAAAGTGGTGATGGCTGTGAATAGCAACTGACTCGATAAGCCCATCTACACTGACGTTAGCTTGGGCGACCACGTCGTGTCGCGCAACATACCTGTGCAGACTTCATAGTCCCGAAAAGTCGCGATGGATGGATATCCCCTGATAAGAGTCAGCTACTGCGCACCTAAATGGCCACGGCCTACTCACACAGATGATAGCCCATCTGGTATTCGGGAAGCATCGATATGATGAGCATGATGTTGCTTCCAACAGACATCACCTGTCTACATCAGTACTCTGCCCTTACTTCGCTTGTCTAGTAGGAGCATTACTTACTGCTGCAACCAGCATCGCCCAGTCATCCCAACCCAGTGTATCGACAAGGACAGTTCGACAGTAGAACCGACATGATATGAAACCTATGATCAGCACAGTCATAGGAATCAGCACAGCCATCGCCAATGGTAATTGATTGACTGGATCGACATAGTTTGGCGGTGGGAACGATGCGAACTCCTCTGGTGTCGGGAATCTCGAAGTCATGTCGTGTTTGCCCAGGGGATGAGAGTCGCAACAACCACATGGGTCTTCCGCGGGTGGCACAAAAGCAATCCTGAATACTCGGGAGCGCCTGCGGCTATTATAACCGGCATGCTCGTAGTAGGAGCCGGCATACACATCAAATACCCCGCGGCCTATAAGAGCAGGACGTGAAACTGACTTGAAGTGAGCTATGCACGTCCCTTGCATAGTGTGGGTGGCGCTTTCCTGCCACCTGCTCGAAACGACACCACCACCCGAGGGTCGCGACTGGGCTAGACAGCTCTTTCTATGCCTGTGCGGCTGATGACACCCGGGCCTTTTCATCACTATGTGGCTTTCATAATCATCTCATTGGCGGAATCCCATCGGAATGAGCGATGAGAACATCGTATTGTCATGGAATTCACCAGCTTTGAGCATGGTGCGTAAAGATGCCCGTCCAAGAGAAGGTATGCGCGGTGCTGAAAGTGTAAAATTTATTCTTGCGATATGGTGTAGCCTATCCACCTAGGTGGGTGGGTGCAATGACCATACGGATCTCCCTATGGTTCCCACGGCACCACACGTGAGCGCAAAACCGTTGACAGACCCATGCGCTCTTACCGCATTTTTTCTCAACGTCCGAAACATCGTCAATATCAGTATGGATATGTCGATCGCGCTGTTTGGCAAATCGGAGAAGGTCGGCGACGTGTGGAAATCTAGAGGGATTCTCTGACTGAGGGACCAATTACAGTCATTGAATCATGCAACCGTTCCGGACATGCTAATGCGTGGTGATGAAGGTTCGTAAAGAGGCAGGTGGCTCGCTCGATCTGGCGAACGGGGGCGCCAGAGATAAGGCTGGACGTGTGGTCGAACATCGTAGAACAACCCTATAGCAAGTTCCCGTAATTGCAAGGATACTCAAAAACATTGGTGCATTCCATAACCAGGGAACAGCCTTGAACGATGCATGTGCTATGGTGAGAAGAAAGCGGGTCGTATCCCGTGTATTCGGCTGGTGGAGATGAGGGGCGGGACGATCGTTGAGGACTCGATTCGGTCGCTTCTGACTGAGACATTCTACGGGATCCTTGAACAGTAGCGACAAAACGGTACAAGACAGAACGAAGTGTAGTGGTTCGGCAGTTGCACAAAGTTTGTGATCCTACCAAGGCAGTGGTGACAGCGGCAGAAACGAAGCTACGGTAGAAGCTACGATCAGGTTGATGGCGTTGATGGTGTGGCTTGGCGCATCTCTCAGCTCCCCACACACCACAGCATGGAATTCCCCAAACATTGACCTACTAAAAATGCACAGCTCGCGACCGAGGTCTTATCGCATTGCAACTTGCTATTTCTCAATATGATGCCTCACTCTACTCCCACAATGACTGGAAACCTCGTCGCAAGGAGCGTGTACGTCATCGGCGATCGCCGGGCCTCCCTACGGATTTAAGCTTCGGTACAAGCGACACCGCGAAACATGACTCGAAAGCTTTATACGGCCCATCTTCCGTTGTCGCTCAGTGGTCATTACAATCCACTTGATCTGAACTCACGGCATACGTGCACCTTCCACACTATGATGCCCAGGGAAAGCCTGCATATCATGGATAAAGGGTGAGCATTTGTCATCCTGTAAAAGCCCAGTGAAGCCGAATTATTTGACCTAGAACGTATGAGACAAACGTAATCCTTTGAACTAGTAGATACACTAATTAGCACGTGCGTAATATATAAGATTCGCTAAGATGCTGACAGTCGTACCTAGCTTAGAGAAAACGGTCAGTGCCTTGATCGGTTTCGGGAAATCCTTCTTCTTGTATATGATTGTAAATGGTTTCGATGTTTCGCTCTGCCACAGTCGCATGATATTGGGAACCAGCAGTCTCAATAATCTTGGCGGCGGAATATATTCATTGCTAGGAATGGATCGCGCCGTTTCGGGCAGGTTGAGGACTAACAACACAAATACAAATGTTGGAAGAATTGATAGCAGCCAAGATATCGAACGCCAGCCGGCTTGGTTCGCAAGGATGCCTCCAAGAAGGGGCCCGAAATTGGGCGCTGCCGAGATACTATACCGCATCCTTCAGCCTCTCGAATCTCAAGACTGAAGCATAATTTAGGTTATTAAAAACACAAAATACCCACGAATACGCCTCGCTCCCAAGGCTTCACTATGTCTGAACAACGTCAAATGCGACTAGAGATACGCCTGAATCTAGTAATTCGCATGAACGGTCTGGCATTGTACCAATGTGATTTTCTAGATATCTCAGCATCTTCCAATATTCGCAAGAGAAGAAGGACTACAAACAAGGTCCGAACTGCAATTCCTATATCTGCATACAAGCGCAAAGATATCGTGATCATGTAAACAGGTTGTCTCTCAACATGTTGGCCCCGGAGCCGTATCTCCAGCTGTTGACAGAGCTGTATCTGATACAGCAAGTTAAGCAGTCATTGTACAATTGATGCGCGCTATCGACGTGTTTATGTTATCTCCTAGAACCGGAAGGGCTGAACAACTAATAAGACTGCTCAATGTCGAACATTGACTTGCTCCCGGGACCAAGAACACAACGTACCATCGCTGCCTGCAACTGAAAACCGTGTATCGGATCGTGGCTGGAGCTGAATAGGCCTCAAAGGAAGGTTTTGAAGTCTTCATAGCTTCTGAGAATGTGACGATCGAGCTGCACAGTGAAGAGGAGAAGTTGGGATTCCAAACAAGGAGCAGACTTTATCAGTTGCTCAATGTTAATAGCACTGACGAATAAAGTCAGTATGAAACTGGCAAGCCTGGTAGACGTATGATTTACGACGCGTTCCAGTCCGATTCGGTGTACTCGTCTTATGCCACAGACAACATGCCAAAGCCGATTGGGTCTGGCGAGTTCAAGGATAATCCAGGTTCATGGTTCTATATGTGCGACTTTCACGACATGCTCAAAAATCTGCCAGATGTTAGCGACTTGATTGACATAGTTGTCAAAGTCTACAGGGCCAGTATGGGCCATTCTCAGACAGGAAAATTCGGGCTCAACACCCCGATGCGTCTAGAGCCGGTAGAAACGGAGGGACGCTCCACCAAGTCTTGTCTCATCCATTCCGACCTATAGTCTGGCATTTGTATGCCTAATGCAGCTACTGGGATTCTGATGTTGTTCGACTTCTGTGCCTTTTGGGGCCACAATGAAGCAGAGCTTGGCCCTTTTCGGGTGCCACGATATCGTCTCGGAAGCCCATACCTCAGGCACTATCAGGAGGTAATGGGGGTGTCAGAACTACATCAAGAATGGGACAATCGGGATACGCTGTACGCTTTGTATGTACATCACAGCTGCGTGGCTCAATCGAACTACGCCGACCACTTTTTGGACGCTATGATTTCCTAGTCTACGATCACTACCTCAACGAGAGAAAGTTCCGAGATATCTTAGTTGATTTCATGCTAATGAGTGAAAAGGCCAGGAAGGAGATGAGGGCGCTCGTAGAAAAATACCCCGATGGACCGCTGGAGAAGACCAGGTCAGAATATAAGGCTGAATAAGGTCAATCAATGTTCGACGCCACCGAATCTGTTGGGGCGCATGTACTGAGACGCACGGGTGGCATTGCTTACTGCTGGAATACCATGATCTCGATAGCGAACCTCCCTCGCCGACAACTTTTCACGAGAGCCTGCTAAGCTACACAGTGAAAGCAGCTCGCGCAATGGTACGTTTGGATTTCAGATAAACTAGACGACTATCACATGGAGTTCAAGCACTATATCCCATTTTTTGTCTCTCATTACATGTTACATCGTGTTGGTAATGAAACAGTGTGCCTGCAATCCCCCAATCTCGCGACCAACTCAGAGTCACTGGAGCTACCACATTGGCAGAAACTACAACCTTCCGACGATCCGCATTCCAACAAGAAGCAACGGCTATACTCGAGGCGCCTTGTTTTGACAAAGGTCGGCATCACTACCTACACCCGACGTCTCCTCGTCAGAACTGGTTCGCTCGTCATGATCGATCGTCTGCGCAAGTCGTCTCTTAGCCAAGTCTCTTGCATACAACAGTCGAATCGCAAGCGCAGTCGCGATCATTCCCGCACTCAAGAACGTAACCGTGATGAATCCCTTGCGATACTGAGGTGCCTCGACCTGCTTCCACACGAGGAGTGGCAGCCACGCTTGTAGCACATAAGCCATTTCATTCATGGCTGCGACAACAATGGCTCGTTCTTCATTATCATGCGTGCAGATCTCGTGGGCCCAAGCGAAACATATTCCAGAAAGACCGCCACCGAATCCGGAAAGGATGTAACAAGCCCACTTCCATTTGATGGGAATATCCCAGATCGCAAGACTGGTAGAACATATGATGTTCATGCACCCACCAAAGACGATCGGTTGCCATCTAGATCCTTTGAGGATGCTGTCACTCGTCCAGGCATAAAGTAGTGTGGTGACGACTTGTACTGCATTGGTGGTTGTTGGGTACTACAAACGATGTCAGCACCTTCATCATGTCGCAATGGATGTAGCCTGACTTACAGTGTTGATTTCACTGACGCTATACTTCGGATTCTTGCTTGCCTTGAGGAATTGCTGGAAGACCGGTTGTCCACCCGAGGTACCGTTGTTGAAGAAGACATAGAGCGGGACAAGCGCCCAGATGTGCCATGACGTGAAGATCTTCTTGACTTTGGCCCTGGTATAGGGCTTTCGCTTCTGCCGGCCTTCGAGCTCCATGCGCTTTTGAGCAAAAGCCACTTCCTTTTTGGTCAAGTAGAAAGGCTTGGATATCTCGGGAAGATCGGGCAGTGCGAAGAATCCGAGGAGGGCGATGGGCAAAGAGATGACACCATCGATAATGAACAACCATTGCCAACCTTTGAAACCTGCTTTGCCATCCAGCTTGTAAACTCCAGCCATCAGATAACCGGAGAACATATTCGCAATGGCACCGCTAGTATGGAAAATACAAGATCTCTTGGCGAGCTCTTCCCGCCGATACCATGATCCGATGATATATTGCATGCCAGGGTAGAATGTGCTCTCGGCAAGACCAATGAGGAAGCGTAGGGCATAGATGGTTTCCGCGTTGTTGGCGCGGCAGAGACAAAACGTTAGAACGGCCCATGTAAGCTGCCGCGGTTAGCATGTATTGTCCGGTACCGCACTATTAGTTTGCCATACCTCCATTGCTGGTATCCATATCGATGGCCGAATTCGGGTCAAGATGATGTTGCTAGGTAGTTCACCGATAACATATCCAACCGTCCAGCAAGTCTGCATGTAGTTGAGCTGGTTTCCGTAAAGTCCAAGGTCCTCTTTCCTGTTGCGATGTCAGCTAGCATCCCCAAATCAATGTCTGATACATACATTCCAGATACGAATGCGCTGTTAATGTTCGACTGATCGAGGTACTTGATGAAGTAGCCCAAAGACGCAAAAGTAAGCAAGGCTGCGTCGAGCTTGAACATGAACCATCGTTCTTCTTTTGGCTTGTCCAGGGTATCCCAGAGGTAGTAGTACCACTTGTGCGGCTTCGCCTTTAGCTCTTCATCAGACTGGATGATGTTCGTTGCAGGAGCGACTTCCGTCGAGACGTCTTGCGGTAGACCCATCTTCACGAACTGTCGGTATGGAGCGTGTGTCTCTGGAGCGAGAGTGTCGGCGCAAGCCTCAGCTTTATCGGACAAGCAACACAAGCCCTCTTTGCCATTGCTAAGACTCCGTACGACGTTGGTCTCCCGGCATGGCACTCGGCATACTAGTGGCAAGTGTTCGCTGCACGGTGGGAAGCGTAGCGCGATTCGACATACTGGGGATCGTATGGCGTAATGGCAGGGTCCGCGTAGGATTCGTTTTTCCGGGTAGCTAATCTGTATCCAACAAACATCAACCAATATTGCGTATCTGGTGCTAAGATGTGAGAAGATCGTCGTGATGCATGGCAATCTTGTGGTATCGTGTGTCGTGATCAGGCATGCATATTGCGTGCCTGACTCAGAAGATAGCCGTAGCAGTAACGCCGAGATTCCTAACACGTCACACGCTGTTGGATGACCCCAGAATAACACCTGCACGGACGCATGGTTCATGATTCGGAAGCTGGTTGTGGAAGCCGAAGTCATGGGCGCTCTTACACCTTATGGTCATTGGGCAAACTGATATCCGCGATTCCATGAAATTGCTCAGATTATCCATCGTACTATGAACATGTCGCTATGAAGTGCCTCTCAACGCCCGGATTGGCAAAGAAAGCTTTCATCCTCTCCACCTGCTCTGCTTTCGCAGCATGCCACTTGTTGGAATGACCATTCAATCGCTCCTTGCCAGCTTCTTCTAGATCAGCGTTGACCCAAGCTATAAGTTCGTTGACATAGCTTGCTTCTTGATCTCTAAGACTGTGAAACGATTTGCCATAACCTTTAGACTCTATCCGCGCGTCGTACTCCAACCTCATTGCATCTTTGCTTGGAAGCCTCGCCTGGCCTGAGAGAACCTTTGCAACGACCATGGCTTGGAACTCGAATAACGTGAATGTCGCCGTAAAAAATGGTATGCCAATAAAGGCAAGTGTCGGATCGTTGATGTAAAAGATATCCTTGTGTAAATTGTGAAACTGGGTACCGTCCGTCACGAGTACTGCGTCGTTGGCTTTGTCCACTGGCGTCTCTTCCGAGGTGAGCTGAGGGAAGAAAGGCAGTGTGAGATGGTAACCTGTGCAGATTACGACATGATGTATGTCGCAGATCTTCGCACCCGATTTTAGCGTAATTGTAGCTGGTATGGGCTCTGACTCGTTCAGTGAGGCTGATGCGTCCACTTTAGGCTCGTCGTATGATGCGATCTCGTCGACGCGATATGCGTTGTCTGGGAGCATGCTAGGAGGCAGATCGAATTTGCCGTTCCTTTGACTTTGTATGATCATGTTCGCATACGGGCTCAATTCTCGTGCGATATCTGTTGCTGATACACTTCCACCGACAAGTAAGTAGTTCTGGGGTAGGGTCAGATCGAAATCACGACAACGCTTTCAATCGAATATGTACCCACCTTGTTTTGTGCATTCTCAGGTTTTCGATAGCGTTTGGAGTGCTGTACTCTATCAGGAAATCGTCGCTTCCAGTCTGCCAGACCAGGCGTGTCGGGAACCTTGGGCGCATGGTAATGACCAGAGGCAACTATTACGGCATCAAAGTCCTAGGCAAAGATTAGCATCTTGTAAATATATGTACCGCCATGAGTATACTCACTTGAGAGGACTTATTTCGCCTCAATGCACCGTTCGCATCAGCCTGCAGAGTCGCAGTCTCAACTGTCCATGTTTTGCCAGTTTTCGATACGCTTCTGACATCGGTGTCGTACAGTGTGACCTCATGCACCCTCGTTGAGACGGCTGTGGCTTGTATGTAGTCGCATAAGACTTTGTGCGTTACATAATCCTCAGTTCCAGGTGGGAACTGATTCAAGGTGGTTTCCAGCAAGCGTGTGCTCACGTTGTTCTTCAGGCCTACATAACACGGACTATGGTAGGTCAGTCGACCGCACGACTTGGCAAGTCCGTAGAACATACCCTGGTGGCGCATGAAGCAATCTTTCGACATCCTCTAATTCTTCGCTTGCATGGACGCTGTCAGCCCGCGAACGTGTCGCATCCGAATATGATGGTTCTAATGGCTTCCGCTCGTCGTAACGCCTTTCATGCTGTTAGCTGGGCCGGCCTTTTCAGGGTGTTGGTCCAAATACCATATGCCTCCTGCGGCACTAGATCGCTCAAAGACTGTGACATCAATGCCCTCCTTCTTGAGATGTGCTGCAGCAACGACACCGCTGATACCTGCGCCAATTACAGCGACACTTCTGCTAGGGAAAGACATGCTGAGAATATCGCGGAGACAAGACGAAGCAGGTCTTCGCAGTTTGCGTGTTGCACCGACCTGGGATTGTCAACCGACAGCGACTTCGACAGACCTTGTCACGACATCGACAAGCATCTACATGCGAGCATCCTTCGCACGAAGTCTCAGTTGCAGAGTTTGTCAGCGTTGGGCATATCTCTGTCGTGGTGTGAGTAGGCACAACGCGCGATGGTGGATACAAATGGCATCATGGGAAGGCCTGGTTGCGAGAACACCAAACAACCGGAACCGACACATCTACCCGCGGATAACATGCGAACTCCACAGTTTGGTGGACCTGAAGTGAAGCGAGTTTCCCCGAGCGATAACATGAGAAACGTTGACTGGATATTCGTCATCTGCAAGATTATGATGTGATCAACCCCGCAACAGACGTCGCAACCAGCACGCAACGCCGCCATATCAGTTGAGCATGTTTGTAAGTTGAATTAGTGAGCGAGCAACGAGCAGAAAGTGGGGTAATACAGTTCCGGATATAAGATTGATGGCATCGCGACTGAGTATGTCTGCACAATTGCATCGGAAACGACTTTCACAATGGCTCCCATCGCAATTCCTGTTCACGAGCACATCCAAGAGAAGGACACCGTCCAGCCACGGAAGGACTCTTTGGGACTACCAGAGCCCGCCAGGAAGAGGCTCGAGAAAGCAGGTATCGATCTGTCAGGCGGTTATCCATACAGGCCTGCAAAGCCGCTTTACCTTGACGATGTGTACAAGATCAGAGACTACGATCGTGAGCATGTAGACCCAGGTTCCCGAGCCGATCCAGAGAAGAAAGCGCTTTTCAGTGCTGCAAAGGAAGTCATCCACTTGACCTCGCACATCGGAACGGAGATCGTTGGACTTCAATTGAAGGATCTTACCGACCAGCAAAAGGACGAGCTTGGTCTTTTGATCGCCGAAAGAAGCGTAGTTTTCTTCCGCGACCAGGATATCTCCCCTCAGCAACAGAAAAAGCTTGGTGAATACTATGGCGAGATTGAAGTCCACGTAAGTTGTCCTTGTCGTCCAAGAGTTGGCACCCTGACATTGTATATAGCCTCAAGTGCCATTTGTACCAGGTGTGCCAGGAGTCACCGTTCTCTGGCCCGCTCTTCAGGCGACGGAGGTGCCAGCCAGCTTCAGGAAAACGGGTGGAGCATCTAGGTGGCACACGGATCTGGTGCACGAACACCAACCAGCTGGGTAAGTGGCAGTTTCCCGAACTAGACGCTCATTCCTGACACCTTCCAGCGTGACCCATCTCCACAATGATACCATCCCGAAGATTGGAGGTGACACTCTCTGGGCCTCCGGCTACGCTGCTTATGAGAAGCTTTCCCCGGAATTCCGCAAGATCATCGACGGCAGAGAAGCAGTGTACCGCAGTGCGCACCCGTATCTTGATCGCGACAATACTAGTGCCGGCCCGAAACACATCGAACGCGTCCACCCGCTCGTCCGTGTGCATCCAGCCACCGGATGGAAAGCACTCTGGGTCAACCGTGCATTCACTGACCGCATTGTCGGACTCGACAAGGCTGAGAGCGATGTCATCCTCAACTATCTCTTCGATGTGTACGAGAACAACGTCGATATCCAGGTTCGATTCCGATGGACTCCGGGAACTTCGGCTCTATGGGACAACAGAATCACCATCCACAACGCGAGTTGGGATTACGAAGGGATCGAGCCGAGGCATGGAACGAGGGTTACGTCGTTGGCTGAGAAGCCGTTCTTCAAAGCGGATGCGCCGACTCGTAGGCAGGCACTGGACCTGGCAGGGCCCGAGGACGTTTAGGTAAGCTGGGCTGTTCGAAGCGTGAGGATTGAAGAATCGTGGAAGACGCGTCGCAGCACGTGTCACGAGGCTGGTCCCGCTAGCGTGGGAGCTACTCCCAATATGCTCAAGCATGATGTCCATCCTCCTACTAAGATTACATTATTGACCCCTTCTGTTCGTAGCCTCAATACTTGATCATCTCCAACTACTGCCATTGTCTCTGGTACACTGCACGTTTATTTCATATTCACTAGCCGTTCACAGCTTCAACGGTGGCTCAGCATTCTTCCAGGCAAGCACATCCATCTCACAATCACTCAGTTGCTGCGCCAGCGCCAGCTTCTCCACGAACGCCCACCCATCTGTACTGGTACTGAACGGGCAATCAACCGAATACGTAATCCTCTCAATCGGGATCAGCTGCCTCAACTACTCAAATTGTCTTATTGCAAATAATGTACTCGTCGTGCTCCATATGTTTGTATGCCATATCCGGCCGAACGTCGTATCGTTGCGCAGTCCCGTCGAGTCGATTCGATCGATGAACATTGGCAGACCTTCGCCGTTATGACCGATGATCAACTTCAGCTTGGGAAACCGATCGAACAGCTCCGCGCTGTATAGACGCAATACGTGCGTTCTCACGTCTGCATGTCAGCCCCACGAGTTCGTCCCAAGCCGTCCAGCCACAAAGGGGGATGGTTCCCGGCGAGCAACCTGGATGCGACATTGGCGCTCGGGGCAGCAGGATGCAGATATAACGGTACACCGAGGTTCTGCGCCATCACCTTGATTGCAGAGCGAACGGCATCATTTACTGCACGACAGCATTCAAGGTCCTCCAACCCCGTGATAGACTGCTGGGCAAGGACTTGCTTGGATAAGTGGTCGAAATGTATAGCAGCTATGCGACCGGCTTCAATATCTTTCAGCTTTTCCAGAGCACTAGGGGCGCGCTGCATGATTCCAGCGACGATCATCTCAGCCTCTAGTGATGGCGACGTGACATGTTCTGCAAGTGCGATCAGACGCTTTGCGAGGTAAAACGACTTTGGAGCTGAGGGAGGTGTGGGTATGCCATTCGCTATAAGAGTGAGGGCAAAGAGTGTGCTGAGGTGATGGGTGGGCGTGCTGCGTCAGGACCATGGAGCGTTGGACTTGAAGCTCTTTCAATGTGGTCAGTACACTGTGCGTATGACTTAAGCTTCTTGGGTAAACGGCTTGGACGGGTCTGGTAGATGTTATCACAAATTGGTTTCTCATCATTCCTTCTAGCCATTCAATGAATGAAGCTTGAAAGCTACAGCACTGATGAATGATCCTTTCACTTTCCATTTTCCCGCCACTACATGAACTTATGGGTGCATAGCCACTCTAACGCTGTTTGCCGCCCCATCGAGAGAACAAGCTGCCTACCCGACTGTCTTCACCCGACGAAGCGTAGGTGCTGTCGACGGTTTCCTGGCCCTGATTCTCTTCAATCTGTTGCGCCATTGCACCGCTATGACACTCGCAGCTTTCAGTTGCCTAGCCTTCTCCATCTTGATGAGGTCAATGTCTGCCTGTTGCACGTTGTACTCTTTACAAATTTTGTGTACCCATTCTGAGCGAGGGACTAGATTCTGGCCCACAATCATCATTTCTGCTGGTATAGTGCGCCATGCAATCCAGTCAAACGGCGGTAGTTTGAGCATCTTGTGATCTTTGTTACAGATCAGAGGGTGCAGGTCGCCGACCAGCAGCTTATCGTAACATCCCGGGCAAAACTGTACACAGAGACAATGCTTGCACACATAAAAGTCAGCTAGCATGTACGTCCATGTTGTTCCACACTTTCCGTCGCAGACGTATCCTGATATGTACGCCTTGGCCATGGTCGCATCAGACGAGAATGCTTCTGAATCATTTTCTACCTTGTTGCCAAAGGTTGCTGACACAACATTGCCGTGGGATACTTCAGAGCCTGGCTTTGCAAGCGACCCAGTGTCTGGGACGTTTGCATCCACTACCGAGGCATGCGAGGGTGGACACGGTTTGATCGCTTGCCATGCTGCAACAGCATCAATGTCTTTGTCGAGAACAGTCAACGTCTGGGCAAGGTTCGAGAAACGCAAACGAAATGTCTTGTCATCTGTAGCCTCAGGCCACTTGTCGAAAACACTGCAAAGTCGAGCCTGCGCCTGCATGGAAGCTGAAGCATGATCTCGCTTCAGGCAGTACAGTCTCGCCAAGCAGAGACGAGGGTCAAGATAGCCTTGTCGAAGGTTGCAGACTACCGTAGTGTTCATATTGGCGAGCTTCTCCAATCTGCTGATATAGTTTTCGGAAGAGCTTGATGGGACTGTCACAAGTTCAGCGACTGCCTTGTCAAGAAGAGTCGGTGCTAGCTTGCGGCTAGCAGTCCAGGCCGTCATATATGACGTTGGATTATCGTCAGATCGCCGCACGATTTCTTCCCAGTACTCTATACTCTTATGCTGATCGTCTTGGGACCCACTTCCGTGAAATCTAAGGACGGCTTGAAAGTACTGCAGTTGTTCCGTCGCTTCGGTAGAAGTGTCCACCTCCTGATCGTCTCCCGTGGAAACGTTCGCTGGCTTATAGTCAATGGCTACTTGGTACAAAGAGATGACCTCTCCCACGGCTCCAACAAACTTCGCAGCTACAATGATGCTTGTATGAACATCATCCTCATATGCTGTTCTTCGCAACCAATAAGTCGAACCCCGATCCTGGTTCGTCGCATCCTTCCAATTGCGGACGAAGTCTATGATAGATTGGTAGCTCTTCATTTCGATCCAGGTTGTGAAGAGTCCAGAAAGGGCGTCCAAGTGCAGCCACCTCATGCCGGACTCTTCATCGATATCCTGACTAAGAAGGTGTTGGAAGGACAATATAGCTGAATCGTAGTCATGTCCCTGTCGATGACAGTTTCCTTCCGCCCGAAGCAAATCCCAGTAATCAACCTTGTATCGACTGTCCGTCTCAAGAAATAGGTCGCTGAGTGATTTGAAATGTTTTATGTACTTGAGTGCCATGCGATGGTTCTTTTCGTTCTCGTGAGCCAAAGCTAGATTGAAGAAGAGGCCCCAGTTTGTCTGAGAGTGTTCCGCGGCTTTCTCCAATGCAACAATGGCTTCTTTGTAATGCTCGAAAACGACGCTTGTGGCTCCTACGCGAAAGTCCCAGGTCAAGCTGTCAACGTCGACATCCATGTGTTCCTTTGCCCAACAAATGAACTTGTTCATCTCTGCAAGAGAAGGTGTATTCCATCCCTCGAAAGGTTTTTCTGGTTCGAATATCTGTTCAGTATTGTCAGTAAGCCATTTGCCACGATCATAGAGCACTCACCTTGGCTACGATGCCGTACGAGATCCAAAGATAGTCTCTGTCTGTTGTGCCAGTCGAGCAGCTAAACCAATGGCTTGCCAACCTTGCTGCAACGCGTTCCAAGATGGAATATTTGCTTGCAGTATCGGAAATAGCAGACTTGACCCATGTACTCTTCTCTATACTCCCGGCATAGCCTCTGGCTACTTGCGAATTTTTCAGAAACTTCAGTAAAGGGTCGATGAAATCTTCTTGATATAGAAAGTCGTACTTCAGCCATGACAGATTCTTCTCAAAGAACCACGTATCGATCAACTTCGGGTCGTAAATCAAATCGACCAGCCTGATTCCAGTTTCAGTCAAGAACTTCTTGCTGGGCTCGAAGTCTTTGTCGAGCGCTTCAACCAAATCCTTGAGGTGGGAATAAAACCACTTGGAAGCATAGTCACGCAATTCTTCAAGGTTTTCGTCTTTCCGAGTGTCATAAAGAGCATCAATGCACAGTTCAAGGATTGTAATGTTCACATCGTCCTCGTTGTCAAGATGGATGTGGACCTTCTGTGCCATAGCCTCGAAGAAATCATCGAATCTAAACCTGGCGTAATCTGTTGGGTGACAAGCATTCTGGATGAACCGGCGACAGAGGTTAACTTCGGCACCACTGATCGCTTCGGCATGTAATCGGGAGAGTGTAGATTCCGAGCCTGAAGTATCGCCCGCGGACAGAATATCTTTGAGGCCATCTCTGAACCCTACTCTACCCTCTTTGTCAATCACGAGGACGGGAGAGTAGGCAGTAGCAATCTGATCGGCTAGGAGAAACTCCTCTTCCGAAGTGATGAAGAGAACACTTTCTAGCAACTTGGTCGACGGGGGATAGCTCAAGCCGGCAACCCACACAAGAAGTCTGTTAAGTACCAGAGCCTGCCGTGAAGTCAGATGGGCGTCGAGTGCCTTAACCCTGTTTCTTTGAACGGTATCCATGTCTGCACTTGTATTGTTGATGACATCCTGAACCTTTCCTTTGGTGTCGCAAGCGTTGATCTCCGTTATCTTAGCTTCAAGATTCTTGTAGTTTCCATGTATGCCTTCGAGCAGAAGCTCGATATTTGCTTCGCTGAGAATTGCCTTTAGGTCGGGTTTGGTCTTGCAGACTTCGTTGATACGAGCTATGGTGACGGCTCTCAGATCGCTTGCGTTAGGCAGTGGTTCTGATGGCAACGCGATGTCTAGATCATCACCAGCTCGTTCTATGGATTGGATGCTATCCTTACGTGGTCCAAGAAAAATAGTGTCGATTGCTTTGACCCCCGGTAAGACTTCAGGAAGTGCATCGTCGTTCCCAGATAGAAAAAGACGTAGAGATACTCCGCTTCCCTCAGCTGGAGAGGTAGCATCAAGTGCGATAGCTGACATCATAGCCTCTGTCGTGTCCAACTGACCGCGGCCATCGAAACCGTCCATACATATGAAGTACGTCCCTTTCATAGCATGTTGTAACCCTGATACCAAGTTCTTCCATCGATCCTCCGCTCGTGCGATGCTCGTGAGCCGTCCACATTCGTCAACTACAGCCTGCGCATATCCAACATCTGCAACTGCGAACTGATAAATGATGGATCCAATGCACCGTTCGAGGGAGTCGTCTTTCTCGTCTCCATAGTAGTAGTACGCCAGGAAAGTCTGGTTCGGTCCACGCGGAGCCCGACATTTCTTCTCGAGATGAGAAACGACGGAATTGAAGATGTGTGTTTTGCCGAAGCCAGAGTCGGCCTTCAGGAAGAGGACTTTCTTACCGTGCTGATCAAGATCAGCCCAACGGCGAAAAGCAGGTTGGTCTTGGCTGAGCCACTCTCCTGTTCCCGGTACATGGGTTTTGCAGAGCTCGCTATGCCGCTTGCTCCACGTCTCCCAATCTCCCGCCTTCTTCAGTCCCAGATGGTTTGCTAGTTTGAGTAGATTTTCTTTCTGCTGCTCTTTGCTGGCTCTGCCATCCAAAGTCGTCTTCATTTGCTGTGTAACGCTGAGAACTTGATCGCCGATTTTGTATGTAGCCTGGAGATATTCTTTAACTTCTGCCTCATGGAGGGCTCTTTCCGCATCAGACTTGTCAAGATGCCTTGCAACTCCTCTGACTCCCAACAGTATGTCATCGACCTCAGCTCTAGTGAAGTCTTTGATATGATTTTCCATAAGCTTGAGTGACTCTGCGACCTGGTCGTTCGAGTTGAAGAGAAGGACTCCAGCCATAGCCTTCAATCGCTTTGTTGTGCTCGTAGCCAGCTTATATGAAGCCCGAAGCACACCCAAAAATTGAGAGAGAATATCGTAGGCCGGCTTACGAAGAAGGCGTGGTAATTGTGACCCGTCTTTGCCCACCTCTTGCTCCATGAAGTGGACTAGGCGTCGAAGGAAGGCTGATGAGCGTTCCATCAGAGTGACAAATCCATCCATCATGTCATTGAAGCCCCGTACTGCTTGAACGACGAAGCTAATCGCATTCCAGCATTGAGCTGTGGGCGGAAATGCCGTACTTGCTCCTTGTGCGATAATGTTCCCAAACTTTTCAAGACAGGTTCCGACATTGTTGAGAACGGTCCGAGCATGTTGATGACTTTTCGTTGTAGATTCCTTGATATCTGCGTCGATCTGCAGCTGGAAGCTCTTGAAGGTCGTATTCTTATCCAGTTGCTTCTTGGTGGTCTCTTCATACTGCCGCAAGACTTGTGGCCAAACTTCTCGGAGGTCTTGGTCTTCGGTGAAGATCGGGTCTGGAGGATCTGGCTCGTCATGTCCACGTCCAAACCTCATGTTGCAGAATACGTGATAAAGCTTCGAAAATGTTAGGAGGTAGTAAAGCAGGAGCTGTTCGACAATCAGGAACTTTGTATCAAAGAGCCCCCGATGGAGAGAAGCTTGTGACAGTGCTGCACCGATAGGTCGTGTTAAAGTGTGCCGTGAGTTCCAAGCTGGGCATGTGCTCCTTTTATCGTCGCAAAGGCGTTCTCGAAGCTGTAAGCACCAGGATAGTCAATCTCAGCCCCCAAATTCCAGCCGTGTCTCGCACACCTTGCGCAATTGATTGGCTGCCGAGCGCCATCTCATCAACCTAGTACAAGGCGTCTTGACCGGTCTGAGCAGGTCTTGAAATTAATGGACATGGGATTGATGCATGATATAGGTTGTGTAGCCTGACTGCAGGATGGATGGTGGCTGCTGTACTTGTCTCCACATCGTTCGCAGCCTGGTAAAGTGGGGAACTGGCGTCGCCAGTCAAAGATCCTTACGCACAATGGTCAATGTACAATTTAAGGAAGATAAGAATGTCAAATATGCGATGAAATTATGGGTGATGAGCCGAGGTTGGCGCTTGCTGGGTTAGCGCCACCTGAGCAGCCCCACTCTCGAGCTCAATGGCACCAAGCTGACACGAGAATGAGAATGTCGCGTGCGGGCTGCTAGGCCTAAGGTTTGTTAGGCAACGGTCATTGGTTGTGAGCTTTGAGTAAGTTAGGATTGTTGTGGCCTTGGCTGTGATTCGCTGGAGGCTTCGTCTGGTCTTCTAGCCACAGTGGTATCGTGGAGGCGAGAGAGAGAGAGACATGTAATGACACTGAGGACAAGCAAGAAGAATTCAAGCTCGCTCAGCCATACATAAGAACTGTACCGGCGGGTAAGTAGCTAGATGAACAACGACCAGCGAATCCGCCCTCGTATGTTTTATTACTAGGCAGGTACTTTCTTCTTGCTCCAAAAACGCCCGATTGCCCACAAACGTACCCATGCACAGCGAGGAAAGGCTGAAACGTTGCACAATTAGCGGTGTAAAAAGCGTCTGAGTTGAAACATAACATGTAGTATTAACACGTTTGGCGCTGACCATTAATATTAGAAAACTTTCCATCAAGCTGATGCGTGATTGATGAGAAGTGTCAAAGGATTCGGCTGTGGGCGGTCATGATGGTATTACAGATCTCTTTATATTTTGAGAGCCTTTCGGGTCCGGTCTCTTGTATTTGAATTAGTGATTCGCCGTCTGGCATTACAGATTTTTAATGGTACACAATAACAAACTTGCCTGATGCAGTATCATGACTCTGCAATGTGACAGACTTCAGCTAGTTACTGCGATGCTGCGTGGAGTTCCTCCTATCGTCTGAGCACGAAATCGCGCCTCGTAAGTCGATAATAAGCGCTTGCAAAACATTGTCTTTTCTGCCAAATTCGCATTATCACCTGCAGCGACCATAATATCGAGATCGGCGACTAGTCGCTGATAGATGCGAAATTCGACAGGCGAAAGAGGCTCCGCCGCCTGGTTCTGGATATGATGCGCGATGATAGTGACGAATGCTGCGATGAGAATGGAATGTATCATCCTGCAAAGCGGTCAGTAACTGTTTGTCTCGGGTGACTCCAGAACCGAATCTGGAAGCTGTTCGTCGTGTTACGTACCAGTACAAGGCAACACTGCCTCGAGGGGCTATTGGCAGCAGGCTCAAGAGCCTTCGCGCCTCCTGGTATGATTTTTGTTGCTTCATTTTCGACATCTTATCTAAACCACCCAAATCGAAAGGATTGATCTTCGAGCTCATATCCATCGCCGCGAACGCATGTAGTCGGTATATAGTCGCAAAGTAGTAAGCCTCAAGTGCAACACAGTGACAGATATCTGCCCGGTATAACAATTGCTGGATCTGGCTAGCGGAGAGATGAAAGATGTGATGTTGCTCGCGAAATGCCTGCAGCCGAGCGAAGATGATGGACGTCGCAGCGCTCAAGTCCATGGGAGTCGTGTTGCATGTTTCGCGCGAGAGTACCTGATCGATAGCTTCAGTTTGGAGCAGGGCTATCCTGGTGAACAGCCAAAATATGAGCACTCGCCAGGTGCCTTCAGCTGCAGTGAGCGCACCGAGTTCGTCTGCTACAAAGTCAGAGCAGTTGGCAACGTCCTGAAGTTGATGCGTAGGCTGTGTGTTGTTTAAGATAGCTAGAGTGATATCATTGATAAAGCAGATCCAGAAGACGCGACGCTGATGTGCGCTGTTGGCCAGTGCCTCTATCGTGGTACAATCTTTCTCATCTTCGTATACAAGAGTTCTAATGACGCGAAGTGCGGTCGAGACGAAGTGCCCCGCTGACTGTTTGTAGCTGCAAGGACTGGCCACCATAAGTAGTGCTAATCCAATAAGACATTGTACTTGCCCTAGGGACGGTGGCGCTGCGAGTAGAGTATTTAGAGTAGAATATGCACGGGCGAGGTAATACGGAGCCATGATCATATCGTGGCTGGTTCCAGTTACGCTCATCCCACGAAGATAATGTGCCAGACCAAAAACAATGTACGCGCTGGTCCAGGCGACCGCCGATCCGTCAGACAGCCCCGCATAACATGTTCGAAGGTGATCGGCGATAACATGTGGTTGATAGAGTGGGTAGGCGGTATTCAAGTCTGTCAGATATTCTGCAAGCAGTGATGTTCCAAGCTCTGGGGGTGGCAGATACCAATCACCATCGGGACTTCTTGGTATCGGCGGCGGCAACGGGCTAAGATCGCTGGTTGATCTCGGCCCGAAGTGCCCACTTTGCAAGAAAGCAGCATCGTCCTGAAAGTCGACTGACGGCTGGATGCCATCAAGAGAAATGGTGAGCGAAGGATTTGATGCTAAAGATCCGTGGCTATTGTCGCGCATAGATAACGCACCAAGGTTGTCTGCGAACACTGCGTCATTGCTGTGCAATATACTTTCCAAGTCGAAGGGATTGAAGTCCGGAAGTTGAGGTTGAGGCCCAGTCTCTACCTCATGGCGCAATGACTCGACCCATGTTGAGAGCGGAATTGAAGGTTCTGTGACATTCATAATCGGTTGTTGACGCACGTGAGGTTGTGTGACGTTCCGCTCGTGTAGTAGCGACTCTAGCCTCTTGATCCGGCTCTCATACTCGACTATGCGATTACTAAACCCTCGTTAGCTTACACTGAGAAACTGGAGCACGCATCCGGATCATACCCTTTTTGTGGCTTAGACCTCTGCTTGCGCGTGTAGGTCGTGGTGCACATTTCTTTCATATTGGTGCATGGCGAGCAGCCTTGGGGGCCTGAGTTCCATACACATCTTCGTTTCCGTTTGCGACACAGATCGCAAGCCTAGAAAACGCGTCAGTCTGGCATATGACGCGTACTGGATGCTCTGAAAGCGACATTTGATGCTAGATAGCTGTGCTGTGTGGATGTTGAGGCGGAGTCGCGTTAGGAGCGCTCCTGGCGGATGACCTAGACTGGGAGAAAACAGCAAAGCCTACTTACCCGTACAGTGGAGGCAGAGCTGCGCTTTTCGACGCCAGCACTTGACATTGTGGGTTGATTGATCGAAGGATTCTTATGCTGACATATACTCGCTCGGTCTAATCTTTCGTTACTAGTAGAATGGCCGACTCCCGCCCAGCGCGCTGACAAATACGCACCAATCACCTGGGCAGCACTGCCAGTCGCTCTTACCGAAGTCGTGAAGTTACAACATAACAGCATTCGTACCTCCTCAGGGGTGATGCTAGAACGCCTCATAACCTTCGCGACGATCTCATCATGCGAGTCTGCACATCAGTGTACCCCGTCATGTCTGTCGCAAATTTGAAAGAGCGGCGATTGCACACTACAGTTAATAATATCGTGCTGTCGTTCACTGTACAAAGAGGCTAGCTTTGGCATAACGAATCTGATCCCGAGACAGCAATTCAAAGGACCTATGAGTGTCTGAATGCTTCGTTGATGTTCCATACGAACCCTAACCCGAACCCGTAGATAAGCTGACGGAGCCTTAGTGCCAACGTTCTTAGCTTCATGAGGAGACCTGGGCACGTTGCCGTCCTCATCCTGGTTTCTAACATCTTTGTCGAGTGCTTCCCAGTTTGAGGCTTTGAGCTCGGACGTCCCCGAAACTGTTGAGATCGATCTCTTCCCGAGCCCGCTGTAAGCGGAAGTTGCCGTATGATCGCCATCTCGGCATCGATATGTTATCATATGTACATGCAAGATACATGCTTCCTAACGCTTCCACCAAATCGTTTGAAATTTTCTCTATCGCCTAGGTTCCAACTGTCAACTAGCATGAGCGGCATGTGAGCCTTCCGTGTGGCACATGATTGCCTGCGTACCGGCGCCGTCTTGCATCAGATCTCAGCGGAAATCACACTGCCTGCATCAAGGCTAGACAGGCGCCTGTCAATCTCATCAGCCTCGCGATGGACCAACCCAATAATGAGTGGTGAACTTTTCTGACGGTGATGTTAGCCGAGACCTCTAAACCTTGTGCTGATACCAGACGGCCCTTTATCGGCCTATTTAATACTCTATCAAATTACGTTATCCTTGACTTACGGCATGTAGTACTCTGACTTCTAGCAAGGTGGACCTCAATTCCGTCAAGACCCTGGATACAAACTCGTCATAGAGGTAAGACTGAGAGTGCGATAACGATTGCAAGGTGATCGTCTTGATGCGCGGCAGTCTTTCTAGTCCCAAAATGAGACGGCTGATCTCTGCTTCGTACAGATCCCAAGTGGATAATCGAGGGAAGAGGGGTGATGACTTGTTCAGTGCGCGGAGATGTAGTATGGATCGAAGATCGACATCCTGAACTGCTACGGAGATGTCGGTGATCTGTGGAAGGAGGTTGACAGGTATCGCGTCCAGCCAGACGTGCATGGCCAATTGATTTGGAAGTATAATTGGTCTTTAGTATAAAAACTTGCGAGCTTCTTTCTCAATCTGACGGCACGTTCGGAGTATCTCTGGGCCTTGCTCGAGTGATGTCAAAACTTCAGCGTAGATCTGGCCCCGCAACTCCGCGGGTAAGCTCAAAAATGACGTAGCTTCTTGAGACTGACTCATTGCGGACCGTTCCGTAATGATGTTCAGGGGGCGTGATGTATGTAGTGTGTTCAGCATCCAGCGTACAGGTACTGTGAATCAACACGTCGCTGTCGATATGTTCGCTCGGTTGGGATATTGGAACAGCCAAGTATATCGACCATATATTGGATGGAGTGAACAGACTCTGCAAATCGGCCCATGTACAGTGCGGGATAGAAAGATGTCTCGTGTTAATCACTGGTTGATCTAGGAGTATAGGTAACAATCTGGCAGGCCTCAGAACCATGAGAAGATTTGCCAACCATGCTCGTCGTGGCGTGGCACAGCTCATGGCCTATAACTCTCTGATGTATAGGAAGGGGTTCGTATAGCAAGCCTTGGCCGACATAATATCAAGCTAGTTGAGTGACTGGTAGGTTCTGATCGCGATACCTCTGATATGGTCCGAAACAGGCAAATATCTCAAACGGTATAAGTGCCTTCATGTCCATTGATAGGCTCGCTAGATTGTGCAGCGACCCGAACAAGTGGCATGATATTGCGACCACACGTGCAATATATGAAGAAGCGATGGTTCATGACCGTTTCTGGTGAATGCCATGGGAGGGCGATGTGGAACGCAAATTATCAGGCGCACCCCATAGGGTGTTGAGGCGTAAAAGGTCTGAATCCACTAAACCTACCGTGGGGATACCGTCTGATTACAACATAATTTGGATCCACCTAAAAGAGCGAATTGACGCCTACGATAGCCAAGCGAACACCTCTAGACGGCGTTTCCGCGCTTGATGGAGATATAAGGTCGATGATTGGCATGAAGTCAACAAAGAATCTGATCTTGTGAGACACCGAAAAGAGCTCTCCAGTGGTAGATGGCATGGCTTGTGTACGCGAGAGGCTGTAGGTTGGAAGCATCCCGGGTTCTGTAAGCTGATCGTACGAGTTCTCGCGTCATACCTTGTCCAGTACTGTCTTTTTGCAATGTAAGGTTGCACACGTCTTACGCAACCAATGTTCCCAGTGTCATATTCTCCAAGCATACCAAGAGGGAATACGGGCGGAACTTGTTGATGCCGAATGCAGCTCTTCTGAAGTTCCCAAAGTCAGATCTTTCGAATCCCACTGAGAGAATCTGGCGGTCGCCGCCTTGACCTGTGCTCTGATTCGAAATCAAGCGAATGAGCCACGCTCAAGGTTCTATTGACTGACCGACCGATGACTGGTGAAATCGAGTTTTGTAACGGAAATTTCATACTCGCCATATGTAGATGCTCCTTCCTGGTTCTCGACCTCTGAGGCTGTATCACACTACCATATAGTTTGTGGCAAGCACAGTAGCGAAGTACACATGGCAGCCGCCGCTGATTGGAATGTGCAGCGACGGCTGTGTTTTACTAAGGACAGAATGCCACAGCTGAGAATGCGCATTGCCGATTTTGTTGGAGCTGCATCGACAATAGCTAGATTATTGCATCACACTATGCGTAAAAGGATGCCCTGGAGCTGTGCAAAGCGATGAGTTGGTGGGGTCGGAGACGGGAAGGCACGCTTAGCCGATGGCGCTACCTATGGACCCACACGGAGGCCCATGCTCAATATTGAATCGCTCCATCCCAAGCGGGCTGCAAGCTGACATCTAAAGCCCAGATCGCATCCATGAGTATCGGGCCACAAACCTCTCCCACGCGACGCTGGCATTTCCTTTTCCTTCCGCGTAGTGTCCTGGTTCCCTTGCAGCTGCCGCCAAACGTGGATTTCCAACTGAGAGTCTCGGTTTTCTCCCGTTGCCCACGCACAACGTGAGCAATGACAGCCACATCACCTATTAGGCTCGTTCGAACCATATTCGATATCCTGGTTAGGCAGTAGAAGTGGGATTGATCGCATTCACCTCCCGATCTGGATGATGCCTGGCCCAGCTGATCTGAAATCTAGGGATGCGTTCTGTTCGTCCAGGGTTCGCTGCACCGCTGTCCGAACTTTCTACACGGAAATAATATCTTACGACGGTACCTCACGTTATCAAAACACGCACTACCTTTCCTAAGCCTAAATGAACCATACATAAGAGTCTAACAGCCTCGTCGAGTTTGGCCCTATACGCATTGTGGTGCAAACCGTCAAATACCGCATTATTGCTTTTTCCGGCTCACTCGAACCAGGAGTGGATTATGCATTTCCGTTCTCCTTCTAGCATAACCATTTTCTATGGGCTCTAACGCTACTAGCACTAGAGCAAATCAGTCTCATGTTCACAGGAAAAGCAAAATATCTCAGTGTCCATTCTCTTACGCAACACCAGATATCAGCTGTAAACGAGCTTCTATTACCCTTCTGCGACGTGGCTTCCGCATGGCGAAGGGTAACAGCTATCCAATCGCATGGTTTGTGTATGCCATGCAACTTCGGCTGGCTATCGGGATTACACCCGATCATCGACCGGCTCGCGTGCCGCGAAGCGCATCATATTCACGTGGTAGCCATGAGGCAGACACCATTTCTTTTCAGGACCGCTCTCATCGCGCGAATTTGAGGCAACAACGCGATTTCATAAACTTCGACGGATAAAATAAACACATCCTTCATCACATCTCCAATCGGCTAACGCCATGTGTGTCTCCCATGTCATTTCGCCGTACGATACAAGGCCTTTGGACGGCGATGAGCTTCTGTCCAAACAAAAATCGCGTGCCGTTCACGCACACTGCAACATCGTAACTACCCATCGATCAGCCAGAGTCGCACAACCAAGGTCTGGAACATGCAGTCTTCCAGACACCACGTGGAACCAGCCACCCCGTACAAGACCGCACGCGAGTATTCCGCCTCCTGGTTCTCCGAGGCGCTCCGACTATGTGACACCACACCACCACCTGAACCTCGACGCCTTGCCCCACGCTAAAGCACTATAACGCGCTTACAGCACTCGCCGACCAGTGTGAAGAGAAATTTGTAACGCATTTGGAAGTCAATCGAGGAAACAATCGTGGTTCCTGAAACTGCTCGATTGACGTTAAGATGCAGGCAAGCTTCGAGAACCTGGAAGTCAGATTCAGCATGCGAGTATGTCCATACCGTAGACACGTGGTATATACAAACCCTCCAACTTGACAAAATATCACTAGGCCTCGGCCTTCCCCGCTTGGACAGTCCAACAAAAGCATTCCACTCCACAAAAGTCACACTCCCAGTCGTCCCTGCCTCTGCATATCCGCAGAGCTTCATCGACACCCTCACTTGTCGCAAGGTCATGTTTGAATTCTCCGCTCGCTCCAATTCCCTCTGCAATGCGACACTTCGCGTCGACACCAGGACACGCATCCGTCTCGCATGGACGATAAGGCGCAAAGTACGCTGCAGCATCCCACTCCCCTCCCCCCTTCCGGCTCGTAGTGTTAGTCTCGATCTCCTTACCAGCACCGAAAACGAACTGCTTCGGCAAATCGTGTCCAAACAACCTCCACCTGTCGTCAGTTTGGTTTTCCAATACCGGATCATGATACCCCTCTCTACAAACGTACAGCGGAGTCTCAGCAGCCTCCTGCGTATCTTGACAATACCGTGTGGATCGAAATACTTGCTCACAGACCCCTGGCCCACTCGCATCATCTTCGCTGTGGTAGTAGCCTTCTTCCCCAGCATACACGTACCCATACCCATCGCTATGCCCCCTATTTCCGCTATCAACCCACACAACCACATCTTCGTGCGTAACAGGACACGTGTAAATATACCAACATCCTGTTTGCCACCGTGGTGTTGCGCCTCTTGCTCGCTGCATGGTATCGTGATGTGCTTGTTGTGGTACTGGTATCGTGTACCCGAGTTGTCTCTGTATACTATCTTCGCTGAAACGTGCTGCGGCAAATACGTCCCCGTTCGCGTACATGGTGTTGTTGTACTGCTGGTAGTAGCGTCCTTGCTGGAGTTTTGGTTCCTTGGAACGTGTCTTCCGCGATGATTTCCTGTGACGGTTGGGGTTGCGTCTTGGCATCTTGGTCTTGGATCGCTGGACAGGTAGTATTGGTCAGTAATTTGATGGACGTCTAATTGTGAAGACAGGAGATGCGCTATCCCGAGAGAAATATCGTGCACTGGGAATTATTAACAGATACAGGAGCTATGATACCGCCGCCTTGGGAGGTATGGTCGTTGTGAGGATATAGCAGTGCGCGTCGTAGAAGCTACTACGGTATTGATGTAGTACATTCCGCATGATGGATGCGTGTGACCTAGGATACTGTGAAGGAAAAGCAGCGGAACATGTGACATGTATTGCATGTTGACTGGAATACATCAAAGCCGTGACGCGAAACATTCCATATTCTGAGTCTCGGTAAGAAAGCAAGAAAAGACAAACCCGATGTCGGTGTCTTGTATACAAAGCTAGGACCATAAGCTATCAAACGGCGTGCTGTGATTTGATGCTACCACATCTGAACCACACAAGGGCATTTCTAACCCATTGACCACTCGGAAATACATTACTTTTCATCCTCTTCACCCAGCATTTAAGCAAGTTTCTCACCTGTAACCTTGAAAAGCATAGATCCACTTCCCGGCTCGCTGACGACAACAGCCTGCTGAAGCTTCTCCTCGGTAATATCCGGGAACCTCTTCTTATAATACTTCTCCACCCACGCCTTCTTGACCGCCTCAACCTTGTCCTTGGGCACAAGATGCACACTACATCCACCCCAACCCGCACCTGTAAGTCTGCTACCACAACTTCCAGCTGCACGCGCCAAGTCGCACAACTCGTCAAGCTCAGGACAACTGCAGTCGTAGATCTCGCGGCACGAGTCTTGCGTCGTGTTCATGAGGTCACCTAGTGATTGGAGGTACGCGCGGTCATTTGACGGCGGTGAAGCAAGCAGCGATCGGAATTTAATCACGCGCAGGGCTTCGGTGAAGACGTGCAGGGCACGTTGACGCAACATGAACTTTTCGGCGCGAACGGGGAACTTGGACATGTAGCGCTGGTTTAGCTCGTCTTCGGAGATGCCGAGAAGGCCGCAGATTTGCTGGCGCGAGTAGCCGTCTTCTTGGGGCAGGTAGTCTTCGGTGTGTTGTATGAGCTTTGTGAGCTGGGTTTCGAAGTCTGAGACGGAGATCTTAGTGTTGTCTGAGATGCCTTCTTTGTCTTCGAAGTAGGTGTCGTGGAAGCCGCGTAGACTGACGCCCAGTGGGGATGAGTCTGTTGGGAGCTCTTTCTTCAGCCCGAAGGCCTTCGCTAGGAAGACTGCTGCTAATGTGCACTCTACGACACGTAGGTTGTAGCATACGGGGGCTGTGACGTGCTTGTCCGCGGCGACGAAGCTCTGAGCGGTAACGAAGACGAGCTCAGGGTCTGTTTTCGGGAACTCGATGTTTGTGTAGTTGAGGCTTGGCTTAAAGGATACGTAAAGGGCGGAGCCGCGGAGGGAGAAGACGGAAGCTGCTTGGTCCATACTGTGGGCATGTCAGCAGTGCTACACACAATTACTTGGCCACACTTACCCTCCAGAGTTGACACCGACGGCGCGCTCAGAGACAATTGCAAGCTCGCATAGTTCGGTCTTGTCAATCTTCTCTTCGCCGTTCGCAGCCAGTACAGCAAGAGAACTTGTGCAGACCACAGACGCCGAACTGGAGAGACCACCACCACTTGGTACTGTGCCGTCGCAAACAATGTCCATGCCCACGGATGTGAACTTGCCCCGCTTCTTTTTGAGTAGCTGCGATACGCCCTTCAGCCCGGACTTGAAGTAGTTGGTCCACTCATGCTCGGTAGCGTCGATTGGGATCTCTCCCTCGGGGATATCGAACTCGCGGGTAGGGAACTTCTCGGAGTTGAGGTTTGCTATCCGTATACGCGGCTTTTCCTCTGTCGGCCGCACAGCAACGGCCATGATGAAGTCGGCAGTGATGGCCATGGGCAGGACCTCGTACAGAGAGTAGTCAATGTGCTAGAGTCGTCAGTCAAGGGTGATGGGATTCTTGCAGGTAAGTTACCTCGCCAATGATATTGACGCGTCCTGGACTCCTCGCGACAAAGTCCGCTGGCTTGCCGTAGAGGTCCTTGAACTTGGCGAGTAGGCTCTCCCATCGCTTTGTCTCGACCGGGAGCGCGTCCTCGGGGTAGATGTCGCGTAGCGACGTTGCGGTTGGAACTTCCATTGTGGAGTGTGAAAGCCCAGAGTTGGGAAAGAAGAAAGAGAGGGAAAAATGAAAAAGAGGTCGAAAGAGCAGGAAACGGAGAATCTATTTGAACGTCCGGATGGTCGCGAGATCTCGAGCAATTGTACGGCGGGGTCCAACTGACGACAAGTGGGGCTCTCCGACCTTCCCGCTTCGAGAAATGCACCCGCATCACCAATCCGGAGCGCTCACTGCATCGAGCTGCAGGTACAAATTCTAGTGCCGGTTGCTCTGGAGAAAAGTCCCGTGCCTCGACAAGCTACAAAGCACCCCAGTCTTGGGGCGAGTCGCATGCCCAGCTAGTCCTATTCGGAGTGCACGATGCATTTTCTACGGTGCACGTTGACATGAGCATTCGACACACCTTTAAACTACAAAGTGTTCATTTTGAGTTTGAAGGTTGGCCGGATATGTGTTGCGGAGATTCGATATCGACTCGGGATATGGCGAAGACGTGAGCGCATGCAAGTCCATCAGCCCAAGCCTCTTCCTCTCCCCCGTGGCAGCCCTCGCCCTATGCCGCTGCCTGCTCGGCCCCGCGTTGAATCGCTGCGACTGACACCACATCCCACCTGTCCACCCACACCAACATGGTTGCCTGTGGACGATGTAGAAGCACCTCGTGGTCTGGCGCCGCCCCTCACTCTACCTCGCGTGCCTGTTCTTGGAGCTGCCTCTGCCTTCCTGCGATCTTCTTCCATCTTTCTCGCCGCAGCTTCTCGCCGCGCCTGCTCTTCCGCCGCCCGACGTTGTGCAGCCTGCTGACGATGAGCTTCCTCCTCCTCAATGTCTATCAGATCTTGCGAAGCACCCTGCCATTGAGGGTTCAGAATCAGACGCTGGTTGTGTTCGGTTTGGGAAAGTATGCGTGTCCAGGTCTGGAGCAAAGTGGACGCGTTCTGGACAGTGCGTGATACAGTCTATTCATCGTCAGCCTGAAGGCTGCGGTAGTTCTAATGTTGTCGCTTACAGCCATATTGTCCTTTGCCTTCTGCAGACTCTCGACAACGCCCTCAATGACCTTGTTCACGTTCCTAATGCTCTCCAGTTCCTTTCGCAACGCTGCCTCGCGTGCCTCCTCTGTGGTGTAGTGCGACTCCTTTGACCGTGTCTTCCCGCCTGCTGCACCTTCCCCCGCATCATTGTCTGCATCGCTTGTCTTCTGCTTGGTCTTGCGCGCTGCGGGTGTATCGAACAAAGCATCCCCGTCCGAGTCGGAGAGGTCCAACGCCCCGAGGTTTGGCGGGTCCATGTCGTATTGTGTACGTGTTGTGTACGTGTTGTGTATGGTGCCGGACGCGTCTAGACGAATTGGTTTGGCAGCATTTCGAGTTGACAGGCGTTGGCGTGTTTGACGTATTTGGTTTGGCGGGGCCAGCGGCTAGCAAGGGTTAGATGTTGATGTTCCGCGCGTGCGTTGCGCCAAGGAAGGAGCACCCGCCATCTGCGCCTTCCCTCCCAACCTCGCGCTTTCCTTCCTTCCCCATCGGAGACATAGCCCATTGTACCCACTCGGCTTTGTCCTTCACCCTCACCATCACAAGTCCTACCGAACTCTCCACTTGCGCGCATACCTATATTGCATCATCAATTGACCCTTTGAACGTGGAAGCATTGGAGCTTGGTGCCATTGTTTTGGTTTTGGACATCCGCATTCCTACCTACATTGCTATAACAACACCGCAACTGCCCCATCCCAAACAAACACTCGCATCACCACAATATGGAGCGCACACCCTCGCCGCCCCGTCGCATCCACACCCCGCCGGCACCGCTGCATGGCGACACGTACGAGCCGTTTTCACCGCGCCGATCGAGCAGAGTGGCCGCTAAACGCGATATTCACTCTCACCAACAGGAGCGCTCAAGCCCACGGACCAGGCGCGACATCACGCCAACGGCCTCGTCGTCTAAGCGTTCGGCTGCCCGTGCAAACGCCTCCTTCGCCCTGTCACCGCCGTCCTCACCTGTATCCCCACAACAACAGCGCTCCCCACGCTCAACTCGTCGCGCGCCCTTGAACCTCAATCCGCTCGACTCCGACTCCGACACAGCCGCACCAGCTTCCTCTCGGCGCTCTCTATTCGCAAACATGGCTCCGGTACGTTACATGAGGGGACAAGCTCCGGGCCCGCCGCGGTTGTCAAACGACCGCGTCGAGTGCCGGAGCTCCTCCACCCATGACCCATACAGGCAAACATACTAACTTGCACAGGGCATGCTACCTACCCCAGCCAAGACGCCTCGCAAGCGTCGCATTGAAGACATGAGCTCTACTGCGCGCGTCTTGTTCCCTGCCAACCGCCCGTCAACTGTTGAAGAAGCCATGCCGACCCCGCGCAAAGGCCGCAAGACAAAAAACCTCTACACCCTAGAGAGCTTCGCTGAGCAGATGGACGAGAACACCGAAAAGATTCCCATCTTCACCGACTCCAAGGAGCGCGTACCCACCCCCGGCGCCCAGACTGAAGAAAATCCGTTCATCACCGTCAAGGGCAAGGGCAAGGCAAAGGCTACCCTTCAAAAGTCAAGGAAGGTGGTCGACCGAAAGACTGCCAAGATGGAGGCTGCTGCCGACCGTGACGAGGGTATGGTGTACATCTTCCGAGGTCGCAAGGTCTTCCGCAAGTTCCATGACGATGCACCGTCCGGCACCTCAGAGGCAGAGCAAGATGACGAGCTTTCCGCCGACGACAAGCAAGTACGCCGCCAGATAGGTGTTGAGGCACGCCGTCCGCTCACTCGGTCGTCTATCAAGCCGAAGCTTCTATTCCAAGCAGAGATCAAAGAGCGCAACCGTGCAAACGGTATCGAGACCGACGACGAGGAGGCGACCACTGAAGTCGACGAGGCACCCGCAACCCCGAGCCGTAGGAAGGGAAAGAGTGTCGTTCCAACCCCATCGTTAGCCACGACGCCGCCGCCTACGACTCGCAAGTTCAAGAAGGGTGAGTCATCTCATGCACGTGCCTGCTCACCTGCATACTAATACCGCAACAGAGATCTCATTCGACTCTTGGACGCGGGTCAAGTCAGCCCACAGCTCAAGCAGCTCAGTCAAGACATCCAAGAAGCGCAGCGGAGAGCCGCTCGAGCGCGAGGCAGCAGACAAGCGAGCTCGCAGTGAGCACTCCTTCTCCTCCATGTCATTTGGCAGCATCTAACGGTGCCCCAGCCCGTTCGTCTTGAATTAGCAGTTGGTGTCTTGACAAACACCTTAGCTTATCCACTTCTTGCATCAGGTCCTTTGCGACTGATTGTTTGCATAGCGAGCGTTTGCGTTTTGTGTTCTTTCAATGTCAAAAGAACAGGATCAGGATACCCACGATTACATTAGCATTACGAGAGGTGCGCATACTGACGGCCTTTTAATGTGTGTTTGGCAGTCCAACGAAGTAAGAACCTTCTTTGCTGCTCTTGCATTGTAATCGGTGTTCTTCTGGGGATTTACTGAGTAACACACACGAGGGTGATCAGCCCAGGTTAGTGAGTAGGGAATAGGGGTTTCGACTGCGGATCAACGTATGCGGTAGTACGGTGTTTGGGAGTCTTTTCTCATCAGGCATCAACGTAGCATACTGTGATTGCAGGTTGAAACGAATGTAATGGAAGGAAAGGATAGGATAGGATAGGAATTATAGTATAGACCAAGGAAAAATCATGAGTGACAACTCCTATCATGCACACTAACATGCAGTGCCATGTCAAATCTCCCCAATTGTCTCCTCACCGCCGTCCAAGATCAACATCCAGTACTTTCACCATCCCGTCATCCCCCTCCGCTTCCTGTCCCGCGATTGCCCCAAAGAAAGGCAGAACTACCTTATTAACCATGCCCTCAAAAAGCCCCTCAATCACTCCACCAAGTTCATCCCCCGTCTGTCTGAAATCCGGAAACGCATTAACCTCCAACAAATACGTATTCAGCGCCCCATCCCCCTCGATGCCAACCATGAAATCCAAACCAAAGATTTCGAAGCTGTTGGGCAGAGGCTGAAAATGAACACCCATCCCCTTGGCAGCCGCCTCAAACGTCTGGCCCGTCGTTGATAGGATCTGCGAGAAGACCGCGTCCTTCCAATCTTTCCTTGCTTCCAACCTCGTCACCGAGTCCGGTTGTGCAGGAATGTCATCAGGCAACTCCCAAAACAAGCCCACGCTCCCCTCCCTGTCCCCGGAGTCCTGCAGACACGTATTCGTCAGATGCGCCTTCATGGCTTCGTCGCGGTTCTCGCGCAACGCGGCGTCCCAGGGGGGCACGTAGGGGCGTGCGGCGAAGAGGGCGAGCATGGGGCGGTAGACGAATACTTGTAGAGCACTGGTAGCGAGGACGTAGGTTCTGATGTGGAATTTGCGGAGAGGTTGCGGTGGGGAAGGGGTGGGCAGGGAGGGTGGGGGTAAGAGGAGAGGGGGGTGGATATAAGGTTGAGCGATGAAGTGGCGGAGTTGGGATGTTATGATGCCGTTTCCTCCTCCTCCTCCTCCTCCTCCTCCTCCTCCTCCTCCTCCTCCTCCTCCTCCTCCTCCTCCTCCTCCTCCTTCTTTGTCTTCTTTGCAGTTATTGGTTGTGGGGTCGGCATCGCTTCTTGCATCGTCATCGCCATCTTCCTCCTCCTCCTCATCATCATCACTTTCCGGATCCCATTCCTCGAAAATAGCCGTAAGTTCCTCCTCACTTGAAAACAACCTAATGCCTTGACCCCGCTCACTCATCCCTGGTTTCAAAATCCACCACTCCTTCTTCTTCGCCGCCGCCTCCTCCTCATCTCCACCGTTACCATCAAGCTCCTCGTTCCTCGCCCAACTCTCCTTCAACTCCCACGCTTCAACCAGCGCGTCATCTAGAAACTCCGCATAATCGACTTCAAACTCTACACTCGGCTTGACGTGCTTCTTCAAACAACTATCCGGGTACTTGGTTATCCAATTTGCGATTGTGGTGCTGAGGTAGTGTTTCCGGATTAGGGCTTTGCGGATTATGTAGGCATTGGCTAGGCTGCTGGAGGAGTGTTGCATGAGGTGGTCGAAGTCGATGGATTCGTATTGTACCCATTGGAGGAGACGGGAGGATGGGCTGGGGAGTTGGGAAGGCGAGGTTATGAGTTCGTAGGCGGAAGATGGGAGGCGCTTCTTTAGTGCTGCGAGAATGAGGGGTTGGACGTAGGGGTCTTCGTAGTCAATGAGGGCGTAGATCTTCTCGCCGGATGTGGGATTTTGCGTCGCCATCTTGTTGTGTTTGAATTGGCAAGTCTTGTCCTTGCGCTTTCTTCAAATGATGGGGCTGCACGAGCGTCGTTGGCACGGTCAGGAGAGAGATAACAGCACCGATACAAGCACTCCCTCTCGACTTCTATTCTCGGAAAGTAAACGCAGTTGGTATACGTGATGAACGGGTATAATATTGTACATGTGACACAAAGGAAAATCGTTAACAAGGCTTACGTTACGCTAAGCCTGAGGTATCCAGCAAGCCCAGAAAAGTCGAAATGTCCCGTTGCTCGCTTAGCTCTAGCCAATCAGCGAGCTTGTGACCAAAACGCCCTCCTCCCCTTTCCACGTCGTCCCTTTTTTTTTTGGTGTATACCTCCCCTAGGGTTTCTTCGTAGAATTAAACTACTTCCAAGTCATCATCGTCGTCGTCGTCCATGGCAGCGATAAGTCCTGCGTCTAGACCGCCCAAACTCTCTCGTCCTGGCTCGCGAATACCTTTCCCATCTAAGAATAGACGGGCTTTCTTCTTTGCTGGACTGGCTTCGCGTGTACCGCGGAATGCAGAGGGCACTTCCTTCTTCGGTGATGGGATACGGCCGTACTTGAAGCCCCAGCCGACGGGGTCGCTCGAAGTCGACGATTTCGCGGATGCTGTTCGTTTACGTTTAACGGGCGCCAAAGAAACATCGGCAGACGTACGGTTAAGCAGACTACTAAAGTCGGTGTCGGCTGCCTTGTCAGGCTTTGCCCCTGTTGAACCCTGCGACGATGTGTACCCCCTTGCGGGGAGATTTTGGGTTCCAGCACCCTTCAGCTTCATGTAGTCGCCGCCGGTACTGCCATCACCCATTGTGCCAAGCTTCTTTGCAAGCTCTCTTTCCTTCTCCTTCTCAGCCAGTTGCCTGCGGAAGCGATCTTCTCGGTTTACTCCGCCTTCCCAGTTTTGGTGATCACGGTCGATGAGTTTGGCTGCACCACCGGGTCGTGGTGCGATGTAGACGGTTTCGTGGAGTTCTCGATCATGGTACTTCCCTTCCCTCTTGAGTTCATCGCCTTTGGGGCCGCCTCGTCGACCACCAAACATGCCGCCGCCGGGCCCACTTCCCATACCAGTCATGGTGTTGACTTGCATGCGACCTTTCTTGGCTTTCTCGACCTGGAGCTGGATGTGGAACTCACAAAACTCAGTCTTGCGACCATCGATCCACTGCCCACATTCCTTGCCGTCTTTACGTTGCGCATGGCAGAAATCTAGATCCCTCGCTGTGCCGAGTTCGAGTATGGTGTCATCAGAGCTAGAGAGTTTTAGTGAGAACTTGCCCGTGTCGCGATTCCGTGGCGGCATAATGTCAGGGTTGAGGATGGCAACCAGTGTTCCAAGAGGGAGCTTCCAGAACTGCGAGAAGCCAGTGTCGAACAGAAATAGGTCAAGCTCCCATTTGAGATCAGTCAGACGGATGACCATGAACTTGCCAGTCTGATCCACATCTTTGTCCTGCTTGCCTTTGGTCTGGTCTTTTGCTGCGTTTTTGGAATTGTGTGGTGTCGACTTTGAGCAGATGACGCCGAGAACAACATAATCGTTCTCCCAATCTGGCGGATCGTACGCTGGCGCTTTTACAGTCTTCAACAACTGTGGTATGGTGAGTACGGTCTTGCCTTCCAGTGTACGTGTCACAACGTTGTGTTGCATCTCTCTGGATTTGAGGTGAAGACCAGAGAAGGATTCGAAGCTGGGCGCATCTGTACTGTCGTCGCGCGATGAGATGTCGGCGTACTTTGCAGTGGTCGGGGTCGATCCAAAGCTGCTGGACGAGGATTTGGAAGCAGACGAGGTCGGGCGTGAAGTCTCGGGTCTGAAGGACAATGTAGAGCCTGGCCGCGGAGTAGGTGGATTCCCGAATGACCGATTTTGCAGACTTTGCGTTCGGCTGTGGCATCTGGGGGCCGGCGGTGGCATGTCGCGAGAGCTCTGGTCGGAACTCGTTCGTGAGAGTGACGGGCGATGTTTGAGTGCTTCGGTGTTCTGCAAGCCAAAGCCCCTGCTCCTCCTCTGCTCAGCCCTGTCTTCCTTGGCTTCGCGCTCCTTCTCCTTGTTCCGGCTTTCCGCGATGCGTTCGCTAAACGACTTGATCTTTGGCGTTTCTGGCCCTTTGGAGGCGCCCAGCCGCGACAGTCGTCCAGGGGTTCCCGGCCGCTTGAGACTAACATCGCGGGCAGTCAGTCCCTTGTCTATGCCTAGTATGACCCGCGCAGGGCTTTTCGGCTCGGTCGGCGCCTGTCGCACGCGGACTGGCGAACGCGGCACCTCGACGTCGTTGTCGTGTTTGCCGTCGGGCCGCGACAGGTCGATTCTGCGCATGCTGGCGGCCATGCTTGCTCGCGAGGATGCGCCGTTGCGGTCCATGTCCAGCGACTCGTTCTTCTTCCTCTGCAGCGCCTTCAGCTTCAGCTTGGCCTCGATGGCCTGCAGCTGCAATTGGAGCGTCTCCTCGTCCTCGTCGCCATCGCTGCCGGCGTGCACTCCTCCGCGCGACATGGGGCGCCGTTTCGAGGGGGAAGGCGAGGCTGAGTCGCGCTGGCGGCGGCTCTCGTACGTCTTACGTCCAGAGGGCGAGCTGAGCAGGGCTTCGACAGGCGACTGCGGGGGCCAGTTGGGCTGCTTGTTCTTGACTGTCGGAAGAGTCAGCGCACGCTCAGCACCGGCGCCGTCGCCGGCCGCCTCACCTTTTGACTTGGGGCTCTCCCGCACGATCATTGTTGCGAGGGTGCAGTATTGGAAGCGCCGTCTCGCAGCAGCCCATAGCAGCGCCAATACTCGAGTCGCGAAAAGCAAGACAGTGCAATCTTCAGGCAGGAGTCACAAGCGCATTGCCGGGACCCGTTGGCGTTTGTTGACACCGGACTGTGGTTCACCCCAGACAATCTAATCCGAAACCGTGACGTGACAGGGATTGCGCGTGTTGCACTGGGCCCACGCGACGCGACTGAACTTCACCGTACTCGGCACACCACTTACGTTCCGCATGCTATCGACTGGCATAGCATACTGCAATCCAATTGCACTGCTGTACACACCGCAATGGCCCGCACACGCTCGAAACCCGCAGAGGCGACGCCCAGAGAATCCACTCCCGAACCCACCACTTCCACCGCCAGATCGCTACCCGCAAGCACCCCGAACCCCCCAAAGCTATTCGTACTGCCAAAACACACATCCGCAGACGCGCGCATAGTCAGCCTCGACAACCCCGCAAACGAGACGCCATCAAGATACTACTTCTGCCCCGACCAGGGCTTCCACGAGTTCACGCGCATCGCAGCACCGAAGAAGGATTGCAGGAGTTGGCTGATAACAGGAGAGAAGAGCCAAGATGGCACCACAGAAGAGGCAGACGCTTCAAGGATAGGCAGCGGCTACATCGCCAAATCCGCCGACCTGTTCATCGCAACACCGATCGACATCCTCTTCCTCGTCCTGCCCGCCCTCACGCCAAAGTCCGCCAAAGACACGAAACAGCATTTCCTTGCCTTCGACGACTACCTCGACGCCCTCTCGTCCGCTTCACCACACTGGAGAACACTGTTATCACAATACCCCACCCTAAAACCCATGGTCGAAACCAGGATGCGGAGGATATGCGACACAGTCGACGCAGGCGAAGAAACCATGTACCGCCTCTCCCACCCCAAACTCCTCTCCACCCTCGTCGCAAAAGCCGAGCGCATGGTCAAAAGCGGACTTCCGCCCTCCCTAGAAGAAAAGTACATCAAAACCGCGCTAGAAATCCCCATCATGAGCATAAAGCGCGAGGAAAGCACACTGAGCGCCATCTCAGCACCAACAACAGCAGCAGACACCGTCGAAGAGAAGGAGAACAAGCCGACAGCTGTCGATTCGCAAACCAGCGTCGAAACCAACATCACAACACCCGACCCCACCCCCTCGAAACCCACCCTCACAACCCCCACCGAGATCCCCCACCTCCTCCGCCTCCGCACATCCCTCACCTACCTCCTCACCGCCTACATCCCCCCACCCCTCCGCACTCCCCTCCTCGCCCTCCTGACCCCGCGCTTCACCCCCCTCGAATCCCACCTCCAGTCCATCGCTGCTCTAAAGTCCGAAGCCCTCTCCCTGCGCTCCTTATCCGACAACATAAGCCGGAAGCGCGCGATCGAGCTCGACGAAGAGAAGATAGCGGAGCGGGAAGAGAAGAAGAGAAAGAAGGAGGACGAGGAGCGGAAGAAAAAGAGTGAGGGGAGGGGGGTCAAGCAGTTGAAGAAGGTGGATACGAGCGGGATGCGGAAGATGAGTAGTTTTTTCACGGTGAAGCCGAAGGGGGGGTAGATGGGGTGGTGCGGGGCGGGGCGGGTTGGCATGGCATGGCATGGCATGGCATGAGGATGTTTTGGCTTGAGTATACGATATTGGTGTGGTTTCGACGTCACGACGTTCGAACGTGTGAAATTTGATGGGTGGTCATCGTCGTTGTAGAGTATTTGCAATGGGTAGTTTTTGCCCGAGCAACACACTCTATGCTTTTATCTTATTTTTATTTTTGGGGGAGAAAATGGCTCGGGAGGAAAGAGCGCGGCCGAAGCCATCGTTTCCTACCATCTCTTTTTTTTTGACTCCAAAACTGGAGGTGTTGTAAAGAGGAAAGGAACAGAACAGAGCCCGGTGTTTATATTCACTCAGTCATCGTCAGCCCAAAAAAAAACACGTGCAGCACATATGCAGTACCACAGAGGGCAAACACTGCTGTTCCAGGTACCGGTTTGGGACAAGAGCCATGTGAGAGTGTACTCGTGCTTTGGAGTGTAACCGGTTTTCTTTGGTGAACAAGAGAAGAAGAAAGCAAGGATCGGGTATGGTTGCTGGTCGACTTCATTTTCAGAAGACATCCTTCTGTTCGTCTGACATTTTTTTCAGTCGGCCAAGGGAAGACACGTGCGTGCGGTTTGAATTATTTCCGGAACAGACGACGTCAACGTTCCATTGAATGGTTTTGATTAGTACAGAATAGAGTGTGAGTAGAGAAGACGCTCCAGGCTTCGACGCTGTTTTGTACCCTTGGATTAGGACCCATCTTAGCTTCCGCAAGTTTCTGGGCGACCTGCGTTTGCGCGGACGACGACGTTGACTCGATAGACGCGTCTATGGAGTTTGGGTCAATCGCTGTAGCCTAAACTAGCACTGGTATTGATAAAAAGGTGTCCACCCCTACGGGATTGTGAGCATGATTACTGCTTGCTTGCTTCCATCATGGTCTTTCATTCTTCTTTGAGGTGGAGAGGAGGAGACAACGAACATGACCGGTACCCATTTGAATTTCAGAGGATGTGACGACGTGCGCCGAGTCTTTTGTAGGAAACCACGTGGGTTGCGACGGCTCATGTTTTAGAGCCATATAGCCAGGTCTTCGAACTTTTGGTTTTGATGAAAAGACTGGAAGGCGAGTAGAGGAAACATTCCTTGTATGCTACTGCGTTACTGAAGTAAAGGGCGAACTTCATGGAACAAGAGTAGGTAAAGAATTCTTTCTGGGGTGCCGAGCACATCAACCGAGCGATGAGGTTTTTTATCATCGCCACCTTCCAGAAATTCGGAAAGCATGAGGCGTGTCATGTTCTCTTTGTAGTCGGCATTAACAAAAGGGGGGAGGAAGAAGAGCAGGAGGAACAGCCGTTAGTCGTTTCTATTCAGCATTTGGTACTTGCTCTCCAGGAAAGACAGACATGCGTCAAGAGCGGCGTGATTTCTTGTTTTGGGGGGGGGGGGGAAACGATGTGTGGGTATGAGGGACGGGATGCGCAAGAGGATGGTTTTATGTACCTGCTCAGAAGTATGGCCGACTGCCGTGAGAAGTCAAGCGCCTTTTTGGTCCGTGATGTGAGTGTCTCCGTGCAGGTCGGAAAAAGTGCGGTATACAGCAACACACTAACGTAGCATGACGACTGCATGTAAACAAAGAGTTGTGTATTTGACTGCTAAAGATCGTCGACGTCTGCAATCATGGAACCTCTCTGTCATTGATTCTGTCGCCCAAGCACAAAGATTCGCCATAAGGTGTATACAGGTATTTTTGTTTGGTAAAATGGTCTACTTCCTCGTACATCTTGAACTTGAGAACTCTCACAAGCTCTCGAAAATGACCTTCAATTCTTCATCTTTGGTTGTTTCGGGCGCTTTCGATCGTTCAGATGAGGCAGAAGAAATCCGACAATTCTGCTGTACTGAGACGTAAGGGGATAAGGGATAATCATGGGCAACTACGTGGCTCTGTTTTGCACTCATTTATGAGATTCATCTTGCATCTCTAGCTGCCTTAGCTATATCTGGAAAGTTTCCAAAGGCCGCAAAAACGGTGTAGATGGGATGCTCCATTCTGTGCGCAGGCAGAGGATGCTGGACAAATCGATCAATTTTCGAAGGATCCAGGGAACTTTTAAAGAACATAAAGAAGCAGAAGACATTGTTTGGAGTTGCCCGACCTTTGGCATGACTATAGTGTGGTGTAGTGAGGAAGAAGGACGGAGAGACGGTAGGGTATATGTAGTGATGCGAGGCTAACAGCCTCGCCTGCCCACCATATAATCACACTTGCCACCATTTCTGTTCCTCCTTCTTCCATGAACTCGACCCACACAGTTTCCTGCAAGACTGTAGTCACATTGAAATTTCTGGTACACGTTTTCTGGCGATCGATGCACCGAAAGGTCGTAGATGGCGCGACACACCAAGCAAGGCAGCTGCGAACTCGTCCAACCTCCCACTAGGCGTACGTACGGTGATCGCAAAGCGCACCAAGGCCATAGGGTTGAGATGATACGTTTTGAAGTCGAAAGCGTCAATTCGGAGTCGTATTATGCTTCGAAGCACGATTTCCAACGAATTGGCATGAGAGATACGTCCAAGCGATTTGATCATGACAGCAGTAGTGGAAGTTTTTTTTTAGAGATAACCATAGTCGCAAACAATCGTGTATTTTGGAAAGTATGCAGGAGCAGAGGAAGATGGACCCATGAGTAAAGGGTGATTGTCTTTTTGGTATATTGGAAAAGAGTACGTGTGGTAAAGGATACAGAAGGTTGGCAGGCGAAAGAACGTACTTATATGCCGGTTGAGGTCTACAAGTGTCCAAAAGGTGATTCAGATCCTAAGTAGGATAACTACGGCCTCCGTATCATAGCTTCGCTGCCGTGGAGCTTTGGAGATTTGATGCGACGACCTGCTTGATCGATATTTGTTGAGACACGCGTCCGATTTGCACGCATCGGTGGTTGATCCAAGGTTTTACTCATGAAGAACATCATGGATGATCTTGTTCTACTTCGAGGAGACAGGAAGTTCTCGCCCATACGGGATCTGGCTACCAATCTTGATAAGTGGGGTGATTTTCATACAAGAACTGGCGAGGATAGAAGACGGCAAGATCGAAGACATGTATACATACATGCGTCCCGATCCTTTAACAGAAACATTTGACCTCTTCTCGTCGCTTTCTGTTCCATGACGAACCTTGTTTTTATGTTTCTTCTTTCGGGAAGAGTCGACATGGCGATAAGCGGAGTGTTTTCTTGGTGTCATGACGCTTGTAGCAGTATCACTACTGTAAATATGCAGTGATTTAGGCCTTTGCGCAAAAGGCCACGACCATGAGTTTGCTTTAGCGGATCTTGAGAGAAAACCGGATGTGCGTGAGGGTCCGCATTGAATTTTGGATGAACTGCCAAGAAGAAGGCAGAAACGGCACATCGCGTGCTCCAATGACGTTTTTGGGAATCCGAGCAAGATGTGAAGTAATACTAGAAAGGGGCGGAGGAGGTATAATAGATGGGAGTATTGATGTCTGCGCAAGATGCAACGACTTCAGGATATGCGAAATCGACTTTCACAGGACGACTCAGTCATTGAACTTTATGACGATGGCTTCGAGCATCTGTGGCTTCGTATCGCCATTCAGTCAAAGTTTCGAGATCTGCTGGGCAAACGCCATGAGTACGATGATAGTACCTTCTCGACAGCGTAATGTCATGTACCCAAACACATATCTTTTGAGGGTTTTTAGAATTGGGGACAGAGGAGGCACATCACACATAGCTAGCCGGGCATTTGTTTTTGAGAACAGTGCTTTGGTAGTAGTATTTGTTTTCGTATAGAAAAGAAGTGAAGAGATGCAGGAAGAAGCTCTTATATACACCTTCTCAGCCAAACTAGTGCGGAATCGCTAATGTCAGAAGTCGATTCAACTTCATTTCATAAATCCAACGATTCGGCTTTTTCTGGTAGATGTATGGTACAACGGAGTGTGTGTCTTTTTGGATCGCCTAGAGAGAAATTCTAGATTATTGTGCTTGTTTGAGGTGCTTTCGATAATGCATGGTCAGACGCAGAGGCTAGCTTATGCGTTAGGCGAAGTAGTTTTTCCAGTAATGCAGCGGCATAGGCGCGGAAGTTGCTCCGTGTTCATAAATCCAGGACTTTTGGTAACGGAACAGCAGGGAAGCAGGGGCAGACATCCGCTTATCGCACATGCGTTTTGGGGTGAAGCACAGGAAGTTTTGGGATTGAGAAAGTGAAGAGCGACGACCTAAGAAGGATTTATATACATCTTCTCTTGCTGACAAAGCGAGGAACTCTCGTCGTACCAACCCATCAGGTCGGCGAGACAGGGAGATGAAGCCAAAGACTCATAGACACACACCCTGTGGTTTTCAATGCCCAGTGGCTCGCACATGGATAGCTAATGACAGGCGTTTATTTTAGAGTGCTGATGTATGATAGAGAAAACATACCCACCAACTCTATCTGTTTTGGTGGTAATGAACAAATGTTTTGTGGTGAAGAAAGCAGGACCGCACAGCGGAAAGGCAGGTTTTATACCCGCTTCTCGGGCCGGCAACTCCCATTGGTTGAATATGTAATCGTTTTGGAACTTATTACTGAGCAGGATTGCTTCTAGTGATGGCAATCTGATGTTTTGAGCAAGTTCCAGCCTCGAAGCAGACATGTTCATACAGTCTGTGTCTTTGGAAGTTCTCAGGGTTCGAGAACATGCGCAAAGTTGACCAATTTTTCTACATAGGTCTAGCCATACCGTACTGTGCATGAACTTTGAGACAGAGAGGGAGAAGGGCACCATATAAATGTGCAGATGGTCTTTTTAGAAGATGATAGGTTTGATGTGGGAGACTGAAGACAAGACGCAGCGGGTGAAGAGGCAGGATTTACACAGCCACCACACACCAAGCGTCTTCTATGGCGAGATCTTCCATATATTTCCGAGCCACAACTGTGAACTGTAGTACAGAAAGTATACCCAGGCTCATCGCGTTGTAAAACGTGCCTTCATAGAAGTTAGAGCGCTCACATGACTTCTCCGATGTTACATTTAGAAGTTTGAAGGGGTGAAGAGGAGCAAACTCATATAACTTGGGGTATTGAGATTTTGCCTTTGGAGAGCGACGAGCGAACATCACTTCTTTCCCAGTCATTTTGGAAATCCAGAAAAGAGCGGAGGGAGGAGCAGCGCACACCACGTCTCTCTCTTGATTTTGATTTTGGGAGAAGAACGAAAGATGTGTAGTGTAGAAGGGAAGAACCCAGCGGACAGATTAACGTTTCTATACCTCCAAACCTGGCCCGTAGGATGTCGAGCCGATGATTTTTCCCAACATAAAAATCGTGCGGGTAACTTTTGAGACACACAGCTCTCATCATTCCATTTGGAAAGCTTTTCGACTGCTCTCGACACCATGAGAGCTGCTCCGCCCTCTTTTCACAGCATGCTGTCGTACAAGTAAACTCTCAAGGACAGAAACGACACATCCCAATGCTCTGGATACGATTCCGACTGCTTCTGCCGGACGGCATAATTTGCTTCGATGTGCAATTTTGAAAGCTTTGGAAGCGAGGACATGCAAAGCTTTTCTGATCTTTTCAGAAGCTGAGACAGTCGACCGCACATGCCCCAAAATCATTTCGTTTTTTTTTTTTGGTGTAGAGGTATGTAAAAAGAGGCGCAGGAGAAGGCGCGCACCATCAAACAGGAACGCAGCATTTTTGGAGAAAAGACGATGAAGAGTGAGTGATAGAAAACTGAAAGGGAGAAGCAGAACTGAGATATTCACACTTCACCAGCAGAACCCAGGCGCAAGTCACAGGAAGCAGTTGAGACGATTCGACATACACTGACGTCTTCTGAAACTCTGAAATATTTGACCTATCATATTGTAAGCCATGACGATATTTTGGTATACAAAACTGCCGTCATCCCGCCCATAGTTATGCCATCCAGGTATACCAAGCCATATCCCAGCCATATCCCAGCCATTTACCCGTCTACTTCTTCGCCTTCCCCCTCGATTTACTCCTGGTATTCCGACTTGGCGGCGGCGTATCCTCGCCACTATCAGCCGCAACATCCACCCCCAGACTCTCATCCTTAATCCCAACCATCCCACCATCGTCCTCCTCAGTCTCCCTGTTATCAGAATCAATCCCCCTGTCGATACTCGGCCTGCGATGCGCATCTTTAGCCTTGCGCTCAGCCTCCCAGCCTTGCACAAGACGTGTAACGTCGTCTTCGCGAGGCTTCTCCTTCCCGTTCCACGCGCTACATCCACCGCAGCGCCACCGACCGACATCTTCGAGAGTGCAGGCGCCAGGTGGTGCTTGTCCGTTGACGAGTCTGCATTCTGAACAGATCAAGACGAAGCGGTTCTTAGCCTGTGTTTCGTCTTCGCCGAGTAGAGCGTCGAGGATGCGGTCGTACCAGTGGGTTTGCGTGAAGGCGGCAGGCGAGTCGGCGGTGTACTGCTTAGCCAGGTCGGGGCCAGTGCTGAATGCGTTGGGCGCGAATTCGGCGCCAGGAGCTTCTGGTGGGGCTAGTTGCTGCGGGGGAGACGGGCCCTGTGGGAACGAGACGTTGGACGGGACTTCTCGCGGGGTAATCGGACGCTGCTGGGACTGAGGTCGCTGGATGTTTGCCGTTGGGGGAGGTGCCATGCCAGTGCGGGGTCCTGGAGGGGGCGCGGGCTTCTGGGGGCCTTGGGACTTCTTGCGACCGGGAGAATTGCCCTGCTGTGGCTGCTCAGCCTGCTTGTTGGGTGACGCTCCATACTTCTCGAGCAGCTGTTGTGTCGAGTTGTACTTTGTGGCCTCCTTCAGGCGCTCGATAGTGGCGTCGCGTTCCTTGCTCAGCTTCTTGAGGTAGTTCTCGGTGTTGCGAATGCGGTAGTCGAAGTAGCTCATAAGCGCGTAGCGGATGCCGTAAAGTCTGCGGAGTCAGAAATGTGACCTGGAAAAGCAAAGTGTAGACATACAGGACTGGCCCTCCAGCCACCACACTGCCCTCAATAGGCCCCCAATTCTGCCATCCCGTCACAAAGGTGAGCAGCACCGCGGTCAGAATATACGCGAAGCCGGCATACAGCGTCCACATGACACGTGCGCGTCGCGAGAGCTGCTTCTGTTTGTCATTGCGCGCGGCGGCTCTGTTGATCTTGCCGGTGAGGGTGTTGAGCGTCCTCTCGAAAGAGGCAGCATCTTCGCTACCCTGTCACAGTCAGCAATTTTAGCGCGTAGGCGAGTTTGTCTTACCTTCCAAGGCCAGAAGGACACCATGTTGGCTCTGGTAGATCGCAGCCCGGTGTGGGAGCTAGAATTCTACCGTTGAGGCCAGCGAAGCGTGCTCGTGTGTGTGTGTGTGGACCACCTCCAGCCCTCGCGACGTCAGCGGGTGTCGGATCGTCGGCAGGGATGCTCCTAGCACGAACGATGTCACGTGCCCTCAGCTTTCGCGGAACTTCCGAGCGGAACTGGATCCTTCACTACGCCTTTGGTTTCCTACTCAGACCCCAAATCTTGCACAAGATGGCGCTAGTTGCTTACCGGAACCTGCTGCGATCCGCGCGCATTGCCTTTGAAGGTATGCACTGTACTACTCGAATTACTTCCACAGCTCAGACAGCACAGGCGACATGAAAACCCTCTTTGCCGCCCGCGCCGAAACCCGCAAGATGTTCGAGTCGAACCGCGACCTGCGCAGTGGAAGCGAGGAATTGCAAGCGTCGTTAGTGCATGCCGAGCAAGTGGCCAAGTTTCTACGAGAGAACGTGGTACAAGGGCAAGCCGCGGACGAACCGGACAACTACAGTACGCTTGCTCAATTGTGGTATTTGAATCGAATGCTGAAAGTTGCTAGAGCTACGGATACACGAGCACACGGAGCGAGGCGACAACGAAGATATCAAGAAGGGAAAGGGGAAGACTACATTGGGAGGTACCAAATGCTGTTCTTCCTAGGCTTTTGTCCAAAGCAAATAAATCGTGATACCCGTACAGTTCCAAACGCCGACCCAATGCAGGAAATGCACACCTAGTTGCCCGCCAAACTGGCGTATTGGACATCATCGTCCGCTCCTGGTGGAGGTGCAACAATCATGCTATCCAGGCTGTCTTGTGGCGCAGCCTCAATGGCAGCTTGAGATGCAGCTGCCCGTCGCGATGAGCCTGCCGCTTGCCGCCCTTCCTTTGCGTATTGCATTCTAACATTCTGATCCAAGCTGTCCAACTGCTTGGGCTTGCCCCATGTTACGCGCATAGGGCAACCTTTGATCACCACCTTGCCCTTGAGTGTCCCTGCTGCTGTCTCGGCATCCTCTCGCTTGATAAAGTTGACGTATGCGCAATGCGCTCGATGTGAGCAGACCAGCGACCGAAGCTGACCGTATTGTGAAAAGTGCTTGCGAAGCTCGTGTTCGGGAAGGTCGTCTTCTACACCGGTAACGAAAAGTGATGCGACATTGGGGTCCGAAGGCGGCAGCCAGTCTTGCGGGTTTGGCTCTGCGGATGCGCCGCCTATACGACCTCCTCTTCCAAGCCTCATGCTTCCTCGCGCGGGTGTACCTCGAGAATCACGGGTTCTGATCGGACCGGGAACGTGGCTACTCTCGCCTCCTGCGCCACCTCCGCCAGGCGCTGGCAATGCCTTTTGACTGCTCTCGCCCTCCTCGGCTTCTATCCGTCGCTGCTTCTTGTAGTAGGGTTCACTCTGCGCCAGACGCTTGAGCAAGTCGCGCGCCTTCTCGTCTGTCTTCTCATATGCCTCCATCGCTCCCCGTCCCTCTTCGATCTCTCTCTCGTGTTCCTGCGCGTAGTACTGTCGGTTGATGTCACTCTGTGGGCCAGGCGCCACCATCTTCAGCGCAGCATCGCGCACTACGATAGGCAGACCGAATGATAAATCGAGCATGCAGTGCTGGCAGCAGTTCTTGAGACGGGCGCACGTGAGACAGATGTTGGTTCGCTTTTGTCGCGCGGTGCGGTCGGCCTTCCAGCGGAAGATGGTGAAGGGTCGCGTGCAGATCTTGCATTCTGCGCCATAGTCTTCCTTCAGCATTTGCACGTATTGGCTATCCGGCAGACATTTCTCGCAGACGGACGGGAAGTCGGTCGTCTCCCAGCCGGATCCTACAAAGGTTAGTATAGATTACTTACGGTCCAAAAAAAAGAACATGACGTACGGTTCAGGTCGGTCTTGATTTGCGGCGGCATGGTGGGTGTCTGATGGGTAGGCTGTAAAGTCGTGGGGGAAAGTCGCAACGTAATCTCGCGACGACAACGAGCGTATGCTGGGCTGTTGAGTACGCGATAGTGGGGCGCGGTGTTTGTTGCGACGGCGAGTAGTGGCTCCAAGGTGAGTGACGGCAGAAATCTAGGCACTGCAGTATACGGCACTTACGGTCTTGGCGTTCACGCGCTCGGGTGGCAACCACCGACCGCTAGCTCCGTTGACCAGGGCCGCGTACAGAGTAAGTCGTGATTGGACGAGGCCAGTTAACCCCCTAAGAAATTCAAGTCCCAATCTCCTACCCATACCGCTCTTTCCTCTCCAGGGTCGTCTTTATAAACATTCAAGGGTCTTCGCTCTCCAATTGTTTATTCTGCCATCCGGTTCATTCATTTCGCTCCCCACATAAACTTGTATCACTCTTAATACCCATCATGTCTCCCGTTGCGCTCGAAAAGGAAGACCATACTCGCGATGCCGAGTTCAACAAGGCCATGCACGGCAAGTCGGCAAAGGCTCGCGGTGGTATGACTGCCATGTTGCAAAAGGACAAGGCTGCCCAACAAGCTGCTGTAGACGAGTACTTCAAGCACTGGGACAACAAGGCCGCTGGCGACGAGACCGAGGAGACACGTAAGGTGTGTATAGGTTGCATTCCAGTACACACCACATATGCTAACAAACCCAGGAACGACGAGACGAATATGCTACCCTCACAAGACACTACTACAACCTCGCAACCGACCTCTACGAGTACGGTTGGGGACAGTCTTTCCACTTCGCCCGCTACGCCTATGGCGAGTCTTTCTACAAGGCCATTGCCCGCCACGAGCACTACCTTGCCCACAAGATGAACCTCCAGGACAACATGCGCGTATTGGATGTTGGCTGTGGTGTTGGTGGCCCCGCCCGTGAGATTGTCAAGTTCGCCGGTGTCAACGTCGTCGGATTGAACAACAACGACTACCAGATCGAGCGTGCCACTGCATACGCCGAGAAGGAGGGTCTGTCAGACAAGCTCAAGTTCACCAAGGGTGACTTCATGGTACGATTGGCCCAGCCCTCATCAGTACCCCTCACTGACTTGTGTAGCAAATGTCTTTCCCCGACAACTCTTTCGATGCCGTCTACGCCATTGAGGCGACTGTCCACGCCCCATCTCTCGAGGGCATCTACAGCGAGATCTTCCGCGTTCTCAAGCCCGGCGGTGTCTTTGGTGTCTACGAGTGGCTCATGACTGACAAGTACGACAACGACAACCCCCACCACCGCGAGATCCGTCTCGGTATCGAGATTGGTGACGGCATCTCAAACATGGAGAAGATCGAGGTTGCGCTCGACGCTATGAACAAGGCTGGCTTCGTCATGGAGCACAACGAGGATTTGGCGGACAGGGACGACCCTTACCCCTGGTACTGGCCTCTCTCCGGCCAGCTGAAGTACATCAGCACCATTGGCGACATCCCCACCATTCTCCGTATGACCAAGGTCGGACGTGGAATCATTCACAAGTTCGTTGGTGGTCTTGAGATGATCGGTCTTGCTCCCAAGGGTACCCAAAAGACTGCCGACAGTCTTGCCCTCGCAGCTGACTGCCTCGTCGCTGGTGGGCGGGAGAAGCTTTTCACACCCATGTACCTCATGGTTGGAAGGAAACCCGCCGACGCATAAGCCTTCGATTCTCGCTTTCCTTTGCATTAGACTTCTCTTCGCATCTAGGACCCTGTTTGTATGCAGGCTTTTGCTTTGATATAAGAGCATCTTCTCCTTGCACTTGCATGACGCGCTTTGGAGACGCGCACATATACTGTAATAATTGGAAGTAGGGCACGGTCTAGGGACGGTCATGGTAACGCGAAACGTGGCGACATAGAATAGAAGAAGTAATCTGCCTAAACTCGATGGTATTTAATGTGCGTCTGGTCGTAAGTCGTGCAACATGTGGTTAATTTCATCTCCATTCAATCCGGGGACATCACACACGTCACACGATAGTCCAATCAACAGTAAAGGCGGGCTATGAATCTCGCAAGATGTTGAGACGGAATCCACGATGCAGGTCGGGTGTTCTCGCTATAGCGGGGGCCGTGCACCAGAGCTGGATTGTTAGCGCGTTCAGGGCCCCAACGACTAACTTCGCATCCCCGAAGTCCGAAGAAATTGTACAGCAGAGCTCAGCGGCCATCACTCGCCCACGGCAAAACCTCACCACACCTCCACCCCCACACATCACCCACAATGGCTGCTTCAAGGCTCCTCCGACCGGCCTCCCGCCTCGTCTCGGCTTCGCGGCCAGCGCCCGCCTTCCGACCAGCTTTCCGCGCCGCAGCTATCACACCGTCAATTGCGAGGAGAGGATATGCGTCGGGCCAGAAGGAGATGACTGTGCGAGAGGCGCTCAACGAGGCCATGGCCGAGGAGATGGAGCGCAACGACAAGGTCTTCGTGCTCGGAGAGGAAGTCGCGCAATACAACGGAGCGTACGTGCCCACCACTACAAACAAGACGCTGTATATGTCTGCGATAAGGACGAGGAGGGTTCGATTGGGGAAGGAACATATCGCAGGACATATACATCGCATATGCAACGGAAACCAATGGACGGTGCTGACTGAGCCACAGTTACAAGGTCACAAAGGGCCTGCTCGACCGCTTCGGTGAGAAGAGGGTAATCGACTCTCCCATCACAGAGTCTGGTTTTGCCGGTTTGACCGTCGGTGCTGCGCTCGCTGGTCTTCACCCCATTGTGAGTTTCTCAGCCTCTATGCCCCAAAAGAGCAAATCTGACGGCGACAACAGTGCGAGTTCATGACCTTCAACTTCGCCATGCAGGCCATTGACCAGATCATCAACTCCGCCGCAAAGACACACTACATGTCCGGTGGTATCCAGCCTTGCAACATCACCTTCCGTGGCCCCAACGGTTTCGCCTCTGGTGTCGCTGCCCAGCACTCCCAGGATTACACTGCGTGGTACGGAAGCATTCCTGGACTGAAGGTCGTCTCCCCATACAGCGCCGAGGACGCCAAGGGTCTATTGAAGGCCGCCATCCGTGACCCTAACCCGGTCGTGGTCCTCGAGAACGAGTAGGTCATAACGGATACTAGACGGGAGGCTATGTTACTAACCCCTCTAGACTTCTGTACGGTCTTTCCTTCCCCATGAGCGAGGAGGCCCAGAGAGACGACTTCGTCATTCCCGTAAGCTACCCCGCCATCCTCCCCACCACGTCCAGACACTGACAAACCCCCCAGTTCGGAAAGGCCAAGATCGAGCGCCCCGGCAAGGACCTCACCATCGTCACCCTCTCCCGCTGCGTCGGCCAATCCCTCGTTGCTGCCGAACAACTCAAGTCCAAGTACGGCGTCGAGGCTGAGGTCATCAACCTCCGCTCCATCAAGCCCCTCGACGTCGAGGCCATTGTCAAGTCCGTCAAGAAGACTGGCCACATGCTCTGCGTAGAGTCTGGTTTCCCCTCGTTCGGTGTCGCGTCTGAGATCATGGCGCTCACCTGCGAGTACGCTTTCGACTACTTGGAGGCACCCCCCGCCCGTGTCACTGGTGCTGAGGTCCCCACACCGTATGCCCAGAAGCTGGAGGAAATGAGCTTCCCCACTGATAGCTTGATTGTAGACTACGCTGCCAAGATCCTCAGGGTATAAGGTTGAAGAAGAAGGAATATAAGCGGATGGCGTAGTTGGCTTTGACCGTTTTGTGCTTGATCGGTACATTGCGTATGCAAGGCGTAGGGACTAGACACGAGGATTTGGGTTTGGTAACTGAACTGGATTTGTATGATCAGACGATTGAACACTACTTTTTTCGGCTGAGGTAGACGGCATTTTCGATTGCATGTACAAGTATTCTATTGCAACTCCATCTAACGATTGAAACTTTACAAAATTAGGGTGAGTGCATGAGAGAAGGGCTGACACGTGTGGGTTGTAGGAACTTTTGACGCCATGTGTGTATCTCTACTGTTCTTTCATTTCATCACACGCTGTTATTGAGTTCTACACTTTTAGTATCTCACCGCAGTTCATTGGCGGTAAGCATGTGGGAGGCACTCACTTCACAGCTAGATGGTATTGCGTAGGTGGCTTCTTTCTTATTCATTCAATCTTTGATCTTCGCTCCTTTTTCCTTTATTTCATCTTTGTTCTCCCAGCCTGCTTCTTTTCTTGCTCTACAGTACGTCCTCACTCGCATGAATATGCTTCTGCACGTTGCATGGCATGTCACCCAAGACGAGCGGTGAATGCCATGTCGCCTGGCGATTGCTAGAAAGGGCACCGAGAGAGCATGCCGGGTTGCACGTTAGCTAGGTCGGCAACGATGAGGTTGCTGGTCTTCACCTTCATTTTCATCGATGAACCCGCGTCTCGCGCTAGCGGGCTCCTGCCGTTTCCAGAACCAACTTCGACTCTGCGGACTCTAACCGCGTGTCACGCTCTACCACAATAACGCGGCATCGATCAGACATACGACAAGAAGTTACGGCATTCTCCCTGCCAGCATCAGCAGGATGTGGTCAGACGAGTATCCCATGCCGCGTTGGGTGCTGCGGTTTATGCAATGCAAAACGGCTCCCACGACAATGCCGGCCTTGCATAGAGCGAGGAAGAACCGGTGCACAGCAATTTGGGAGGATATGAGGAGCCGGGGACCAACTGGGCCGTATCCGAAGAGCCTGAGTATGACGACCGGAGAAGATCCGAAGAGCCGGAGTGCAGCTGGGGAGAGCCTCAAGAGCTAGAGTGCACCTGGGAGGTACCCGAAGAAACTTACTCCCGCGCGCAGATGCACTTTCGTTCGAACCTTGCCCAGCGGCAACCCTTGTCGCTGGACGATAATCACTGGAGCGTGGCTGAAGAAGCACACGGACATCCTGATGATGACCCAGCTCCGAACAACATCGAAAACTGGCGTTACAGTCGAAACAACGTATTGAACAAACCTGAAGTGCAAGCAAATGCTGTACGTATGGTCGAGATTCTATGCAGAGTCAAAGACTAACAAATATGTTACGAGATCCCAGAGTCGATTGAAACGGTTGCGCCAGAAGACAAGGCACAGCTCTCGAAGATCATCGAAAACTGTATCTATCGTTGCAAGCAAGCTATGGAAAACAGCAGTGCCAAGTTGGAACAGGATATCGACGATGCGAACCGATCTTTCGACGCTGAGATCGATTTGATGAACGAATGGCACGAGCGCATCAAGAGACAAGGTCTCATCCTAGAAAAGAGAAAGGAAATTCATGTTCGCTTGCCCACGAACCAAGTCATTACTCCAGCCCATAACGCGTCAGTCGACGAAGATGCTAAGGAGCGTATTCTCATTGCCTAGTCATTCAGGGCCGTCAAGACAGAAAGGGCCGATATTCGGGCAAAGCTGGCCAGCCAAGTTGATAAGGCGGAGGATGCACACAGAAGGGAAGGTGTCACACTGAGCATGCAGACCGCGTGTCTTCGCAATGTCGCTAAGGTGTCAGGTATCCACCTGGACACAGGTTTTGATGAGTATATCTTTCACGCATCGGTAGCTCCAGTGATTCGCATTGAAGCGTCAATTCAAGCCCATGGTCCTTCATCCACTCGATCAAGGCAGGGCAACACTGCCAATACAAACAAGCGCCAGAGATCTATGGTGTCAGTCGTCAACGCCGTTGAGGAGAACTGTTACAACTGCGGCCGTCTGCAAGAAGAACTGTTTACAGTATGTACAGTCAGATTCAACTTTAAACTACTTTAATCACAAATCAGGCACACAAAAAGATCGAACGCATTCAATCTGCCGCTCCAGTTCCAGACATGCGAAAGTTCATCAAGCACGGCGAGCAGGTACTTTCCGAACTCATCCACCAACGCGATGCCGCTGATGGAGTAGTTGCCAAAGAGCGACAAGACAAGGTGCATAATACTGAGGCAGCTCTCCAAGATCTCTTCAAAGAACATGCACGCATCGAGAAGATCTATAATGGCATCGGCCATCTCTGGGAGCACGAGAATCAGGGCATCTGGCAGAACACGTACGACTTGGGCCGTGAGGAGCTGATCCGTATCAAGGAGGAATAACAGGCGCTTAGGAATCTTGACTTCAGGTGCGATGAGAAGATACACAAGCGGCAGTGGGACTCTAAGGAGATTCTTGTCAAGCAGATCAAGTTCTATGACTCGTTGTTGAGTCTGGCAAGGAGCCATGTCGTGAACCGTTGGGGAAGTCTGGTTCCGTCAGACTTGAACTCAGATGCAGACTCAGAGTAGGGTCAGATCTGCATAATTTGATGGAGGCACAGAGCAGAACGTAACATGCTCAGAATGATGAGAGTCCTTCGCATGCAAGTATAGAAAATTTCGCATCTTGATGTTCACCTTCACCTTCACTAATCACATAGCAGCCTCGCGCTAACAGCTACTGGGCTGTCCACAGAAATCTTGGACTACAAACTCTGCAGGCCAACCTCTATACTCACCGAAAATTATATCTCAACACCACGAGCAGCTTCCGTGCGAGCCTACCATGTCGTCCAAGGCGGTCATCGAAAGCCTGAAGCAAGGCAACGCCGTCGAAATGGGGATGCTCCAGGAATTGAAGGACGGTGCGAGTTCCTTCTTCGACGGGATTCTCAACGAGTGTTTCAACCGCAGCGACATTCTGAGCGAGTTAACAGAGAAGTTGCAACTCGTATGTGTCATTGCGTTGATTGCTATCACAAATCCTGGACTGACGTTGGAACAGGAAACTTCGGCAGCACCGGTACCCAAAATCTCCGCAGAACAGAAAGATACGGTCCAGAAGCTCATTCGACGCGCTACCTTCTGCTGCGAGCAGGCTATGAGCATCAACAGTGGCAAACAGAAGAAGGAAATTGAAGAAGCGATGACGGCCTTCGAGGCGGAGGGGAGAATCCTACAACTATCATTGAAGCACGCCGAGTTACACCAGGAGATATTCATCGCACGATCTAATGTGTTTAGAAGCCTGAATGTGGACCTGGCTACCAGTCCAGATCTGGTCGAGTTACAAACGAACGAAGGGGATCTTATCGACGAGGCCTTCCGTTACTGTACTGCCGAAATAGGAGACTCTGGGAACGGAAGAAAGTAGCGTCTTTGGGTAATCGCAAAGGCGTATGAGAAGGAGCAATGTGCATTCAGAAAGCAGATCGCATACCTTCAGCGTATTGCCAGGGGTGTCGCACAAATTGAGCTTAAAGATGCACAAAGAGACGAAGCTCCTGAAATCGTGTTATCTCAGACTTTTTCGAGTATGACGAATCCTCTAGCCCATATGGTTCCAAGTAGTGGCCGTCGTGGCTATCCTATGGGTAGTGCTCCCTTGATGAGTCTGCGTTTCGATCGGCGTTCCCACACCCACCTTACTCTGGCGATTTGGAGCTTCCAGCGGATAGCCTTGGGCTTTTTGCCAGCTTGAGAGGTAACAAAGCAGTGAGGACAGACAGAACGCAGGGCATGAGGAGCGTTAGTGGACTATAGGCGGAGTTTGGGAAGTGTACTGTAAGCAGTTGCACAACAACTTGGGATTCGCGAGAGTACGAGTAATGCAAATGCAACAAATACATGTCGGATACGATTATACCCTGTTGACGCTGACATGATGACATCTCTGTGAACCCTCAATCAACCTCAGCCTCTGGTTGACGGCATCCCCACCTACGGTACCAAACTTCGTATGCACAGTCAGACGGCATGCCTTTATCATTTTCGAGACATGTCCTTTAAAATCACTCACTCCTTTCGTTCCAATTCCACTCTAAATCTGTCACGGCAAACACAGTGTGGAGACTTTGCACACAACTGCAGACATGGAGTGGGTAAGTACAGTCTCTCCACGATCCTTACCGCGACTGGTTCGCCAAGATGTGAAGCATGTCATGCACGTCTGCCGTAGACGCATGCCTTGTCACCGCTGATCATGAACACACAAAACTAACGACAAGGCCAGATTCGTAAGCGACGCGACGAACGCAAGCGGGAAAGACTGGCAGCCCGTCAGACCTCACTAAACAACGCCCACCTCGAACATGATGCTCAGCAAGCACATTTTGAATCCGCAGTGGCGTCAGGGCCGACAAGGTTTTTCTCAATTCGCCGCCACCGGGGTGCGAACACTAGATTGTCAATATACGACCTGCTCGAACGAACTGGTGAAGAACCCAGATATACATTCCCATCAAGAGGGACGGAGAACGGAGAAAGACTAGAGGAGTCGCTACAGTCAATGGAGATAGAAGATGGAGAAGAGATACTTCGTAACCCATTCGCCACACCAAGTCCATCACTACAGCTACAACTCACTGATTCGGTACCGATTTTCGACCGGCAAAACCTATTTACCACCCCAAGGTCATCAGAACAGTTACGACCCATCGATTCAATATCGAATGTCGGCCAACGACCGACACCAAGCCCAGAAGCCGATGACGCTGCGAGCCAAACCTGGCTCGAACGAGTTAGCAGCACCATCCACCGCAAACCCACCATCAAAGCTTTGGAAGCTTACAAAACCGGCGGGATTCGTTCAGCCTGGGCGTACACACTTCCCCGTAACTGGAAAAGCCGTAATGCCGCGGCTTCCAAAGCTCAGGCTGACAATGCCGCAGCAGTTGAGGAGCCACAGTCTACTAGATCAATGGATGACATGGATATCGATGACGAAAGGAGAAGTCCGCTTCCAACTCACTGGCGCGATGGGGTAGAAGCGCAACAGGCCTTTACTAGGAGGACAAGTGGGATTGCTGGAGGTGACAGTGAGGTAGGGGACTGGAATAGCCCCAGGGCGTCCGGGGATATGGACGAAATAGACCAAGAGTTTAGAGACTGGGCGAATCAGTACAAGATGCTGGTTGAGCAGTATGATTCGTTTACTGACGCTAGTAAGCGGGCGTCGGTTCTAAGTCAAAACCCGAAGAACAGGTATAGTGACTATTTTCGGGGATCGTAAACGGCGGGTTGAGACATGCGATTGACCGGCATGGGGCATACATGGTGTCTTTACGGCCACGGGGCTGGACTTCGAAACGTCGACTCGAACTCCAGGATAGCACTAAGTGCACTTCTTCTTTCCTCATCTATCTAGTGTTCCATCACGGCACGAAGTACGGTCGCGTTGCGCAAAACACACTCTAACTCGGACGAACACGCTGCGCATTCCCTCGACGATTCTGCTAGTTGCGGGTTCGTTAATCGCATTAACACGTACGAGGCCGCCTTCAGCCGCGTTCATGTCAGGAGCCTACATGCTGTTCGGAGCCAGGATCCGAGGATATGACAGTACCTTCCGAGAGCAACTTGAATGAGCGTTCCATGTGCGTATTCTGCGAACATGCAGTTTGGCGTATACGCGGTGCAGGTGAAGGTGAAAGCGGCGCATGATGCGGGCTCTTGTTTTGCGTCAACTTCTTATTGTCTGTGTTTTCGTCGACATTTAGAGGTGAAGGGAAGACATGCACCTGTGTTCTATTGTTCAGTTCTTGTTGCACATGGAAGGTGAAAGACGATACGTAACCTATTGTAACAATACTAACTATTATCAACATCCCATATTCGCACTGTAGATAACTGCTTCACAGTACCAACGCCACTAACACCAGCACAATTTCCTCCTCCTCTCCCTTCCATTACCATTTACCATCACCACTACAACAACAGCAGCAATGCTGTCTATGCAGGACAAGCTGCGCATCTCCCTGAGCCTGGTGCTCATCGCCGTCTTCACCGCGAGCTTAGATGAGTTACGCATCGCGATCGGCACCCTCTTCTCTTGGGCCCTAGGCCATGTCCTCATACATCGTCTCGCGCTGCCGATCGGGTACCGACAAGCCCTCAATACCTACGTCCTGCTGTCCTTTTGCTTGCTGGGGGTCATGAACGACCCTTTTTACCAGAACGCCTTTGGCCGCCTCCTGGACCTGTTCTTCGAGCGAGACCGCTTCGACCCAAGCGTGCCTGGGTCAGGCTTCACCGACTGGCACGAGACCTTCCGCCGCCACAAGGCCTACGAGATCGATCTCGTTGTGCAGTTCCTCCGCGCCGCTTTCTTCTGGGCGTTTGTCGCCATTTCTCTGCTGGTCGCCATTCCGCTCGCCCATTGGCTCTACGCCAACAGCAACAAGGAGACGGAGCTGGAGAAGGCTTTCGCGTACATCGAGAAGCACGGTGAACGGCCGCCGTGGTCGTACAAGCAGGCAGAGGCCACGGTGGTGTCTAAGAGGGACACAAGATACAATCGCATGAGCAGCGAGCTTATCTTCGTCTGTGGTCCTGGTAGCGGATCTGAGACGGTGATTGATGGCGACATCGAGGGCGCTATCTCTCGCTGACGCGCGCTGAGGCTGAGGTTCGCATGAGCGCTGGTCGCCATGATGGTTAGATTTTGGTTTGCGGTGGGCCGTCCTGGCGCTGGTCGCTAGGATGGTCAGGATGTCTACTTTGGTCGGTTTTGGATTTGAGTGTTGTCGGCGGCAAGCTGCCCTGGCGCTAGTCGCTGGGGTGACTAGATCGTTAGGTACTCGCTTCGTATATGTTCGGGATCGGTAGTACTTTGGGTCTGTTCTGAGGTTCTACCATTTTGAGACTCAGTTTGGTCTGACCTAATTGCAGTCTTGGAATACATCTTCTGTCCTCCCGCTATGCCATTCTCCTTAAATCTGCGTGAAGACCTCTGCCGACCTCTTCTTCATATATGAATCGCGTGTTCGGGCTCATAGGGTCGTTGATCATATGCATGGGCATTTGAATCGCTTCACACATATGCCTCATCAGATCCGGAAGCAGCTCGTTGACTTTGGCTAGCAGCAAGGGTATGAACTTGGATGAGCCACCTGGCAGCTTTGCTATAAGCAGCATCAACTGCGTCAAGTAATCAGGGGGACTGAGTTCCACTTGCGACGCAGGATACGATACAAAAGGTAGGACATCCGCCAACGCGCAGGCGATATCGAAGATCTTCTCAGTCTAGCGGTTGTCAGCGGCGACACAGAATTGGCAAGGACACAACATACCATACCGACCCCGTGGATCTGTAAGCTTTGAATAGGCAGCTTCATTGAAAGGATGGTCAGGTCTCTAGCCACCAAGATGGGGTATCTGAACGTCAAGCAATCATATACCGAGTCCGTGGAGAGATAGCCAAAGCGAGGGAAGAGCTCCCATAACTTGATCTGTAACCAGAGTTGCGATATACGAATGTTTGCAGTCTCTTCGTTCGAGATGTTGAGTACCACAGGCAGCGCAGTACGAACGTCACGTTCGAGTTGCAGCAACCACTCTTTACTGCACTCCTCAGTAGACCCGTTCCACACTGCGAAGAAGACATCGCTAAGAGGCCGAAAAATTGATGTGAGGTAGCGTAATCCGAGCTCTTCATACGCGTCGAGAGGGTGGGCTGAGGGGGTGACTGGTAAAGTGATCGGCCGGTTCCTACGAACACCATGTGCTCTGGAGAATAGTAAGCGCCATACGTCAAACGTGCAATCTGTCCTACCTACCTCTCAGAAACCACCAAGATCCAGAACAATCGTTTCCGTGTTTTCGTATCGAACCAGTCTTGATCCTCATCCTTCAACATTATGAAAAGAGTCGTTGCTTCTCTCAGGTAGAACCATGCCTGACGATAGTTTCCTTGGCCAGCGTAAGCTCCGTACAAGAAGAAGGATGTGTAAACGGATCGAGGGTCAAGCTGTGTGATCCTGGCTCGATCCAACGAGAGCAAAGCATGATCTAAGTAGTAAGTTTTCGGGTTTACTAGTGAAGACTGGGCGGGACCCCAGTTGATGTCGCCGATGTCTCCAAAGTTTGCGATGTATGCACAGAAGGCGAAGATGAGCTGACAAGATATGGGCGAAACCTGCATTCTTATAGCTTCCTCTCGCAACATATCGACAGGCAGAAGAGATACTAGCCTATATATATGGTTCTCGTAGACGCTGATGAACTCTTCGAAACCGCTTTGTGTAAACTCTATAGGCGTTGCCGTGGCCGTGATAGCTGGCGACGGGGAAGCATCCTGTCGGTTGTTCACATCGATTCGCGGGATTGTCCTCAGCTCATTGAGCACGGTAGCTCTTGGACCCCTGTTGCCTCCTTGGCCTCGAGGCGCATCGAAGGTACATGCTAGATTTGCTGACAGGCATCCTGCGCAAGGTTGGGAGCCGTTGCATCTGGTCTTGCGGCGGCGGCACGCGTCACATGCTTTCGAAACGACTCTCCGGGTTTTGGCAGCGTTGTTTTGCATCAAGCCCAGCTGTCTACGCGGTGTTCATGGTATTAATTCGAGAGGTAGCAGGAGTGGAGGCCGGGATTTCAGACGCGTCGCATGATAGCCGAGGTAGATCACGTCACACCACAAGCGCGTACCTCCTGTTAGATACGCGTCAAGCAGCCTAAAGACTTCACCAAGAAACAACATCTTTTCATTCTAGCTTCCTAGCTTCCTACATGATAGACCTAGTACTCCACGGTTCGCGCCTGTGACTGTTCGTCACTCCTTCCACTCCGGATTCACAGCACCCTTCTCATCGGCAACGCGTCCATGCCCGTACGGATCGACTTGCGTAGTAGCAAATTTCCTTGCACTGACTTGCTGCTCAAACAACATGTCGAGCTCACCGTATGTCCGGCCCTTCGGTTCTGGTAGTCTAAAGTACACCCATACTACGACGCAGCCGCAGGTACCAGCCCAGAAAAATGCCGTCTTCGCACCCCAAGCCCAATTAGCATCGCCGAGCTGGTAGTTCGTCAAAACGTTGACGACGATGTTCGAAATGTTGTAAAGCGCGCGGGCAAGAACGATAGTCTTCGCTTTCAATCTTGTGGATGACATCTCCGAAACGATTGAATAGGTCACCGGACCGATCGTGAAGTCGTACACGAAAACGAAAAGAATCAAAACCGCTCCGATGGCCCAATTAGACGCTTGCGTGCCAGCAAAAGAGCATGATCCGACGATAATAAGGATGACAAAGAGTGTGCAGCCACCCGAAAAGTGAATTGTTCGTCGACCAAACTTCTGCATCAACCACCAGGAACCAGCGGTACCGATCAGGCCAAGGGCGAGTGAGATCATGGACATGTTGAACGATTGCACTGTTGGGAGACCTGCCTTCTGCATGAAATATGCGCTGCTTGTTATTAGCCAGAATACTTGCTAATCTCAATCCCAGATACTAACAAGTAGCCCATAATATTGGTCCCGCAAATCGTCTGAGCGATCCAGGCGAAGCATACGATTTCTGTTCTTCGGAGATCCGTCCCCTTGAACAAGTCCGCCCACCGTGTTCCTTCCGACATGTTCTTTTCCATCTCGTTGGTATGTTCAATCATGGCGATCGTTTCGTCAGCGTTGAAGTTTGGGTCCTTGTCCGGCGAGGTCAGACGGAGCAAGGCAGCTTTAGCACCTGCCTTATCTCCTCTGCGAACATGCCACCACGGGCTCTCGGGTGCGAGAAAGACACCGACCATGATTGGTATGGGCCAGACCCACTGTATTGCGAAAGGGATACGATAAGCCCATTGATCTGGACGTTGGACGCAGCCGCGATTCACGCCCGCAGCTATGAACTGTCCCATTACCCAGCACCTTCATGAGTTAGCATCCAGTCTTGACGGAGGCAGTCGATTAGACTTACATGTTGACGAACGTGGTCAAAATCGGCCTCAGCCGTACGGGCGCAACTTCCGATGCGTACTGCGTTGTGAGAGTCTGGAACATGCCCCAGGGTATACCGCAGAAGACCTCGCCAATGACCAGTGTCTGAACGTTGGGTGCGAAGAAAAGAATGAAGATGAAGGCGGTCATCGAGATCAACGCACCGATCATGGTCTTTCGGTACCCGTACCGTTCACTGACGAGGCCGTTGATGAACAAGCCAATGACTTCACCGGCTCGTGCTCCATTCGACCTGATGCAGTCAGATACTATGCCATAACTTTACATTGGACTAGTTTGTAACTTACAGAGCACTCTGCCAACTCGCCTGAACGCTGTACTTGCCCGTAGTTGCGTTGAAGACCCCGTACTTGCGATTGAACTGAGGACTACCGTACAAGCTCCCCAATAACGCAAGGTCATACCCTTCCATGATCAGAGCACTAGAGAGAACAGCTGACCAACCGACCGCTTTCGGATAAAGCTTGATCGCTTGAAAGAGGCTCATGGACTTCTCATCGTCAGCAGCATGTTGCGCCTCTTCGTTAGGCGCCACAAGCTGTGTCGCCATAGGTTGCTGATGGTCCTTTTCTGCCATCGTCGGGTTGAGTGGCAGGTCTTGTAAAGAAGGGGCTCGAATCGATGCACTATCGCTGAGGATTTATGCTGGGTTTATAACCCTCTACGAGCACAGGTGATCATGGTCAGACTAGGGTGGTCTTTGATGCGGGTTAGCGAGAGCCCAGCAATTTGGAGCTCCCCATGGTGCCCCAGCCTCGGTAAGAAACCGCTCACGCTACGCTCCAGATTACTCCAATGACACATGTTAACGCCGCTCGGATCGTATTCATGGGCCTTTTCGCTGTCAAATGATCGGAAGCAACGCGGAGATCCTGCCGTTACTCGGCAAAGTGTTGGGTTTTTCACGGAGCCAAGGCGGAGCCAAGGCGGGAGCAACACGGATGCTGCATTGCGGGGCTAACACGACTCGCGTAGGCATACCAGCCCTTCACAAGCGATCTTTATAAGCACAGGTCAGAGAGACTATAACGGTGAAGCATGAGGCCAGGATTCAGTTGTGATAACAGATCCCACGGACTCGACTTCTCTCCTTCGCCCAACTGGTGCCTCGAGCTGCCACTATTTTGCTACACCTCCCCAGATTCTAGTAACAAGTTCGTGCAAAGCCGATGGGCCATACCAGATCGCCCTCCATCTTCGTTTCACGGCTTTTTGAGTCGAAGATATTGTGAGCTTAACACAGATAGCGAGCTTCTCTTCTATTATCCTACCATGTCACCACATGTAGACCTTCCACGTCACAGACGGGTTTGGTGGAAGGAAGCAACATTCTATCAGATCTATCCTGCATCGTTCAAGGACAGTAATGGGGATGGATGGGGAGACATTCCAGGTATACTTGAAAAAATGAGTTACATCGCATCCCTCGGTGTCGATGTAGTGTGGCTGTCGCCCATGTTCGACTCTCCTCAAATCGATATGGTAAGAACTCCAATGTACGGGACACATGTGAAGCGTGAACTGACCTCGCACACCAAAATGTTAGGGCTACGATGTTTCTGATTATGAAGGCGTGTACGCACCGTACGGCACTGTGCAAGATGTCGAGAAGCTCATCAAAGCTTGCCACGACAATCATATGAAAATCATTCTCGATCTTGTTGTGAATCATACTAGCGACCAGCACGCTTGGTTTAAAGAAAGTCGAAGTTCAAAGGACAGCCCAAAAAGAGATTGGTACTTTTGGCAACCAGCGCGCTACGATGCGCAAGGAAATCGCATGCCCCCTACCAACTATCGTTCGTATTTCGCTGGTGGAACCTGGACATGGGACGAACACACGGAAGAGTACTATCTCCACCTGTACGACAAATCTCAACCGGACCTGAACTGGGAGAACAAAGACTGCCGGGAAGCAATATACGATTCGGCAATGCGCTTCTGGCTCGACAAAGGCATCGACGGGTTCCGAGTAGACACCGTGAACAAGTATTCCAAAGTCCTTCCTTTCACCGATGCGCCCATCACCGATCCCACCAGCGACATCCAGCCCGCGGCGCAAATGTGGTGCAACGGCCCACGCATCCACGAGTTTATTGAGGAAATGAATCGCGACGTCCTCTCCCACTACCGCACCTACGACGGCCAACCCGTTGTAACAGTCGGCGAACTATCAATGTGTCCAGACCCCAATTCCGTCATCCCATACGTCAGCGCAGCGCAAAAAGAGCTAGACATGGTCTTCCAGTTCGACATTACGCATCTAGGCCAAGGCCCACCGGGCTGCAACGACAAGTATGATTTCGCCAAATGGGAATTACCGGATATGAAGCGCATAGTAAAGAAATGGCAGTGCTTCATCGAGGGAACAGATGCGTGGACGACCGTCTTCAACGAGAACCACGACAATGGCCGCAGTATATCGCGTTTCGCCAACGACGCGCCTGAATGGCGGGTGCAAAGCGGCAAGCTCCTTTCTCTGTGGCTGATTGGTCAGACGGGCTCATTATTCCTGTACCAAGGCCAGGAGATCGGTATGATCAATGCGCCGGCGTCTTGGGATGTGAGCGAAGAGTACAAGGATGTTGAAAGCCAGAATTATTGGGCCGAAGCCGTGAGGTTGACAGAGGATGGCACGGATCCCACGCGTAAAGAGAGGATTAAGACGGGGCTACAGCTCATGGCTAGGGATCATGCGAGATTACCTTTTCAGTGGGACGACAGTGCCAACAGTGGGTTTTCTACTGGGAAGCCGTGGATGAGGGTGCATGATGAATACCCTGTGATCAATGCTGCGGCGCAGGAGAAGGATGTGGATAGTGTGCTCTCATTCTACAAGCGCGTGCTCAGATTGAGGAAGCAGCATAAGGATGTTCTTGTATATGGATCTTTCGAGCTGGTGAATCCGGAGGGGACTGAGATGTTTGTTTATAGGAAGAGGTTTGAGGATAAGACGGCGCTTGTGGTGCTAAACTTTACGACGGAAGATCAGCGGATGGAGTATGGTGTCGAGGGCATGAGGCTACTCGTGAGCTCGTACGGGAAGGCGATGATATCTGTGCTGCGACCACTTGAGGGGAGGATCTACATCGACTACTAAGAAGACGGAGTCAGATATACTGGCGAGAACTTGTAGACTTTGTCGATGCGCTATCAAGGGTATACTACAATGCAAAACTCGCATGCCACATTCCTTCTATTGTGCCACCCATTTCCCAACAATCGGAAGGTACTTGTACAGCTCATCGTACTCCTTGCCTACCCAGCCAACCATCTTGCCGTCTTTTCCAACAACACCCAGACCGCCTGCTAGCCATAATGCTGTCAGAGCCGCGCTGATACCATTGATGGCATACCATCTCCTCTTCCTAACTAACGCCCGGTCGTCTTCAGTCATCTTGACCTGGCTTGGTGCCCAGCCCAACCATTTGGCCGCGCCCCAGACGACATGCCAGACGCCCACTCCTACGAGTGCTGTGAAACCAGTGAACGAAACGGCGGGGTGTAGTGCGAAGCCGTGGGAGATGTACTGGAGGTTGATGAGCGAAGAGTCTCCGTGTGCGTATAGTGGGAGGATACGAGTAGTCCAGATGTGAAAGCTAGCGAGAGGTACCAAAGCGTATCCCAACGCACTTGTGCCACTCAATTGCGGCCATGGAATCGTGCGTTTATCGGTTCGTGTCTCTGCACCGTATCTTTGGAGAGCCTGTCTTCTTCTCCATAACCGTAGTGCGATTCCAGATGTGACGTGGGCGACGAGGGGAAGACCGACAAGGAGGGGTTCGGTGAGTGCGGATTGGTAGTATGGTCGTGTGAGCAGGAGGTAGCGATTCGATTCGAGGACAGAGCGTGTGGCAAGCGGTATTATGGAGACGTTCGTTATGTGGAGGGCGGCGAAGGCTGTGAAGGTGTAGGAAGAGTACTTTTGTATGCGGAGAACTGCAAGGTGATGTCAGTACTGCGATTCTCTTATTCGCTGCTTGTAAGAAGACTTACGCCACCAAGCTGTTCCACGATCCCCCAAACGTAGTCCAAGTGTGTTGACCCTCCGGATCCCCCTCATCTCCTCCGTCTCTTTCTCAGGTCGTTCCTGGTCTGGAAAATAGCCTTTTTCTCTAAACTCCATTGGCGTGTCTTCAACAGGCGAAGGGTCGACTTGTGTGAGGCCCATGACGCCCATCTCTTCATCCTCTATCGGCGGGAGATCTGGATTGATCTCCATCTTGTGATCTGCGTCGTGGTGTCGCAGCGGCGGAGGTTTGGGAAATGCTACGTTGCTGAGACACGAAATGACGTTGATTCGGTGAGAGAAACAAGTGGGGCCTTGGTGAGCCGAGGCGCGTGCAGTTGAGCCGCAACTCCAAACCTTCCATCATCACCACCACTACGCGACTCCACGGCCTTGCAACCTCGCGATCATATGACTCGCATACAAGACTGTTATCATTTGCGATATAGCACCCGCTAAATGCATTTGAAGACTGGCACACCTCACATTTAGACACGGCCATGCCTCCAGTACGCATTCATCCTGCCTGCCCTTCCCCCAGCATCCACTAATACAACGCGCAGCGGAATAACCCCCTCCCGGCGGCAGTCCGCCTGTTCAACTGCACAATATGCGACAAAGGCTATCCGCGCCAACTCGACTACGAGAACCACCTCCGCTCCTACGACCACAACCACCGTCAACGCCTCGCCGACATGAAGAAGCTCACTGCTTCCAACGAATCCGAGAGCAGCAAGCCAAAGCAGGGTCTAGAGATGCGCAGTATCGATGTCGAGAATGCGAATAAGAAACCTGGTGTTGGAAGTCGGTTTACAAAGATTGGTGGGGGTAGTGCTGCGGGTGCTGCAGGAAGCAGGTTCAAGAAGGTCGGTGTTGCTGTCGGTGGGAAGGAAGGGGGTTATGCGGGTGTGGAAGGCAAGACTGAAGATGACACAAAGAAGGTTGTAGAGAGCGTAGAAGTTCCGGCTGCTGCTGCGATGCCTATTGTGGAGGCTGACGTCAGGAAGGAAGGGGATGTGGCCATGGCTGACGACGAAGAGGGCGAAGAGATTACTTGGGAAGAGTACGACTTCACAAAACCCACTGGATGCGATCACACGAACTGTCCCGGTATCAAAACGGACGGCATTTGGAGCAGCGAATGGGTGACTGTGGATGCTGTTTGAGAAGATACGTTCACTGCTCTCTTGGGAAGGACGGATAAGGGGTTTATCGGGATATCATCACATTGTTTAGCGTTGGCGTTTGGGAGTCAGTACTCAGTCTACGCCCACGAGCTTCTGGAGATCCGTTACATCTGCCGATCACCCAACCTCCGGTTTCGTCTGCAATTTGCGAGCAGCAGTCAGCACTGTGACGACGAGAATTCAGAAGGACCATGAGGGGCTTTGAGAGTACCCAAGACGAGCGCGAACAGGAGAAGTTGTTAACATGTCACTGACATGTTAACAATCAAGCTCATCAAGCTGGTCTAACTTGAATAGGCGGGATCTTAACGTATACGGGTTAGTAGGTTGCCATATCAAGTTAGGTCAGCTTGATGAGCTTGATTGTTGACATGTCTGCATGTCAGACATGTCAGAAAGTCAGAAGGCGTAGGGCCGGATCCTGGTTAGCCTGAATTCCGGACTCAGAAAGTGCGCAACTCCGCACTATGGGTGCAATGCGAGTATTGGTTGTTACCGATGTAGAGGATCATTCAGCAAATGTCACGCATGAAGCATTGGCTATGGAGACCATTTCCGCTCAGCTTGAAAGACCCCGCATGGCTCCTGATGCTTATATATTCACCACAAGATGCACTTTCCCAAGTCATTCCCATCAAACAGTACCATAACCTTGAGCGAAAAACATCTACACAGACAGAATGGTGATCAAAGTAGGCATTATCAGTCTCAGTTCCGTCACAACCAATGTCTCTGCCAGTCCAGGAGATAGTTGGGCCGCAAGGTACATTGCCTTTCGAGTATCAAGCTTGAGATAAGCTAATCCCTACATTCAGCGCCCATCTCCCGTACCTACTCGCCTCGCCACACTACGAGATAGTAGCCCTCTGCAACTCAAGCGTCGAGTCCGCACAACTCGCAGCTCAACGCTACAACCTACCATCCAGTGTCAAGGCCTACGGCAGCCCCGAGGATCTAGCCAAAGACCCCGACGTCGACCTTGTCGTCTGCTCCGTCCGCGTAGACCGACACCACCAACTCATGATGCCAGTCATCCAGGCAGGCAAGGACGTCTACGTCGAATGGCCCCTCGCATCCAACCTCACCCAAGCCATAGAAATGTACACCGCAGCCCAGAAAAGCGGCAGCAAAACCATTGTCGGACTCCAAGCCCGCTCAAGCCCCTTTGTCCAAAGGGTCAAGCACCTCGTTGCGAACAAAGCCATCGGTGAACTCCTCAGTTCAACACTGGAATTCACCGTCGGCTGGGCCGGCGACGTCGAGCCCCCCGCAGCCGACTACTTCGCCAAGAAAGAAAGCGGTGGCAATTTCCTCACCATCCCCTTTGGCCACACTGCGGATCCCGTGTTCCACGCCTTGGGCGGCCTGCAAGAAGTTTCTGCGCTGTTGACGACGCGCTGGCCAGAGACCAAGTTTCTGCATGCAGATGGAAGTTTTGATCGCATGATTAAGCGCGAGACGCCCGATCATGTTATGCTGCACGGTATTCTCAGGAATAACGGCGCGCCCATCTCAATGGCTGTGAGGAACGGCCAGGGGTTCAAGGATTCGCCGAATCTTGTCTGGAGGATCTTTGGCTCCAAGGGCGAGATTCGGTTGACGTCCGCGGCGATGCTTAGTCTTGGCTTGGGTGGCGAGAAGATTGAAGTGTTTGATCATGAGAAGGATAGCGTAGATGTGGTGGGTGTCGAGTATGCTGAGGAGGTAAAGGATCTGGCGCCTTTTGCGAAGAATATTGGTATGTTGTATGAGGGCTTTGTCAAGGGATGGGGTGTGGAGGAGGGGTTCGTCGACTTTGAACAGGCCGTTGCTATGCATACGATTATTGATCGTATGGAGAAGAGCAGTGAGGGGAAGAAATACGAGAAGATCATGGGTTGATATAGAAATGTAGACGTGAGTACGATGGTGGAGGAGTAAGACATATAGAAACAATTGATCTTCACGTAAGAATTCTTGACATTTCGTTTGAGCGGGTAATACGCATATAGATTGAGTAGATTCATCTACCTAATATCCCGTACATTCATCACATAGCCACCAATCGTGGTGTATCCAAAAAAAGTCCCCGCCACCACACATAAACAATCATAACGTATCAGCCGGCTTCAAAGTCGGCAGCTAGCTAGCGCCATGCTCAAACGGCATCTGCCAGAAGGGTATCCAAACCTTTAACGGGAAACAGAAAAGCAAAACCATGGCCCTCATTGGAGTTAGTCGCCAGAATCATAAGAGGTCGTAAACTTAGTAAGCTTGATAAACTCCCTGCCGCACATGGTCAGGAACAAGTTCTCTCTACTCGCGCAACAAGCCGCCAATGCCGAGACCTACACCATGTTCGTGCCGTCCGCGCTTCGGTGGACTTGTTTGGGTGCGGAGATCCGCTGTCGAAGGCATGCGGCCGCGCTTTAGCTCGCCGGCACGGGTTAGGCCAGAACCCTTCTTGACTTGGCCGAAGATTTTGGTTTGCACGAGGTTTGTTGGCTGTATTGAGGGTGGGGCGGACATCATGCCCTTGGCGGGTGGTGCTCTTTGCAGAAGACTTCTAGCCATCTGGCTTGCTTGAGACTCGGGCACTTCATCTTCTTCACGGTCAGTGAAGGCTTCTTCTTCATCGGCGCTGGACGCAGTAATGGTAGAGTTACTACTTTGACGGCGTGTGTTTGATGGCTTAGCCTGGTAGTGCGCTGGTGGAGCTGATTGGGGAATGCTGGTTGGGACGAAAAGTGGCGGTGTGCGGGGCACCTCAGCGCGGGGGTACGCAGCTCTTCTGTTCGGTGTCTGTGGCAGCGAGGACATGGACTGTGCGCCTCGCTGGTGACTGAAGCGTGATCTGGGGGCGTGTTGCCTGATGGGTGTTGTGGGAGCAGTAGCAACCTCCTGACTCAGCATCTTGTCAGCTAGGAGGAGAGCTTCGAAGTTGTTTTGACTTCTGCTTTCCTCGGAGAGGGGAGGTGGCACTCTGTTAACGCGATTTCTGGGCGTCGGCTGATGAGGTGTTCCATAATTTGATCGTGGCGAGGATTGCTCGATCTGCTCAAGAAGAGGCGCGATGTGATCGCGGTTCTTGCGAATTCTCGTCTTCAGTCGATCGTTCTCGTCCAAGAGGCTAGCAAGCTCGCCTTCCCGATGCTCGGTGAGACGTTTCTGCTGCTCAAGCATGTCGCGAAGCTCCTCGTTTTCGCTCTGCAACATCTGGTTCTGGCGGCTCATTTCTGATAGCATTACTGTATTGGCTGCGTTTGCCGACTCTTGGTAGGTTTGCTCTGAGGTCACTGTCTTGTTTCGGCGTTTCTCTTCAGCTTGCTGCAGGACGTCGAGCTCTCTCTGGGCCATGGCTAGTTCGACAGCCATTCGGCTTGCAGACTCCTGGCTCTCCATTACAGCCATGTTATACTGAAGCTTGTAGTGCGCTGCGGAGAGTCGCATATCGCGTAATGCGTTGGAGATGTTGTTGACCATGGATCTCAGCTCCTCGGCAGAAGCACTGTTGACCTGATCTTGCGGGTAGAGGCCTGCACCCATGTCTGTCAAGGCAGACGGTTGGCTGGGCAGCTTGCTGGTTGGCGGGGGAGATGTGAGCTGTGGAGTTGGAGGAGTAGGGGTTCTCATGACTGTTCGAGTAAGGGGAATCTGCGAAGAGGGTGGGGGGGTCATAGAAGATGTAGTCTGGGGTGCGGGGGAGGTGAATTTGACTTGGTCTGGGGACGCGAGTTTTGACATGGCAAGTGCTGCCGACTCCGCGGGCGACGGAGAACAAAGCTTGGGCGGTGTTTCGGGTTGCGCATTCTCTGTCGTAGGCATCAATGAGTCTTGCGACGGTGGGTAGTGCGTTGCTTGCGAATCCATTCTGCCTCAGGCGCAATTGGCCTCAGCAGTGTGCGACAATCAGAAAGGTATAGAGGCTGAGCTTGGTCGAGAAGATGGCGTGTGGTCGAGGAGAAATTTGCTTTGTGCAATCCAACTCTGATACGCGGCAATTGTGGTGTCAAAGAGCTTGAGTATGTAGCGTTGGCGGTGGGTGACGCGGTACAGCTAGGCGACGAAGACGACAGCGGCGGTGACAGGGATGCGCGTCGATGCGCGTTTGGCAAAGACGAGTCGCGGGGATTATGCGACCAGGATGGCGTGCAAACGGAGGTGAACGGGTGTTTGCAGAAGACGTGGCTCTTGCGGAGGGCAGTGTTGGGTGTGGAGGGACAATGTCGTCGGTGCGGAAGGCGCGTGGAGCGAGGTTGGAGCGTTGGAGGAAGGACCCGCCGGTCGTCCCTGCTCAGCCAACCGGCGCTAGGCCCGACCTGTCAGTGTAATAGCAACATGGACGTTCCCTCTGGTTTCACGGGGCAACGGTCGCCTCCCGCTCGCTCAGACGCCCATCTGCACCCGGCACGGAGAATTGGCCGTCGAAAAGCAACCTGGCGACAAGTGGCGGACCCTTAATTTGGTCGGACGTGTGTTTCGCCTGTGCCGCCCAGTGTGCATGAACGACTTCCCAGCCCTTAGGCGTTGCATCGTATAGCGCGCGACACCACCACCATGGACCAGTCCTCGCCCATATCGCGCCCGTCCGGCATCCCCAGACCGGCACCCGCCTCGAGATTGCCGGTCCTGCGGCCGTCCAACAGCCACTCCCAGCTGCGCGCACCCGCGTCGACGGAACAATTGCGCAAGAAGCCGTCGCTTTCGTCCATATCGCGCCCAACTACATCGACGTTGCAGAAGAAGTCGTCGAGAGCATCGCTCGCCTACTCCAGCAACCCCTTGACATCATGGAATGCTCCTGCACACGCGCCTGCCAATTCGAGCTCCAACCGGACATCCGTCGCTTCCTCTTCCACTTCCTCGCGTCGAGTGAGTGGAATCCCCAGCTTTGGCCAACGACGAACCTCGACCATTGCCCCGCCTACCAATGATGCGCCCGTCTTCAAGCGGCCGTTTGCTCGTCCACCGTCACGTCAGACGAACGCGTCGCGACCCACATCCTCGTCAGACCCCGCCAAGGAGAATGATGCACTGGGGAGCCTGGAAGGCTTCAGGTCAGCCTCGAGGGCTTCCTCGCGCGCGAGTTCGAGGGCAGGGTTCCGAGACAATGAGCCCTCGCTGGAAGCTGTCGAGACAGCCATCGATGACCAGCTCATCAGCCCCGTGAAGCCCGAGAAGAGGAAGAGCCGGTTGTCGCTTTCGGAAAGGACGGTGGAGAGTCTGTCCAACCTGTCGTCGTCCCCAGCACCAGGCAAAGGACAACGACGATCGAGCTTCTTCAATGCCGACAGCAGTATGGCTCCGCCAGTCCGACCAGCTTCCGCCATGTCCAACAGCAACGGCAGCAGGCCATCGACCAGTGACGGTGCCCCGCATCCCATACCAGCTACGCCAAAGCGGCTCGGTGTCCCCTCGAACAGGCTGTCCATGACTGCACCTGGAAAGAGAAGCGTTAGTGCAAATGTCACCACACCTGCTGCGACACCCAGCAAACGTTCTTCCATCTTACAACCCGTGTCGACCGTCAAGAAACAGCCACTGGCTCCAGCACAAAACCTGCAGAACACTCCTAAGCCACGCCCGTTGACCAACAGCAAGAGTCTCACTATGCGAACACCCAAACCTCGGCCGTCTCTGAACAACGTCTTCGGTCAAGCAATATCGCCTCCCGGTACCGCTACATCCTCGCCGGTCCGAGACACCCCTGTGAAGAAGACACCCGATACCGTCCGAAGAATGCCAAGCTCTTCCGTCGCTCTCCGTGACCAGATTGCGAAAGCGAGAGCCGCGAAAAAGCCAGATGTTGAAGAAACACCTGCCGAAGCAACCCCGAAACCCGCAAGCTCCTCCAACGCGCTGAGAGAACAGATCGCAAAGGCCAGGGCAGCTGCGAAGCAGCAAAAGACCGAGCCAACTAGAAACAACACACCACCTACCGACATGATCATACCTGATCCTGCAGAGATTGCAACCTTTGACTTTGGCCTCGACGACGACCCCTTCAACCAGCGCTCCAAGGGTGGCAAGTCTGTACTACGTAGGCGCATCGATAGCGCTCGATCAGACGGCCGCTTGAACATTGCCGCAATGGGACTCAAGGAGATTCCTGACGACGTGCTTTCCATGTATATCTACGATCCCAACGACACCAAAGTAGCCTGGGGCGAAGCTGTAGACCTGTCTACTATCCTGGCTGCAGACAATGAGCTTGAGATACTTCCAGACAGCATGTTCCCTGATGTATCAGTCGAAGACATGATTGATTCGGACGAGGCAGGACCTCAATTTGGAGGAGTACAGAGCCTCGACTTTCACGGCAACATACTGCGAGAGCTGCCTGTAGGCTTGAGACGGCTCACGCAGCTCTCGAAGTTGAATATTGTAAGTTCTCACATGTAGGCAAGTCACGAGTACTCACAGCTAACCTCGTATAGTCGCGGAACAAGCTACCCATGGAAATGTTGGACGTCATTGCTCAGATACCGACTTTGCGAGAACTGAAGTTGGCAGAGAACGATCTTAGTGGAGATCTCTCCTCGGCACTCTGTGACCTCACAGCGTTGGAGGTTCTTGAGCTGCAGTCGAATAAGTTGACAAGCATACCAGCAGAGTTTCAGCGTCTGACGCACTTACGCATACTCAACGTATCAGAGAATCAGCTTCGGTCCATTCCTAGCGAAGTCTTCTCTGCAACCCTCATCGAGCTTCAAGCATCGAAGAACCGTCTTGAGGGCACACTTCTCACTCTGACTTCAGTACCTCACTTGCAGGAACTCAATGTCGCACAGAACTCGTTGACATCTTTATGCGATGACGATTCGATTCATCTACCCGCTCTCAAGACGCTCAACATCTCCACGAACCGACTCACGTCGTTGCCCGAAGTCTTTACTTGGGTCAACGTTACTACGCTTCTGATTGGGGAGAACAAACTTACAGTTCTGCCGGAAGGCTTTACGACGCTCGAGCAGCTACGTACTGCAGACTTTACGGGCAACAACCTTACCCAACTTGACGAGAAGATCGCTTTGATGGAGAACCTGGGGCATCTCACGGTTGCAGCGAACCCGTTGCGCGACCGCAAATTCCTGACTATGGGCACCGATGAGATAAAGCGCGATCTGGCATCTCGACTACCGGCCACTGAGCTTCCGGCTGACGCGGATGAGGAATTTGAGAACGTTGATACTGAAGAGGTCCAGCCAAAATGGCAGCTTACACCGTCGGGTACCGCAGACCTCGCAGACAAGAACATGTCTGAGTTGGAGCTGGATGAGGTCACCCTAGAGGTCTTCACGAATGGACTGCGGCAATTGCAACTGCAGCGAAACAAGTTCGAAATTGTCCCTTCTATAACAGCGCAGTTTGAGCACTTGACGTTGCTTGATCTGTCGAGGAACAACATTGAGGTTCCTCTGTCAGCACCAATGGAACTTCCCCAGCTTCGCGATCTACGCCTCGCCAGCAACAAGATCAACTCTCTTACGCACCTGACTACATATCTCACGGCGCCTCTGCTCGTAACACTAGACGTGTCGATCAACCGCCTCGCTGGTGCCCTCCCGACGCTTCACGTAAGCTTCCCCTCACTCACAACCCTCTTGGCGTCGGACAACAAGATCTCTGAAGTGTCTGCCGAAAGCTTGCAAAACCTCAGGATTGTGAACCTTGGCAACAACGATATCGACCGTCTGGAACCTCGTATCGGAATGCTACAAGGCACATTGACAGGCTTTGAAGTGGAAGGAAACAAGTTCAGAGTACCGAACCGACAGGTCCTTCAGAAGGGAACCGATGCCGTGTTGTCATGGCTCCGAGACAAGATTCCGAGGGAAAGCTGGAAGAGTGCAGACAGTGCTTCGACTGAGTTCTTCGATGCTGATGATGGGAGCTTTTAATTCTTGGTTGTTATACATTAGGGTTGTGGTTTGGGTGTTCATTTCGTGTTGTGTTTCGGTAACAAGGGGTTGTTCTAGAGTGCACGGGTGTGGGCTGACTTTTTTTTGGATACACTGTAGCGTTTTTGTAATGTCTTCGTGTACATAGTGTGCTCGATACAAAAGGGTACTATAGGGATTTCTTGGTTGTTGTTTATAGTTTGTTTGGAAGCGAATGCAGCGACATCTTTATCAGAACGATGGTGTGAATATTAGATTCGAGTGGGGTAACTGTAGTTCCAATGTGGCGGCTGTACAATGTGACCAACTTGACGTGAGAAGCACCATGCAAACTGATACGCGGACTATGAGTGCGAGCAGCGACGACTGAATGGTGCAATCAAAGCGCAATGTCTCGTACATGGGCAAGTTGCTATCATGCGCAACGAAGTCCGCTAGCAATACACTGTCGTTGTTAGTGTTGCAATGCCACAGTGCCAGCCCAGTCTGCCAGCCACGCTAGCGTCGGCCGAACGTTTTGCCGGACACTCGGCTCGCGCACGCTAAGCTGGCAGATCGAAATTGGCTTGCGAACTTCGAGATTTCTTCCTCGACAGCCGTACGATAACTAACCCACAGGTCAGCCATCGCGGTACGTTTACCATCTCCAAGGCGCGCAATCGATCGAGCGCAACCGCACACACTCGCCGTCGAGACTGCGCGCCGCCCCACGACGACACGAAAAAAAGACAGAGGCTGATTAGGGCAGACAATCCGACACAATGGCGATCAAGCACAACCAGCAGATCCAGAAGAACCATTTCCACAAGGACTGGTGAGTTGAATTGGAGTGTCGCGCATGTCACAGCACTGTGCTAACTTTTCTCAGGCAACGCTACGTCCGCGTGCACTTCGACCAGGTAATTCCCCTCTCACGTCGCTGAGAGTAGTGGCGCCTGTGTGCAGATTTCTGACAGTGCAATAGCCTGGCAAGAAGAAGTCCAGACGCAATGCTCGCGTTGCCAAGGCTGCAAAGGTAGCCCCCAGACCCGTCGACAAGCTCAGGCCTGTTGTCCGCTGCCCTACCATCAAGTACAACCGCCGTGTCCGTCCCGGCCGTGGTTTCTCTCTTGCTGAGCTGAAGGGTGATTATGCTCTATGCAATGTGCGAAGCACTGCTAACATGGCGCAGCTGCTGGCATCCCCCGCAAGTTCGCCCGTACCATCGGTATCTCCGTCGACCCTCGCCGCCAGAACCTCTCCGAGGAGGGCCTCAAGGCCAACGTCGAGCGCCTCCAGGAGTACAGGAAGCGCCTTATCCTCTTCCCCCGCCGCAACGGCAAGACCAAGCAGGGTGACGCCTCTGCTGAGGACGTCAAGGCCGCCAAGAGCGCTGACAACCTCGTCCAATCCACCGCCGCTGCCCTGCCCATCAAGAACGTCGCTCAGCTCGAGGAGGGCCCCATTGGCAACTACGAGGCTACCGAGAACGCCTACAAGACCCTCCGTGCTGCCCGCTCTGAGGCCCGCTACGTCGGTGTCCGGGAGAAGCGTGCGAAGGCCAAGGCCGATGAGGCTGACGCCAAGAAGAAATAAGCTACACGCTGAAGTAGTGGTTTGGTTCTTTGCTATGGCTTACGACAATACAAAAGTCAGGATTACGATCCGACAATGGGTATACCCAGCGTGGGCTTTCCCAGCATGGGCGGCGTCATGGTTAGGTCTGTCAAAATAAATGACAGCATGTGAATGATACCTAGTTTTGCAAATGCAAGCCGTGCTTCCCGTTATGTCTAGTCATCTTGTTTTTCTACGATAATCTCTCTATGCTACTGACCATGATCTCGTGTTATTGGCGGTGTGATACATTTGAGCGATTAGAACTACTATATCGACCGAACACAGACACGTTCACCTCTTTGAAGCGTTCCTGACTCTTCGAATGATCACAGGGTCATCGATAAGCTTCAAGCAATGATGTTAGATCGCATAGGGCAAATCGTATCAACTGACAAACACGTCTTCCTCACAGAATCGAGGCACATGTCTCCGATTCCATCAGTATTCACCAAAGGTCAGGTCAAATCCATCGGTCGCTTTGTCTCTCCAGATTGGTGATCGCTTTTGATCAAACGGAAGGTGCTGCTTAGCGGCGATCTCGATGCTATGATAGCACACCCCACCTTGACTACTCTCTATCACAACACGCATCCTCACGCAAGAAAGTACCAACACCCATTGCGAGTCGACCCAAGCATAGAACCCATATATATTGCCACAGATCTCTTTTAAGATCACTTTTTATTACGTTTAGAAGAGGTAGGTTTCGTGTCTTGGACAGCGTCTTCTTCGTATCGCACTTCATATCCCTCTTATATGGGAACCATCTCTCAGTCCCGAGTCTTTGCTTTATTTTTCATGTCTCTTGATTCACATGGTTGCTCACTTGTTCTTCAGATATCTTCGTCTCTTTCGCCTACAAGCTTCCACGCCTGGCCAGCTACTGTAGGCAAACCAACCGCGGTAACTGTTGGCATCTCTACTTTCCCTTCTTCCAAGAAGAATAAGACTCAAATCCACAAGGGTATCCAAGAAGAGAAACCAACCCCAGCGGCACAGACAAACACTACCAAACCACCACGAGCAATTGAAGTGTCGGGTGATATCAGCGATCAATCAAGCTTCAATTCAGGCCATATCGTTTTCACTCCACAGCCCGTAACCGACACCATGACCTCTCTACCACGCAAGAAGAGCTCCTCGCCTTCCCTCCAGATGAACAAAACAACACAAACCGCCAATTCCTCATTCACCATCACATCCGCAACCCACGGCCCCATGTCCACCCTCCAAGACCTCAGCGCTGCCAACATCAGCAAGCGCGAGTACATCTACTTCCTGCCCTACCCACTCCCCCCAAACACCGAAATACCCTACTCAATCCACCTCCCCGAAAAGAACCCACTGAACCTCCCCTCACACCAATTCGAGCCTACATCCACGTTGGTACTAACAAGTCCCAACCGCACCTTCGTCGACATACGCATCTATAAATCCTTCAAGCAAACCGACGACCCCAACCAAGGCGACCCCAAAAAGTTAGACTGGGCCTTCGCCGGCACCTCATCCTCCGAGCCCATCACCTTACCCACTACGGGTCCTCATCACGGGAAATCCCAAAAGAAGCTTGAGGAAGAGCGATGGGAGAACGTAACGCACTCTACCTGGACGCACTGGATTGACTCCCGGCACGCGGTGGGCAGTCCTGATATCCCTGTCGATGAGGGGGATATGTATCCCATTGCGCCGGGGCTGACGTTGGAAGTGGGACATGGATTCCATCCTGCGCTGGATGCGGTGAAGACGCATGAGGAGATGTGGAGGGATGAGGATATTGTGTCGACGAGCAAGGATGGTAGCAAGATTTGTGCAGTTATGAGATGTCAGGCTGATGGGGTGGGGGTTAGGGGTGTAGTGGTGAGGTTGGGGCAGTATTGTCAGGGGGTTATGATGGTGGGGGAGAAGACGACGGTTGAGCGGTGGGAGTGGAAGGCTGGAGTGGATGGGGAGGGTGGGGTGGAGGAGTGGGAGAGGAGTGTTAGGGTTGGTGATGGGTTTTTGCCTTGTGCGGTTGCTTTTAGGCCGGAGATTTTGGGGGTTGGTACGGTGGTAAAGTTCCATGACTTTGAGTGGGTAGTGGAGGAGGCTTGGGAGTGGCAGTAAGGGGTGTGCTAGGATGAGAATGGTGAGTGGAGGACGAGGTGATGAACGCTGCAGGATATGAGGAGATGGACACTGAACGACGATGGCTAAATGATGCCAACAGTCATGAGATACCCAATCTTGAAGATACTCCTCCTTACGCCTAACCTATGTGACGATCAAGAATCATATCCCCACCCACCCTGCATCCCCCTCCCAAACCCCTCACCTCCCGAAAGCGCCCTCGCAACCCTAATCCCCTCGCTCAAAACCCCCACCGCATTATCCACACCCGCATGTCCCGTCCGGATCGTCCCAGGCATAGGTGGATCAGCATCCCTCTCCATAACCCCCCTCATCATCTCCTCACTCGCCTCGCCCTCAAACCTATCAAGCACCAGCCTCCTAATAGCCACCTGCCACGTCGCAACCCACTCCTCCTCACTAACCGTCGTATACTCCTTGATCCTCTGACTATCAACCGTCGAGAACGGCCACTCAGCCTTGACAACAGCATACCGTCTCGTAGCAAAGAACAGCACCGGCCAGCTGAAGATCCACAGAAAGGTCAGATAAAAGATCCAACACACCCACGTCTTGAGCCTCCAAGCATTCACACGCGACGAAGTGTAGAAGTCGACATTCTTGTCCTCGATAGGGAACGTGATTGCGATATTCCCACGATAATTCGTCGACCTGATGATGCCCTCGAGCCTGTTCTTGAGATGCTGTTCATCCATGCCCGTTATCACGCGCCGCAACCGGAAGATACGCAGTGCACGCGGCGAAGCACAGTACCTATGGCACCATTCCGTCAACCCGGGCTTCGGCGCACCGCCGACCTCGATGTCTTGTTTGGATCCCGGGGCCCTGCATTTGAGAATCGTGCCGCGGTGCGTCTTCTCGCTGTTTTCGACGGTCGCGAGGGACATGTTTGAAGTGTTTCTGTCGTCGAAGTTGGGGCGGAGGTAGCGTTGGAGGTTTATGACGAGCCGGAAGTCGGTGATGTGCTGGGTTTCCTTCTTGTCTCCTTTCTTTACGGTTTCGGTGTGGGTGCCCATTATGTAGATGAGGGGGACTGGGGCAACTTTTGCGAATGTGCGGATGGCGGATTCGAGTTCGGAGGGATTGGTGTCGTAGAGCGGTTCTAGGACATTTATTGTGGAGGCTACGACGGGTTTGCCGTTCTTGAAGGAGGGGTTGTTGTGGTTGGTTCGTGTGGTTGGGGGTGGGATGTGGCGGATGGGGATATCTGGTGTGGTGATGGTGGTGCTGTTGCCGGCTTCGCTGTCGGCGTAGGGGGGAGGGAGACCGGGCATCTCGGGCGCGTCATCGTAGGTGTAGTCGTCGCGGGTGGTGTGGAGAGAGAGTGCTTCGGGGTCGTCGCGGTAGCTGGGTGGGGGGTCGGATGGTCTGCCCATGATGATGTACTGGCAAATGCGAAGCGGTGTCAAGTGCGAGTATATGACAAGAACGGATCTGGATGTGATAGGCGACTTTGAGAAGGGTTGGACAAGAAAGAAGAACGAACGACGATACTTGGTCGTGGTCGAGGCGTCAAGGGGCCGGTGAGACGGAGCACGAGTCTCAGCCTTCCTCAGGCAGCCACTTGGCCATTGGTCTATGAGGGCTGCCGATGCATGACCTCGGCGTCTCTTACTACGACGGCATACGGGAACATTGTCTGCGCCATACTGTGTGTCCACGTTGCAGAATCGCAAAATATGTGCTTTCACATGCTCGTCATGCGGACGAAGTAGTGATAGTCGGCGCGGGGAATCGTGGGTGGTCGCGCGGTGACGCTAAATTAAGCTTAAGTCCGAAGCCAAAATTTTGGAGCTCGACGCGACAGCGACCGTGGATGCGCCGTGACTCTTTGCACAAGCCACACGTATATTTCGTCTTAGACCCACGCTCAGGGAGACGTTCAATCTGGCCTCTATCACCTGCTGGATACGCTGTGTACGTGCACCACGGGTCCTTCCAGGTTTTCCCCGCAGAGCATGCGCCTTCGGTAGCTCTTTCCCACGCGCATTCCACACTTCTCTCACCATGACCTCCGCCGACGTGACCATGGCCGACGCACCTGCGCGGACTATCGATGCGATACCACAAGCCGGCCAACACATCAGCCATGACGGCAAAGACTACACGACCATCAAGGAAGGCCTGGCGCATATTCTTGTCCCCCAAGACATTCCAACGTCCATGGATCCGAAACTATCCAAGGAGGAGACACAGAAGCAGCAGGTCTTCTACAATCCTATCCAGCAGTTCAACCGCGATCTGACTGTACTGGCCATCAAGACGTTCGGTCAAGATTCAATACAGCGGAAGTTGAAGAAGCACGAGCAGTTTAAGAAGAAGAACGAGCGGAGACGAGAACGCATGCAAAAGGAGCGCGAGGCTGAAGAGGCTGCCAACAGAGTGAACGGGGGTACCGACGCCTCCGGAGCAGAAGATGAATCATCGAAGAAGAGGAAGCTTGCAGAGGGAGACAACGAAGAGGGTGCTGTCCCTGCAAAGAAGCAGAGGATATGGCAAAATCGTCCGAATGAGCAGGAGCTAGACGATGCAGAAGCTCAGGAAGAGGCTGCTGGTACAAACGGTGGACGCACACCCTGGAGGCCACCCTTCAGCATTCTTGACGCGCTATCTGCGACCGGTCTCCGTGCTCTACGATTTGCGAAAGAGATTCCCTTCGCTACCGCCGTCACCGCGAACGACATGTCGCAGAATGCCGTCGACTCGATAAGGCTCAACGTGAAGCACAACAAGCTCGAGGACACAGTTACGGCCAACACGGGCAATGCCATAGCCTACATGTACAGTTTCTGTGACAGGAAGGGTTACGATGTGATCGATCTCGATCCATACGGCACCGCAGCTCCCTTCATCGATTCGGCCATTCAAGCCATCAACGACGACGGACTACTGTGCGTAACGTGCACTGATTCTGCCATCTTTGCATCACACGGCTACCTCGAGAAGACCTATTCTCAGTACGGTGGGCTACCATTCAAGGGCGAGCCCTGCCATGAAGGTGGACTTCGTCTAGTCCTGCATGCCATCGCTTCTTCGACTGGTCGGTACGGCATGGCCATAGAGCCGCTACTGTCTCTCTCCATCGACTACTACATCCGAGTGTTTGTAAGAGTGCGAAAAGCGCCGACCGATGTTAAGCTGCTCGCCGGCAAAACCATGCTCGTCTACCACTGCGAAAGCGGCTGCGGTGCATGGACTACGCAATTCCTTGCCCGCAACAAGGTCATGAAGAATAAGAACGGTGACCCAATGTACAAGCATGGCTTTGCCCAGGGGCCGTCCGCGGACCAACATTGCGAGCATTGCGGCCACAAGACCCACCTGTCAGGACCAATGTACGGCGGGCCGCTGCATAATGTCGGATTCATCGAAAGAGTATTAGCGCAGCTCAATGACGTCGACCGCCAAACGTACCCGACCATGGATCGCATAGAAGGAATGCTACACACAGCTCTGGAGGAGATCACATTTGGCACCAAGTTGGACAAGTCAAACGGGGCGCAAAAGACCCAAGTCTTAGATCCCCTCATTCCGAAGTCCGATCCTGCGGAGATAGACCACCACCCATTCTTTTTCATCCCAAGTTCGGTAGCGAAGATAGTTCACTGCTCTGCACCGCCGTTGGCGGCAGTCCGCGGTGCGCTTCGACATGCGGGGTTTAGGGTGACGATGAGCCATTGCAAGCCAGGCTCCATCAAAACAGACGCGTCGTGGAGTGACATCTGGCATATTATGCTCGAGTGGGTGCGGCAAAGAGCGCCACTGAAGAATCTGCCCAAGTCAGGAAGCGCAGGCTATGCCATATTGGCAAAGTCCAGCGCGAGTGGGTATACAAAAACGCCAACTGCCGACATAGCACCTGCTCAAGTACCGGCCGATCCAGCGCCTGAAGCGCAAAACAACGCAGAAGATATCGGCGATGTTTCGGCTACGACACCCGCAAAAGATCTGCCAGCTTACCTCAACACCAAGTTCGAGGTCAACTTTGACGAGAAGCTTGGCAAGGATCATGACAGGGGCAAATATGTCCGTTACCAGCTCGCTCCGAGGGAGAATTGGGGTCCGATGTCGCGCGCGAAATAATAGCATCAGCAAATAATGACAATTCAACTATACCATCAAAGCTCCTACCTTTCGGAGGACTACACTATGCGTTGTTCAGATGCGGCGCTCCAATAATCATCTCGCGTGGAACCATGATGTTTGCCCCTCGTCAAACTTGGGCGGAAAATTGCGTAGATTCGACGTCATCGTCCATGTGCTTAGGTAAGGGGTAGACATGCAAGCTGTATCGGAAATCCCCATCTTCCTTGCCCATCTCGCAGATGCACGTTTATTTTTTTGGGCAGAGCTTTTCACAATTTCGATCCAATCAGCACGCCCCGTATGTGGAGAGCGACCCCATGGCCGCATCAGTAAGCAGCCAAGCGGAGGTTTGCCTGCTTCGGTACCTGCAGCTTGTGATGTTTATCCGGGCCTGAGGCGACTATGCGATTTGAGTTACTGGGGCGGCCACGCCAGGCTGCCGTTCCGCGGAGGCGAGTGTCGATAAGTCGAAAGCACGTTTAATTTCTCAGCACCAAAATGTAGACTAGGTGTAGACTTAAGCGTTAGACTACTCCGGAAGAGTACTGGCGACCTCTCCGAGGCCTTGGAAGAAACCCGGTTTGTTAGTCCTCGATGTTGATCGATCTATTGCGGGGCGGAAGCACTAGCGGCTCAAAACTTAGACAGCTCCACCATGTCATCACGTCGTCACGTTGCGCGCACGCGGCAAGTCTTGGAAAACACGACCCCTGTGTGCTCCGTTCGCGCTGCGCCCAGGATTTGGCGCAGGCATTGAGGAGCTTTGAGCAGGCAAGATTCGGCAGCGCATCTTCTCATTCGCTCGTGGCGACTTCCCGGTGCCAGTCCCGAGATTCCCATGTCGTGGCCGACTCTTCGATATCTGCGGCCTGCACTGCCGCATCCGTTCAGTCATGAAATCATAGCTGTTAACCCCAATTGGACGATTTCGCTTGTAGTCATCGATTCGAAAGCGGTAGTAGTAGCGTCGACGCGATGCGGTCACTGATGCTCGACGCGCGTATATAACCATTACAGGCGCCGCCCATTGTTCGAAATGTACAACACTTTGAACCGGCAACCGACTTCAAGATGTTGACCAAGAGCCTTTTCACCACCTCAATGCTCGCAGCTCTTGCTGTTGCCGCTCCTGCTCCACAGGACGGCTACAGCGCCGCGCCAAGAGAGACTGCTGACGTCCCAGGCTACACCAACGGTGATGCTAGCTTCTCCGTCACCTTCGACCCAGCTGCTACTCCCGCCTCAGTTTTCGGCCCTGACTCCCAGGTTCCTGCCATTCCCACCGCACCTGGCTCAGCTCCTCCTCGAAGGAGCTCAGATGTCACTGGCGCCACTAGCCATGGACCATACTCCGGCACTCCCACCACCACTGGAGCTGAGAAGGCGCCTAGCACTCTGGGTACTGCCATCGCTCCTCTGCCCCCGAACCCCACGGCCACCTATTACAACGCAAATGGCAAGCTTCAAGACCCAATGCCTATCCCCTACGCACCAGCTGGTGGTGCCGGTACAAACGGCACTGAGCCTCGCTACATGGTAAACAGTGACTTCGACTTTGAGTCCATCACCCTTGGTCTCTACCAGGAATGGATCGAGCTCGACGCCTTCAACAACGGTCTCGCCGTATTCTCCGAACAGGACTTTCTCGACGCTGGTCTCACTGCCGAGGACCGCGCCTACATTGCCTTTATGGCTATCCAGGAGACTGGCCACGCCACACTCCTTACCAACATGCTTGGCGAGAGTGCCCCTCCCCAGTGCACCTACAACTACCCCTACCGCACTGTCCGTGAGTTCCTCGACTTCAACATGAAGCTCACCCGCTTCGGTGAGTCTGGTGTCTGGGGTTTCCTCTCCCACTTGGACTCCCGCGAGGTTGCCAACCTGTTGGCGCAGTCCATTGCTACCGAGGCCCGCCAGCAAATGTCTTTCCGCCAGATGCTCGGCCTCGCTCCCCAGCCCGTATGGTTCGAGACTGGTATTCCCCAGTCATGGGCGTGGACCTACCTTGCTCCTTATATCAGCTCCTGCCCCCAGAACACCACCCGTCTCGCATGGCAAAACTTCCCGGCCCTGTTCATCGACAACCAGCCCAACCCCAACCGCTTCTCGCCCAACGACACCAAGCCCCATGAGGTTGCCGGCGACCGCGTTGCTGACCCAGCTGACTCCACCATTCCCGCTGATGAGAGTTGTGTAAATATCAACGGCACTGAGCACCCCGGCTACTCCTGCGGCCCAGCCATCGCCCGCAACCGTTCCGAGCCCCTCTCCTTCCCCGGCAAGCTCGTCAACCTGACCTGGGAGAACCCCGGCCAGGCCGTCGGCCCCAACAACTCCTACGTCACTGACACATCTGCTGGCGCCCCCGTTTACGTCGCTTGGGTTTCGCAGCTCAATTTGACGTACACTCCTCTTGAGATCACTGGCGACAACACTGGTTTCACTTACCAACCTGCTGGTGAGGTCTATGAGGGCGACCCAGCTGTTAACGACACTATGTTTGTTGCGCTTACTGATGCCAACCCCTTCCTTACTCCCTTCAACTTGAGCATGATCAACCCTCATGTTGTTGCTCTTGGTCTGTATCAGGCTGGTTAAGTCTGTTCGCCAGTCTAGTGTTTGGAGAGAAGGATATGGATGATGCTACTGAGCATTGTTAGACCACGTATCTAGTGGATGAGGCCTATGAGCCATGTAATTAAATCAGGAGATGATTGTATGATAGCGAACATGAGGGATGAGATGGTGGATAGTAATGCGTAATGATACTAATTTGTCATCAAAATATCTTTGTGCTGTGTCCATGAGGATCATCACGTGGTCTTTTCTCTTCGCATTCTCATCCACGCTAGTCTTTCCGTACAGCAGCCTTGCTGATCCATCGTTTTACTCTTACTTCCTTACTCTAGAACAATCAGTCCTTTTTCCCCAAAAATATACCACACGTTATATGATGGCGTTGTCTGCCTCTGCGCGTTTTGCCAGAAACTCAACACAAGTCACTTCAGTGTACCACCAAAATTTTACTTTTCCGACTTCATGTTGCGTGCAGCAAAAAAACTCTCACCATTTAACACGAGAGGTTTGTGCCCGCCTCCTTCTAAGAATGTTCGAACCCTTACTCAGTCGCTGGATCGCCAATACAAAAACCGGTCATCCTCCTATTTCTACTTTCAGCATTCCACTCTCCAGGAGGTGCGCCCAGAACTTTTAAAGGAACAAGACAAAGGACTATAGGTTTTCCCGCTCTCTTCCCGTGTTGCCAGAACTTTCGATACGAGGGATTCGTTGCATTACCAAATCGCACAGGTTTCCCAGCCACGCTTCTCCAAATTGCAGAGAACATGAGGACATGAGCGTTGCGCGCTCGCCTTCTCTAAGTTTTCTGAAACTCGGACCCAGCCTCCAGCTTCCGATAAAAGCTACTCGTATCTACACCTCTATTTCTATCCTTGAACTATGAGCTCCAAGACTCTAAAAACAACGAAGATCAACTCCATGACTGGGCTCTTCGGCTCTGTCCCTGCGTTGACTAAATTCTCAAATCAAGCGATTTTCGCTGCATCAAAAGGCCTGAGAAACAGCAGACATGTTTCTGGGAAAACAGAAGACTACTACACTTATGCTGCATAACGGCCGTGGGCTGGCCATCTCTGATTCCTCTCAAAACTTTCGAGACCATGACCAATGTCTTTTTCGAGGATCAGAACACAACATTGCAGTTACCATGAGAGTGGGGCACTCGCCTTCTTCAGAATTACTGGGAGACATATACATGCTCCAGCTTTCTGTATGAAATCCATACTTGTTTACTATTCTACTTCTATTATTCACTTCTTGTACTTTTGAAACACAAGTGCAAAACTCAAAGCGTGGAGAGTTATGGGTAGGACTGGTCTCTTCTTCTTCCTCTTCTTCTTCTCCTCCTCCCAAATTCAACGCATGTCCTCTCGCTGTATTATCAAAACAGATGTTAGACTTGATTATGCTTCTGGAAAACCTAAAGTGCAAAGCCTATCGTACCCGACGACCGCGGGATCACCTCCTCTGATTCTCCCCAAAAATTACACTCAAACAATTCATGTCTTCCTGCAAAGTCAGCGGCCAAAGTGGGGATGTTGTGGGAGCTGTGCGCCCAAATTCTACAATTCTTCTCAAAACATACTCACACTCCCCAATGCCTTCCTCCAAAGTCCACCACACTTAAAATACCAACTCCAGCATCTAAATCGGCAGCGTAGCATTCGCCGGCAAACAGCTTCCCCTCTCCATCTCGATCCTCGCCGTAGCATTGACCACCAACCCCGCCAATGGACTAGTGCCGCACTTCAAACCTAGTACAAAAGCCTGGCTGTGCTGTTATACTTGTTAGTCAAAGGTTTACAGTATATATCAAAAGTGAATCGAGAAGACATGATGTCGGGAAGAAGAGCGAAAAAAGGATGCCAGAAGCCTTCATGTTGGTGAAGACGAAGAAGAGAAAACACGTACCACATCCGCCAAAAACGGCGCCGTATGCGTATGATCCATTGGATACTCCTTGTCAACAGCTTCCTTACCTAGCAACTTCTGTGCTTGCGCGGCGTAACTTCCATGCTGCACAAAGTACACATGCGCTGCCGGGCCGCCAAGTTCGAGGACAGATAATCTGTTGTGGTTGTCAGCCTGCTCTACACCTGGCTAAATGGAAAGATGTCGCGTACGTATCGTAGTAGGCAAACCTCGATGGCTTGAACGTATAAGTACCTGATTCCCAGACGTTGGTAGGAAGCTGCTCTGAGATAATGATTCCGGATGCACCTAGGTCCAGGAACGTGGATGCTGCGGATTTGATGTAGTGCGGGAATGTGTACACCGTTTCTGTGGCGTTGCTGTTGCGAAATCAGTCATCGTAATTCGGCGACGCTATTCGATAAGCTTACTTAAACGTCACGGTACAAGTCTCATCTCCTACTCCCGGGCATGGCGGTCTTCCTTTGTCACCCGTCGAGCTCGTCGAGCCATTTGTGAGCGTGGCCGCGTCGTTGATGCCAAACTCGATAATGACCCAGTCACCGGGTTGGATCTCTGAGGCTATTCTAGCGAAACGGCCTTCGCGTGTGAACTATGTTTGCTTCATATTAGCCTGAATGTCTGAAATTTTCGTGCTGCAGAAGAAAGAGGAGACGTACCGAGCGCGCGGATCGACCGGCGTAAGCGGAGTTGTTTACACGAGCGTTGGTGCCGAATGAGTACTGGAGGTATTGTCCCCAACCTTCTGTGCCGTTGTGACCGCCATCGGGAGCAGTTGTGGAGTCGCCTGCTAGCCAGATGGTAGGTACGGTTGCCCGTGAAGCTGCACCTATCCGCCTTTCGGTGAGGCTTTGGGGAAGCGCCGAGGCCGCGAGGCCGAAGCTGAGAAGGCACGGTATAGATGATTGGAGCTTCATGACACTCGGTAATACCTAGACCTTTCTACTAATACCAACGGGATGGTTCAGGAACAGGTGGATCTATCTGGACAACACTTTGCTCAACATTGCGCCAAGTGTCCAGTTCTTATACCGAAACCAAGGCTGTGCACGATCTACGGCGCCACCGGAAGATATCATCTCCAAAACGTGCCGTAAAGGGGCTAGCCATACCGACTCCAGACTAGCTTGGTCCTTGCAATTCAAAGACGTTGAAAGTGCGCGGAAATAGCATCGAAAGATGTGGCCGTTGCGGAGTCCCCGCATGGTCCGGGGTCGGTTTGCGTTCGGCGATCGGAGCAGCATCCGCCGAGCTAGACAGATCTTCCGTCCCCTGAGAATTTATTTTCTTCACACAACGCTTTGCAGTACTTCAAATGCCAGAAACGGGTACAATAACATCCGATGATCCCGCGCGCTGCCCCCACCAGCGCTCATGTTATCCAGAAACAAATTCACGGCAAACTTATGGCCCCTCCGTCTTCCCAAACCAGATGCGTATTGAAACATGACCACTGCGTATGTGCAGAAGGTTCCACAGCAAGTCTATATCTTGCTGCTATTGTGGTGATTCACAACTACCGAGCCTTATGCTATCTCAGTTTCATTCCCAGCAACACGTCGTGTATATTGCGCATGCCTTCCAAACACGAGAAAGTGGATATCATGAGATGGTGTCCTGCTCGCGAGGCGTTGCTGGTATACACCACCATCAAAAGCCCACAATGCATTGCTCATGTGTCGCCCAAGTCCAAAAAAATTCGAAAGCAGGACATGTTTCTGTGAGCTTGCACGATCGTTCGAAAATGCTCGATGGCAGTACTGGTTGGATCAGTATAAAGCAGCTCCCTTTCTCGCTTCCCCTTCTTCAAAACAGTACACCTGTACTCTCGCCAAAAATTCAAACGTCTATCACTACGCTAAATGTCTTCCGTCTGTTTGAAGCTGATGGGTGTCCTGCTAAAACAATGGTACCGGTTCCGCGGGTGTCTGGGTTACCCGGGTTTCTGGCCGAGTTTTCCATCTTCACGACAACAAGATTTGCCTTGGAAGCTACGCTACTGACGTATCCAGCCGCAATACTTGCGACCATCGTGCCGTGACCGGTCATACCGGTCATATCCTCTGGTCCTCTTTGGTCATCTCTGAGTGAGCCGAAAGCGAGTGTTTGTCGACTGGGCACAACAAAGTCCCGGACCTTGCGCTCCGACGCATCGAACTCTTGGTGAGTCTTGCGATGACCACTATCAAGGACGTAGATGGTCTGACCTTGCCCAAGATAAGGCTCGAAGACATAGCTCGGTAGCTGTGCCGGATCGTTCTTCTAATTCCTGGCTGAAAGTAACCTAAGATGAGCCGCACTGTTGTCTCTCTGGTTGAGCGATTGAGGTCACGTGGCTCTAGTGTAGAGCGAATTCGTATCATCATGCTGAGGGATGACGAGCGCCTCATCAGCCTCTTCAGACATCGGCTCGGCCCATGCTTTGATGGGATCTTGACTGACAATAGCGGCTTTCGCGTCGGTGAGGTTCAAGTATTGGCAAGAGACCCATTCGACTTCGTCGAAAGCGATTATGTCACCTTCCTTGTCACCAAGTGGTGGCTTCTTTGCGAAATCCCTGTACTGGGCTCGATTTATGCCGTTCACTGTGCTGACGAGATAAGACCTCGGGGTATATTCGTCTCCCTTGACACGTTTCGTGGTATCCTTTGATACAATCTGTATTGGAGGAGTGCTGTCTAGGTCCAGAGCACATGCCCCCCTCTTAGTACTATCGTGCTCCGAGGCAGTGACGGAATTGCATGACCGTTTCACTTCAGGGTTGAATGGATCGCCGGAGATCGCCGGCTCTGCTCCTGCTTGGTCGTCTGAATTCATCCTCTGATGGAGATGGACAACTGGTTCTTTAAGAGAAGTCCCAAAAGAGACTTGGCTAAGGAAGAATTCAATCGCTGCGAATGTTACGCGCGAGATGTGAACCATGTCGGATGGCTTGGTGAAGCGGGGCAGTCTACAACGAATCAGAGAAAGGGCGTTTAGTTGCCGTGAACTGCGTTATCGAGAAAGTAGTATTCTGGGTCGGTAAGAAAGGCGAAATTATACAATGAGAGACGTAGTAGTAAGTGTTGAATGTGTACGTATGATCCGGTGTTTGAATCGCTGTATTCTTCTCCTTCTTATACTCAAAAGCATAAACAAAATGTAGAACACTCACCTGTACCAGCCTCAAATAACAAACGGCATGCATCAATGCCGATAAATTGACAGTTTCGAGTTGACACTTCGCGCTTCCCTCACGTCTAAATCGATCGACCTGGACTGAGGCCGAGCGGCGTAAGGCATCCTCGATATGAGTTATCTTTGAATCAAAATGGTATACTGGACGTATGACAGTAAGTATCGTATGGAAAGTCTGCGTAGAACGTAGCAAATCATCTTCTTTGTGCGGATTTGGCTTTATCTAGACGGGCTTGATCCATAACCAGCATCTTTAAGCTCACAGAAAAGGGTCCTGTCGCCCGCCAAAGCGTCTCAAGACCGTAACCTAAGTAAGGCACGCAAGGAGATCTGGGAAAGTGATTGTACCGAGCTTACAAGGATCTTCACAGAAGGTTCAGTTGAAACGTACGTTCGCATCGTCGTCCGGTATCATGTATATGTGTTCGCTGATGTCAGCGATGCATGTCGGATGGCAGACATGAATAGCGTCAGCGTCTCGCGAAGGCAGGCTATGTTCGTATCCCATATACAGTTTCAAGTCTTTGCATAGGGACTCTGATGATTACGTGAGTGTTCGCGATGGACTCGGTGGTCGTGATGTCGTTTCCATCTCTTTCTCAAGCTTCCTATCACGAAATGACCACGCATTGTACGCGCCGCACAATTCCGTTAGATATCCGAGCTTTGCACACCACGCCACACGGTGAATACGTGTTTGCGTTCCCAGAATGATGCGACAAACACTAGATGTGTTGAGTGTGTGTGTAAGTACGACGAGACGCGGCTCTGCGGCAGGATCGATGATGGCGGGGAATTAGCGCCAACAATGCGGAGCCTCCGCGCGCCGAAAGAGCCACATTTCTTGAAAAGCTCTGCGAGCGGACGGCATCGGCGATCTTGAAATGGGCATAGCATCTCAACATGAAATCGCGGCAGATGCATCCTCTCGCATCAGCCACGTCGAATCCAGAACAGATATCATTTGAGCCCGCTAAACACATCTCTTGATCACCTCCTCATACCGACTTTACCAACCAACCAAAACAACTCCAAAATGGCGACAGATGACATCACGATCCCGCAGCATGTGGGCATCTCAGAAGCACCCCGCGATATCGAAGCCATCAAGAAGCAAGAAAAGGCTGCTCTCCTGCCACACTGGGATTCCGGCATTGCGTTCAAGCTCGGTTACAACCTCCGCACGCGCCTGCTTACCTTTGAGCGACCGGCTGTTGTAAACATTTCTACCATCAGCACACCTGGTCATGTGCTTTTCCACGCCGTGCGTACCACGCTCAATTGCATCGCCGGGATGCGATGACGAAGATTAAGAACGCATGGCTAAAATGGCGTAGGTAACACATTCCGGCACCGCCCTAGACAACGATTTCTGGGTGAGCCGGAAACGTGCAGCTGTCATTCGCTTCAACGCGAGTACATGGCGTCTGCAGAACCAATTTGAGGGCGATGAGGAGAAGTTCAAGGCGAAAATGGGATTGGGCGAGACAGCGAAAGACTACGCGATCCACGGTGGTGGCGTGCCGATCTACATCAAGAACTGTGACAGTCCGGTTGCGGTAGTCGTTGTGAGTGGGTTGAAGCAGTGGGACGACCACCAAGTCGTGATTGAGGAGCTGGGAAAGCTTTGCAAAGAGATGGAGAATGGACATGTGGGCACGCCGATCTAGGAGCTTGAGACTATATAAGCATCTTGAATCACGACGAACACCTTCATCTATCATTCTTCCTTTGGATCTTGAATTTTCCAAAAAGATAACGCGAACAAAGTATGAATTGCGTTCATGCCCAAGCAAGCGACGAACGAAAGCCGGGAGTATGGCCTGTATAGGCATAGCTATGTAAATTCCCAATGACCTCAAAAGACCCTAACAATCGTTCGCAAGACAACCGTGAGCGGCGCTTTGACGACTATAAATCAGGTTTCTCACACCTCTCGTCACTCATCCCTACGTTTCTCAATCTTGTGGATCTCAAAAGTTTAACCCAACACGCTCATGACCGACTCTCTTTGGTCTTCTCCAAGACAAAACCAAGTCGATTTTGCTTCATGTCTTCCGGTGCAAAACACCCATATGGCACCAATCATGTTCAAGTACACAGCTCTTCCCAAATCATCTTAACTCGATACCATGGTCCCCTCTGCTGGCACCTTGTTCAGTTTCTGAATTGAACAAGCAAAGCAATCATGTCTCTCGGTGCCTCCATAGATACCTTCCCCCATCAGCCTTCTCCTACTCTATCATTCAATACTCGACATTCAAATTCCAAAAAAAAACCCCCCAAAAAAAGTTTAGAAAGAAGCGAATGGACTGCTCCGTTCTCGTCTCAAAACCGTTACCACGAGCAGCGATGTCTGCTTCGCCGCTCTCCACCCATCTACACAAAATCTCGTTTAGCCCGCCGCGCTCCAAAAAAGAAAAAAAGAAGAAGGATAAAAAAGCAAAAAAGGAACGGAGTAATCTCCTGATCATTGGAAAGAGCCGCCGAACAGAACGATGTGTGCAAACAGTACTTTTGTCTTTGGGTCACAGAATTGACCCAGGCTTTGTTCGGTTGTCTTCAAGAGTTCCTGACCACAGACTCACGGTCCCAAGTCTTACCGATTCGATGCTATTTCATCGCTCGTGGTACTTCCAGGAGAATTGTATCTATACAAAAAACTTCGAGTCATGGTATACATGCTGTCCTCGTGCTGGAACTGTTGTTGAAACCGCAGTGCGCAGCCTGCATAACAATTGAAATATGCCATGTAGCATCCAGTCGTCTCTCATGTGCCTGTATTGACGACGCACGGCTGCATTGCATCCTTCTCGTAAGACTAATGTTGAGGAAAAGACAACGATGTGATGAGATTGGGCTTTTGTCAGGAAACATAAGGAATTGACTGGAGGTGGACTCATGTTACTCATGGTACAAGACACAAGACAAACGTGTCGTACTTTTGGAGCTATAAAGGTCATTGATTTCTGCCTGGCTATGTATACATGAAGAAGTATACACGAAGAAGCGGAGGGAATTCTGATATTCCTCCGCTCAGATGTGACTGAGAGACAGTACACGATCTGCCTAGCCCAAAGATCCGATGCTGATAACGATCGATGATGCTAGTCTCAGCAACATCACGCGTTGTAAGAGACGTCGTCATAAGCAACGAATATATCAGGACTACACCATGATCTCAACTCAGACTGAGATACTGCCTCTGGACAATCCCAGCACTGCAAAAACCACCATAAAGCTGCGGTGCTCATTCCCATGGTCCTCATCCACAAAATTTCGTTGGCCTCCAATTTCTCATGCCGCCAACGACATTCTCTCAAGTTGAGATAGTCATGAGCGAGAAGCATACCGTGGTTGGTTGACTGAGAGGCGCTCAAGCCAAGTCCTCTTATAGTTGACGCATGACTGTGCGGCATTAGACTGACATGTAATGAGCTTGCTGGGTGGCTACACATGCCGTTTCGCGCGCAGTTCCTGTTGCCTGAGAAATCCAGAAGAGCTCGAAGTGCGTCCAGAATCCCGAGTTAGCTCAGAAGAGCTGCTGCTACCGGAAGTCAGCTATCTTTCAGTGAGTGTCGTAGGTGTCAGTGACCACATACCTAAGTGTGTTGTACGACTGCCGGACGACTACATGAGACTTGCCGTTAGCCTGCACTCGCAGCTGCTAATCGTTGCCGGTCATCGTGCCGCTGGTCAAGTGCGTTGTTGGAGTGTGTTGAAGAGAGGAAAGTGAGTGTCAGAAGTTGTTGTTATGTATGGCTTCGAAGCTAGCCAGACAGACGCAGTAGGAGCCTTCTTCACCGTGAGTTCCTCACCATTACGGAAAGAGCACTCACTGTGACATAAATTGATCAGAAGAAGAAGAGCAGCGGATCACGATGAACGATATTCGAAATTTACATGATTCAAAGAGAGGACTATGGTCAAAAGGTAGTCGACTCACGTCTCTATCAAAACAACACACAACTTTTCGGTGCTGACCAAGGGTGCCATCTTCTCCAAGACAAGGTCGGGGATCAAGCAGCTCGTAGGGTATACGCGAAAAGACCAGAACGCCGGAACACAAGGACAAGCACCTATACCTGCCGTGTTTAACCCTCTTCTGTATCCATCTGATCGCGTCCTCTCCTTGCACCTCCGCCGCGTCCACCTCTTCCCCCACCTCGACCGCCGCCACGTCCACCCCTGCTACCTCTCTGCTCGTGGTAGTCCTTCATCTCTCTGACAGCAATTCTCTGCGCCTCGCCAACACGCTCCGCATACACCATCGCCTCATCCTTGTTGATTACCTCCTCTGGGATCTTCTTGCCAAGCGCATTCTCAATGCGCAGCCAGATCTCAAGGTCGTACTGTGTGACAAACGAGACAGCCTTTCCAGACTTTCCAGCTCTGGCTGTTCGACCAACACGATGCACGTACGTCTGTGAATCGCTTGGCAAATCGAAGTTGACAACGAGGTCAACGGCGGGGATATCGAGACCACGGGCTGCTACATCGGTGGCTACGAGTATGTCACGGCTCTTTGACTTGAACTTGTTGAGGGCACCTAGACGGGCGGATTGACCTAGCTGACCGTGCAGCGGGATGGCCCCGAAGCCAAGCGTGCGGAGAAGAACGGATATACGCTGTGTCTCGTTGACTGTGCGGGTGAAGATGATGGTTGGGTGGCCGATATTATCGTTGAGGAGGTGGATGAGATACAGATCCTTCCATTTGAATGGAAGAAAGATGTAGCGTTGTAGAAGGGTCGAGACGACTTGATGTGACGAGCTGCTGATGCTCACACGAACCGGGTTTTGTAAAGCAGCGCGCTGGAGACTCTCGACCTTGGAAGACATGGTGGCGGAGAAGAGGTAGGTGTGGCGTCCCTCCCTGGGTAGTACTTTCAGGATCTTGTCGAGTACTGGACCGAAATCTAGGTCGAGCAGACGGTCGGCTTCGTCGAGAACCATGTACTTCAGGCTATAGTACTGTTAGCATTCTGTTTCATTGCCATTCTTGTTGTTGCAACCTACTGCTTGAGTGAGAAGCCCTTGGTGTTCTCCAGATGGTCGAGCAATCTTCCAGGAGTAGCCACCACAATGTGCGGCCTCTTTGAAAGGGCGATAGCTTGAGGGACCATGTCCATACCTCCCACCAGCGTCGCGCATTTGACATTGATAATGCTACCGAGAGCATCAACCTGCTGTGCAATCTGGTATGCCAGTTCTCGTGTGGGTGCCAGGATCAGACCGAACAACGGCTGAGGCTTCTCGAGCAGCGATTGGAGGATGGGTAGCACGAAAGCCGCCGTCTTTCCTGAACCCGTCTCGGCCAGTCCGATCACGTCTCTCCCTTCGAGGGCGAGTGGTATGGCTTGTTCCTGAATTGGAGTTGGGTTCTTGTAGTTGAGAGTTTCTACCGTGTCGCATAGTTCGTCGCGGATTCCGAGGTCTCGGAAAGATTTCTTCGGTGCGTCTGCGTTGGGGGTGGCAGAGGGTCCAGCTTCATCCTCTGGAGTGGCGTCTTCCTCCACATCCTCTTCTTCTCCTCCGTTGTCCGTAGAATCTCGGTCGCTATCGCTGGGCTCGGATTCTGGCGGTGGTGCAGGTTTCTTCTGGACTTTCTTCGCGTGCGCATTCGATGGTCGCACTTTCTTTGACGACGCGCCAGTCGCAACGGCAGCGTCTTGGGGAAGCTTTCTCTTTGTAACGCCGGGCATTATGTTGTTAGCTGTAGGCAGAGAAAAGTCATGGGCAACACTCTTCGTACTGAAGCCTCGGAACCAACAGAAGTCGAAATCTTGGCAAAATGGGGCGGACCCACCTAAAAGTTCGAGCGCCAGCCAGCTCTAGTTTGCGACTGCATGCGACAAAACCATTCGTCCGACAACACCAGCACCTCGCCCTCCAAGTCGTAGCCGTGCAGTACTCAGTCGAATCGGAAGGCCCATAGAGGGAGCCGTTTTTCAACCTGATAGCCGAAATCGACAGCGAGCAACCGAGTCTTCGCAATGGCTCGTGGAAAAGGAACCGCGAGGAAGAAGCAGTCGGTACGCGACAAGGAGCTTTCCAAGAAGCCGGTCAATGGAACACCAAAATCCATGGTCATTCGTATCGGCGCGCAAGAGTAAGCTCAGTCAGACCGAGGGGTCGACTTGGTTGCTAACAGACTTCAGAGTGGGAAGATCCGTGTCGGACCTCGTAAACGATGTGCGCCATTGTCTGGAACCCGATACTGCTATCCGACTGAAGGAGCGAAGGGCAAATAAGCTGAAGGTAGGACATAGATGTTTGTCTGCATAACTTGAGCTGACAATCTTCAAGGACTTCCTTGTCATGTGCGGACCGCTCGGTGTCAGCCATCTTCTACTCTTTTCACGCTCAGAGGTCGGAAACGTAAACCTCAGACTATGCCGCGTCCCCCGTGGACCTACCCTCCATTTCCGAGTGGAGAACTACAGTCTCTGCAAAGATATCCTCAAGTCGATGAGGCGCCCACGAGCGGGCGCAAACGACTACATGGTCGCGCCGCTGCTCGTGATGAACAACTTCTTGACAAGCGACTCGGAGAGAGAAAGACTCGGCGACAAGGCACCACCTAAACATCTGGAGAAGCTGGTAACAGACATGTTCCAAGGCCTGTTCCCACCCATCCAACCGCACACCACCCCTCTGCACTCGATCAAGCGCGTCCTCCTGCTCAACCGTGAGCCTCCGTCCGAAGAGAACGGCTCTGTCACAATCAGTCTGCGACATTACGCGATTACCACAAAAGTCACAGGCGTACCGAAAGCCATCCGACGATTATACGCAGCTGAGAAGCTCATCGGCAGCAAGGAGAAGAAGAAGAGCGCGCTGCCAAACCTGGGCAAGCTCGAGGATGTGGCCGACTACATGTTGGACCCTTCAGCCGCTGGCTACACATCCGCTTCGGATACGGAACAAGACACGGACAACGAGGTAGAGGTAACAGCACCCGTGCGACAAAAAGTCCTGTCCCACCGCGAGAAAGAGAAGATCAAGGCCGGCGATGAGACATCCCACGCACGCGCCAAAGGCGAGAAAGCCCGCGTCGAGAAACGCGCAGTAAAGCTCGTCGAGCTCGGTCCTCGCATGAAGCTTCGTCTCACAAAGGTCGAGGAGGATGTCTGCGGCGGCAAGATCATGTGGCACGAGTACATCAAGAAGAGCAAGGCGGAAGAGCAAGAACTGGAGAAGAAATGGACACAACGGAACAAGGAGAAGGAGGAGCGAAGGCGCATACAAAAGGAGAATGTCGAGAAGAAGCGCAAGGAGAAGGCTGCTGCCAAGGGAGAAACTGCTGAGGGAGAAGGTGAAGAGGATGAGGATGAGGAGATGGATGACGACTTGTTGGACGAGTACGATATGGATGATGATGTCTGGCAAGACGCCGCAGACGCTGGAGAGGGGGGAGAAGAAGAGGACGAGGAAATGGATGATGAATGATATGGTCTTATACAAAAGTCTTAATGATACCCCATTCAACGCTTCATCGTCGACTAACTCAGTGGCCCTTTGATGTTGCAGCAGCGGCATACGTAGCCTGGTGGGGTGAGGAGGTGAAATGACGGTAACGCTCTTGGTGTTGTGCTTGCGATAGATCGGCTTTGCATGTGAAAGTCTCTCCTTCAGCGCGTCCTAGGCCGTGTGTAACTTTGTGTATCAAAACTCCATCCCTCAAGCCCCCTTTGGCTTCTTAATTAACACCCTCTCCCCATCAGCACTCAACTCCCACCCCACGCCCTCACTGACCAACTCCTCCCACCTTCTCTCCGTGACCCTCTCCACAAATTCCTTGTCCGCACTCAGGTACGCCCTACCCAGGCACTTCAGCGCATGCACCCTCACCCCGCCATCAGCCCACTCCATAACACTCCTCTGATAGCCATCCACACTCCTCCTCACCCGCCAAAACCCCACATAATCATCCGCAACAAGACACCGCAACACCTTCTCCACCCGCCAATCCTTGTACCCATACGCCAGCTTCGTCGCTCTTGCGCCCGCAAAGTCTGATTGCCGACACGCTTGATCGAGGATCAATAGTCCGACATATTCATGTAAGGTGGAGGGGGATAAGGGGTTCCGCGGGTGGATTGTGTTGAGCAGGGAGAGGAGGGAGGGCAGGTACGAGGACCAGTCGTGGCAGAGGATACTGACGTGGATTGCGAAGGTGTAGGCGCGGAGGGCGAAGGCGTCGGAGCGGTTCGAGGCGGTTATTGCTTCGCGGAGTTTGCGGAGGGAGGCGAGGACTGTGGCTAGTTCGTTTATGGAAGGGGTGAAGGCTTTCTGGGGGATCGGGTGGTGGCGGTATGCTGTGGATGTGTTTGTTGATGTTTGAGCGAGGGGCGGTCGGCTGGTGGGTTGCTGGTGCTCGGGGGGTGCGTGTTTGGAGAGGGAGAGCGAGGAGAAGGAGGATGTCAGTTTGGCGTTTGCGGTTGCTGCCGTCGTTGACTTTGTGTCTGTGGGTGTGGACTGGGGGACGCTGACGGAGACGAAGAGGCGGTCGAGTTCGTCGCGGTTGAGGGCGCAGAGTTTCATGTAGCGCTCTATTATGCGGTTGAAGTAGACTTCTTGGGTTTTGAAGTCATTGAGCCTGCGAGATCAGTCATTGTGCCTTGAAGTAGAGTGAGAGGGGTATATACCGTGTCTCCCCTTTGGAAGGCAGTCCATATGTCTCCAGGACATCTTCGCGGACCGGCTTCAGGCGATTCCATGCGCCCGAGGCGGCGCGACGGCTGCTGGGTCGCGCGGGATCTGATGACTTCATCGCGCTGGTGGCTGGGCTGGGAGGCTCTCGTGAAGGGAATGGGGCTCAAGTTATGTCGAAAACCCTAGAAACCATGGTCGTCTGTTACCAAACGAACTTGCGACACATGGTATGTGATAGTGATAGCTGCTGCGCTGGAGGCTTAGGAAGGTGGGATGGAGGGGCAATGCCCGAGCTCGACGCGTCTCAGGCCATCATCGTCGCGACAGTGACACCGATTCTAAAGCGCCAATATCGTAATGAATACACATGGCAAGCAGCCGCTGCCCAACTGAAGTGATGTGTTGTTCTCGCAAGCCTCGCCGGACGCGGCGTAGTTCGCGCGTAGTCCCTGAGGTTTGCTCGCGGATTCTCCGAGGTCGCCTCATGACATGTGAACTCCCAACAAGCTTTCAAAAACTGCAAGTTCTTTCGTCTTATTCTTCCAATCGACCACTTGCATACATTCTACAACATGGAAGCCACAAAGAAAGCAGCCTCCAAGGCCGCAGAAACTGGGAAACAGCTAGAGCAAAACGTCGAAGAAAAGCTGATATTGCTATGGGATGAAATCTCGCCATGGCAGCAGGACAACCACTACATACAGTCAGGATACCGTGCTCAATCAAACTCCTACATCAAGTCCTGGAAGAGTCTTGGATATCTACATAACGAAACCGTCAACATCTACACGCATCTCGTCGGAGCTTTGATGGCTGCCATTGCTTCAGTTGTTTTATACAGCACACTCGCCTCTCGCTATGAGACGGCCACTCGAGAAGATGTGTGGGCGTTTGGCTGCTACTTTGCCGGAGCTGTCGCATGTTTGGGCATGAGCGGGACATATCATACGATACAAAACCACTCGCATGAAGTCGCTGTTTTCGGAAACAAGCTCGACTACCTGGGCATTGTATTCCTGATCTGGGGAAGCTTCATACCGGTTATATACTATGCCTTTGGTAGCGAACCAGAGTTGCGAAGAACGTACTGGACCATGATCACGACGCTGGCAGCTGGCACGTCTGTCGTAGCGACACACCCCAAGTTCCGCACACCTGCACTGAGGCCCTTCCGAGCGCTGATGTTCGTGCTCATGGGTCTTTCCGCTGTGTTTCCTGTACTTCATGGCGTTCGGTTGTATGGAGTTGAACATTTGCGAAGGAGCATTGGATTGGATTGGGTTCTTTTGCAGGGTGCACTGTATATTGCTGGCGCCGCTATCTATGCCGCAAGGGTACCCGAGAAATGGAGTCCTGGAAAGTACGACATCTGGGGCTCGAGTCATCAAATCTTTCATGTGCTTGTTGTTCTAGCAGCAGCAAGCCATCTCGTAGCTTTGGTGAAGGCGTTTGACTCTGAACACAGTCACAGGTTGCAGGAGGTGATGGGAGGAAAGATATAGATGTCAGTGCGTTATATCTAAGGTCCCTAGCTAAAAACACGATTCAATACTACCTCCGACACGCTCCTTTTATGTATCGTGAGATTTCGTGTTGGATTCAATCCTGAAGGAAGCGATCGACAAGGATGTATTTCCAGAATGCAGCCGAACGACGCACAGGCCGGCGGATGACGCCGTGGCTCGATCTGCCAGCCACCTACCCCATACATTGGCACCAGGGCAGCCAATCAAACCTCAGCACGGTAGCTTCCGATCTTCGAGCTCACTTTCCCAGCACTCAGGTTCCCGGCTTCCATTCTTCTCTTTTCTTCCACACACCCGTCGCGTCTCTACCCACTGCTTGCGCATCATCTCCACGCATCAAAGTACTCTTTTTAGCTTTACGCGCATCAATTGCTCTTCTTTTCCCACTGTCGCGACTTCCCACGCTGGTTCGCGAAACATAGCGTCATCCCATACCACCTGCGCCTGCTGAGCTGCGTTACATAAAATGACTGACACTGAGATCCAACAAGGAGACAAGGGTACGTTTTTATCTCTTCGATCCGAGACGTCCCCGAGAACACGGTGGCTGCGCATGGCATCTCTCACCGGGCGCATTGCGCTTGCTGGCGCGCAACAATCGCCTACCTGCGCGCGTCACTATGACCTCGATCGCACATGATGTACCTTCAAAAAGAATCTGAGTACCTAATGCTGACGTGTGATTCGACAGTCTCCTGGAACTGGGGCTCAGGACAGCCCGGCGGTGAAGTCGCCGAGGTCAAGGACCAAGGCGAGATTGCCATCGAATCGAAAAAGGGCAACACTATCAAGAAGAACGCCTCACCTGACAATCCCGCTGTCCACGTTGAGCGCTCCGGCAACGACGTTGTCAAGCGCGCTTCTGAACTCCAGATCGACGAGAAGGCTGACGGCGCCAACGGAGAACAAGCTAACGGCAACTCCAAAGAAGCTGACAAGGAAGCCGAGTCAGAAAAGACAGAGGATAAGTCGGCAGAGTCAGAGAAGAAGGATGACGAAAAGCCCGCTGAAGCTGAGAAGAAAGACGAGGAAATGAAGGACGCGCCCGACAGTGAAGAGAAGAAGGAGGAGGAAGCGCAAACCAACGGCGACTCCAAGGCCGAAGAATCCAAGGAGGAGTCCAAGGAAGAGTCAAAAGACGAGGCCAAGGATGACGCGACAAAAGACAAGTCCGACGAGAAGAACGATGAACCCCAGGCCGGTGACAAGCGCAAGGCTGAGGAGTCAGCGGACAAGACCAACGGCGCCGATGCCGACGAGAAGCCTGCCGAGAAGAAGGCAAAGACTGATGAGGCTGAGAGCGAGGACAAGGACAAGGACGAGGACAAGGAAGAAGCCGAGACGAAGCCCACCCACAAGAAGGGCGGCCGTCCCAAGAAGGAGAAGAAGGAGCCTGCGAAGAAGAAGGCACCCAAGAAGGCTGCTACCGCTGATGGTACACCACGCCGTAGCGGCAGAACTAACAAGGCGTCGGTAAACATGGCAGAGGACTAGGGTAGAATAGGACTTTCGTACCAAGTAAAAAGAAAGGCAATGGATATGGTATCGATCGCGGCGCAAAACTCGGACGAGTTGGAACGGGCTGAGCAAGGATAACAATGATGGCGGGAACGGACATTGGGTGGAAACGGATCTGATGCCATCGCTGATGCGCTAAAAGGATTGGATCTTGTTCCGACTCTCATTTTCTTTTGCTCTGTGCTTTACTTTGGTGAAAATCGCGTCTTTTTCTTTGCCTGTCTTGTCTGTCTATATGTATGTAACAGTAACATGGACAACGAACAATAACCGCACGCTTCCTTTTATCTCTTTCTTTTCCGCGTTTGTCTTGTAGATGGCATAGAGGAAAAACACAAAGCTTTGAAAAATATTGTATTGAATGATACGGCTACAGATTACTACTTGGATGATGATGTGCTGTGTTTGTGTATGTGAACTTCTGTTTGCCTGATAAGCTTGTCAGCGTTATGCTATGTAAATGATATGGCAATAAGAAGCGTATAGGTAATCTCTAACTCAGACAGGAAATACTCATTCAAGGAAGGCCGTGAAACCTTCTCCGATCCGTCTTGAAACTTGTGATTTGTATTGTAATCATCATATTGAGATGGGTGGGAAATGCTGGAAAAGAAGGCTTGTGACTTACGAGGGGTATTGCCGTGCGGTGGATTGTCCTGCTTTTAGTCTTGAGATTGCAGCTTTTGTGTCATTCGCGACGTATTACTCACGCACGAGACGTCATTTGCAAGTAGCTCTCTAGCTTATTCAGTAGGTTGTGCTGTTTTCGTGATGGAGGAAAAGATTGAGGAAGCTAGAGCTTGAGTGGAAGGATCTTGCGCGTTTTCAAGCGAGAGGTCTTGGCGAGGCAGGGACCATGTGGCCTCCGTGCCTCCCCCACCTTCTTCGCTGTGTTATCTACCACCCCTACCTACCTGCATCGCATTCTAGGACCCGGCTTCCAAGTTGTATCAAGCTGTATGTAATTCCGGACTATGAAAGGGGATGTTTCATCGTCCCGTGACGAAGACCACTCAGCGCACTCAGCTCAGCCTGCTGCTCAGGTCCTCAACGACGTGCTCCCAAACATCCAAGACGGTTGCGCTTAGTTGCAAAACGCACTCGCGCATTCAACCTCCAACATGCGGCTCCTAAACGCGCGTACTTATGAACTGAAGACTTTCTTCACCAACATACCGCCGTATGCTATCCTATCGCACTGCTGGGATGATGAAGAAGTCACTTTCTCTGACCTGGCTGATTTGGAGCAGGCTAAGGAGAAGAAAGGCTTTGCGAAGATTCAAAAGACGTGTGAGCTTGCTGTTGCAGGTGGCTTCGACTATGCCTGGGTCGACACATGCTGCATCGATAAGAGCAGTAGTGCTGAGCTTTTGGAGGCTATTAACAGCATGTTCGCCTGGTATAAGGACTGCGGGCAATGCTATGCCTATCTCGCAGATGTGGAACTTGAGGATACGTTTGTGAATAGTAATTCACTTTACACTAGCAAGTGGTTCACGCGTGCTTGGACATTGCAAGAATTACTAGCTCCCAAGATCACCAACTGGGTGACAGACGGGAGCATGCGGTTCTATTCTCGCGACTGGCAACTGATTGGGACCAAGATCACTCTTGCAGAAATCCTGTCGGATATCACAGGCGTTCCCATTGAGTATCTAGAAGGTCAGAAATTGGAGATGGCCAGCATCAGTATGCGAATGTCCTGGGCTGCAGGAAGACAGGCGACCAGAGCTGAAGATATCGCCTACTCTCTCCTTGGAATGTTCGATGTCAACATGCCTCTGCTATACGGCGAGGGAAAATCAAAGGCGTTTAGGAGATTGCAGGAAGAGATCATGAAGTCATCAGAGGACGAAACGCTCTTTGCATGGGAAAGCGCGGTTCATGATCCAACTAAACATGCAACACATGTACTTGCGAACGACCCCGATAAATTCACCGGATCTAGCAAACTGGTACCCTTCGAATCGGAAACGCCTGCCACTCCATATACGATGACTCACCGTGGGCTCCGCATACGGTTACCGCTGTTCAAAGCTCAGCAGCTCAAAAGGCATGACCGTCTAAGTATTTATTCTTTACGTTCAGGAAAAAGACTGTCGTCTGGTTCCGACGTAACTTGGGGCATCCTCCGATGTCATGTTGTTGATGACTTCCATCATATCGTCGTCATTCCGTTGCGATGTCTGTTTGCGAATGTCTATGTTCGGGAAGAGAGCTTTGAAGTTTCCGTGGTTCGAGAAGCGGCTTTACCTGACGCTTTACTTACTCAAGAGATATATGTGAGAACTGCTGGCTCCGCGGCCGTTTCAGCTAGTAGTCGGCGGCGGCGGTTCGGCTTTCTCATCAGAAAGCTTCCCGTAAACTCATATATAAGTAATTGCACACCAGCAGAAGCTTGGAACTCGAGAGACAAGATTTTGCAGGGCAAACGAGAAAACTTAGTGGTCAGCTCATGGCAAGCGTACCTAGATCTGACGTTCTTTTCGCCTGTCAGTGAGGAGTCGCAAAGAGCCAATCGCGTTATACATCTGGAACTTGGGTGCGATCCGCGTGAGCACAATGGTGTTATCGAGAAACCCAGCCCGTGGTACAGTTTCAGCAGGATGGGAACGCGGAAAAGCTATGCGGATGCCATGGAAGAGTACATGGTAGCTCGAGGGTCTGAATCGGTCGACGACTTTTTCCTAACGGACTTGGACCTCAAAGTGAGGATCACGCCTCGAAAGGTCTTGCTGCAGGATATGTTCGTTGTGGACATTGAAACCGCCGAATCCGCCGAAACCGCCAGATCGAGGGCTAGTACGGACTCTAAGTTAGCGCATATCTTCCAGGCAGTCTCGAAGAGTCGTAGATCTGTGTAGAAACCCCCAAATTATCATTGCTCGACGACGGCGTGCTCGTGGCTCTTTGCGCATTGCGCCATCTTCGATATCTTCCAACCAGTATTCGTACGTTCCTCTGGCATACAAGGGCAGCGACAGTATGCCATGCCCTTTGGAGCGGCTATAACAAGAGACTCACCGAATTTCAATACACTCAATTTAAAGGTAACTGAGAATGTTTGCGCATTGTGCATATTATCTTACTATCGATGGTGTGTTTCCAAGACTTGAGTCACGAAATCCTTCCTATTGCGATTCTGCAACACCAGCAAGAACATGGTCTTTGTTTCTGATAGTTCCGAATATCTAGTGTTTGATGAATAAGATATCAACAGCTTACGCTCACCGAAGACGCCCCGAATACAAATCGATGGTTTTGGCCCGAGCAAACTACATCGTGTTAGCAGATTTCGTTTCCAACGAGAGCTGAATACTCACTTTAGTCTTATGCCACAACTTCCAAACAATGATTGGCACGATGAAGAGTGGAATGCCGATATACGAGGCGATGAAGTCACCCGTATTCCAGTTTCCCTTCAAGAAGACCGGAAACCCAGTGATCAAAGTAATGATAGTAGATCCGATGAATCCATACCACGCAGTGAAAGGTTGGAACGGGCTCTTCCAAGGTAAGCTGTCTCGGCTAAGTCCTTGCGCTTTCATGGCAGCGTAGAAGCGGATAAAGCAGAAACATAGTGTTGCCCAAGCAATCAAACCCGCAACGGTGCTGAGGCTCATGAGCCATCCAAAGGCTTGCGCGGCGCCTCCAGACCCCAGGCTGAGATATGCCAGAGGCCCAAAGAGCCAAGAAGCGAGGACCGCCCAGTAAGGTACTCCGTTGCTCCAGGTACGGCCGAAAAATTGTGGGAGTTGGCGATCCGTGGTCATTGCGACAATGATCCTAGATCCGACCCAACAATAAGAGTTACCTGCTGACCATGCAGATATGAGAATACAAGCGTTTACAATCGAAGGGAGGACGCTGATGCCTGCCTGCTTTATCGCAATGACCCAGGGTGAAGAGTTGGCGTTTCCACTGTCCGACACGAGACCAGGATCTCTAGGGTCGACAATGATTCCAATAAGGAGAGCGCCCAGAATGTAGAATAGAGCGATGCGGAATGTAACCCGTTTGGCTGACTTGGGGATGGCTACGTGTGGGTTCATACTCTCGGCAGCAGTGATAACCACCACCTCGACGCCGATGAAGGAGAACGCAGCGTTGACGAACGATGCCAGGAATCCCAGGAAGTGGCCAGTTGGCCCGGTAATACCGTTGTATTCCACCCAGGCTCCGGGATTGTTCCAGTAGCGGAAGCCAATGGTCTCACCGTTCGGCGCGCCTCCGGACGTTATGACGATAGAGACCAATATCAGGCCAAGGAAGCACGCGATCTTGATCGCACCCGCGGCGACTTCGGATTCACCGAACCAGCGTACGCTCAGCAAATTGATCGCGAGAATCAGCACCAGACTGATGGTGATGACAACAGCAGGCGACATGTCAGTCCAATAGCCCACAAGAATCGCGGATGCTGAGCACTCAGCAGCAATGGATATGGTGTAACAGTATCCATAGCTTATAGCCAAGGAGAAACCGACTGCCGGGTCGATGAAGCGGCTCGCAAAATGCGGAAATGAACCAGCAGTAGGGATCTAGATAATAGTGAGCACGATTTTGGTATGAAACACCATGGAGTACCAACCACAGTAGCCAGCTCTGCAACACTCTGCATAACACACCAAAGCACACTTCCGACAACGATATAGGCAAGCAACAAGCCTGCCGGTCCAGCATTTGCGTATGCAGAGCCTGTTCCGATGAAAAGTCCTGTCCCTATTCCAGAACAAAAGCCAATCATGGTAACGTGATAATCTTTGAGACGGCGCTGGGTAGCGCCATGTCCACCGACATTCAATCGTGGCTCGATAATAGGTTTGCCATCGTCGGAATGATGGTAATCGATATGGGGCGAGCTCTCGATATCTTGGATACGGTCCAACATGTTTGCGGGGAAAGGGTTTGGAGACGCACAGGCAATAGGGTCCGCGGTATACTACCATGCGGCTACATTATAAAGCTTCCTAGATAATACGTACTCGTATGCTCTTGTCCCCTTGTCGATCAGAAATTCTCTTCGGCGCCATCAAAGCACGTCATGTAAATCTACTGTAAGCCTGGACCACCCTGTGGTGGCGCTGCATGAAGTTGCTGAGCATCTTACGAACATCATGTTACATGGCTTGGGATACTTGAAGTTCGCTGCAATATTCAAATGGGTACACATTTTTTGTAGTGGACGATAGCAGTAGTCTTGCTCAGTTGCACGCATTTTCTTGACAGATGTCAAGCCTCGCCACATGATTTCTTAGACGGGCTAGTTTTCGCTAAATCGTGAGACGCCGGAAGGGGCCGATTTTAGCTTCGTAAAGTTTTCTTTTAGATGAATGCGCTAACCGGCTCGTAGTCCGTATTACGCTATGTCAGTCTGTTCAACAACAGAATTGTGGGGGCGTTTGGGTTCTTGGTGATGCTTGTTCTCTAGCATGACGAAGTAATATATTAAATCGCTTATACCTTCACTTTCAGCGTCCAACGCCTTCCCAAGCACGCCCACCGGCTAAACAGAAAACTAATCAATGACAAGCCGAGAATCGCACAGAAGAAGGCAACCATGGGCTGAGGCCCGACTGTCTCAACAAGCTCTCCGCTGATCGGAATGCAGACCAGTGTCGCAAGAGAAGCAATGAAGTACATGCTCCCATAGTATCGACCAAACTCTTCTGCCCTGCATAGCTGTCCCACGCATGCAGGTGTCAATGCCATCCATGACCCTGTGCCGAAACCAAAGAGCGCTACGAAAGCGTATAGTGCTGGAAGCGATGTTGTACCGAGCGGCAACCACAGGACTAGCATCCAGAGCAAAGTGAACACGATCATGATGAACAGAATATTAAACCGACCAATCTTGTCCGCGGCATAACCTGGAAGCAGACGTCCGAGGCACGACACCCCATTGAGTACGGCGATGAGATAGAAACCAGTATCGGGCGGAAAGTTAGTACTTAGCGTTGCATACGTAGGCATGATACCCAGTCCACCAAAGAGGACGACCTCGAAGCCGAACACACTCAATGTAAACAAGCTCAACCTTAGATCACCGTAGATGGAGAATGAGATTATGGCCTTCTTCTTTGCGGCTGCGGACGGCGGAATGCGGGCTTTCATCAGAATGTTCGCAATGATGAAGCAAAAGAGGAACACGAAGCCCAGTATTCGGAGTGACCATGCATAGCCATACTCTGGAAGAGTAGTCCGAAGCATTAACGGAATCGTCAAACCACCAGCAGAGCTTCCCATCATGGCAATGCCTTGCGTAAGGCCTCGTCGCTCTTTGAACCAATGCGCTACTACTGCAAGACTCGTAGTCGTCAGCATGGCACCAGAAAGTCCTCCCAGTAAGCCACAGCAAAGGATCATCTGCCAGAACTTGTCGCATTCAGCAAGCAAGAAGATCATCAATAGGAACATGACGCTTCCTGTCAATGCAATCCATCGTGGTCCATAACGGTCGAAGAGTGGTCCTACCCAGATGCCAAGCGCAAGCGACAGGTACACAAAGACCGACGGGATCCACCCAATGTCGCGCGCTGACATGTACGAGAGCTGGTTCTGGCCCCAGTAGTCCTGAAGCGTGCCGATGGAAACCATGAAGCCGAAGGAAGGGAACAGCATCAACCACGCAGATGCGACAACGAGCCATGCCCGCAGTCCGCCCTCAGGGAAGTCGTCCTCCGCATCGACAACGGGTATGCCAGGTTCTTCGTCTAGCTCGTCAATAGGATGCGTCCGGTGCGACCGTGTGCGCCCATGCGATCTGATTTCCATTTCTTGATGCCCGGACTGCTTCGTCTCGCTTCCCGTTTTTGATCGCCCAGTCATCTTCGACACGGTTCGCCTCAGCCCATCCCAGATCTCATCCGGTTCCGCGTAAGGTCTCCCGTCGCTTGTGGTAATTCCGTCCTGCATCTGGACAGTTGTATTGGCGATTGGATCCATTTTCGAAAAATGCCTTCTTCTTCCTCTTTATAGACTTGGACAGGGGAATACAGCAGAATTGCGTCAAGCGTTCGTAGCGTGAACCAAAAGACTTCTTATCCGTTAGGAATTTGTGTGTTCGTCGACCACGAAACCCGCTGCTCCTTATACAGCAACACTCGGATTCTGATTCCTCATCTAGCAGAGTAGCTTGGCGCAAAACGCGCATCCATGACAGCAAACAGATGCATAAGGCGTATTAAGCGTCAAGGCCGATAGGGCGCGACGGGAACATGGTAGGTGGAGCATTGTCTGGGCATGCCCCGCCTTCTAGCATGTTCGGAGCTTTCTAAATATTCCGATCCACTCCTGGCTACGCATGTTGGTACTCCGAGATCGCCATAGTCAGGAAAAAAGGGCTGTATGAAGCTTGCCGGCGCAAGGCGCGAGGGCGTGGGTGGAGACAGTTGTGGCTGCGGGTGATTAGACTGCGAGGCGCGACGAGAACCCGTGGACTTGGGGGATGATGACTGACTAAGCCACTTGTTATTGCATTAGTCCTATGGAGATTCGGCATCGCCTCTTTTGTAATACAAATGTCAACCGAGTACAAACTGCCATTTCGCTACCTACAAGCAGGTACTTCACTTCGGCACAGCCGCAATGATGCAATGGGAACTCACATCGTCATAGCAGTGCACGTCCACCATCTTCAGCCCCGCGCTTTCCAATAATTTCACCCAGTCCTCCCTACTCCGCTCAATACCGCCTAGCGCGGCCATCATCGCAAGGTCCATCATGGCGACCTGCCAAGGCACCTTCGTTTCTGGCAAAACCACCTCATCGATCAAGATGCGCGATTGTGGACCCATAGCCGGAATGATGTTCGAAAGGATGCGTATGCAGTCTTCATAAGCCCAATCGTGCATGATGTGGCGCAAGTAATAGAGCTTGGCACCACGGATGGGTTGCTCCGTAAAGCAGTCATGAGTTTGAAACTCGATACCTTTCGCTTTGGGCGCATGCGCAAGTCTCGAAGGCACATCTTGAACGACGATACGACCGGCTAGTGCAGGAAACTTCTTCTTGACTGCGACGGAATGTTGGCCAAAGCCACCGCCGATGTCAACCAGAAGCGCAGACTCATCCGCGGGCTTGAAGTCACCAACAATTTGCTAAGCAGGGTATAAAGACACCCAGCTATCAACAGAGTCAAGCACCATGATGTGACCGAGTGCTTTCATCTGCTCGCCATCCTGCTTCATCTACTCAAAGGCCTTGAGGTCCGTCTTCATCGCAATGTGGAACGGCAAATATTGTGGATCGGTGATGTCTTGGTACTTGTGCTTTTTCAGGTAGCCAGGAAGCGCGTGCACGACCGGCAAGTGATGTTTCGAAAGATGTGGTGTTGCGCCGATGACATGCGAATTCGCAAAGACATGTGTTGTACGGTTCGATGCAAAAGTGTCTTTCTCAACTTCTGCGATAAGTCTGAATGATGCCATAGAGCGAAGCAAGTGGGCGAGTAGGTTTGGTGCTGCGCTCATCTTTTCCTGAAAGTCACTATGTGTCAATGGCTTTGCAGATGAGGAGAGCGTGGTGAAGATGTTGAGATCGATGCCGACGTCGACAAGAGCCCATTGGAGAGGCTGATGATGTGTTATTAGGTGTTATGCGGTTTTCGCATATAACTTACTGCCATCGCCAGGCTGCACATCATCTTCCAGTCGCTGTAGAGATCCTTCTGCAGGTCTCGAATCTGTTCCTAGATTTGCTGTCGTTCGCGAGCATCGCTCTTTGCGTATATTTCGCGAATGTTTCGTGATGCTGCTTCCATGACTGAAGGATCAAATATGTACACATATACACTATGGAGTCGTTCACTGGAAGATGGTGATGAGATGGTTGTGTCGATACATTGTAGCACAACAAGTCGTTGGGCAAAGGCAGGAGGTGTTCGACCCGCAATCGGCGAGGCAGTAGGGCAAGGCAAAGAGTGATAGGCAATCGGCGTTGTATTCTTAGTAAAGGAGTTGTTCGAAGGAAACTGATGAAGAAAAGCTGCCTTCTCTACCGAAAGGCGTTCGGAGTACTTATCCTTCTACCGATCATGTAAGTAATCATGTGACTGATTACTACACCACAACATGTCGAATATTACGTCCTCGATCTTTATACCTTACATCTTCTCAGGCAATCACTCCGCTTTCTCGTTTTGGGTAGCGACCGCACATTGCGTTCTAGGACTGTTCCCCGACTGAATTGTGCGAGATCCAGGTTGGCGGTAGTAAGGACATCCGGAAGTAGCAGCGAGATTGCCGAACAGACCGATTTTGCCGATGCCATCTCCGTGCTACATCTCTCTATACAAGATTATAAGCGTTACTGTTGTAGCATCACCCATTTTGGGCGTGTATCCTTCTTCTGGTGATGAATCTGTGTAGGTGTGTAGGTGTGTTCTCCGTGGGCTAGGGAGGGGATGATTGTGATTATGCGAGTGAGCTGATCAGGGACGATGGACCTCGGCACGTCGATCGTTCTCCACATCATTGCACGCATCCTCCGCATCGCTCCTGATCCGCGTTCCAGCGACATCAACAAACACGATAAAGAGCTCGAGAGATCATCACTTCTTTTGAGTGTCTACTCAGAACAAAACCACCCTTTTTGCGGCAACCGTGTTCAATTGCCCCGGGGCCGTCATCATGTCCGACACTAAACCACTGGCGAAGACCGAGGAAACAACATACTACGAGCCAGATCCAGATTCCTACGTCAGCTACCAACGCAAAATATATGCCAGTCTTCGAACACCCAAGTACTCCACAAAACCCGCACAGTGGGAAGCTGCTGCTCGAGCTGCGGTTCCTCTGCCGAACTTTCTCTATGTCAACGGTTCTGCAAGCAGCGAATCAACATGTGCAGCAAACATGTCAGCTTTTGAGCGCTACCGACTACGTCCATGGATGCTGGTGAAGGCTACACGGCGCGACATGTCTGTTGAGATATTTGGGCGAAAGTACAAAAGTCCATTATTGGTTGCGCCTATTGGTGTACAAGAGATCCTTCACGCTGATGCTGAGGAAGCAACTGCAAGAGCATGTGCTGCTGTGAAGGTACCCATGATCCTTTCGACAGCTGCTACTCGAAGCATCGAGCAAGTCGCTCAGGCCAACGGAGACGGCGACCGATGGTACCAACTCTACTGGCCTAAGCCGCAAGCTGAGGAGCTTACGGCGAGCTTGCTTGGTCGAGCAAAGGCAAGCGGCTTCCAGGTTCTAGTCGTGACTCTCGACACTTTCATGATAGGCTGGCGACCTAATGATCTCGATGAATCATATATCCCCTTCATCTGGGGCCAGGGCTGTCAGATCGGCTTCTCAGACCCTGTCTTCAATCGAATGTACGACGAGATGCAAGCGGCAGATACTCGCAGCATCAGCGAGAAGGTGTCGGAGATCTGGCAGATCCTGAAAAGACCAGGAAGTATCGGGGGTGCGGCGAAGGTACTGAGTCATGCCAGCGTCATCAAGAAAGCAATGTTGTTCACAGACCTGGTAGCATCTGGAAACTACCGCGACTGGAGCGATTTGAAGATTTTGAGGAAGTACTGGGATGGACCTATCGTGCTGAAGGGTATTCAGACCGTGGAGGATGCGCATCGCGCTGTTGAGCACGGAATGGATGGTATCATCGTCTCTAACCATGGAGGACGACAGCTTGACGGAGCGATTGCATCGCTGGACGCGTTGGCGGATATTGGTGCCGATGACAGAATCAAAAGTTCGGGCTTGACCGTGCTATTCGACTCCGGTATCCGGACTGGGTCAGATGTTCTCAAAGCCCTCGCCTTGGGAGCGAAAGCTGTCTTGGTTGGACGTCCGTATGTATATGGCCTTGCAATGGGAGGTGAAGAAGGTGTTAAGCACGTACTCAACTGTATGCTTGCTGACACAGACAACTCGTTGGCGAATCTTGGGAAGAGAAGTATCTCGGAGATTAGCCGAGACGATTTGAGGGTGATGCAGCAACCAGCAAAGTTGTAGTCAGTCAGCAACCTGGTACCTAGCCACTATATTTCCGCTACGAGCTATTTAGTGGTCTCGCACATCGATGCATCCCTCGAGGTCAACAGTGACCGCACTTTAGCGCAGTCGTACCGTGAGCATCAAGAAGGTTGCTTCAACTGTTGTCCTTCAAAGATGTCTGCGATCTTGCGTCTGACGTCTTCAGAAACACGCCAGAAAGGAACGATTCTTTAATATTACTCAGGTGAACACCGATCTGGAGCAAGTTCAACTGATTTTTCGACGATAGTGATAGTGGTGATGATGGTTCATTGACGATGGAGCGACTTCCTAATTGGGAAGGTTTGGCTTGACTGTTGATTACCGTACGGGTCGCACAATGCCGCTCAATGGCGCCAATGTTCGCTCAATGCCTACCATGTCTGCCACATTCATGTAATGTCTACAACTTCCACTCAACGAGAGCTCAGCGGCTGAAAACATCTCCATTCTTTCACTACACGGCACGCACACCGTATCGGGAACTTGCATTCAATGTTCTGGCTAAAGTCAATCAACGTGGCCATTACTGATGACAGATACGAGTGGGACGAGTGTCGCTCTTTAGGCAGGTTGATACAACAATAGAGTCTCAAGTGGCCTCAGCACAACTACACATGACGATTGTTGCGCACGGGGCCGACTCCAACCAAACCAGCAATAGATCCGCCACGGGATGTTATTGCAGGCGGTCAACACACCATCTCTTCCGATCTTGGAAGGCGCAGACGTACACATGTCTCGTCTTGATGCCGTTACATGACGCACAGAGCTGTTGAGGCTTGTCATGACGTTAGTATATCGTTTGTGGCGGATTGCCAACGTGCAGCGGGTCGGATGTAACGGTTGCTGGCTTCACTTCCGCACGACTCAGATGTCTTCGCATCCTGGCGATTCCAGGGTTTTGAGCGCGTAGTATGGAAGCACCTGCAGCATGTCAGTGCGTTCATGGATGGGGAAGGGTCTTTGCATGCGGGCGCTACCATCGCTGGCAAGCTTAGCGTTCGAGATTCGAGTGGAGCTCATTTCTCCGTCAACGCTTAAGAAATGCCGCCATTCAGGCAGACGCACTAGACTCAACACATGCAGCAACAAGCATTGGGGCGCCCTCGTAAACTTGGCTTGGGAGGCTTGTCTTTGCACTTTGAGCCGCATGGCGTTGTTGTGCACAGAGAAAACACCACGGAAATCATCGCCGGGCACACGACAGTCGTTCCTCGTCAGGATGTTAGCATCTAGCTCGTGAATAGAGCCAAGCAGTCTCCAGAAATTACGGATGACTGGTGGAAGAAAATATAATCGGGTCTGTGAAGGTGACCTACCCCCAAGGTGGAGTCTGGGGTCGGACAGGTTCCTCCAGATGATAACGACGCAATGTCCGGGGACTGCATTGCCGATGGTGCTACCCTAGGCATCTGATGTTTTTATTCAAAAGCCTGCTACGCCCTCCCGACAGGCAGGCCAGCCAACCCACCGAGCTGCGACGACATAGCCAAAATGGTGTCCAAATTCTTCAAAAACCGCAGGGTCTATCTACTGACTAGCGTTGCCTACATGGGCTCGCTACTGTTCGGTAAGCACATATTCATCTCTTACTTGAACAAGGGCTGACAACGCGATAGGTTATGACACAGGAGTTATGGGCAGCGTTCTCGCGCTCAAGGCTTTCAAGGAGGACTTTGGTCTGCCAACAGACTCATCTGGATTCTCCGACTCGAAGAATGCGTCCGTGTCGTCCAACGTTGTATCGCTCCTCACCGCAGGTTGCTTCTTCGGAGCGATCGGCGCCGCCTGGATCAACGAACGGTACGGTCGGCGGCTGTCTCTCATGGGCTTCTCTCTCGTTTTCCTCGTAGGCGCTGCGCTTCAGACTGCCGCCCATCATGAGATCGGCATGATTTACGCCGGTCGCGTCATCGCAGGCCTCGGTATTGGTGGCATGTCATCGATTACTCCCGTCTTCGTCGCGGAGAATGCACCTCCAGCTCTTCGAGGACGTATCGCGGGTCTCTTCCAAGAATTCTTGGTCATCGGTAGTACGTTTGCCTACTGGCTGGATTATGGAGTTGCACTCCACATGCCCGTTTCAACCAAGCAGTGGAGAGTTCCGGTATCGATCCAACTGATTCCGGGTGGTTTCATGTTGATTGGACTTTTCTTCCTCAAGGAGTCCCCTCGATGGTTGATGTCGAAGGGTCGGCAAGAAGAAGCTGCGGAATCCCTTGCGTTCATTCGCTGCGAGCCACACGATAGCCCTGAGCTCCTGCAGGAACTAGCGGAGATCCGTGCTGCGGTTGAGGAAGAACTCAATACGACCGAAGGAATAACATGGAAGGAGTGTCTGCTTCCTGGCAACCGATACAGGTTCATCACTGCTTTTGTGCTCATGTTCTGGCAGCAGTTCAGCGGAACAAACTCAATCGGTGAGAAAACTATGCTCTTGACATTGAACGCCTCAGGCTGACCCTTTGCTAGGTTATTACGCGCCACAGATATTCCAGACCATCGGTGTATCCGCATCCAACGCTTCGCTTTTCGCAACGGGTATCTACGGTACCGTCAAGGTCATCACAACTGCAATTTTCTTGATCTTCGGTAAGTATATCTGTACGGACTACATGTGAGGCATACCCTGACTTCGTACAGGAATTGACTTCATCGGGCGAAAGTACTCGCTTATGGGTGGTGCGGCATGGATGGCGGCCATGATGTTCATCATTGGAGCTGTTCTCGCGACGTATCCGCCAGACCCAGACTCTGGCTCGGTCTCGTCAGCCTCCATCGCCATGGTGGCCATGATTTACCTTTATGTCATTGGATACTCGGCTTCTTGGGGTCCTGTTCCGTGGGTTTACCTATCAGAGATATTCCCAACGCGACTCCGATCGTACGGTGTTGGAATGGGTTCCGCGACCCAGTGGCTCTTCAACTTCGTGATTACGAAGATCACCCCAGAAGGTAAGCTCGAACTGTACAGAATGTATGCGAGACATACACTGACTTCATCTCTGTAGCTATCAATTCCATAGGCTGGAAAACCTTCCTGATGTTTGGCATCTTCTGCGCTTGCATGGGTATCTTCGCAACATTTTTCATCAAGGAGACGAAGGGAAAGACTCTTGAGGAAATCGATGTTCTCTTCGGAGATGTGACAGCAGAGCAGCGTCTCCAGGACGTCGAGGCAGGTCTGAAGGAGGAGCGGCGGAAGCATTCGGTGAAGTACATGGAGGACGCCACGGAGCTCGAGAACAAAGCAGGCAAGGAGTAAGGAAGACTTTGATGCTGTTAGCGAGTTTTGAGGCTATAGATTGATGCGCATGATTCGACACGGGATAGGCTGTCTGCCTTTGCGATGAACCATGCTCGGATACCAGCGATACTGGATTCTCTTGTATTGTGAATTAGCGAATTTTCGAATTCTTCTTGTTGGTATAAATGTGCGAAAAAGCTTTCCGGTGTGTGGAACAGCGATTGATCATTTCGAGTTGAACCTTCTGGAGACCAAATAAGTGGGGGCTTGGGTAGCCATAGCGCTAGCCTCATTAGCACAGGGGCAACTCCGCGAAGCCTGCAGGTGCTGGCCTGCAACACCCGAATGCGCTGCCCTCATCTCTGCGCCATGCTCAACACAATCTCCATCAGAGGAAAGGTATGCGCCCCACTATTCGATATAACGACTTTATGCGCCAATCCAGTTCGGCGTTTGTTCGCGTCCTGCTATAAGAAGGAGTACTAAGCATACACCTTTCCTGTCGCCCTGTGTGGGGAGACCTCCAAGTCAGCTCTTATGCGCTCAGGAACTCTTATTATGGGTCCAAAGTCGACGTGTAATCTATTTCGCTTATTTAGGCCAATGTATAGAGCTGAGATGCAATCTTGCAGCCAATGGCCTCGACCGTTTACCATGAAGCCCATGCCGATGTATGAAAACGGACGCCACGATCGCCCGCCGACCTTCCTGATATTCTTCCTGCGTTGAACATACGAGAATTACAGCGGAAGGCAACCGGGTAAACCCTCATGGCTACATGATGACCACGTACCTGATATTGAGATATTTCTGGGCCGGACTGCGCCTGCTAGCCAGAAAGAGAAGAGCAACAGGCCGTATCATATGGCAGAAGACGAGTAAAAACCTGGTCGTACGTTGTCTGTATCGCTTCATGGTTCTGGGCGCGACCATTTTGGATGTTTGTGGGGCATCCATACGTAGTACAACGGTGGAGGTTTACAAATATGGCCACCGGATACCGGTATAAGGCGCTGTTGGGATAACCTCCGAGAGAGCAAGCTTCTTTCCGTAAAATTTTTTATCGCACTCGTATCAATCCTGAATCTGCGCTTTCCAAGATGGTCTCCAGCTTCTCACTCTTCTCGAGCCTTCTTGTGGCGAAAGCCGCCTTTGCGTACAATTTCCCATACGAAAGCATACAGTTGATAGAGCTGGACGTAGCGAACAGACCCGATCTCGCTTTCGATGAAGCAACAGAAGGCAGTATACCATCTTGCAAAATCTACCCTGGCTACGATGGTTGGCCGTCATCGACGCAGTGGAGTGCCCTCAACGCCAGTCTCGGTGGCAAACTGCTCAAGGGTATCCCTCCAGCTGCAGCTTGTTACCAAGGCGAATACAAAGACGCGACAAAGTGTGCAAATGTTAGGCGACGACAGTCTGATGCTCTTTTCTTGTATGTGCGGGCTGACACTGCTCTTTGCTGATCGCTGACTTGTTGATCTAGCAAAGAGGACCCACTGATACCGTTTGTGTCATGGACGCTCGATAATCCATGCCCGGTGCCATCAGCAAGCCTCACACCCCCACTGGCTGACTGCACGCTAATAAACTTCCCTGCATATGTAGTCAATGCGACTACGGTCAAGGACGTGCAAATGGCTATGAACTTTGCGCGTAACAACAATATCAGGTTGACGATCAAGTAAGCCTGCCCGTCTATTACTCTTCACCCATGCTAATCGACTTAGAAATACTGGCCATGACTTCCTTGGCCGAAATACTGGTGGCGGCGCACTTCAAGTCTGGGTGCATCGCGTGAAGGCATTCGAGTACTTGCCCACCTACGAAGTAGGTCAGTACAGTGGCCAAGCAGCCCGAGTAGGTGCAGCATTGGAACAGCACGAGGTCTTCAGCTACATGGGAAGAGCCGGTATCACGCTCCTCGCCCCCGGATCTTCGACGGTCGGGGCATACGGGGGCTTCATGCAAGGCGGAGGGTTTTCGTACATCACATCCAAGTATGGTCTGATGGCTGACCAAGTGCTTCCTTTGGAGATTGTTACTGCGGACGGTAGGTTTGTGCATGCGGATCAGACAGAGAATGAGGATTTGTTCTTCGCTATCCGGGGTGGTGGACCCGGTAAGCCTCCACCGTACCGTCGCGATTAGGTGCATTGACTAACACAAATTCCAAGGGAACTTCGGTATCGTGACGTCTGCCATTGTTAAGGCGTATCCACCTACGACAGTTGCACGAAGCGACTTCACCTTCCAGGCTGGTCCCGTTTCTAGCAACGACAAAATCACCGTTCGCGTATCCAAGGAGATCTTCTGGAAGGGTATGAGGATCTATTTCTCAAATAACTTGCGTTTCAACGATGCGAAAGGTATCATGTCGAATTATATCACCATAACAGGCAGCGCCTTTACTCTCTCAAATCAGATCATGAAGCCGGGCGTCACTGTCGAAGAGATGAAAGAGCTGATGGCGCCGCTGATCAAGGACCTCAACAACATTGGCATTTCTCTAGCTAACCCAGAACCATAATCCTGGAATACATATGCTGATTTCGGTACTGCGCCGCCAGGCGGAGGTAGGTGATTTCCATGTACGAACTGCACATGAGACTTTCGCTGACTTTGTACATCGAACCATAGGAATAATGAATAGCCGCTTAGTGTGCAGGCTTATCCCTCGCCCCAACTTCGAAGATACAGTATCAGAAATCTTCAACTCTACCATGGCAGCTATCCGTTCATACGTCGAAGAAGGTGGTTACAGCTTCCACTCTGTCGACTACGCTCCAACGCACGAAACAGCCGGATATCCTGGCTCTGAATCCGCCGTATCACCGCGCCTGCGTAGCGTAGTCATGCACATGACAGGCTGGGATACTAGACAGTATAATGTTGATCTCCCCGATGAGGTCGCGAATTCGTCGCATGCCCGTCTCAACTCGTATGTGCAGAAGTTGAGAGATGTGACTCCGCTTAGTGGTGCGTATATTAATGAGGCGGATGTTGCGGAGCCGGACTTCCAGTTTAGCATGTACGGTGACAACTACGATAGGTTGCTGAGCACCAAAAAGAAAAGAGATCGTTGGGGTTTGTTCTATGCGGTTACGGGTGTGGGCAGCGAGAATTGGGTCGTTGAGGGGACGAGGGGTCTACCTACACAACAGGGAAGGTTGTGTAAAGTTGACGCGTAGGATGCGCCGATCAGACAGTCCATCATCTCTTGTTATTGTCGCTCTGGAGTCGAAAATCTTTGTCTGCCGATGTACTTGTCACATGCCCGGCGTTCACAAGGTGCCATCTTTCTCCATTGTCATCTAAGCGAACTTTCGTTGATTCGGCGAAGGTTTTGAACTGCTCAGTGGTTGTAATTTTGTTGTTTGGGTCGGCACATCTAACTAACGCTAACGGGGAGGATTTCCAGGGTGGCGCGCCCGCAGTTCTAACCATGGTGGCGAAGAAGAAAGCAGTGATACCAAGATATAGCACGATTGGCATCGTCAACCACATGAAGGTGACCTCAATGATAGGCTCTGGCAGAAGTCAACAATTAGCCGATGTTCTCGATTCCTAGGCATTTGAAAGATGGGAGATCTGCTTACGCGTGATCCAGGCGGTACCCACCACTATGGAGCCTGGACTGTCTCCGTTATTTCGGATCTCAATGCTCACACTTGCCGCAATATTCTGCACTCGGTGTTCAAATCTCTCGAAAGCTTCCTCGTTGCATTCATCAGTATTGCTGAGATTTGAACGAATATCCTGGAGCAGGGTGGTAGACCATGCTGGGGGGTTACTTCCAAGATTCTCAACGACTTTGATTACAGAGCCTTCAGAACCTTCCCTTGGCTTGGATGCTCCAACGATCGCGCGTCTCTTACCAGAGAAACTGTAGGTCGCACGGAGTGACTCACCAATTGCACGCAACAAGGTTGAGTTGATGCAAATTTCGTCACCAAAAGCAGGCACTCGTGTGCAAAAGCTTAAAGAGCTGGTGAGGTACCATTGCAAACTCTCTGGTGACGTCATAGTGGCCGATTGCCACGAGGATGCATACGTCGTATTGTATATCTGCACACATGGGCGAAAGGTTGCTCTGAAAGCCGTCCAGCGCGTTATGTCTTGAGCATCAAACGGCCTTTGCTCATCCTGGACGTCTTTCTTGCAGGGATCGTAGAATATTAGATAGAGATTCGGATAATCCGGTAAGGAAGTAGGTATGTCATCGACTGGCAGGGGCCAATGATCGTACAGATCTCCTACCGACTGGGTATACGTATACAGTGTGGTACCGGGCTCGATCGAGAAAGCGTGGTCATGACCCACGAGTCTTGGCGGCGATGCCAGGTCACCGCTAATAGCGTCTCCATGAACCAAACTCTCGCTGATATCCTCCGTAGTTACGCATATCGATAGAGTGGTGTAAGGTTCCCAAGTGCAGATATCCGTTGCACAGTGACCAGTGACGTTGGCGGGATTGATGTATTCAGTCACTAGCGCCTGGAACATTGCGACGCTGTTCGAGATGTCTTCATTGAAACTGAATGACTCGAGGTTCGAAACAGATACTTGGCCAGCGCGTTTGACATAAGTCTGGCTGTCTGTATGAAACTTAGCTCGCCGTGTATTGACAGCCACTGACTGCTGAACAAACGTAGGGAACGCTAGCATCATGATGGTGCTAAGTGCTCCAAGAGACACAAGATGCGGCCGCAGTCTCAGGTGCCAAAGAAGTCTCAAAGCACCGTCAGGGCCCCGACTCGCCAGGTCGAACTTTTCTATATCAATGGCTTTCCGTTCTTTCTGCAGCCATTTCCATTTCGACTGTCCGATGGACGAAGCAATCGGCACGAGGAGTGCTGATTGCGATAGTTGAGCAAGCGCAGCTACAAATGCGGTGATTTGGACGCTGGAATTCCAGTATTGCTGTTGGACGCCGTTGAACCAGATAAGGAGCGTTATATTCGCCAGGAGGCCAGCAGTCCCGAGCAGCCAAGTCAACAGTTCCCATCTCCATATACGCGCCAGATAGCGAAAAGGACTGGTATTTGACTGCTGCTGCTGCAGTGTGGTTGTCGTTGTGTGTATTGATCCGTCCAATGATGCACGACTGCCTTCCACGAGCGTTTGCGAAGATATGATACGGGTGTTGTATACGGATGCCGTGGGTGTGCTATGACTGACGGACGATCGCGCATCACTGCCCGATGGTGAAGGGTGTGAGCGGGCATGTGTGAGACCATCAACTTCGATTCCACTCTGATTCTGCGAGCGTAGCAGCAGCTTCGGTTGATCGCAACAGTCGAAATCAGCAGTCATCGTAGAAATTTGTTCGGGGAATGTTGCAAAGCTACCTGGTTATTCTAAGAGAGCAGCTTCAAGTAGATATAGCCGTACCTGAGTAGGTACTCAGGGACCGCAAAGCGTGCCAAGTGATCACTTCTGACAAGAATCAGCCATGTGAGCCTCGTCCAACGGAAAGAACCATGTCTGTGCTCGCACAATTTTGGGGGCGGCAATGGCTTGCTTGATCAATACATCTTGCATCAATATTCAGCCAATCAGATAAGACCAGAGCCGTACTAATGCAGGGAAGCGCTCAGTCGTGGAAACAATGTCGTTCTAAGTGATTGCTGCGCAGCAACGCTATACTTGCATTCTACAGACGGCGGACTTCGCAATTAGTTGTTGAATTGACAGTATATGTTACATACATGGAACAGTCGCAGAGTATAATTTTACGATGTATGGATCGATAGACACGCGTAGTGCGCGAAACGGGAACTGATCCTGAGCTGCAGCTAAGATATGTGGCAGTGCAGAGCGGCACAGTCGCTCTTCGGCTTACTGCATAATCGAGGCGGATTTTCGATAGGTAGTCCGGCCGAAACTGGATGTCAAGAAAAAGGTGGGATTAAATAAAATTTGCAAAGATCCCGAAAAAAAGCCAGTGATAAGTTATACTAATTCAAACATCGAAGCCAACATAACAAACCGTTTTTGAGTGTTTGTTCTCGAGGCGTAACCAGTGCTAGTCGCTACCATAAACAGCCAGGTCATGCACTACAAGACATACGTATTTCTGACACCGACAGAACATGACTGTGCAGAACAAACTAGAATATTTGTATCGATTCAAGCGTCATCCCCATTTGCCCCGGGTGTTTTGGATTGCCTGAGCAGGTTCTCGATGAGACTCCTCTCTTGCCTGTATGAGCGCACCAACCTCCTGTAAGCTCTACCACTAGACAAATGTTCACGATTCTGAAGCACCCAGTGCTTGAATCCATCCTCATCGTAATCACTCAGGCTTTCTCGCATTATCTTGACAAACGTAATCGCAAATGTATGCATATGGATACCGTTGCCTTGCCATGACCAAGCAGTCTCATCACCGAGCGAAGGCAAGCGAACAGTAATGGAAAGCTCCGTGACAGCAGGTGAGGTAATTTGGACACTGTTCCAAATGCGTCTCTGGTGATCGGTACTTCGAGCACAGAGGATGGTTTCCAGAAATGCTATAATATGCGAGAAGTACTCGCAGGCCTCCGGCCAGTTGTCGCCAAGGGCGAAGACCATGTGTTTCCTATAGCCCGTGAAGACAGCAGATTCTTGCCCTGACCATGACCGAAGAAGTTGAGGATTCAAGTGTGACATATCCAGCAGGGATTCGTACACACGCTCATCGTCGGGGTAATCGTCCCCGCGCCGCTTATATTTTTCATGTTCTATGTTGACTATTAATCTATTGGTCGCTGTTTCGAATAACTCTTGATTTCGATGACGTTTCATTTCTTCGCAGTAGTCATTGATGGCTACTTTATACTGGAAGCGAAGATTATCTGACTCCAACTACGAGTCGGACACGATGAGCGTGCGAAGAGTGTCGAGGTTCACTTTTGTCAGTTGACAAAGATCCTCGATATCTCCAAACCTGCGTCAACGAGGAAGCAGATATGTGCCAAAACCCGGAAGGTCTTTCCCCAGGAACAACAGGCTGTCGGTCGATTCTTCGCTGATAACATCGGCCACCAGAGAGCACTGCCTCTTGACTGCGCTGGATCCTTCTACACAGCGCGTCCAACGCACCGTAGTACGGCCCAAATGAGGCTATCGTGAGGTACTTACCGCCTGATTTCTAGTGTTATACGTACAGCTATATTGATTTTTTCTCTCTATGTACAAGTCGTGATATAGCTATGTTAACCTTATATAAACTATACTTGTGCCTAATTAAGTATACTAGGGAGCTTGTATAGTTAATTAAAGCTACTAGACGTGTTAGAAAAGCTGTAGGAGATAGTAGAGATAGACTTTTAACTTACGTCGTCGCCTAAATAGCTATTATTACTACTATTAATATTTATCTTACTACCAGGCTGAAATCTAGTAGCTCTAAGCTATATAACTATACTATAACTCTTAAACCTTTACTAGTTACGACTACAGGCTAGCTAATAAGAGGCCTCTTACGTACGCCTGACTACGTCGTACGGTCGTATCGTAAGCAGCCATAGGTAAGGTACGCTGGACGCGCTGCTTCTATACACTCTTGCCTAAAGATCAGCGTGCGAAGTCAGTCTTTACCTCACATGCAGTTCGTTCAGGGATATTACTTACCAGAACTTGCAGACCCCCTGTGCTTTGTAGAGGGTATCGTCAGGGCTCAAATCAAGGAGCACGTTCTCGAGAAACTCGGAGACTCCGAGGATGGGGTGGTTGTGTGCGACCCGAGGAGAGGTTGTATTGCCCATGGTTGAATTCTATAACTTATTATTTGAATGAGTTGTTGAGAGCGATGGCTGGAGCTATAGTTCATCGTGGGTAGAAAGTTTGTTTACGAGGTACGACAAATTCACTTATATGTAAAGCCAAGCCTACGCACGATCCAGCGAAGTGGAAGGCAATAGCGAGACAAGAGCGCAGCAAGCGGAGCTTTGACAGATAGAATGTTTAGTTCTGACTCTAAGCAAAATCCTGCGGCTGAAATAGTCGTCTCATTATGTTACTTATGATGCGATGAGATTATATGGGCAAGCTAAAAGGTTCTCGACATTCTCAATCTGCTTAGTGAACAATCCAACGATGTTGTATGCAGACATGCTCGGATATTGCAGTGGCACTACGGTTAGTAGCCCTCAAGTGAAGAAAAAGGACACTTAGGAGTCAAATAGGTCATGTTCGCATCGTAAACGTATCCTATAATCGGCATAACAGTCAGGGAGAACGCCAGTGGTGTGGTTAGTTTCGCTAGAGGTACCGCAGAATTTCTTCGAATATACCAAGCTGACTCAAATTTTAGAGGCGCAGTGACGAAGAGGCGGTGATAGTGATGCAGTACGTAGCAATGAGCTATGTGGTGGGATGCGACATCCATACACGAGACATCCAGAGGAGGTTGGGCTAACGCGGTTTGTGTACGGCCCCAAAGACGCGCGCTTTTCGCGATCATTAACGAAGTAACATGAGATTGCACATCAGCATCGGTTTCGCAGTGATACCATGGTGTCGATGTTGACAGATGCTGAAGAAAGATGCAGAAAGATGAATTGGCAAGGCTCGATCGCAACTAGATGGTGTTTTAAAGTAGCGCCTTACCTAGTTTGACAAACTCAGATCCGAATGAAGCAAGCCGGCTTGCGCGCCGTCTTCTTTCCACCTGCTCCATCATTTCTCTATTACTCTTCATTCCTATTGTAAAGCTCCCCGTTTCCCGAGTTCATCGAATGTCCCTCTGTATACTCAGAGATTCGTACGCTTCATTGTCCTCTTTCTCATCGCCGATTTGACGAGGTCGGTCTGTCGCGGCGCTCGCGGCTTCGGCGTCGCCCATACGACGGAATGTACGAGTCGGTCGGCCTTGTCGTAAAACACCAACGATCTTGCTTTGGAGATGACGAGCGGCCGCGATAGCGATCATCTTGAGAACGCTCAGGACGATGCGGGTCTGGCAGACGGGAATGCTTCCTGTCTTTGAGCATTGCTTCGTCCATGCGGCCACGCGATCTATCCCCCCAGACCTCCAGCTGTATGGTCGCGCACTAGATGACAACGAAAGAGGGCGAGCATCCCGAAACGACAGTCGTGGTGCTTCCGGTGTCTGTGCCCTGTCTTTCTTCTCGGTTTGCCTCGCTACGTTGCCGTTTCCCTGCTGGACTTTCGATGTCACTCGACTTGTTACGAATCCCGTTCTCTCCGTAGCGCGATCAGTTCGCGGTCCTATTGGTGGTTGCTGACTTGAGCCAAATGTCGAGATAGCTAGACGACCAATTGCTATTGGTCTGTAGGACTGGAGTTCCTCAGACGTGCCCGAAACCACATTTGAAGGAAAGCACGATAGCGAGTTCTTCGAAAGGACGTACCCGGCATCTTTGGAACTCTGCTTTGGTGCATATGAGAGCATGCTCCTTACCTCGTACGCATACTTGAGTCCTTGTAGCATTGCTTTTGGCGTCTTCGGTGGTGTCGCCAAAAAGGCCAGGTCTTTGGTTTGACCTCGACCTGGATCACTGATGCTCTCCGCCAAAAAGTCTTTGAAATTCTACGTCTCTTTTTGCTCAGTCTTCATCGTTTCAGCCTTTGGCTCGTCTTGCCCGCCGTTGTCTGGCGTAAGCTTGTAGTAGGGAAGGCGCGCACGATTTGGACCTGAGCCGCCGCGAACCATACCAGGCGATTATTTGATGAACGTGAGGCGTCAACAGCCTTGTCGCGCTATCAATGGTGTATAGAGGCGCCTCGATCAACCAGGCTAGCGCGTCGTGTCGAAGAAAGTCTGAGGCAAACGGGAGGCGCGCTCTTAACGATGTACTACGGCTGCACTGAGGATGGGTAGCAATTCTACCTTCACTGAAGTCAAACTTTGCAGACTTTGGCTTTGTAAGGTGTTCGGTTAGAGTCACCTTACAGATGGTGTCCAGCAACAACAGCTAGAAACGAGTCACCAATCATGCTAACACATCCGAGTGGTAATCTTTGTCAGGATGATTTTGTAGCTATTCGCAATGGCGCTATATACTCCAGCATCTATTGCGAAATGTCGCAGTAGAATACCATCGAAAACACAAGACATATATATCCAAAGAAACCAACAGCAATCACACGAAGACACCACACACGCCAAACCCGTATAACATATCCAAACTTGCGTAACCACCAAACCATCAGCGTCTCAACATGACGCTTGAAGACAGACAGTATGAGAACATCGCATCTATCACATTCCAGCAAATAGCCTGCTTTTCTCTCTAGCATTAAGCCTAGACTTGCGCGTAGGCTTCCACCCGTCATCCACGACGAAAGCATCATCATCCTCGGCATCCTCGTTGTCGCCCTCCATGTCGCCGTCGTCTTCATCTTCCACGATGTAACTGCTACGTGTGTGCCGCCTACTCGGCTGCGAAGGCTCTGGGGTAGGTTCTTTAACCTGCGTAGTCTTCTTGGTCGTCTTCTTGACAGGCCTTGCAGGCACGACAACGTCCTCATCGTCCTCATCGCTCATATCGACATCATAGTTTTTGACTGATGATGTCTTGTTGGCACGAGCCTGCACCGCCCACGGAAGAGGTGCCGATACGTGCGTGGGCTTGATCGCACAAGGCTTCACGGGAGGCTGTGAAGACTTTGAAGACTTGGCCATCTTGTTAGGTGTCTTGTCTTCGTTGTCGTCGTCATTCGAGCGAGCACGCTTCTTGCCTTTGGCTGAAGCCGCATTGATGTTCTCGCCGGTTTCAGCAGGGGGTGGGGGCTTGCTGAAGTATCCAGAGTCATTGGTGTCTTGCCTGGCCTTTCGCTTCCACTTCTGCTCTGGCTTTGGAGCCTCGACTGCCTGCTCCTGCTCCACGGCCTTCTTCTCGAGAGCCAATTTCTTGGTCTTCTTACGTTCTTCTTGTTGCTTCTTCTTGTAGGCTTCACGCGCGGCTTGCTGCTGGACTATGCGCGCTTCTCGTTCGCATTTTATCTTCTCTGCAATTGCTTTCGCTGCTGCTGCCCGTTGCTGTCTCAGCTCCTTGTTGTGCTGCTCGACTTCGCTCTTTGCGTACTCCACTGCCTCGAGACGATCGCCAAGCATTCCCATCGATTCGAAGAACGCCTTGTCGTCGATGACCAGTACTTCGATGAGATACATCTTGTAGTCGACGTCCAGCTCGAGTGCTCGGAACTTCGCCTCATTGTGGAGGTCGTGCTGGCTCATGTTCTCGTAAGAGGCATTGCTCTGGCGCTTTAGTTGCCTCTCTTCCTCGGGCGCATAAGGCCTGGGATGTTCGAGGGCTTGACTTTGTTGTGGTTGACGGGAGTTCCGTTGATCGAAGCCACGCGCGGCAGGCTGACGACGATCAAGGTCTCGACGGCGCTGTAGGCGCGCCTGTTGCTGAGCTACAGCCTTCCTATCAGCCTCTTCGCGGGCTTTGCGAGCAGCAGCTTTCTGTACAGCCACGGGATGTGGGGCTAACAACTCAGCGACGGTCACATGAGCGGGTTTCGCTGAGCGGTTGGTATCGCGAACAGTAGTAGCTGGAATGGGGAGTGGTCGACGCGGCGCGACTTCCTCTGGACGAGGGCTACTCTTCGCAGGCGTCGGCAGGCGAGAAGTGAGCGCGCCAGCAATAGGGGTGGCGTATCTGGTGACAGCGCGCTTCTCGACTCTGAGAGCTAGTGAAGCAGTCGGTGTAGTCCTCACGGCCTCGCGCTTTCCCGGAGGAGTCGACGAGCGAGGCGTGAGCGCGTTGGCAGCAGCAGAGGGGTGTTTAGCAGGAGCGCGCTTTGTAACTCTGGACGCGACTGGCGCAGCTGATGTAGCCTTCGCAGGCTCGCATTTTGGCGCGATCGCGGACTTGACCTTGGATGTATGCTTCCGGGCGGGAGCCATTTCGCCCTTGACTTCGGCGAGGATTGAAAAGAAATTCATCTTGTCGTATGTAAAGATGGTGTATAAAAAGGGGGTGTGAAGAGTGGAAGCTCGTCTGATGGAGGCACTTGTTGTTGTGGCTGTCCGTCAGAAGTGTGGTTGTGGTCTTCGCTGAGGACTGTGGGAGTGATTGAGCAAGATCGTTCACGGTGGGCAAAAATATAAAGTGTAGGCCATGGGCGAGATAATCCCAGTTTGTTAGGAGAAGCTCTCACTCAAGCTATTGTGTGCACGTGGCGTTATTGCTTGCATTCTGGTCGTGAAAGTGAACGGGTCAGGTGTGAGGAGTGCACTGCATGGGTGGATTGATTGATTGATTGATAGTGGTTTAACTGCATGGGTGGAAGGGAAAGGGAAAAGTTGTATTTTCACAAAGTAGACGAAGACCGAATCACCAGTGGGGTTTGCAAGAAAGAGCGAAGTCGCAGTTTGGAAATTGATAATTTATTGTAAAAAACATGGTAGACCAGTAGTATCATGCGTCGAGAACTGAAGACTTTGATGGCCAAAAGAAGGGGACCACTAGCTACAACTCAGATGGTTCAGAGTGCCGTAAGCCTTCTCGCAACCATTCCACCCGCCTAATCCCGAGCTCAGCAGACCGCTTGTTGCTCCTGCTCCATCTCAGCGTCTTCTGACCGCTCCCTATCGATCTGATCATAAGCCGCCAGTTGAGCCGCCCATGCCCTCCTCGCCTCGACCCTCTTCTCCTCCCTTACCTTCACCCCTTCTTTCCACGCTTCATTCTCAGCTTTCACGACGCAGGCCAACCGCAGTCTCAACTTCCACTCACTCAAGGTCTGGTACTCGCTTTCATCGAGTTTATCCCTTTTCTGGAGTTCGTGCTGCATTTGGAGGATAGTCATGTCGTTCCAGCGGGCACGGCGAGAGAGCTGAGCGCCCCGGTGGTAGTATAGAGTTTCTGCTAGACGGTGGAGAGACATCTTGCGGCGGCGTTGTTCCAGCAGGATGCGACCTCGTCTTGGGTATTTTGTGCCGAAGACAGCTTGTAGATCGCGCAACGGAAGAGTTTGGAAAGCCATTTTGATGAGCTTTTTGGGTGATTGCGCACGTGCGAGCTTGAGTTGTTGGCACATTTTGTGATTGTGTGTTGTGATTGCGTGTTGTGCTTGCTTGTGCTGTGGATCTACTGTGTTTTGGGAGGAAGTTTGAGAAGTGTATGTCTTTGGGCTTTGTTATGATGGGCAGAAAGTGATTTGGATGATAAGAATAGGAAGAGACAGATGGGATTGCTCTTATACTGCTTGCTGTTACCAGATTATTGTAGAAGCGAGAATGATCAATATTGCATGCCTGAGCAGCTTACCAGATGGTGATTTACGAGCCCGATTTGATTTTCACCACCTATAGATCTCACGTATCGGTTTCACGTCCATTAAGCCAGTCGCAGTCCGAAGAAATAGTACCAGATCCTATAGTGACCTCATAACCAGCTAAAGAGGCTCCCAACTATGGCACGTTGTGACTCAAGGGGGCGGAGGTCGCAATGAGTGATGCGGTACGGGGCCCCCCGACCCAACAACAACACCAAGCAGAATTCTAAAATTTCTGGTTCGCCAGAAACCAGCGCAACGTTATATTGGAACTCCACTTTGGCGGCCACCGCACGTTTGATGAAGTAAAGCGTGGAAAAAGGGTCGTGGGCAATAGAAGGTGCTGGTCGTCCATGGCGAAGAAACATTCGGTGAGCTCGCCTATCAAACAGCTTCCGATATACGCACCCGCAGCCGGAGAGCATCCACGCATCTTTCGGACATTGATTCTGAGTCTTCGTCCCGTATGTGCACGATCATGCTCCGCATGAAGGTCGCCCAGTCCAAACTTATCAACACAGTTCTTTGGTCGATCAGTCCAGACTTCGCAGACCCTTCTCTGGAGATACTGATGCTGGTACTTAATTGTTTTTTTGGTTGAACAAGTGGGACGGAAGGTCAATTAGAGTCCATAGTAATCATCCAACTCTTTCATGTCCATCGTCTTGGTCCCGACGTCGGCTTGCACGATGTGATGAACATTTGGACATATTTTCTACAGAGCTCCAATAATCAGTACGGAGAAGAGCCAGCCAGCGGCCTGGGAAAAATTCCGCTCACCCTATTGCATGCTAGAGCAGAGCGTCCGAGACTCGGTCCAGGGGTTCCGGTGTCGCAGCACATGATCGCATCTCGGTCGAATGTATGATCGCGTCGCAATCGTGTACGACGTTTTGGGTTCCTGGAAAGTCATGATCAGCTTTTCGTAAGGATATTTCGGTTGCAGCATGTGGAAAACGATGTGTGAGGCATGAAGTGAGAAAGCCGCCATCTCCAACCACGGTACAACGGTCGGGACATCGGCATGACGTGCCGCGCCGCCGATGACCTCGGTGTTTGCACTGTTTGCACCATGTCGCCTAACTTTATGGCCAGACAGCAACAGTGAAACACCAACAAGCCACAAGTCAGCACACGCCCAGCTTCCAAAGTTCTACTTCCATTACCGGGAAACTGCCTTCAAAAAGCCACTCGCATCCCCAAACCTCTCAGACGCGTCCCTTTCGGCGAAACGATCCCAACCAGCGGTCAACGCCGCATACAGACGGATCTCAGAAGCGGCGGAACAGACACAGGGAGACACAATGGGCGGCTACTTATCGACGTTCACAAAGCTGATATGGGCGAAGAAGGAGATACGGATATTGATTCTGGGGCTGGTATGAGCATCAAGTCCAGCGGCACGCAAGCACCGCGCTGATTACAAATGCAGGATAACGCTGGAAAGACGACGTTGCTATACAGATTAAAGGTACGCAATATCCCATGCAACAGGAAAATGATACCTGGAGACATATATCCTGGGGTTGAGGCACAACCGAACACAACTAACAACCATCCCAGATCGGCGAAGTAGTCACGACGATACCAACAATAGGGTTCAACGTCGAATCAGTAACATACAAGAACCTCAATTTCAACGTCTGGGTAAGCCTCCTCTCACCGCCAGTCTTGCCGTCTCCTCTAACACATTTCCTCCCAGGACCTCGGAGGCCAAACCTCGATCCGCCCTTACTGGCGTTGCTACTACGCCAACACAGCCGCCGTGATATTCGTCATCGACAGCACCGACATCGAGCGCCTCACCACCGCAAGCGAAGAACTCCGCGCCATGCTCAACGAAGAAGAACTCCGCGATGCCGCGCTTCTCGTATTTGCCAACAAGCAAGATCAACCAGGCGCAAAGGGCGCGGGCGAGATTAGCGAGGCGCTCAAGCTGGGGGAGCTGAAGGATCGGAATTGGAGTATCGTTGCGTGTAGTGCAGTTGATGGGCGGGGTGTGCAGGAGGGTATGGATTGGCTGGTTACTAATGTTGGGGAGGGGCAGAACTGAGCATGGGGATAGAGGAATACTGTGCTTGCGGGAGCAGGGGATTATACATATGCGATGGTTGTGCATCGAAGCGGAAGAACAGAGAGCCGGGATACATGACGCAGGGACTCATGACGCGGCATGCACGCGTCAGACGGAGTTATTATACCAGCATAGTGGCGTCCAGGCGCCAGGGATTGTGAATACGGGAAGCTAGCGTCGGTAATTGAATGCGCATGTTTGAAGTTGATACGAATGCATTTCCTTCTGTGTATATACGAGGCGTGTCTAATATTGCTCCCAACTCAGATCTCTCCCTGGTCTCAAACGTCCTTCCGTCCAATCCTTGCCGTAGACATACGCGCTGCTAATCTCTTCTTCATCGATGCCCAAATGGTCGTCTCCGTCTCTTCCTTGAAACCAGCCCAGTGCATACGTCTTTCCACTCTTCTCCAGGTGTCTTGTCATCTTGCTTGAAGTCATCGTCTCCGTATCGATGAAGCTAAGCAGCATCTTAGACTGGTGGATGAAAGCGAGAACAGACGCCATGGTACCGACTTGGCGCGGTATGAACTTTTGACTGCGCTTCGCGTAAATGAGGAGGGCTATGCCGATGAGGTATAGCAGTATGAGCATGGTGAGGGTGAAGCTTGACCAGAAACTGCGGAAAGTTTGGTCTGTGTTGTAGCGGTCATCGGATTCATCATCTGTAATGCCATTGCCGTCTTCGTCAATGTCTTCGCCTCCCAGTCCGGGTATAAACTTCTTGCCGTCGACGCTGATTGAAGTTACACAGACGGTCAAGATCTCAGCAAATATGGAACCGAGGGCGACAAGCATAACGAGATAGTGCCCATTAAAGAAGGCTTCGAAAGGCAGCCAAAGGGGGTTGGTGCCAGCATAGTCGAGTGTTAGGGTCTTAGCTGGCGCATGCCGAAGAGAGAGGAGGTAGAAAGGCTGTAGCATGCGAACATCGCTGTTTATTGTGTTCCAGAGTATACGGATGACGGTCGCTAGACCTGTCATTATCCATGGGAGCTTCTGTGTCACTACGCTCGCCTTTTCGACGAAGGTAAAGACTGGTATCGCTATGGTGAACACGATGAGAAAGCTAATAAAAGAAGCGCCGGACCGAAGACGAAGCATGAGCGGCCTAGGGTCGGAGTCTTGCTCGTGCGTCTTCTCTTTGCTGTTCGTGATGTACTCACCCTGCCAAAGCGAGCTTTTGTGAAGGATGTATCTCCGTTGTCGAAGTTGTTTGTGTATCTGGTTCAAGGGTGCCTGATCGAGCCCCTCGAAGTCTGCAAGAATGTGGCTCTTGGTAGCCATGGCTGCGACGCCTGCGATACCCTTGGGGTCTGACTGCAGGCCGCTTTTCCGTTGTATTGCGTACATCAGTGCTCCACCACAGCCTGCAACGATCAAGAGGCATGCTGACAGCGCTCTAGACCAAACCGGTTCTACTCTGACAGACTTCCATTTGACAGCCCCAGGAGCATCTTCTGCTGACCACATGGTCATGGAAGCACTCTGCAGGACAGGTACAAGGCTACTAGCAACCAATGTACCCAGAGAGCTGAAAATGACGGCGTATTGTCTGTGATGGAGTGCCCTCAACGGTACCAGGAAACTCAGGAATGTCAAGTAGTCCATATTTAGTGACTCGCCCGCAGTTGCGCCTGTCTTCTTGGACAGCTGATAGAATGGTTCCAGACGCTTGACCTCAAAGTCTGACATCTGCCAGAGAACACCGTAGAAGACTGAAATGATGATAGGCGCGTACTGCCACGTGAAATATTGCGTGACAGTCAGATCGCCTACCTTCCCGAAAGGCATCAGGCCACCCTGGTCGGGATTTTCCTTGACTGATCTTAGCGACTTTTGGCACAAATATTCTTGTACACCAGCAAGCGCCAGTGCGAGGACGACGAGCATAAGAATCCACCACGAGCTCATCGTAAGAGGTCGCCATGTTGGCATCTGGGGATCTCAATGAACGTTAGATCTAGTGCCTGAACAGCCATGTGGAATGGTCACCTTTTGGGAAGAAGTAGCTGGTTTGCGCATCACTTCTGATGAGACCAGCCTCGGCCGTCAAGCTACTCATAGATTCAAAGTCGCGAGCAACCCCCGTAAATTCGCTGATGTCGACAGGAACGTCCGTCGCCACAGCAACAACTTGACCAGTCTTCTCAGCTTTGTCCTGGGCCTTCTTGGCCTGATCATCTGCCACATTCGCTTTTGACAGTACTCGCCGGTGACCTGGAAAAAAGCCTGGTACTGGTCCAGCCGGGGTGTGCGTAAACGGGTTGTGAAGTATCGAAGTCATTCCGGCTCCTAATTGCGCTTCAAGTCTCTCATACTCTGCAGCATGACCAGCTTCAGCGATGCTTTGGTCGCCTTCTCGTGCTCCATACGTGCCGTATCCCATCGATTGCGCCTCAAATTTCTTCATGGGCAGACCGCCGAGCGAGGTCAGGTCGTGTCCGACTGCTTCATCTCCCTCTTCAACCTCTTCTAGCCTTCTCCCAGTCGGCGGTGACTCCTCATCGTTTAGTCGGTTGTAGTATCCACTAAGAGGGCTTCCTCTGTGCAGCGATGCAATTCGATGGAGGACGCGCTTTGTCCTACTATCGCTCTTGCCCAATGATGACGACGTACGGTCATGAGTGAAGACGCTTGCGACAGGGCTGTACGATGTCTCTTGTGGAAAAGTCGGTGGCGCTGGGGCGCGGGGTATACGGTATGAGGGCTCTGAAGCGGGTAGCAGAGGCGAGGGAAACGACTGTCGCCTTGATGCCGGAGTGCTACTAGGAGATGCGATGGATGCGACCGAGGAAGGAGGAGACGGAAAGAGTCGTGAAAGTCTATCCGAGGTGCCGGACGTGTTCTTGCGCCGTAGTGGTGGATGAGCATGAGGTGCTAGGGCATCATCCGTTGTCGGAGAGCTGACGCGCAAAGCAGAAGGGACTGTGATATCCGAGGGTCTTCGAGTGCTAGTAGGAGAGCCAATCTGGAGGGCAGACGGGACTTCCTCCACGTTTGGCGATCGCATGGCAGATGGTGTATGAACTGCGTGCGCTGACGTTTGTAGGCTATACTTTAATGTTCGTGATTTGTGGTATTCGCAAGGTGAGAACAAACGAAGCCAGAGGGAAAGCAGAAGCTACAGAAGCGCGGAAAGCCCCTAAACCTCGCATGATGTTGCACGCGGCTGATGGTACCTTGCAACCTGTGCATCGCACCGGTCAGCCAGGTTCCATCTCACCAACATACGGTCGTGGGGGCCTCCCTGGAAGTCCTCAGGCAGGAATACCCTTCCGAGGCAATTTGCGCCCTGCAGTCCGGCCGAGTCCAATGGACGTCGTAGAAACAAGCTCGTTGTGCCTTGGACGCGCGCTGGCATTGCGGGGCGTTACGAGCCGCTCAGCCTTGTGCTGATAGCCCGTGTGATTCGGGATTGAATGCGGAGGCTCTGATGTTCGGCGTCGGGAGGACAGTGAGAGGCAACACCGCGGTGACAATAGAGAACACAGCGCTCATTGAGCCGCAAAACGAGGGAATGAATGGGTTTACAAGCTACAGCAATGCCATCATAACGATCACTTGTTCAAGGATCGACGGTGGGCTGAGCTAAAAATACGGCGATGAGCTGCCGCAGTCGCAGGGTGTTCGATTCTCGCCTGCCATTACCGTGTATGGCATGCCGGTGGCTTGCGATGGGGGCCAAAAACATCGTAACGTCGGGCTAGGCGCACACGCGGCCGCGCGACGGCATGCGGACGCGAAGATGTTGGTGTTGAACAGATGGAGAAGGAAAAGACGTGGAAGGGGGTTGAGGGAAGCTTGGAAGCTACGCCTGTCAGTCCTGTCGGTTCCGCGCCAATCCCACGACGCAAAGCCGCTCTTGTGGCAGGTGCTGACAGTGGCATCAAGATTTCCAAAACAGCATCAATACACCAGTCTGTGTGACACCACCAGCGATGCGCGGTATACCCACAACGGTTTTCGGTCTCTTTTGAGTCGTTGAGCGCGAGGAAACATCGCTCCGACGTGGACGTGGACGAGGTCGGAGTGAAGTTGATGCCCCACTAGTCTAATGACGCAAAGGCGCCTCTACATACCTCCTACATGCGTCTCTCCTTTTGTTTACAGCAACGTTTGGCGGAGACAACAGCGAACTGATTGCAATTTGGAGAACGAACTTCTAGTTGGATATACTAAAATAGAAGATTAAGAGAACTACATAAAAGGGCACTATATATGGATAGGGCATTCATGAGTACCTTTACTGTCGTGCTAATAGTCGTAGTGGTGCTGGTGTTAGTGAATCGCCTCTCCCTCCCAAAAGGATGTCATCGAATCTCAACCATCCCATTCAACCTGAGACACCCCACCAATCTCGTCACGAATCTCATGATTGATGAAATCCCTGACAAATATTAGCATGGAAAGGTTTGCACAATATCTATTATTCATCCTAATCGTCGCCCCTCCGAGGCGTGCTACGGCCATGGACCTCTACGAAGATTGATTACTTTCAACATCCCTTACACACCACGCATGAAATCATGAGCCAGTAGGAGTGAGCTGGAGGTTTTGTAGCTTGTATTACTTCGTCCCTCTACTGTTTGCATCCTTCTTGGCTTGTACGCGCTCGTTTTTTCTTCCATCGAACTTCTGCGCCCACCTGTCTCCCTAACTCACTCTGCTATCAAGCAAGACCAGGTTCTCCAAAACTTCCATATACTCAATCAAGATGCCGCAACACTCGGACCCACAATCAATATTTTCCGCTTCTTCGAGAAGCTCTTCAATTTGGTTCGCTTTTAGCCTAAACCCAACCCAAATGCGTGTCTCTCTCGTCCGGACTGCGAGGGGCCTTTTCTCCTCCTCAGGTGAATACAAAGCTAATATCTGCTTGTTGCGCTATCTCGCCTCCCGCGGACATTCCGTCCGCCAACTATGTTACTCACATCGCGACAAAGCGGATGCAGCTGTTCAGGCTATGGCTAGCAGTGGTGGACATGACCCGCAGTATCACAAGAGGCAGTTACATTCAGGAAGTGGATATAGAGAAGTGGGGATCGATGTCGCAGTGGATGAAGTCGTTATGGAACACGGTATTTAGTACTTGGCGTTGGAGAATGAGGCCTTTGTCAAAGCGTTTGGCGGTACTGAGAACCTATACAAAGTAATTCCAAAGGAGACGACAAATTAAATTGAAGTAAGGTAGCACTGTTCCCAGCGCATAATCGGTTTTTCGGCCCTGGTATTCGAAATCTTGGCCCGACTAAATCGGAGTATTGTCAGCACGGTTACACGACTTCGTCGCGTTGTTTCAAGAGGGGTTCAGTAGCTTCTCGTCCCATCCCTCTGGCTCGAAGCTCGGGAAATTGTAAAGGTCGAAGCTCACCGCCGTATTTCCGTCATCTTGTCCAGTGCAGGCGCGCTTCCTGACGCCATGCTCGGACTGGACCACGTTGTCCCCGTCAATACCATCAACAGAGATTGCGACAAGGAAGGCCTTTACATCGTTCCCAAGCAAGATATTACGCCCTGGATGCGCGTAGTTAACAGGCTTATGAGCGACAAAGACAAATATAAGAGATTGTCGAACAGGGTGCGCAGCACGATGGAGACGTGGCTGGAGGGGACAAATAAGGCGGCGCTAGAGACGTGGTTAATGAGGTTATCACTGCATACGAACATAAATAAGATAACTTGATCGCTATTGCAAGGACAATGGTGTAGAGATTGTGTTATAATTGTCGAGAGTTGATGGCACGGCTGTAGTCGGGCGCGGGGTGGCGAGCAGTGTGGCCCAGAGTAGACTAGCTCCTTTACGAATATTGGAGGGGCAACAAAGTGTCGCGATGCGTGCTTTCATATGCAGTTCATATTTTCGGGTAATCTCAATATGGGCTGTTGCCTGACCACGTGCTGGTTGCAGGTCTCTACTTCATGGCCAGTTAAATGCGACTCAGCCTCTTCAATGCTGCCTCGTTCGCATCTGCAACACCGGCCCCTTCCGACCTGACACGAAAATGTCGTAAATTTGGTATTGATCTTCCGTCTGTCGCCCAGGCTTTCCATTTCGATCGCCCCCACCAAGCCTGTTTGTCGGATCAGCTTGAATCTCATACATCCAAAGTGTCTTGGCAATAACAAGTCGCATTTCGAGCCAAGCAAGGTTCTTGCCAACACAGCCCCGGGTTCCAAAAGAGAAAGCACAGAATCCGTCCTCTGCCAACTTCACGCTCTCAGCTGAAGATCCCTCCTTTCCGGTTTCGTCTACGATCCAGCGCTCAGGGCGGAATTTGAAAGGCTCCGGGTAGACGTTTGAGTTGTAGCTGAGGCAGTAAAGACCAGTGCTGAGATGGAGACCAGCTGGGAAGTAGTGATTACCGACGGTTGTTCCACCAGGAAGTACCTCACGGCTTGGCTCCGCTGCGACTGGTGGTGTCATGCGCATAGCCTCCTGAAGAAAGGCTGTGAGGTACTTGCAGGACACGATCTTGCTTCCAGAATTGATCTCGTCATAGCTGGAGAAGACGGACTTGACTTCTTTGGCAATCTTAGCCTGTACTTCTGGTCGCCGAACCAGGTAGAAGAAGGCCGCAGACAGTACAACGGAGGTCGTGTCAGAGCCAGCGATGGTCAGTAACTCGCACTCCGCGAATAACTCCTCCTGACGGTAGCCGCGCTCGCCAGTCTCCGGATCCACAGCCTTGAAGAGCCAGTGGAAGAAGTCCCTTCGGATCTCGCCTTCGGGCTTAAGGTTCATCTCCGATTCTTGCTCATCTTTAGCTCGGTTCTCGAGACACTGCTCAACAAAGTTCTGCCACTTCACAACTACTGGCGGTGAGGCGACTTCCAGTAACTTGTTGAGACCACGAGGCTTAAGCCATACCCAGGCGTTGGCTAGCGGGCCGAATGCAATCTGCCAAACATTAGCACAGTCGATCAACGTATGATCTGAGGCGGGAGCTTACTGGATGGAGAAGCTCTAGGAAAGAGACCATGACTTCTGGAATATGCCGCAGGTCGCTTCCAGGCTCCTTCATGTCGAAGTTCTTCCCGAAGCACAAGTCACCAAGGATATCAAACACGAGCCAGTTCATCCAGTCGCACATGTTGAAGGACGTGGTCCATTCGCCATCTTTGGGCGCTTGTTGGCCCAATAGCTCCAGCCATCGATCAATGTTTTGGTGAAGAAAGACCTCAGCATCCCGTAACGCTGCCTCCGAGAAAGCATAGTTCAGCACACGGCGCTTGCGTGCATGAACATTGACAGTGGTGCTACTCCATGTGTTGATTGTGTGCACATTGCGTGGCCACATTTCGTAGTAGATACCCTTTTTGACATTTCCCTTCGGTCCGAAGATCTTCTTGAAAGCAGCAGGAGTGTTAAGCACGACGCTGTCCGGACGATAACGAAACTCAGCGCCTGTTGCTCATTAGCAACCAGCCTTATCATGGACAGGATCGTGTCGCCATACCATACTTCTCCTGCAATGTATACAACCAGATGTGTCGGTCACCAGTACGAGTATGCCACCATGATGGGAACACGGTCAACCGAGCCCAGAACGGTCCAGGGAACGCCGCGAGCGGATGAAAATAAAGGCGATAGATAGCAATTACAATTACGTACGTCGACACTAAGAGGGATGACACAAACAGGAGGCCTGGGTACGAGGACCCATCGCCTTTGGTATCTCCAAGTGTCATTATGCACCACTGGCTCAATCAGAGCAGAAGAAAAGGTTAACAAGAATGCGAAAGCGAGATGCAGGGCGTGGGGTCTCTTGTACGCCTCTGTATGCTCGCCGACTTGTCAATCACACGCATGGTCTCACTCCGCGGTATTCTAGCACCGTGGCACTGACAGTCAGATTAGTGCCTGGTGATTGGTCTCCTTAGAGCTTAGGTCTCTCACTAGAAGCTGGGGCGCCTGTCAGAAACGACTGTGAAATGTGGAGTTTTGCTTCTCGTTTGGACTAGTTGAACGCGCAACGACGAGCCGCACCTCCCGCACCACCTATCCTCGACTTACGCTTCGACTAGTAGACATCTGCGGGTGCTTACTGACCCAGCGCCACTATTGCGCTGCATCATCGAATTTTCGTTTTGCTTGATGTGAGTTTATGTCTCGTTCCTGAATTCTCGTATTGGAGAGGGCAGATTTGCCGGTTGCCCAAGTTAGTGGGTCACTCGCTAACCTCATGGGAGTCGCACTGTATTTGCTCTGATCAGGTTTGGGACAATAACCTGATGGGGAGGGAATTTCTCACGTTTTTGACAGGGTCTTCCAGATTTTCGACTCGTCGCTACAGTGCTAAAACTACCAAGACGACGGCGTGCGTGGCTTTCGATCCTACCGGCTACTGCTATGCATGCATACACCCTTGTTTGATTGGCAAACGGCCATCCCACCCAACAAGAACGTTAGGTCCCTACGCCACCCACCACAATGCTTGCACACACGTTGCGGCACATGCTCGCATCACTGAGCAGCGATTCGTCCTTGAAAGATTTCGGCAATGCACAGCATAATCACGAGACTGTGGGAGAGACGCCACGACGCCCTCGACGATACTGCGCATACATCCGAGCCGCTTCACGCCTGGAGTTCGCGGTCGGTTATGTTCACCATCAATTAGCTCATTTTCTACAGCCGTAGCCTCATTCTGACTCGCCATCAACAAGCACGCTAGCCAATTATGACCAAAATGACGGCCAGGCACATGTTCAACACCAGGAAATGGGAAGATCTGCTTAACTCGACCATTTCAGGTAATGAGCAGGTCGGAATTTATCCAGCCACGGCTTCTCCGGAGGATTCTGATCGAGTGGCATGATGCTGTGAATCTTGGATCAGCGGCTCTCGCGTGGCTACACCTCGGTAGACACCGACCGAACCCCGTGGAAAGGAATAAACAAGTATGCTCTTATTTCTTTTCTCAATCTGAACAATGACAGGTTTACACTGCTACAGTATTCCAGACTCGCTTGCGTGACGAGAGGGTGGGAAATGTCCAAGTGTCCAAGGATAACCAGTGTGGAGTCATTTCCCATTTCGTTCCCGCGTAGCACGCACGCCGTCTCCGTTAGAGGACAAGTCCCGTACCAACCCCACTCAAACCACTCACACGTGAAAGCGAGCAACACTTCAGGTCGACCGAGACCCCCTGACCTGTAACGACGCTCCACTTCCCAGGACGTCCCCGTGTGTCAGTGCCTTCGCTTTAGTGCTTCCGTGCTCTATTCTTTGCCCAACAGCTCCAGAGACCCTCGCGGATGTTCGGATTATGACCTCTCATTGCCGGCGTCTGCGTTCGCATTGGCTGATCATTAGCCAAAGAAGCAAAAAACATCATGGGTTTGAAGGGGGGGGGGGGGGGGGGGGGGGTGATTGACGGTCTAAAGGGGATCCCGCGACAGGGTGCGACGGTAGCGGTAGGTGGATTGAGAACATCTGGGGAGTTTGGTCAAGGCGCTGGGGTATCAGAAAGGTCTTCTTTCTTCGCTTGGAAGCCTCGCTTTGTTCTCGTATATCATGACTTGGTGTGCCGCATAATTTTGCATTTCGTGTGAGGGTTTCGTGCATCATCGTCAACGCCACGTCGACTCTTGTTTCTCTTTGTTCGTGATACCTGGTGTACTTGCGAAAGAGTAGAGAGCGTGTGTAACTTGTGCATCATGGCACCGATCATTAATCCACAGGAGAGCCTGTAAGTCATCCGATCTTGTCTACTCGCCCATCAACTATCTCCGGCCCCTTCCACACTCTATTTCCGCAGTTCACTCAACCCATGTCATATCACGATCAGGAAACAGTACATTGGGTAAAAAACCACTGACGACCGCTCCAGCCAATCCTACCGCCGTCGCCTCGATGGCGTGGCTATCTCGACTTACATCCTGATCATGATAGTGGTCCCCCTCAAGGTTTACTGCCGGAAGCGACACGGGGGATGGCGCAATGTTCAGATGGACGACTACATGTCTATGGTAGCACTGGCTGTAGCTAACGGTTTCTTCTACGTGTGCATTATCGGTACGTCCTCCTCTATCCCATTCATTCACAACAACATGGGCCGTAGGCTAACATCAGGTACTCATCAGGGATGCGAGAGTCACTGGGACTACACATGAATGAAATCACGAACACCCTGCAAGCCATTCATTTCCTACGGAACATATACATTGGCCAAATCCTGTACACGTTGAGCATAACGACTATCAAGCTATCCGTTCTAGCCTTCTACTGGCGCCTATTCGAGATCAAATCTCGAAAGTTTATCTACATTATTACTGCCGCATCGATCGCGTGGTGTATCGCTATCGTAAGCCACTCAGCCTACCAAGCCCATTCTCCGTCTTATTATCCTACGAACTTAAGCACATGAAGCTAACAATCCTCGCAGCTACTCTGCGTAATCTTCAACTGCTTCCCCGTACAAGCCGCCTGGGACATAACCATCACGACCGGAAAATGCATTCAAACCCGCGACATCTACCTCGGTGGCTCGGTGCCCAACGTGATCCTCGATTTCATCATCGTCGGCATGCCACTCCCGCACGTCTGGCGCCTGCACGCGCCAATCGCCCAACGTATCGTGCTAGCTGGCATGTTCGCCCTTGGCACCTTCATCGCCATCGTCTCGCTCGTACGCCTGATCATCTTCCTGCAGATCCCCATCTCAGGCCAAGTCGACCCCACCTACAACTTCCGCGAGATCATCGTATGGTCTATTGTCGAAGTCAACGTCGGGCTCACGTGTGCTTGTTTACCTAGCTTGAAACCTGCCTTTAGATGGATCGGCCTTGATAGACTCTTTTCTTTTGCTTCTTCCCGGCCCTCGGATATGCGGTCGCCTGGACCGAGCTCGCATGGTGCTATGGATGACTTTGGATCGAACCCGAAGAACTCTGGGAGACCGAGAAAGAAGGGCGCTACCGGTGGATTGTTCTCGACACTGGCGGGCATGAGTCGGCTGGAAGATGAGGAGGAGTTCAAGTTTGCTGGGGATGATGGGCAGGGGAAACATAATGTGGAGATTGAGATGGGGAGGAGGGCAAGTGATGACAGTGCGCAAAGGACTGCGACGGGAGGGATTAGTGTGCAAAAGAACTGGAGTGTGTTTGTTGATGAGAGAACGGTGGAGCATGATCGCTAGTTACGACTGAAGCATGTATGGGCAACCGAAGAAAAAGTAAAGAAATATGGATACTAAATTATACGACCAATAACGAGGTCATATCATACAAAATACTACAATAAGCACTACAAGAATGTACAATCCTATCGCGTTGTGTGTTATGATCAAAATGCCATAGCGATGTTGCGTCTAAAATGGGGGACACAAATACATTAAAGATTGACTGTATGTAGGAAGCAGTGTATGTAAGGAAGGAAATGCAAAATATGGCGTGATATCGAGAGCGCTCATTGGTTCCCAAGTAAATCTTCAGTTTGACTGAACGATGCAAAGGACCGCGTGGAAAAGTTCTTGCTCTGTGTAGAATACCCCGGGTGCGCCGAAAGACTGCTTCAGGTCCCTTGGATCCTCAGTCAATGCGCAACCGATCCTCCATCGACATGTCTTCTGGTAGGTGAACGATGATGAAGCTGCAGTCAACTTCGATCTTGTCGCATATGAGGGCAAAGAAGTCCTCACATGACTTGGTTCTGTCCGTGAGCATCAGGTTTCTGTAGGACCAAGTGGGGCCCGGGCCGATTGAAGCTCTTCGTTTTTTTGCTACGATACAGTCGCAACTCGATATTGAGAGGAAGGTCAAATGAAGCCGCACTCGAGCTGCTGGCCTTAGATGTCTTCTTGGTGCCCGATATCGAGTGTTCAGATTCATCGGAGCTGATATTCATTTCGCTCTCCTCGAATCTGTGGGCTGAGAAAGGGTCTCGTTCATCTTGTCCATGCTGCGTCCCTTCTTTGCTAACGATATGTCCGTGATGACCTGACTTTCGGGTGTAAAATCTAATAGTTGCGCATCTCTGTGCGTTTCGTTGATGTAAGCCTCCAAATCGGCTCCAGAACGGGCTCTTTTGAGATGGATAATGCCTCGCGGGTGCTCTTTCAGGTTAGGTTCGTTAGCGCATATCCCGCCCACCGATAGTCAGAACTCACATGGCGCTGTCTCTCGGATAGATCAGCTCGCGAGGATGCCTGGTGCCCTCCTACGGCTCGCGAAGATGATCTCTTTTTCCACAGCCTGGCTCAGGCCATATCTGAGGGCCGTACTGTTCTAATACCTCGTCTAGCTCTTCGTTAAACAGATTCGGGTCCGATCTGTCGATCTTATCGCGGAAAAATCGAGCGAAGAGAGATTGCATGTTACCTTTGTATAGCATATGGACCGGCATATAGTTGAAGATTGACCTTCTGACTATGTGGTTGGGATCCAGCCTTTCTTTCCCGAAGTCTTAAGTCCGAGAGATTCGATGTAATCGATGGGACCAAGATGGATTAGGGTTTTGATTTCCCAATGTTTGCGTGTAAGTGGTGTTACCGCAGATGCATAGAAGTGTTGCGATTGCTGGACAAGAAGTTGAGCACGAACGCCTGCACACTCCCTCCGTTGCTCCCCCTCGAATGTCATAGTCTTGTGCCCAGAAGCGGTCATCCTCTTCATGGATAGCGAGCGGCTTTCCGCTTGTAGTCTTCACTTGCTGTTCGTATATTGGAATATATGTTGCTTTGATTGAAGAAGATGTCGAACTGTTCCGGATGGAGCTGCGAGTTGTCACTTGGTGATGTGGCCAATTGGAGCCCGGCACTCCAGGCAGGAGCGGCCTGCTAGCGCCGGCAGCCGACATAGCTCCTTGCCTCATATGTCAAAACAACAGCCCGCAATCACCGCCTACTTCAAACGGTCGCTGTCGTACAACCGTCGGGATGTCGCCTCACAGGTCTTTCATGCCGGTGCAGCCCCAGAGAGCTCGAAAGAGTGTGCGCACGCCCGTGTGGAAAATCCCATCAGCTAGCTTCAAATGCGCACGCGACTCCAGCCTCGACGACTCCAGCCCTCAGCCTGATCACGAAATCCAGTCGCGAACACCCTCGAATGTAACGAGTGACGCCGCAAGAGCGCAAACACCCGAGAACGACGTGCAGCGATCACTTAGTGCTGTGTCGAGCGAATTAATTTCGCCTATGATGTCACCCGGGCTGCGCGCACTCGGGGCATCTCTTGATGAAGAAGCTCGAAACACTAGTCCCACCACTGCGTACGACTGCTTCAACTTGCAACCTCATCTGAAAGGTCACTTTTACTCAGCCAATCGGCTCTTTTCACGAGGCGTCTGGATTGGCTACTTAGCTCCAGATAGGCAAAACCAGTCATTCCGAGGGTTACCCTCCTTCCACAGCCTAAAGATCAACTTCAGCAGATGCAACCCGCCATTTCCTCCAGCAGTCCAAGGTTACCCTAGAGAGAATCGCAACGCTGTCTGCCGAGGCTGTGCTAGGGAAGAATCGGCTTTCATTGCTCTAAGCGAGATGCAGTTCGGAAAGAACGTCGTAAGTTGTATCCAGATCAACCGCCGAGTCGCCAGCTCATCGTGTTGATAAGATACAGAAAGTCGTTATAATGCCGCTGGATGGCGACGACGATTCCGGGGTTTTCGCAATCATGATTCCTCAAAAAAGTGACAGGTCTTTACATGGCCTTCAATCGTTTCGTCCTTACGAGGTAAGTCTTGTGCTTACAACACATGTTCGAAACAAATACTGACTGTTTGAATCATTGCAGATTTCCGGTGGTGGCATGGGAGACACATTCGTCAACAATTACAGGATGCTCACCCTACGCAATCCTGACAGCAATGCTGGTACATTAGAGACCGTACTCACAGCATTGACACCGAAAGAGCGAGCTGACACTGCATTGAAGTTGAAACAGCTGCCAGAACGTAGCAAACGTCTTTCCTCTACTCTCAAACTGTCGAGACTTGCAGATGAAGATGCTACACCTCTGGCACCGCATGCCATGGCAAACATGGATGATAATGGTGAGAATGACAGCGATGCTCAAATTGACACGTCTTCGATGCGAAAACGGCGTAAGATGAGCGACAGTACCGCGAAAAGATCAGGGACTGCAGAAAGAAGTCCTAAAAATCGCAGTGTGCACCTTGTGCAGCCACCACCGCCGCGACAAACACCACAGAGGACACAAACCCCTGCCGATGACGTAAAACATCATGCTCCTATAGTGTCAGAACTGTCCAGGCCTACACCTCAGACCACCACAGCCACAGACTCCTCCAAGATTATATCTCTCGACCTCACCGATGAACAAGCTGAACGCATTTATTTTATCTGGCCAGTCATCGACGACGACATCGAATATGAGTTTGTCTATACGCTGGGAGAATGTGAGTCCTTCAGAGGCTTGCTTGATCTCTTGGAGGAAGATGCCGAGGCCATCCCGTCTGCTGCCAGCATGATGAGCAAAACGATCGTGTGGCGAGCAACATACCGCATCGGTGATAGTGCCAAAAAAGCGAATGTGCTCCGCAAAGGCACTGAAGCTGCATTTGATCGCTTGCAAACTACGCTTGCCCAGGCTTCTATCTGGCAAGACAACCCCAATGCTAAGATCAACATCGAACTCACGTCGTTGAGCAAACCGGACCCTGTATGAGCGACATGACTAGCAGATAGTGAGGGCGCCTCTTCGTGTCCCTGCGCATTTTGGCCCACCTGAAGGTGCGCTTGTTATCTCTTCTTTAAACAGCTGGATACCGCTGAGAACTGCGTTGACTGCGTTTTTGCGTTGATTTATATATACCCCGGATCAGTATCGATGGTCCTCGTTGTACAATTTGGTCAAAAGCGTTGGGTCCGACATGTGGTGCACACTATGGATACTTCATGGTTGTGCCAGGTAAAGCCAGTTGAGTGTCTGTATCTACCGAAACCCCGATTGTTTTCTCTCTACAGAGGTTGGTTCATTGCCTCCAATCGCCCATGTTTGGGTATATGTTCACGCTGCGGAATGTGCAACGCAGTAATTCCGCATCGCATGCATGAAACCGAAAAAAGCTCGCTGTTGGGCAGTGGATGCCTGGCGCTGGAAAAAGGCTATAGGAGAAAGCGAATACATCTGTAGAACTCAAAACCATCGATGGCAATGATTAGTAGCAAGTTGTTGCATTTCGATAGTGTCATAGAAGAACAGCAATGTGCACAATGCCTTGTGTAAGTATTTGGGGGCGATCCTCATACTAACGCCACATTCCAGCCAATCGGCAAGAATTGCCCTATGGTTCCGCCTGCCATTCCCAGGCGGGCGCCGCTAAACCTGTAAACGAAGCTTTCCTACGCTATGGTTTCTTCATCTGTACTCTTATCATCCGTCATATTCTCATTTCATCTTCGGGATGCGGTTCGCTTCCCTTGCGCACCATAGTGCTGACTCGTACATGCTCTAAGCGGCCCTTTTACAAAATTGCACCATCGGCCTGCGCAGTCTCGAGAAAGCATCTCTATATAATCATACCAGAGAAAATCAGCACTACACATCACGCTCCCCGGCACGGTTGCGAAGCCATAGCGCTCGGGGCTCATACAACTACTCACAGAAGCATCAACAACTTATACTCAGCTCGCTTGGGGGAATATCGCGATTCATGCATCAAGCTCATGCATCATGGACGGCTCGGCTATCACGTACGCAACGTCCAAGGACTGGCTGGACATCATGAAGAATCGGTCAAAAGTGCGCATGCACGAGCTGATCGAGCGTCTTGGACTGCGCGCAAAATGGTCGTCAAACAAACGCGGCAAGACAAACTTCGAGTCCGCCCTTGTGCGCGAATTGGTTGCAGACATGGGTGATGTCGTCTCCACATTACCAAAAGAGCCGGATGAGCTTATGAAGTTTCTGAGCGATGAAGATAGTTTAAAAGAGGAGGTCGATGGCTTACTTGAGAAGCATGGCGCTAAGGTCTGGGGAAGAGCGGGGGACCGCGAGCATCTAATCACAGCAAACGAACCCGGGGTTGAGGAGGGTCTTTACCCGAGAGATCTTTACATTGAGAGCGAGGAAGACAAAGCACTGTAAGTAGCCATAAGAGCACATTCCGTTGTTTTTTTTGCCAGGTACTCCAAACGGAACCGTACAACTGCTAACCGCTACGCAGAATCCACAAACTTCTCCACTGGTGGATCGGTCTGAAAGCATGCAACGTAATTCTTGCACGCGAACGTCTGGACCGCGAAAGACGGAAGAAAGCGGAGAACCGTCAGGCGCGAGCTGACGCCGAGTTCTCTGGTCAGCAAGAGGGCGGTACGCCAGCATCTTTCGTTGCGCTTGCGCCAAATTCGGTGTTGCACGATGGGGATACAGTGTCACGTGGAAGCCCAATTTCATCGAGCGCCATGCTTACGCCTCCGGAATCTGGAGAGAGTCCTACTATGGGACCTCGAGAAGGGGGCGGGTTTCCAACTGTCAATGGCAGTGGACATGCAACGAATGGTAATGCCGCGTTTACGTCAGCGAAAACACACGAACAGCAGATGTCGCAACAGCCCAATAGCATGGTCGAAGGCGTGTGGAGCAAGCTTGCTGCTGAGGCACACAAATCTCAATATCTTAGTACGCTATCAGGACCTGCCTACGCCCAAGCCGCACATCTTACCGAAACCGACGCAGCCGTACAACAGCAGATCGCAAACGCGACCCAAGCTGCTGCTGATCGGCAGATTAGTGTTCAAATGGCCGCGCTCGTCGCAAGTTTTCGGTCGGATAACGGCGCACCGGAAGAGCTGCCACAGCCAAGCAATAGTATACCGTATCGTGGCTTGGATTACGATGGACTACGAGCGTTAAGGCAGTATGTATACGAAGAAGAGTGTGGTGTCTCAGTGGATGAGGAAGCTTTCCTCAACCAACTCGAAAGAACGTGGCGAGAGGGCGTTCGAGCCGACTACAACAAGATGATCGAGAATATCCCTGTCTTCATCGCTAGGGAACGAGCGTTCTTAACATGGGTGGAACTGAAGCGACACCTATTGGCTCTCTTACGAGCAAGAAACCGTACGTCTCACCCAGCTGGAGATCTATCTAACTTTCACATGCTTACCTCCACACAGGGTGGTCAGCCGAAGGAACCACGGCCGCCGAAATTGAGCGCCGCATCCAACAGCACCGCACCCTAATGGGCTGCACACAAACAATCATCGCCAACTTTGAAGACGTTGGCCGAGGCTTCGGTCTCGGTCCCAATGTCGCTGTCGACCGCGATGAACTGCTGCGACAAGCTCTCGTAGTACTAGCTGGAGAGAAGTATGCAGTGGAGATGCAGTGGAAGCCTGTAGAATTTACGGATGTCATGGCATGGTTGCTTGAACACTTGGAGAGATTCCGCAAGGAACAGGAGGAGGAGGGAAAGGGTATGCTCTGGTATATTGGCGAGTCACGACACTAGTTGCGATTACTATTATCCTGATACGCACGTATCATGCACTGGGTTGGTGTAGTCGCAAAATCTGTGTACGTGGATCTTACAGGCGTTCAGGTTTTCAGGATGTCGATCGATCAGCAGGGTTTGAGGCCCCACTAGGCGTCCAATTCGGGAAAATAAGCTATTCGGGTAGGTCAGCCGTAAAGTGGTTTCAGCTACTTGATCATGTTACAGGACCGTGTAGGATTACACTAGCTCAGCTGTGCCTCGCCTCATCACTATGCGGTACGCCAACTATGCAACGAATTACTTGCTTTACTGCGATCGCCTGGTCGAAATCGGCTAGGGAGCGCGTGTGAGCAGCGTTCAATAGTTCGGCAACTAGTATCCGAATGAATACACGGCTCGGCAGCACTTCGCGGTATACTCTTTCGCTTAGTCTACTCCCTGCAGCCAAGGGGGCGTGTCTTCAGGCTCCGCACTGCGCCGTAAATCTCCCTAATGCCATGTTCTTATTTTAGAGTGGAGTGACCGCGCCGCACATTCGTCACATCGCTTCACATTTTTTTTCTGTCGAGTTGTGGCGTTGGACTATAATTCACCGTACTTTCCATGGATATTATGCGGCCGCAGTCACGAAAATCATGTGTTGCACAGTTGAGTAATCGACGTTCGGTGATACAAGTGTACCCAGGTATGGAAAACGGCCAGATCGAGCGCGTCATAGATGCATATGTAGATGTAACTCCTGACCATGATACCAACAAAGTGTATCCCCAGCTATACGAAACAGTGATAGTGCCACTTATTCGCTGATTGCATGTGGCGGCTAATAGTGGCTTTGAGTAAGAGGATCGGATGTTTTGGCCTATGCGAGTAAGAGTTGTGCTGCTAGCGACATATTCATTTGTACCTCGTGTATGATGAAGACCCCTGCGATAGATGTGATTAGCATAATCTAGCAATTGACCACTTCGCTCATAGTGCAAGTGTCGTACATTGAACAAGCAAGGGTGAAGGGGCCCGCTCTGTAGGAACGAATAAGGATGGGGCGGTACTATGATTACACTCGAAGGGGGATTTATTGGCGTGCGAGTCATTAACTTCGGAAGACGCGTATTACCTCTGCACATGTTTTGATGCGGCCCCTGCCGGATCACTGTCTCGCTACTGGGCACCTCTTTTCTGGGTATCTTTTCGACGCAGCGTACCGTCGTTCGCCTTCTACACGTCACCGGCATCAATCATCATCACCAATCAATCTTTCGCCGCCCAACGCCCCCCACAGCACAGGCTTCCGTCCCTACTCAATCGTACAGTTGCAGCGCAATTTGTTCTTGTTGTGTGTACAGGGGCTTAAGTTCTTTGTCTAGTTTGGTAGCACGATCGGCATCTGAGACTGGACAAAGTTTTTTTGGGGGTAGCAGCAGCTGGCAATAAGAAAACTTTGTTCCAAGACGGTCTAGTGGAACGTACTCCTTTTACCTTTGCCGAGCGAGCTACCATTAATCATCCCAACCTTGGAACTCGAGCGGATCCAGCACATTTTGGCGCACGCGCCATTGATTGTCATCCCCATCCGCTTACTTTTCCATCATCGTTTTCCTGCTTCCTATTTCACTGTTGACGTACCTGTCGTCTTCCATGTGGCGTCATGAGCTCAAAAGATAACTTGGCCCTAGATCTTGAGCACGGCGTGCGACGATGGGATCGCGCTCGATGGATATCCGTCTTCAGCTCGCATAACCCGACTATACGCGAAGTGACGGAATGCTTGGGTCTGGGCTTATCGGCGTCTTCCTCCACCACCAACCGCGGCATTCCGAAGTTCGACAACCCAGACTACCGCAAGCTATCGAGTGAGGTGACGAAACTGTCAAAGGAATTACCAAAAGAAAGAGATGCGTTGCTGGATTTTGCGGCGGATCCGGGTTCCCTGAACCAGGAGCTTGAAGAGCTGCTAGCGAGTTACGGACCCGCTATTTGGGGCAAGGATGCGGACCGGAGTTGTTTACTTACACCAGATCCGACCAAGAAGACATACAACAAAGACCTGTTTTACGATGAACCCGAGCATAAGGATATGTAAGTTGCGTCGATGGTCATGTCAGGTGTCAAATGTCAGGACGCGCGCTAAGCCCGATCTAGTCTCAAGATTCATTTGCATCGGTGGATCATCATCAAAGCTTGCTACTATATCCGCAACATGAAGCTGAAGAGGCCGTCGGGGGCGAACGAGTATGGCGAACTCGCCGATATTGATGCTGATGGTCTGGTGAGTGATGATACTATGGTTGATGTCGCCACATAACTAACAATGGTAGTCGCCGAATGGAACACCACAGTCACTCACTCCGCCAGATCCGGAGACCGTTGCCACCACCGAATTTGAGGTTAAACCCATCAATTTGAAGAAGCGCAAGAGCAATGCTCATCTAACCATGTCTGACGATGACGACCTTGAAGCTTCCCCCGTTAAGCGGCCATACAGCACAATGCCTGTGAGCCGAAAGGGCAGTCCAAGGAAGTCACTCAAGTCACTGTACCCTGCGGGCCCGGGAAGCATGGAAAATATTCCTCCCATGCCAACACACAGTCTTCATCGGTTCTCGCCGGCACCAGGAGCGACATCTGAGCCTCTGCGTTTACAGCTCAGTCCCCTGTCAAACAACGATTTGAATAGCGTATCGAGGCCTCCTGCTGTCACACAGAATTCTACGGTCTCCGCGCCTGCAGGTTTCACCGCAGTCAACAATGGAGGTTTCACTGCCGTCAATAATACGCCTCCTGCGAGTGAGCCACCTCGAGAGTTGATACGGGAACCAACAAGAGAACCTTCAAGAGAAGTGCATCGACCTTCTCCTGCAATCGGACATCGTCATAGCAACAGTTATACAAGTCCGTATGAGCTGTCCTCACATAGCGCGGCAATGGCTCGATCTGCTACAGAAACGCCTCGTTCTGCACCTCCAGCTACACCTACGCCGGCTCCTAATCAAGGGTTTCAAGCAGTCAACACATCTTCAGCAGCTAATGGAGCAGGTGCACATATGAAGAGGGAGTCTCCTGCAGTTCAAAGTGCTCAACACGCGCACATTGCTCCGCAACCACAGCAAGCACCGCCAGCGCAACAGCAGCAGCAGCCATCACAACCACAACAAACACCGTCCCATACTCCACATCAACACCACGCGTCACCGCATGGGCAACCACATCAACCACATCATTCCCAGCATACGTATCTTCCTTCTCACCCGCACATTCAGGCTCAACAACAGCCTCCGCCTGGACCGCCGAGTCGGGCCAATACCCCCGGCCATGCTTTCGGCCGTTCTCTTGCACCTCATCCTCGCAGTAGATCTAGTACCCCACATGCGCAGGCCGCACCTAATCAGCCGACTTTGGCACCTAATAAGCAGGTCACGTCTGCAGCCGCGATACAAGGCGCACCAGCGTACGGAATACAGCTCGTCCCAATACAGGCGCAAGAAGCACCTCCCGCACCGTCGAGCAGACAGCGACTACCCTCGAATCCCAGTCAACCTGCCGCACCTCAGCACGCCTCACCGCATCAGCATCAAGCAGTACTGAAAAGCCAACAACAACAACAACAACCGGAAATGGCCCACATTGTGCAGGCCCCACAGAGCTTCCCCAGAGGCTCAGTATCAACAGCGGACCTGCGCCTCCTCCAATGCGAGGTAACCGCCGGTCTCTTCACATTCTTCTACCCACGCACAACCATGCCGCCAGACGAAGCCGCCCTCCTCGTACGCATGCACACGCTCTGGTTCCACGGCGAAACCCTCTTCCGCGCCGAACTGCCCCAACACTTCGATCTCGTCTCCAAGATCCTAACCGCCTGGCTGCACGAACGCCAAGCCATCGCATCTCTACGCCACTCCATGCAAGCCAACCCCGGCGTCTCGCACATTGGGCTTGTAGATCGCTTACTCGCCATGAATGATCTGCGGGCTATGCGATTGAAGTGGAAGAATATGAGCAGCATCGATGGGCTAAGTCCCGAGGATCTGCTTTGCATGGCGTTTCGCGCCATGACGAATACAGAGGGGAGTGAGTATCTTTTCAAGGATGGGCTGGATCGGCTTGAAAGGAGTGTGTTTGAGTTTCTGAGGAGTGAGGATAGTAAGATTGTTATGCAGCGGAGGGACACTAGGGCTGGGTAAACTGGCGGTCTGAGCACCCACTTCACTACTCTTGTCGTTTCCGTTGCTTCGGACTTTCCTTTTCAATTCTCGTTCTCGTTCTTTTCTTTTTCGATCTCTCGTTGCAAAGTTTGGTTCTGCTCGTTTGTCTCGTTTTACCAGGTTCCTGTACTAATGCAGCTGTGTACGATCGTAGGTTAGCGTAGGTCTCTTTGTTTACTTTTCAGCATTTAGCGATGGCGTTTGGGCATTATCTCGTTCTTTTTCTTGATTTTGACACTACATACGAAAAGCGGGCGCAGATTCCGATAACTTGTGTTACTAAATTGGTACTACTACTTTGTTGTAATGGATGAAGATGGTGGGTTGTAATGAGTGTAGGACGATGGCGGTGGGTAGCGTGGTGACGGCCATGCATTTTGCGAGCGATTTGTAGAATGAAGCTTGCATCAATCATAACATGTCTGTACCTGCCCTGTGAAGATATTCCGATTCGAGCTGCTGTGTATGTTTTATCAACATGATATGGCAGCCACTCAACAACGCGGCGAATGGTCCATGAATCGTATCGATAGTGCGCGGAGTTCCTGTTGGAGGGGGGGGGGGAGTCCAGACCACCATCATCGTCTGACCACACGTCCTCACGTGCGCTGTATAGGCCCCGGCCGATGTGCATCACCGCGACACCCACGCACCAATCCTACGCACTAAGAGTATGAGAATATCGCCGCGGGCTGCCATGCCTGGTTTTGTTGAGCAACGGTCAAAAAAGTCCTACGCACTACAACGACGACACCATCTCGACGCGTCTTCTCGTCCTTGCAGCCCTCTCAACCCCCTGTAATGCGAACATGGCAAGGATAATAAGTTGCCCCCTGCGACGCGTCTTCCCGGCGGCCGCCCGCTGTGGCTGCTAGTCTAAGACATCCGTCTGCCTCATGTCTCACGACTACCTCGCGCTGCGGCCACTCAACGCCGGCGCCCACGCACCCTTAGTATCATGGATAGCCTCGTGGGTCGTTCACGCGCTCGCTGTAGCTGCACACCATTCCAAGGCGGTGTTTGCCGGTCGTTCGCATACAACCCTCTGGCGCCAGCAGCCTCCAGGCGACCATTACCCTTCTCGCATATGATCGCATGGCCTGCCGCTTGTATCCTTCCACACATGGAGTTTCGGCGCAATGGTGCTGAGACTGTTTGTGCCGCCTGGTATGCCCTCGCAAAGTACACTTGGTTGGAAAGGATGCTGATGAGATGGTGCAGGTGAAGGGCAACATGGCCTTGTACCGCGGCGACCGGATCCCATTGGCGCTAATGCGACGCTCCAGTATTCGGTGCTTTCCTCGACCACCCTTGCCGCCGCGTATACGTCCTTGGCTTCGAGATACATTCAGAGAGTGACTCCTGCACAACCGCTCTCCACGGCAGCCGTGTTCATACGGGCGTCGGCCCGGCTGGGGGTTTGCGCCGGTGTAGCAGGAGCGGCGCTCAACTGGTATTACTACTCGGCTTTTGCGAAGGTGGTGGTGTCGCACAAGGTGCCGGAAATCAAGAGGTGGAAGCTCTATGAGCGGACCAAGAGATGCACGGTTGAGGATGGGGCTTTGGCAGGCGCGGCATTGGGGCTGGCTGTCTCTGTGCCGTCGCTGTTCATGCGCCGGCCTGCTGTACCACGGTGGACGTCATGTCTGGGCATGATAAATGCGGGCGCTTGCGCAGGCGTGCTGGGGGCGCATGCATACTTTCAATACACTGGAGAGAGGCAGGAGGCTTACAAACACTTTGGTCGGCAACTCAAGCGGAGATCACTCGAATTCTGGTCCATCTTCTGGGACGCAGAGCTCATGGCTAGCCTCGATCCTGTCATGCAGCAGTACGTACGACACAACGGCTTCTGGTATACAAGATGGTTGCCACAGCACGTCTTTGAGCGAGAAGAACACCCCGCCGAACTCGTCGCCAGCAGCCCAGCGCCCGCGCCTGTCACCGAAGCACCTGTCGAAGACCAGCCGCCTTTCTACATCGCACCCATCGAGTACGCCGAAGACCTACGGCGCATCGACGTACAAAGCACACTGGCTAGAATTGAAGCCATGGAAGCGGACAGGCAAGAACTAATCAAGGAGGCTGAATACCTGCTGTTTGTCAACGCACAGCAGCAGTACGAGTACTGCCACGCGGATACCATGGATGAGGAGGAACGACACAGACGTCTCCAGGAAATCCATCTCGTCGATGTAGCGTACAATCGTCTACGCGCTGCAGCCAACGACATTGCTGTCACGCTCATCCACTGGCGCATGAGTCTCAAACAAAAAATGGTTTGGGAAGCTGCCACGACCACGACCACGTCCTCCGCCTCCTCCAGCACGACGACAACTCGAACCGACACCCTCGCCGACTGGTTACCAGTACCTCGAGCCCTCCCTTCCTTCGCGACGCACAAACCGACGTACTCGATGGCCGAGATCGAAAGAGTACACTGGCAGATTGCCGCCGAGGTCAAAACGTTCGAGGAGGGGTGTATCGATCAGAGATACCCCGAGGAGAAGAGGCAGCGGTGGAGGAGAGATGCCGAGGACGGGAGGAGGATATTGAAGGCGGCTGACGGGGTGCTTTGGAGGTTGATGAAAGCGAGAGAAGCAGCGGATACTGACCGGGAGGAGACGGGAAAGAGCGCACTTCAGGGTGAGGTTGGGAACGTTTCGGTCATGGCTGAGGCTGCTGGGCTGAAGAAGGTAGACGTGACGGGTAGGAAAGAGATTGAGAAGACGAGGGTGGATGAGGAAGAGGCGAGGAAGCGTCGTGCTGGTACATTGGATGCGGATAAGCCTTGACATTGTCCCCGACGGCGCTCCTCGGCTTTATTGCCGTAGGCTGACACGAGGTGAGGGCGATATCCTTCTTGTCGCGCGTTGTTCTGGCCGGTAAGCGATCATGACCGTTCTGCGAATGTATGGTATGGATCACATGCTCCTTTCAGTCACTATATGAGGAAGAGTAGCGTGTAGGGAGACGCGCCTGTATTCTGATAAATGGGCTCTTGAATACCATAGACATTTCCTACGATACACCGCTTCTTCCATCGGCTCGTTTCTTTCGCTTTGAAGCGCATCAAAGCATGCTGATTCCAGTCCACTCCCCTCTCCATGTTCACCTTCACTTCCGCAACTCTTCACCGCTCACGGACCCTCTTCCAACGTCCATGTGGATGTGACGGGGGGGAAGTGGGTTGAGGACTCTAATGAGCTCTGAATGCTGGGGAGACCAAGCCGTCTAGGCTTCTAGATCTGAGGGGTCCACGTTATCGCTCATATACATCCGGAAGCCGGTCATCAAAGCATGCGAAACGTCGTACACAGTTCAAAGTTCAACGCAAGCGTGTATATGTGCTTCTAGTGCATCCGCATTCGTTTCCTATAAAGTCTGCCTCCCTACCCCGATTCTGTTCTCATGAACATCGTCTTCTCTTATATCAAAAAATGGCTTGGTTTATGCCTATCGAAGAGCGCTCTGCTGTGTCCAAAAAAGTGCAGACTTCCAAACCGGTAGCGAAGAGAGGGATTCGTCTGCTTCCGGAAGTTTACCCATTACGATATATGCACCCGTCCGCTCTAGAAACTCTAAAATGGACTCGCACCAGCATCATGTGCGTGCTGCAGAACCACGCCGTCTTCTCCAAAAGTCGTGATGAACTTTGCTAGGCCTTCGAGCACGAACTTCTTCCAAAAAAAAACCAAAAAAAAAAAAGCCAGATAGCGGAGCATGTGGACAAAAACGTCACAATCAGAGAATGCATGGGCTCTTTTTCCAGCGGGGTCATAATAGACATGAAAATGTCGAGCTAGCCAGCCATGTTTGTTTGTCTGGTCCTTTTTCTACACTCAACGTTGTCTTCTACCTCTGTGGAAATGCGCGCTTGGCTCCTAGGCCAGCAACAGCTGATTGGGTCTCTTCTTTCTTCTCATCATCACCTCACCTCTTTTTCTTCTCCAAAAAGGCTCCTTGCACCCATATATGTTCTTCGGTTCCCTTGGCCATGCAAGAACGTCGAGCCAGGATGCCATGTTGGTTTTTCGATGTCGCTCATAAGATATGAGATCTCGCCAGACACAAAAGAAATAGTCAATGTTTGCCTTGAGACCTCTGGAAGACTAGTCCGCCTCTGAAGTCTTCAGTTATGATTCCGGCTTTTCGGTTTCGCAGCTAAGTTCGAAGAAAATTAGAATGGGCGACTGGTAAGATTATGGGTTCAAAGAAATGTCACAACAAAGGCACGACTCAGACAGCCTTGGGTCATTCCTGTGTTGCAATCCACGTCTTTCATACCAAAATGGGTCACACAGGCTCTTCATAAACTCAGGGAACGAAAAGCGTCCTCACTTCACCATATGGCTGTGGAGAGAGCTTCCGATCGAAGAAAGTATCCGAAATGTGTCGAGAAGGTTTTATAATATCGACGACTCTTACTCTTCTTCTCCGTCAACCGAAATTTATCTTCCACAACTCTATGTCGCTCGTTCAAAACGTCAACGCAGAACAAGCATGTCCCTTTTCCTGGGCATCCAGCTGCGAGATGCGACCAAGAAAACCAAATTGGGCCCTGCGATATGAGCGACTTCCATTGGACGTGTAGAAAGATACAAACTTTGCAATAATTGTGAGATTACGCGAGTGTGTAGAAGTGAAAACACTGCGTAAAATCAAAGTTCCCGTCAAGCCCGTCATGATATTTCCCGCTTGCGCATACAGATCACGGAGTTTCTGGCTGACTGCGACGTTGCGAAACGGACATCATCATTACCATGACTGGGAAGGACGATGCATCAGTCTCCGGCACTAATGCGGTACTCGCCTGCTATATAATCTTACGCTGACTATACTTCTTCTCTCCATGATTCCACTTTCGAGGATCTACCAAAAACATACGAGAAACTCTTGAGACTGTCTGTTGCCTGAAAAGCATAACCGCCATATCACATGCGTGGCGTGCTTTCCTACACTTTCAGTCCTCAAAACAACACAAGCTGAGTTGTATCTCAAACGATATCAACTGAGGTTTCTATATTTCTATCATGGAAAGCAAATCTTCTATTATTGGCAAACTCCACGTTGAATGGGTATGAAAGGCCCTGTTCCGGCTCTTCTCTTCTCTTTCCTACTCTATCGAGTTCTTGCTAATAAACTACAAAAAGAAAATTCAATTGATAGAACGATATCTAATCTGTCCTTTAAAGAAAGAGACAGATAAAGCTCATATCTTTGTCCTGGGACAGACTCCAAGCACAAGGCCAATAACCGACCCAAGTTGGAACTACACTAGGTATATGGTTGTGCACGCTCTCAAAACGATAACACCAAAAATGACGTTTCCAAATCGCATCAAGATGGCTACGCCTCTCAATTCGCCAGAACTGTCATAGTACCAAGAATAAACGAGTTACTGTGCTGGTGACCCGCGAAAAGAGCAGAATTCATTGGCGGTCTGAGGAGTAGAGGCAACAGATGCCAGCGGCAGCACAGCCCCACACCAAGTCACCGGTGCATGACTTGATTTGAGAATCGGAATAGACACATGTTTCTTCCAAGCATTGGTGCGCTATTGGCAATTTCGGCGGCAGGTTCGGGAACTGGAGAAGCTGATGCTAATGCGGCGCTGAGAAGCACAGAGAGTAGGATACGAAAAGGTTGCATGATTGTCGGCTTCTCAAAGGGTGATGTCGGAGTCGATGGAGTGGCTGGTTGAACAGAGGCTATCACGAAGGGCGTGGGCTAGAATATTTATAGAACTGTTACGCATCCACGTAGATCATTCCCAGCATTTCTATGCTGGTAGATACCTTGATCATGCCATGAGCCTCAATCTATCAAACTGGGTCGTGGGTTCATTGCTGTGCTACATGAGCAACGATCAGCATAAAGTCGTAGCTGAATTGCGCATTGCTATCCGTGTTGAAACGGCGGATAGTATTCATGACTATGGCTCCCCTTACTCTATCGGACGACCATGTACAGCCGCGAACAGTGAGAACCAGGTATCTGGGAACAACGAGGATGAGGATGTAGCCGCGGGCTACTAGGCCTAAGTTTTGTTAGGCAACGGTTATTAGTTTAAAGCCTTAAGTACGGTAAAATTATTGTAGCTTTAGCCATAATTTGCTAGAGGCTTCATCTAGTCTTCTAGTTACTGTAGTACTATAGTTGTTAATAGAGTCTACTTAATGATGGCTCTGGAATATCTAGGAACAACACCTGCATTACTATTACACTCATACATGATTACTCAGCAGCGTTTTCCCTCCAATTCAGCATCAATACCATAATCAAAACCATGCGGTTTCAGATTCAGATTTGGGCCTTAGAGAAAAACATTGATCCCAGTGCCTCCACATAGGAGTCAGTCTGCGGCGCTAACCAAGCCTGTCCTAGTGCTAGCGTAAGCCGCCCAGCCGGCAGCTACGCAAAGGGTCCACAACTCACTATCTACGATGCCATGATACTTCGTATCTCGTTTCTCGTACAGTCATGATGCTCGGAAAAACCCTTGGCGATATCGGATTTCTGGATTACCGTCTCAATTCAAAGTTCCGGCTTGGTTCACTACCCGAATTCCATCGTGGCCACGTCACCGGTTGCTTGGTTCGGTACTTTGGTGTTAGCGCAATATCAGCTCAATTATGCGTCGTCAGATTGTATGCTGGCTGCCACTTGCGGACAAGAATATTGCCTAATTCCCTTTGCATCGCATGTATACAATGTTCTTCTATCGAAAATATCCACGATACCGCGTACACTGCGACACCGCACGACCTCCACGCTATCCCATAACAGCGAAAAGGCGGCGATGTCAAGCAGGGTAGAGCTAGCTGCGGATCAATCGCGGCGCAAACGAAGTAGCAACCACGATTGATGTAAAACACCCAGGTACATCGGCGAGACATCACTGACGAGTGACCGCTCATTGCTGCTGGACAAGAGTTCATCCGTGTACAATAGCAGATTATGGTATATGTGTGCGTTCATCATATAGCTAGTTGATTAATATACCCCTGTAGAAACACTATATGCTCGTCAATCACTACTATGAAGCTCTTCCTGCCGATCATTCTGGCCATCGCCGCGTCTTCTGAGGCAGCATTTTGCAACGGCGGATGGAGTTTACCATCCGGGTCTTCATGTCCCAGTCCCTATGTAAGTATAGTAGAGATGACAAAAACGCTAGCACTTACTGACTGTTCGTAGAGATGGTCTTTCTGTATAAGTTCCTAGAGCCGCGCCAGAAAAAGGACATCGAATCATAATATTCGTACAGTCCCAAGAGCTAATGCGTAAGTAGCTCGTGGACGTGTCAATCTCTGCTGTGCTGATACATGTAGTACACTATTTTTACCCAAAGACCTGCGTAGTCAGTGTAGCATTATCTTGGATGAAGACATGAATTTCAAATCAGTATTACCGACTCTTGAAAAATAACAGTTATACTGTACCCCCATAGACAGCGCTGCGCAACACCCTTCCCATTAAACCCTTCCCACCCACCCCATCCCTACTCAATCTACCCACCTACTTCGCGCAAGCCTGCCCCTTCGCCGCCGCCAAATTCTTCTGGTTCTGTTTCGTTCCATCCATAACCTCCTGCACTAGCATTGTAATCGTCGCGCTATCCGCCGCCGCATTGCCCTTCAAACTCCTCACCTGGTCAATCTCCTTGGTCTGCGCACCAGCTACAATAGCCAGGCCATCAGCCGCCGGGCTGTTGATCTCATTAGCGAGCTTCTGGTTGTTGGCGCGGATGTCGATGCCGCGTTGTTGGATGGCGAGGACGGAGGTTTGGGTGGCATTGAAGCCGGCGGTTCCGCCTTGAAGTTTGAGGGCGTAGACGCTGAGAGAAACTGTTAATGGGGATTGATTCATGAAGTATAAGGAGGGACATACCCTTTGAGTTCTTGGGCTTGGATATCAAGGTTGGCTTGGATGCCTTGCTCGAGCTTGGTTTGGATGGCAGCGCAGTTGGCGGTGCCTGAGGCTTGTGGGGCCGGAGCCGCAAGGGCGGAAGTGAAAAGGCAAAGGATGGCGAAGGTCTTCATCTTGGCGGATTTATAGTGGTAAGAGCAAACTTGGTGTTAGGTATAGGTGAGCGGTGATGTATCTAAACTGAAGTCTAGCTCACTCCAGGTGAGTAGCGATCGTATAGAAACAAAGGATTGCTTGAGAAGAATAATGAAGCTAATACATCAAACCACAGACACCTGAGCGCCGTCTTGTACTCCCTCATACCCCCATCACCCGATTACAATATCAATCTCAATCACGGACCGATGAAGTCACCTTTTGGCGCTGAGCCACGCATGCTCTCACAAGCTGCACCTCATGAACAACGCTCTCAACCTTATCAGAATCCGGAGAGAGGGAACCGGGTTTACTCTTTGACATTCCACTCATGCGGAGTTTCCTTCTTCTCGTCCCATTCGCGCGGTCAGAAAAACTGGAGACGGCCGTGAGACTCGAAACGGGGTGTTCGCGTCGCAGATCTGGGGTGAAACAAATCGGTCCGCAGTTTACGGGGCGATGAGCTTGTCGAAGCTTGTCATGTTTGAACTGCATGTTCTGAAAAGTGCACAAAATGCGCGCATGTTGTGACGACATGTGCATGACAGAGTCGTGTTTGTCGAACGATGTCTGAGGTTGCGGGCATTCTTCGCCTGTTCTACGGTAGGCCGGGTTAGGTTGGCGCCCCATCCGGGTTGGGTTTACTACGATCAGACGCTTACAACATCCTCTCCTGTGTCCTCCTCTTCCTCACCACAAATACAATTTTTATCGACATCAAAGAATACCTGGAGAAAGACGACATGTTCCAGCCTCCGTTGTTATGGCAGTTGTGACCTACCATATGCACACACTCATTTTCCAAAGACAGTACCGATCTCTCCATGGGCTGGGAGAAAGTTGTCGTTCTATCTATACCAGAACAGCATACAATGCCTCCATGAGATGAATTGGATCAGAAGGTCGCCACATTTTCTACATGTTTTCTTCCAAATCCCGCAATGAACATACAATGAGATTTGTGCGCTCGAGCACCACACACAGACCCAGTATCCGGACGACGCTACTGTCGACAGATTTTTACATAAACACTCCTTCTACGACCTCTTCTCTTCTTCCATAACACCTGCACCTTCCCATTCAAACCAAAAGTTTTGTTCATCTCTTGTATGGCGACTTGCTCTCTTCTTTCAAAACTCCAAGCCCCTACCCTGATGAGACGTCTCCTCCAGCCGACTTTGCATACAAAATACAAGCATGCATTTTCATGAGGGCGCTTGCGTCTTCTGAAACTATTGGGAAACAGTCACATGCCACCTCTTCTTCTCCTCTTTTCTCCCATCAAAAACTACATGTTGGCCCGTAATGTCCGTCCAGCCGCTCCAGTTACACAAAAACATCATACGATTACGCCATGTGTGTGTGTATGTGTGGATAGCGAAAGCAACCTTCCATCAAAAAGCAAAATTTACCCAGGGCTTGTTCATGCTGGAAATCGCCTCTATGAACTGGCTATGCTTCCCTTGACCTCTCTTCTCCAGCGACACATTGAATCAGCCGACGACAGCGAAATGGCAAGCGCCTCGTTTCCCCAGCCTTCAACATACGAGAAGAAGAGAAATTACTAACGCGAGTTCTCATGTGTCTACCAACTTGCGTGGATCTAGGGTACCAAAAGCGAGACTGAGAGCCGGATCACTTCTGCCAAAAAGAATTGGCATCTACCATCATGTCGCTGCCGCGCTGTCTCTGCCTCTTACCATTCATTATTATAAAATGTCACCTAAAGACCTCGCATGCGGGAGTGACGATGAGAAAGCTGTGTAGTCTTTCGCAATTTGTGTCTACCACCTCCTAGTATACAACACTCACCCAACCCCAAATCAAGACGGGACCTATCAATGTGCTGGTAGAAGTGGTGTGATATGAAGCTATGGAAGTGACCAACATGATCAAATATGTTACGACAACGATACATGTTCCAGTCCAATCTCGTGCTGGACACATGAACCTCATATCAAGCATCAACCACCCATCACTTTGAAGTCGGCACATGCAATTATACTTTTTCTCATTATCAAGCCGCATACTAAGCTACGTGAGACGCCATCCATCCATCCATCCTTCCCAATTTCGAAGGAATAAGAAAAACTCAAATCGACCCTCTAAATGCTACCAGGAGAAGGTGGTCGCAGAGGGGATATCGTCGTGATCCTAATGTTACAGTGTTTCCATTTCATTTTTCGCCTATTCCGTACGCAGATCGTAAGGTCGTGAAATTGGCACGTATGGCAGTCATATCAAAGGAGTGAGGAAAGATATGACTGAACGTTGCTTGTCGGTCGAGGTGTGTGGAGTGAGACGCTTACAACTCCTGCTTAGCAGAGGCAGAGGCGGAGCTGGCGCTAGCGGCAGCAGCATTGTATCCGCTCTGAGCAGACTTTGAGGCAACTGAGGAGGCGCTGGAAGCGGATGAAGAGGCAGCAGCGCTGGCGCTGGCAGCAGACTTGGAGATGGAAGAAGATGAGGAAGAAGCGGCCTTGGCAGCAGCACCGGTTAGGGAGCTGGCGCTGGAAGCAGCACGGACGGAAGCAGAGCTGGCGCTGGATCCAGCGGCGTCAGTAGCAGAGGTAACGCTGGCTTGAGCGAGGCCAATCTGCTGCTTGATCAAGTCGGTGTAGTAGGCGAAGCCACCGGTGGCAGCAGCGTACTGATTTCCAGCCTTGGAAGTGGCAGCGCCGTAAGCGGAGGCACCAGAGGCAGAGACAGATCCGGCGGTGGCAGAAGCACTGTCACCATAGAGACGGGCACGGTGCTTGCGAGCAAGAGCGACAAGCTCGTTGCGCTTGGAGCCCTGGGGAACCTTGATGCCGTTCTTGTCAGCCCACTCCTTGATCTGGCTGTCAGACCAGGAGTCGAGAAGAGCGTCGCTGAGGCTCTGCTGGGCGTTGGCAGCAGCGGAAGAGACGGAGGCGTAGGCACCCTGGGATTGCTGGCTAGCAAGGCGAGACTGGCGGCGGAGAGCAGCGATCATCGAGTCGCGGGTGTTGGGCTGGGGGACGTTGTAGCCGCGCTCATCGAACCAAGACTTGAGGTCAGAGTCAGACCAGGAAGCGTAGAGCCAGTCACCGGGGTAGTTGGCAGTCTCCTTGGCCTTCTCGGCTGCGGACTGGTAGTTGTCACGGACAGCGGCGAGGAGAGAGTCACGCTGGCGGGGCTGGGGCACTGGGATGCCGTGCTTATCGGCGAAAGCCTTGAGCTGGGAATCCGACCAACTGGGAGTTATTAGCAATTGTGCTGTATATAGACCATTGGGCACGTACGAATCGAAGATCCAGTCCTTGACACTGCCATAGGCCTGGTTCGCCGAGTCCTCGGTCTCGGACCAGTACACCTTGACCTGCTCGGCGAGGCTCTTGGCGTCCTGCTCGGTGCCCTTCTTCGCCTGCTGGCCCTTGAGGGTCAGGTAGTTGGTGAGCGTCTGGACATCCCAGCTGGTGTAGGGAGTCACGACCTGGTCGTTCCAGTTGGCCTTGACCGTCGACTGGAGGTTCTTGCGGTCAGAAGGGCTGGGGTGGGGGACGCCGTGGTCGCTGAGCCAGCGCTCAAGCTCCGTCTCGTGCCACTTGTCGTAGACTGCTTCCTGACATCAGCATGCCGCTGCATGACGCGATGGAGAATTCAAAGCAAACGGGAGGGGGTGTTCACTATACGCACCGGCGCTTCCAAACCAACTGTTGGCTGTTGCTGTAGCAGCAAGCGACGCCACGAGGGTGGACGTAAGGGAGAACCTCATGATGTGCAGCTGCCAATGTGAGAATGCTTGATGTCGGTTACTAGAGAGAAGACGAGGGTCGAGGTTTAGGCAAACTCGGCAGAGGTGTGAGGACTAGAGGTGACGGTGGGCAGAGAGCTTATGAGGGGAGGGACAGACAATGGCGGGTAGATTGTGTGCGTGGAAGTGACGTAGTGCTGCACGTATGGAGCTTGGACAAACAAGATCCTCAACGCGCCTGCCTCCTGAAGCAGCCAATGAGGAGCTCTGGCCACATGCAACCGCGTCTTTTAGCTGTGCGCAATTGTGAGATCGTCTTTCGTGCACGCGGTCTAGGCCTTTGTTATGTTTGACGTTTGACAGTCAGAGAGACTTCCGAGGCCTGTCAATCTTGTTTGGCATGTCAAAAGTCATCGTCATGGCACCAAGTGGTGCGAAATAGCTCCACTCAGCTGTGCGGTGCGTCGCCATGGCATTTCGAAAAATTCCCATCCCCATAATGCGGGGGCGATCACCACGCTAGCCCCCTACGTCATCGTCCCAACATGCACAAAAGTTATGAAGCTCAGCCTTTCTTTAACACGCAACGATTGATGGGCAGCACAGGGACACGTCGATCAAGCATTCGGTGTATGCTGTGCATTTTGTGAGTTTTTCGAGACTCAATTGTAGCTAGTTATATACCATAGCCATATTACTCGCCTTCTAGACCAGCTTTGCTCATCCTCGTACGCCTTCAGAACCACTTCGTCCACCTTCGCCTATGAATTCGTTAGCAACGTACCCAATGCATGTCATCTTGATATGACCTACCTTTCCAGAAGCTGGCAGGGACCTTATCTTTCTCTGCGTCCTTGTTGTCGACCTTCTCATGCGCCTGTTCGGCCCGGTTATTCATGTCCCTGTTGTGTTGCTTGACGTCCTCGCTCTCCTCTCCAGGCGCAGGAGGGTTTTCGTTGAGGATTTTGGGTTTCGCACCTTTGACCTCGTTGGGGCTGGGCTTGTTGTCTTGGGCCTGCTTGACGGCTGGCTCTTTGTTCTCCTTCATCTGGCGTGCTGATGTCGAGAACTCGCGCTTGCCAGACTTGTTCGAGGAAGGAGCTGGCGACTCTGATGTGGGCTTAGGAGAGTCGTTCTGGTTCGAGTTGCCGTCCTTGTTCGGCGACGACGAAGACTTGCCCTGGGCGACCTTGGGGGGTGCAGGGCCGGGATGCTCGAGGTTCTCGCTGGGGTTCTGGCCTTGCTTCTCGGGTTTCTCTCCAGCTGGATTGCCCTTACCCGAACCGTAATCTGAAGTCGCGAAGCGGACTTGGACGCGGGTACGGGAAGCGGCCGAGAGCGCGGGCCGTAGGGCTGCCGAGCGCAGCATCGACATGGGGCGTAGGAAGCTCATGATGTGAGTTGGTAGGAGGGAAGTAGAATCGACAAAGATTCTTTAAAATTGGAACGTGTGAGTCTGAGTTGGGTTGGTTACGTGCCAGATGTCGAGTTCTAGAGCTGTACTTTGTCCAAGCTCGCGTTGACGTCATCGTTACTGGTAAGCTCCCAGCCTCAACACACGTCACAGGAGGCTCGAATAACCACATCTGCAATCCTGCAGTGACGATCACCTTGTCTTGAAATCCCAGCCACTCAAAACATACTGCACTGCGGCCCGCACTTGGAGCAGAACATGCCTTGTTTACATGTCTACAGAGCTTGCGATAGTTGCGACCGAGGGGTATAGTGCACCTCATTATGCTGCAACACAGCAGGAGCAGAGGTCACATCGTAAAACATGTTGAAAGCAATCTAAGCAAACTGTCTTCTTTCATTCGAGCAAGTGAGCGCCATCGTCCTAAGACCAAGATGACGGTGGAAAGATACCGGCCCAGCATGCACATGGAAGACTTTCCGCTTCCAAAGAACGAAGCTCTCCTAGAGCAGCTAGCTCCCCCTACCACTCACAGTAAACAATCCGACGAACACCAATCCTAACATTTGTATACCCATAACTCACAAGCTCCTTGCCAACCATCCTCTCATCAGCCTCCTTGCATCTCACAGTCTTCTCCTCACCCATACTAGGACAATAGAGAACACCAGGGTTAGTGCCATCGGCCAGGTACACGCACTTGGCTTCTTGATTAAAAAGCCGCATCTTGAAACTGCCGTGCGGCCATGGTGAACCCATTATAGCCCATGAATCTGTCCATTGTCGCGCGGGTTCATTGAGTACCGGTACACTGCAGCCGTTGGCTTGCGTGTTGGGTTTGGCTTCGAAGAAGGTCCATTCGTTGTAGTATCTCCCACGAGCATCTACTCGCCTGAACATTACAGACAATGCCTTGGTGGGACCCGATGCCGGTGCTGGTGTTGGCGAAGACTTAACTGATGTCTGGAATGAGGATGGAGGCGGAGTTGAAGATGTTGAAGCGCCATTACTGGGCCAAGCACAATTACCACCATCCTCGCGTTTGATCGAAGGCTCATATTCTTTTCATTCTTCTTCTTCCTCCCTATTCGTGACTTCCGCTCCTCCCAATAGGCGTATGTCCTTGCCAGAAGCTGCAGTCGATCGCCCAATCCAAGACAAAGGTTGATGTTGCCTGGGGAACGCAAGCCAAGTATCTTTATAGCGGTGCACTGGAGAAATCTCAAACCACAGCTCAACAGCTGCCAGTTGGACAATACAGCCATCGTTTGCTGGTATATGAACTGAGTTAGCAGGATCATACTGAATCAGAACTTTGCCAAGTGCAACTTGGTTATCGTCATCCTCGTCTATTCATGGCACGTAAGGAATGACAAGTGCGTCATTTCGACCAAGCAGTGTGGCCAACAGACCCTTGATCCTGGTTATCTCGTCGGGATATATCAAGGTGTCTTGAGATGGGTTGTCAAGCTCCCTTGGACTTGGGGTAATAATGAAGGCTCGCACTTTGTTCTCCGGTGTATTCTCAAAGTCGCCTCCTACGCCGGTGAAGGGTGCAAGACCATAAGTCCTTCCAACATCGCCGAATTGAAGAAAGTCCAATACGTGCAGCCGTACAGACCTCTCGGGCTCCAAATTGAGGCTTGGGCCTTGAATGAAGGGCTGAATCCAGTTGACCACTCTTCGGGTATCGAAAGAGAAGTTATTCCATGCTCTAATTCAAATGGACTGTTTTAACCGTGGTACCTTGTGCGCCTCCGGGAGATGCTGGCACGTCTACCAGACATGTTTTTAGAGTACTTGCTACTGAGCAATGTAGGCCGTCATCGCGTTCTACTACCAGACTTCGGTCACTGGGCTGCCACCTGCTGCCCAACAAACCTCAGGCCCAGCAGCCCGCATGCGCGACATCTCTATCCTCGCCGCCTACCTGCAGCATGCCACCACACCTCACCTTCACCCCAATCAGAAATCTGGGTAACGATCCAAACTGCGTAGCATTTCTGGGTGCTTGTAAAACCAGCAATGCGGCTGTTGCGCTTCTGCTAGCACCCCACTGCGGAGCCAGGCTGCTTTCACTCGGTCTTGCAAAACCTATTGACAACGGTTTTTATCTCGCAAGCCGGTTTCTGTAGATGGGCGTCAATTGGGGTGCAGAGACGATACAACTTGCGGCAAAATCACCTGAAGCTGTGAAATGGCTGGTGAAATCTGGTTACGATGTCAAGTTATATAGTGCTGATTCAGACATACATGCAGTGCCTGGTTAAGGGGGGTTTTTTTTGGCACACGGCTGAGAGAAAACAGGTACGTCGTTTCGCGCACTAACGAAGCCAGTATTCAATATCTCTTGGAGTGCGGAGCGCGGAGCGAATCCGAATCTTGGACCTTCGAGAGATCCAAGAGCTGTTAGGAAGGATATGCGCCCGAATCCTCACTGTGGCCGGACTCCAAACTCTGCAGCTGCCAACTGCACCCCCGAACCATTCGCTCTCTAGCTTTCCCACGGCGCTGAACTGTCGAATGCCACGCCCGTCCATTCAGCAGCAGCGTATGGACAGGACGATCGAATACCAATGCTTGAGTATCTCGTCGAAGAATTGAAAGTCGATATCAACGGTTTGGATCATGGTTCAACAATTCCCGTGGATTGCCAGGGACATGAAGGAACACCACTACACTACGCACTCAAAACCTGCCATTATGAGGCATCCAAACAGCGACTCGAACATGTTACATACCCTAATAAGCCCAGGAAGCGTCTTTATCCTGACTCAACACCAAGGATATGAATTTAGGACGCACCACACGACACGAGGTTCTCCGAGCTTTTGGCCAAATATCCAGGAAGTAAGGAAAGAGGCAACGGACTATATCGTAGAGAAAGAAGAGATTCAGAAGACGGGCTAGATGATGACTACTAGAATATGGTGCAGATACTGATAAGCTTTTACGCATAGATGCAGTTAAGTAAGAGACACTGAAACCTCCTTTTTACATTCTCGTAGAGATATCTGATAACAATAGTAGCTGTTAATAACATAACAAAAGCCTTAGAATCGCAGAATGATCTGGCACAAGATGGCCTTTTCAGAACGTACAATATCATCTCGGATCCAATGCCAAGAATTATACTCCAACTGCTTGAACCAAACTCCTTAATCATTACCACTTTTCTCATCTCACCTTGTCTCTATCATCGAAGTTTGCTCGGTCACAAAATGACCAAGGCAGTCCTCTCAGATTGGGTAAGAGGCTACTTGATTCAGTCTTACAGCAACGCTTTCTCGATCCGTCCATCCCGCTTGCTGTATGGAGTTGGCTTGTTCTCTCTCCTCCACTTCTTGTGCGCCTCGCTCACCAACGGCGGTGGTACAAATCCCTGGATCTTCCACAGATCCCTGGCCGGTTCCTCGATGTGATATTCCCAATCATAACCTTTATCGGCAATGTGAGGCTTTAGCACGGTGTCGATATTCTTGATCCATGCCTCGCGCTCCTCAGCAGCAGCGTGATTTCCTGCTAGCTCGAAGATGACAAATCGTACCATTTTGTCGTTCTTTACTCCACCGACATATTGGGACGACGTCGGGACGAATGATATGTCAGTGTAAAAGGCCGGAATCATCTTGTAGATTTTGGAGGTAACGTCCTTGGCCAACGCTTCGCGGGAGGCCTCGTCGGTGAAGGCTGCTGGGCCATGGAGAACGAGCCAGAGTGGCATTTTTGATGAAGCTTGTAGAATACGTCTGGTGAAAGATGCGATTATTCTGTTCGAAGACCTCTGATCAGTCAACAATTTGTTTCCATATAATCATTAGCGATCGCTTCTTACTTATGCTGCTGCCACGTGTACCTCGGTTTGAACTATCCAGAAAGCGGGGTCAATTTCTTGAGTAATCCGTTACTTTGATGACAATTTCTACTACATAGGTAATGGCTCCTGTGAATCGCTGATTAATCTTCTCATTGTGCTACTGCGGCACCTAGGCAATGTTGAGTAATCATCCCCAGTGCTGATCACGAAACATCGTCCGTTTACTTCCTATCGATAGAGAGCTGAGAGATGATTTCCTTTAAATATGTGCAGCATTTCGCCCTACTAAGTATCCAGCTCGCTCTATACATCTATCCAGAGAAATCATTCTATCCGACTCTACCGATTAAGCATACGCCAAGGACTTTCACACTTTCCAGAATCTAGTGTCTCATCGCCGACCAGGATGGCCTCCAAAACAGTTCTCATTACCGGTGTTTCCGGATTTGTTGGTATCCAAACTCTATTCGCTTTCACATCAGCGGGGTATATCGTTCGAGGAGTTGTTCGGAGCGAGAAATCGGCAGCCCAAGTACGCACCGCAGCCAACAAGCTTGGAGTCTCTAGCGCGCAGTATGAGTTGGTAATTGTCCCTGATATTACTACACCGGGCGCATTCGATAGCCATCTGGATGGTATCGACGGCATCATCCATGTGGCTTCACCTTTCTATTACGATGTCAAAAACTTCGACGATGTATACCTTCCTGCTGTCCACGGTACTCTTGGAATTTTGAAAAGTGCTGCGAAGAGGACCGATGGCAGAATCAAGCGTGTAGTGGTAACATCGTCGTTTGCCGCTGTCCAGGACTTTCTCCAGGGCTCACGACCCGGGTACGTCTACACGGAGGCAGATTGGAACCCGGTCACCAAAGAGCAAGCACTTGAGATTCAACCGCTTCAGTACGCGTAAGTATAAGCCAAATGCAGAAACTGCCCAGCAACATACTGACTGAAAGTGACAGCGCTTCCAAGAAGCTCGCAGAACTCTCCGCATGGGATTTCGTAAAAGAGCAAAAGCCAAGCTTCAGTCTCTCGACCGGTAAGTGATGTCGATGTACGAAGTGCAAGTAAGACATGTACTAACTTCGTACGCCAATCATAAGTTAACCCCCCAATGATCTATGGTCCAGTCGCCCAGACAAACTCCACTGCAGATCTGAACACGTCAGCGGCCGACATCTGGAGTCTACTGACAGGTCAAGTCAAAGAAGTACCACAAACATACCTACCTGCGTTTTGCGACGTTCGGGACGTCGCCCAAGCTCACGTGAAAGCATTCGAGCACGCAACTGGAGGTCGCTTCCTGACTGTCGGTGGGACATATCTTTTCCAAGACGTCTGTGCCATACTGAGAGAAGTGGCTCCGGAATGGGCCGCGCACGTACCAGACCCAGAGAGCCGACCGCGAGAGGAGCATTTCACAGTGGACAATTCTTGGACAAAGAAGGAACTCGGTATGAGCTTTAGGGGGTTGAGGGAAACGATTACGGATACGGTAGAGTCGTTTAGGGCTATGCAGGTAAGAAGTAGTTCCTTTGGCCGGAACCCTTTACTGACGTTACAGCAGAAAAGCTCAAACCTCTAGGATAGCTCAATATGCCACCTAACGATAAAGGATTCTCCAAATCGACGTCCAGATGTCCAAATATTCAGTGAAGAAGACGAGAAGTTTGATCATGATTCATGAAGGAAAAGAAGAAGAACATAGCGGGACGAGAAATGGGTAATCATGGGTGTGAGATAGCCAAACAATAAATATGAGGCACTTACAACTAAACTCGTTCTCATCGATCCCAAGCCATCCCAAACACCAAAACGTCGGCGTCAAATACAAGCAAATCCTTTCTATACACTCCGACTCATGAACACACCCCTAGATCCGCCTAACCCGTTTCCTAGCAACCTCCACCAACTTATGACCCCCATTAGCAACACCACTCTCTCCAGGTTTCCTCTTCACCTCAGTCGCAACCTCTCCTTCCAAACCCGGTCCTCTCCCCCAAGCCTCCTCAAAGTTCCACTCCCTCTTGAACTCTATCCTCTTCCTCGCATCCACAATCTTGACATACGGCCACCCCTCGCTCTCCCAATACTCACTCGGCGCGTCAATCCTCTTCCTCAACTTCGCTACTGCTCTCTCCCACCGTGCAACAGTACTTGCATATACGGCCGTCCCACGCGCCGCCATGTCGTTGGTAATCTCCCTGTACTTGCCTTTATCGGACGCGAGTTGTCTGTACCAGTCTTTATTCGCAAACTTGAAAAAGGGGCCGTGAGACTTTTTTGGACGCAATAAGGGGCATGTTGGACCGCAGGCGCCGTAGGCGGCACGGGGAGTGCAGTGGACGCAATAGTAGCCAAAGTTTTTGTGGGAGAGCGACATGTGTATGCGTGTGTTGAGGGAGAGTTTTATGATGGAGAGGGAGTCGTGGAGGGCGTAGATGCGGGATAGCATTTGGGGGGTTGCGCGGGGTGTGCGGTGTGGTGGTGAGTGGGAGTGGGGACATGGGGGGAGCGCGTTGAGCCATGAAGCGTCGGTGCCTGTGGGTAAGGCGACGAGGGCGTGTGACATGGCTAAAAGTACAGTGTCTTGATTGTGGTTGTGTGAAGCGTGGGTTCACTGTGACTGGCCAAGGAAGGATAGAGAGAGAACGGAGTGTTGATGATGATGTATTAATGTTGCGAGAAGAGGGCGATGGTTGCACTTGGTGATGCTTCAAGACGATGTGAAAGTGAGAGTAGGAGTGATAATACATTGGGCCAAGATTACAATGGCGCACTATGAGCGAAGTGCTCTCATCTCGCTTTCGTGATAGTTATGAAGCAATTGAGGGACGAATACACAGTGTAGCAAAGCAAGCAGTTGCGTTGTGACATTGCGTTTGAGCACGTGTTCGATAACAACGTGCTGTTAGTCTGGATGTGATGTGTTCAGCTGCGCACGGGATGGTGTTTGCCGAAGCCAAATGATCGAGCACAAGTGTTAGACCCTCATATTCCCCTCTCTTGGCTTACCACGATGTAGCGCGTCTATCTCTCCATTACTACTACAACAGTGCCGTGGGAATCCTCGGATCTCCCAATATCTCATCAAAGGTCGTCAGAGCGCGACGTCGTACTCTATCCAAGTCTTTGAGCTCATCTTCCTTCTCATCGCGCTCTTCTTTAGTCGCTGGAAGGCTCTGTTGTTCCCGAGCAGAGAGCTGCGGTCGGGAAACATTGATAGATGCTTGTACCTGTCGATCGTGTTCCAAGAACAATGCTGCATATGGTTCTGTTTCTGTAGTCGTGGGAGTAATTGGAATGTCTTCGAATTCAGGTGTCTCTGGAGATTCGATCGCATTGTATTGGCTGATGAGTTCGAAGCTGAAGCGACGCGACGATGGTATATTGCCAATAAATTGGATACCTGGCGTACGAGCCGAGGCCATTTCTGGAGCGCGAGTGCTCTGAATCGTGCTGTCGTTCGTCTCAGTCTTCGTCTTCCTATTTTTCGCACTGTTGTGCTTCACAGCAGCTCTACGAATCAATCTTACTGGGTCGCCACGAGCGCTGGGCGCAGATTCGTGGTCTCCAACAGGCGTGAGTGGGGTCTGCATGCTATAGTCTGCCGGTCTGTCGACGCTACAACTTTCGTAATGATCCAATGATCGAGGAAATCCGGGATTTAGCCGTTCATGATACATCTGTGAATACTCATTGCGTTGCTCATAGTAATCTGACTGTGAGTGGGTAATGTGCCGCTCATAGGCTCCCTTCACAGCTTGGCCGCTCTGAATTTCCACACTGCGATTGGTCATTCGTCTTCTGGATGGGACAGACTTTCGATCTCCTATCTCAAGTTCTACTCTTCGTAATGGCATGTTGATGTGGTTGAGATTTTCCGTGATGACAGCGACAGCGACACGATCCCCTACCCTAACTTGTATTCCTCGTCGTGCCATGCTGGTGTGATTGAAAGCTTCGTTGGTTGCAGTGGCCCCGATATATCTGCTCACACCATTCCGATCGCGCTGCTTTTCAGGTTCGCACATTGTTTGCGAAAGGTTGCCAAAGATATACATCGTGAAGATATAGAGTTTTCCAGAAGCTTGCGCGACATTGTGGATACTGTGCAAGCTCCGACATTCATCACGGAGGTTCGAGAAACGTATGAGGAATCAACGCGCGGCCTTTAGCGTTCAGCGCGGGTCGTCTGTAAGGTCTGCGATGAGAACAAGCCGTGTGGTGCCAGCCGCTTGAGGAAGCGCTTTCCCACCATCTTTCAAGCCTCAGCCTCAGCCTCATCCTCCTTCCTCCTCTTGACCTCCCTCTCCACCCCCTCAACACTCATCGGACACTTCCGCCCTTCCCACCTCTTCTGTTCCTCCCTTACAAACCCCTCCAAACTCAACATCCCCACACACAAAAACCCCAACACCTCTCTATCCGTATCAAACACCTGCCACCACTCACACTCCGGCATCTTAATCCCCGTCTCCCTCGCCGCCAAATAAATAGCTGCCGTCGCCAGTGCTGGCGGTTGATGCGTAAGGTACAAACACTGCGGACTCAACAACGCAGCATTCAAATGTGCAACCGCACGTTTCGCGAGTTCAGACGCGCGGGGGTGCGAGAAGATGTCCAGGGCTTGCATATACGTTATACACAGCGTGTACGGTAACTGCACCCCAACATTGAACCCCAACGTACGCAGAATCCGTCCTTCAGTCGTGAAGAGCAGCGCGCGACGCCGCTCATACGTGCCCTCGCTCACATAATACCGCGCCGCATCCTTCGACCCCTCCAAGTGGTCTCCATCGAAGAATGTCACTGGCAGCGAATCAAGATACGCATATACGTTTACCAGACTGCGCGCTGACTTGGGATACGCAGACAGCTTCGTGGTCAAGTACAGCGACGCGGCTGAGACGTGTTCTGCGCCGAATTCCGCTAGACTGCCTCCTTCGGGCCCGAGCCAGAAACGCATGAATACTACAATGGCTTGCGCGATGACTTCTTGAGGGAGGCGCAGCAGTATGCCTGCGGCTTGTGTGAGACGCGCGCCGGCGAAGCGGATCGAGTCTTCGAGATCGCGTGGGATGCCATCGATTTGGGAGCCCGAGGTTTCGAGCTGGGCGACGGTTGCCAATGGGTTTGCGAGGGGCGACGGTTGCATTTTGGAGTCGGCGGGCGGGGGTCCTAGGGGTTTGTGCGACAACGTTGTGGTGTTGTGAGTGCTGAGGCGCAGAAAGATGTTGGTGATGGAGATGGAGTTGTGGAGCTCTACTTGCGATGAGCGACCCGAGGTACACTAACCTTCATTCTTTCTAGTTCACGACATTCGCTTCAGACACGCATATCGCACGCGACACAAACTTCTGGATCTTGGTGACGGACGACCTGGATTCTGAAGCCCTCGAAAAGCTGGCATTTTGTTACAATAAAATATTTGACTAAAATGAGACAACATCCAATAAGAAACCGTCTCCTTAGCTCAATTGGGAGAGCGCCAGACTGAAGTCGTCAGTCACTAAATCTGGAGGTATCGTGTTCGATCCACGAAGGGGACATTCACCGTGCTTGAGCTCGCTCAAGATCTTTCGAACCAATCTTTTTGCCAGTCTTCCGGCCATCGGGTACTACCAAATGCACCATGATGCTACCACAGTGTGGGGGTGGATCTACTACCCCTCTCTACTCTGCTTCATGGGTCCATCGCTTCATTTTTTGTGCAGATCAAGACAGTAAGGCGACCAGTACGCTGTTGCCACGTACTCTGGGGGCATGCAGTATGATATTTAGATTGATCGAGGTATATCCGACGCGCTTACCTGCAGTTGAGACTAGGTACCCAAGTAGCCTGAGATCATGTTATGACAGAGAGCAGCATGATTCGTCATTTGACATGGGTGTACATATATCTTCTGTGTCCATATTCACTCATAATATGTCAGGCCATTGTGCCGCGTCTCGCTTACTGTCGTTCAGCATGGGTATAGAGAGTGAGGCTTGAGCATGTCTAAGGCATGGAGCAATAGTATCCGTTAGCATAGGATAGCAATATCACTCTTCCCTCACAGTCATTGTACACCATTACCTACTTCATCTCTCGTACACATCTCAAGCTCTAGTTTAGCAGCCTGTTACTCTTACCTTCTACCCTACAGTCATAATCAAACGTCACGTCACTAATAGCAAAGCAAAAGTTTTCATGTAATCTCGACTCCGATAACAAAGCTAATAGCATTAACATAATAACTGATTAAACGAGGGCGTAAAGGTGGGTATCTTGCCGGCTAAATGCTAACCAAAAACCGCTAAAATATCAACACGGACTATACACACAGCATTACAAAGAAAAAGGTTCGTAGCGATTGCTCGCGTAGAGGTGACCCCGTGATAGGGGTGACAGAAGGGTAACTCTAAACATTCCCATGAAACAAGAACAAACCTGTATCCCGATAACCAAAAAAAATAACCCCCCAAAAACCAAAACCAGTGACCCAAAGTGAAATCCAAAAAGATGCAAGAGTGAAGAAGTGAAGACGCTGCTGAACAGAGAGAGAGTCCCAAAAGCAATATAAAAAAACGCCGTCATTATGTTTTTATGCACACAGAGTGTGCAAGGGAGAGTGCGCTTTTAGTCGATACCAATCATGGTACCATCGCACCTCCATTCATCCACCTCGACATCCCTGGCCGCCGTATTGGTAGCTTCGGGGTCGATTTGGACATGCGTGAGCCAGGTGCCCACACGGTTCTGCCCGACTTTACGGCCGTCACGGGATAGACCAGCCATGGTAGATGAAGTAACGACCTGTGGAGGAGGGGCTGGACGGACGGGGCGGGCGACGGGAACGGGTGCGGGTGCGGGAGCAGGTGCAACACGGCGTGTGCTGGTGAAGAAGGAGCCGCGAGGGGTTGATGTACGGGTTGCTGTGCGCACAGCAGACACGGGGGTACGGATGGCGTACGAGTCGTTCATGTGGTGGGCAGCAGCGTTGCCAACGCCATAGACTGCCACTTCAGGTTCGGTGCGGCGGACGGAAGAGATGGTCGGCGTGGGGTTGAGATGAAGCGAGTTGCGAAGGTGGGCAGAGAGTCTGCGGGACTCAGGACGGGGGAGGTCGCGTTCGCTGCGGTTGTGGGTGCGGACGCTGGTGCGGCGGGCCAGGGGAGGCGAAGGTTGTTCTGGAATTTCGATGACTTCGACGTCGGCGTAGCGGGCTTGTTGGGGGTAGGGGACGCGCATGTCGTTTAGGCGGTCGTCGTCGGGTATGTGTTGGTAGTTGAACCATGGGCAGTTGCAGGTTTTCCAGGGGGCGGCGCAGACCATGCAGAATTGTGCTGTGCAGCGGCTGGGCACATGTTAGATCTTGTGATGTGTACGAGTGACATGCTAGACTTACCAGGTCATGTGATTGCAACCTTCTTTCAGCTCGACTACAGCCTTGCAGCTGTAGCAGCGTTGCCAGCCCTTCTCCTTGGCCATCTCAACTAGGCGGTTGGTTTCCTCGTCCTTGGGGCATTCGCGCTTGGTGTGGAACTTGCTGTTGCAGAGCACGCACACCTTGGTGTTGCACGTGCTGCAGCGTGCGTATTTGCGGCCGTACGTCGGGTCCATCTTGATTTTTGAAGGCTTGATCCACTGGCCACATCCCTTGGAGGGACAGTACAGGCGGTTGGCAGTCGTGTACTCTTGGAACTTCTTGTTCCACTGGACCTTGAACTTGTCATCAAAGAGTCGGTCGGCATACTTCAACGGGATGTGCTCCGAGGTGCAGCATCGGGGTGGCATGTGGGCAGGATCCTTGACCGAGAGGGTGAATTGGCGTTTGAGGCATCCGTAGCACATGCGATGGCCACAGGCAAGCTTGACGGTCTTGCTGAGAGGAAGGTCATCGTTCATGCACACGAGACAGTCGACCCTGAAGCAGTTAGCGCAGTCGAGACAAGGTGATGTTGGTACTGACCTTTTCTCCTCGTCCCGGTCCTTGCGGGAAGACGATCGTGAGATGGGAGTAGGCTTGGAGAAGAGGCTTGACAGAATCCCCCCGGTGCTCCGACGGGCGGCATCCTTGACCGACTGCGTCCTGGTAAGCGGCGTCGGGGTTGGCGACTTGACGGTGTTGCTGCGCTGCCGTACAGACGGTCGGGCCTCTCTAGCAGGCGCGTCACGTGCATGTGCTTTTGGCTCGCGTGTAGACGAATTCCTGGCCCTCATTAGCCGAGCGACGTGTACAAGTGGAGACGGGTCTAACCTGGTCGGTGGCGGGACTTCGACCCTGCGGACTGGGAGTGACGCAGATCCAGAGCCAGAATGCGGAGTGTAGGCAGTCCTGCTGGAAGAAGCGCCCTCCTCGCTCCTCTTGCGCGCCGACGGTCGTCGCACAGGGACTTCCTCGACATGGCCCATGGACTTGGGGCGGCCAAAGACAAAGTCGTCCTCGTCATCCGGTATCACTTCCCGCCTCTTGGGCTTCCGCGTGCTGTCCCGTCGCACGTCCTTGTCGCGGCTGCTGCGTGGCTTCTCCTTGACGGGTGCAGCCCGCCGGCTGTCCTTGTCCATGCGACTGTCTCGGTCGCGCCTTCTCTCCGCCTCGTTGCGGGAGTAGTAGGATTCGCGGCGCGCCCGCAAATCTTCAATGTCCACGTCGGCCTGCCGCCTCGCCTCGTCGGCCCGGCGGCGCTCTCTGCGTTCTCGTGTGGAAGCGGTGGGTTCGGGGTCGTGGTGCTCGCGGGACTTGTGGCGGCGGTGTCTGCGATCTCGGTCGTCGAGATATTCGCCGTCGTCACGGTGTCGTGTGGCCCGGTCATCGCGTCCTCGCGCCATGCCCAGCCAGGGCATATGGCCAATATGTTATGTGCCTCCTGCCAGCCTCGCAGGTCACAGGCTCATCAACGCTCTCGCAAAACTGAAGGCAGCTGTGCAGGCGACGCACAAAAGCGAACGGGTGTGTGGAGAGTTGCGGTGGGCGTGACGAGCGAACAGCAAGCACCTGCAGGCAGCCCAAGCCTGATCAGACCAAACCTGGCCAGTCGCACGGGGCAAGCCGCCGGCGGTGTGCGCGCACTGGGTGCCTGTTGATCGAAAGCGTCGGCAGGGCTTTCGCTAACTCTCTAGTCGGCCCAGGGGTACTCGTCAGGCGTCGACGCACTGGCGGCCAGCTGTGTTAAATACGCACATGATGTAGTTTTTTTCCCACACGCAAACGGAACCGTGCGGCGCAGTTTTCATGCAGCGTTGCGTTGCCGCAAAAGCAAGGCCAAAGCCTATTTGCTTCATGGCGTCGCACTGCTTTTGGGCCAACGTTCGGGCTGCAGCTGCCTCCTAGTGCGAGTCTTGGGGAGACGGCCCGCCACAGGGGCTGGAAGATTTATTGCAGAATCTAATCGCGGATATGCAACGGCGCCCAGTGCCCTCAGTCCTTCTCGAGTGTAATTTGGGTCGAAATTTCCCATCTCTGCCCGCCGCTCCCGTATCCGCCGCCCAAGCGGTTCCGCACCATGCTGCCAATGCGATCGCGCAGACGCCCAATTTCCTCCAAATCCCGTACTCCAAGTTTCAGGTTCGCCTGGCAGAGCCCGTAGTGCACCTGCCAAAATTTTGCCTCCTCTACCGTTCGCACGGCGGGGTCCGTCTCCAGGTCGTACATCATGTCCGACACGCCGGGACCCGAGTAGGACATGAGCAGCATCTTCCCCAGCGTCCATCCTTGAATCCATCCTAGTGCTACCATGGCGAAGGCAACTGAAAATGAGAGGGTCCGATCAAGCCACACATACATCTGAATGCTCAGCAGTGGCAGTATCAGTAGAAGTGATGAGCACGACAATGTCAGGAAATGCGACGGGTTGCTCAGCACAGAGGGCAGGTTAGCAATCGCACTCAGCCTCATGACCTTGCCGATGCGCGCATGGTTCTTCAACAAGATTGCCGAGACCAGCGTCGAGACAACACCGCACAAGGCAGCAAGATCAATGCTGCCAGCAGACACTCGCTCGTGAGCATCTGCATGATGCGCCTCGTGTCCTCCGCTATTCTCAAGCGCGTGCGTCAATCCATGCGATATGAGGTCCAGTCCCATGAACAGTAGCCCAACCGACATGCCTAGTCCTGCGATGACCTCCAGACGCTCAAAGCCGAATGGATGTCGTATGCTAGATCGCTTCCATAGCTCAAAGTTGGATCCGACGTCAACAGCCACACATAGAAATGCGCCAAGTGCATCGTAGAAGATGAGACGAGACAATACTGTGAGAGCCAGCGATTCGTGTGCGCCCCATTGTACAAGGCCGGCTACCACCAAGTGGCAGAAACACCATGCCAGCCGCAGCTTCTGATCTTTGGACATGGACGAGCGGTATTCTTTGAATGTCGGGATGGGAAGCGAGGCAGGGAGCTGGAGCGGGGCGCGCGGTGCGGGTTCCAGAAAGATCTGATGCGATACACTACTGTGCTTGTACTTGTGCCCTCGTCTTCGGCCAATGTCCTGCGGGAGTCAGTATGATTGCGCAGGATCGCGTAGGAGAACGCACATTGGCCTTGGTCTGGGGCCGCCCCGGCTGGTAGGCGACGGGCTGGAAATTGAACGGGTTGGGGTTCTCGGACCCGTTCGCAGAGGGCGGCTCAAGATTCATGGTGGAGTCGCTCGCGGGCGTGTAGGGAAAGGTCGCGCTCGCGGGTGTATACAGAGTCGCAGGCGACGCCCTCTGCGAGACCGAGTCACTGGGGCCGAGGGTCGCATACTGCTTCGAGGGAAACGTGGCAGACATGGGCGAGAGCAGCGCATTGTTAGTAGGCGCCATATCTCCCACAGCCAGATCGCTTCGGAATCCTAGTCCAACGGGCTGGGGCGCGTTCTCGTCAGGAGGCGGCGTAGGGGTCCGTGGTGGAGCAGGCAGAGGCATTTTCGAAGCCATGACGATGGCAAATGAGCAACGGTAATGAGCGACTGTTAGCGAAGACGCATTCCAGGCTTAACGAGATAAGAAGCGCAGTCGAACCCCGGACGTGAGGTGGAGGGGAAATTGAGGGAGGCCTTCCGTATGCGGCGGCCCATAGTCGGTGCATTAGCCAATCCGGTCCCGACTAGCCCGTATGCAAGGGCACCAAGACATGCCGCTGGGGGTTGACGTTGTTGACAGCCTAGCTTCGAAACATGACACTCTAATTCACCACAAACGTGCTCCATGGCACTCGACGCACGTGGGAGCCATGCAGGACGGAACCGCTGTGCGCAACGAGGGTCGTGCTGACGGTGAAGGAGTGCGTGCTGGAGGTGAAAAGGTGCATGCTTCCACGCGGGATGTGAACACCCAAGGCCATCAACGAAGCAAATCCGGAGGCATACTAGGCGCTTTTCGCGATGCCATTGGGAAGTCGCATCCGGCTCAAGTAGGCAACGGCGAGGGGCACGACCAAGATGTGGAAGTCGCAAAGAGGGCGTCGTCTATCGCGACCGCACTGCGCCAGAGCCAGGGAAGGCAGAGAAAGGGATCCTTGAGGAAGGCAGCCATGGCGAAGATGCGTGAACGGAGTAGCTCTTTGCGCAAAGCCAAAACACCCACTATTACCACTGCAATGAGCGTGGACCCCGCGGACGAAGCAATGGCCCCGGGTCGCTTCAGCTACGAGAACGCTCCCCTCAATTCTTCGTCCGACAGCGGCTGGTTTCCCGCCGTCCACCTGTCCCCATCGTCACCCGCCGTCACTTACACCCCACCCGACCCTCAACCAGCACTGCTTGCTTCACCCATGAGCCCGGCGGCACCTTATGCTTCGACTACGGATGAAGACGACATCATGTCCTTCTACCGCCCCTCGACTTCCGGCAATGACTACTCCTTCAGTGCTCCGAACCAGGGCTCTGTTACATCTCTCGCACACCGCCGTTCAACGCGGAGCAACCGACGCACTTCCATTTCGGCAGTCCTGGCACCTGCCGAGGCCGACACCGATGACGAGTGGGATTACAGCGAGACGGAGTGGTGGGGCTGGGTCGTGCTCATAGCAACGTGGATTGTTTTCGTCGTCGGCATGGGCTCTTGCCTCGGGATCTGGAGCTGGGCGTGGGACGTGGGCGAGACACCGTATGCTCCACCCGACCTCGAAGATGACGCGACCTTGCCCATTACCGGCTACTATCCCGCATTGATTGTTTGCACGGCAATTACGAGCTGGGTGTGGGTTGTCGTGGCCTGGGTGGGCATGAAGTACTTCCGCCACGCCAAAGTGGGCGTCGACGGATAGTCTCCAAGCAAAGCATCAAGCAAGCCACAGAACCATCACCTACCCGTCCTACCGAGTACCGATCGCATGAACGTACCAAGGTCCTGGGAACGACTTTTCCATTCTAGTGCTGTCGCTTAACCTGACCGCATGCGCAATATCTTCTTGGGCTGAAACACTAAGCTATAATACCTCTGTTAAGACACATCATAGCCTCGCTATACCACACTTTACGGTATGCCATTACTTCTTCCGTTATTGTTCTTTCCGACACTTGTGCCAATACCTGCAGCTACCCTCGCAAATACTGGAACCGCTGACCGTCTCGACAGAATAAGATCTGCCACAATGCCACATTTTTCGTGTGTTGCATGTCGTGATTCAGCGGCTTGGACCACAATTTCCGCGCCCGGCTCCTCCTCTGCACCACGATCCTTCGACCCGCTTCGACCCCGTCATTCGGGACAAGGGCAGTACTGAACATGGGACGAACACCTCGACATCATCGTATCACCCTGCAACCTCCGATCCTGCAGAGCGGCGGTCAGGGTCCCATATGTTGGTGCAATTTTGACAGTGTAAGATGAAGGCAATTTCCCTGTCCAGGCGACTTCATAAACAAAATGTTCGCCAACATGTGGCTGATAGTCGCAGATTGTATCATGCAATTGGTCTGTAATGGCACTACACCAAAGACCACGGGGAAGTTCCAAGCTCGAGGAGCTACTACCAAGTTTACTCATCCTCAAGGGCCTGGAGTCTCGGGCCATTTTGAAGAAAGACGCCGAGTTCAGGCAAACGGTTCACGGGGTACAGCATGAACGGCGGACAAGGACGGTGCCGGCTCGGAAGCCTCAATGCATTCCGAACACACTGGTGAGCCAACGGATTACCAACGGCAGACCCTTCCGCTTCTTCGAACTACCGCAAGAGATCAGGGACGAGGTCTACTCCCACCTCGTGGTCCGCAGAACCTCGCGCTCCCTCCCAATCCTTGACGCAACCGCCATCCTAAATGACCGCAAGAAACGCCTCGCAGCACGGAAGTCTCGAGAGCGACTAAACCAACAACGGCTCTCGATCGGAAAACGCCCACTATGTCCCCGCACAGCCGATCCCGAACCAATCCTGCACCTAGAACTCCTCCGCGCATCCCAGAGACTAGCGGGCGAAGCAACAGACTGCATGTACACCAACAACTGGTTTGCCATTTCCCTCAACAAGCTCCCGGTGCCTAGCTACGAAGTCCCGCAAGGCTGGGATCTCTCACGCGTTAAAAGACTGCAGGTAGAATTGCAGTTGAAAGACGCCATACGCATGAACCGTTATGTCGACTGGGCTTCTTTCTTCTCTGCATTTCCCTGTCTGCAGTTTCTGCGCATTGTGCCTAGTCTGCATCCGAGGTACTGCGAGTGGTCGCATCCAGAGTTTTATGAGTGGTCCGAAACGCCCTTTGTTCACAAGGCATTTTTTAGGGAGTTACTGGCGGCAGTACCTGGGTATGTGGATCTGAGAATTGGGCTGCCGGTAGATGGGGCGGGTGATGATGTGCAGATGCAAGGCGAGGTAATCATAAATCGGAAGTTTCTTTGGGACATGTATGTTGAATTGGGTAATAGGGTTGATGCCACCGGGGGACGGTTAGAGGTGGCGAGGATTGTATCATAGGTGGTGACGAGGGGCGCATTTACGGTGCTATGAGTCGATGCTGCGGTCTGACGTTTTGGCTCCACAGTTTGGGAGCGGAACCATGTATATTATGTATCTTATCTAATGTTGTTTGGAAGCCTATGGCTTTGCTTTTTGCTCAACGCCACGCACATGCGGTCAACGAGTCTGGTTTTTGGGTTCGTCAGCAGGCGTTGCTGCCTGATATGCTCTTGGTGGCGAAGGATGCAGGAAGACATCAAGGGGAGGCGTCTGTATTTCGAGACGGCTCAACAACGCAAATTCTCTCCCGCATAGATGTCTGTCCAGACATTTTTAGGAAGCAACTCTCAATCATGCAAGGAACCTTCCGTGTTTTCGAAGAAAAGAGAACAATGTAGTGAGAAGATAAGTCGTAGGAGACTGCGCGGCGGAGTCTTCATAGCTACGCAGCTACCATTCGACTAGCACACGGCTTCATAGTATCAATCTCTGGTGTTTTCGGGTCATTTTGAAGAAAAGAAAAGAAAACATCTCCTCTCCTTCTCTCCATGGAACCCTGATTTTGCGTATTTTGATATCGCGCGACTCAGCAACGAGCATCACTCTTAGCGGTGTTGTTTGAGAACCGCACAAGTTTTGGAGCGAGCCATCGAATGTGTAATGGGAGATTTTGAATCGCTGGAAAGCAATCTCATAGCGACATCTTTGTCAATGCTTAAAGTCCAGTGACCGCAGTCGTGTCCCAAAACTTCTCAGATTTTGGTAATTGGAAAATAGACGTGTAGTGGAATGAAGTAGGATTGGAGGAGTACCGCTAGAGGAGAGGAGGGGATCTTTATATTCGTTGCTTGGGAACGACTAGGCTTGGCATAGAGCAGTATGATGTGGGTTTCGAGACGAACATCACGCTATCTGACTTCCCATTCCCAGAATGATCATTGCGCTGTTTGATTTTTTTTCTTCTTTTCGTCTTTGATCGAACTTCATAGGTAGGATGAATCGCAACTTTTGCTCCGAGTAACTGGACCATGAGGGCGTTCGCTTTGGACTTTTGGTGGAAGTCGGAGCGCACCGACATAGGGCATGGGTGTTGTGATTTTCGGGTAGAGTACTCGCATCCCAGCTCTGCACACATTTTCTTTTTTGGAGAATAAGAGAAGGGTGTAATAAAACAAGAGTGGTGGTATAGGCAGTATTGGAGGCTTTTATAGCTGACTTACTGGCTGGCAGCTAGTAAACTTCGGCAATGTCATCTCTGAGATCATACGTCAACTGCGTTTTTGTTTCGTCTCTCTCTTCTTTTTTTTGCGAGCATCTACAGAGCAGAGACATAAACCTGAACGAGGGCTATTTTGGTCATTTCTTGTAAAGTTTGCGTATTTCTGGAGGAGCATGTCCCAACCCGTTCATTCCTTTTTGGCCGGCGGAAGTCTCCAAACATGTACAGGTTTGATTTGATTTTGAGAGCACCGGACTCAGCCATTAGCTATCCTGCAGTATCTTTCCTTATGAGAATGGGGACATTCAATGTTTTGTGAAGTAAGAAGTTGACGGCCGGGAGAGAGGTGTTTATACACTTTGCCAGCTAGTCGGCGAGCTTTCACACACAATGAACGTGCCTATATTCCAGAGGATGTGGATGACTTGACGGAAAACCTGGTCATTCAGCATTTGCTTGAGCAGATGCTCTTCTTCTTGCTTGTAGCCTTGCTTTCAACGGAAGAACAGGAGTCCTCAACTCCATATTGGATTTTAAAATGGGTTTTCGACATGGCTAGAGCGATCATCGCTTTGAGATGACTGCCAGACACCTCCACACATGAAGCATAGCTTGGTACATTTGTCGGAAACAGGCACGCATTGTGGAGTTGCCTTTGTCGTTTCAGATGCGGACACACATCGACGTGTCGCCTCGACGTTTCTAGAGGCCAGAAAATCTCCACATATGAGATAATTTGCGATGGGTTTTGGAAAACCGTCTCGCATGACTAGCAAGGGGTGCTATTATAGAGAGTGAAGGATGGAGGGAAAGGAGGAAGAAGACCGACTTTATATCTCCTGAGCCCTCTGGATGTCGTCGGCATAGAGTGAGTGAGAGTGCGCTGCCAGACGTCTCCACCATGGTAACTGCAAGCGCGCTCTTCGAATGCAGAAAGCCATGATCACGTCGTTGGATAGTTTCAGAAGGACGGAAGCTCTGCACACATGTGTTTCTCCGTTGATTCTCCTTGAGAAACAGACTTTCATTTCCAGTAAACCATTCAGTTTTGGAGAAGAGGATAATGTTTTGATACAACGAGGAGAAGAGAGGAATGAAGACAGAGCCAGACTTCATACTTCAACCTCTTTCCCAAGTCTCGGCATATCATGTAGTGGCGACCTATTCCGGAAAATTGCACGCCGTCTCCTCACATCGAGATGACGCATCGTACTTTCAGGATTTATGTGACCATAGGCTAAGCATACTGCAGTTTCGGAAGGACGAGGTCTCTCCACATGACTGCAATTCTGGCTCATTTTGGAGAAACAGACTCGCATGCCCAGTGAGAAACATAGTTTTGGAGAAAAGGAGTAAAGTAGTGTTATGAAAAGGGAGAGAAGAAGCGAAGAGGAGATTTATATTCCCCGATCATGGCACTAGACGCGCACAACTGTCGTCCGTGATAGTTTCGCCCGTAATTTTCCAGCAACATGCAACGATATGTGCAGCGATTCTGGTTCATCCGTTCTCATGCATCTGAAACATCCACTTTTCAGAAGGCGAGCACACCACATATCCATCGTGTACGCTTGTTTTAGAATGGGAGATGCAGTCCAATACTGTATCTTCTGGTGCTCGCTCTGCTACATGCCGTCCCAGGTTGAACTTTCCGACAAAGGCGGAATCTTTACATAATTCGTCTTCTTTACATAATTCATCTTCTTGTAAAATTTCGGAAGCAACAGCAGCACATCCATACGAGACGATTCTCACACTCTTTGAGAATGAAGCGAATGAAGCGAAAGAAGTAGTAGTGAGAAGAAGGAAGAGTCGGCCATGTTGCGGTGACCCAGTGTTTTCCGGCATCAGGGATGTGGCCGATTCTTTCAGGCCAACGCGCCATGAGCATAGCGTCCAGAGGTTTAGGAAAAGACAACTCGGCCATTCCTCTTCTTATTTGGGCGGTTTGGAGTATCAAACAGGAGGCAGTAGAGTATAAGACCAGAACTCTAATGTCGAGAATCGCAAACTTTATGCGTCTCCGTAGTCATGGAACTGGCAGCCCAGTATTGAAAAGGGAGACAGAAAGGTCCGCAACATATAGGCTCTGGCTGTATCTTTTGGAAGAAGCGCAGTTCTCGCTCCATGCCATTTCGAATTCGTTTCTTGAGGAACCGAAGTTCGACATACCAGATGTGCTTGTGTCAATTTGGAGAGAGCGGCAGGGAAGTCAGACAGGACATTTTGATGTTACGTTGTGTTTGTTTTGAAATGCGAGCCGTCCGACTCCGTCGCGGATACATCGTTGGGTCTTGAATCTCACAGTCCCTCCATTATCCAGTCGATCATCGATTTTTTTGTGTGTCGGCGCAATCGAAGCGCGGCTCTGGATATGGAACCACCTTGCGTTTTGTTTTTGGTTCTCGACGGAAAGACGGCTTTTCCAGTCCATCGGCCGACCCTCGTTTTCTTTGGACCGCCCAGTCTCTTTCATAAGAGCAATGTATACTTCGTTTGTGGCTCAGAAGAACTCAACAGGCGGAAGCAGACATGGGGTCTCTGACCGTGTGTTTTAGACATTCGTTTCGATGGCTAGTTTTTTTTTTTTTTTTTTTTTTTTTGGAAAGACGGACTCTCGCACATTGCTGTTTTGATGTCTTCATCTTTGCAGGAAGGTCTTCTCCATATATATGGAAGACCATGTAATTTTGGAGAAGAAAGAGAAGAAAGTATGTGACAAGGAAGCAAAGTCCAGAAGCCAGAAGAGAGGTTTATATACCCGCAGGAAGTTAAGGAAAACCCGTGCACACGCAGCTTTGCGGTACCCGAACAGCGATATGGTCGCCCAAACCACCGTGGTACAACCAGCAAGACCAATATGAGATGAGATGTTAAACAATAGTAATTGATGACTCTCCACCTTCGCGCCCATCACATGAGCATATACACTATCAAATAATGATAAAAAACGCCATAGTGAGCGTCTTCAAGACTCTACCACTGATGCTATGCCATACTAAACTTCCAGTTCAGTCCAAATAAAATATAAGAAGATACGTTATACACATTTTTGAAACCCCCACTCCGGTATCCTTGGCCCTAGCGATCATAATCATGATGATGATAATGATATACCGTACTCACAACTCTTCAGCGAGAGTTCTACTCCCTCTTAAAAGACTGAAACCCCTGCTGCGGCGACCCCGGACTCCTATAAGGGTTATTCGTATTCGACGGAGCCCTCGCCGGCGCAGTACCACTCGGCTGCCACTGCCTCTCGCCCTCATCTTCTTCTACCTGCGGCGCACGCGGGCGACTACGTGATCGCGGCGGCGGCACCATAGTCTGGTACGAGTACTCCTCTACCTGCCCCGTGGAAACCGAACTCGGACTTCCAGGCGCCGTGCTGCGAGGCGGCGGCGGCAAGTTGCCTCCCGGCGGCTGCGCGTACTGGCTCTGGCTCCCAGATGGTACTACGTGGAGTGGTAGAGGTGGAGGCGGGTTCTGGCGCGGAGTATCGACGGAGACGCGGGAGCCGAAGGGGGAGAGTGTGGTACCGCCTTTTCGTTTTCCGGCTGAGCTGGCTTTGCGGAGGAGACCGCGGACTTCGTCAAGGTCGGGACGTTGGTCTGACATGCTGGGACGGCCGATGGTACTGGTGTCGTCGCGAGCTTCCCAGGTGTCATCACGGATCGTGTCGAGGCCTGGTCGTCTATTGTTGAGAGCGCTGATGGCATTGCCTTCGGTACCTAGGTAGTCGATGCCAGTGGACTTGCCCGTGCCTTCCTCGGTGGGGTTGAGTGGATGTAGACGGCCGGCGTCGGTGCTGGCCTGGTATTTCTCGTATGCTGCGATGGCCTCGGCGGGTGGAACTGCGACGGACCATGTGGGCTTGTCTTGCGAGCCCAGAGTGGCGTCGCCTCCAGCTGGACCGTTGATCGGGACCTTGCGCAAAGCGACAACAAGCGCACACATGAACTTGGACCTTCGAGATGCGCGGAGTGACTCGTTGGACCAGTTGCTCTTGTGTCGGATCTCGACACGAAGCTCCAACTTGTTCATCTCAGCAATGCTAACAACCTCGATGTCGATATCAGGATGGAATTCGCGGGCGTTGACAGGGTCGCGAACGAAGCTCATCATCTCCAGCTTAAGCAGGTTGATGTCTTCAAAGGAGGTGGCGAAGTCGCAGAAGACGGAAACTTGCTCTCGCATGGCCTTGCTTCGTGTGATGTTCTCCACCCATAAAGAGTTCAACACGATGTTGGGGATCTGGACCGTCTTTCCGTTTTGGACACGCTTGAATACAGTGTAAAGCAGAGCAATGTGTTCCACAGTAAGCTGTTCAGTGGTAATGTCGACACGATCACCGATATCGTACGGGTGCTTGACGAAGAGGAAGATGCAGGAACCGAGAACTTCCTGGGCAGTCGTCGCGAAGACGAAGGAGAGCGAGAGAAGAGCGGTCGCGGATGTAGTGAGAGTGGTACGGAAAGCAGGAGCGAGGAAAGCGACAAAGACGAATATGCAAACAATGACAGCAATAGTCATGATGAGACCGTCGAGAGCGTTGATAGCTTGGTCAACATCGTGCATACTGGAGTTGATCGACTTTCGCTGTCTGGCGTAATCGGTCACAGTCAAAATCATCTCTTCCAAGCTGATATCGCCGTTTCCGTCGCGGTCGATGGCGGCGAAGCATTCCTCAGCCTCTTCCTGGCGGCCGGGACCCATGACTTCGACCAGATCTTCCAGGTAAAGCTCGTTCTTGCCTTCGACGACCATGGACATCCAGATACGCCTAGCCAGAGCTTCAGCACTCTTGTTCCTCTCCAAGGCGGTCAAGACGACGGAGTGAGCAGAGTTGGGATCGAAGACTTTCTTGCCAGTAATCTCGGAGGCGATGGTACCGAAAACTGATGTGATCTTGTCACCAATGCGGCCAGCGTCTCTGCCAACTTCTTGGATAAGACGCATGGGTGTGCGACTGCCTGAACGACCATGCTTGGCCGTTGCCTTCTTGCTGCCGAAACCGAGGTCAAGAATTGTGTCCTGAATGATATAGTCTTCCTCGGCGAACTCATTGCAGTAGGCGGGGAACAGCGCTCGCGAAGTGTCGTACAGGATACCGAGCAGGTAGATGTTGCGCTTCGACTCCTTGATCTTGTCATCAAATTGCTTGCGGTGGTAGCTGATACTGATGAGCTGGATCAAGACGCGTTCGGCGAGGATGATGACGGTGCAGACGAGAAGGGCAAGCAGAACCGACTGCATGGTGTCAATCCACTCTGGTCTTTCCTTGCCGGCGTTGACTCTGACAAGCTACGCAGCATTAGCACATGTTCGTCTCTGAGCTTGTCGCACAACTTACAGCAGGGAATGTAGCCTGGTTGACAATCATCCAGAAGACGAAAGACAGAGGCTTCTCGACTGCTCTCAATAGCAGCGCATATTTCTTGACACCAGGACTGACGACACCAATGAGGAACTCGAAAACGTTGGGGATGAAGTGTGCCACAATCTTCATGACCCAGAAACTCAGCCAGATAATCTCGATCCAGATCCAGAACTTCTTCTGGTTTGTGTTGCCGATCGAACCGGTAATGGTACCTGTCTGCGAGAGGATGATGGGAATGGCGAGCAGCAGCGCCACAGGAGCGACGTAGATCATGTAGCGGGTGACGATGCTCCAGTTCAGGATCTTGGTGTAGATGCGGCCCATGCGGTTGAGAGCCGTCTTCTCCTCGCTCGCACGCGGAGGCAGCGGTGCTCCTGTCCTGGAGTCGACCGCCGCCAGCTTCCTGCGCCCGCGCGTGAACATGTGCCCCTTCTCTGACTTTTCATTTCCGGATATGGGCGAGGACTGCGAGGGGGTGTGACTGACGACGGTCTGGAGGGGTATATCGGTGGTTCGATTCTCCATGCCTTCGTTGGCCAGAGGCTGGAAGCCGTGGTTTGAGAGTCTAAAGGACCTCTGAGAGGATCGCTTGCTTGTCATGTAAGGGAAATCTTGCTTGTCATGTGAGGGAAATCGAGTGCTTGTTCGTGGGAGCCGTGTCGTCACGGCGAACGCGCAAGCGGGGTGTTGTGGACAATGTGAACGGGGTGTAGATCCCGGAGTCTTTGCGAAAAAGAAGCTGGCGGGAAAAGTGCGTCGAGCACTTCCTTTTGAGGAGCCGTTTGAGTTTGAGCGAGCAGTACAGTGAAGATGCGCACAAGGACAGCGATTGAACGAAGGCCTGCCGTCGCTTCTCTGTGGAAATCAAGGAAACAATGAGACAGGGAAACGAGCGAGGAGGCTCTCGGGGACGCAACAGCAGAGAAGTCAGGGATAGTGAGCGAGTGAGCGAGTGAGAAACGTAGCAGTGCAAGGAGGCCCTTTGACGAACAACGCCGCGCGCCGGTCCCCAGACCATGGCTAGTGGCATGCAGGGAGGGGTTAGCGGCAAAGCCACATGCGACTGAAACCGCTAGCCCGTCGCCACAACGAATCACCGGAAGAAGACATCGCCACCGCGGGCTGCACATAAAACTGCCAGGCTGACGGTCTAATTACCGTTACTGCGCGCATCGGAGGCCATGGCCGTTGGAATCAAGTAGCAGCGTGCTTTCGTCAACGTCGTCCGTGGTGCTGTGCTCTGCCTCAGCCTCAGCCTCAGCCTCATTCACCCACATGAGCATGATTCAACAGATCGGCCAACCCTGCCGTTGATCAGTTCTGGCCAAAATACCCGGTGCAGATGCAGGCACACGCGTATCGATACGCCTCGGGCTCAACAGCGGAAAACCGTCTTCAGCTGGGCAGGATCGCGATCGCAGTCCCGTCGCACAACCATGACCGGTTGAAAACTCGGGACATGAACATTGCAACCGCGCCGACCGTCGAGCAAATTCAGCCGACGCAAAAAGCAACTAACGCACTTTCTTCCAGGGCAGCCTGACCTCGAACACGGTGCCGCATGCCTGCCACTGGTCCACGGTTCGCCTATCCCCGAGGAGTCCATGTCGAGGTTCCCCAAATCGAGAATTCGTCCACGTAATCCCTTACCCCTGTTGGGACATGCATCGTGCCTGTTTCAGCCACACGCAACCGACATGTCAGGTACATTTGGCCGTTGAATGGCTGCAAACCCTGTGGCGGTGAAATGAGCCTCGGAAGGATTCGGAATCTCCCATCTTCAGCGTGCTTGAGGGTAGGAATGGCAGCTGTTCGCAAAGGGAGCCAAAAATTGGGTCTATTCTTGGCCCTCGTCGATCCCGAGGTAAAGCTTCTCTTGATCAACCGCTAAGTGTACCCACACCCAGGGTCCAAACAGAACCGTCGTCACCGTGGCTCCAGAGTTCATGTTTAAAACCACGATCGATTCGACGAATGGGTACACTGACGATGACGTCATGAACATGTGGGTGGGAACTGTGGCTGCACTACAGTACACTGAGACGCAAGCGATCCCGGAGTTCCAGCCATCGATCAACATCAAACATGACGTCTTTGTGGACGCGGGCGGGAATAGCATTGAGCGCAACGTTGCACAAGCTGCAAGCACTGTGAAACGCCTCCAAACATCTTCGCACAAGACGTAGATCAGTCGACTTTCTGAACACCAATGGTGCCCCACGAACCTCACAACGGAACTCGAGCAGGACACACGGCTGTAGAGAGATGTTGATGGAAACATCTCCTTGGGTATATTCTTATCCACAAACCAACTCTATAAACCCTAGCTATTCCCACAAAGCGCAATACCCGCAACAACACACAACCCCCAATTCCACATCGTCGCACTAACCAAATCATCTATATTCAGCACACCAACCCCACTCTCCGTCAGCACCTTCCACGCCTCATCCCGCCTGCCAATCGGCCAACTCGGAGTACCCCAATACCTGCTCTTCAGCCCCTTCGCATCCGCTGCTTCGACCTGCTCTTTGACTCTCTCAATCTGGCCTGACGACAAGGTCGCGAACCACAGCTTGCCGACTGCGCTGCCGAGGGCAGCGGATGCGTAGTAGGAGTTTGTAGTGTTGTACTCGTTTGAGGTAGAGAGGAGAGGTGCGTCGAAGAAGATGTAACGGTTTGTCGTGGCGGCTTGGATGAGGTCGAAGGGAGCGTTTCCCGTGCCGACGATGGTGAGGGGTCCCTGATGGAGAGTCTCGCCATCGTAGTATGTCAACCAGTTCTTCTCGCGGAGGGGAGCGAGTTGGGAGAGCAGGACTGGCCATGTTGCTGCGCCGTCAGATTTGAAGTCGATGAGTAGGACTGTGGTTGCAGCTGGGTCCATGTCGAAGACTGCTGTCTTTTTATCTTGTGAGTCTGCTGTTGTTGCGTTTCTTTGTTGCAGAATGTTCACCAGTGGGTCGAGGTAGAGGGTCTTCAACGTCCGGTCGGGGGTTGTAGACTGCCAGGAATGACTGACGAGCAGTTCTTCATCTTCTGTCAACCAAATATCTGCTTCTACGCTCGTGCATCCTGCTGCAAGCGCTGCGTACAAGGGGACAGAGCGCCAGTAGTCATTGTGGGAGTGGCAGCTCTTCGGTACGATGTCGCGGCTAAAGTCATCTCTCCAATCGTACTGGAAGGCTTTGCCGGCATTTGGTTCTTCCCAGATCTCGACAATATGCTGGAGGCCGTTGTGTCTAGGAGAGGGAGCGAGCCGCTGTAGCAGTATGGAGACAAAGGCTATGTAAACACTGATGTACGTTAGACTAATCATGCCTCGCACCTAGATGAAGCCTTCTTACCCTGCAGCAATAGTACCAAGAATTGTTACAATGACAACACTGATGCCGACTCCACGATACCATCGTATCTTCCGTGATCTTCGTTCCGCGTCCGTCTCCTCACGTCGTCGTCCACACCAGCCAGATCTTCCCCACCAAGTTCGCGATGCGCGATCCCGATATGATTGTCGTTGAGTCTCGAGATCCTCCAGACCTATCGTACTGGACAATTGACTACCAGTCTCATCTTCATCGTCATGGAATCTCCGCATAGTCTTGTCTCCACTCGGCTTGTCCATGTAAATCGGCAGCACGTCTATCAGGAGGTCTGATTTCTTGCAGTCAACGAGCTGCGCCATGGTTAGAATACAATAACAAGATCAGACAATGCTTGGAAGACAGGATGCGGAGAGACAAGATGCGCAAGAATGCGGGGAAAGCTCGACATGAAGATATTGCTTCCGTGGGTGAATTGTGGCTGTAGTCTGGACTTGTACCATGCATGAGCGCGCTAGCCGAACAAGGCAGGACACGATAGGACCTTGGATATTTCCAGCCACACCTGGACACACTATCTTGGGGCTGAACTAACGGGAACAAATATGGCTGTTACGTACCTTTTGACGATGACGACGATGTAGATGATATGGCTGCTTCACTTGAAACTCGTCGTTCTCTGTAATAGAATGCCTTCCATCTTCACACGAAACACCCCATCCTCATATACAAACATCATCTGTACGCAGCCCCAAAGCAGATACCCACCATCTGTCTGCCTTGCAGTTGGCGATACAAGGAGCACCAACGTTATGCCCATCTACTCTTGCACCATGATGCTTGATCCAGCGAATCCCGGCACTTCTTTCACAGTTGCCTTGAACATCATCGTCACTACGACCGAAGCATTTGCGTACGCCGGTCCATACCCTCATATCCGCATAGACACAGGTACCTTCATGAAGAAAGGCTCGGCGTTTTTCTGGTACTTTTCCTCACTGCCTGCGAACTCGGGGTTCGTACGGTCACACCTTCGGTGGATTTCACGCGGAGTCGGAGTGGGGGGGGGGGGGGAGTATATTAAAGACAATACTTCATATAGGGGAGGTGACGCGCGTCGCTGTGATGTCGTGAGGTCAGAGCACACGTCGAACCTCGTACAAAGCATGGGGAGAGTTTGGTCGACTACTCTAAGCTTTGTGGGGTCTGGGCGCTGGCCCCGAGTCTATCAGACAAGCTTCTCAGGGTGGCTGTCGCTGGCCGGGCGTTGACGTCTGACAGGCGCTATCGTCATGAAGGAAAGATACCGCGGTACTTCCAAAGTTCGTCAGCTGCTACACTGTTAGAGATGGTGATATCCTCGCGATAGGTGAAACAAGTACAAAAGCGGGAAAGGCGTAGCTGAGCCCTGCATCGCCCAGACAGCGGCCCCTCAGAATATCCGCACCCCGGGACAAGAGACTGCGCGCGCCTACACTCAGCTTGAAAACCAACCATCCATCCAGTGACTCTCCGAACCGCAACCGGGCAACCATCCGTAGCCTGCGGTCAGCCTCGCTGGCAGGTATAAACGTGGGGCTCAACCTCTGTCGCCCAGGGCTGCGGACGCCTCGGAGCCGCTCACATGTCCAAGTACAAAGCCGTTCTAAACCATGTCGAGCCTAGTTTCTGTGGATTATGCATGTTGACAGGATCCAAGCTACCTCAACCGAGCAGATCACACAACACGGACACACCGACATTCAAGCACGATTTTAACGTTTTCCCGCTTGCGGGGGAGGAGGGGGGAATCACGAGAGCGTCTCTTGAGCGGGTTCGAGAAGAGAAGGTGATGGTGTTGTGATTGCAACGGTGCATGACATGGAAGAATTTACGGAAAGGTGACACAAAGACCACTTTGTCCTTGTTCTCGTTGACATTGTTGACATATCGTCAGGCCAATTCATTTTGTTCTAGACTAAGATTGGGGATTTAGCAGGTACCTAGTGTATGTGCATGCACGCCGTTTCGTACATATGCCAGCTCACCACACCGACTCTTTTCTCTGCAACACGCGCAGTAAACAATACTAATAGTAGCAAGAGACCCAGCCTCGTTTATTTCCCCCGTCGCTATTTCTCCGCATCGTCTCGTAGCATCCAACGACTTCGATATCGCATTTTTGCATAAATTTGCATACTTTACGTCTTTTGGCAGTTCTTATCCCTCTTTTTTTTTTGGCGGCGGCGGCGGCGACGGCGGCGGCAAGAAGATAGCATCTGAGTTTACGATAAGAACAATTTCTCATTCACAAAGGATACACGAACACCACACAACGAACGAACAAACGAACATTACGACTACGGAATCCCACACTCGACTATCTACTACTACCCCAAATCTACACCAACACACCCCACCACAATGCCAAAAGAATCCTCCTTCCGCCTCTGCATCGCCTTCCTCCTCATGGTGCAAATCGCGTGCTGGGCCCTCACCCTCCTCGACCTGCTGCACCCAGGCAAACCCCACGCCTTGATGCGCACAACCATGGATCTAGTCTCGATTTACTTTTCGCGATGCTGCCAGAGCAGTGCTGCGCTGCAGCAGTTGGCTTATACGGATATCAAGGGGTTGATTTACTAGATGAGAGTGTTTATGATGGATAGGGAGGGGAGGGGTAGGACTGGGAATGGGAATGGGAGTGGGAGTGGGAGTGGGAGTGGGAGGAAGAAGGCTGGCAATGCATGCTGGCAAGATGGATGAGGACGAGTTCTCCCGGGAAAACGCGGAACACGATGAGCATGGGACGATGACAACGGCATTTTACGACACGAAGACATGATACCACGGGCGTTTGCGGGATATGGCGGATGCGTTTGGATACAAAGACAGCACAGCACAGCATAGCATAGTACGACTGAAGCAAATTCGGGCAGGCTCACACTTTACAGCATCGTCCACGCAGCGCACACTACGAGCCGGGCCACCTGAGGAGGACGGACGGAAAAGCACATGCAGGTCGTGTTGCGGGAGTTTCTTATGTTTTGATTTACTTTGCTTTACTTTACTTTATATTTACGTTGATATGAATACCCCATGCCACATTCTAAACTACCTACACCTACTTCCGTCCATTCCCAGTGACATGCATACGTGCTACCACTACGACATTCTGCTATCCAGGGACTTCACTTCACTTCACTTCACTTCATTCAACACCCAATCAAGCAATCGACCCATAACAGTATCATCTTGTGAGGAATGCAGCTTTCTCATTGTCGTCCTTGTTCTCACTCTCATTCTTGTGCCTTGTAGCAATAAACGCTAAAGGCTAGCCTCACTACCACACAACACCAACAACAGGACTTCCCATCACGCCCCCGACCCAAATCCATGGTAACCTCGATGTAAAGGAAGAAGAAGAAGAAAAAAAAAAGAAAGGATAGCGATTGTTTCTGGATAGTGATGATAATGAAAGATAATCTCGCCACGAGATGTCCCATTCCCAGCTACTTGGCTTAAACTCCTCCTGCGCCCCCTTGTTTGTAACACCGATTTGAAATGCATGTTTGATGAGGTTGTATATGTAATGGAAGAAAGGGTTATGGTTGGTTGCTGACTACTACTGCGTAGCCTGATGATGGCCCAACTCATGATGCATCATGCTCACTTCGCCAATATGTTTCCGGTCGAAGCGTTCGTTTCGTTGGTGGTCGTCTGAAACGAGTTGGACCTGAGGCGCCGGACTGATCTCATCGTCGTCGGTATTCTCGTGCTGGGCGCCATCACCCTGCTGCACCTTGGTCGCCATCTCTTCATGTGGCTTAATCGTCATCGTACTTTCAGCCAGTGAATCCGTGGTTTGGTTCTCCGAGGGCTCTTCGGGCGCTTTCCCATTCGCATTCGTCACTTTCTCTTCAACATCCTTGTCCCTCCCCACTTCCCCCACATCCTCAATAAACTGCGCCCTTCCACCCTTTTCCTCATCCCCATGCTCATGCGTAATCCCCTTTGCCAGACTCTGAAAATTGAACATGGGCTCCGTGCTATTCGTATCTTGCGGCGGCGTATCCGTCCCGCCCTGACCCAGACTAACGCCCGACGCATTAGAACTAGGTCCGTAACACGAGCCTGGGGCAAGGTTATTCTGGTTGTCCTGATGTTGTAGTGAGTTTTGGTAGGATTCTGCAAAGGATGACGAGGATGAGGACGCGTTGGAGATGTTGCGTAGGACAGAGCGGTGTTGTGGCTGTTCGCTGCTACTACTGTCGGGGTTGAAAGGAGCACCTGGATTGCCAGAGTCGGATGTTTCCCGCTGGATCTGCGCGCGACTGGCTTCGAGATGCTTTTGCGGGTCGTCCTTGGTAGATGGGGCGTTGAGAGTCGATGTCGGTTCTGACATGGGATTGACACCGCCAGCGCCACCAGATCGGTCGACGCCTTTGCCTTTACCGGCTGCAGAAGAGCCAGCTGCTTCTGTTTCGTCGATGCCGTCAATTTCTATTGGGTGGAAGCCACTGCCAATGTTGCGTTGGGCTTTTGCGACCTTTTTGATCTCCTTGGCCTTCTTCTTGCTTTCCTTTTTGGCCTCTTTAGCAGCGTCTTTTTCATCTTTCTTCTTTCGTTCTTCTTCGGCTGCTAGACTCAGCCGTATGGCTTCCATCATCATAAGTTCCTCAAGATCATCGATCCTGTTGCCTCTCCTCGAGCTGATGCGGTTGGGAAATAGGTCGCCTGAGCCGCCTGGCTGACCAGATGAGCCTTCACCTTCGCGCCGGGGCGTTCCGTGTCCACTGCTACCGGCACTATCGCTAGTGAATATTCTCCTCCGTCTTCCGAGGCCGAATCGACTCTCGCCTTGTGGGAGGTTTCCCATCATGTAGGCAGCATTGTGTAGGGCAGTGGCAGCAGCAGCCCTTCGCAAAGCATGCGATTTTGCATCAGCCAGCTTCTTGGCCCAGTCAGGCCGCACCATGTCGGTTGTGATGACAGTCTTGTCGGTAACTGCAAGCGACGTCGCTCTTCTCCGCCCGGGGACGGCAGCAGTGGGCGAGTTCAGAGACGAAGTGGACGACATTGCCGATGTCACACTGCCCATGCCATTGTGCCCCTGGCCATTGTAGACAAGTCCTCTCCTAAAGGGCGGTGGCTCGTAGGTTACTCCAAACTCGGTTTGTGTGCAGTAAGGACACGCAGCTGCCTCCGAAACTAGCTGGACCTCCTCCTCTGGCTCGGCAGGTTGCGCGCCCTCGGTGTTGGACTCTCCATGGTGCTCTGGGGGATGTGGATCGGGTCTCCTGATTTGGACAAAACACTCTGAGCAAATGGGCTGATCGCAGCACCGTGTCTTGTTCAGATGTGGTGGGTAGTACATGAAACAGATGGGGCACTCCGAGGCGTTCTTGTACAGAAAAGCCTCGAGGCGTTGGCCGTTGACGTACGGGTCCTTGGGAAGGTGTAGTTCTTGCGGGGCCATGTCCGACTGCGAGGCATTGCGGGAGCCGGTCGCGAGCGAGGCGAGTGTTTTGGCGCGTCCGCGGAAGAACGGAGAGGAAGAGGAGTTGTTCGCGATCGGAGACGCAGGCGAAGGGAGGGAGAGGCCCCCTCCGCGCTCCGGCTCTTGAGACATGGAGCGAGCGCCCATGGGCACGGTGAGCTTGTTGAGGCTGGGCTCTGAGCTGCGGGGGTTCCATGCTGTGCTGAGGTGGTTGTTCGTGTTCGTTCGAGGTGGCTCTTCGGGGGGGATGGCGTCGGCAGCGGGCAGCGGGCGGCCGTTGACGACTTCGACGAGCTGGTGCTCAGTCCAAGTGTCTTCGTGGTCGTCGAGGCCCCTCCAGAAGGGAGCCAGGCGACGCTCGATCTAGGGTGCATTAGTCGATGTTGCTGTATCATAGCCGGGCAGCATACCTGCAGTTGGCGCACCGTGGGCTTGCTGAAGTCTTCTGGGCCCGTGTAGACACCGAGCGTGACCAGGTATCCGCCGTCGACGCCTTCCTCCTTCAGACTGCGCTCACGCTCCTGCGCCCTGAGCATCCGGTCCTTCTCCAGCTTGCGGGCCTCGCGCTCCGCCTTTGTCTCCCGCCGCGGTTCGAGGGCGGGGTCGCGGTCGCGGTCGCGGTCGGCATTGTCTCCGGCGCGTATGCCGAGGAAAGACAGGTCCGGCCTGCTGCCTCTGTCCCTCCGCGAGTTGGCATAGGGACTGTTGGCCGGCCGGTCGTGTGTTGCGGCAGCGGGCCCGGCAGCCGAGGGCGAGGCGGGCTGGTGTGCACTCGAGCGGCGGGCGTGGCCTCTGCGCTCCGGCTGCGACTCTCTGCCCTGCGAGTTGCCCATGGTGAGGGTGGCAGGATGGAGGGGGGAGTCGGGCTATGGATGTTTACGTCGACGCGGATCGCGCCGGGCTGGTTGGAAGGCGGCCCGTCGATGCCCAAGAGCAGTGACGCAGTCTGTGCGGGCAGGGATCAGGCCGTTATCGCGACGGCTAGCGACAGGCTGGTGGTGAGCGTGTCCGGTGGCAGATGGCGAGAGTCACAAGGACATGAATGCTGGGGGACCTGGCCGTGCGTCGCCCTTTCCTCGACGCGTCTCACCAAGTGCGACGACAGGGAGCCGGCAGTCGCGATCGATGACAGGGAGCCGGCAGTCGCGATCGGCAACAGGGGCGCATGTGCACTCGCATGTATCTGGCGAGGGCGACGGCGACGGGCGCTGGTGCTGGTGCTGGTGCTGAGGAGCGAATCCTGGATGATGTCGTTGCTTGGCAGCAGGGCAGGGCGTCGATCGCAGATGAATGTTGCGTACGAGGTAGCCGTTAGGGCCGAATGGGCGGGGGCGAGGCAGCTTGCAATCAGGCTTGGAGCGCAGCCGTTGGACTTTGGGCACGTCAGCTCAGCCTGTCTTGATTCACGCCGCACGGCCAGCTGGGAGCTGTATAGCGAGGTGCAACGGCAGACAGGCTGGCAGCTGGCGACTCGTGGGCCTATATGCAGCCGTGCCATGCAGCTAGGTACTGGAGCTATGGTTTGTGCCGCCTAGCCCGCGCCGCCACGATACCAATACCAGGAACCAGATCGCTATTCCCGCCCGCCTACTCCCAGCCCGACGACGTGACCGCTTCACTATTGCACCACTGCGTGCATACTGCCAAACCCCCACCGGCTGGCTGTGCGGCCGGCATGGCCCTCGACACATCGTCGCAGCAGTCGGGCGATACGCGACCACCACCACCACCACCCCGCCTGAAATGCGGGGCTCCAGGTATTTGACACTTGGTCGTGGGTCGATGGCTTCCAAGGTTGCATGGCATTCTGCTTACTACGTCCGCTCCTACCCAGCTAGCCCACTTGCTCACTTTACTCCCCCCTCAAACTCCACCCCCATCTCATGTCAGATGGTCCCAAACTCCCACGACGACTCCCAATGGTACTTGTCTCCAGGGCCGGATACCTGCTTGTCGGCGCGCCCCCACTCCGGACTGGTCAACAAGATTAGCTGGCGGCCGTGCACGACGTCACCATGTACTCACTGGCTGATGCCATCCACGTAGTCTTGGGCCTCGATAGCAATGCATCCGTCGCGCGGGATCAAGTTGTCGTGGCCTGCGACGCCCTGCGTCTTCTTGAACTCGCTCTTTCCATTGTTCCAGTTGCAAGTGTACAGCACCACAGCGTCTTGGTTTGTCGTCAACTTGGCCTCGATGCCGCTGTATGCGCTCGATAGTGTGAGTACAGCTGCGCTCTTGTTCCTACCCTCGTTGAACGCCCAGGCGCCGTTGTAGCCGTGGCATCCGTTGCCGCAGTGCTTCTCAAACTCGGCATTGCCTGATGCAAAACCAAGTTCATGCGGCGCAGACTAGACTAGACACAAATCAGCACCCATCTCACATGTACTTTGTGCGAGGAATGCCTACAATCGTCAATGGCTCCTGCGGGAATCTGCGCAATTTCGCCGGTAGGCAGGGCATTCGCATCGGCGACAAGGGCTCGCTTAGCCTCTGGCATGTACACAGTGTGGTTCCAGACGGTGCGGTTGTCGGGTCGTTTGAAGGCGTCAAGCTGGAAGTAGGTGTGCTGCGTCAGCATAAGGGGTGTCCTTGCCTCTGGGGATGTGGCGTCCATGGAGATGTGCCACTTGTTCTTCGACACCGAGTACGTGACGCTCGCATCGACACGGCCAATCATACCAAGAGAAGAGTTCGATGCGTCGCTGATGGAGAAGGTGATTGAGGAGTTGGTCACGGCGCTGACATTCCACACTCTGAAGGACCAGTTGTTTGTACCGCTGTGGAGCGTGTTTGGGCCATCGTTCTTTTCAGTGTGGTAGGTGACGTTGTCGAGGGTGTATTCGCCGTTGCCAATGCGATTGACGTAGCGACCAGGAATCGCATTGTATACGGGATGTCCAGGGTCGACGGCTGCAGTGTGTGAGATGGTCCTGGGTTGAGCGAGCGCGCAGACTTACGGTAGAAAGAGGTATTGTCGTAGCCGAGGACGATGTCTAGCTCTTGACCTGATGGATCTATGATCATGTCAGTAGACACTATTTAGCATCTTGACGAGATTTACCTTTGACAAAGAGGTTGGTGAGGGTAGCAGCGTATGGAATGAACTGCGCTCTGATCCCTTCCGCCTCAATCGTGTACCTCCCCTGCGCATCTGCATGCGGAGACCCCGGGTGCGCAAACACACCTCGCGCTGCTGAAGCAGCCAAGATAGCAGAAAGACACCTCATCGTGGAGTAGGCTGTCAACGAATGCTAGAAATGGGAAAGGAACGACGGCGCCAGTAAATTGACCATCCTACCGAGACCACATCTTTATACTTTACAATTCACCAACTGCATGCACCTTCATTTCTAGAAGTTCGCCTTCATATAAAATCCTCACGGGGCCTTCATGGGTATATCCGGGGTTAAACGGGGCAAGGCCATATGAAGGCAATTTGTCTGATGTAGTACCATGGGACGTCCTGCAGGTACTAGATGGCTTAGCCGGGCCTCTCTATGCTCAAAGTAGATAATTGAGTGCATTTCGTCTACTTGGCTAGATCGAATTTGTGGATGGTGTTTGATGGAATGTGGAGGGACAATGACGCAGACGCGGTTCTGCGGAACGTTTACTTGCCATGTGGGGCGACGGGCCGGGTGATGTTTCCGTGGGGTTTTGGTTCTGAACATGCCTGTTTTCTTCCACCTGCGTCTGCGAGCCTCCAGATATTCCACACGTCTTCATCATTTGAGATGTGCAGTACTTGTTCCCCTCCGTCATCTTCTCCTTACGCCTTCGCTTTATCAGCAAAAGCGTCTGCAAACTCAATCATGGCTCCTACGTCCAGACTGTCTAAACTCTCACACCTTCTCAACGTAGCGTTCTACAGATTGCAGCCCGCGTCTTGCTATATTGCGCAGTGGTGTGACTCTTCGGTAGACATGGCTAGTTCAAAACATTGATCAAAGTTGAAATCAAACGACAACGTCCAATAGCACCTGCAGCACCCGCATCTCGCATCCTGCCTGGTTGCCTGACATCTCCATCCTTGGCAGCTTACCTAGGTATGTACCTCAGGTATGAACCGATCTCACATGCACCCATCGCAACACCATCCCTTCCATCAAAACTCTCTTCTCCCACACGAAACATGGGCGCACTCGAGTTCATCTGCGACCTCAGGTTCCACCGCAGTTTCGTGCTCCCCGCTCGCCCCGAAGCCAACAGACCCAACCCCTACCACGTATCTTACTCCGATTTTGGCGACGCCCACAGCAAATCAGTCGTCGTATTCTGCGGAGGACTGTTCGGTCAGCGCTTATCCTACACACCCTTGGACCAACTAGCAAAAGCCCATCACGTCAGAATCATCCATCCGGATCGTCCTGGCGTGGGCGGCAGTGACGCTGTGGAGCCGGAGAAGCGGGTACAGACCTGGCTGGGTAAGACCAAGTATGTAAATCCATGGATAGTGCTAATTCGTTTGCTATGTACAGAAATGGTGCCTGAACTTCTGGCGCATCTAAACATCGACCATGTTTCGATTGCTTGTCATAGCGGAGGCGACATTTACCTCATGAACTTTATCCTCGCTTATCCGCATTTGCTGAATCCGGAGCATCCTTATGTTGCTTTCTTTGCGCCGTGGGTGCATTACTCGCATTCGAAGATGACGCATTTACAAGCTACCGAGCTCCTTCCTGCTTCGTGGATAGGAAAATTCGGTTCAATTGGCAAGTTCGTCAACCAGAATATCGTTCCAGTGGTTGGCTTGAGTGGCGCATTTGTAAAGGGGATTTCTGCACCACTTTCACATTCAGGTTCTACTACAACAGCTCCTGATGCCGGCGCTGGAGAGCTGGCGGATGGACCTCGCGACGTTGTCCAGGATATTGCTCTCGACGATCCAAAGGCGGTGGATGAGTTGCGAGAACACATTACCAAGTTTGTATTCGCTGAGAATGTGGACGGTGTCTCCGCAGACACCCGATTGTTATTGAAACGCTCTGTTCCGTGGTGTACACCTATCGTTGAATGGAGAGATCTCGATGACGCTGTACAGCTTCTTTCAAGAACCATCAGTGAAGACGATCGACTGGTAAGCAGCAGAAAAATCTGGTCTATCGACTGCTTCCATGGTGAGCACGACCAGCTGGTTGGTGACAAGGGGAGGGATTGGTTCGATGCCATCTGGACGCCAAGTCAGAGTTATGAGTATCGGCCGGTAGTTATTGAAGGTACTGAGCATGATTTCTTGATGGATCCAGTATTTGGTGCGAGCGAACAATGGCTGCGGCGGGTCAGTGAGTCCTGGCAAACCCCACAGGCTGATGTAGCGGCTCCCTAGTACCCGATCAGCATTCCTACTTCATGCGTGGTATTATTTATAGTCTTTCAGTATCGTAACTAATAGACCCCGTCCATCCACAACACACCCATACTTCCTCGACCATTTAGCTCTTCTCCTGCGTCTCCTTCTCTTTTACAACAGCATCCTTCTTTTGTGGCCTCTCCCCAAAGATCTGACTCCCCACCCGCACCTCATCACTTCCCATCCTCACCGCCCCTTCAAAATCTGCACTCATCCCCATGCTCAACTCCAACTGCCCCTCTTCCCATCCCAATTCCTTAACAACCTGATCTCTCACCCCTTTCAACGTGACGAAATCTTCATTCTCATTCTCCGTCGTCGTCTCCTTACTCCTCGCAATGGCACCGATAGTCATCAGACCGGAGAGTTGTAGGTGCGGACACTTGTCAACGATGTGGCGGCAAAGGGATAGTGTGTCGGAGGGCTCAACGCCGGATTTGGATTCCTCGCCTGAGGTGTTGACTTGGACTTTAATCCTCAGCTTCTCTTCTTCCACCTTGTCCCCATCCTTCTCGACCAAAGCTTTCCTCCCTTTCTCCAGCTCATTCGCCTTCTTCTCGCTGTCGACGCTGGATACGCACCACAGGTTTGGTATTTGCTCGGCGAGTTGCTTGCATTTGTTCGACTGCAGACCGCCAATCATGTGCCATTGTATGGAGCGGGGGAGGATCTTGCTCTTTTCGAGGAGTTCTTGAACGTAGTTTTCGCCAAAGTGGGATTGTGCGGTGAAGGAAGAGGAGGTTGAGGAGGGGGGCTGGTGCAGGGCAAGGATGTCGTTTGCGGGCTTGAGTTTGGATACGGCTATGAGGCGGACCTGGGACGAGCGCGCGCGCGCGTTAGGAAAATGTTTGTAGCTGAGTTTTTGGTGGGCTGGAGAAATGGGATGACGTACCTGTTTCCCGCTTTTGCTCACAGCGTTTATGCGCGAGGTTATGCTGGCGATGTTTTCGGCGAGTTGCTTCGCGCGTTGGGGGTTTATCTGCATGTCTTCGGTCATGGTTGGGGACAGGGCTATGATGGTGTTCGCGTGCTTCAGCCCTGCGGTTCACTTGGATGGAGACGTCAGATTCGGCGTTTGGGCGTTATCTCCGAGTGGTACGAGTCGTCGTTACAGCAGGATAATGCAGCGAATCGGACATTCCTTACATGACTTGAAAGAGATTGAAACTCAAACATCATTTCCAGACGCGCGCGCTTAGTCATCATTGTCTTCGATTTTGATCAGCGCAGATGCGGAAGGTAAGGACCCACGAACGCTGGACATGCATCCATGGTGCGAGTCGCAAGAAAGCTATGTGTTAAAACATGCAATGAGGAAGTATCTGAACAACGCTAGTGGAATTTTGCGTGTCTAAATCACCTTGAGAGCTACCTCCATTGCCTCTTTCTGATAGAATAAATGCAGTTCTGATGAACTCGAGCGTTCAGTCCCTCCCTCCTCCATGGTACCGATGCGCAAATACTTACCCGTCGTACCCTCGACGGCTCTAAGAATAAGCCAATATAGCCATACATATGTTTCGCCACCACCAAAAGACTTTCGCATACCAAATATTCTCAGGGCAACAACCGGTGTACCGTTTATGCACTGGTCCATGCTGTCCCACCTAGGACGGCACGGATAGGAATTTGATGATAAACTTCCTTGTGCTCCATGCAGCACAAGGACGTAACGAACATCTAGTCCAAGAGGATTCGGTAACGCTTCGATCTGCGCAGCCAGGCATTTACCTCGTAGAACAATTTCTCCATAAGATAGTTGACCCGTTGGGTCATCTCCTCCTGGTGTTGTTATTGTCGTCGCACTGAGAACATTGACGTATGCCGTAGTCTCGCACTTGTCATCTCTGGAATGTGACCACCTTACAGCTTTCTGAGCCGAAGCCCACGACCATGATGGAGCACGCCACTCCTTCGATTGGCATCGTGCTGGCTCTTCGACGTACCAGCAAAGACTCTGGATCAAGTCACTCTCCCAATGCCCAGCAAGATATCGGCCCATGGTTGGTGCAACTAGCTTTGCCAGGCCTTGTAGAGCAGGAAAGATATCAGTAGGATATGTGAGTGACAATGTCGTGTATGTCTTTACTATTTCGACCCAGCTGTTTTGGATTTTGTTCAACGATGAGGGCTCAACCAGTTTTGTCGTCTTTGTCATATCGACTCCGAAAATGCCCTTGTTATGGTGCTCGTTGCGGCATTCGCAAGTAAAACACTTTCGGCATTCCCACCAGAGTTCCTGGTCCATGAAGTGAACAATTCTCCTAGACAACATCCGCTCCTGGAAAACCCAGCCTCTTTCGTGCAACGGAGCCTTTAGTTCGGGCAGCAACTCATGACAGTGAAGCTCATATGTGTTATGATCGGTATCTATGAACGTTTTCGTGCGTGACAAGTATCTGTTGTCAGGTGTCACAAAGCAGCCTTGACGAGGGCTCGTTGTCCATGTAGCTGACAAAGTTATAGATGCGTTTGCGTAGATCTTCCACATTTGGCTTCCTTCCTGGCGCCAATCTTCGAGGGAGTCTTGGACTATACCTGACTGACAGTCAGTGAGTTAGACATAGGGCTTCAGCCCGGTGTGCTAAAAAAGACTCACAGAGTGAGTCAATCCACAAGTAGTTGAAGCCGAGACCATAGGCAAACTGTATGGCATCCATGAATGTTTTGGGCAGCTCTTCCCATGGAATGTTGTTTGTGTACTCCTCGATAGTTCTAGAAGTGGTTCGAATGATAGATTGCCCACCCCAACAATGGCTGAGGCAGGCATACTCGCCATGTTCAGTCCTCGAAACATATAATCTGGCTTTACGAGGACCCTCTATATGGATGACTCTTGTTGGAAGTGGCGTGTTTGGATTTTGGAGACATTGCTTGTGACTCGACCGACACTCGGAATACCAGGTCTGCACTTTATTGATAGCAGATGGGGAGCCCGTCTCACTGGTAATCTTGGAGATTGACTCTACATAACGCCAAACGCATGAATGGATTGCTGATATTAGTCAGACTTTAGAAGTGAGTTTTGGAATGCTTCTCAATAGGACTCACTATCAGAAAGAGGGGGAACAACATGGTGCAATTCAGGAGGTGTACTCTTGATTACAAGCTCTGTAACACACTTTTCCGTAGGTTTGACACCCCCATGGTAACATAAATCACGAAAGAATCCACCAAAGATCAAAGAGTAGTCGAAGCCGAACTTGATCAGTACCTTACTGCTTTCCTCCTCAAGTCGAGCCATATAAGGCTCTAGAACCCAAGCGATGATTTCACAACCTGAGCAACCTTGTTCAGCAGCAATAACAACATCTTTTGCGGGAACAATATGCTTTGGCGGTTTTGGGAGATTGTGCTTTTTACGATAATCAAGGTCCCAAATCTCGTTTCCGAGGTTGAGGCACACCCGACATATCGACTCAGGAGAAACCTCTGCCTTGATTGATGGGAGCTGTGATGGGCCAGGTGAAGACGGACGCGTCTTTGCCGAACTCGATAGTAGGGCAGGGCTGGACTCTTCGGACTGTTCGACGCTCGCTTCATATGTCATAGCGTTGGAGTGGGTCGACCCACTAACGCGGAGACGAGTGCATAAGGGTATAGGCTTAAAGTGCGGGATGTAGGCCGATGTGAAGTAAAGTATCAGAGTTCTGCTACTGAAACTTTTGAAGGAAAATAAGGACGGCACGACTTAGCCTTGTCACGTACGTGGGGTGCAGGCGTCATGCAGTCAGCTCACAACAAGACACCACTAAACCCGATCGGGATTCGTGCGAAGGATCTCGTCTTCAGGTTGTACCCTACCCATACCACATCCTAAAGGTATACACAGTATTCTTCATTAAAGATCCATCAAGGAAAGTGATAGTGAATACATTTTCAGTAGATTTCAGTTATTACGGTACAACTTCATAAAAACGATCTTCTTCGTACAAAGCCATCATTACAAAAACTCAGTTACTCTCGTCAAAACCATATAATACACACGCACCTAAGCAGCAGGATCCAGAAACCCCTCCAAAGTCTCATAGTTCAACGGCCTAAACAGCTCATTACTCAAATCCGCTCCACTACTTCCCAACAATCCCTCAAAGTTCTCAAACGCCGCATCAAAGTTGAGCCAATCCGGTGATTGTTCTGCGAAACCAAAGCCAGCTGGTGGTCCCGCCATGGGCGCTCGATCTGCACGCTCACTGCTTGTAGGGTGTTGACCAGGTGTTGGAGCGGGTATGGGGTTAAGTAGGCTGGTCATGGGCGAGTTGGCGTGAGGATGATGATGTTGTTGTTGCTGGAGTCGCGGGTCGATAGGCGTGTCGCCCATGTTCTGTGACCACGGCTGCGACTGGTTTTGCAGTGGCAGCTGGCTGTGTGTGCTTTGTGGTGTTGGCGGCTCGGTTTTTGGCTCGGTTTGACGAGGTTCTATGGGGGCAGGTACGGGCGTGTTGACAGCGTTTGTGTTGCGTCCTGCAGCGTTGCTGAGCACGGCTCGTCCCAAGTCCGCTGTTGTGCCTGCCGACCACCATGCGTTTCGTAGGCGGTCAAGCAGGCGGACGCATTGCTTGAGTTCTTCGGTGGCGCGGTTGACGTGGACTTTTAGGCGGCGAGAGCGGAAGTGGCGATAGACTACGCTGAGGGCTACACCGAGCGCGTAGGGCACGATGGGGAGAGGTGGGAGTAGCTCAGGGGATTCAGCGTTGAGCAGGTGAATAACTCGTGTCGCTGAGAGGCTTTGTCGGACGTAAGAGGGTGTAGACTTGACGGGTGCGTTGATCGAAAGTGACTTGTGGGAGGCCATGCACATGGTATGATGGAATAGCGATAGAAGACCTGAGGGTGTTAGCAAATATCACGATGTATCAAATCATGTGCCTTACTCATGATAGGGCCATCAAGCTTATCCTCGCCGTCTCCGACCATCTCTTCGAAGCCTAGGAAGTCATCGCCCTCCCATCCAGTCTCCTCGACAGCTCTGCCAGGCCTGTAGTAGTCAATAACCTTGTCCAACATCTCCGAAATTTGAAGCCAAATTCCGAACGGGCTGGATCGCTTTTCAGGATCTGAGGGTAGCTGTCTCAAGCTGTTGTCGCGATCGTGCATGAGCAATGGCCTTCCATTCATACATGCGTTGATCTTATCAAGACTCCATAGGCACCAGAACACGTCTTCCAAGTTCCCTTGAGATTCTGAACTTTGATTCTTCCACTGATGTCCAAACTGAAGGCCAAAAGTATGTGCGTGATGGATTGCCTGTGCCAGATGCATCGAAGCTTGCTCAGCGCCATCCGGACCTTCGCAATGAAGCGAAATCAAAGCAAGCACTTGAATGAGCACCACGCGATTCTTTTCCAACTTCGCTTCGATGCCAACAATGACTGCATTGTAAAGCCTTTGGGAGAACTCGCGTGGATTGAGCGGTTGAGTTTCATTTCCCAGATATAAATGCTTGGCAGCTGTTGCGTGTTTTGAAGCCACAATACAAATCGCTTGCGTTAGGATGCGCGGTTCTTTTCCATAGTTGTATTGCTCGTAGAACAGTTCCTTGTCCACAAGCGGAAGAAGTGGATGTACGTAGCTAAAGTATATTTCGAGAAGGGCCGTTTGGTTCATACGAGACGGGAGGATATCAACACCCACAGCATCTAGATACGTCAGGAGAGCCCTAGATATCTGAGCCTCTTGGTTAGAGTGCGGACCTGTTTCTACTATCCGCGAAGAACTGGAGCCTGCCTGAGTTGATGCTGGTCTCTGGTCTCGTTCCTCAATCCATTGTCCTATGGGAGGATGGCTGGGTGACTGGGCGGTCTTTCCACGCTCAGAGTGAACTTGTTCTCGTAAGACAGCTTCAGGGTTGAGATAACCTAGAAAGTTGGGTGGTGTCTGGGCGGTATGATCCGAGGCCGGGCTTTGCGGCGGCGGCATTGTGGATTGAGCATGGCTGTAATCTCCACGGCCACTCCTGGGATCATGGGGATGATAATGTCCGTTCGTTGTAGGGCTGTCAGAGGAAGCCGGATTGCTTCCGTCACCACTTTGGGTATTGCTTCCGGCCTCGTCGTCAAAAGTGTGCGAACACCTCTTCTAGTAAGGATTAGACGACAGCCACAAGCTTGCTGCATCCTTTAAACTTACCCTCCGCTTCTTGCATGATTCGCACGCGCGATGGACTCCTGCGACACTGTTAGTTGCGCGTCGCGACCTGCGCACGGTCTACCTCTACGTACTTTTGCGCTTCCGGAAAAACTCGTTATTCGCAGCAAACGTGATCTGTACGAAGTCAGTGTGTGCCACATGCATTTCGCACAGTCGCAACGTACCATAGTGGACATTTCAGAGGGTCAGTAGGTAGTCTAAGGGGCGTTCGTTACCCTCACGACACAAGGTCGTCTGAAGCTCGAGCTGGTGTTTCCTACACGTGATGACCCGGTCGCGCCTGCCGCCTCCGCATCTTGGTGGCGCGACGTGGAGCCGAGGCGATTGGCTAGCGGAGCGGAACACGACCTGCTCCCAGCTCTGGTTACTAGACATGCAGCCGGAGGATTCACCAACCTTGCTCTCGACCGTTCGCATAGTGCGGAGAAGCCATCGCCAAACCATGTCCTGAAGGAATTCACTCTATTCTGTTGCGCCGGCTAACAAGACGCGATATGATGTACGCCTTCGGGATATGCTTTCGCCACCTATAGTACAGCTCAGGAAGACGAGCTTCTTCGTGGCTCGCGCCAATACGCGTTCACATTTCACATCGTATTGTACTCCGTCTGTCCGTCATGTCCTATTCCCGATACGGTTGCGCTTCCTGCCGTCGATAGTGTCGCTATTTTCGACTCGCGCTGATGGACAGTCCCCAACTCCGCGCGCTATTCAACCCGGATACCTATGTATTTCTGCTGTTAACTTCAGTTCGCTTTTTTGGCTATTGAGAAAGATTTTCACACGGGTGTTGTTTGATTCGCGAGTGTTAGGAATGGCTGGTCCTCATACGTCATCATAGCACCCGTGGATGGCGACCCAAGTATGCCCAGGTGGCAGCGCGCATACAACATTGGTTCAACGTGCCTTTTTCGCATGCGATGCTCGCATAAAATTCAAGGCGATAGCGCGACAAAAGCGCACGACGGTTCTGAGCAAAGTAGATGGCAATTTATCCCGCATAGCACGGGTCATGTGCGCCAATAAGCCGACCGATAAACGAGGCACCCGGGAGGAACTCGCAGTCATCTCATTACCCGTCGGGTTCATGATATCACAGTCTCGATATTTCTACTACGTTGAAATGAACCCATTCTCTCGAGAAAAACGATGACACATATGTCCAGAGACGCTTCCATTGCGTAGGGTCGGTTGGATTTCGACACTAGTTATATCAAGCTGATTGTCACTTTCTAGGTTTGCTCAATTATTCAGCTTGATGTTACAAATCACAAACAACGGCGTATTCCAATATAAGTGTCTCGATATAAGAGCTACTCATCATCCCATAAGATATCAAGCATGATCGAGCCAGAAGCTGGCATCTTGCGCCTTGCAACCGAATTGCGCCAGATGATTTACGATTACATTATCAGCGCCACGCAGACCGAACTATCAAGGTGACGCTGGATCAAAACGACAAGCTTCATTTCGAACCTCATTCGTGCCGACACCGTCTTTAGACAAGAAGTGCCCTTCTACTTGTTTCAATATTTTACCTTCGTATTGACAGACAGCGAACGTACCTGCTATTCTATCGTCGCAGCTTTCTGCAGAATCCTTTCACCGAAGAATCTCGTCTGTGTACGAAAAATTGCCATACCATGTTTCACTATTCGAGGACTCTTCGATCCCGCTCGCTCTGGCTCCCTCCAGAAAAACCCATATGTACTCAAACGCTTAGACCCCAAAGACGATAATAGCCTTACGTCGACACAGCAGAATGTGTTGCGTCAGGACCTTTGCTCCGCTCTCTCACTGCTGAACTCGATGCCGGCTCTGAAGAACCTTGAGCTGGGTGTCGACGTCATCGAGTTCATTTGGTATGCTAGTAGTAACGGTTTCGGCATCCCCAGCGCTGGTTGGTTCCTCAGGCTGCTGAGTACATTCAAATGGGCCAAGAGACTCCCTCTTACCCATCCTTTACTTGCAGCGCTGCACTTGATCAAAGGTATGGGAAAACTTCGCCAAGTCGAGTTGAAGTTGAAGTGGTGTGACTTTGTGGTCAATTCATACAGGAAGGCTGGTTTTCTATTTCCGCTGCAGTGGACACAGACTGTCAAGGAAGAAATGGAGAGATTGTTCGAAGACTTATTGCATCGTGAAACTGGGCCTCGGTGGATCAGTCGTGATGAGGATGAGCAGATCCTGATTCTCACTTGAACGGCACATATGTCGTCTCTATCATACGCCTCTCAACATGTATCAATGGATATTCATTCCCCAAAAAACACATCCCCAGAAAGCCGCTCTTCAATCTCAATTCTTCCCCTCCTCCCTCAACCGCGTTCTAATATTCATCAACGCCCTCCCCAAAAGATTCTGTCCCCATCGATACCGATTCTTTTCCGCGTGTCTCTCCGCAAACCCCACGCCCCAAATGCGATCGTAAGGGCTCGCCTCAACCAACTCGCGCTCACCAGTAGCCAGCAGCATACGGCTCAGGTTCTCCGCATCCTCACTGATGGTAAACTTGTGATAAGTGCCTTGGGTGACGATCTCCAGTTTGCCTAATGTATAGTCAGCAATGTGCACTTCCCTCTCACGCTCTCCATTCATCCTTTAACACAAGAAACAACGGGAAAGCAAAGAACATACATTTATCCCAAACCTTCTCATCGAACCCCCTAACCTTCCGTCCCAGCGCTTTATGCTCTTTCGGATTCGCAGTCTCCAGCATCTGCTTCGCTACCTCCTCATCGCCGAAACAACGTGCTTTCTGCACCATCATCCACATTTCTGCTTGAGCGTAGGTCTCGTTGTCGACGGTGAATTTGGACCAGTACCACTGGCAGAGGTAGCCGTGGCCGTCGTTTGGTTTCCAGAAGAAGACTGGCTTAACGGAGGGAGTAGTGGTGCTGTAGTTGGACATGGAGGCTGAAGATGACGGGTGAGGAATTGTTACCGGTATTTCGGATCGTGTGTGGTTCCGTGAGTTATTGTGATTGTGACGACGTATTGTTCGTGTAGTAGTTGGGACGTCGGTAGGTTTCGTGAAAGAGTCGGATTAGATTGGATATAGAAAGTTCGTAGCGATGTGACTCAAACATAGTAGCGCCTTCATGTGGAAGAACGATGCTTTGGGAGCTAATTGTGGTGTCGTACCATGGTTCGAAGGCAGTTGCGCCCTTGCGCCCTTGCGCCCTTCTCAAGCGTTAGTCTGAAGTACCATCCATAATGATCAGTTTCTTGCTGATATCAGCTATGCGCGCACACTGGTGGATTCTATGTGTTGTATGGGTTCACTTAGAGCGGGTTAGGGCACTTTTGTAATGATGAAGTACATGAGTGTTGGTACGCAATCAAGCCGCGTTTCTTTCAACCGCTAAGATGGAACAAAACGCACTCTTTCTTATACGTCTATTGACGATTGATTCAGTATGAGGCCATCACTGCAACAAATTCAAGCTATCGAAAGGCATGTGTTTACAACATCTACAGCAAAAGGGTCTACGCATCCGTCTTCCTCCTGATACCCAATGCATTCGCAAAATTCTGCTTAGCCTTCTTCACCGGCCTCGTTGCCGAGAACTCCATACCAAACGCTTCCATCGGCAATCCATCAGATGGTAAACTCCTCTTCCTACCACCCAAGATACCGCCCCTCTTCCCACCCCTAAAAGCAGCCCTCGCAATCGCAGTATCCCGTTCATCGTCCATTGCTCCCCTCATCTTCGCACGGCTACCCACGTTGAATCTCGCTCCAACTCTTTCTCCCTGTGTATTGAATTCCCTGATCTTATCCAACGCATCAGCAACAGCGACCTCAATTTTCGCCTCTTCAGTCCTACGTTCCAGCGTCTCTATCGTCGCTTCCTCATCGCCCTCTCCTGAGGCTTCATTTTCAAGCCGATCTAGTCGCTGCTCTTTAGTGTCTTTGACACGTTCCTCATCTCGCCACGCTTCAAACCCCCTCATTGCTCCATTCACAATCCTGTAATCCATATTCTTCGGATCAGTCTCAATGACGATTTCTGCGGCGCAGCCAGGACACCTGCAATGTAGTCGCTCGATCCTCACACCAAGGTAGATCTCGGGAGATATGTGTTTGGGACTGTTGCGGAAGACTTTGCCTTTGGTGGTGTAGCGGCCGCAGGCGAGGCAGCGCATGCTGCGAAAAGGGCAGACAAAGTTGACAACGCTGTGTATGGGGTGTTTTGAGTGGAGGATTTTCGAGGGGTCGAAGTGTGCGGGATAGTACTTTTGGGGGAGTTTGCGCTTGGCCATGGTGGCTAGCTGTGGTTTGAAGAATACTGGGTGGTTGTAGCAGAGGGAGTTGGAATGAACATAGAGCCAGGAAGTGTTCGCGAAGCTTCTTGGCTGCGGAGGTCGAGGAGTATTGGATGGTTAGGGGATACGAAGGTAGCGTGTCTGATGTAAAGGGGGATGAAAATAGTAGCGAAGATTGTACCGTGGTTGAGTAACTCATTTATAGCCAATGATGTAGGCCAAGTTACGAAAATACCAACGAAACAGAACACACATCCTATAGTCCTGATATGTTTACGAATTGAATACATCTGGTTTGTTCACCCAATATTCCATAGGCTGCCACAAAACAGAGAAGTCCACCTATTTTCAGGTGGCAGTAAAATATACCCTAAAGGTATACATCACCATCACAGTATCAGCACGACAACGTAGAATAGGGCGTATACCTATAAAGTGCGCTATAAATACACCTCCTATTGGAAAAATAGCAGCGCTACCATAATCCTGGTAGCCTGAAAAGCACCCTTGGTGCGGACAAGAGAAGCAAAAGTTTGGGGTATCTTTTTAAAAGCTGCAGCACCGTCACCTGCTTCCGACCACACCTTGGGAAACGCAGCCTCCACGGTGACGTCCGACTCCGCCTCGCCTGTCCAATCGAAGCTGATTCGCCAGTTGAGTTTGAGCAACACGTGTTTATCTTGTAAGATCAGTGTGTCGCGACCCAAGTTCCTGCTCAGGTCTTTGCGTGTGATGGTCTTCGTGGAGTTTGTTTGCGCGTTCTCGGTATCCTCTGCTGTGCGGCCTACGAGTAGATGCGCAAAGGTGGTTTCGCACTTATGCCAGTATTGCGCGCGTTTGTTGGCGATTTGCCAGTACGAGTCCATAGCCCATGAGGCATTGCCGAGATCTCTTTCTTGCGTTCTTGCACGGATGAAGGTGCCTAGCTCGCGTTCAGCCCATGGCGAGATTTTGAGCAAATGCATCTCGATGATCTCGTTCACTAACGCGTCGATCGTGATGGAGACTTGGGCTGTCAACAGCTTCTGTGGGCCTGCAACATCGATAGTATGATTCTGGTGAACCCGCCGTGAGGCTGGGAAGACCTTGCCACGAGGAAGGCTGAGTTGGGTTGAGAAGTTGAGCGATGTGAACATCTGCAGGTAAGGCAAGGGGTCCGCTAGTTCAACTGGCCGATGTGATGGAACTGGCTTTCCTGCTTGTTTCGGGTGTGGTGGAGGAACGGAGAGGGCGGCGAATGGTAGGAACGAACAGAGTAGACTTGATACTGGCGCTGGTTTTTCCGGCTCTGTATCAGTACCGGCGATGTTGGATATGAATTTCCTAGTATCGTGTTAGTCCTTGCTTGGCTACGATACCAGGTTTCTACACTCACGTCAAACTGTCGCGCTCTGGAGGTCGTAAAGAATCCTCTGGACCACGGCGCTGCTCTTTGACTACCTCTTCAATGCATCTCGATACTTGAGACTCCAACTCTTCTACCTTGCGCTCCAGACGTGCCTTTTCCTGCTTCTTTCTCTCAATCTCCGGATCTGGAGGCTGTCTCTTTTGTACTACATCCTGAGTGATGTCTTCCACAGGGCCATCCTCTATGAGTCCTGTGATGTCGTCGGATTGTACTGCTGGCGCTTTCAAATTCGGGGGTGGCTGCTTGACAGGGTCTTTGACACGCGGGCGCCGCTTGCTTGGTGAAGAGAAGAGGATGCCTCGGCGCGGCTGCTTCGACTTTTCGAGTGCGTTTTGTAACGGTGTGCCCGGAAGTTCTGACTCGTCGTTCTCATCCGGTAGTTCCGTTTCGCGCTCTTGTCTTCCTCGAGGGCCATGTCTGGCTAACACAGCCGCTTGTCTGTTGCGTCGTGGAGATGCTTTGAGAGGTGACGAAGAGAGGAGATTCGGATAGTTGCGCGCAAGACTGGCTTTCGTAGGCGACGCAAAAGAAGGTCGTCGCGGAGGTTTCCTCAGAGGGCTTGAGGGTAGTTCGTCAGGCGAATTAGTTCTCCTCCGCTTCGCTGGTGGCTCGTTCATGATGTTCGCTTATCGCGGATCGGCTGGAGTCGTCGTGGTATTGACGCGAAACCCGTGCGTGCTTGGGGTAGGAATGTGCTGGCGACCAGCCGGCTACAACGGCGCGTGTGCCAACTCTGCAGGCTTCCGAAACTTTGCGAGTATCTCCTAGGTCACCTGATGTGTGCGTCCTGGTGGGGTATCTATGCGACGATAACAGTGAATGCGACGCGTCGCGTGTTGTTGCCCTGTCGGCGTTTGGTGCAGCTTTGGCCGACATTCGGAAAGGCGGCGCAAAATGACGTCGAGCCTTCCATCGGTACTTTCAATCAGCTTGCGGAAGCACGACAAAGGTGGCCAAATTCGACATGTCATAACGTATTGCTGCGGAAGCATTATGGTTCCTTTAGTTGTATTCGATTCCTTGAGGTAATGGAACACATCGCATACTCGGGCCCACTGGCATTGCGCCAGAGGCTCTGCGCTACATGCTTGAGGTCATGGCGCAGGTCGCGTGCTTTCACAGAGGCAGGGCGAATGGGACTCCAGAACGGCAATCGGATACAGCGTCGCTTCAAGGGATACATTGCACCGGAAGGCGAACAAGCCAGGCCCATCACCGGCTTCTATGCAGGTTGGACAATCATCTATATTGCCTTTGAGACTGGAACTAACAAAATCCAGATATGCTGAAAAAACCACTGTCAGAAGTACAGCCACTATCCCACACGGCGCCCGAGCCGCCAAAAGAGTCACCGAAGACGCAGAAAGAAGAGACGTTCGCCAAAGCCCGTATAATCTTCGGCTCCACAACTGCGTTGGAGGAACGTAAACAGGAGATTATGAAGTCCTCTCAGAATATCGCTGGTGTACTAGTCCCTCCGCGACCCGAAGAACCGGACAACTGCTGCATGTCTGGATGCGTGAACTGTGTGTGGGACATGTATAGAGATGAGATGGAAGAGTGGGCGGAGAAGAGCGCACAAGCAAGAGCGGCAATGCAAGCACAACGGCAGGAAGGAAAAGGAACAGGGAGTATGGTGGCCGGAGAGGCGTCGCCGAGTCACGTTGCCACGAGCATGGACGACGATGGCGGTGGCAGCGAAACAAACTGGGACACTGGTCTGGATGATGCGGACAAAGACAAGCTGTTCGACGATATACCTGTCGGCATTCGAGAGTTCATGAGGACAGAGAAGAAGTTGAAGCAGGCACAGAAGAAGGCAGAAGCCGCAGCCGCAGCGTGAGCTTCGAATTCAGCCAGACTCGAAGTTGTGTTGGCGTAGCATTTGTAGAACGTTCAAATACCCATCCATTACAGATCCTGTGATATCCCCACCTTGTGCCCCAAACCAAAACCAATCATGCTGGTCCCAGTAGCTCCATCGCGTTTAGTCTTCACCAACATCTACGCCCTTTGCCTGGAGGTCTTTCCGCGCCTCTGCTATTTGCTGCATGAGCTCCTGGTGCGCTTGCGGTACGTCGTTGAAGGTGAAGACTCCCCAGCCGAGCTTGAAGAGAAGGTATGCGCCGAAGGAGATGAGAGCCCAGAAGGGGAGCTGCAGTCTGGTTAGTGAGGGTCCAGGAGCGATGGCGATGGTGATGGTGATGTAAGCGGTAAAGGTGGTGGGGCCAAGATGTTCATGTAAAGCTGAGACTTACCAAGGGAACAACCTCCTCTTGGATCTTCTGGGGCAGAGGGACGACTTGGAGGAATAGGGAAAGGTAGATCTGTCACATGTTAGCATACAAACGCCCATATTCTACAAGCCAAGGGGCTGCTGTACGGAGGTCAGGAGCATGCCAATGCTGATGGTCTGGGTGGCGCGCGTCATGTTGGCGAATTGGTTGTTGTCAACTGGTTAAACGAGGGTCGGCGGTCGGAACAAGTGTGCGTTGGTGATGCTTGACGCCGTGTGGTGTCGAGTGTTCGGTGCCAGGTCGCTCAATTACTGCCAAGGGATCTGTTTCCAGGGGTCCAACGGAACCGGACAAAGGCAAGGCGACGCGCGACGGGTGGGGCGACGCTGCTGCAGGACCGAGGAGGTGACGGCGTCTTTCCGCGTCTGAGAAAAACAAGTGGCTGAACCGTTGCAGTTTTTATCGAATTAATCAAACAGGATCCTACCAGTCGCTGTTGCTTGAGCCCTGGTTCCGGACTGAGAGTAGCTTGTTTACCTCTTCCCGATCTCTCCCGCCACCATGCAGACTTGAGCCTTGCCACAACTTTGCAGCGATTGCGTTTCTTCATCTTCACACTTTTGCGATATGCCCTTGTCCAATGAGGAGCTTGGCGACTATATAGCGTCTTTAGAGCGTCTACTCCAAGGGAACCCTGCAGGTCAGACCGCTGCCCTCTCAGGTTACGTGCATAAGCTCGATGCGTTTGCATCAAGTGGGGACAACGAAGCGATAGAGAAGACCTTGCAGCTCTTTGGGACGGCTGTTGGCGGTCGTAGTATGTAATGCCTCCATGTAAAGCCAACCCTGCTGACAGTGTACAGAAAGATGGCAGGCTCCGTTCAGAGACAGCGGGATCCTTGCTTACGCTCTTGGTGGTTTGTCTACCGTGCGCCATGAAGACCCTGTAGCGAAGCAATACCTGAGAGTCATCGGCAACTCGGTTGCTGATAATGGTACTGTATCCTGGAAGAGACCCTTGTACGACGCAAACAGTCTGACTGGAGTCAAGATACCAACCGAGAGCTCGCCGTGAGAGAACTCCAAGCCATTGCTGGCTGCCTTGCGTCGCCAGAGCTACGCTTGACCACATTGGCCGTACTTTTCAATCTTTGCAATGATTTTGGTGAGCAATGCCGCAGGATCCTCCAGACATGCAGCTCATGCGAATAGAACCCGCCAAAGCTGCGGCGGCCGCCATCAGACTGGATGCCACAATATGCACATTCCTAGTACTTGACAGGATACCGGAAGCAGCGCTTGACTACGCTACGGACCTACTCAACTGGACCACGAGCAACTTGACCGACGCTCAGTTCAAAGACGAGGTTTCTCTGGAGACGTTCAAGAGCTTGCTGAACGTCGCACTCCAGTACGACGAAGACCATCATCTGGAATACGTAGCCATTCTAGTACACTACCTTCAAGACCCGGAGTTTCAGCAAAGGATAGCAACACCAAAGCTTCTCGACGATCTCGTCACCCTTATGCTGGAGTTTGAGGCGCGACTCGAGCCGGAAGACATCGATGCTGTTTTCGAGGAACTTGCAACCAGCAAGAACGCCGATACCGTCACGTCAGATGAAGCCCAGGTCCTTCTACTGGCGCAACTGATAGGGCTACTATCTGCAGCCTCAGCAACAGATGTCTTCGCGCAGAGTTTCAATATCAGAAGTCCTGTCATTGAGAGACTAGAGGCAAAACTACGGGCACCTTGGGAGAGCGCATATCCATCTACAATATGCGCTTGTGTCATGGTGGGAAATTTGGCCATGTCTGATGAGGTTTGCATCGACATGGTCAAGATCATGGAACTGCATGTTCGACTGATTGTGATTCTCAAGAAGAGCGATAAGCCAGCTCTGCTCTATGCCGCAGCTGGTTTCATGCGGCATCTTACGTTTCCAGAGGCTAACAGGGCTTTGCTTGCAGATGCCGGACTTATGGAAGCATGTTGTCGCATGCTCGTACTAGACGACCCCTCGGTCCGTGGCGAGGCAGCGGCCATGCTATGCAAGCTCGTTACCGGCAACTTCCACAATATCGAGAAAGTAATGTACGAGACCGTCGGTCCCGACACGGAAGCAATCGATCCAGAGATCTCAGCCGATACTGTAATCTTCTCACACATCGTCGAGCAAGCCCTCGCTCCAGCCAAACCTCTACCAAGCACTACAATGAAGAATCCGATGGTCGAGCTTGGCCGCACCATCGTCGCGATGCTGCGATATCTTGGACGACCAAACGCAGAAAAAGACGTTGAAGCAGTTCAGATACAGATCTTACAAGTGCCCCAGATTGCCCGACCGATCGCGCAATTAGTACGACAGCGTTTCTACCCTGAAGCCCGATCAGAAGGGCTACTCGGCCTAGGCTTACTAGCCCAAACGCTGGAAGGCGCTGCAGCTATCGCCGAAGAGATCAAGGAGGATAGTGGCTTACTTGAGACGATCAAAGAGCACGCCAACGCAACAGAAGCAGGTCTCGCACAGCAAGCCCCATCAACGGCTAGCAGAGACCACCAGAACGCGATTGTGCTGCTCCAGGCGCTGCAGAACAATGCGGTAAGAGAACTCCAAGAAGCCGTCGGGGAAGTACTAAGGACTTCCAGGCTGACCAAATGGACGCAATACTCTCGCATTAGGCAGTCGCTGTCTAAACACCAGGGGCGTCGATCTTCGGGTGATGCGAGCACGTTGGGTAGTCCTGGGGGAGCGTCCCCAGGGAGGGTCAGAGAGCTGGCACGGAGAGCTACAGAGTCACCTGGGACGTTTCCAGGCAGGGCTAGGGGGTCTACGTACGTTGGGGAGGGTACTGATGGGCGTCCACGGACACCCTTGGCGAGAGAGGTTGTCAAGGAATTTGAAGCGGTTTCTCCTGGTACGGTGATGAAGGAATCGCCGGCAAGGGAACGGTTAAAGGGCAAGGGTATGAAACGAACGAATACGGCGCCGCAATGATTTCTATGACATGATTGTGTTTTGTATCTACATCTTCTTAATAAAGAACTCTCCACTTATTGCCCATAATGGCTGTTCCAAACATTGCTCCAGGCATGAAATGTGTTGGTTGTGATACTGTTGTCGTAATGGTACCAAGAATATATCTTTCGCCGGAAACCTCTAGAACACCCCCATCACACCACTTTTCAGAAACCTATATCAATCAGATAAACCTGAAACGATCTCCAACAAATAAAAGGCTTGCGAAAAGCAGTGAATAAGCGGCAGTGGCATTGCAGCCTCATCGTGTAACTGCAGCGTAATCAAGAGGCCTCTGATTGGCCGGACGAGCCACTCACGCGATTCTACCGCTAGCAACCAGGGTCAATGACATAGTACGTAGAAGTGAGTGACGGGTATAAAGAAGGGCTGTCTGGTCGATATAAGAATTATTCAGCTATAAGTTCAACTCTACGACTCGATCAATCTACACACGACAATAAAATATCTTACCTTTACCAACCAACCAACAAACTCAACCTACCAACACCCTCAAACATCAAAATGGCCTGCTGCGGACGTAACAACGGCACCTGCGTGTGCGCTCAGGAGGCAAAGTGCTCTTGCGGAAAGCAGCCTGCTCTTCAATGCAGTATGTTCTCCTCTCCCTTCCCTCATCATTCCTACCATCTTCCCTACCTTTGTCAACTCCTACCTACCTACCTACCTTCTTCCATCCCCAGTATCACCTCATCACATAGAACACGAACTGACAACTCCCAGCCTGCGAGAAAGCCGTCGCCGAGAACAAGCTTCCCGCCGACTCATCAGCATGTGCATGCGGAAAGCGAACTGAAGATGCGTGCAACTGCGGTCGCGCCGACAACAACGGGTCTTCGAGCCTCGAGACCGACTTTACTACTCAGAAGTAGATGGCTTGGAGTGCGAGGATGTGTAGGCGGTGGTGATGCATTTGAAAGCGTGGGGATACCGAAGTGGCATGGGAAGGGTGTTTTTGGCGTTTAATATTGGCCTGAGTGGGATATACCTGATGCCGACCTTGGAATAAATGACAAAGTTCGAGTTCAAAACTGTGTCATGATGTTCGCGCTACCTGTGAGAAGTGCTTGGACGCGTCTGCAGACCAGGTCGAGACGCGTCCATGCTGGACTTGGAACTTCGCTATGCAACACGTCGGCCTGAAAAAGCCTAGAAGCTTTGGCGTCTTTGGAAGATCTGTCTCGTATACAGCCGTATCTCTTTGGCATATGTCCTCGTTCTCCATTTGTAGGGCATTTCCATCGATCGATGGCTTGCGGTCGAGCTCGGGGGACAGCGGCGGTACGGTGGATCGGATGTGTGTCGAGGTAGGCTGCGGTCATAATGCTTCGAGGCGTTCCATCTAACCGTGCTGTAGACAAGATGCATAGGTAGCCGTATGCTCAGCACGCTCACCCGGGTGGCATCATTGCTGTCCTCGCACGGTGCAGCAGCTACCCACGCTAGACCCTGTTTGCTTGGCACCCATGTGTAGAACATCCACTTATACCCACCTCCAGCTGTGCATTCAGGGAAGCCGGTGAATAGCGTCCAGCGGTGTTATGAGCCTTTCTTGCCAGTTTCAATTCCATGTCCTGCCGTTTGATGCGCCCTAAGCCTGCAGCCAGCCTCTAGAATCCGCTGATAGGCGCCCCTTTCGCGAACTATCCACCTCCGCTCCGCAGCGCGCACGCCGGCATAAACCCTGCCTCGAGGCCCGTACCGCACCATTCCCTCATAGCGCACCACTACCGCCGCCGCATTGTCGGGCTATCTTCCAGGTGGGAACCGCCCACCCACCACGTCCACAACCACCAGCATGGCGGCCTCGGTCACGTCCAAGATGGCAGCGAGGGCTGGTGGAGGCCTCTTCAGCCGGGAGCAGTCGGGCAACGTGCCCACGATGCGAGGTGCGTGACGGCATGCCCACGCGATGCCCGGGATGCGAGCTTACACATGTGGACAGGACTGGTCTCGTTTATCGCTGATCTGCGGAATGCTCGCGCGAGAGAGCTGGAAGAGAAGCGCATCAACAAGGAACTGGCCAACATACGGTGGGTACACCAACGACTTGCACCATGTCCCCAATGCTAACACCGCTGCAGGCAAAAGTTCAGAGGTACTTCCCGGACATGCTACCCCCCATGATTTGGTCTAACACACGTCCCCCTCCCAGATGCTGGCCTGAATGGCTATCAGAAGAAGAAATACGTCTGCAAGGTAGACACGCCACTCACCGCCTTGCCTGCCCCGTGGCTGACCCTCGCAGCTCCTCTACATATACATCCTCGGATGGAACGTCGATTTCGGACATCTCGAAGCGGTCAACCTCATCTCGGCGACCAAGTACTCGGAGAAGCAGATTGGATATCTCGCCGTGACCCTGTTCCTACACGAAGAGCACGAACTGCTCCACCTGGTCGTTAACAGCATCAGGAAGGACCTGCTGGACCACAATGAGCTCAACAACTGCCTGGCGCTGCATGCGATTGCGAACGTGGGTGGAAAGGAGCTGGGAGAGGCACTAAGCGCCGAAGTCCACAGGCTCCTCATATCGCCGTGAGTGGCGCGGGACGATCCCAATGGCCAAGCTGACGTCGCACAGGGCCTCCAAGGCATTCGTCAAGAAGAAGGCGGCTCTCACACTCCTCCGGCTCTACCGGAAACACCCTGCTATCGTACAGCACGAATGGGCGGAGCGGATAATATCGCTCATGGACGACCCCGACATGGGCGTCGCGCTTTCGGTGACCTCGCTAGTCACGGCACTCGTCCAGGACAACACCGAGCAGTACAAGGGAAGCTACATCAAGGCCGCAAATAGGCTGAAGCGGATAGTCGTGGACAACGAGTGCGCCGAAGGCTACTTTTACTACAAGGTGCCATGTCCGTGGATACTGGTCAAGCTGCTCAAGCTGCTGCAGTACTATCCACCTCCCGGTTCGTATCGCTTCTCGCTGCTGAGGATGCGCGCTGACAGAAACAGAGGACTCACATATCCGGAAACTGATTCGCGAAGCCCTCCAAAACATCATGGACTCCGCCCTGGAAATGCCGAAGAACGTGCAGCAAAACAATGCGCAAAACGCCGTCCTCTTCGAAGCGATCAATCTCGTAATACACCTCGATACGGAGCACGATTTGATGGTTCAGATATCGCAACGGTTGGGCAAGTTCATCGCGTCTCGGGAAACCAACGTGCGATATCTAGGATTGGAGGCCATGACGCATCTGGCTGCTCGAACAGAGAACCTCGACCCTATCAAGAAGCACCAAGCAATCATCATCGGGTCGTTAAGAGACAGGGATATTAGTGTGCGAAGACAAGGTCTGGACTTGCTATACAGCATGTGCGATCCGACGAATGCGCAAGCGATTGTGAACGAACTCCTACGATACCTACAATCTGCCGACTACGCGATACGAGAAGAGATGGTGCTCAAAATTGCGATTCTAACTGAGAAGTACGCCACAGATGTTCAGTGGTACGTGGATATTTCGCTACGGCTGATCGCCATGGCCGGAGACCATGTGAGCGACGAAGTCTGGCAGCGAGTTATCCAGATCACGACAAACAACGAGGAGCTACAAGTGTACGCTGCGCAAACCATCCTACAATACATCAAGTCAGACTGCCACGAGACGCTTGTGAAGATTGGCGGATACCTGCTCGGAGAGTTTGGCCACCTGATCGCGGATAGCAAAGGATGCAGTCCAATCGAGCAGTTCATGGCTCTGAGCGCGAAGATGCGGGGTTGCTCGTCAACTACACGGGCAATACTCTTATCATGTTACGTCAAGTACGTAAACTTGTTCCCCGAGATCAAGCCTCAGCTTCTTCAGGCTTTCCGCGCCTACAGCCACTCGCTCGATTCCGAACTTCAGCAAAGAGCCTGCGAATATCTCACCCTCGCCACCATGCCGACGGACGACCTACTACGCACCGTGTGCGACGAGATGCCTCCCTACCCAGAACGTACGTCAGCGCTGCTTTCGCGGTTACACCAAAAGCATGCCACTACTAGTGATAAGCGAACGTGGGTGGTTGGAGGTAAGGATGCGAATGCGGATCTCAAAGAGTTTGGTCTTGCAAGGCAGAACACATCTGCTGGTGTCAAGAGAAGCTTCACAGAACCCGTACCAAAAGACGCCAAGACCGGCGCGACAAATGGCAACGGTGTCACCGCGATATCAAGCGATCTGGAGGGTCTGGATCTCAACATGGACGTGAACAACACCTCCAAAGCACCAAATCTCGCCAGCGCTGCTCATCTGAGCCCAGACTGGGAGGTCGGATACACGCGTCTCCTCCTACGACCAGAAGGCGTCCTCTACGAAGACCAACAAATACAAGTCGGTCTCCGAACCGAGTACCGCGGTCAGCTCGGCGCCCTAATCTTCTACTTTACAAACAAGTCACAATTCTCCATGGGCTCCTTTACAACCACGCTCGACAACCGGTCCTCTGAAACGCTCAAAACAGACATCAAGGGCCTCCCGGACACGACCATCGCCCCCGAGGGTCAAACCCAACAAACAATCATGTTCGAATGCAAAAACGTCTTTGTCGATCCCCCCACAATCCGCATCTCGTACCTCGCTGGCGCCCTGCAAGGGCTCACCTTGCAACTCCCTGTTCTGCTGCATAAATACATGGAAGGCGCGGAACTCAGTGCTGAAGACTTTTTCAAGCGGTGGAAGCAGATTGGCGGTGCGCCGCGCGAACACCAGAGTATCTTTGGTCTGGTAAACAAGAATCGCAGTATGGACAGCGAGTTTGTGCAGAAAGTAGTTAAAGGGTTCAAGTGGGGGATTGTTACCGGTGTGGATCCTAATGTTAAGAATATTGTGGGGGCGACGGTGTTGCATTGTAGTGAAGGGAAATTTGGGTGTTTGCTCAGGTTGGAGCCGAATTTTGAGACGCAGGTACGTGATGATAGTGCTGACAATGGAAGAAGAATGAGGGAAGAAAGAGAAGCTAACGAGAGACAGATGTACCGCATTACGATACGTGCGACTGATGAGTCGGTTCCGCCGGTGCTGGTCAAAGCTATGCAGGATCGGCTTTCGCAGGGGATTGAGGGGATGGCTTAAAAATGCTTGATCTCGAGCCATGTTTGTTCTCTCACGTCAAGGCTATCATCACTATTCCTATGCATAATGCTTCCAAGGACCCCCGAAATCGCGATTTTCTTTTTGTTCATAAACTAATGTTCTTGTCTGGGGTTTGGGCAAGTTGAGAGAGAGAGAAAGAGCATTTGATGATTGGGCTGGCTGCATGTGTAGTAAGTAGCGCTTGCTTTTGAAGTGGGGGAAAACATTAAGATATGGCATGGCGCATACCCTTTGTGTATTTGTGATAGGTAGCATGATCATACATATTGGAGCGTTTTTTTTGTTGTGATCTGGATTGTGCGGTTGAGCGATAGGGTGATGTTTGGGTGACTGTGGTACACTCAAGCTACTATGTGCTATCTGAGTCTGCGAACATGCTATCAGGAGCGGATACAGCGAGTCGTTTCTTAGCTGGTTTGAAGCGTTTCGACAGACGCCTGAGCGGCTCAACGCCTGCCCGTGCAAGCCGCCATCGCATGCTCCGCTCATTCGGTACCTTGTACCACAGATAGGACTTGAAGTGCCAAGTTCCTTCGATTGTACAGCCAAATGAGGGAGGAAACAAGGGTAGAATTTCCTGTAAACGACGGCGGATGTACTTTGGATCAATCATGTTCTTGTCGTCATCGTTGAGGTGTAGAAACCACATCTCCGTTGTGCTCAGGCATTCTTGTACAAACTCCCGAACCATAATATCTCTGTATTCTGGGTCCTGCGAGACGTCGACGTCGGTGGCGATTGGTTTGGGGTGTTCCTTAGATATGTATTGCGCGTGGGCAGTGACAATCTTGAGTAACAGGTCTTGGGACAGCATCGAGTAATCGGGAAACACACGAAGTGACGGGTGCACCATGGCCATCGCACCGAAGGCTCGATCTCGGACATCTGCGCATTTTGCGCCCAAGACTAGACTCCCAACATCATCCCAGTCCTGGTGCTGTTGACCTTGGAGATCGCGTATAGACATTATCCGTGATTGTACTTTACCTTCAAAATTCTGTCCCGAAAATTCACCTTCTTTTGTGATATACAGACTTGTCCATGCTCGCTCCAACCTTTTCCAACCTGAGCTGAATATGTACCATGATAAGGTCTTCGAGCCAATGCGTATCGTGACAAAGTCACCGAGTACGATCTCCTGAATGATCCATAATCTTGACCAATATGGAAGATGTACGAATTGGCGTAAAGTTGGGATAATTGCACACATCTCTCGTTCACTAACACTGAGCTTAGGAATGGGCCTCTGAGTCGAGACAACACTTTCGCGCGTGATCAAGTCCACAAGCTCATTGCTTCCTTCGAACTCGGGGCCTAGCCAGACCTCGACGTCAGACGTGCTGTAAATTTCTGCCATCTGGCTAACTTGATGGCTCTTTTCATCGTTTTGCCCTTGGTTGATGCATATTTGATCAATCCAAAACCAATCTGGGTCACAGTTTCGCCTTATCCTTAGGAAATCGTAGAGGTTCTGCCGGACTGTAAGCCAGCCTCGGCTATCGGGGCTTGTAACAAGTATGTCGTGCGCTGGCGATTCAGGACCCCAGGTGTATGACAACGGGACGAAGTTGAGCCTTTCTTGGCCAAACTTGTCATAAATAGCATCTACCTCCTCGGCGTTATGATCGCGCTCAATTTCGAGTATGGCTACCTCCTCGCGGCAGCGAGCGAAAGCATCGACATGTCTACCAAAGTTGACATGCTTTATGGTTATCTGAATTGGGCTTGAAGGCTCAGAGCTCGGTTCGATATTTAGAAGACGTATCTCCCTATTTTTGAAGTTCATCGGAGTGTGCGTAAATCGCACATGCTTAGGAGGCATCTCCATGGCTGCAATAAGGCTGTACGTGAACGTTCACTAGGTTACTGGGACGATGCGGGCTTTCGTAAGAGCTGTTGACTTGTTCCTTCGTCAGACTGGTCGCATAACAGACAAAAATTTTGGTGCGATCTGGCCTCGAACGTCCGCATCGTGGAGGCTATTGTACTTTCGCAAAGATGTAGGCAGCTGGAGGTTCAGGCAGCGTCGAGGCGGAGTGAACTGATGAGGCTGAGGCTCACACGTGGCTGACCTGGCCAGATCCTAGCCCCCACATTCCGTCCTTCTTAAAGTTAACTGGCGGCACACATCAGCAGGGTGTGCAACACGGGAACAGCACCTAGAACTCAGCACATCATTGCCCGTGCACCTAATGGCCACAACTTAAGAGGATAACGCCTCTAATATCATCTCGTCACACTAAGGACATTGCTTCTTTAGACTTCCGAAGACCCTTCGGCCCGTGCGAAGCCTGCGCGGCTGGCTACCTAGCCCATCGGGATACCTCCGCTCTAACCAGATTGGACTGACATCTAGAAAAGTGTGTATTCGACATCCTATTCGGGTCGGCTTGCCTCTAAGCTGAAGCGGATGTTGTCCGCATTAGCCATGTCTACAGATGAACGCCGAAGCCTCAATCATGTGGCTTGCTGAAGAGCTTGCCTACCCTTCATCTAATAGGGGGAACAATGACTCGAGGGCACAAACTCCAATGTGTACTAGGTACATTCGAAAAGTTCAACACGGCGTATCCGTGTAAGGATGAACTGCGTCCTTCTATAAGTAGGCCAGCCTTACGACGACGATAAAGGCATCCTATGTTCCACAGCTCTCAGACAGAGCTTCTTGTCATATTTAAAGCCTTTCCTCTCATATATATTCCTTCATCATGGGATTCTGGAGCGGTATTGCGGATGCCTTCTCACGCGATGGAAGCGCAACACGCTTCTGTGAGAAATTACCAGTTATTGGACATGTCACCGCCGGTGTTCAGTTGTTAGCAGGCAATTCTGACCATGCCAAGCGGGCTGCTGCTACAGCTACAAATTCTACACTCACAGCTGGGGGCGCTGCTATTGGTTTTGCGCTTGCTGGGCCCCCAGGTGCCGTGGCTGGTGGTATGCTAGCATCTAGCGCTGGCATTGCTTGCGAGTATGGGATTAGTACTGCCATCGATGACCAGAGTGTGAAAGGAGATGTGGGTGAAGTGAGCTTGAAGAGATTCGCTGTCGATGGTGCGGTGGCTGGGTTATTACCTGGAGGACATATAGTGGTTGGCAGAGCGCTTGGTAGTGGAGTCGCTAGCATAGCCCCTGAGGCTGCCAAATAACCCGCTAGCTCGGCGGTCAAGACAGATCTTCTCACAGGAGTATATATGTATGCAATCTCCAAGAACAATCTAGAAACTCTTGCTAATCAAACCCAGTGGCCTACTGGGCGTCTCCAAAACCCGATCGGGAGTTGTGACGGGTGAAGAACCAGACACAATCAAAGAGAAGGACATAGTACGATTGGCATAGGCGACAGTCTTCAGGAACTTTTGACTACTGTCAACACGACTACACCTGGAAGACCGCATACACGTATCATGAGAGTGAGAAGAAAGTATGAACTGATGGCGAAAGTGTTTCATCGATCTGGAGTCGGAGCTGGAGAAGGTGAAGGCCCAACACAGTGCGTAACGGGTCGAGTGAGAGGGAATGGGACGAATGGCTATCAGGGATACCACCGCAATCCTAGATGACCAAATGACTTCTGAGGTCGCAATGATACCGGTCTGTGTATTGAGGAATTCGATGGACAGGGGGGGGGGGGGGGGGGGGAAGGCCTCTATACGATGTGAGCTTACTCGAACAACAGATGCTGGCCTTAGGCACTCCCTAAGAAAGACCTGAGTATACTCTATCTACCTACCAATCTCCAGTATTCTTCCAACAACCAAACGTACTCTTTGCCGCATTTGGTTGTGTTTTCCTGGGAAGCTGCATTACGGTCGTGTACAGTGTTGCTGAATAGTCTTGTGCCTGCATTTGATCACCAGCACATTCACCATAAAGACATCGGAATACCCTTCCGAAAGAGTTCTTGCGCTACTGCACAGCACATATCTTCTAGAATATAGCTTACCAGACATGCCAGCTGAGGGTGATTTTCATACTCCGTATCAACACTATGTAAGGAAAGAGGCTACGAACATTGAGAACATATCAGCAGTCTGTACATGTGAGGTCAATAGCGTCTGTTTGGATTGTTATGATGTATGTCTCAAGGTGCTAGGCTGTGAACAACACATCTCTGTGGCTTTGCTATATCTAGCAAGGACGTTCAGCACGTGTCGCCCTCCTGTACATTTCTGACATCTTACTTCCTCGCTCAGCTAAGTTGAGTGGGCATGACGACTTCCAGTCGGTAGAACATCGGTGTATGCGAGGCTGCAACCAGCGACAAGGTGTCAGTTCGCCTTGTGGATGCCTGACTTCCCACATCATCGGGCGTTATGATCCTCGCAGATTGGTGTTGCGCCTCCAACAATGTGATCAGAACCTACGATGTGCGTTTGGCAGCGGCAAAGGTAAGAACGCCTCGTCGTAAAGACGCGTCTGCCACGAGCGTCTACGGATGTTGCTCCGATCACGACTACCGTTACTCATGACCACCGTCTCAGAACCATAAAGATAGTGGTTGCTTAAACTGGTCGCCTCGGGCCTCGCCGCATCAACGCATTTGCCACAGCGCCTACTTACAGACCACCCACCTGAACCAGCTCTTCCCGCATCAGCAAGGCAGCCATGAACCACTCACGACTTACCACATCCAGCTATACACGCGCGCTCTATTCATGGCGTTGAGGAATCGAGTGGCCATGAAGCTGCATGAGGCAGTCACGCAACCGCCCGTCCCCTAAACAACGAGGGACCTTTTCTTAGGCCCACCCCCCGCAGCGCCGCGCAACCGCATTGATGACCTGCAGTAGTTTCTTACCCGTGCCGCTCCCTGAACCTCGAGAGAAGAAATAAGCCAGAGACGTGAAAATGATCTTGGTGTTGATGACCCAAGGACTCAGACGGCTTCAGGGCGTAACGCGCACGCGTTGTTGGCGGCGCAATCCTCTTCGTCAGCTGTGGTGCATTATCAATCTTTCCGCGATGCGACCGATAAGGCAGTCAATCAGCCATCACCATACACCACCCCAATTGATGTCGTCAGCTGATAGGATGCGGGATGTGTACAGGAAAGGATGGGTGGAGCAAGACATTGCTGCACTGCCCTTTTTTTTTTTTTGTAAAGGTGAGGCTGTTTCATATTATGTTTTGTGCTGATGGCAATGGGTGGAGCAGCAGCGAAGAGGAAGCGAGTCGTGAGGCGGAGGACCACCGGCGCATTGCCGACCTGAGCGAGGCGGCTGACGAGGATCCCGTGGCTATGTATGTACCGCGCAGTCGCCCAGTTTAAGCGCGAGGGTTGACCTTGTGTAAGAGCTGGGTATGAGGCTGCTGGCCATTGCTGATGCATGGTTCACGGTGTAGGAGGGCGAAACGTGTGGGTAACGTCAGGCTGGCGCGGGTGTTGGGCTTGCATGTGACGGGAGCAGGTGCTGGTGGGTGGAGTGGATGGTCAGAGCTGTATGGAGTTTATCAGGTGACATTCAGCTGTGCGGTGGGCGAAACATTTTAGGTAGAGAGATGGGTTGGTGCTATTGATGAGGCTGTAGGTGCTTCGTGATGAGATAAACAGTACGACGGTGTAAGCAGCTCACGAGCCGACCATCGAATTGAGATGATGCTCTCTGGCACTTTCTACTACAGAACGCACTGCTTCTATGCTCCTGTGAGATGCATGTTGAATTCATGACGAAGTTGAGATGCACGTTACCATGTTCTTCAAAAACAACCGGACATACAACAATGGCTCAACGAAAGGCATGCAAAGACCAAATGCAAAGACCAAATGCAAAGACCGAGTGCGCAGAATCTTCGAGCATTGGGCCGAACTCGCTCAGGGCGGTTGACCACTTCATCATGCATTCTGATGATCCTGCGTCTCGCTGCCGGAGTTCTGCCCTACAGTCGGACCTAACTGTGAAAGAAGACGGAGATTACTCGCGGCCACTGTGATCTGCAGATCCTCAGCGAGGCTCAGATCAAAAAATCCCATCCATAGTGACGACTAAGCTCAACGTGAGCGGCTGTACTCGTTCAGAAAAGCCATGGAGCAACACAAGTAAACCGCAGAAGGTCCGAAGTCTGTGCCGATCCAATCTCCTCGCGGGCTGCTCGCCTGTAGAGTTTGGTTCAGTGGTTAGTTGCCGCCGACTAGAGGCTGCTAAGGATGAGTGTTTCGTCGTCCATCTCGATTGCTCGCAACCGACGCGTTCAACCAAGATGGGGTCTCACAAGTGACGCATTAGAGTTCACGCAGCGCCATAGAGCCGGGCACCAGACGGAGACTTCAGATGCCGCTCCAGTGAACTATAGTGGAGAACACGGGTGGCTTGAACTCAATGCATTTCGTGACACCGCTTGTTGAAGGCTCCATTCTGTCGGCCGCGCATCACACATTGTTGGGGCTGTCATATTGGTGGGTTTTGTTGACGAGTATTCTAGAGATGCAGGAGATCTGGAATGAACTCCGGTTGCTGAGATGCCAACCCAAGAGCAATGTATTTGACTATGTTGGATGAATATGTAAAGAACGTTTCCAGAACGGCTGATCAGACCCCGAAATCTTGCTCGAGTGGATAGCGACGTATCTGCTGTGGAGTCTACAAAACCTGCGTATGCATGTGGATGCTGATCGGACCCTTGGACAGCGGTTTGTCCGGAAGCGCGATTTACAGTAGAGATCTGACCTCAGCGTGCTGTATCAGAATAAAATAATTTAGAGCATCTTTGCATTACCGGTCGCACATGGTGATGACGTCCTGGGCAGGCATCAGCACTGGAGACGCGCAAGCTAACCCGAGAGATCATCAGCTAGGAAACGGCCTGCGTAAACCTTACAAGAAATCGTAAGATGGAATTTACCTGGGGGGCAAACTTGGTGTGTCGGAACGCCCTAGGTGTAATTATCGTAATGCACAATGATATGGCCATATGGCCCTTGGAAAGCCTCCGGAGTTGGGTCCTTCCATAGCGATAGCGAAACGTTTGATGCCTACATGCCTGGAGATCGACCAAGGAACCTTGGACTGTTCGGACCGACTCTGAGTTGTGTATACTATACTTCGCTATACAGCACGCTCAACCAATAATGATGCAAAAGACTGCAAAGCATAAGATGACGATTGACGGCTTGCAGGCACTTTGTTCAATCGCCAGAGGCTGCCATTTTCGGTGGAGCCAAACAAAAGCTGAGTGACACGAGGAAAACAAGGCTGGCATGCTGTCATTTGATGTCCGTGAAAATCTTTGAGTGACCACAAAGTCTGGAATTGACTGGACCTGCAAGTGGGTGAATGATCTCCGAGCACCGTCACTGGCGCCGTCTGTTGTTGCCTCCAGCCGCAGACGCCACGTCGCAGGATCTGTTAGCCATCTTGACTCTTACGATGGACACGACAGATCGATTGGACGTTCCCTTGATCACACAGCTGCCGTTAGAGTTTGAGGGCGCAGGAGGTTGAGATGGCGGGGCAGGTTTTAGTTTTGATCGGTGTCAGAGGCTCGGTCTTATCTACCGGTTATCGATAAGTCATATCCTGCAAAATCCGTCCCTAGCATTTGGCGGTGAATGTGCGACTCTCGACCACCTCCACTGAAACGCTCGAGCTTTGTGGAGAACGCCTGTCCGGCAAGGAAAGCATGCACGATTCTGAATCAACGGGATCGAAAGCGCGCATAGTGCAGCCTGCGGCGGATCGAACGGATCAAAGCAGACAGCACACGATACTTGGTAACCACAGATGGGTACTACTGCCATTTGCATGGCGTTGTGCAGCGCGCTCATGACATGCGATGTCACAAAATATGCGCTCTGTGAGGAGATTGCTAGCGGCTTGACAAATTACAACACGCGCCGAGCGGCTGAGCTATCACCCGTGGCCATGTACATGGGAACGGTTCCTTCGTCTCGAATACCAACAAAGTTTCTGGCTATGGTACTGAGCCGCAACCAGCGCAGAGGAACAATTTCGCTCAGGACATGATCTTCGGTCCCTTTCACTCACAGACTCCCGCTCGTAGGTTTAGCCTACGGGAAGCAGACTTGGCTGATATCTGTGCTTATGCACGGATGACGCCGGAGGGCAGAAAAAGAATTGGAAGCTGCAGGTGCTTTGCACGGCTAACTCGCTTGTGCTGGGGTCAGCATCGCAATCTGGTGCTCATCCCAGCTCCTACGACTCATATGTGGACAAGATGAAGCGTTTGTTCCTTCAACGGGCATGGATACGGGATGAGATACGAGCCGGTAGAACGCTCTACTTCTCGATACGGAAGCCTTGGAACATGTTCTACTCGATGACTGGTAAATGACAGATGAACAAAAGTTCGCCACAAGGCATTGCGCAAGAAGCCACGACATGGACAACTGAGCGAATAGCCGGTGTGAGTGGAACAGCAAGACAATCTTAGGCGGTGACTGCCAGGTCACAGGGCCATGACTGGACTGAAGAAACACGTAGGTCTAGGGATGATTCGAATGATGATTGGCACAAAAGTACAAAATAATCTCCGCATTAATTGGCTAGGCGGAGCAGTCTCGAAAATTCTGGTGGATGCTGATGCGCCACTGGCGGGCCCAAATCATCCAGACAAAATTGCCCACGGAGCCGAGCGACAGGGTGTGCTCATAGCGAACGGTTCGGCTAGTCATCGTCGAGAAGCAATATACCGGGTAGACCAATGAAAAGCAGCTACGCAAACAGGGCGAGGTCCGGCACAACAAGGTTGGAGGACGTGGGATAGACTGGGCCCAATCGGGCATCAAGTGCCATGTGTCATCGCCAACGCTCTTTTGGCAGACCCAAGACTGGAAGCAGCTCGCCCTTGCACACTGCCGTGCAGCAACGGCAATGGAAGAAAATTGAAGGACAAAGAGGACGATGATCAGAAGCGCCGGAAAAGAAAGACAGGTCCACCAACTCGAAACCCGAAACGTGACCGTGGGTTGGTGACAGGCACTGTGCCGTCCTCTAGACACAACACCGGGTTCAGGCAGACGGGACGAAAGGTCGTCTGGCGGCATGACAGTCAGAGATGCAGAGCAGTGCCGCAGCGTTGCGAGATCGTCGTTTGGACGGGCTACATTCGTCATGGGCCTTCGGAGCCAGCGAAGACTATCGAACGCCGCCCGTGCGCTCACGGCTTTTCGAGACGTCGTAAGCCTGGGCAGGCTTTGCAGCAGCGTCTTTGGGGAGGCTAAGCAGCACTAGGCAAGGAACTGCATAGCTGCATCTGCTTGGGGCGAGGCGCGGTCGTTTGGGAGGCTTGGTGGGCCCGTCTAATCGGCCGGTGACAAGATGCTGCGATCAGGGGGCCGCGCGAGGGTAGAGGCTGGGGAGGCAACGAATGGGACGGGCTTGCTGGCCAGATTTGCCTTTGACATGTGTCCTCTCTGCGAGCTGACGAGCGCCTGTGGAGCGAGCAGTGAATGGCCACGGTGGAGCGACAATCGAGGCGCCACACACACCGCGCGCGGGTCCGCTTGCACCGTCTCGCCCATAGCTCTTTGCACTTGTCGCTCTGGTGCCTCGAGGCTGCTGCACTTGTCGCGTCGAGAGCAGGCCTGTGTGTCACCCTCTCAGTGCTGACGGGCGTCTGATTCGCCCCAAGTCACAGCCGCCCGGTGAGCAGCGGAGTCGCAGGCGGCATGATTCAGGTGAATCAAGGACACGCCCCGGCGGCTTGGTAGCTGCATGACCGTCTTTGTTGGACATGGCCTAGCATCCAACTGGGTAAAGACGGCTCACACCACTGCACACCCCGGCTCTTTCACTCTCGCCTTCGTGCGCGCGTTGAGACGAGCTTGCGAGCCAGGGTGGGTTGCGCGAGTGGAACCACACATTAGCGTCTGAATGTGCGTGCCGGAGGCCATGGCACACATCGCTGATGGCCTGCACTCGCTCTGTAGCCCCATCCTTCTTCGTCATAGCGCCGCTCCTTCCCTATATTTACGAAAAACCGGGGCCTCCAGTTGAGCCAATAGCCACCTGGGCCCTCCTGCGAAGCCTCTCTTTATCACTGCTGCCCAGCCGTCCTCATACACATACATCATATCCCGCCTCACCCTGAACCACCACCACCACAACATCAACCACTACCTCCCTCACACTACTCTACCTCCTCCCAACACATTCCTTCTTCACACCCATCAAAGCCTGTTCGCTCTCTGTCAAGCACTCTTCACCACGGCAGCCTAACAGATACCCAACCGTCCCAACCTCCAAGTCACCTGACTTGCCGGATCCGGTTACCCCGTAATACCTTGTTCTCTTTTCTGACTCTTCCATCCGGGACTGTTTGCTGTTTCCACACGGACCAAGCCAACCTCCATTCTCCGGATCACTCTAACATCGTCCTTGAGGCCTTCATTGGACCTACGAGGACTTCTTAACCTTATCTCTTACAATATGTACCCGACGCCCCCAGCATCCCCAACCCAAAATGGATTCTGCGCGCCAGAAGACCGTCTAGGTCAGGTCCTTGCTGGACGACTCCAGTTGACTGGCATCCTCGGTGTAGGAGCTTACGGCGTCGTGTACACAGCCGTGGACATCCAGACCAACATTCCATATGCCGTAAAGGCACTCAACAAGGTCGGTCTTGAGCCTCGCCAGAGGAAGTTCCAGCAACGGGAGATCCAGCTCCACCACCAGGCCAGCGCTCACCCCAACGTTGTCTCTCTGGTCAAGATCATGGACGCTCCTGACTGCACATACGTTGTCATTGAATACTGCCCAGAAGGTGACCTGTTCTCCAACATCACCGAGCAGGGCAAGTACGTTGGTAATGATGCCATGGCCAAGCGCGCTTTTCTACAGGTTTTGGATGCCGTGGAATACTGCCACTCTATTGGAATCTACCACCGGGACCTGAAGCCAGAGAACGTTCTAGTCACTGACCAGGGAATGACTTGCAAACTTGCCGACTTTGGACTTGCTACTACCGACCACGTCACCTCTGACTTTGGATGCGGCTCGACTTTCTACATGTCTCCAGGTATGTTGATCAAATCTGACTTGTCAAGTCACGTGCTAACTTTGGGCAGAATGCCAGACATCGGCACCCAAGGCCTACTCATGCTACGCCTCAGCGCCCAACGATGTTTGGAGTCTGGGAGTCATGCTTGTCAACCTCACGTGCGGGCGCAACCCATGGAAGCGAGCTTCTTTCGAGGACAGTACCTTCCGCGCCTTCATGAAGGACCCCAAGTTCTTGAGGACCATTCTCCCTGTTTCCACAGAGCTCGACGCCATCCTTAGGCGCATGTTCGAATTCAACCCTGCCAACAGAGCTACCATTCCTGAGATTCGTGAGATGATTCTCCGATGCTCATCCTTCACTGCTACCAAGTCAGCGGTCTCAACTCCCCTGTCTTCTCCTCCCTTCAGCCCAGTGGACTACAGCCGGGACGCCGCGTACAATGCCTACTACCAGGCTCCCGCGGTGCCCCAGTTTGCTCCTCTCCCTGGCTCAGCATATGCTCCATCACCCTTCCAGCACTCTACCTCTTCTGGAAGCTCCAACTCGGACAACGACTCTGTCTTCTCCGCCTGTTCTTCAGCCTCATCCGCATCCTCGACATCTTCGTACCAACACGTTTCCTCTTCTCAGGTTCCCAAATTTTCTTCCCGCGTACCGCAGCCTCAACAACAATACGTTTCTCAGTCTCCTGCCAATACATGGTTTCAGCCATTCATTCAGGCGGCCAACCTGGTCAAGCATGTGTCCTTCCAGCCGTCTATGATGGCCCCGGTTCACGTCTACTAGGCCGCTCTTCCTTTCTGGAGCCTTGGATTCCCTTATTACGATATGCTTCTTCACGATGTGTTTATACAATTTTCGAAAAAAGTCACGATGACACGAACAGCGATTGATTTCTCGTTCGGTGTTGCTGCGGTTTGTTTTCTTTGGCGTTACAAAACTAGACCAGTCCGGAAGACACTCCGGATCTGGACTTTAGAAATATCTGGCTACTACATTTAACTTGCGCAATCGCCTCGATGGCACGGAGTTTGATTCTGGTGTGGCAATCAACGGTTTTTGCCACGTATTATTGGAGTGGGTCATTAAGCATTTCCTGGAGTTGTTCTTGTTGGGCGTCGGACCAATAGAGATTCTTCGCCATTACGTTCGTTCGAATTTCACATCAAGAGATACCAGAGCACTAGCTCAACAATGTACGGTAGTAGGTCCCACAAGAAGGACAGCAATATTTGCGCTGCGCAAACTCAAACAAATGCAAAAACATACATACGGTCGCCGCGACGATAGTCGCGAGCAGACTAAGAAAGCCACATCTTCTCATCCCATCACTTGACTTGACTTCGATCTGTATATTGTGCCTTAGTTCATGTCACTCTCACGATGTTGACACCGAAATGTGCGCTTCGACCACACCCAACGTCGTCGACCCACTCACACAACGCATCAATCTGCAGCCACCCTGCCGCAGTTCTGCACCCAGCCCAAATCGTGCATACACTTGCGCAAGAAATCAATCTCGTACCCAACCACTTGCCTTGTCACCCCACCTAGGCTCCACGGCCTAGGCATCATCCATATGCATCCACAAAGTATCCATCGCGATGGACGCTGTAAGCCTAGAGCCACCAGCAAATCACAGGTTCCACCAAGGCCAATGTGTGCATGGCCATCTGCGTGCTGAGCGCGCAAGTGTGCAGTAGCCTGCTTGACTCGACGGGGACTATGATGCCAGGATTGCGCCCTGCCTCGTTGACCTAACTGCTAGAGGTCTAAACAGATGTGTAAGATTACTAGGCGCACATCCAAGGGGAATTATGGATTGAAGGCTGCGGATACCGAATGCAGGTCGTGGCCGATTGATGACCTGAATGCAGGATCGAGACTCTTCTCTGCGCTCTCTGTCATTCCTCTAGCGCGGATCTTTGTTGGGAGACTTGAGGCGGCCGCCTAAATGGATTCCTCAGGCCACGCGATGTACAACTAGACGGAGGTTGGCGAGGCTATGCTAAGCTACTCGTGGTCGAGATGGTGTACTGTTGTTATTGACATGTTGGACCTGCGCGGCAGTCGTCCCAGGACCTGATCCTGCAGCTGTTAGAGGCATACCATGAAATGACACGCAGGCAGTCGTAAACATGTCTCAGCCATACGAACGCCATTCCCATGGTCCTTGTCTCGCTCGCTGGCCGGTCAGCTGGCCATCAAGGAGGGCTGAATTCCAGTCAACCATCAAACGTCCCTCAGCTTCCGTCGCCCTCGTGTCGTATCGGCTATCGATGCTTCCAAGACATCTTAGCCTGTCACGTACAGTGTACACCCGCGTACACTTGCAGTGAGGCGTCACCGGAAAACTTGGTCGGCACCAATCGGGCAAGGAAGGGCACCGTTACACAAAGTTCGTTTTTGCGGCCGCCAATCCTTCGTCCTATGACAAGCATGGTAGATGTCCGAACAGGAAAAGCAACGGTCATCACTACCAGAACTCAGCAATCAGCAAGTACGTGCTCATCTCCTATGGTGCTGCGCGCAGGCAATGGCGTCGAGTGACGTGCAGAATGGCTGACGGAGCAGATTGGTGTAAGGATGACATTGTGCCAAGGCGCGCTAGTGGTGGGTGTGGCAATCATCATCACCAGCCCACACCAGCCCGCGTCGTTCCTTCTGCCGCTAGCCACGCTCCAGGAAGAAATCCCTCAACTCCATCCTTTTGCATCATATGCATCTTACCCGGCAGCCCTCGTCAGACAATGTGCATACATACAACAAGCTTTTTGCACATTATTGATACAGCTGCGCAAGTGTGGCGACGGCCGCTCAACGTCTTTCCGAAACCAGGTCCAGACTTACTAATGCAATTCACGTGCCTTTGCTCATTCGCTGGGTGAATTACTTGCACGTATAGGTCTGCTAATCTCGGTCCAAGTTAGGCGATTACACAGCAAGAAAACCGTCTTTGAGAATATAGTATGCGATAGGAAGAAGTGCCCTGGTCGCTCAACGGCATCCAGATCTGCTCTCAGCTCATATTGGAACTGTATCGACGAAACAGACCCTAGAGGGCGTTGAAATTTTCGCTTCGTACGCAATGACATCTTCCCTCAGCCCTGCAAAAATGTGGCTGTTCATCAATCACATGGGCGTTGCATCTCACCCGTATACCGTGCTTGCATCAATTTCCTTTCTTCTTCCGACTTCCGTACGCACCCCAGAAGCATGCTTTTGGGCGCCACGCAAGTACCTCGAACCGTCTTTTTCTAGGCCAAACCTGCAGAGCGGTGTTCGCTTACGCTTTGCGAGAATGTGATGGGCACTATTCGGCGTCACAGATAAACGAATGAGCATGGTAAGCTGCAGGTCGGATATTGACACCTGGGTAGGGATTGCTACACTGGCTGGTGTTGAGGCTCGAAAGTAAGGAGCGAACCTTGCGCAGTAAGCTTCGTGGCTTGTTTGTCTTGTGTCACGGTCTCACGGTAAGTTGGGCCATCTTGTCGGGTCTACCGAGTGACATCCAGCCTTGCGGGTAGCTGTGCTTCTGGGACCTGATGCTCGGAATCTTACTCCTTCCTTTAGCTGAGGCACGTCCTTTGTGCGGTGATCCTCCCTTTCCCAGGATTCGTACTATCAAAAGCATGCTTGCATCGTCATGCGCCTATTCCACGCTACACACCGACGGTACTATGATCAGTCATCGCGGCAGACTAACAAAAGCGTTGTTTCACGCTATAGACTCAGAACGTACGATCATGAGCGCGCTTTCGTTCTCGGACACCGGAGATATCTATCAAAGGTCACTAAAATGCCAGATGTTCATACTGCGTGCTTCTCCGCACGCTTGTGTTTCCTATAGCGATCCCAAACTTGGTCGGTAATACAAACAACATGCAATGGCGCTGCATGGTAACACGGTAGCCACCCGTGTCTGCCTCATCAGCCACTTGCGAGAAACATTCCACAGCATCATCAGATTGTTGCTCAATACTAGCACGATATCCCCACACATGGTACAGCATGACGCCGTCACTCGACATGTGCTGGTTCATCCCTCTCTACGGGACGCTCCTTACTGCAACGAGCACCTTGACAACCCAGGTAATACGACCATAGTCCCCATCTAGCCTGCTGCAGACGGCCGCTCTCTACGAGCGTATCGCTACGTTTGAGTTTGCTACATCCGCCACACGAACAATTGAACGTATCCCCTCCTCCGCATTCCCGCCTTAGAGACACAAGCTGCTTGCCGTACACGTACGACCGGCCCGATCGAAGTAATCAGACTCCAGTAATACACCCCCCACGGCAAGCTACAAAGCAACCTTTACATCAGGTTCTGTACGCAGGAAGGACAGGCCTGAGACTGACAGCGGGGAGGCGTTCCGATGGGCGTCTATGCAACTAAGCGGTCTCCGAAAGTTACTCAAAGTCTTTTGTTGCTCAGCCTCTTCGCGCGCCGTACCATTTCCAACGGTTCGACAGCTCATACCGTCTCTGTGCTTTTCCAGAACTGGCGAAATCACTAAAAAAGCCAACGTCGTCGACAGACTATGGCTTCCTTTTGCTTCTTCAATTAGTAAGGTTTGGATTTAGGGCGCCATATTGCTGGCTACCCACGCGAAGCCGCATGATCGTACGATCAACCTATGAGCACAGGGCATTGGGCATACGAGAAGCTGCTCGTACGAGCAACCCTGCGGTAGGTGCTTAGTGGTCCAGAAGACGACTTGTCTTCTTTTCTTTCCAAGGTTCGCTTCACGTCATTCCAGGTTCGATACTTCAAACCTTACGCCGAGGTGCATGAACCGGGTAGCGTGGGAACCAAAGATCGGAACACTATTATCGTCGACTTGGCCTCCTAGCCAGAACGCACGCAGGCGATGCGCAACTCCGGGATAACTGCGGGTGTGGGCAGTCTGCTACCGGACCCGCAAACGACCTTACGCAAAACGAGGATGCAGCGAGCTCGACATGGATTTACTGCACGCTAGGGAGGCATCGTTCTAGTCTGGAGCTCGCATGTATCTGCTCGAGTATATTCTACGGGTAGGCTTCCTGCGTCTGTAGCAGACAAGGCAGAATAAAGAATGTTTAGGCGGAAGCTCCCCGACATGGGTAGAGCAGCAGTCCGAACACTGCTCGGCAAACTGTGACTCACATCCTAACCGCCGTACTGACCGTATACCAATGAGACCATGGCAGCTTCGTCACTACATTGCAATCATACACGGTGCAGTGTATACAAGCTGAAACGACACCCCCTTCTCCAATCATCATCGCGGCCATCCACAGCCAAACACCCACCCAAGCCCACTACGTAGTCTACGTTCACGCCTTACAGCACACCCTCCATCGACGCACAAAAGCAAACAGCAGGCTCAAAGCCTGGAAGCCTGCGAAAGTTTGGTTCTGCTTCCTGCACAGGCACCTTGCATACGTTCTCTTCGCCCCACAAGCACCAGTCATTCAGCGGCCATGCAGCGAGCGCTGTCACTAGCCGCCTGGGAACCATGCTTTGCTCTCGAGTCTGTTGTTACACGACACCATTTGATGCGACAGCATACGAGGGGGGTGCTTGCGTCGGAGAATTATGTTGCGCTAGGAGCGTTGCGCTGAGGTTGTGAGTTGAGAGGGGGAAGGATTGGTGTTGTGCAACAGTGGTGTTTGATCTTGTGTGGACGATTGTCTTGCGTGCTTGGCTAGGCATAGTGTGATTAGAGAAGATATTCTGTTCGTCGCATGGAATTGGGGACATTGTAAGTATGGATGTGCGAGGTAAAGTACGTCTAGTATTTGGATCTTTGTGGTTGCGGTAACGAGCAACCTGAAGAGCCACCAATAACAACAAACGTAGTCGCAAAACATCTCTACTAATACCTTGACCGTGGACGGGGCTTTATGGTGTGGAAAGGCACAGCAGAAGGTTGCTGTTCTTCAATCCCGGCATCCATACCTTCCATCAAGTCCTCCTCCTGATAATCATCATCTTCGGGTGCCTCCTCCTCGCCCTGAGACCCCCCATCTACAACCGTGCTCCCATCACTATCGACGCCTGCATCAACCTCCCCAAGTTCAAGCATATCGTATTCGTTCTCGATCGCCTCTTCATTCTCGCTTGTGACGTTACTCGACGCTTGCCCTGAATACTCAATTCCATCACCACCAGTAGTCCGAGTCATGCCCATTAATTTAAGCGTAAGTTTTGGGCGTCGCGTCGCCGACTCCATCTCAAGCTCTTCATCGCTCTCAACTTCCTCTATCTTGACCTTGAACTTGTCAATATCCTCAATCCGTTCCGTCTCAGCGTTGTCATCATCCTCTTTGATCGCAACATCACCACTACTACTCCCACCTCTCTGCTCTTCAACCAACTGCGGACCAACAGGATTAAGGTAAATATTAATATGCCTCAGCAAAGATGTCCTCCACCCAAGAAGTACTCCACTGGTCTTTGCAATGTGGAAGTGAAACTCTGGGTACGTGTGGCACACTTGCCGCCACGTGGTGCTATCACCTGGGACATCGTTCTTGTTGTTGCCACCGCCGCGTGGCGAGTTCTGCGCACCGATGTAGATCACATCTCTCTGTGTCCAGTGTGAAGCCAGTGCATCAAAGAAGAGTGTGCGAAGGCCTTTCATGGCGCCGACGTCATGGCTGTGGTAGCCTTTTCTTGGGGGCGTGAGAGGAGCGCTGGAAGAACTGTCTTCGGCTATGGGGTTGGTTTGCGAATTGAGGGGATTGTTGCTTGCGAGAGGTTTAGCGTTGATTGTGACTACGCCTTTAAGATTCTCATCGGTGGTATTGTTGCATATGTATGCGATGTCACCAGCTCGAATGAAGGATTGTTTCGCGTCGGATCTTCTTGACCTGGCGAGTGGCAGGAAGAGATCGTAGAGTTTCCGCATGCCAGCTTCCCAGTACTCATCTGCTTCGAGCTTGGCGGCGAGGAGACATACGTCGGCGTGTGCTCGTATACTGCGGTATCCGGCAACCTGTGTGTTGGTACTATAGATGCTCGAGTGCGTGTACGACACGAAATCAGCGAAGGCATTTGGACTTATTGTTGGCAGATGAACTTCTGATACTGTATCGTCTGCCGTGATGATGGATTGGAAAATGTCTGAGTGCCGTGAAAGAACTGCTTTGGGCAGCACCCAGGTTCGTTGGTTTGCTGGATCTGATCCGACGATGATCTTCATTGTAACTGGGAGGAGCGGGATACCTTTGTGGGAAGTAGCTGCGGAACGGTAGACACGCGGACCTTGGGAATCTGTCCTGAACATTGGTGCCAACAACGTGTTTCGGGGGTCTCTGTTCTTTTGCATTTCGGCGAGGGGTGAGGATGGAAGCATCACATCGGCTTGTGCGAGTCTTTGCTCGCCGGCTGATGGTGACGTAGGACGCGGAATGCGCGAGTTCATGCGGTATCTGTAAGGTTGCAAGAGTGGAAAGATATTCCTTATGGGATATAGTGCTGAACAGGTATGAATGACGGGGTACAAACGGGTGGGTTGTCGCGTGCGTGCTCTAGGTGACTAGCTATAGTGAAAGTGACTTTCAAGAAGCGTTGCGTGGCTAACGAAAAGTGAAAGCGTACGTATGCGTGTTACTGTAAGTTTATTGTGTTGATAATTCATGGACGGATGATACTGTCGAGTGTGATAAATGTGCGTGAATGAGCTATGGAGAGAAAAGCTTGTAAGGTGCATGTTAAGCCTGGCAACTATATGGTAAGGGCAACGCCGATTTGGAGCGATGTGACAGCAGTTACGAGTGACAGCGTCGCAAAATGAAGACGTTGCGAAAGTAAGCAGACTCAAACGTTGCTTGCAGGTAACCACGACCCTGCAACTGAATATGCTAGTCTCTCAAAGGGCACTTATTTATACATTTGAAAGAGATAGCTCGTCGGCTATAGCATTCTTACCCTGCAACTTACTTAGATCTCATCTCACCAAACACAACGACTGCAAAAGGCATCACGCATGCATCCTACCTTCTGCTTCCAACGTCACTTCCCGCACACTGGTCTGCGCCATATTCAATCTGTCGACCTCACTCACGACAGCGCTGATGGCACCAGTACCAAAGATTGCCGTTCGAATTAACGGCGCGATTCAGTACACATCAGGATGGGTCGTCCAAGCATAGATGAATAACCCGATACTTACAAGCGGCTACCAGAATATCATGGGTAGCAGCCGGTTCTCTGATCGTGAATCTTGCTTCATTGCTCTTCGCTTGATCAGGTCGTCGCTGATCGCAGCGCCTCAGAGCATACCAACAAAATTGCCGACAGCAGTACCCAGATAAGCCAACCCCAGCTTGTTGGACGCCCACTTGCACATTTTGACAAACGTGGTCGGTGTGGTGGTATATAGGATATCGGTATATTCGTAACTGACAGCCACGAGGAGTGAAGTATAGAAAATCGGACGTAACAAGAACCGCATGCGAAGTAGTATGACCATTGCAGTGCCAAAGGCTTCCAGCTTACCTGCTGCCGCGTTCCCGTCAGACTTGGGTCGCAGGTTCATGTTCCCAGTCTCTTTCCGCCGTTGCGCTGCTTTCTGCCGGAGCAGAACCGTCTCGTAGGTTTCTGATAGACAAAGTATGTTGAGGACTGTACCCATGCCACCAAGGATGGCTGTGAGGTAGAAGATCCGTCGTCGTCATTTCGCAGCGTTGAAGTAGTTCTGAATAGGCCTGATCAGGTTCGATGTCTACTACATGTCGTCCTCGCGGTCATTGCACGACGTCACTTGTGTCGCGCGTCAGGACGCTGGCCGTGGCGGCAACGCACTCGCGTAGGGTTGAGGGAAAGATCGAATCGGTGACGTGATCGCCTTCGAGACATAGGCCACATCCGTGTTTCACAGGTTCGCAAGCTGGATCAAGGGTGTTGTTGCGTCGCGTCTGGCGCGTGTCTCCGCCATCGCGACCTGTCAATCAGTCTCATCGTCTTGAATTCGCACCAGCGTCCCCGTGTCGTTAACACTGATCAAAACCTTCTGTATATCACGAGAAAACTGGTGAAGAGTGACGCTAAACCCATGTTCAGACGCGTAGATGTTGCCAGCATGCGCCATAGCTTGGGATAGATGCAGCGATGCAGTTAGTCCGGAGAGGTAGCGTTCCAAGCCGACGCCGCCTGCGCTGAGTCAGCCCAGTCCACGCCTCGCGAAGACGCCTGATAGCTCTCCCACGGTTGATTGCTTAATGTGTAATGGTATGCCACATCAGGATCATTCGGATAGCTACAGTAGCTTTCTCGCCTGCCGTCAGTTTTAATTTTTGGGTTTTTTCTATCGTGGTAAACGTTTGCTGGATTCTCCATAGCCTGTACACGGCTGATACAACTCCGTTGGATGTTGCGCCAATGGAGCAGTTCCGAGAGAACACCTCTGGAAGTCAGTGACACAAGCTGACGAAGTCGCGTCATTTCGTTAACTTTAGACTAGACCACTGCCAGCTCATCAAGTTAGACTCGCACGTCCCCTCAAAGGCGGCTTCGCCCAAGTACACCTTTGCTCTCGCCTACAAAAAGCCCGTACGTACACCACCCTCTACATCGGTCAGATCTAATGGCATACAGCGACCTATACCCAAAACATGGGAATGCATGGGAGATAACAATGGTACTAGTCTTCTCGATCTACCACGCGAGTTGAGGGACATGATCTATGGTCTCGTTTGCGACGACATGAGGCGGGACGGAAACGGATGGCGCAAGATAGGCAAGCGCGCTTCGGATCTTAACCACACCGATAGAAAGACGACTACCATGTACCAGAACTGTAACATCATGAGGGTATGCCGACAAGTGCACTGGGAATTTGCCGAGGTTCTCTACGCGCGACCCCTGCAGCTTACCGGCGTCGCATCGAGGATGCATATTGTTGTGACAGGATCGCATATCCTTCCGTTGTCAAAAACATACGCACATCTTTTCAAGAAAGTGGCATTGATTCATAGTCCGGAGCTGGATGCCTTCTATGGCTCGGATCGCCTCAGGGAAGAATATCTCACGATTCCGGATCGGTACTTCAGTATTACCACAGCACGTCTTAGTGCGGAGGATCACTGGCTCAATGTTGTCACGGCGACAACGCGACTAGTGAAGCTTTTTCCTGCTGTACAGATCGTGCGTGTCCTTTCAGAGGTCAGGCCACCCATTCGTTCAAACGACACAATGGATTCCCTACTCGGGAAATGCAATGGCACAAGAGAAGAGCAGGTCCAGACAGCAGAGCAGTTCATGAAGGCGGTGCGCCTGAACGACACGAAGAAAATCAAGATCCCGGTGCAAATGGTGTTGTTACATATAGAAGATGGCATCCTGACGGAGAAGCCCTGGGGTGAGGCCTTGAGGAATATACAAGCCGCTGAGCTACACAAGAAAGGCCTCAAAGAAAAGTCCTGAGACTGGGTGAGAAAACGAGCTGAAGACAGCGACGAAGAACGGTGTTATCACAATCAAAGGACTTGAGCTACAGATATTGAATATGGCTTTGAAGTAAACTACTAGTCAGAACTGAAGACCACATGCACACTTCAAGGCGCCGCAAGATCATCGCTAAACGCCATCGCTGTGCTGATCATACAGGTGCAAACAATAACAGGGCCAGCCTGACCGTCAGGCCGCCAGCGACGTCAGTTCACCTTTCCCTCATTCTTCTCCTTCTCCTTGTCATCAAACTTCAGCCCCCTAACCAGCTGCCGTCCCATCATCCTCGAAATCTCCTTGGCATAGTCCTTCATCCTCATGTTGTTTTGCTCGTCAGCACTCTTTCCTTCATACTGCTTCTCGCTGTATGGCGGGGGCGCATCGGTATACTGAGCATACTCTGCATCGATGCGCTGGGCACTCGAGTAGGTTGAGAAATCTGAGTCTGAGCGATGCGTTGAAGGCGATGGGAAGGAGTGGTATGATGATGATCGGGCTACCGTGCTATCTTGTGAGTCGACAGTAGAGGGTCTCTGGCGACCAGCGCCACTGGCTTTGGCTACTGAAGATGACGAGTCATGGCGAGAGGAGATTTCAGAGGAGGGGTCTTCGCGTTCGTTGACGCTGACTTCGAGGTAGTGGTCCATGATTCGTGTTTCGGTGGTGAGTTGATCTAGATTCTTAGTTGTAGTGGCAGTGGTGGTGTAGGACTCAGAAGACCAGATTGTGCTTATGAAAAACGTGAACGTGTATATAGTATGATTACTAGCGCCCGAATTGTGAGTGTGTTTATTGGTGCGGCTTCGCGGTGCGGGCGATGATGCAGGCTTAAGCCTTTGAACGGTTGCCTACCCATACAACGCACATGATGTACCTAAAACAGACCCATAACAATCAGGTAAGTCATACTGCGTATTCCGCAACGTCATTGTAACGCCATCGTGCCCAGCCACGTTCTGTCTATCGCAGCCCGGATGAGGAAATGATGCGTGGCTCATCAGAAGATCATGCCTTCAAGGCAGAGATGTGGATAGGACTCTTCTGACCTTACAGGCTAGTTTATATGCTCTGCGGCTGCTGAGAGCATCTGTGAACTGTCTAATGACATGCAGAAAGGTTGACGGTGTAATGTTGGGAATGAGCGTTTTCGGGGAGACAGGGAGGCAGCGAAAAGAGGCGCAAGCGAAGCCAAGGATGTGTGGCGGCTGGAGATGGATGGGGCCAATGATGTCATTCATCACGATCCGCTGTGCCGTGTTGCACAAGAGGATTTGAAAGCTAATGTGGATCACAAGATGAAATAGATAATTGGCATACAAACGATTGGGTATCTTGGTCCTTAGAGCGGACAGTGCGTGGAACGTGACAAAAGTATGAGATGCGTAGGACAAAAAGCAGGTAACAAACCTCACGCCTTGACTAGACCCCTGACCGCATTTTTGAGCTTCCCCACACGTGAACTCCTTTTGACGTCCTTGTGTCGCTCCAACTCCATATCCGTCGGCGCGTTGAAGTTCCCGCTTATTCTTCTAATCTCTCTCTGCGAGTTGTGGTGTGCTGGCAACGGCGAATAGTAATGTTCAGCTGATGAAAGTCTCCTCGGACGCCCAGTGTTATCGTCAGAGTATGACGATCTTAGATATGCAGAAATGACAGCTTGTTGAGATAGTTGTTCCTCATCGGATGATCGTTGCGTATATGGTGGACTCGATGTCTGGGGTTGATGCGAGCCTGCGCGCTTGCGCGATGATGGCATGGCTGCAAGGCGTTGATTTGGGTCCTCGGGTATATCGCTCATGGAGTATCGTGCTGATGCCGAGTTAAAGATGAGGTTCGTGGAGAGAGGAGACGTCACTCACGGCCGTGTTGATCTTGAGACCTGTCCCGCCGCTGTTGTTCCTTCTGTTTTTCCATATTCGCACTTTGTCACGCAAATCAATTCGTGTCGCAAAAGAAGGCGCTGTTGGCCAATCTTGCACAAGGAGTTTGAGTAGATATCAAAGACGAAGTGCGCAACGCTTGAGCGCAATGAAGTGAATCAACTCCGAGATCTCACAAAGGCCCTACCTCTTCATACTTATCATCGCCTTGAGGTATCTTCCGCCAATGCACGTGGTACCATGGTAATACCAAAATCCAACGTCATTGACTCTGTCTTCCAATCAATTCTTCCATGCAGGAAGCTACAAGATTCAAACCGCGGATCGGGGACAAGACAGGTAACCGGGCATTCTAAGCCTCGGGCGTCCTGCGTGTTGCCAAGTTGGCGGTGGTTGATGTCCACCTAAGGTTGCCTTGCATGGCATAGTACTTGTAGTGTTGGTGTCATTCGGAAAGCCGTATCCGCGGATGAAACGGGCGCTGGGTGACATGAATGGTGGGGTTGATGCAGGGCAGCCTTAGCCATGTTGCGAGCAATAGACACGAGGAAAGCAGCGCAAGGCTGTGAAAGAGATCGCTAGATGAAGGTCCTGAAGAGTGAAGAAGTGAACACGTGGATTGATGGGCTATCATGGCGACAAGTGAACGAAGGGTTGGTTGTGACTGGTCAAGCGACCTTCACAAAGGAATTACCGAACACAGCAGTCAATAAGCGATTCGAGCAGAAGGATGCATCGGTATAAGACTAAACAAACGGTACAACAAAACGTAGAGGTGCTAAAATCCTTGTTGCGGCCGATATGTGGAGGGACGACAGATGGGCTTGGGAATGTCTCGCTGTACAAGTAATAACCTGGTAGGTCCGACTCGTCCGAATAGCACCTCGAAAGCCGCCGTCATCTGGTTCACTCCACATCCTGCAAAGGTGCGATCTTCAGGATCAAGATCGTTCATTTCGATGAAGAACATCTCAAACATCGGTTCCGCCCTGATTTGCAGGGGCTCATCTCCTCGTCCTCGCTTCGCACCCTCGTCACACGGCCCAAAGTGGCAACAAATCCTGCCAAACCTTCTCTGCTAACCTTTCCCTGCGCCCTGCCTGGTACTGCTTTTCTGTGTAGTAAAAGTTCACCTGCCCATCTGACTTTTCTTCTCGAACGAACAACTTGCATCCTAAACATAGTAACACACGCGCAGCCACCTCACGATTCGCGAGGCTACATTGGCGATTTGCTCAAAGCCGGCCGAGGCGCAGCAAGCCGTGCGGACGGCCTCGGATGCCTGACCGCAACGCGTCCCACAGTGGGCCTCCGAGAGATGATGATGAATGTGCGCTGACGCGGTGTTGTTGGACGGCTCGATTGCGACTCAGCCCATGTGGATTATTTTAATAAATAGGAGGAGGGTGGTACCATCTGGTCGAAGTTTCGACGATTTTTGCTATTATCGGCATTTCAAACCTATAGCAAGTCGAAACTATTAAAAATTTTCAGTATACCATATATTTTGCGCTACACCAAGCCGCATATTGCTTTTCCTCGCGTTCACAAACCAAGAAGGAAAGAGACAGTTGCTTGAAGGAGCAACTTTCAGGTTTTCTGTACGTAGCAGTAGCACCTCCACGTTCCTCATCCTGCCATCCCGCACTCGGGTCTCCGGCCGAGCAGCAAAAAGCCCTCAACAAGCATTATCCCTAACCCACTTCCAGGGGTCCACGCAACTCTTGCGAGGCATTCATAAGCCTCTAGAACCACGCCGACTACCCGCAAACCAATATCGGCGAGCCCACTAGGACCCCGACAACCAAAACCCACTTCGTTCCCTACAGTTGTAAACAAAGGAAAACGAGCCTACCGAGCACGTATAGTACATTAGCATACCGTGCCTGCAGATCGTTCATTCGAAGACCTCGTATTCAGTGCGGTACACTACTACGCAAACTCTCGGCCCTACCGCAACCTACCACCAAATCACGCGATCGGCATACAACGGATCTGAAAATGGACGCTACCACTACCATCAACACACAACCGTCATCAGCGTCATCGTCGCGCAGCTCATCGCCTTCGACACCCATCACACCTTCGTCGCCTGCATCCTCGGTAGGCGGATCATGCTTCAACGCACCCAACTCGCCACAGATCCCGTACCACATCATCGTCACCTTTGATGGCAAAGTGCGCGAGATGCTGAGGATAGAAAGGCAGGTCGAATATCCCGTCGTCGAGGAACGCCGATCGCGGAGGCCGGCACCGAGGCCCCGGTACTATGCGAAGAGCGCGGAGGAGGCGAGACCAGAGGCTAAGAGGGTGGACAGTGGGTTTGGTGACATGTAAAATGGATGATTGTGGGTTGGCGAATACGGCGTTTACGAGGTTCATGACTTTGATCATATGTGGGATTGGTATAACGGAGAGAAGATCACCACGGCTATCGTCGTCGTCGTTGCCAGTCGTCGATGGGAAAGGGGTAAAGGCTGGAGGCTACGCTACCTAGCTGGAATATTGTCAGTAATTGTAAAATGTAATCAAGAACAAAGGAAGATCTTACTCTACCATCCACGCCGGGGTCCAATGGGAAAACATCTTCATTCGCTCCTTCCTTCCTTCCTTCCTGCCTCCCTCACGAGTCTTATTCCGCGATTCATGCCAATCTGGACTTCTTGGGTGCAATCAAGACATATCTCGGTGTCAACGGTACGCATCTCTTGCGCAAGATGGGAAGAGGCGGCCGAGTGCTCCGCGTACACTTCTCGATTCGGACAACCCATCTCTTCCGACCTTGGCCTGCATCTATCATCCAGATCCAGATCTTATCCATGACGTCGCTGCGACAGATGATGTGTATCCTGTCGTCTGCACCGACCAACTCATGTGTCAGCTGCCTCGATGTGGAACCAAAACACAATCTTGCCCCGCGACGACTGCGCGATAGAAGGACGCGAAGTCGCTTCAGCTCCTCAGCCAGGGGAGCCATGTGCTCGTCTATGAGGCGGAGAGCTGCCCAGGCCATCGAAACGAACAAAAGCGACTCGTCGTAATCGGAGCCCGGTTCGCCATCCACGGTGATGAAGTCGTCCAAGTTGAGACTTTCCGCAGGGTCGTTCGGTGAGGTGACGGATCCGATCTTCGGCCATGAGATGAAGTGGAAGGGGATCTCCTTGCGCTGAACAAGTTCGTAACGAAGATTACTGGGATCCCGTGGCTGGTAGTGTCTCTTGGTAAGCGCGTTCTTCCCGAGAGATTTCCTGGAGCGCTCGTGGGAGGATTCATCCTTGTTCTTGTCTTCGAACGTTCGATCCCTAATGGTGCGTACAAGAGTGCGAAGCTGAACGTGGTGGTTTTGCCTAAAGATCCATCTTTGCTCCACCATGGGAAGGTCTCCGTACAGATACCGCCACATCCACCACGTAATAAATGGTTGTGACACTTCGTCTTGGTGATGTACGCTTGGCATGTTGATCAGCTGAGGGGAATAGAAAAGGTACCACGTATTCTTCTGGATTCAGGTGAACTCGCTCTCTACCACGGCTTCGAAGAGCTTGTATAGCTGCGAGAGGTCGCGGAGGTCAAAGTCTTGTCGGTCATGTTGCCCAAGCAGCGTCACTATTGAGATTGGGCTCCTTGCCCAGCGGTTCACCCTGATAAGTGCACGTTGGCTGATGTTACTGCCATCTGGCGTCTAGAACCAATGGTCAGTTTCTTGTCGTGGGAGTCGCTTAAGCTTGATTATGTAAACTTACTGCCAGATACATGAACAACTGGTCTGTAGTTACAAACCACGATCCTGCAGGCCAAAGGAGCCCTGCAATAAGCCGTACAGCAGCGTCACGGTTGTCTGCGGAGAAGATGTTCTGCACCAGCCATGTGCAGGCTAACAGAAGGTATGGAGTGAAAATCTCCTGTTTCCGGAGCTCTTCGAAGCAAGTCCAGCATGGGGCTCGGCCGAGCACGAAAAGCTTGTCCTCGAGGGTCGTGGCATCAACAAGGTCGCTCCTAGATGCGCTTGGTGTACCTTGGTCTTCATGAAGAGGAAACGTGTTGCTGGTTCCGTTAGAAGTCGCCATGGTTCTTCGATGCGCAGCTGACTGAGGTGCGCGAATGATGAGGCTGAGTGAAGACTTGGAGTAGAGATCCCTTGGTGAAGACTGGATCTTCAGGGCCTATACAGGTCGTGGTCAGCAAGCGTGGAGAGTGTCAGTGGCTGTCAACGTTTACGTAGCCGTGGCCGAGGTTATCGGACAACCTCAGTCCTGTGCATATATTGGAATCGGGCCAGGAACATCAGTATAGTGGCTCTATAGATAGGCTGATGTGTGAAGAGTAAAGACCAGGAAGGTCTGCTGGGGATGAAACCAGAAGCAGCTGCTCGGGGGGTATAGACTTCCCCTCGATGTGTAGTGACCATCTGGACAAGCTTCGGTTAGCAGCGATGAGAGAACAGACAGCGAAACAGCTACGAATGATGATGTAAGTGGGGGTTCCAGGGCCTCTGGAGTATATGGAACAAGTCTCCAAAGTAACCTATGTCGCTCCACGTGCGCATGGAGGTCTAGTCAGGCAGGCGACTTGCCCCAACGTAGCGATGAGCCTTGGAACCTCAACCACCTGTTGCTTGGTATGGTTCATACAGACCTTGCAAGCTCTGTATCGCGTTCAAGGATTTCTGCGTTGCAAGGTTCCTCCCTTGGTGTTTATCACGGCCTCGTGAATGTTTTGTGACTCTTAGCGTCTTTTTAACCACACCGTCATCACTTAAGATGCCGTGGCCTTTTTTTTACCATGCTAGAGCTAGCACAGCATCGCTCTCGATACTTTGGAACGTCGCTGCCTGACTCTGAGATTCACTGCTACTGGTCTCTTACTCGAAGCGATCCAAAACCAGTCAGGGATGACCGCACGGCAGCAGATCTACTCTGGCGCACTACTACAATATCTTAGAGCATACATCCCTAGCGAAAAAGAGGTCACGATCCTTTTTTTTTGAAGCTGCGCAGCTACCCCAACACGCTGACTGTCCAAGCTGAAGTCCAAGCAACCTCGATGCTTAACTAAATTACTGTTAACCCTACACTTTTGACAGCAGCCTGCGGTGGCTAACACGCTTTGTTCTTGGAGTCATTATTAGTTCCTGTCAAAATTACCTATTCGGGCGACTAACGCCGATGTGGAGAGTTCGTTGAGGCTCTACTCCCATTTCGTATAGGATCGTTGTGCAGGCAAACTGTTCCAAAGTAACGCAAATCCAGTCATGGCTTCAGGGTGTGTATCCGCTGTTCAAGGTGGATCGGAAACGGGCCATGGAAATCTTGGGGTCTAGTCGGTGGGTTGGCGGGCCGTTGGATGCCAGGTAAGAGTCTAGTCAAAGGTGGAGTAGTGGACACAGTACCGAATGCTAAGAGCCTGCAGTTTGGTGGCAGGATAATTAGCGCCGACAATCAGAATAGTGACAGCGTGATGCGCCTAAAGCAAACAAGCAAGCAAGCAGTTAAGCAAGCAAAATGTACACGCGGTACGGTAGTGGAATTACAAGTAAACGCCTCAACGCCTCGCTCAGTAGAAACGGAAGTCCACCGTATACCTCTCCATGCATCCAGATCCTTTTATAAACTTTCTTTCTTCGAAACGTAGCAGTGCCGAACGATGCCAGCGTATACCACACCAAGTTCTCACGTCGATCAAGCGCTCTTGCCGGGTAAGTTCTGAGGACTCATATTCTCGAACTTTTCGACCAGGGACTTGATGCTGTCACTAGTCTTCCGCATTCGAGTGGTGGTTCCGATAGACTGGCTGGGTGACTTCGCTGTCAGTACCGGGCGCACTGGTGCAGCGGCATGCTCCTTTCGCCACGGGGTTGTTGGAGCCCATGGCTGTGTTGTAGGGGTTGCCGCGCTTCCCTCTTCATCGATTGTGGTGCTAGTACCGGAGATGAACGTGTTCATGGAGACAGCCCTCGATCTTCGGTGCTCTGCAAGAAGGAACCGCTGGTACTCTGTTTCAACCTGGGTATTCCTGCCGTCGTCGATCTCCTCCGTCCCGTTGGACCCCTCGGCAGTCTCTCGAGCCTCCGCTGCCGCCTCCATGTTTACGGGTTCCTCAGTCTTCATGATCGCCTTGAAGACCTTGATGTCTTGGATATCCCTGATCGGCGTGGTCTCAACCTCGCCCGCCTCCTCGACGACCTCGATCTTGCTAGACTCCTGCATTTCCATGAGCTCCTTGTAGATCTCGGTACCCTTAATATCCTTGGATACCATAGTCTCAACCTCGCTTGTCGCCGTCCAGTCCTTAGTCTCGATCTGGTATTCGGCCGGGTGCTCGTGCGCCTGAGGCTCTAGGTGTTCCCCGACAGCGGCGGACGGAAGCTCGTCGAGCGACTGATGAGGGATATCCGCGTCGTCCAGCGTAGCGATCGAAGAAGAGATGCGCGGAATCAGATGTCGTTCAACAATAGTTATCGAGCCTCTCTCGGAGAAGTCGCCATCGTCAAACTCTTGCTCCATGATCGAACCCTCAGCCCATCTGTCGTTTCTGACAACTGTATCCATCTCCTCCGGTTCTAGCCTCCCTTCTCCATTCACGAAGCTCCTCATATTTCCTACAAGCTTATCTCCATCACCCTATCGGTTGAAGCAGATCGTCAGCTTGCATCTTCAACACACACTTCCATCCTTGACTTACCTCCGGTACAAAGATCCTGCCTCCAACCGTCATCATCTTCCCCACCTTGCCCAGCAAACTTGGGCAAGCGACCTCCATGTGCACAGCCTTGACCTCTCCAGTCCCACCCACATACTTGATGAGGTCGCGCTCTTCCTCCAGACACAAGGCCTCGAAAACGACGCCTTTGACGACTTCCTCGCCGCTCCACTCGCCAAAATGGTGGGCATCGTATGCTAGTGTACTTGCTCCGTCGCCAGCGCGGATAGAGCGTCGGTAGCCTGCGATGCGCGCTTTGCGCAGCTTGGGTGTGCGTGAGAGTGAGAGCGCGGTCTGGGGAGGTGGGATGCAATGTTAGCGAGGATAGTGAGTTGCCAAGTGTGTTTAAATCAAGAGTCGATTCCCTCGATAGTTTCAAGGATGTTGATTGTGTTGGATTGAAGCTTCGATTTCTACGTAGGCAGAAGAAATAAGACCGCTGTCGCTAAATATTCGTCCCCATACTGAGACGCGAATTTGATCGTAGTGAGAGAACTTACCTTGAGTGTCCTCGCGTCAGTGACGCCGTCGCAGAGAAAGTACGCGATGGGATAAGCAGGAGAAGGCGGAGCGTTGGTCTCAAGTTGCGAAGTCATCGCGTTGTTGTAATGAACACCAAGAGTTGAAAGCTCCGTTGCGAGCGAATGCGATTAATATTGAGTGTGAGAGGAAAAGCACAGCCGTGTTGTGGGCAGTTCCGAATAGAGCAAAGGGAAGTAAACGATTAGAAGCGAGAGCGGTGAAAAGTTAAAGAGGTATCTGGGTATTGTCGTTGCGTGCGTTTACGTGACGCGCTCCGTGTTGACGGAGAGACTGGAGGTTGATAGCGCGCCTCCCCGGAATGGTGACAGAACCTGAATGGGAAGGGCGACTGCGGTGCGTGGAACCATCTCACCTCACCTCACCTCACCTTCCCCCTCCGGGACCAGCAGAGAGATCGAACGCGGCGACTGCATGCACGAACTAAAACCACCTCACCTTCCCACCACATCCTCAAAACACATGAATTCCCATCTCACCTTCTCCCCACACCCACACATCACCACATCACCACATCACCACACCCCCACTCAAAACCATACACAAAGCCATAAAAAGCACCATCCATAATATCCTACAGAACATGCACTGTGACGGTAAGAAAGCGAGAACAAGCGTTGTCATCCATCCAGTAGTACATCCCACCACCCCTCCAGTACACAGTACAAAGTTATTTCGCCTCGCAATGCTTTATTCTACAAGAAGAAATGCGCGCGACAGCAATGAGAGAACATGACTAGTAGTAACGCAGCATCCCCATCCATGAAAGCGGTCTTGTAGAAATACCCCAAAGTTGAACGATTCCGAAGAACTCCGTGCTTTTTGGACCTGGACCAAAGACTAGACATAGAGAGAGAAAAGCACACCAAGAAATCCGTCGGCCGTACGTACATCGTCATCTCTTCCGAGGCTTGTGTTCATCTCGGTTTTGTTTTCTCATTCCAACATACGTCTATCATCACCCCCCTTTGTTTTTGCCGGCCAGCCCAAGAAGGAGTCGTGACAACTCGTAAGCAGGTTTGAGAAGAGTAACCCGAAATGCCTATATAGGGAACAAGGGAAGAAGAAGAACAAGACGTCCAGCTAAGTCTTCCTCAAAAACAACGGAGGAAGGTTATTCGTACCCATGAGATAAACTCTCCCGCAAAACTCCGAGTTCCTCCCACCAGCCGCCTAAGCCAGCGGACGCGGACTCGCCTGCGCATGCGTAAACAGTGCATTAAGCAAGCGCTCAACCTTCAAAAGAAGAAGACGAGTCAGTATGATTCGACAGCAGAGCAAGTAGCAGATTACGTACTTCAGGAGCTGCTTTGACAAACGGCAATTCCCAGAACGTGTAGGTTGGGTTCTTCAATATCTCCAACAGCGTGATGATGAGCCCCCAGGGGTGTGGGCGGTGCACTAGCAGGCGCTCCAGGAGCACGCGCGTAATGGTCTCTTGGATCTCCAGTGCGAGCGAATCGTCGTTCGGGGGTCCAAAGAGGTGGAGCAGCGTGTAGCTGTAGGAATGAGTATGCGTGTTGGGGAAGCGGAGCTGGTTTGCAATGGCGCTGATGAAGTGGAACCTGGCTTCGGGGTGGAAATCCTTGACAAGCCTCTCGATGACCTTGGTAGCTGGACTCTCCGCATCGAAGATTGGTACGCTGGCTGGTCCGGTGCCTAGAGTCGCGATGCCGATGTACAGAGTGATTGCATGTATCAACGATGGGTTCGCTGTCGTAGAGACGAGCTCAAACGCTGCTGACTGAGCCTCTGCGTAGTAGACTGCTTGGCACACCTTATCAACGTCCTTGTTCTTCAACTCTGAGCCCTTGAGAAGGTTGTCTATAGCATCCTTGATACCTGCATCTGAAAGCGCCTGCGCGATATCGGCACGGATGACCGGTGCCTGAAGGTCGTGCTCCAGTCGGTCAGCCTTGAGTCCTGCCGTAAACGGATCTGGCATCTCGAGGATAGTGGAAGGGTAGGCGCTAACGATAAGATTGCGTAGTTGTGTGCAGTGCATAGGAATGCTGTTGCAGAACCGGAAGTGGTTCTCGACCAGGAACTCGGGGAAGTCATGGTGTATCACTAGTAGCACTCGCAGGACACCGCGGTAGAACTGTTCAGCCATGACCGTCTCTCCAGTAGGCTTGATGAGCTTTCCGGTGAAGATCAAGAGCGTCTCGATAAGCTGAGCGTAGACGTCCCATCGCTTGTCGCCTTGACCCTCTTCCAGCATAGCGGGTACAAAGATGCGATGAGCGACTAGTGCCAGCCAAGAGAAGGTGAATCGTTGAAGGTGCGAGGGTTGGAGGACCAACAGAGCTCTGGCAACAGCAAGGAAGACGTCGGCCTTCTGGTCTGCTAGAGCCTCTTCCTTTACTGCATCGTTAAGGTGGAAAAGGATGGCCGAAAACAACCTGAAGAAGACCTTTTGGTTGAAGGCATCGCCTCGTGTGCTGTGGTGGTTGCAGAGAACGAGCACGACCACAACGAGTATTTGGTCCAGATATCTAGCCTTGCTTTCCTTGACAGCTCCGTCTTGCTCGCCTTGGTAGACGATGAGATCGACAACCAATCGACCAAGCGCATCGATCTTGACGGTCGCGATGTCTTCGTTACCGTTGCCGAACGGCGCAGAGTGTTCTTGTTCGTATGCAGCTACCGAAGAGTCGATGCAGGTGCGAATAAATGCAACGGATGATTCTTGAGTTTCCATCACCTTCTGCTGGTGCAGTTGGTAGATGAATGCGCCGACAGTCTTCTTTGGCATGGTTTCCATCTGGAGATGCACCCACTCGTCGAACACATACTCAAGTTGATCCTTGTGCCCGGATCCTGGTGGTGTAAGCATCGACTCGTTGGCTGGTACCTGTAGATTGCCGAGCACACGTTTTCCAAGCTCGAAGGATGGGTCCTCTGCTAGCCAGGTGGTGAGAGCGTCAATGGACATGGCGAAGTCGGCACGGAATGCGCTTGGATGCTCGTTGAGTAGGAGCTCCTCCATCAAATTTGACAGCATCTCTACTGCAGCGACGCGTCGTTCCTGAATGGCCTTGGCAATAGTCGTGTTCAGGCGATGCATATCCATCAGGCTAACTTCCATCAGAGCGACCATGACTGTGGACTTGAATATTCTGTCATCGTCGTGTAGAGTCGCCAACCACATAAGTACCTGCCGCGAAGTCTGGACGGACAATTGGCAGAGATGACTTAGCAAATGCGCCATGACCTCGACTTCCAGGCGGCTCAAAGAGTCAGAAAAGAGATGGTTGGTCACTTGGCCTGCGATACGGAAAGCCCAAGTCTCCTTGTTAGGCCCTGCGTACTCGACGCTTGTGATGAGTTGGTCGAAAACCTGGTGAACACTGCTACTGCCCGGCTGGAGTTCGCTGATACGTTCCTCTGGCGCCTCCTTGATAACGCGAGTCAGTTCAAGGAGAAGATCTTCAACACCACGCTGGCCACGCTCCAAGCCTGGAGCTTCCATGTAGCCGTTTGGTTGTTGTTGTTGTTGTTGTTGTTGTTGTTGCTGTTGTGTCAAGGGTGCATGAGGAGCTTGAAGACTCTGTAGCCGGGCTTGTTGTGCTGGTTGGCGTGGCTCTGCTGGTACAGCACCCGGAGTAGGGAGGTTCGGTACCGCCGCAAATTGGTCCTGGAGGACGTCCGGAAGCTGGCGTCCACCGTCTTGGGATGTGTTATTCGTGTGCGGAGCACCTCGTGATTGCCTACCGAAATCCTCATAGATGGCCAGCTGTTCGCGATTCAGACCACCAGGCATCTGCTTGTACGGTTCAGGAATGTAGAATGCCCATGGGCTGATATTCGCATCCTTGAATGGCTCGTTCGGACGAGAGCTGTGGAACATGCGGCGGATACGGACAGCTTCCTCAATTTGCATGTCAATCTCAGCAAGAGACGACATCTCAGCAGCCTGCTCTACCGTGTTGCAGACAAGGTCGAGATTGTCGTTGACAAACATTATAATATGTCCCTCCGGCAGCGCTTGGTCGGGGAGGTCTCTGGCTGTTACACGAATGTGGTTTTGAATACTCATGCGTAATGGCTCCTTGCATGTGACAAGAGCCAAGGCACCAGAGAGAGCCTTGACAACAGTGTGCGCCGCATTGCGAAGCTTCTCCTCGTCGGGTTCCATAGCAAAGTCCTTGTTGATCAACTGCGATGTCGAGATGGCGGCGATAGTAACGGAGCGCTCCACTACCGGAGCGATGATCTCCTGGATGGCTTGGTTGACAGCAGTAAGGAAAATCTTCTTCAATGCCGCTGGGGGAACCGCGCTGTTTCCAGAGGGCGGGTACTGGAGCTGGTTGGTGAAGTCGGGCAGAGCTGCCGTAATTGCAGCGGACGAGAATCGTTCGTTCGGACCTCGGGCGCCACGGTTCAGGCCCATGATGGAGAGATCACTAAACGCTTCTAGTCCCTCAGGAACCATGGATCCTAGGAACTCTTCGTCCGTTTGTGGTCGACCTCGGATACTGTTTGTAGGCTCAATGTCCTTGTGGTCAAGCTCCAGGCCTTTGCAAAGAACTTCGATCTCGAATTTCTGGTTCAGTTTCAAGTCTGCAAAGTGGTAGAGTTCCATGAGGACTCCCAGCATCTCCATGATCCAAGGATTGGGAGGCCTGAAGATTGAAGACTTGGCAGCTTGTACAAGTACCTTGCAGGTGAAGGGGATCACAAGGAGAAGGCGGTCGGTATCATAACCCTCGTGCAACAAGTCCTTGAATGAGATGTTGCGGAACTTGATTGGCTGGTCTCGGGCAATTGTCAACGAACCAAGCCAAGAGCCAAGATTCTTAAGATGACCACGCTCTGTGGAACCCAACGTGGAGTCGGTATTAAGCATGCGGACGACGCTCGCGTACGTCTCACGGAGCACCTCGGCCCAGAGTGTCTTGTCGTTGAAGAGGTCAAGCATATCGAGGTAAAGTTGCTGAAAATTAGGTTGCATCTTGGCACGCTCCTCGACAAGATAGTTTGCGAACCACTGGTGATGCCTCTCTTCGACGGCTTCGGTGAGATCGCTGATCTTATCGCGCAAGTTGCGCTCGGAAACGTTGTTCAATACGAACAAGACTTTGTCTTGAACGTCCTCGTCTGGGTCCTCGTACAGCTCTGGGCGGAGTGGGGGGTCGACATAGAGGCAGCTGAACTTGGGTATGGCCGGCTCTTGGTGAAGCGCATCATCGATACCGTTACCGTTTGTCAATCCTATGCCGTTGTGGCCGTTGTGACCGTCGCCGTTGACTTCGCCGACTTGCTGACCTACAACTTCTTCAGCTTTAGCAAAAATCTCAGTTCCTTGGAGCCCAGGGACAATGAGCAGCTGGTCGCAGTAGTTGGGCCACTCATGCAGTCGAGTCGAGAAGTGGATGAGAGCTTGGAGGCCAAACTTGTACATACTGTCTTCAGGGCGGTATTCCTGAACAGCTTCTAGAACCATTGCCAGTGCAACCTGAAGTGCAATTCGGGATAGGAGGTTGAAGTTGATGATACCCCCGAAAAGCACAGCAGTCGTGGCCAAGGCTTCTAAAGGATACTCCCCGAAGCAATTGTACTCGTCAAAAAGGCCATGAATCATGCACGCGAACAAATCTTGATCCGCGGGATCACGCGACTCCTTGTACTTCTTGAGTGCTGAGATGATGTCTCTTACATCACTGTCACCACTGTACATGTTCTTGAAATGCTCTTGCATCTTCTTGTCTGCCTCTTCCGGGAGCGAGTTTCCATTCTGGCCATTGGCGTCGATGATGTCATCTACACCTTCACCGTAGTTGATCAGCCGCGGGTACGCTTGGATGCAGTTCCGTTGCAAGGGCAGTAGCTCCGGCTCAGGCAGACCGCACTGTGCAAGGAACCAGAGCAATGGGTATACTGTCTTGACAGCGAGCGGGAGGTTGAGAGGTTGATGGTCGTCTCGTGCGCGTTGCATCTCCTCAGCAGCTCGCGCACTCAGAAAGTTAGTCAGAATGCGACGGAATAGCGGTCCAGCCTGTTCGAATGTCTGCTCCAGCCAAGTACCAAGCTCAAACTTGCCACGCGCATGCGCTTGTGCGGCCAAATCCAAGCTGATGTCAGTATTACTGCGAATCAATTGCTCTAGCCAGTCGTTTGCCTCGGCGTGCTCGAGTACCAGGCTGAGAGTCATTGAGTCGGCGTTGTAGGCATCGACGAATCGATCTGTAAGCCATTGGGAGTCCTGTTTCCAAAGGCCATATAGGACAAAATTGTAGATGGGCAGCTTCTTGAGGAAATAGGGGTCGAAGAGTTGTTTCAGTGCCTGCTCCTGCAACGCACCCCAAGGCTTCGGGACTGCCGCTGCCGCTACCAGGAATTCTGCTGTGTGTGGGTTGATCACCAAATCGGGTATACCCATCAACTGTGCGGTGTGGTATGTCTCGGATGTCTGGAAGATCATGTTGAATAGCGCAGCCGTCGCGTCGAGCGAAACGAAGGGGTGTTTGGTTGCTTCCTCTGCAAAGGATTTGGCGTCGTCGGAAGCGTTTTCGAACGTCTTCATCGAGTAAGAGGTGCGTAGCCTAGGAATCTGTGTCACATCCAACTCTTGCCGTGTAGAGGAGAGGAAGGCGACTACGAAGTACAGCTGCGTCAAGTCGTGCTGCCATTGCCCTCCCCACAGTGCCTGTATGTCGAACTTCTCCGTGTCTTGTGCGACGGGGAGCAGTGCGTTGTATATAGCCAGGAACTGGTGCTTCTCGATGCGCAGGTGATCCCGGTCGAAAGCCAACACGACGTCCTGCCAGTCTATTCGCTGTCCGGTGCGGTGTTCGCGTAGTGCGGCGACAAAGTTCTTCGCGTTGTATCCGGTGGAGAGGGCGAGGTAGAGGAGCACCGCGGCGACTTGCTGGTAGCTAATGTCGCGTGTTTCGGCCGAAGCGAGCACCTCTTTGCACGCCTCGACCGTAGCTGTGCCTTGTGGACCTGCCTGCTTGACCAGCTTGACCAGAGGGTTCCGCGAGCCATCCGTGAGCTCGACGAGGATCAGCTTCGATTCGACGATGCCGGGGATCTGTTGGTGTGTCTGCTGGTACCGCACCTGCACAGCGTAGGCGAGGCTCATCTTCTTCTCTTCGTCCCAGCCTTGTGGCGGATCCTGCAGTAGGCGTTCGACGAGGGCGGCGAGGTATTCGTGGCTCATGTCCTCTGGCTGCGTGGGTTGGGCAATGGCCATTAGCAGGTCGTCGCCGACGGTGGACAGGACAGAATCAGCTGGTGGAGGTTAGCGCAAGGTCAATGGGGGAGCCAGTTGGGGGCGGGATGCCCACCTTTAGTCCGGAGATCTGTCTTCCTGCAGGCGAGGGCGAGCATCGTCTTTGCGACCGAGTCGAGCTTGAAGTGGGACACAAAGGCGGCCAGGTCGAAGTCGCGGAACAAGTCGCCCTCGCTGGAGCTTATGGACTCTGCAATCTTGTCTGCCTGCTCGGGCTCCTTGCGTATCTTGTGCACCTCGGTGAGCAGGATCTGGTAGCTGCCGTTGCTGTCGGCGTTGCGGGCGCCGGTGCCGAAGATGGTGGCTGCATTGTTCTGCAGCACGCGGCGGAAGTATTTAGAAAAGACGTCCATGCCGTTGGAGTCGACCAGCTGGGCGCGTCAGTAAAGCAGGAAGGGGCAGGGCGCAGGCAGGGTAAGACAAGGCAAGCGCGCAAACGGGGTCAGACGAACCTTCCTGATCTGCTCGGTTTGCGTGTCCCACTTGGCGCGGTCTTTGTCGTCCTTTGGCGGGCCAAACTGGCTGAGCAGCAGAAATATCTGGGCGATGACAATGCGGGAGAGGTTCTGCGACGTGGCGGCCGAGGGGTTGTTGGCGGTGCTGGGGGAGCCCGTGGTGCTCGAGGCGGAGAGCGAGGGCGAGGCGCGGACAAGCTTCGAGGCTCCTCCGCCGCTACTTGACTGTGCACCTTGGCCGTTGGCAGCGGCTGCGGCGGAGGACGCCAGGTGCGAGGCAGCTGGGGGCGCTATGGTCCTGGGCCCTCTCGAGGACAGCAGCTGGCTGGCGGGGAGCTGCTGTCCTGCCGGGGGCGAGAAGGGCGACGACGTCGACGAGGCAGCCGACGACTTGCGGCTGCGGCTGACGAGGCGCGACGAAGATGCGGGCGGCAGGGACGGGAAGCTTGCTGCGGCGGGCGAGGGCGTGCTGCTGATGCGCTGCTCGTGGGCCACGGCCGTGGAGATGGGCGTGAGGCGTGTGCTTTGGGATGGTCTCGGGGCGCCCCAGGGGTGTTGCTGGCTCATCGAAAGAGCCTTTCCATGAGTAGCGCGTGGCGGGCGGGGGTGAAGGGGGGCGATTGGAGTTGTCGTCGTGGGCTGCTGGCTGCGGGTGTGATAACCAGACGTTCAGTCGGCCATGCAGGCAGGAAGAGCGAGCGTCTTGGCACTGCCCGAGGGCCTGCCACGTTTGACATGGCAGCAAGGCCACACCACCAGGGCGTGTTCCAGGTGCTGTCGACGATGCCTCCCCAGCTTCATCACGACATTTCATTTCTGGCCGTCCCAATATTGCGCTGCATTGGATGCAGTGGCGTGTAAATGCGCCACGAGGCTCTCTCTTGCCCTGTACCCCACACTCCACCCGAGTGTTTTCATCACTGCTCTCCATCCTACACCGTTCCCATCCCAAATAGCTCCTGAGACTTCCGCATCGTCTTGCATCTGATGAAATGCTGTCGCATGACTGAGAGCCAGGTCGAGCCGCTCCTTGACGATGATGTAATCTACGATCGATGTCCCTCGCAACCAACTCCCTAGGAACAACTGCCCAACTCAACCCACGACAGCATGGGCGGCAGGGACTGGTCAGGTGCCATGCAATTGGCAATTCAACAGCTACATGGGCATCAGCTGCCTCTTGCTCTGCGCAATATCTCCGACAGAGCTGCTGCCCGGATGAGTCCCTTGCTGAACAAGTCCCTGCGCTGGCTTGCTTCTTGCATCATGACGACTGTTGTGGAGATGCATTGGGCCTCACGAACAACACCAGGAACACACGACGAACGCAAGGCAAAAGAAATCAGTATTCTCCAATGCCGAGTCGCAATAGGGGTCGTGGTTCGTACGCGGACGTTCGTCATAGTCTGCGGTTAGCGCTGCCCCTCGGCGCTCGCGTCGCTATGGTGATGTTGCTGGCCGTCAACACAGCTGTCCACTGGTACACCGCCAGCGCACCCCGGTCCACCGTCAACACCAGGGACTGCACATCAGATACCCCCATATTCTTCCCCAAACACATGCGAGTATTCGCTTTCTCGCCCAATTTGCTAGCCCTCTCAATTTCCCCTCGCTGAAGCAGTAAACAAAGGCGCCATGGGTGGTGTAGCGGCGACGGAGCCGCCTTCGGTCTCGCTATCGTGTATGTGAACACAGCACCTTTCAATTGATCATGCTGACAATGCAGTCGCCAACAACTTCTGGGGCAAGGATGACGCAGGCGTCGGTCCCATGCTTGACCGCATGCACGCGGCCAAAGTCACCAACGACGAACTCAAGAACTTCTACGCAGCGCGAGCCACAATCGAAGAGGAATACTCGCGGAAACTCCTCAATCTGTCGCGCAAGCCCCTGGGGTCCTGCGAAACCGGCACACTCCGACTGTCGTGCGACGTCATCCGAGCCGAGGTCGAGTCCATGGGCAAGGCACACCAGAGCATTTCACAGCAGATGAAGACGGAGCTAGAGGAGCCGCTAGCCGCTTTTGCCGGAGGAATGAAGGAGCGGAGGAAGATTGTCCAGAACGGCATTGAGAAGCTGCTCAAGCTGAAGATGCAGCAGACATCGACGGTCAACAAGGCACGCGACCGATACGAGCAAGACTGTCTCAAGATCAAGGGCTTCCTAGCGCAGGCGCACATGGTCATGGGACATGAGGAGCGAAAGAACAAGGCAAAGCTGGAGAAGACACAGATCAACCTGGCGACCACGAGCAGCGAATACGAGGCCGCAGTCAAGGTGCTCGAAGAGACCACCGGCAGGTGGAACAGGGACTGGAAGGCCGCTTGCGACAAGTTCCAGGATCTCGAAGAGGAGCGCATCGACTACACCAAGAGCAGTCTCTGGAACTTTGCCAACATTGCCTCCACAGTATGCGTCAGCGACGATGCTTCATGCGAGAAGATGCGCCTATCGCTCGAGGACTGTGACGTAGAAAAGGACATCTTCGGCTTCATCAACGAGTCTGGCACCGGTCAGGAGATTCCCGACCCCCCCAAGTTCATCAACTTCTGCCGGGGAGATGCCGAAACCTCATCGATAGCTTCCGAGGACGAGAACTACTCAGTCGCCCAGTTTGCCAGAACCTTGAATCCATCCTATCGCGCTTCCTCACCAGCACCTTCCACGTTCTCTTCGCACAACGATCCGAACAACCCGCTAGTACGAGAGCTGGGCCTCCCACAGTCAACACGGCCAATAGCTCCTGACGACATTATGCTACCGCGACAGTCTATCGACAGAGCCCGGAATTCACCCAGGCAGTCTATAGATATACCGCGGCAGTCTGTAGATTCCTTCCGACAGTCGGGCCAGTCGATGGAACCACCACCACCACTGATGGACGAACCACAGCAGCGTATCGAGTCTCCCCGCCAGCGTCATGAGTCTCCTCGACCGCGGATGGAGTCTCGTCGGCAGTCTGTGGAATCTACCCGACCGCGTGCTAATTCCCGCACTACTGAATCCAGACAACATGTGGATCCTCGATACCAGCAAGTTGAGCCGCTGAGACAACATGCAGAACAGCCAAGGCAGCACGTGCAGCCTTTGAGGCAACATACAGACCCGCCAAGACAGCAAGAGCGCATTGCGCCTCTGAGACAACACACTGAACCACCAAGGCAACACATCGAACCACCAAGACAACACATCGAACCACCAAGGCAACAACACCATATCGAACCTCTACGACAGCATGTGGAACCACCAAGGCAGCCAGAGCCACAACAAGCACCTCCATCTCCGCAAGTCGCACGTGCAGTCCAACCAGATCCTCGTTTGGTACAGGCACAGCAACAAGCTCGCCAACAGTATCAGCAAAGCCAGGTCCCACACAACGACTACCCTGCGGATGGCATGACACAGTTCTGCCGTATTGATGCACCATCTGACCGCAGCTCAATTCCAAGTCCAGTTCGACCTGCCAGTAGGGAGGATTCGCAGAGCGAATATTCAAACCCTACGTCGTTCTCTAGCATCGAGGCACCAAGTGGTTCTGCTTCCCCTAGCAAGCCAATGCCACAGTCTCAAATCGCTGAGCCCGAACCGCCTGGGCCTGAAGAGCAATCGTTTGCAAAGAAGAGAGGCTTCTTCAACAGTCCATTCGCACGTAGGAAGAGCAAGCACGAGGTAGAGACACCTGCAGCTCTTACTCCTGCCAATCGCAACCGCAACACATGGGCACCGTCTCCACGCAGAAACACGGGGGAGAATGCCAGCCCAACCAAGAGCTTTGCTAGTAGAGCACCTATTACTCGGGCTATACAGAACCGTGCGCCTTCGCCCAGTCCGGAGCCGGCAGATCCTCGAGCCACGTTCCAGCTCAATGTTGGCAACAACGTCTTTGACGTAGCCACGCCAGACAAGAAGAAGCAGCAAGAGCAGGAAGCAGAGCCACAGGAAGAGCTTGACCCAATTGCGCAGGCCCTGGAAGAATTGAGGGGTGTCACTAAACAAACGTCTGTCCGTCAGCCAGACGATCGCAAACAGGCTGGTTCACGCCAGACAGCAGATCGTTATATGGGTCTTGCAACGCCTGCTCCTCCGGGTACACCTGGTATTGGATCAAGGCTGGCAGGTGGTGCGCCAACTCCCCTTTCCAACGTAGCAGACCTGACTGCTGCAAAACGAGGCACGCCGCCACCAACATATGATCAGTCACCACGAGAGCAGCCACGAGAGCAGCCACGAGAGCAACCGCGAGAGCAACCACGTGAGCAGCCGCGAGAGCAGCCACGCCAACAACCCAAAGAGCAGCCACGCCAACAACCCAGAGAGCAGCCCCGCCAGCAACCACAAGAACAGCCTCCTATGTCGCGCTTGGGTGCTCCTAAGCCAGCACATACTTCGCGTGCAATGCAAAAGACCACTCAGATGTATGTGAATCAGAAGGTGAACATGTTCAACACTGGCCAGGCGTCTCGATCCTCTAGCCGTAGTCCCACAAAGCAAGAGCCCCCCCGGACTGCCTCTCCTGCACAACCTCCTCGTGCTATAAGTCCCCGACCAACCATCAATACCACACAGCAAGCGTTACAGAATTCGTATCGCTCACAGCCCAATTCGCCTTCTACCTACCAACCTGCACAACGACAGCAACCACCAGCTGCACAACCAGCTCCTAGAGCGCAACCACCAGCTGCACAACCAGCGCCACGTCAACAGCCCGCAGCTCAACCAGCACCACGACCACAACAACAGCCCCAGCAGCAGCCACAACAGCAGCCACAACAGCAAGCACCACGACCCGCCTCAAGGCTCCAGCAGCAGCAACAGCAACAGCAGCAAAGAGCACAACAGCAAGCCTCAGCCGCAACATCATTCAGTCGCACCGCATCCCCCAACCCATACGCAGCTTCCAACCCCGGCAGCAGACCCAGAGCGCAGACAACCACGACCGCTGCTGCCGCCCAGGCCTACGGTACACCCATAGGCCGCAACTCATTCCAACAGCCCACCCGCGGCGCACCCTCCCCGGCACCACGAACCGCCTCCCCCCTCCCCCCACAACAGCCCCCCCAACCAGCCTACGCCCAGCAAGCTCAACCTCAATCCCGCCCACAGTCCCGCGCCGCACCTGGACCCGGTCCTGGTCCTGCCTCGAGAGCCGCAAGTCCCAACCCGGCTTTCCGCAACTCGGCTGCGTCGGACCGTCCGCCTAGTTCTCACAGCGGTGTGAGTATAGGTGTAGGTAGTGCTGGCATGGACCTCGCTCTCTCGACTGCGGGTAGCGTGCGCGGCGAGGGTAGTGTGTACGGTGGCGGTGGTGGGAGTACATATGGAGGTAGTATCCGAGGTGGTAGACCGGGGACTGCTAGTTCAGCGCGTCCGACGACGAGTGGGAGTTCAGTGAGGCCGGGGACTGCTAGTACGGCGCGACCTCAGAGTAGTTATATGGGTGGTGGTGGTGCAGGTAGTGAATTTGGGTTTGGAGCAAGTGGTGGAAGTATTAGTGGTGGGAGTGTGATTGGTAGTGTGAGGGCGGAGAGTCGGGCAAGAAGCAAGAGTTTGGCGGAGCCGAAGAATTACAACAGTCAGGGGAGGTTGATTTTGAACTACTGTAAGTCTACTAACCCCTCTCTCTTTCTCTCTCTCTCTCTCATTCGTACTTACTACGGGATGACTGGCTAATGATGGATAATAGCGAGAGCCATGTACTCGTACGCAGCACAGATCCCAGAGGAACTGGGATTCCAAAAGGGAGATATCTTGGCTGTCCTACGCCTTCAAGACGATGGGTGGTGGGAGGCGGAGCCGGTTGGGAACACGGGGAGGCCTGGGCTTGTGCCTTCGAACTACCTCCAGCCTTGTTAGAACGGTAGGAGCTGTGTTGATGAGGTGGATGGATGGATGGATGGTTTGATGGTTTCGATTAATGTTTTTTTTTACGATTCAGCGACGTACTTTGCACATACCCCTCGTTCTGCTGTTGGGCGTTGGGGCCTGCAATCCTTTTTTTCTTTTTTGGTGGTGAGTTTGGTTGTTTGAGTGGGATGGGAGGGTAGGACGAGATGAATGCCAATGGAAATAGTGTTGGAAAAGGGGCTTGGGGAAAAGCTGCGTATATAGCTCCGGATGGTACAAACATGAATGAGAAATTGTACATGACGACTCTCACTCGACAACCATGGAAAAGCGGCGAAAGTGGATAGGAATGGCGAGTTTGGGTATCTAGTGGACTGTTTGAAACGCGTGTTGTGCTCGTTCGCTCACTGCCAATATGGCATGCCATGCAGTGCGCATTCCTCTTGAAGAAGAAGAAGAAGAAGAAGAAGAAGATGATGAAAAAAGGCTAATCAAACGCCCGCGCTTGCTGGACATTATTCATACGTATTCTCATACGGATCCGCATCATCGATATCATCATCCTCGCCATTATCAAAGTACTGCTCTGCATTATAATCGTCGTCACTCTCCTCGGAATCCGTGCTCGCAGCGGACCAGTTGTCCTCCTCGTCAACGGCATCAGGTTTATCCTCGTCAATGTCGTCGTCGGCGTCGGCGTCGTCGTCGTCTGCTTCTTCTTCTGCGCGGGCTTCTGCTTCGTTTGTGCGTTCCTGTTCGGACTTGATGAGGCGCTCGATCTGCGAGAGGCCGTTTACTTTTGTTACGCCGAGGGTTCTGCGCTTCTTGGCTGAGGTCGAGGCGGCGGTTGTGCCGTCGATTGTCTGTCGGAGTTCTGCGGGGAAGAGGTCGACGACTGTGGGTTCATGAGTCTGTGCTTTCCTGTCTTGCGCTGTTGCGTTCCAACTCACCATATGGCCGCGCATCTAGCTTTGGCAGTCTCCGCCGCACTTTGAGGTACTTGGCCGAGTAGGTCTGGTTGCCGGTGAAGGGGTCGAAGAGCGAGGCTTCGGTGGGTGCGGGCTCGCTGGCCTTGCGCTTCAGTCCGTTCTTCATGCCGTCGTTGAGGATGGTGTAGAAGGGGCCCTCGTGGATGCGGTCGCGGACTGCGAGGTGGTGCTTGACCATGCCGAGCTCATCATCGGTCGGCGGGGGCGCCTGGGGGGGAGGGGCTTCCTGTGCATGGCTTAGTGGGTGAATCAAGCATGCGCCGTGTGTGGTGCCCGTGGGCTGATGGCCTTGGATGTGCGCCGGCACAGAGGGGGGAGCTCACTGGAAAGCGCTCGGCAGGCCCCTTCTGGATGTCGAGGCCAGTCAGGTCCCAGTTGAGCTCAGTTCCGGCAATCGTCACCGTCCCTCGCGCGGGATTGAAGGCACCGCCGCGCGCGCCTCCGCGTCCCCCACCGCGTCCTCCTCTTGCTGGCGGCATGTCACGTTTTGGTAGTGCACAGGCCGATGTGTCCCAAGTTGCTCAGCAGTGGTTGTAGTCGGTCAAGTGTCGTCGCATGGGAGACTGGGGAGAGTTGCGGAGTCGGAAATTATTTCGGTGCAGCTGGGACCGCGGCCTCTGAGGGTGGGGTCCCAAAGGCGATCGAAGCCCAGAGCCCCGCCACTTCACCATGGACATCAGACTAGCACCCGACGTCGTTGCAACAGAGTCGCAACAATCGAGCCGTCTACAGGGCGAGGCCGAATGACCATCGACGCGACTTGACCTACAGTCGCACAATTCAAACCCCCCCAGCCACCACGGCGACGCCAGCACCGTGCATTGGCCTACAGGGAACGCGTGCATTCGACCTCTACGCGCAATCACATGAGCGGCCGAGAACTTTCTCACTGTCCTTAGTAACCGCCACGCTCCGGGTCAGGGCTACTACCAAGAACATCAACGTTGCGGCCCATCCAGGTCGTCCTTTCCTTTCCAGGTGCTACACCCAAACATACAAAATGGCCGCATCGACAGCTACCCTCGGTGAGCTGTCAGAGCATCTGCAAAAGGTCGACCAAGATCCTACAACTCCGCTCGACACAGATCTGCTCGAGCGATGCGAGCTCTCCACCAACACGCCAGAGTACCGAAGCCAACTATGGGAGGAGACAAGGCCACTCTTTCTGCAGATCGCGGCCTTGCTACCCAGGCTCCAACAAGACCCTACGCCACTCACTCATTTCATCCTCAAGTTGGCTGGGCCATACCGATTCGACGATATCAAGGACATCGACTTCGAGCTTGGCTTGGATCTACAGGCTACTCCATTCCACAGTCTCATCCTCACATTACTCGACAAGGCTACCACAAGTAGCACGGATGCCCAAACACTTGCGAATCGACCAGCCGTCATGTTGGCCATTGTGCGTCTATGGCTATGCACCCACGACGCGGGAGTTGCGACACAGACTGAGGACCTCCTTGCCTCATTACTGCAAGTGTCCAAGAACGAACCCGTGTCAATAGACGGCAAGTCTTCGTTGCACATATACGGCACTGGTCCCATGTGGAGGCGCCTGTTCAGTGACCGGGACATCAGCTCGCTGTACTACCATTACACGTCTCTCAAAACGCTCACATCGCCGCCTCTCCCGCCTTTGAACAAGCGTGATAAGACCATCTCACAAGCTAGACTATTGTCGTGGCTACCACGCGTCGCGGCTATGGACTGGAACGCAGTAGCATCCGCATACAGCCTCCATGTCGAGCAAGAGGTTGGATTGAAACAAGGCCAGGGTCTGCTCCACTATGCTGCGCTGAAAATGGTCGACACAGAGGACGACATGCTCATGCACATGACTTTGCTCCAATTCTACAGCACACTCATCACCACAGTCAAGACAAAACCCCACCTCTCACACTACGACTCAAGTCTCGCTCTGGACTTCCTCAAGGAAGAAGGCGTCCACAAGGGCATCGTCGACTTCCACACCTCGGACAACCCCAGTCTGGATCATTCTTTCTTAAGCAGCCGCACAGCCCAGTACATCAGCGACTATGCATTACACTATCCAGAGAACTTTGAGAATAGCGACGAGATGCCTGTCATTCGGAACTACGTCCACCGCAACATCCGCAAGTGCGAAGCCAGCGATCTCAACATCATCGCTTCAATGCCCCGCTCAACACTCATACCGCGCCGCGCTTCGGGATTAGCCTGGGATGACTGTGTCATAACCGACATGCCCATCACGCGTACCAACCAAGACGCGCTGAAGACCCTCGCGACCATCTTCCACGGCCCGCCAAAGCAAGAACTCACATTCCCGCAAACCGAAGCCATCGGTAGCGATACCAAGCGCACGGAGACAGAAGCAGCATATGCTCGCCTCCTCACCGCCCTCTTCTACAGCAAAAAACCAAACATGTTCGCCGACATAACCACACACATGGACACCATCGCCATGAAAGAAAACGCCCTCGCAGCCCTAACCCTCATCAGCGCCCTCATCACATCATCATGGTCCATCGCTCCCCTCCCCGCCGTTTCCCCCACAGACCCAACATACACCCGCCTCTCCTCTAGTTTCCCCCAATCCGGGCTCGACGTCATACTCGATCCTAGCATCAGCGGCGGCGTGCTACCTTCCTTGCTTAAGCCAGCGACGAGCTTTTCGAATCTTGTGGGTGGGAGGGGTGATGCAGAGAATGCGGCGTATATTGTTGCGATGGCCAAGTTTGAGGTGTTGAAGACGTTGGGCAGGAGGCTGGAGGAGGTGGGGGGGAGGCAGGATGTTTTGGGCATGGTTAGGAGGAGGGTGGGCGAGGGGGTTTGGGGTGATAGTGGGGGGGTGGGGAGTAGGATTGGGACGTTGGAGATGTAGGGAGGAGGAGTAGGAGTGTGATAGGTATGCATGAGTACGTATGCATAGCGATTAGTTCTTCATTGACAGTCTGTACTCCATGTCCTGATTCGTGTAATCGTCTGCTAATGAAAAGGATATGCCCCTTACGCACAGTCTTGTAATAAACCTCTTTGTAGAGACATTGATGAAAAGTCGACTAGTCTTGCCACACACTTCTCTCATCCCATGTTTATTGAGATTCTTGTTAGGGTACTAATGTCAATATGCAATAAGACGAAAAGAAAATAGCGTACCAAATCGACGCAGAATAACGTCCTCCTCTCCCTCAACTCTCGCCCCCTTATCATCCCCAGAGCTAACAGACCAACAACAACAACAAAAAAAGAACACCTAGGATATCTGCAGAAGCAGACGAATGCTGATGAGAGTGGGACTCGAACCCACGCCACTTTCGTGACTAGGAATATGTGTTAAGACAACCTTAACCTAGCGCCATAACCAACTCTGTGAAGCATGTTAGACATGGGTGGTCTGGTTGAGAGAGGGGGGAGGGATAAGACTAACCGGCCATCTCACCGAACCAGATGATTGGTTGATTGATGGAGGGTCGAAGAGTTGATGGATTTATCAATATACAAAAAGTTGGGGGGGGGGGGGGGGGGGGGGATTTTTTTTTTTTGGAAGTTTGATGCGAAAAGTTGGGTTTGGAGGTTTGCGGGTGCTGGGTGGAGATGCGGAACGTGAAGCGAGAGAATTTTTTTTTGGGTGCGGAGTGGGCCTTTGAGAACAGGCTAGCGACGGCGAGATGGTGGGGACGGAAGTTATCGCGAGAGAGAGAGAGAGAGAGAGAGAGGGAGATTGTGATACATGATTCCTATTCGTCAATTAGCATTGCAAATTCTTGTCTGTAGAAAAGTGCCTTTGTACCGTTGTTGTGCGTTTCTTGAAGTGTGTGCTTGGACTGCGACATTTGCTAGTGTATGAAGGCAGCACTATTCTTCATGTTTTGCAGCATGAGGTGCACGAGGGTTTTGATCAAGATTGTTTTGGACTCGGTGGGTACCAAGTAAACAACGCGTGCGCGCGTGAGGTAAAGACTGAATCTAGCCAATGCCAATCCGGTGGATAGGGCGTCTCAAACGGGTTCAAAAAACACATTGGTACGCTCGGCCTATCAGTGGGATGACCACGAAGAGTCGGAATTACCTCACCCTCCTGTTCTTAATAGCCGGCCACTGGGCACGCGAAAAAAGACGGAGGTGTTCGAGAATTAGGTATCACTTCGTTGCTGGAACCCAGAGGAACTGGACGTGGGCCTGGAGTACTGTCTGGAGGTGTTCGGAAAGTAGGTATCACTTTGTCCTCGTGTCCCTCATGAACAGGAACTAGGTCTGGAATACCGTCCAGAGGTGTGTAGGAACAAAGGTACACCTCATCCTCGTATAGCGACGTGCCATGGCCAATCCAACGGTCCGCAAGAAGATACCGTGTAACGCGAATATCAAGCAAGATAGCTTGAAAATTGGCTTGCACATGAGTTACAAAATCGGCTCGAGTACTACTTTGGACTTCGATCTGAGATGCGTCGGCTTGGAATGAATCGGCTTGAACATTGAGACATCCATCCAGATAGTATCTTCCAGACCAGCGTATACCAAGCTCTTTAGACCCAGACTTCATATCTGTAGAAACAGATTGATCATCTATACTTTCTGCTGATATGCTTGAGCATATTGTCCTCCCTTGGATACGATCTTTTGCAGCCAGGATTAGAGCATTGAAAGCGATTTCGGGTCCCAGGAGGCTCATGGCGTCGCCGATGTCTCTCCAAGTCTGCACTCGCATGGAAGGCGCTGAAGCATCCAGGATGGCGACATATGTATCTTCTTTCATGTTTGTGACGGACATGGGTGCTGAAGGAAGGTTGTCAGTTCGTTCGCCACAGTTTGCCTAGTTTGATTTACTTACTTCAGGTCGCATGCACGGTTGAAGCTGCGGTCGCAGTAGCCACAATGATAGCGCTCGTTGATTATATGGCTGTCTTCGATATGAGGTGTCACGAAACGTGAGATTTGTCCCGGGTTGGCTTGATGTACCCTAGAACTGGCGTGTCGGGCAGATGGTACCAAGTCGCTCGGCTCGGTGTCAGCGGTACCGTCGTTCGAATGAGGCGTCCAGGGAACTATGATGGGCGTACTTTTAGAACTGATGGAATGTTGTCAAGATGGCGCTGTGCTGGTGTCTGCTTCGTTTGGAAGCGTGGTAGGAGAAGAAACGAGGCTGTGATCCGTGGGATCAACCTGGGACCGAAATTCGGGAGATCCTTCCGATATCTGGTCTGATTGCGCTTCAATTGCTTGTTCTTGCAGTGGTGCTGGAGAGAGGCGAGTAAGATGTGCTTGAGCGGAGATGAGTTCAGGGTCGTCGGCCGGTTTCGTACTGGCGATTGGCTCGCGCGACGGTGTGCTCGGAGACAAGTATGGTGCATGAATGGAGGGATTGATTTCGTACTCGACTTCATAAGGAGAAAAAAAGAGTCTGAAGTTCGATAATTGACAAGAGAATGTTGGGCTTGAAGGCTGTGAGAGGCTTTGACGTAGATATGAGTTTGAAATAAAATATCTCTAGCGGAAATTTTCTAGACTTTTGTCGCAGTGAACAGAGATGACAGGAAGAGCATTGAGTTATACCCGGCCTCAAAGGTTTGGAGGCGTATCATGCCTGAGTTTGAGAATCGCTATGCGGGTGGAGTGAGGTAGTGATCAGCCACCTTCAAGCTGCAGTACGAATTTTGGGCTCGTAGGCGACATATCCTGATCGAATGGTATCGTCCCGTCAGACTTAGCCTTGTTGTATACCTCCGTTTTTGCGGCGTGAGAGTTGTCTGGAGGACGCAGGCTGAGCGGGACGGATGTTGACGTGTCTGTGCTTTCGCGGCCCTTGTCCGCTTCCAGCTAACTGTCCCAGACAATGAGCATGCATCCTTGCATCTGCAACCACATCTCTCGTCATCTCCCCACATCTCTGATCGGTGTCCATTGGATTAAGAACTTTGCGATGATGGAGCTGCTGATACTCCTTCGTCTGGAGCAGCACAGGCGCGCAAGAGGCTAAACGTCCGTCTGGGGCCATGTCCACAGCAAGCGTGCGTTCAAAAAAACTCTCCTCAACAAAATCACAGAAGAGTTGCTGTTCCACAAAACATTATCAGGATTCAATACTATCATTACTGACCATCACAGCTAGATCATTACCTCAACCCTCTACTTCCTTGCGGCACCAGTACCCTCTGGCCAGAACTCCTCCAGCCACTCATATGGGTCCTCCGGAGTGTATTGGTTCAAGATCTCGCCCTCGAAGTCGGTAAGGTGGTCGCGCGTGAGGTTGTACAGCGCGTACTTCTCGTCGGGACCTGTACCGACAGTGTATGGGACAGTTTGAACGTTGTTTCCAATCTCCTTGTCAACCCAGCGCTCGACGTCAACGACCTGGGCGTCCTTGATGCGGTACTCATCGCCGTAGTTGGGTGAAATCTGGAAGCGCGTTAGTCGACTGGTGTTGGAAGAGGAGGAGTTTAGGAAGCTTACTATGCCCATCCGGGTACCGTTGATAGCAATGACGTTCTGGATGGTAACATTGCGCTTCGCTTGGTTCAAGCAATTGCCGCACGACTGGTAGAAGGTACCAAAGGTCTCGGCGTAGAAGCCGGTGATGTTGACCTTTCCACCTAGAGAGTTGTCTTGGAAGATCTTGTCGGTTGCGCTTCGTGCACCGCCTCCGATGACGCGGAGCTGGGTGTTGAGACCCTTGGAAGTAAGGGCATCTTCGCAAACATCCTCCCACCAGACTGTCATAGGATTATCAGTATGCTAGTACGATCATTCCAGATCCAGGAAGCTTACCGTTCTCGACCCATGCATCGCCCAGCGCGTGGATACCCTCGCTTTGGTGCTTGCCAATGACTACATTCCTGATGGTGGCTCCGGGTAGCAGGTTGAAGACAGCATCAGCATCTGTTCCTTCCGCCTGTTCGTTGCACGAGCCTTCTTCGCGCTCGTATCGCTTCATCTGTCCATCGAAGACCTGACCAGGACCGATGTACATGGTCTCGTTAAGCACAACAGTCTCAGTCGGTACCGGGAACTTGGTAACCGGGAAGGGAAATCGTGGAAGAGGTCGTGCGCCGAGGTCGCCCTGGGTTGAGTCTGCGCCTCCTTGTGGCCCATCACCGTTCTGACGACGAATCACTGCCGCTGTTGAAAGCGCAGGAAGAAGAGGGAGGATGACAGAGGTTGAGAGCTTCATCTTGACTTTTGGACTCGGACTATGAGAGGAATTGAGCTCTTGCGACCGAGATTCTGGGTCAATTGAGGACTGCAGCGGTGCAGGAGAGGTACTTTACAACGCATGCAGCTGTCCTAGCTTTTATACCTTCCACAACACCACCTCGTCCAGGTCTCCGTCCGTCCAGAAGCCTCATCACGCACACTCTCCACACGCGATCCTGCGCGAAATCCTGCTACCATCTTTTTTCATATGCTCGTGTAGCTGCACATGGACATAGCTTCCCCAAAGCTACCCCAGTATCTGCACCCCCAAGCCAGCGGAAGAAATGTCATCCATGTACTTTCCGCGAGTGACGATGCGAGAACAGTGGTGTAACAGACTTGGCGCAGCTTTAACCGATGAATCCCCAGACTATGAGAGGCGTCGCCAAGTGAACGCCTCGCGTTGGTCACAATCGGCGGCATTTCTCCACGAATAACCCCGCGACTTGGCGGCTTGTTTTCGCCATCCCCGACTTTACTTTCCCCGCGAATCTTAGTATCTTAGCCTGTTCCTACGGGGGACAAGGTTCTAGTTTTCCTGCGCCCTGGGTAGTCATGCGATCGTAGTGGCTTGAGGTACGGGGTAGGTTTACCGCGGCCGCGCTTCGAATTCTCCCATCTTCTGTTACGCAATCACTCTCCTTGAAAAAGAAAAGAACGGTCTGTCTGCGAGATACCTGTAAGAAAGACGAGCAGGGTGTGTTTGAATAGCATTGACTGACAGGACAGAATCGCAGGCACAGTAAAGCCTACCATATTGGTAAACCGACCAAAGAGACATGGCCATAGCTACAAGTCAAGGCGACGAGGCCCAGACACTAAGCAAGCGAATGAAGAAAAAGATCTCATCAAACCCAGTGTTCAATCATCTCCCGCAACCCCTTCTCAAGACTATCCCATTCTGATCCCGGTCCTTTCAACCAGCTCATCACTTCCTCGGCCCTGGCATTCGGCAAGCTCATCCGATCAACGCCCATGCCCTCGATGTTATCCGGGAACTTTCTTTCGGGATAAAGCTTGCGCCATATATCTAGCATCTGGTTGTAGCTCCACGGCTCTGCGAAACCAAAAAGACGCTCGGTTTTCACATCGTTATGGATCAACGCGGAGATGTGCAGGAGCGCATCGTCAACAGGGTGAACGTACCATTGTGGACCAACGGATGTTGTCCATCGCTCTGACTGTATGCCTTCCCAGGCATCATGGGCCCGTCCGATGGTTGAAGGAAAGCCTTGGTACTCGGGTATCAAGACGGCGCCGAAGTTTGCGTTTGGCAACTTCTTGGTGTTAGTGATACCCTTTCCTGGAGTTTATTGTCTCGACATACCACACGATTGAACACGAAGCTGGGTTTGTTCTCTTCCATCCACCTCATCATCGCCTTCTCGGTCTCGGTCTTCATTGCCGCATAGACAAACAATCCTGGTTTACCCGGCTCTTTCTCCAAGATTCTCAATGCTTCGTCATTGTACGTATTCTCATCGATTGGAAACTTAACGTTGGGGTGAGGGAACGTTGCAGCAAGAGATGAAGATGTGAAGACGAAACCCTTGCATAAAGGAATCTTTGCGCAAGCCTTGAGAGCGTTCAGGCCGGCGTTTACGGCGATTGAGATTGCTATATTGTGGCCTAAAATGCCTCCAATGGGTGATGCGACGTGGATGAACCCTTCAATACCTAGGTATCGATACGGCTTAGCTTTGCTACAGAAGGTATCCGGAACGGCTCTGGATACGACGTACCATTGACGACGTTGTTGTAGCATCCCTCGGCTGTCATATCCGCGACATTGACCAGTTCAAATGACGCTGCTTTGTACTTGTTGTCGAAGTACTCGATCAAGTATTCGTGCTTCTCAACGTCCCTCACCGCGGACATTGTATCCTCTCTTCAAGAGCTGGTCAACGATATCGCTTCCAACGAATCCGTTGACTCCCGTCACGAATACAGTGGCGCCAGGCTTGATGAGGACTGTGGGCATGACGTCCAGTCTTTCCAGATGAGGGGTAAATCGAATGAGGTAAGCAAAAAGGGTTTGGATATCGGGATTCTTCGATCGTGAACTTGGTCCTGCTTGTCGATTTCGCACTCCAGGCTGGTTCAAGAGAGAGAAAAGGAAGACAAGATAACAGAAGCAAGGCCAGAGATACGTTTAAATACAATGTGCTGCCTGGCTGCAAAGTCACACAGCCTAGCTATGTTCGGAATGGTGGGGTCGATGCAGCATGCAACATCAAACGAATACAAGCAAAACGGGCCATGGTTTTTCGCTTTACTCTTCTGAAGAATCTGCTGGTAAGCTTGGTATTGATGCTGGGCAGACCTTCACTTTGCAGTGCGGCTTCGATAGTCTTCAGGCTTTCGTAACTTCGCGAGACACAACCCAGATCAAGCTCTGAGAGACGTTGACCACGCACATGAAATATTCGAAACTCTTATCACCGGCCTCTTCTGGACTTCGCCTAACCGCTCATAGCAGAAGAGGTTATAAGCGACCTTGTCAAGCGTGCAGTGTAGCTCCCGGGTATTGATCGCGGTAGCTTGACTTAGCGATTTCTCTGGATCCTTGTGCGACCTCGCTACTCACAGGAATAAAAATCTTTCTTTGTGTAAGATAAGAGTCAGAAGTTGGGTTGTAGAAGCTGTGGGGTCATCCCTAAAAATGCGAAACCCACATTCTTGGGCCTGATAGCCTCCTGTGAGTATTTTGGGGATGATCAGGACAAACAAAGAACTAGACGAAGACCAGTATCGCAATCAGATCCGCCATCAAGCCCACTAGTAGGATTTTAGAAGCTAAAGCGGAACGCATTGGTCAGGAGAAACGGTGAGGCGATTAAGAGACAAAAGATCATGGCGTTGTCGGACAGCTTCTCACCGACATGTGGTTACGAAGAGATGAGTGGATTCAACGACGGAGTAGCAAGAAAGGAAGGCGTCTACGGTATGATTAGCATCCTAGCAATCGAAGTGGACCCAGAGAGAAGAATGACGATCAATGGACTCAGAAGAAGCCCTGAAAAGCAGCCACCGAGCATGACAGACTTCTAAGCTCGTTTCTTTATTGTAAGCTTACGACGCATCGTCACATCTGGAAGCCGCTGACGAAGTGTAGTGATGAACGAGATTATCCAGAATTCGGAAGGTAACGCCAAAGGACGAACAGCATGGCAGCCACAGAAAACGCGCAATATCCTTATATCGCTTGACATGTAATGATATCGTCGTTGTCTACTCATCACAGATGTGCTGTTTTTTTTTTAATAAAAAAACTAACTAACTAAAGAATCCACGATGTCGACTTCTCCCACTGGTTATAGCCCTTCGACAACTGGAGTGCTGGAACCGCGGCTGCACGTGCCACAACTTCTGCGCAAGGAACTTTATGACTCGAAGATGTGCAACAACCTAGCAAATAGAAAACCACGAGTCGGTGTTCTATAACCAAACATTCGATGCTGCACCAATCCAGACACAGCCTCCGACGCGCCCTTCAATAAGCATACCAAGCTTCTGATCCCCCCGAATCCCGAAGCTTGTGTATCCCTTCTCATCTTGGCGAAATGAAGGGACCTACGCCGTTCTCCACAAATCTAAGCCTAGTCGTTTCACTGAACAAAGCAAACGGGCTCGAAACGGCTCGTAAGTAAGCCGAAAAGTGGGTCTACCATCTCGCTTGGCCTAGCCGCCGCCTTCCGATGACAGCACTGACAGCTTCAGATGCCAGACGAGTCGCACAGCAAACACATGTCCGCGATATCTTGCTCACAGCCACTGCGATTCTCGGTAATACCACCGAACATTCGGTAATGATCCTGAAACGGTAAAAACAATGCGGAGACAATATGCCGCCAGCCCGTATACCTGGAATCAGGTCTCGAATGGGTTGGAAGCGCAAAGACATGACCCTTTGGGCACCTGTCTAGGTATCCATTCCATGAGATGATAAAAGCGCAATCCGCCCACGATCTTTGTGGTTCTCCATTACATTTGTGAAGTTTCAATCCTTTACTTCTACTTGTGCTATTCAGCATTTTCACTCTTTCCTTACCTACCCAAGTCTATCATTTATTCAAACTTCGTTCCAATGACTCGCTACTCTTTCGCTTTCGCTGCTCTCGCAGCAAGTGGTGCTTACGCTGCCCAGGGCGCAGCTTACGCACAGTGTGGTGGACAAGGCTGGACCGGTGCCACCACATGTGTGTCTGGCTACCACTGCGAGACCCAGAATGCCTGGTACGCTCAATGTGTTCCTGGTGCCGGTGCTGGAGCTGCTGCCCCTGCTGCTCCCAAGACTACCATGGTCACTATGGCACGAACCTCAACCCCTGCTGCTAAGGCACCCGCAACCAAGACCTCCGCCAAGGCAGTCGCTCCTGCTACCAACAAGGCCGCTGTTGTAGCTGCTGCTCCTGTCTCGTCCAGCGGCAAGACCCAGTACGCTGGTATGAACATTGCCGGGTTCGATTTCGGATGCGACACATCTGGATCTTGCAGCGGAGCCTACGTTGACCCCGGTGCGAACGGGATCGCTCAGATGCAGCATTTCACCAAGGACGACAAGCTCAACATCTACCGTCTTCCCATCGGCTGGCAGCATCTCGTCGGCAACACCCTCGGTGGTGCTCTTGATGCCACCGTCGCTGGAGCCTACGACAAGCTCGTCCAGGGCTGCTTGGCCACCGGCGCCGTCTGCCTCATCGACCTCCACAATTACGCCCGCTGGAATGGCCAGATCGTCGGCCAAGGCGGCCCAACAAACGACCAGTTCGCAGATGTCTGGTCCAAGATCGCGACCAAGTACGCATCCGAGAAGAACATCGCCTTCGGTCTGATGAACGAGCCCCACGACCTTACAATGTCCGCCTGGGCCGACTCCGCCCAGGCTGCCGTCACCGCTATCCGCAAGGCTGGCGCCAAGTCGCAGATGATCCTCCTCCCAGGAACTGACTACACATCCGCGGGTACCTTCCCCACCGCCAGCGGCCCCTCCCTCCTCAAGGTCAAGGACGCCGATGGCACGACTGACAAGATCATATTCGACGTGCACCGTTACCTCGACAGCGACAACTCTGGTACCCACACTGAGTGCACCAGCAACCACGTTGAGGACTCTTTCGTTCCCCTTGCTACCTGGTTGAGGAGCAACAAGCGCCAGGCTATCCTTTCTGAGGTTGGTGGTGGTAACACGGCTTCGTGCGAGACAGATGTTTGCGCTGCTATTGCTAGCTTGAACAAGAACAGCGATGTTTACCTTGGTTACATTGGCTGGTCGGCTGGTGCTTTCGATCGGAGCTATGTTTTGGGCTTGACGCCTGATGGTTCGACTGATCAAGCGCTTGTTACCAAGTGCTTCAGCCGCGCTTAGAGTGTAACTGAGTGTATCGCAGTGGGGCAGGGTGAAGAGCACATGGCTTTGTAGGAACTCTCTTTTCATCATCTTCGATTCTTGTGTAGACTTTATCCAATCAAACTTTTGAGCTTCTCCTTCGTACTCGTGCATGTGTTGCTGTGATATTTCGTGTGACAAGGATATTAGTTTAAGACAAGATGATTGGTGGTGAGCAGAACAATGGGTTCCATGAGCGAGCTCTGCGATGCTTTCAAGCCATCAAGCAGCACCTCCACAACCGACCGCGCAACATCATAGCTTTCTTTCAGTATTTTAGAAAAGGCCCTCTGAACAAAGCTCTAGTCATGGCAGGTCTTGAATCAGCTTGTGATAAAGCTCCGGTGTTGGATACGTGTTTTTGATCCAAAGAGACAGACATTGCTATCTGCGATTGGTGTTTTCGGGCCGGAGACACAGCCGCCATCGAATGGAGCTGTTAGCGTTTCGAACTGAGCTCCAATTCAGCCAAGAACAACGACGTGGCCCCAGAACGTCCAGGTTTTGGTAGAAAGAATGCTCAGCTCAGAGCGTTCACATAACGGTAAAAGACCCAGGTTTGGAGAAAAGCGAAGCAGCTGTGGTGATGAAGAGGAGCCTTATAACCATAAAGTGAAATATTTACATATGCAGTAGGATGCATATCATGTTATAATAGTGTGCAGAAATGGTGTTCGAGTTGGGATAACCGGGGTCTGGAGTAGTTCGTGATTATTTGGCGCGGAAAGACATGATTGTATACTGCAATGCCTATATGAAAAAAATAGCAGGTATAGCTCAGAGCGTCCGTATCAGTATCTACGCTTCAGGTTTTGAGAAGAGCAGAAGGCGCCACCAACATATTCCGGCGACATGGGAATTTATAGAGATGTGTAAGTATTTGTTGGGATAAAGAAGAGTAGAATGATTAGAGGTGGTGTATATTTATACAAGCAGTAAGATGCACGGGCTGTAATCTCGCCGTGTAGGAAAGATGAGCGACATGAAGTATGTGGTTTCTGGCTGGCGGGTTTCTGGCTGGAGGATAGAGTCATGATAGGAACGCTGATAAATTTTAATGATAGTGGGTATAGCTCAGAGCTTTCACAAGTACCGACCGAGCCTCAGATTTGAGAGGAGCAAAATCCGTCACCACTATATGACTTCGTTTTGGTAGCTTTTGGGAAAGAGCGAATGGGTTTGAGTACGAAGAAGCGTACAGAGACCAGAAGAAGTGGATATTTATATGCATAGTGACATGCAAGAGATACTCTCTTTGCGGAAGCAGCATCCACAGTCGATTGGACTCCCTCGTTGTGGCGATAATGATTTTGGCGGCAGCAGGGAAGGGACATTTGGTATAGTCGTTCCCGTTTTCAGAGAACGTGTCTGTCGAGAAACACTGAATTTTGACCTGGTTTGCGGTCTTTTCGAGGACAAAGACATAAAACCCATTGCTCTGCTCGTGGGTAATAGGTGGCATGACTCAGGCGCGACCACATTGCACGGCATTTTTTCGGTTTCGATAAAAGCGAAAATACGCCACTACCATGACCTGATACACATTCAGCTTTAGAATGAAGGCAAAGTGTCAAACATGGAGCCGAGCACCAGGAGCCCAAGTCGCAGGTTCTATATAGGCAAGAGGATCCACAGGATATTGCCGTTGCGGAAGTAGCGTCGCGTATGTCGTTCAATACTTCCTCCTTTTGGTCATCGTTCATAGCTCGTTGTAGTCTTGGTGACAGCAAGAGAATAACGTGTCCTCTTCCGCTGCCATTTTTTCGAATTCGAGAGGATTACCAATGAGAGATACACGACTTCAAGACTGTGTGTATCTTCCGTGAGGAGAAGAACATGGTAGATTTGTAATCTTTTTTTGAAAGGTAGAAGGCATGGTCTGCAATTTCCATGGTCGATCAATGTTCGCATTTTGACAGAAGCGGATCGCGGTCTCCAGACATGCCATCCCGCTCTTGTCCTTTTTTGGGGGGGGAGGACAGAAGAATAGTTTTAGGTGTAAGGAAGGGAGTAAAAAGGTCGAACTTTGATATTTATATGAACACGAAGTGTCTTGGCGTATGGACACTGAGAAAGCGATAATTTCACCACCTACAACTTCCCCCGACTCTTCGCCATCTCCTCTTCCAGAATCAAACCAATAGGCCCACCCCGACTCCCATCACCAGCCCATTGCTCTTCCGGTACTCGCTCAGCCGGCCACTCCCATCTGCCCTTGAAGTCTTCCGGTGTCCTGCCCTCTATACACTCTACAATACTATCACCAATAACAGGCAAGAACTTGAAGCCATGTCCCGAGCCACCCGTCGCAACAAACAAGCCCTTATACGTGGGATGGTATGAGATCAAGAAATCGCCGTCTCTTGTATCAGTATACCAACAGATCTTCGATTTGGTAAACGGGCGCGAGGGTGCGGCGAGGGACGGGTGTATCGATGCGAGGAAGTCTCGGCATTGGCGCTGGCCTTCGACTGGGACTGCTTGCGATGGGTCGTCGACGTGTGTGTATGGTAGGGAGATGGTGATGGTTTCGTTGGGATCTTCGGATTCCGGGTGTGGAATTGTGGTTGGGTTGAGGTAGCCGTGGCCGTGGCGGGCTACTTTGAGGAGGCCCTTGGAAGGCGGGATCATGAAGAGGCCATGGGAAAGGTTCAGGATAGTCGGGCGCGTAGACATCTTTGCTTCCTCTTCCTTGGAGATGGGCATGTAGCACAGAGCTTGCCCAGTCGCTTTGCAGATGCCTCGAAGATCGACGAGCGACGCTGTCCATGCGCCTGCCGCCAACATCGTCAGATCCGCCTTGAGCTCGCTCGCGTCGGTGAAGCGCACGCCTGAGACGGTGTTGGTTTTGTGATTGATCAACAGCTTCTTCGCGGCCTTTGTGACGAACTCCACCCTGTTCAGCTTCTCCACCTTCTCCCTGAGCCACATCATGGCACCCTCGGCGTCTGCCCAGCCTGAACTCCAGTTGACGTATCCGGTGCTGTCGTTACCCCATGGGTCTTTGCCTTCCAGACCACATGCCTTTTGTATTTCTTCCGCCGAGTTCAGCACCTCTACTTTGTCTGTTCCTATTGCTCGAACATTTGCGAGCGATCCGGAAACGTACTTTTGCTCTGGACCCCAAGCAGTTACACATAGGCCAACCTCATGGTAGTGTTCGGTCGCAAAGTCGGTTCGCCAGCGGTTTTGCGCAGTGGTTGCGAGACGGGTATAGCGTGCGGCGGCGTAATCGGGACGGATGATTCGTGAAGTGTCGATCTGTATGTTTTCGCTTGAGCGTTTGATCATGGTTGAAAAGGTTGGTTCCACTGGCGAGTGTGTTGCTCTACGGCAAGGTGTTGAAACAGAGTAGATTAGATAGTCTACTTACACTCGAACCATCAGGCGTAGGAAAAGGCTGACGGTCTACAATAGTAATTGACGTGTCCTTGTACCGCGGGTTTTGACATAACGAATAAGCAGCAGAAAGTCCAAATGCGCCGCTGCCGACGATCAAGATAGATGAGGGTACCTCGGGAGATGCAGGAGAAGCCATTGCGCGCAAAGTCAAGACGGATAGGAATACAACAACGGGGCAAAAAGAAAAGAAAGATGTCAAGAGAAGTCAACCTACATGAGCGCGAACGGCGTGCAAGTGCCGCTGGAGGGCCGATATCGTTGTGTGAAGGGCGTGCGTCGGCTGGGCACGGTTGATAGCTCGTGGCGGCAAGGGAGCTTTGACGCTACCGAGCGATTGGGTCGGGGCATCGAAAGATTTGAGCCTTCAGTCGATGCTCGACAGCTTCGCCAATTGCACTTCACCGTCACTCGCTGCTCACGTGTCTGATATCTGCTTATATCGCCATGGCAAAGCTACCAAAGCCGCCGAGGTCGCTTCCTGCAAAGTCCGCGATACCGTCGAAGCCTGCGATAGCCCTACACAGGCGCATACAACGAGCACAACACGATAACGATCTACCGCTTCATGCTCCAGCCAACCAAACCCCCGAACAAGCACTGAAGCGAGTATGGGCAGCACGTCCGACGCTATCGGATCTCCACCGCCTGTCGGATGAGGAACTGCGATCGGCACAACATCAGGCAAAACTACGAAGATGGAGACAATGGCCAATGTTCGGCGTCGGCATGATCGCATTTGGCATGGGCACATATGCGACCATGCTTTACACATCGTTGACGCAAGACAGCGACTTGAAAGACTTGCCAGAAGATCTCTCCGACCGATTTGACAAAGAGGCTGAGGGCTATGACGAGAAAGTGGACACCTCTGAGATGCTGCTCTTTTTGACTCGAAAGCGCAAGAAGCTTACTGCCATGGCCAAGGGACATGTGCTGGAGGTAGCTGTTGGTACGGGTAGGAACATACCTTACTACAAGACCAAGCAATGTGCGACAGTGACGCTGCTCGATTCAAGCGGGCCCATGCTGGCAGTTGCAAAGCGGAAGTGGAACGACACGCACAAGGAGTACTTTAGCCGTGTCTTCTTCAAGCAACAGTCCGCCATAGACCCAATAACACCTCCATACGGTGCTCAAGACGGATACGACACGGTGATACAAACCATGGGACTCTGCTCTACGCCCGAGCCCGTGAAGCTGCTCCAGAACCTAGAGGCGTCCACCAATGAGAATGGACAGATCCTACTTCTAGAGCACGGCAAGTCGCATTACGAGTGGCTCAACAACATGTTAGACAAAACAGCCCCCGCTCATGCGGACGAACACGGCTGCTGGTGGAACAAAGACATCGGCAAGATTGTCGAGGAAAGTGGGTTGGAAGTCGTCGACATTAAACGCTACAATTTCGGCACGACCTGGTGGTTGCAGCTGAAGCCGAGGAACGGCATACGGCAAAGGTTGGCCGAGACCACCTCAGGTGAGCAACCGCTCGCTGCACCAGTCGGATCCCCGGTTACACAGAAGCCATGGTGGTTTCTGTGGAGATGATAACTCACCGAATCCCTTCCCCCACCATTGAGACCATCGAAATTGCGGAGGCTTGCCGCTGTCATAGACAACGCGAGTTAAACTCTCACTTACCCCAAGTTGCGGCGCTGTATCAGCAAACTTAGCTTTGTTGAAACGACGTCAACTTTATCCGGCTTGGTTATGGAGGAGAAGGGCCCAATGCGGCAATTTCCAGATCGCGACCATCATAGCCTGGGGGCCAACAGAAGGTCAAGCGAGATCTGCAGTCGGGATCATGGGCATTCGGAAAATCGCGTCACGGCACTCTGGAACGCGACATGGCTGGCCCGAACTTTGTTCTGTCTTATCATCCGGACATGCCATGTTTTTTTGCATGTGCGCCTGGGATCTGACATGTTCTACGATTCTACCATTGAACATGATGGGCTCACACGTCGTAATCATCATGCCCCTCGTCCAACTTATCGCGTCAGATAAAGATGCACGTCATGAACACACATGTGGCTGAGTGTGGGAACAAGCAAACAAACATGCATCTTCACCGTCTTTCACGACTTGCCAACTTCCTCATCCAGCCCGCACTTCGTCTGGGGAAGATACGTAGCGCATCCGTAAATCTGTTTGCCCAGAGGACAAGTGCGGCGCCATACCTTCCAGTTCCCCACAAAAGGTGACGCTGTGCTGCGCATGCAGACCGGACCTGGTTCCATGCGCCTGTCCCCATGAGGGAAAGACATATGCGCGATCCCTGCGTAACCATCGGAGTGATGGCAACTCGCGTGCGCAATGTTTGGGGGTGTGGTCGCAATGCGGAGTGGAGGCGGCTGAAACAGATGTGCCAGGAGATCCAGCTCTGCATCATCATTCATTGTGCTTTTTTCGTGCATCGTGATGTCGTATCGTCAACGCACAAAGGACAATCGGGCCACATCTCGTGAGAACGCTTTTAGTCGTTCGCGTATTAACGTTGCCGGGGGTTGGCCGCATGCCAGTAGGAAAACTTCCGTTCAAGAAAAATTCGAGAAAAGTGTGCTCACCGCCCTGGGGCATCCTGGTTCCAGCGTTGAGGCTAGGTCCACTTTGTATACTAGGCGAAACCTCAGAACAGGGATGTCTCCGCTCTGGAACGAAATGATATGCACGCTGCATCAGATCATGGCCAGCGTCCGTCCAGTCGCATCGTGGCCGTTTGGCTGCTTGAGGGACGGAAGATATTATGGCGGTCAGCTTGCGGAACAGCTGTGACGACCCGCCCAATTGCAGGTGCGAAGGATGCGCGATGCTTGAATGAGACATGTTGAGCATGAGGTCACTTGCGGGAAAGCCGTCTCAGGGTCAGAGACGTTCATATCGTTGGCGGAGGTTTACCGGCAAGGAAGTATCCTCACAAGCATTGTCTAGCATGTGTCACTTGGTGTGCGCTCGGGGCAACATGTATAGAGGTCCAAGTGCGGTGTTCACTGTTCCGGGCGCAGCTGAGACCATCTAATGCCCGCAGCTTGACACGGGTAGAGGTGCAACACAGACAGCCCAGACTCCCAGCGTGATGGGATTGGACAGGATAGCGACGCCTGTACAAGACGTTGGAGCAGGCAGCCAAAAAGCCACGCCCTGAACAGCGTCCGGCGAGTATCTACTGTAGACGGCTTTGCCGTGTAGTACATGCAGGCAACCACGGCATGCGTTGATCGGAGCGTTAGGCTCTAGCCCCTGGCCAACAAAGCAAAAACGGGCTCTAAAAGTAGTATGCTGTCATAACCAAAGAGGCGATCCCTGGATACATTCACCCTGCTAGACGCACGGTCTCTTACCGGAGCCTAGTCGCTCCTTCTTCACTTTGTGCTCCACTACGCCTCCGTTCCTTCCCTCGTCGCATCCCCTCTTCCTCACCACCCCTCGAACTACATCAGGGCCCGACATCAACTGTCCTGTCCCATTCCGTTACCTCTTGCTTCTCACTGTCACTGTTTCTGCGTCCTGATTACCGTGGTGTTGCAGCTGCACTTGATTGTGTTGCAATAGTTATTGGGTCGAGCTTGAGGCAACCGTTCGCCTTCGCCGAGTTACGTATTCACTGCCTTCAGGAGGCGAGCCGCGTATTCGCGACAGGACGGGTGCCACGCAGCGTTCAACACCATCAAACATCTCTCTCAGAGTAACCGGGCACCCTTTTCGACGCCCACAGCTGCAGTGCAGACCTTTAAGCGTCGCACTCTACCTTGCATACTCGGCGCCAGCGCTGGTGGTATAGGCTGCATTGCATTCCTACCGGACCAATCGACGACCCTGTCATTCTCGCAGTAACAAAACACTTTTGGCTGCACACCCTCTGCCAGCCTCAATAATTCACTTCTCCCCCAGAAGCCTCCCCCCTTCCTCCCCCCGTACTTGAGCGACGTTTGCGCCCGTGTCGCTTGCCTCAAAATGCCCTACAACACCCGCCGGAAGTCGCTGTCGCTGCCGTCGCTCGGCATACAGCTGCCAGGAGGACCGCGACCCGCGCGCTCACCGCCCTCGACAAGCGACGGTCAGCACGCCGCGAAGAAACAGAAACGCTCACATTCCGGCTCCCTGTCGTCGGCGCTACCATCACCACCACGCCCCTCGTCACTGCGCCTCGATGAGCAGCGGCCCAAAAGCTCAGGCCGGGTGGTAGACACCCCGCCACCTTCGCCAGGCGGCGAGTCTGGGACGACCAAGATTGACACCCAAGGCATCGACGATGAAATCGTGGTCGGCGTTATCGAGCAGCTCCAGAAGACAGGCAACCGTCCCCACCTACTAAAAGAACTCGCCCTTGTTCTGTCGCCCATCATCCCAATCGTTGAGAGGTACGTACCAAACTCCCAAGCATCCAAGCTTGGCCACTAGTTTTCCAACTACTCATGCTGACGTACTCTAGCTCCGCGAACCCAGCTGCCATCATCTCGTCACGCTTAGCCACGTACCTGAAGCGCAATTGGACAGCTCTGTCGAGGTGTCCGCTCGACAAGAAGCTTGTTGGTACCCACCCCAAGCGCGTCTACTACTTCCTCTCTACCTGCCCACACCAACCTATTCCAGCCGACGGAAGTAGCACCGCTATCGCACCACGCATCGTCACCCCATCGCTCTCGTCTGCAACCTCGGAAGAGGAAGACATGGATGCGAGATCAAGAGGTCGCATGTCGCCGTCACCAGAGCTAGACCTGTCTGACTACGACAGCGTCAACAGCGATCCCTTCTCCAACCAGACCCACCCACCCACGACTGCAAACATCTCGCACAACCGCCGGGCTCAATCGCCGCCCTTGGAAAAGGACGAGCGCGAGTTCACTCAGACCGCGTCGTTTCTACAGCAACGTCGCATGAGCCAGGAGGCCGAGCGCGAGCGATCTGCCAGCGTCTCTGCCGAGTCAACGCAACATAGCGACGTCAAGATGGAAGAGGTCGCCGTTTCCGTCGAGGAGACTGTAGAGAGCGCTGCACTCAAGGACTCGGAGGCCGCCGCTGCACTCTTTGGTCAGATGGACCATCTCATTCCCTTCCAAAGCAGCCCTGCGATGAAACCAGCGCTCCACATTGAAATGCCTCCCCCGTCGCTCAAGCGCAAATCGGTTAAACTTGAGCTCGACGACGACTGGATTATGAAGAGCCCGGAGCTTATTGATCTTGACGAGCTTGATGATCTTTTCGGTGGCTACTAAGCCGCTCGTCCATTTTTTCCCTATTTCCCTCCGTCTATGACATTTACGATTCTCCGGGGGCACGTCTCTCATCTATTCCTCCTCTATCCATTGTATTCTCTCTTGTCGTTTCGTCATAGCGTATGTCCTAGATGGATTCCATTTTGCCGCTCGCGCTGCATTTTACACTCTAGGGATGTTGGTTTATCGCATGGAGTTCTTGAGATCACGGGTGTCTAGGAAGGAATTCTGTACGATAACTGTAGAGTGTAGTTGTGCGACATACCAGCCAAGGGATCGGCTGAGGCGCTGGATTGTTACCCGGCGCATGGTTGCGCGCATCTGCTTCTAGGTGTTGGTCGACATTTACCAGAATGTTGCGTCGCGCACAAAGCGACGAAGAATCAACTGAAAGGAAACGGAACTACTAGCTAAAAGTTCTTGAAATTGAAAAACAGTTGATATCCCTCGAGAGCAATCTACGGTTGCATCAAAACAAGGTCTGAAAATGTCCGTGACTTCGGCAATCTCGATGTTGCCGACTATTGCTGGCCGGGTTGTCCCTTACCACCACGTACCGTGTCCCTCACCGCCCGACTCGCACGTTTCCTGCACCTAAGTCTACACCTGGCATGCCCCTAACGCATAACAGTATGGAAAATTGGGCCTTCACCGGCAGGGCTACCTGCGCCCAATGCGGCTCCATGCGACGCAGCGCATCCTAGTCCCGGAAGGGAAGTGAGCTCGAGCTTGGCGCTGCGTTGTTGAAGAAGTTGCGGTCGAGCTCGATGTGCTGGAGAAGCAGCCTCACTTTCCATGCGCCACGCGCACACTTGGGCACCAGCGGGGTAAAAACAGTGAATATTTGCACAACTCCAGTTGTACTCTCATCAGCCTGGAAATAATCAACAATCCCGAGGGGCAATCGCATGTTCGCAGACAATAGGCTGGGTTAGCGAGTCCAATGACTTGGGCACCCCCAGCCTACAGCAAAGCTTTGAAGCCGACGCCCAACCACTCGACGTAAGAGTGCGCTGTGCGCTGCGCGACACGTCCGCCCCATTTCCTTTCCCATCATATTGTCCATCCGACCCCCTCCATTTCGCCATTTCTCGTGCCCTGCGTCAAAGTGCTTGCTGCAGGTTCCCGAGGCTGATGAGGTTATCGGCTGCCTCGCTTACTCCCGCCCATCGAGTGTGAAGACTTGGAACACGGAAGAGCTGGAAACTGTTAACAGCGGAGGCTGGGGATCCGCGACCGTCGCATTTGCCTGCCCAACAGAGGTGCGACAGTCGCCAGACGAAGCGCGTCATTCCGGTGTCTTCCCAAGAGTATACGAAAGGCCATTCGCGGACATAACACCAAGGCTGCCAGCAACACAACACCAGCAGAGTGGATAGTCGACACGTGGATAAATAACAACCGGATTAGCCGCATTGCCAGTCACCAAATCTCGCCGCGGGCGCAAAAAGCTCTACCATATTGACGTAGCCCGCTCTAATTCCCCTTGGACTTGGGCTGCGTCTGCTCCACGACAACAACTGCCCTTTTCAAAGGCACATCAAGAAAGAGCAAAGAAGCTCAAGGAAAGAATGTCTGTAGCACTATCTCGAGCGCGGAGCAGAAGTCGGGCGCCCAGCACCAGAGCGCCTCTCACGCCAGCACCCATCGTTGTGGATGTTCCGCGAAGTGGGGCGAAATCGCCGCTCATCATTGATGTGCCAGTAGAACGGCCCCGCGCAAGAAGCAGAAGCGTGCGTAGCATGCGCGAACCGATGGTCGATGCACCTGGACTCAGTGGTGGACGGGGCATGTTCAAGAGGTTGATTGTTGCATGTGACGGAACTTGGCTAAACTCGGATGATGGAACCAAGAACGGGACTCTCTCCATTCCAAGTAACATTACTCGCATATCAAGAGCCATCAAGGCAGTTAGCCAGGACGGCATCCAGCAAATTGTCAACTATTCCCAAGGACTTGGGACCGAAGGCGGAAAACTCTCTCGGCTAGTTGGGGGCACTACAGGCAAGGGCCTTGGTGATGATGTTCGAGAAGCCTACTCCTTCCTTGCCAACAACTATCACCCAGGAGACGAGATTTTCTTACTAGGTTTTTCGAGAGGCGCGTTCACAGCGCGCAGCATCGGAGGCCTAATCGGAGAGATTGGCCTTCTCACGAAGAAAGGCTTGAACACCCTACCAGAAGTGTACGAAGATGTTCAAAATCGGCGGAACCCCGATTATCGCCCAAAGCACGAAGACGTGCCCTTTCCCCGGAAACCAAGCGCAGACGACCCACGATATGCAGAAGAACTGGAGCGCAGAGGATTGACCAGACTTGACATTCCCATAAAATGCATAGCGGTGTGGGACACCGTTGGTAGTCTCGGCATACCACGGATTGGCAAGCTGCAGCGCCTAGGCTTACAAATGAAGCAGTCAAAAGCAACGACTTTCTACGACACAAAACTCTCCAACTGCATTGAAAACGCCTTCCAAGCGCTCGCCCTGGATGAGAATCGGTCATCATTCTCACCTGCTGTCTGGGAGAAGCCTGAGGGAAACCGAACGACGCTCCGCCAAGTATGGTTCCCCGGTGCGCACGCGAATGTTGGCGGTGGTTACGATGATATGCAAATAGCGAATATCAGTCTTGCGTGGATGATGAGTCAACTTGAGCCATTCCTGGATTTACGGTCTGAATACCTGTTCGAACAAGATGATCTGAACGAAAAGTACTACAAGAAAGAAGAAGGCGCCATCAGACCATGGAGTTTTGGAAAGATTTACAACGAGCTCAAGGGCGCTTTTGCGTTGGGTGGCAGTACTGTAAGTTTTCACTCTAGAGGCTTGGAAGTCAACGTCCAAGTACTAACAAAAACTTCAGCAACGCAAACCAGGCCAATACACCTCCGTAGACCCCTTTTCAGGCCGGGCAACTGACCGCCCCCTCCGCCAAACAAACGAATACATCCACCCTTCAGTACGGACGCGCTACCGCCTCGAAGGCCCCGGCATCCAAGACCGCGGCCTCTACGAAGCGCGCGCCCTAACTGACAGCTACAAGCTCGTCGTCGACTACGGCGCCAACAACTCGCGCGCCGGCGACGCAGAAGTATACTGGAAAATCAAATGGAGAGACACCATGGCCGTCAAAGTCCTCCCTGAAGCGCCTCTCTGGAGACTAGAACGCGAGCTGGCCAAACGCGATCCTGCCACGTACGACTATATCAAGAAACCGCCTGCGACGACGTCAGCGCGTAGTAAAAGGAAGACGGCGCGGCCGCTGAGCGCGGATTTTAGTAATAGTAAGGCGGGGGGACTTGCTAGTCCGACGTCGAGGAAGGGGAGGCGGGATACGTTTTCTCCTAGATCAACGTTTCCGGATGATGACCGCGGACCGTTGCCAAGACGCAGTAAGACGGGTGTGGAGAGGGTGGAGAGGCCGAGGAGTAGGTCGAGGGCGAGGAGTGTCGAGTTTGCGAGTGATCGCGAGACGGATATCAGGGAGAGTATGCCGCATCGGAGGGAGAAGGATAAGGCGTGGTGGGAAGGACGGCGGTAGTAACGTGTTTGGGACGAAAAAAGTTGGTCAAGCGCGTTTCTTTGTTTTATAGATTTTCTGACGATTGACTTCATGCAGGAGAGTTGGATATATGCGGATACCCTTTAGATGTAATAAGAATTGATAACTATGACTACTTCCTTTCATATATGAGGAAAGTACTGAGCCCATGGCACAGCCTTGTAGATCTCTGGAGGGGCAGATCGCAATGCGAAGAATACCTCGAAGAGCAGGAACAAGCGTACAGGCACGTATACGATGAGCAACGCCGCCACTATGCCTTGTTGAAACCTCTTTCGTAAACCACCAGGAAAGTCTCTTCGCCACTGTATAGCCAAAACGGCAAAGGGAATTCATACGCAGCAAACACTAGCTGATCTCCACATGTACGTTTTGAAAGTAGTCGGAAAAGGGTAATTCCATCCAAACAGATGACAAGCCCCAGAGCACGCGCTTGGTGTTGTGGACATGCGGAACTTGACACCACCCCATCAATACCAAGTGACTAAATGAATGTGACCATATGCCCCAAAAAACCTAGTTAGCTACAATACTTTGAGACCAAACGCCGGAAAGTCCCCCCACGATATATACAACGCCAATGTGGCAATACTGGAACGTACCGGCACGATCTCGTCCATGGTTTTGCTTAGTCCGCGGGCAGCAAACCATTCCCGGACAGCGCATGCAACAAAATATTCAGGCGCCATGATTGCCAACACAAACAAAAGGATTTTAGTGGAAAGCACAGAGGCAGCCGATAAGCCTTCCATGGGCACGTTCAAATGAAGTGCGCTCCACGTGCATATGAGGGTTGTTGAGATACAAGTATACAAAAGTGATGATGTGCCACGCGTTACCGGCTCGCTGACCCAACCGACTTCGTTTAGGTTCTGTGTAGTCATCGTATCGCACGGACTCTGTCAAATTATGATAGATCCAGGGAGCGGGCTTTTCATAAGCAAACACATCTTAGGGGACGACAGTCTTGATAAGACAACATGTGGTGTGGCGAAGCGGTACGTGCTGCGTTGTCGAGTGCTGAGGGCTGCAGCTGAAGGCTGAAATGCGCGGCTGCGCAAAGTCATGAACGCCAACTGTTCTTGATGTCTTGATGCCTTTTTCTACGCTGAACAAATGTGAACATTTCTCCCTGCCCTCACGACGACCGACGGATCTGTTGACGTTGTTGATCTGCCGCACGTCCGGTCTACCCACAGATCTCCTTTATCGGACCCTTGCTGATGAGGGTCGATCCACTGAGGGGACCCTGGCCAGTCTTCTCCGTCAGCAGTTTCAGTGAGAAATGAGCGGACGGATTGCATTCAAGGATGTTTCGATATCTCCATGTCAAGTGTGATGTTGCTGGACATGATGTGATGTGGTGTGAAGTTTGCGATGGGGAGGCGGGAGGCTGAGCCCAGAGCTAGCTGACGTGACTGGCCATACCCAGTCGATGATCGCCATCCCTCGGGAAACCAAATCGCTTTCGTGTCCGGAAGGCGCTATTGAATATTGCACAAGGAGACACGCAAGCCCACCTCCATGTTCTCGCAGGATTCACAAAGTCCACATGATCATGGGGAATGTACGAGAAGAGCGATGGAAAATAGGACAGGCCAGAATACGAAGAGCGCATTGATGACTTTGTCGGAAGAATAATCTGCTGCGGAGCTAGAATGTTATATTTAGGGTTGCGTTGCCCTAGCGCTAGTCTCGGCCCCTGGTCTCTTCGCCGCCCGCTGGGCTCGTAACTACGCTGAGACCACCGACCACCCTTTCCAGCCCAGTCCAGCTCTCCTTTCGCGTCCGCCGCTGACCAAAACCATCAATCGCTCTATCGCTGCCTCGAACCCACGCCTCTTCCCATCCTTCCGCCAGTCGCTCGTTTTATCGGACGGAGGAGTGTTGTTAATATCCTGCTTGCGTAATCCTTGTGTCGCGTCGCCTCTCGCTCTAACCTCCCGTCCCGCCTTGTTGACACCCACCCGAGTTGCCCAATCCCCTCGATTCCACGCGGATTTTCTCGCCTGCCGAAACGAGCTTCTACGCCGCTACACTTTTCTCGGGAGCTTCGTTGCTTTGAAGTTTGGAAAATATACCTTTAGTCAGCATCATCCGGACACGATGAAGCCGTCTCAGATCCTGGCTGCCATTGTGGCCATGTCGTCGGCTACGCATGCCATGAACGTGAAGCACGCATTCGACAACATCCACGGGCTGACGGATGTCAAGGACGTGCTTCTTGGACGCCAGAACAACAGTATGTCTTGTATTTCCGGGATGCAATGCATAGAGTACTGATGCCGTCGTTTAGACAACAATGACAACGACAACGCCTCCTCAGACGCACCCGCCAGCACACAGCCCGCACGAACATCTGCAGCAAGACCGACCGCAACCGGCGACAACAACAACAACAACAATGACAACAATGACAATAACAACGACGACAACAACAGCAGCAGCGACAACAAAAGCAGCGGTACCGCAAAGCAAACAGCAAGCGGCACCCGGAGACCCTCCGGCTCCAAGACAACAGGCAAGGGCTCCAAGTCCACGAGCTTCGATGCCCGCCTCCCCGCCGGTGGCCTTACAATGGTCACGCCTAATGCCCTCGCCGGAACGCAATTCTACAAGGTCGGCGACTGGGTCACGTTTGCATGGAACTACACTTCGCTTTCCGTCACGCCCACGGCCATTGACGTGCTCGCGTCCTGCACCGCCAACCAAGCTACCTACACCATCGCCGTCAACATGTCCGCCTCCGAGACCGAAGTCCTCTGGAACACGAAGAACACGCCAGAGGGCCAGGCGCCGTTCTTGACGGAGAACTACAAGTTGCTCATCTACGACTCTGATCTTAGTGCTACTGCGGCGCCGAGGCCGGGTTATCTGGGTGCTTTCACGGGCTTTACTTTTGGCATGTATTTGCCGCAGGAGTACAAATCGCTCAGGGGTAAGTTTAGACTCCAAGTGCTGCTCAAACGCGGAAATCTATACTAACGACGGCTAGACGGCTACACATGCCCCAACTGCAACGGCGCGCTTTCTCTCACTGAGAAGATGACGCTCGGTACCATGCTCCTTACCACCGGAACGACGCTCGGCTCGATGCTTTACTTCACCTATCAGTTCGGTATTTGGTAGATGAAGAGAGACCTTTCGCTACACACGTACGAGAAATACACATGTACGATATACGGAACTCCGATATTAAAAACGCAAGACTCGACGCATCACTGCGGTTACGATAACGGCATAACTACATTCATTCCTTCACATCTGTCCATATTTTTCCACTCCTTTAACAAAAAGATTCGATGGGTTGGCGCTTTGGGTTGGAGCTTGCAGCATAGTCACAATCCTTTTGGGGGCACATGGGGATATCTGGTGTTATTGGAGTTGTACATTGTATAAGTGGATCCTTGCGAGACAGTGCTGCGTTGTTGGAGCGAGAATCTAGCAGTAATACTTGGACTATTTCGGCAAGATGTGGACGTGGATATGGATGGATGTGAAGAGGTATGGTTTGGGATGATGGGCATGTGGTGACATGTAGCATCTTCGTTAGATTGAAAGGGGTGAAGACATAAGGAAAACAACTTGTTAAGCACCACGACTTCTCAGACCATGTTGCAGCTCCTCTAATGCGCTCCAAACGATCGTCACTCGCCCCCCAGCCCAGCAGAAGACCATCCATTTTATTACACATATCGCCGTAGCCTTCCGCAAAATGGAGGTATATAACTGTCAAAGATACTGATCGCCGGAGCACCACGGTAAAATCCTAGAGTGCTGCACAAAAGAAACAACGGCGGAGCTGGTCCCGATGCAGCAGCGCTACACGCGCACGTCACTGTTCTCTTGGCTCGGCTGCATCTGCGGTCTCCGCCCAACACAACGTGGAGGCATATACGATGACAAGATACGGCAAAGCGGCTAAGCAGTGCGCATCTATAGATTGGAGGCAAACCTCGACGCTTACGCATCTCTTCGTCAGGCGGCTTGTTGCATGCTACCCGTGAGCGCCATGGCCAAGGCTGAGCCGCCCTCATTCTATGCCTCCAGAGACATGGCTTCGACATATAAGGTACAGTTCCATGCGGTATACGACTTTTCTTTCATCCGATATTGTTCTCAACAACCACTGTAACAAGCATCAGTTTCACCAAACTCCACTTCCACGCCACTGGTCGTTGGGTCACGCACCCCTCCCCTCAGGCTTCGCACCGACCTCACACAGCCTTGGGCGAAGGCCGACGTAGTCTTCGCCCCCACCTCTGTTTATTTCTCTTCCATTACATGGCGCTTCGTCATCTTCGCAATTCGGACTCTCGCGCGTTTCTTCTAGTACTTTTTTGAGCCCCTTCGCTTTTGAAAAGGACCTAAATCCTGTGATACACACACCGTATCTTCATAGCAACCCAACTTACGACGATGAAATCCCGGCTTCGGTCAGTATTGACGACAACGATCTGTCTGCACTCGACGAACAGTTTGATCCAAATACACCCGCTGCCTCGGGAAGTAGTCTCGATAGTAGCTTTTCGTCTATCTCGTCGCCGGAACAGTCGACTAGTCCCAACCACAGCAATAGAGAAGGCACGCGAGCTATCATGCGACTTCTGTGAACGCACTGTCAGTCGGCATTGCGATCTCAAGTATGTATGACCATGCTCTCAAGCGAAGCACCATCTGACCAACCCGAAGCGACCACATCAACCGAAAGCACCGAAGACGCTACAAGTGCACCACAACTAGTTGTTCAAAAGCTTTCAATCTCCGGGCAGATCTCACTCGCCACGTCAAGATACACCAAGATCCAGCAGCACAAGGACGCTTTCCCTGCCAAGTCTCTGGCTGTCAAAAGTCTTTTACCCGATACGACAATCTACAGAAACACCTCAAGAAGCATTCTCGCTGAATACTGGCTGAGTGCGAGATCTTGCCACCCATCTAGCTGGCCTTTCACAACAAGAAAACGATATAACCACACAAAAACACGCTTAAGCTGAACCAACCTGGCAAAAAGCCTTCCCTATCACCAATTTAAGAGTCCCGATATTTTCTCGACCTTTTTGCCCTCAAGAGGGATCATAAACACACGAACATGACACCCAAAGATACAGCATATACCGCTGAGGGTGTACCGCTCTGACTCACGCTACCACGGCTGAAGGCTACTGGATTGGTCCAGTGGGCCAGTCTCATGGCGTCCGACCTTTCAAGAGCCAGGAGGGGTTTCCCTCGAGGATCTACACAGCGTCATGTTGGGAGAAAAATTCGTCACAGGGTTCTCTCTAAGCGATGCGGCTGATCTGTTTCCTACTGTCATGTACTACAGCTTTCTCCTCCATCTCGACATGGCCTACTTTTGAACACCATGTTTTTCTGTTTCTTTATACTTGTTGAGTTCATGTCATATTGTCACCTCGACTGTCGCAAACTGCTGTTGAGAGAGAGAGAGAGAGAGAGAGAGAGAGAGAGAGAGAGAGACCATTTCTTTGCATATGCAAAGCTCGTGTGTTCTGCTATGGTCTTGCCTCTACTAACGCCATCGACAATATAGATCGTCACCTTCGACTTTCACATTTGTAATCAAACATGGCTGCTGACTGCACGTACATTACAACCAGGCTCTCAGAATGATACGAATCCGTAAATCAAGTTCATGACATGTTGCACACTCCTCGAACATCAGACATCATCTTCTTTCGTCTCCACTCTCTACAAACCTACTCCTTTCTCACTCAACCCACCGTTCTCCTACACATATTCACTATTTACCAGCACTCTCATCAAAAGCCCTACCGGGACACATGACCTAATGGTAAGGCGCTCGCACACAAAGGCCCAGCGGTCGCCTAACACAAATTCGTATGGATAAGGTTGGGCGTCTCAAGCGTAATAAGGAATCAATAAGTAACTATGAAGGAATCTAAGGAATCTTCGCTGGGCGATCGTGATGTGGAACATGCAAGTTTGAGTCCTACTGTGTCCAATCTCTTTTTCTTTTTGCTACCATTGGCGGCGTAGGGTAGACCGTGGCAATGTGTGGCGGTGTGAAGGCTGCGGTCTAGAATGGGCGGCATATACGTAGAGGGCGAGAGTAGGCTTGAGACAGTACATCGACTCAGACCTACAAGTCCTCACGACCACCTACAGCGTTGGTGGACGTAGTTCCACTCCATGGCGCTCATGATCCCGTAGTAATGAGCCAACGCGCTCAGCACGATGAAGACGTGGAACAGCTGATGCGATGCACCACAGATATCGTATCTCCTCGGTCTGCAGGACTCTGGGAAGTGAGTCTGTTGTACATGTTAGCCAACGCTTCATCGCAAAAGAATGGGGTGATGATGAAAATAATAGCCTTACCGCATAGAACCAAACACCCATCATTATCAAAACACCTTCAAGATAGTAATACCACAGACCAGTCTGCCTATCAAACTGGCTGTAAGGGAAGAGTAACGCGCCATGTGCGATTGGCGCAAATGCCGAGAAGCCAGTAGCGACAAATGCCGATAGGCGTAAAGTTTTCCATCTTGGACCATGAAGGCTAGGATTGATGACCGTCGTCGCCGTCAATGTACCCAAGGTAACGATCTGAAGTAGCAGTTTAGTTGTCATATCATCACAAATTTCTGCACACATACCATAGACCAGTAAAGCTTCTGTAGATTAGGCTCGCAGTAGAATCCGAAATAAATACCGGGTATAAAACTCCCCACAATCTGAAAGATGATCGCCACGTAATCTAGTCTCACCCAGAGACTAGCGAACATCTCAGAATGGCATATCAGCGTATGATATGCCGCGGAAGTACCGAAGCAGACCACCGATGTAGTCAAGAAAATCCGGAAGACAAATTCATCGGTCCACGTCGCTTGAGGGAACCGACTGGTGAAAGAGTGATGGAACGAGTAGCTGGCCAAGAGGACGGCGATGGCGGGGACGAGATGCGAGTAGATGTTGACGGTCTCGTTGTGCAGATAGAACAGCGACCGGATGCAAAGGGGAATCGATTTTGTAACGGGGCGGTAGCCGGTGGTGATGAAGGCGTTATGCGCGTACCAAGATGGGACCTCGTGACTACCGTGAAGTTTTACCGATGTGTCGAGTCGCGATGGTTCTGTGGGTGTTGAGTCGCTTTCGCCAGGGGCAGACATGGCGGAAGTCATCGAAGACGGTATTGTCGCGACCAGAAATTAGAAATTATAGATTAAGCAACGGAAAGAGAGGTACGATGCAAAAGACGAGGGAAAACTGCATAGGAGTTAAATCGGCGATAAAAGTTACCCAATCTTCGGGCAAATAAGTCCGTCAATCATTGCGGTATTATACCCATCGCGTCGCGCGCTTGAGTCAGTGCGCGGGTGGTCTGTTTGGCACGGACACAGCAGTCAGGAGATTCAGTCTATACGCTTCAACAACACAAGAACAGTTGCCGTGATATAGAGAGTACGATCAAATGTGACGGCGATACGAGTGGCGGTAGCAGTTCCGGAATCGTGCAGTTGTTGTGAGGGTGTAGCAGGCATGACGTCAAGGAAATTTGTGTTGTTGTCAGGCGCAATGACCCTGGAACAGACCTGCAAGTCTGCTGTAAATGCAGATATCGAGAACAACACGTGATCAGAAAGTTGCAAACTCGCGGACGCAATCATTGACAAGAGTATTGCAAAACAAGACAATCAATGTTGGTGACACTGTAAGGCTAAAGTTTCGAGGGTGTGTATGTCCAGGTGTTATTCAACCTTGCATTCTATGGCTACGCACTTACTGCGACATGCCAGATACATTGCAGTGTCAGTCTTATGCGCGAACTGTGTATGAGATGCTTACCGAATATCGCTATCGGTTGATGATGTTTGCGCAGTCACCGCAGGACCTCCTCTTTCAAATTGTCGTGATGAACTATACATCAATGTCATCACAGGCTACTTGGTCACTCGGTAGATGATGACGTTGCAGTACGCAACAACACAGATCGGTCAGTACATCAAGAATGTCTCGACGTCTACAAAATTGGCATCATCCGCATTTTGGGATCGATAGGCACAAAGACGTCGTCTGGGTGTTTGACCGCCTTTGATTGGCTTCAGAGTTTTGAGGGCGCTGACGGGACCAGTGGTTAGGCTCTGAGGTTAACCATGTGCTCAGCCCCAATTGTGTGAGCGACGGTTACTTCTGCCCAGCTCAACTTTATACTTCCGAGTAACTCATCTCCCTTTTCTTCAGCGCATGTCAGAATCTCTCGAAAATAGAAACTTGATACTCGACAAAAGAAACATCACGTCTTCGACTATCTTGCAGATCAATAATGTATGCATACCACAAAATCTCACTAATACTCATCACTGTCGCAATTAATTTGTCCTCTAATATCTGATTAGCTGCGCTACCACGCTAAATCATGATAGTCATGCCATTGCATCGCCATGTCTTATCCCATCACCACTGTGGTCGAGGACGTCAACATGGACACTTTGCTACCCACGCACCTCCGACCACGACATGCCTACAGTTTCCCTTTACTCGGCCCTTATCCTTCCAACTACCAAACGTCTCTACCAAGGACCTGCAATGTTGCTACTGCGGCCGGCATAAGAACGTGGTTCAATCATGTCAAGGAGCATGCCCGTATCATTGGACTCATCACTGCCGTCGTTACTCTTGTTGTTACGATTATTGGAATAACTGTCGGCGCTGTCATCACTGTCGCGGTCAAGTGACGTGAAGCAGCGAAGATTGTAACCCACCCCTTGAGTCTGACAACATCAGTTCAAGACAAGAGAGGAAAAGAGAAAAGAGTAGATCATCGGTATTGGTTTACTTTTGTGAAGGGCTTCACAAAAGAAAAAGAATATACAGGATTGTTGTTACGGAAGGCAGGAGGAATACTCTCTGATAGTTTTGCAAAAGCAAAAGAAATTTGGACTAATTCACTCGTATACTACGATACATGTTCTGCGATGCACCAAATGTATTGTAGTGGCAGTCACCCGCCCATGGGAAATGTGCAGCAGGACCACCAGGGATCACTCCGGATCGACGACGCTCGAGCAGCTGGTGATTCAGTATTGCAGCTTACGTTTTGAAGCTGTGGCAAGAGGCCAGGTAGCAGCCTCCTTTAACAAAGTTGAGTGGTCTCTAAGTAGAGGTTAGCTAAACAGGCCTATGTGATGACGTAGATCGAACCGTGAGCAGGCTGAATATGCTCGGGCGGATCGAGAATACTTATTCTGACATGTTTGCTGCATGCCAAGGTGCACATTCGATATACTGATTAGTGTTTGAGTCCTTGATATAAGCCAAAAAAAAATAGGTGTAGCGAAGGCGTGGTGTTCTCAGCCTTCATCGTATTTGGTGTGTCTGATTGGCTCCATTTTGCCGTCAAAAGACCATCTCCTCCACCGCTCCAGTAGGCCGTTGAGGTAAGAAAATCGTAAGCTGGCTTTTAGAAAATCTTACATCTTGTATATAACTTCCAAGAGGAAAAGCCAATACACCCACCCAAGAGTAATCAACGCTTTTGCTCCAACATTGCTGCTCAGCATAACGACAATCCACAAGTCTCGACGTATGTAGCTGGACTACGTAGGTATTCATCTGTCATTGGCTGTCTCATCGTGCTAATTCAAGGTCAGTCGAGAGTATCGCTACGCGCAACCCCGAAAATATACTACCTACCTATCACACACCACAACGTGCCTATACTCTACCCTCAATTAACATGTTTTCTTACAACAACTGAACGATGTCCTCGACAACCAGAGATGTTGTTGTATGCGAAGAAGACATGATTCACAAACATCATGGAACACGCACCTGTCATCGGGCTGGTCATTGCCACTGTTGGAATTGTCATCGCCGTTATCGCTGTTGTGGTTAAATGACTTCCAGAAGCTTCTTATTGAACAAAGCATGCAGGGTTGCTGTTGAGATAAACAAGAGAGAGAGAGAGAGAGAGAGAGAGAGAGAGAGAGAGAGAGAGAGAGAGAGAGAGAGAGAGAGAGATGCCCAATGAATGTCTTGTGAAAAAAAAAAGGAAAGATTTCCAGTAAACTCCTCGCACCAAAGAACGTGTAAGCAGGAAACTCCAAGATATCCAGTTCACGCTCTAAAAAGGGTTTAGACGCCGTAACAGCAAGATCACCTAGGACGGCGGCCGTGTGGGTAGCACAATTTAGTTTTGTAGCGGCAGGAGCGTTATCGTGCAACGTAGTTTAAACCGTAGGCGGTCTATTCATGTGCGCTTACGTGTCAAAAAACTATCCAATCACATCCAAACAGATCGCATGGGTGAACCAAGACCGTATTTCGCAAAACTGGACCAAGAAAGGATGAATGAAAGAGTGGAAATCTGTCAATAATACCACAGTTTCGGCACTTACCTGACGAGTTACTGTTGCGTAGGGTGGAGAGGTATGACCATCATCTACACCCTTCACCGTATGTGACCTACTCTGCTGTACCTAATCGGCAATACCGGCTCACCGAATCTAGAGTAGAAAAAAAAAAGAAAGATAAAACATCTCTCCTACCTGTAACTTCGCCTCATCGCCACGGCGACTGCAGCCCAGCAAGCTATTATCGAGTCCCTACTCCATTCATATTTCGTCGGGTTTGCTACCGTCATCGGCCTTGTTGTCGCTATTATTGCTGTTGTGCATATGTGACATGGGAAGAAGGCGGTAGTTATGACCGCGTACTTGGTTCTCGAGGAACATGATCTTTGCACCGGTGTTATGGAGGTTCGCTTATGCATCTAGTATGGTAGGCTTTGCTCGGCGAGGCTAAAAGAGGTGAGATGTATTGCTACAAAGGATGTTGCTTCCCCGATTCTGTGCTTGTGATCAGCATCTGTGGACGTAACAGCATTTGAAACGAGTTTGCCAGCCAAGTCGCGAGAACGGTATGTACACTGCCAGCTCTATAAGCGTGTAAACTCGGCAGCTTGCGAGGCTACTGTCGTGGAAACGTTGTCTATTACTGGGGTCCAAGGTTGGAATATCGGTTTCAGCTGTGCCATGAGGATAAGCGAGGACTTTGACGAATTAAGAAAGTTAACGAGCTTAGTTTTGATTCCTCTGTAAGAGATATGCTGTTAATGAGATAGACATGAAGCAATACCCAACGAGAGCTTGTCAAGAATAAAAGAGCTCAAGAGAATCCTCGTATATGCCTCGATATCTGTTGTTACATCCTGGGTACCTCATAAACGCCGACGCTGATGATATATGCCAAACATGTCCAATCTTGACTCCAGGTCGTGGTTCGGTAGAACAAGTCAGCGCACTCGAAGTCTGGGCAGCTTTTGTGTGAGTGCGCTTTAATGATGACGAAGCATTCAGCCCATAACCCTTCAACACCCACCCTTGTTGCCCTCCACGACACCCTCTTGCCCACTAATCACCTACTCCAATCCCTCAGCCCTCTTCCGATACCCCTCCCTCCTCTCCCCATCAGCCTCCTTCCCCGCCGCCTCAATAATATCAACCTTCGGCTGCTCCTCCGTCATGTCGATCCTCCCCGGCCTCCTCGGCCTCAACTGCGTACGCTGGGTAATAGGATAAAAGTACGCCGCATGCTGCATCTTGCTATCCCTCAGCCGCTCCCCCTCATGTTTCTCCGGGTCATGCAACGCAAGCGCGACAACGTCGCCATAAATATCACTCGGGTCGCCGACCTGCTGGCTGGTTTCGTACGTACGCACGTTGTCGTACTTGAAGCATTTGCGCGGCTGGCCCTCGTCGTCTTCGGCAATGTCGAAGTCGATGTCGGACTCGTTGTTGGGGTCGTGCGTTGTGAAGTTGCGTTTGATGCCTCGGACCTTGCTCCTGTCGGCGGGGAGGAAGTATTCGAATTGCCAGCGGGGGATGGGCGGGGGGACCGTGGGGTCCAGACGGTGCGCCTCGAGGTCTTCCATGTACTTTTCTTGGTCTTGGATTGTTTGGCCGGCTGGGCGCAGGAGGGCGACGTCAAGACGCGGGTCGTACGAGGGGTCGAGCGGGTTGTTGATGGGGGGTGCTGTGAACTTGAAGACCATGTAGCCGCCTGTGTCGGGCATGGCGTCCCAGTCTGGGAGCAGGGGGTACGAGTCGACCAAGGCCAGGTTGGGGTTCCGGGGGTGCTTGGGCTTGTTCCACGCAAGGCGCTCTTCGGGCGTTGATTCTGCGGCTCTGAGGTTGTCGGCGCCGTCTTGGCCGTTGTAGGCGTCGGCTGGGTAGGCGATGTTGAAGCTCTTCAGGATGTGTCGGGCGATGTTTGTGGGGTCGTCCAAGGAGGTTTCTACTTGCTTCCGCTTCCTTCGCAGGCGCATCGTGTTGGACGAGTTGCTGGACTCGAACTTGGAGCCGCCGGTTGTGCTTGAGGTGACGTATTCTGTTCGTCGCAGGAAGGTCGCGCCAGAGGCGTTGGTCTGCGTCTTGCCGAGCTGGTTCGGCGGTCGCATCAGCGCCCTGTCGGCTGTGCTGAGCGGCGGCGGGTGAGGCATCGCCTGGATGGCTGTCCGACGCGTTAGTTGGTGCAAGACGTTTGCGCCGCGGCTTCGTTCTTACCAGACTCGTCGCCGTCGAATACCTTGGGGATGCCCACCAGATCGATGGGCATTCCCAGCTCAGCGTCAGCCTCAATGTTCAGCGACTGCTCTCGCGCCAGTCTTGACGCAAAGCCCGCTGATGTGTACTGGCCGCTCGAAAGGCCGGTGTTGGGAATGTCGAGCAGCTTTGGTGGACATGGTGGAGGAGGCAGCGCATTCGAATATCGGATTTTCGCAATGTAGTCCTGGTGGACACCTGCAACAGGGCGCCCGGAGCTCATGATGCCGTGTTTGCGCGCGCCGTCGATTCGGGGTCGTGGTGGTGATTGCGCGGTTTAGCCAGGTTAAACAAAGTTGATGAAGCTCGGAATGTCGACGCGCCAGTCGTCGCCGCGCCAAGACACGTTCCGCGCTATCACCAGGGGCGGCCTCGTTCACCGTTTATCGTTCACCGTTCACCCAACACACTTTTCCACCTCATGCTGTTCTCAATATGCCTAGTTTCACGTCCAAGTGTGTGCTCAACAGAGAAGACCGAATTGCAGAGTGGCGAAATAAATGACAGCATTCAGCGTAGCGACCGTGATAGTAATAGGTAGATATTCAATAATGACCCAGCCCCTATTTACACATAAAACACCTCTCTGCCACCCATTACCCAGGGTCTGTACTTTGTATTGCCGCGACCATCATTCGTGGCTGCGGTTTCCTATAACCCCAAACGCCATGTCTCATACCAGCTCCTCCTCGAAGCGTGATGTGGCCAAGTCAGTCGGAAGAGGTTCTACCACCTCCGTACTGGCGAGTACATGCGGCTAAAACCGACAAAACTCCGAAAATTGTTGAACATGGCAGCAGTCATTTACATGGCCTTCTTGGCCTTGGCCGCGGCCAACTTGCGCTCTCGTCGCTTCTTGGACGCCTCAGCGCCGGCCTCGGTGTCGAGGACAAAGTCCCACCACCTGAAGCTGCTGGCGTAGTTGCCAATGAACTTCTCGTGGTGAACGTCGTGGTGCTCGGCGCCGGCCCAGAAGGGCAAGAAGTGGTGTAAACTCCATGGGAACTCGTAGCCGCTGTGCGCATCGATGGCCTGGAACAGACGGAAGACGATCCAAGTATACATGGTGAGGATGTGGAGGTCCTTGGTAATGGCGCAGAAGACAATGGGCACACCAACGGTACCGAAACCCAGGACCATGACTTCGATGGGCGAGGCGTATTCAGCAGCCAGGCCGAAGGGAGCAGAGTACTGGTGGTGGATCTTGTGCACGTTCTTGTAGAGGAAGGAGCTGGCGTGCATGGCGCGGTGAGTCCAGTAGTGCCATGCGTCCTCGAGGACGAAGAAGATGGCAATCTGGTAGGCCATCTTGTACATGCTAGGGAAAGGCACCGAGGTCTCGAGACCAAAGTATTGGCACATGGGGTGGAACAGCCAGATTTGCGGAAGCTCGACGGTAAAGTGAGAGAGGAGGACGAGGAGAGCGCATTGTGTTTGTTCCCAAGCAGTGGGGATTTTTTGCTGCGGCAGGTTAGCTTTTGTCGCGATGAAGCTGGCAAGTCGGGCAAACGTACGTTCTGGAGCTTGTATCGGTTGAAGTAGGGTATGCAGTCGATGATGATCCAGGGAAGCGAGCGTCCGAAGTAAAGCGCCTCGTGGATGACAAAGGACATGATGCCAGTCGCCAGGACATCGTTGTTCATCCATGCGTACCAGGCCATCCACATCTTCTCGAGGTAGTTGAGCTGCACATTGTACGTGGAGATTTCCTCAAAGGTGCTCCAGTACGTGTCCTGCGCCATTGGCATCAGGAGGGAAGTTGCGTTGTTCCTGCCATCTGTTAGTATCACGGGTTTTGCGCGTTCGGGATACCTCGGAGACGTACATTTTGGCTGTATCCAGAGTCCAAAACGAAGACAGCGGTTCGCTGATGAGTCAAGGAACGACTGCGGGTTGCAGAGTGGTGAAGGAGCGATTGGCGGAGGTGCTGCAGTGAAGAGAGAGCAAAGTAGCAGCAAAGGAGGCGGATTAAATTGGAGATTGGCGACGCCCTGATCGACGTTCGTACCACTTTTGCCACCCAAGGATCTCTCTGTTCCGAGGGGCCAACGCGTGGGTGCACATGCACTAGTGCCTGCCGAGAGATGCGCCAAACCAATTACAACCCGCCCCTTGGCCGCCTATGCCCGTTTTGTCTTTCACCGCCTTGCTGAGCTTTCTCTCGGCAGCGGCTCCAGTGGCCCCGGCATCTGCATCACACCAGCGTTGCCCTACGACGGCTATGTGGATCGTGTCACAGTGAGCCCACCGCATGCTGATAAAGTCGCTTGCCGTCCGAGTTCTGGAATCGCGGCATCGCAGTGTTCGCAATTGTAGGCTTTCGGCAGGCCTAATGGCGAGAGCATGACGCGGTCGGCCCGCGACGAATCACAACACCACGAGTACGACGCGCTACTAAGCCACCTTGACGTTGTTGGCACTTGACATGAGCGCGTGAATCGTGTTGTCATTCAAGCTATTTACTGCAGCTTAATTTTCCTTACCATACTATGTTGCGCACTTGTATAGTCTCAATTTGTTAAAGTGAAACTGCTTCGCGCCAGACAAGAAATACATCAATCGTGTTACTAACTAGTTTGCATGTCTCGTACAACTTTCTCAAGGCTCCCGTCTGCAAGCTTTTTCATCTCCGATAGATTCTCGATTGTGCGCAGATGTGGTAGCTCAAACTTATCCGAAGTCCCGAAAATCGGGTCCCAAGAACCGGAGGTGAGGTGTCTACCATCCAAGTTCACACTACACACCGTTGGCTTGACACGTCGAAGGAAGGCCATTAGCTTTTCGCTGGTGACTATGTACCCGATAAGCGTCATACAGTTCAAATTCGGAAATTCTGTATTGGCCAAGAGAGAAAAGGTCATGGTATCGACTGTGCAGCTGCTGGCACTCCTGCACATTGATATCGACATACGTTGTTGACAACGTCATAGTAGTCGCTGGCGAAGGTATGTGAGCTTTGTCCTGGACGTTGAGGTTGAGCATGCTCAGGTGACCTGCATATGCCCAAGCATTAGGCAAAGAGTGTCTTCCATTGCCAGTGCGATTCCGTATGTTCAAGTGCACGATGCGCTTGTCGAAGCTACTATTCGACAGTGCTTCGTGTAGGAAATGTGTGTATGCGGCAGGAATGTATGTGTCGATGCAAGTTTCGCCGATGCTCTTCCGGATACAGCATTGAGCCATGCGACTTCCAACGTTACAGAATCCAATGTCCTTGAGGAGACGCCTCAATCCGAGTAGAGGCTTATTGATCCTTTCTTCCGCTCCGAAACATATCTGCTTTAGCCCTTGGATGGTCTTGAACGCATCGAAAACTTCTGTCAAAAGGCTCGATGCCTCTTCATTCCAGAATACGCTCTGTGCTGGTACAATCTGAAATTTGTCAGAAAACTGCGAATTGTCCAGTAAAGTGACCAGAGAGGAGAGCGTTCTCACGCTGGGAAAAACCGACGTAGTGGCCTAGCCAAGGATATTTGTCTGTGCAAACGATCTCCGTCCTTTGCCCTAGAGCATCCAGTCCAGGATCGATAAACTCAATGACTTGGATCCAGCGTCTCTAACTGGGTACAGCCACGAGCTCAAGAAGCGCTGTCAAGCTATCTTTCGTCACGAGCACTCGAATGTGTCTCAGTTTGGAACTCATGTCTGGGCGAATAAAATCGGTGACAAGCAAGTGAAGCAAGCGACAAGTGCGACGTAATGCGAACAACTCATGTAAATGGGTACCAGGTGTGTGTGTGTGTTGGACGATGTTCTGGAAGAGCTCTGTGGGAAGGTGATCGAATGCAGGCTCGGGCGCAGGTAAGAAAACGCATGGCATTGCTGCAGAGGCGCTGGCAATAGATTCAGCGATACTACCGGCCCTAGTCGTCGATACGGATACGGAGAGAGGCTCCAAGATGCTGAGTGTGTTATCGAGCGAGGCTCAAGGAGCAAACAAATCGCCTTTTGGTGGGGAGCGCTAGCACTCCGCGACAGTGAAAGCAAAATTCTGCCGTTACACAGCATTCTAAACCTAGCCGAATGCCGGCGGAACCAATGAACGGTTCGGTACCAGCTCCTGATGATAATTGCGCGACTGGCGCCCACGGAATGATCAAGCAGGATGCACCTGCCTGACCTGCGACCCATCCCAAATCTCCGAGCCCCAAGACGACATACTCTTAATAGGCTGAATAGGTTCGAGCGTACATCTCGGTGGTCTAAACTCCCGACTACACCTGTCGAATGTCGGGCTAGGCGATGGAATAATCGGCGTCCTAAACATGGCTGGGTTGAACTCTGGTGTATCGTTCTCAACCAAAGGCAACCCTGGACCAGGGCTCAGCTGATCCCTGCCCCTCGACCTACAGAACGCTTTGCGAAGGAGTGGTCGGAGAAAGGGTACGGAGGCTGCGATGATGCCGAGGTTTTGTTCTACCTGGCTCCACAGCAGGAGATCTGGCGTGCTTGCACTTTGCTGTTCAATGCTTGATAGCCAGAGGATCGTGGTGTGGAGCCGAAAGGCGGAGGATATGATGGCGATGATGCCGACGGAGAAGATGGCGGCCAATTCGAGACGGTGTCGCAGCGGCAGTGTAGAAGCATTTAAGAAGAACAGTATTGGTAGCGTCCAGATTATTACATCCGTTGTGAGATTGTAAACAGCGATGAAGAGCCAGAATGGGTTCGGGTTGTAGCAATGAGCATCGAAGATGTGCAGAATGAAACCCTTGTACCAGACATCGTAGGAGAAGGCATTTGTGATCGGAGTACACATGAGGATGGACGCGATAATCTGAGAAATCCCGCCCAGGACTATGATGGCGAGTAACCCGCGGACGACGTATTGGAAGCGTTTGTTCGATGAGGCGATGTGGGCGTAAAACAGTAATATCGATGTCTTGATGAGACAGAGATCGAGAATGAAGTTGATTCGGTATAACCAGATGGATAGATTCGAGCCGACAATTATTGGTCTGAATGTTTCCCAGACACCAAACTGCACAAGGTCAGACTTGGATCCTCAAACAGCCAGTGGCAACTTACGGTAGTACTACTGTAATCAAGGAAATGGATCATGTAGCAATGTACTACCACCGATAGCCTGGGTCGAGGAAGAGATGAGTTAGTTCACTTTATTCGGTCTCCACGCATGTCTTCCTACCATGTAGCGATCTGGTTCTAGTCAGTAACAGCATCACAGAAAAAGAACATGCACCTACAAGGGCTGAAAGCATAACCCAGTCAGACGACGTGAGCCTTCCAACATAGAAGTGTCGAGCGTAGAACCTGAGCTGTCAATCTAGAGTTCAATCAGACTTGCAAACGACCGACGCACCTAAGAGCTACAACTACGGTCGACGTAGAGGTAAGCACGAAGGCCAGCACAATTGAAAGTCGGGCATGAGGGGCTATCGGAGGAAGCTCTTCAGCCTTCGAGGCCGAACCCATTTACGTGAACAGAATGAAAAGTTGACAGGAAAAGGAAACCACGAAGGCGATGCTCAATATGATGCGTAAGGAGACGCCGCAGACACTGGCTATCAAACATCTTACGGCAATATCCACAATGCCAATCGCGCGCCAGATGGCGTTCTCTAACGCAATCATGCAGCGGGAGGCAGCTCCACAGAAGGATCCGAGTCAGGACGCAGACCATCCAGACTTGGGGCGAGTGATGAGTCGTGTAGCTGAGCAGTACGGCGCGGGGAAACGCCGGCATACAATATTACACCACCACAAGTTATGCAACACCAGCGTATATGAGCGGCGCTGCATGGCTTGTCAAATCCCGCTCTTGTTTCCCCGCATTCGTACCACGCGACTTTCATCTCTGCAGCCACGTTCATAGGTGTTGACAGGGAATGGATAAATCTGCAGAGTGAAGCTTGGGCCTATGCCTCAGACAACCCGCCAACTCAATTGTTCCTGCGGCCAATGTGGAAATCCCTAGGAAAACCAGCCCAAGGTTGATCTCAGCTCTTTTGTGCACTCGTGCCTCCCGTCTGTTGGATTGACTCCTATTTCGATTACATGTCTTATACTCGGGTTAAGGTGCTGATGTCAGAACCGCACTTGACGCGTCGCATCGGATCGGCTACCAGGCACGCCGTAGCCATGACCTGGGGTTGAAACAAGTGTCCACTTTATCCTACGAGCTACTCCGATAGTTCGGAGCAGAACGTTGACTTACAGGCACCTACTGCATGCATTAGGCGATTGCACCGCATTGGAAATGGAAGACAGAGGCCTATCGTAGGCGTCAACTGCCCCGATAAGATAAATCTGAGTCATTTTGATGTGTTGAGCTCGGCGGACTTGAGCATGCGCGAGCAATATGAAGGTGGCTTTCTTCGTCAAGACGCCAACATGAGCTGCATAGGGCTGATAGCCACCTGCATCAATGTCAACCCTGGAAGGCCCGAATGTGGTGAATATAGGACGGGATATTGGGCGAGTAAAACTGCAACCAGGATCAAAACTTGGGATGTACCCTCATCCAGACACCGGACTTGTGTTCTGGAACCAACGCGTCGCAATGAGATGGAGGAGGGCGAGTCGGACGGTGCGTAGGCGCCGATGAGGCGGAGATTGACAGGATCGCACTTGCTAGCTCTTCGAATGTCGCTTCTACAATGACGGATGGGAGGAAGGCGCGGTCATCCAGGCCGAACCATTGACCGGACCGCGATAAACGAACGATGACCGAAATTAGCACGTGGGCTCGAAAGGAATTGAATGGGAATCATAGACACGGCTCGAGGAAGTAGCATGTAGTGAGAGGATTGAGGCCAGCCAAATGACGTCGATGAAAACCATGATTGGCCGGCCCATCAGCGATTGCAGGAAGCGCTCGTCGAACTGAGAGTTCATTGCATAGTTCGTAGTAACACGATACCAAAATCAAGGCGTTCTAAATGCATCTTCTCTGAACGCGGTTGCAGTTGTCTGCCTGGGTAGGGTAGTGGTGGCGCGATGCTGCGGGCGCTCCAGGGCTGCGGGTGTCCGACGACGAACGCGTCCACTAGCGCGTTTAGTGATATCATCGCTCTGAGTGAAAGTATGATGAAAGCGTACAACACGGTCGTGCCTTTGTCGCCCACGACGTTTTTTCCCGACGCTGTACTCTATAGCTCGGTCGCATGTTGTCTGCTGTCTCGTGATGGTTTTCCCCAGCCTCTAGCGCCTCTGTCCTTCCCTTCACTCTCCTCGACTCGCCGCTGTTGCCTTCGGCGCAACTTTTCACGATTTTCCTTTACCCACGAGTATATCGAACTGCGCACCTCCCTACAAGCATTGCCGAAGAGTCAGCAGTGTAATAGAAGTGCACCAGTATTCCCACCGACTGCTCACATCCGCCACTATGCTGTCGCCCTGCGAAGACGCTGCGCCTGCCGCGATGCCCGAGATCACCGTCACCAACACAGACAACTCGAATCATGACGCAACCGCACACGGTGGCGCACAGGATTCAGCGGAGGAACTTTCGTCAGATGCCGACGAGGAGGCACGGCTCAAGATGCTCACGACTGGTACACGAGCGCAGGATGACTTGGAACGTGATATCGGCAGGCAGGCGGACCAGATGATGACCGAACAGGCTGATGCACGCGATAAGAAGCGCATAGAAAAACTCGAAGCTGAAGCAAAGCGCGCAGAAGCTGCGATACAGAAGCTCAAGAACCGCCTGGCTCTACCAGCTTTGGATACACAGAAAGCCAAACTTCGTGGCGAGATCGCGGCATATCGGGACAAGATTGACAATCTGGATCAAGAGATGGATGGGATACAACAGCGCATCAATGATCGTCACAAGGCGCCTGGGGTGGATGAGGTAGCAGAGGAAGGCGCAAAGGGGCCATTGCCCAACGAAACCCGGGGAGAGTGGCTCATCCGTACAGGGAAGATCACACCGTTCTCGAAGCTGGCGCAGAATCAGCCAGAATCGGGAACATTAGGCGAGGTCATGCTAGATGCTGAGGCGGAAGATATGGTTGTGGAAACTGCCAAGGAACCAGTGTCACATCGCAATCTGATGAAGCCTGGCTTCCAAGATGTCGATTCTGGTTCAGAGGCCCCGAGCCCGAAGCCCACAGCCCGTTCCAAGAAGCGGCGGAAGGTCACTCCTGCGAGCGATACTCTCGGTTCGCGCGAATCGAGCGCGGCACCTGGCTTCACCGATCCCGACTCCGACGACGCCTTCGAGCCTGGTATGTCGGATCGCCAGCTTGCGACGTTGGAAGAGTCGGATGAGATTTCAGACGATATGGATGAAGACGACTCATACGCGGAAGAGACTACTGGTCGCAAACATAAAGCCAGAGGCAAGAAAACGAACAAGGCAAAGGCTACTCCTGCAGAAGAGGCTGTTGTCGAGGATCTAGCTGGTGTTGATGATGGCAACGAGCGGGTATATCGGAAGCGTATAGAGACTTGGTCCAAGAGCCGCGCAGCTGCAAGGAGAAAAGCCAAGGCCAATAGCGGTGAGGCAATTGCAGATGAAGACGGTGAAGAAGAGTGCTACCAGCCTCATCCCACTGAAGCTGATACCGAGTTCGATGGGGGATTCCGAATTCCTGGTGACATCTATCCAGCTTTGTTCGACTACCAAAAGACCGGTGTGCAGTGGCTTTGGGAACTATATTCGCAGAATGTAGGTGGCATCATCGGCGACGAGATGGGGTTGGGTAAAACCATCCAAGCCATCGGATTTGTTGCCGGCCTACATTACTCCAAGAAACTTACCAGACCTGTCATTGTTGTATGTCCGGCAACTGTCATGAAGCAGTGGGTGAACGAGTTTCACCGCTGGTGGCCTGCACTACGAGTCTCCATCCTACACACTTCTGGTAGCGGGATGCTGGACACCCGTCGTGAAGATCGCATGGAACGAGAACTTGAACTTCGAAATTATGGCGATTACGACACTACTTTGACCGGTGCCGGAAAGGCTGCCAAGAAGATCCTGGAGAAGGTCAAGCGGGACGGCCATGTGCTTGTTACCACCTACTCTGGACTACAAACCTACGCCGAGTTCTTGATTCCTACTGAATGGGAATGCGCCATCCTAGATGAAGGACATAAGATTAGGAACCCAAACACTGCCATCACGATTCACTGCAAGGAGTTACGAACACCGAATCGCATCATTCTCTCTGGTACGCCAATGCAGAACAACCTGACGGAACTTTGGTCGCTCTTCGACTTCGTGTTCCCAATGCGCTTAGGCACACTGGTGAACTTCCGCAACCAATTCGAATTTCCGATCAAGCGTGGTGGATACGCGAACGCTTCTAACCTGGAGTTTGAGACGGCAGTACAGTGTGCCGAGACTCTGAAGGATGCGATCAGCCCATACCTTCTACAGCGCTTCAAGGTCGATGTTGCGACCGATCTGCCTCAGAAGAAGGAGCAGGTGCTGTTTTGCAAGTTGACGCGTCAACAGCGGCAAGCATACGAAGGCTTTCTAGCGTCAGAAGACATGAAGTCGATCGCGAGTGGCAAGCGTCAAATGCTCTACGGTGTTGACTTTCTGCGCAAGATCTGTAATCATCCTGATTTGACAGAGCATAAAACTCTGTCAAAGAAGCTAGGGTACGACTATGGTAATCCCAACAGATCTGGCAAGATGCAGGTTGTCAAGGAATTACTGTCGTTGTGGAAGAAGGGCGGACACAAGACCCTCCTCTTTGCTCAGCATCGAATCATGCTGGACATCCTGCAGAAGTTCGTCAGTCAGCTACCTGAAATCAACTGGCGTCGCATGGATGGTGAGACACCGATCAAAGATCGCCAGAATCTTGTTGACGAGTTCAACAATGATCCGAATCTACATGTCTTCCTGCTTACAACAAAGGTCGGTGGTCTCGGTGTCAACCTGACAGGCGCCAACCGCGTTATCATCTACGACCCTGACTGGAATCCCTCTACCGACATACAAGCGCGAGAGCGTTCATGGCGTTTGGGACAGAAGCGAGAGGTTGAGATATACCGTCTCATGTCCGCAGGCACGATCGAAGAGAAGATTTACCATCGTCAGATTTTCAAGCAGTTCCTGACAAACAAGGTGTTGAAAGACCCTAAACAGCGACAATCATTCCAGATGAGCGACCTTCATGATCTATTCACACTGGGTGTTGAAAACGTCGAGGGCGAAACCGAGACAGGCAACTTGTTCCGTGGGTCAGCAGTCAAGTTCGAAGAAGACGGCAAGACTGCAGCGGCAGCGGACGATGCTACAGGAGCCGAAGACCTCGCCGCAGTAAAGGGCATCTCGCGAGCTGAAGCTTTCAAAGCCCCTGAAACCGATATAGAAGACACTCCCACCACCAACGAATACGGCACAACAACCGACGACAAACCCCCAACAGACTCCCGCCTAATGTCAACTATTTTTGCTAAAACAGGCGTCCACTCCGTTCTCGAACATGACGCAATCATGAACTCCACAGCTGGCGGTCGGAAACGAAAAGTCCAAGCCGACCCAGCCTACATCCAACGCGAAGCAAAGCGACAAGCCGCCGTAGCAGCTGAGCAACTCAAGAAGAGCATGCAAGAAGCCAGAAACGTGCCCGCTGGCACACCGACATGGACTGGTCAATTTGGTGAGGCAGGACGACCGGACGCACCACGCGGCATGACATCCACTCGCGGCGGGCGTGGTGGTCGAGGCGGAGGACGCGGCGGCGCCCCATCATCAACATCCATCCTTAACAACCTCGCCGCCCGCCAAGGTCGCCCCGCGCTGCTCAATCCAGGCACAATTACATCCGCTGCCTCATCCATTTCATCCCACGGCTCCACTCCCGCTGGACCGACAACACCACAGACCTTTCGCGGCCGCCGCATGCTCGAAATGATCCGTGATTTCATGCTTACGCATGGCGGCGTAGTACCCAGTCGTATGCTGGTTGATCACTTTGATCATTATTGTCGCGCGCAGCCGGGAAGAAACGAGGAGTTTAAGGAGATGCTTAAGTTGATTGCTACGCTGGAGGTTAGTGGGAGTGCGCAGAGGGGGAGATGGGTGTTGAAGGATGAGTGGAGAACGCCGAGCAATAATAACACAGCTGGTAGGGGTAGAGGGAGGTAGAGATAGAAGGAGTGTTTTACGTTTATCAGATGATGGTAGAGAAGAGATGGGATACTGTTTAGCGTGGCATTGCATGGCGTTTTGTTATGGGGAGATACCATTTTGCTGTTCTGAGTTTCGAGGCCAAGTACTGGCATGCTTACCTGGAGATATATTGGAAAGGAGTTTTCATTCTTTCACATACTACCACAGGACACTGGAATTGAGTCCTCTTTTCCCGAACGTCATCTTTAGTAGGTCTGTACTGGTCCTATCAGCATAGCGTCCGTTCTCGGGTTTCTGAGTTCAGTTTTCATACTGCGGCCCTTGCTACACGGCCACCGAGGCATAGTCATGTATGCAGGAAGCTGCAATCAGTGTATATACAATATGCGTTTCTTGAGCCGCCCCATGGCTGCTGTGAGTATTGTTTTCGCCTCGAGATTGTCTATACCAGTCTTCCTCGCTTCTGCTTTCTTCGGCGTCTTATCGTCATGCCTCACTTCATCAGCAAGCCAGAACTGAAAGCCAAAAGTAAAACCAGGTGCCTTATTTTGAGACTCACCTGAGCTGTTAGACGCGCAAAACTGTCCATGATGTCTTGACTAACTTGTGAAAAAATAATTAGTGTTATCATCTGACCAATATTCTAATCATAGATTCCTTCGCAGTCTCCTCTTCGCATCTCGAGAGCAAGGCTTCACGCGTATATCGGTCGTGAAAGTATATCTTCCTCCATTTTCGTCTCTTACATAACCCCAACGGAGTGGCAGGAAAATGCAGTCTTCATCAGCTGAATGAGCGTGACAGTTGGCGCTGATTGCAGCGCTGCACGTGCTGACCAACGGCATAGGACACTGCTCATACTCTTCAGCTTCTTTCCTGGCCGGTGCGTCGTACTTGAATACGAAGCTAACATAAAGAATGTATAGAACAAGCACACTTCCAGTTCCCAGTGCAAGAATGATACCGAAGCTGGAAAATCCGATACAAGATCCATCCAGATATGAAGCTCGTACAAATCTCTGTGGCTCGTACTTAGGCTGGTAGGCGACTGTCTGTACCACAAACACACCTTGGGAGATGAAGAAGTGTAAAAGGCCAGACAGAGCCATGAGCGTGCCAGAATATTTGTAGGGAAGGGAGAGGAAGAAGGAAGAGCGCTGGATCCCTTTTGCCGCGGAGACTCTTAGTGTTCTACGTCCGTAGCTATAAGTATTCCACTCTGATGCGACGACCATGACTGTTAGCAAGTTATTGCAGAGGAGGTAAAGCGCGCTGACAATGACTTGAAACATGTTGGCGAAAAGTACTGCGAAAAAGAAGCCCTTGGTTGGGCCAAGCCCATCGGTGACACCTGTTAGTGCTGTAGCAAACTGCTGCGGTGTCCCTAGGCCGTAAGTTCCAAGTGAGATTACGTCTGTGTCTATGCCTTGAGCCTGTTGAGAGACTATGGTCATATGGAGTAGACCACTGACGGTTCCGATTGTGATTGCACATCTAGACGAGTTAGGTATGCTTTCAAAGAGGGACTGGATAAACTTACAACGAAATGGTCAGTACCCAGCGCCTCAGACTCACTGCACGAAACCAGCGGATAGAAGTACGCGAGGTTCTCGGAACATGCAGAGGCCATCCCTTTACGAAGTCCTGCTTGCTCGCAAGACCGCACGTCTTCGTTTTTTCGTCATCACTTCGCAAAAAGCTGGCCATTGCATCGCCGAGCGTAACGAGGTAGAGCGATTCGTGAGCTGCAGGCGTCTTTTCTTTTTCCGGTCTAAAGACAACTTGTACAGCCCTTGCAAAAGTCTGTGCAATGAATCCTCGTTTTTCGGTTGAACCTGGCTGGGGTTGCTTTTCAACGATAATCCGATTGTGCAGACGGACTGTGAGCGCGATACAGATGCACTTTATCAGGTTCAGCATAGTGACTATGCTCACAATCACTTTGCTAACACGCAATACACATTTGTCGTCCATGTTCCGCAGGTCATCTCGTGGAAGGCAGTGGCTCACTTGAGTCACTACGTCACCCCTCGGATCGTCTTTGAAGTAACTGTCGTAAAAAGATCGAACCAATACCCAGGTGTCTTCAGAGGAGCACCTCATAGTCTTTGGCGTACAGCTGACACGAGTCCCTACGGTCCACTTGTTGCACATCCAGTCACTGTTCATCCGCCAAAAGATTGCTGATGAGACTGTAGTAGCATTGAACAGGAGAGATGAGCGGTTGTTACTTTGTTCGTACGAGAGTTGGTCGTCGATGGTCACGTTGGCGCTGACCAGCAATAAACTACTAAGGCCAGCCAATCTTCCAGCATACCTGGCGATACACTCCTTGTTGTCCAATTTGGGAAGTTGTAGTGCGTTCTGTCTGATATAGTCGAGATCCGGACTGTCAAGAAAGGGCCAAGGTTTCGGATCGTCCAAGTAATCTGCAGTCACATACCCTATTGAATACGTACTGAATGGAGTCGTAGCAAAGACTGTGGAGTTCCAACTCAGCGACTGTTAGCTGGTATGATCTGAAACCGCTGATAGATACAGACTCACAACAAGTGCAGTAGACCCGAGCTCGACATTAATAAGACCCACAGCACTTGTTGCTGCAGCGGAGCTTTCTTTAGGTTTCCAAAACTCTGAATGCCAATATCGAACCACCTCTTCTTCTTATGCGCATCGTCAACACTCTTCCTGGTCGGTGCGACAAGGAGTTGAGCACAATAATTACTAGCACCCAGTAACAAAGTAGAGAGAACATTGATGCCGACATGAAGCCATCTGTTCCAGTTCTTAACTCGGGTGCAATCCTCTCCGTCACCGGCCCCAAGAACATCACTGATATTTTCCTCAATGCCATGCTTCACCGTCACCCAAACCGTAATAGCAATATTGAATGCCAGAACCAAGACGGATAAGCCTTGGATAAGAAGCAAACCAACGTCTCGGTCAGAGAGGCGCTTATACCACCGCGCATCAGTTGAAGGAATGATTTCTGGCAACCACTGGCTGAGATCATCGAGACAGCCGAAATTCTGGCGATCCGTCGAATGTTCTGCATATTCTTGCTGGGAATTTGGTAGAAGCGAGGCCCGTGACTCCGTCTGCAAATGAGCTAGCTCCAGGCTATGATAGTCGTGCGGCATCTCTGTTTGCGAAAGCAGTATCCAGAAGTGACTGGGGTGTACATCCAGATAGAAAAGTAAACTGTTTAAACACAGATACAAGGCGCAGATAGATGCATTGATTGATATCCTGCCACGTCAGCTGCGAAGACGCCAGAGCCATTTTGTAGGTATCATAGAACCTAGCCAATCAGTCACTTGCAGAAAAGGTTCCTTAGAGGCTTAGCTAAAAGAATGGTGGTCAGCATTTATGCACATCTCCACCTCCAAGACTATTGTGTAAAGATGAGTTAATCCTGTGAGCACTCTTTGCTGCAATTTTGGCACCACATTCCGATCAAGTGTGGGTACTCGTAGACGATACAAACATTCTGGATAGTAGTAGCGCGTACAAAATAGTCATAAGGCTGGTTCAGCGATCCTCCCGTATGTGGGTAGACACCAAGGATAACCAGGCTGAAGATGTATCACCTACGTATGAGCCTTCTTGGGTTGTGTAAATCTATTGATAACGGAGCGTACTGTTGGTTCAATTTATGTGGCTGCATTCCTGCAGGGTCTTATCAGGTAGTGATTGAGGGTAATGAGGATTGCATCATGGCTGTGTGGCGTTTTGCCAGCAATGATTGCAGCAACACGACCAGCCTGCGCCCCCAAGGCTACCAACACGATACGCATGACGCGGCATAATGATCTCACCCTATATCTACTGGTTACAGGAAACCGCAGAACAAGGACATTGGTGTCAGCCTGACAGCCTTTGAAGGAGACTGCTAGGCCTCCCGTCCGCTTAGCTACCAGTGGATTAATAGCTAGGCACACGGCCGGAAGAAAAGAGCTCACTCTCTACCACCGCTCTCCTTACTAAAACAAGAAAATAATAATAATAATAATAACAATAATAATAATAACAATAATAATAATAACAATAATAATAATAATAATAACAGTATCTTAATTACTAGAAATATTTATGAAGATTTATTCTTTGTCGCGTATTCTTCATACATATGTAGAGAGTTTTACGAGTGCGCTCTATTTTTCCTGGCGCGTGCCAGGTACTTAGTTGAGTGACCATTAGCGAATCTTCGCTGTTGCACGTTTTTGCATCCCTGTTCATCTTTCAGTTTCCTGCGTGGAAAGGAAGAGTCAACTAATTTCCGGAAGGTGAAATTGACAGATGGATTGGGGAGGCATCTCGAGTATGGGATTGCGTGATGATTCTGAGATTATTGTAATGACACTATATACATAAGACACCTGTAGAGTTCCACATCGACATTAACTACCTTTAAGCTCGGCTCCGAAGTCAAACAAAAAAAGAACAACGGATTCCGAGATCCTGTTGCGCCATCACGCTAGGCATCGTTGATTGGAGTTTAGACCCCAGCCCCAGCCCCGGCTTCCGGCCCATTCGACATCCGTTTCTGTCTTCTCTCTTTTCGTACTAGCTCAACCTCCACTTTCACCAAGTCATCCCCAATGACGCCCTGCAAACCATTATCATCGACATCGAAATAAAGCGCCCATTCTCCAGGCCCATACTGAACAGCCATGAATCCCTCCCATCCCAAGAATGTGACCCGGCGATCCATCTTTGTCACGTCCCACGGGCCGACGATGTGAGGTTCCGAAGCAATTCGGTCGCCGTGTTTGACTTCGCAAGTGTCGCGATCCACATAGATCCAATTCAGCTGCGGCGGATCGTCCGAAATGGTCGATACCATGCCTTCCCCCTGCCGTCCCCAGTCTTGGTCTGGGAACGGCAGGAAGTAGCCTGCAAATGGATGATCTTCGGGATGACCGTCCGGAAACTCCTCTGACGGTACGTTTAGATAAAGCTGACGTCGTTTTATTAGCTGTAAAGCTTGGAGAGTGATCGAACAAGCGACGGTCGCAAGCCAAGAGGAAGTGTCGCACCTTGTTTTCGCTGAGTACTACTTCGCATTGATCGATCTCGCGACCGTTTTTCGTAGCTCGCGAGCACGATACGGAGAGATTCGTCTTTAGGCCCCGATGCTTCTCTCTGGCGTTTTGTCTTTGGCCTTGGCGCACTGCCTCCGTTGTGCCTATGATCGCGGGACAAGCTGCTATGGCAGTCAGAATGCCCAGCACCATGATATCAGGAACGACAGCTTTGGTCCCTGATGTAGTGGCGCGAAAAACGGTAGCATTACGGCCAGACCATATTTAAACCTGCTTTTGCCCTCGGTGCTCGGAGTCTCAAACGGGATGGGGTCTAGGATCTTACACCTGGTATGCGTCATTGCCCTTGCAGGGACGAAACTTGATTGAGAGTTGCTGTAAGGACGCCATCCAGGTTTCAGAATGGGGTCTGTAAGTCTCATGTCGTCATTGCATCTCGATGCCTAGCAGGTATCTGAAACATAAAAGAAGAGTCCAACATGACTCCAGGCTTACCATCTATACGTTAATTTCCATCGACCAACAATCTAGTATTTACAACAACTTCCCCAAATTCAATTAAAATTTCAGATCGCGGCATCAGCATGTCTTCAGAGTAAGTCACACATCCACCTTCAGGTGTCTACTACCTTGGAGTATCGTGCCAACTCACAGCAAGATCTCCCACAAACGACCCAACCAACAACAACACGACAGAAGCATCCCAAACTCCCAGGAAGAAGCCCTCTAAGCTCGGGGGCCAGAACAAGAACAACGAACTAGAGAAGGTTCCCCCACCACAAGCATCGGCCACCTCAGACGACGATGAACCAGTACTCAACATCGCACAATCCAGAAGGGGCCGGCGCATGGTTCCCGTCCACCAATCGCGCATCGCGGACAGGCCCAAAAAAGAAGGCGAAAAAGACAGTTCACTCAAGATCAAGATCGAACTGGATCTAGAAGTCGAGGTAGAACTCTACGCACGAGTCAAGGGCGACGTGACAATCGGGCTGATGTAAGCCCAGGTCGAGATTTATGCGCGTGTCAAGGGAGACGTGACGATTGGTTTATTGTAAGAGTGAGTCAGTTGCTACTTTATTTGTGGACGGAGAGTAACGTGTTGTGTGTTGCAGTACCACAGAAGGATAGTGAGAATTTGCTTGATGCATTGCTTTCCTTTACGACCGATTCAGATACCCGGATGATCTACGAGGAACTGTAATGAACGAGGGAAATTATGCATGCGTGACGACGCGTGGGTGGTAGGTTGAGGTTATTGCGATAGTAACGAGTATTCCAAAAAGAAAGGACGGACATTCAAATGAACACGAGCGTCTCAGGCTATGATAGCTTGATTCTTTACCTATCGCTCCACATCTCTCACAGACCTCAGCTCGTCCATCAAAACACCCCTCTGGGAATCCTTTCGTATCCTGGTGCTCTTCAACCGTTGCCTAACCACACCAACTTTAGCGCTAAATCCGCTGTCGTCTGTTTTGATAGACACGGCTTGACTAGAAGTACCATCAATCTTCATTTGCTTCTTGATATCGGAGTCGATGGCCAGGTTTGCCTGGCTGAGATAAGGCTCGGTGACTGCGCTGATGTTTTGGGCGATTGTGTGCCAACTTTCTCAGATCAGCGTGTTCCTGGTGCCTCGGATGAACAGCATGAGGATTACGCAGATGGTGACACTGTGTATGGCTGTGGCGACCATGACTATGGTGTATGATCGCGTTGCTCCCGCAGGGTTCGTTGCAGGTCGTCCATTGCCTCCGGGCACCTGGGCTGTGATGAAGTCACCTCGCTTAGCAAATTTACTGTATGGTGTACCATTGGGAACTTCAGTGAAGACGTTCTGCTGATAGTCTGCAAGTACCAGGCTCATCAACATGCTTTGCATTGCTTCAGCTGGGGTCCCACCCTGTTGTAGGATTTCTAATCCAAGTCCTCCAATATGTCTTTCCGATCGAGGAAACTCTGCTTTAGCATTGTCCATTAAGTGTAAAGTCGGGTACTCAATCCCAGGCTGTAAAGAAGGGAGAGTCATCATTTCACCAATGTTGATATAAGAAGAGCCATGGTGAGACATGTTGGAGTATAGCCAAGACTGTGGGTGCAAAGTCAAGACGTTTCGTTCCTCTAGGGATAGTGTTGATGATCGAACCATTTGCCTTCGTATATGATCGTAGCGGAACTGACTTCGCTCCACGTCATAGAAGTACATCGATTCTTCCACAGGCGCCCGAGAACTCGCTGATATATCACACGCAAAGACATCGGATGCCGAGAGACAGAGGCTAAAGCTTAACTTTGTATCTGCAAAGTTGTAGCCATCCCACCACTCCAAAGTCTGAGCGTCTTGTTTGAGGTCGAGCCATTCATTGCTATTGTGGTAATGTAGCCCCGGAGTCGTGTCGTTGAAGTTTGCAAATTCCAAAGGTGGGTAATGTGCCCAGTCCTGTACTCGTTGATGAGCATAGCCCGTGTAGTTCATCAAAAGGAAGGAGAGTGATGAGGTGAATTCGTCCGTATGAAACCCACTCTTAAGCATCGACCAAGCTGAACGTGAGAGGTCACAAACGGTAAGATCCCAGGCTGAGGCGTGCTGTGCGACGTATTCATGGTCTTGATCCCTTATGAAGTCCTCTGATAACTCACACGCAAAATCGATTGGTTGGAAATACTCAAAAGGAGTTTCGGCCAAGAGGATCGGTAGCAGATCGCTCGGGACTGAGATTTTGCCATGAATTGTCCTGGAGTCAGAATCGTTGGAATGCTCTACTACTTGAGTATTTGTGATGTTCGGCCTGATACAAATTGTGCGCGCATCGGAGACGGGAGCCAAACCTTCGTAGGTATGAATGGAGGATCGAGTTCGAGTATCACTAAGTGGTAAAAGCGCTCTGAGCATGAAGCCCGTATATGAGTAGCCTAGTGACCCATCAGCCGGGTTATCCTGTGCATGTTCTGCAAATATAGGCCATGGGCATGGAGCTGTTTGCCAGTTGCCAGTAGTCTTGTATGAAGACTTGGGAGAGACGTATTCGTAAGGTGCAAGACCACTGTCTAAGTCGTTAATACGTCTTATGCGTTACAAGAGGTAGCTAAGGTAGGTCTACCTCAGAACAAAGCCTGCGTTCACATCGGCTAGCAGAATCGTTGATGTAAGTTGAAGGGACATAGTGGTGAACGATATAATGGCCGCCAATGCAAGAAGCATCCAGTTTCGTCCATTTATTCCGAGCCTCGTGTGTGCTAATAATGCATGCGGCGCAGCTGACGACGCTCGCATCAAAGACAGTGGTAACAGATCTTCCAGGAAGACTCCAGCCGTGCTTTCGAGCGCAACAGCGGCAAGCATTGATGATGCAATGCCGGCTTGTACAGTTGTCGAAGTTCGAAGCACAACAGCAGCAATAGCGATAGATCTCGTCATCCAACCAGAAAGAGCAATTTCTTTCCAGGTCTTATTTCCACCTGCGTTGAACCAGAGAGAGGTGATGTAGACGACGAATGCTGTAGTTCCAAAGATACTAAGAAAAAGCAGGATGCAAGGTAATTTGCCAACTCTGCGCACGACCTGCGTTATGTCTCGTTAGGTTTGCGCACGTATTAGGTGCATCATACACGTACTGTTCTTGGCCACCTCATAGGCCTTTCAGCCTCGTGGGCAGAAATTATGGATGTTTGGACATCTTTATCTTTTTCGTGCTGTTCGGAGTCGATCAACTCCTCACTCGCCACACTGAAGTTCTGGTCTTCCTGTAGTTGTGCAGAGCCGTTCAGATCTTCGCTAGCCTGTAGAGCATCATAGCGAGATGACATGCTGCATGGAGGCACGGACTGGTGCTGTGAGATTGCGAGAGAAGACGAGGAAGAAGAAAATTGAAAGTGTGGGCTCGGCCTGCTCTTGACCTACTACATCAACAACAAGACCATAGATTTGCCAAGATAGCAAGGCTGAGCACTGCATCATGTCAACAAATACTGCAACAATAACGTCCAACTCACGTCTTGGCAGCTGATTGGCTTGAATGAAGACCACTTGAATCCTACCCGAGTAACCAAAACATCCTTCTCGCCCCCACACGAAAACCCCACCACACCATAAGCCGTCTTACGCCACCATCCTCCCTCTAACCCACTCCCCAAACCCCCCCTCAGCAACGCTCTTACTAAACGCAATCCAAAACGCCTGTTTCTCGCTCACAGGACTCGCACACCTCTCTACCATCGCCTTAACATTCACCCCCTCCAACCCTCGAATCGCCATAACCTGCTCCGCCCACTCTAAATCCACACTCCCAAAATCCCCACCACCACCACCGCCAAATTGACCACCCAGCCACTCATTCTTCATACGCAGCATAGTGTCGAAATCGCTGGGCAGGATAGGCGTAATGGCCTCCCAGCCTTGATCTGGTTTACCGGATATAACGTTTAGAGTCAGGCTACGTAGGGATACGGGCGCGGGGATTTCGGTGCCGTCAAGAGCAGATTGGGGTGGTTTGGCGAGGTATTCGCATAGACTTGCCCATTCTGCTTTGTCGAATTCTTTGCTGTACGGCAGCGCTTTTTTTGTTATGCTTAGATGGCGTATGGAAGCTCGGCTTCGGGGTGTGAGGTCGGAGAGGAAGGGTACGGCGGCTTCGATGCTGGTGTGAAAGGAGAATGTGTAGGTGGAATAGAGGATTTTGCTTGCTTCGGCGTGGATTTGGCGGTTTAGGGAGAGGAGGGAGGGGACAGTGTAGCGCAGGTGCGATGTGTAGGGCGAGAGGAGGACGCGGTAGGTTGTTGGTGTTGTAGTTGTTAGGAAGGGACCTGCAGAGTCGTTAGCATGCCGTCCAGTCTTCCTTGCTATACTCGCTCTGATTGTCTGGGAAACGTACCGGTTCTGATGTGGTATGTACTCCTCCGTCTCCACGTCCTTGGGCCTTGCGCTCCTAACCACGGGTCTATAGTGCGTACGCTCAGTGTACACGGATCATTGTTCGTGTCTGCGGAGAGGTAGGTGTGGAAGTCGGGAATGAGGTTCCCGACCGAGGTGCCGTTCCCGGTCGTGGGCGTCGTCGATGGCAGGAGTAGGTACTCGTATATCATGAGACGTATCTCGAAAGGAAGACGGAGTAGCGGCGAGGCTGGGAGAGCATCGGCTTGACAGAAAGTTGACTCCATGGTAGTAGATGTTTACCGAAGGCTTGGGGTTCGTCGTGGTATCGAAGGGAGGGCTAGAGTATGCGTAGGAGTGTGTTGGATCGATTCCAGGTACCAAATACTCTTCGCTTCTCAAGTACGGTTGCCGAGTGTTGCTCAGCTCCCACAATTGATCGATGTGTCGGTCAAGCTGACTACACGTTGTTCCAACCAGAGCAAGACAGAAGCTCGCCTCTGCATACGTCTCAACTCAAAAAGAAAAAGGGCACAGTTGAGCAGCGGCTTTGTGTGTAATCGCAATCTTCCTTGCGCGAATTCAATGAAACCATCAAGGTATCGCGGAACCGACGCTTGAGAAAACAGCGCGTACACCAGAAGATAAATTCCGCCAGCACCATGATGACCTTGACGCATGAGTGGAGGAAGCGTTACCCAGAAAGGCAAGATGCCTGATTGCTATCCTTGCATTAGGCTAGTCGTGGATCATGGCGGCAGTGGCGCGGTGATTAAGGTTTTGACTGGAACAACGTTCCGAGCACGTTATCGCGTCGATAACGTTGGAATGTTGGCGGTGAGCAAATATCAGCCGGTAGTGAAGCGTTACAACGATGCCGTTGCCCGTCTTATAGCGCCGTATTGCGATATATAAGACATGGATTGTGCCACGTTCTTTATCTCGACGGTAAGCAGACGTGTCAACAACGAATAAGGGCTGATGTGCTGACGCAAGCAGTAATATCCGCCCACTGGATAAGCTGCAACACTACGTACTTCATGACCTCTCGCAATATTTAGTTGACAAGGCATCAAATCGCGCAAGACCCTGACGCGCTGATAACGTTGCTGGTTGGACGCCGAGACGGCTCGCGATCTTGTATAAACAGTCTTCTATCGGGCTTTTCGGGAACAACTCGGAATACATGTCCTGGGCCCACGTGCATGTGTCATAGCGCGGCTCATGGTCGAGGAAAAACGAGAAATTTCTTTGAAGAGCCGCCAGGCTTACGTCAATACTGCGCGAGCAAGCAAGCAACCGAAAGTCGTTGGAAGAAAAGAAGTGGAGGCAGGATCGCCGGTTTCTCGGCCACAAAACGGTACGTACCTGCATCTCGCTAAAACCCTTTGCCAAGCTTTCAAGCGTAGCATGTGAAATACCCGAGTATGGTGGTCGTTGATGACTACGACATGCACACACGCAAGTAATATCAATGTCAAAAGGAAGCGCACAAATTTACTTCATGTTCAATGATATGCATTGCTCAGCTGTAGTAGCAGCTCAACTGTGAACGCCATCGAGCTACCTTGAATCTGCTCTTTGCCCCCCTTAAGATTCCCTAACCATAACCCTAATACAGTAGTTCCCTCCTTCTCAAAGTACCGGACAAAGTGGGGGAAAAAAGCCGACTACACGCAAAACCAGAATAAACAAAGAATCTTTTTGAGTTTATCCCTCCCTTGCGGATATTTGAAACGCCTCCTCGCGACTGAGCACGACGTAAATAACCAATGGCATGACAATAGACCTGGGAAAAAGAGAGGATGCAAGAGGAGAGGGAGAACAAGAGAGAGAAGAAAGGAGATTGTCATAATACAAAATCTGAGGCCTATCAAGCGTATCATGTAAACATGCTTTTTCGTGCCATCAGTCAACTCAAAGTGGACGTGAGAAGGAAAACAATGACCCTTTGTCGTACAAGCTCGTAATGATGATATGGCTAGGCCGTATCCTTCTCAATAACGTGTCAAGTTTCTCAAACGTCTTGGATTTGCAGGAGACGGATTTAGTGCTGGCCGTAGTTGCCGCCCCAGCCTCCGCGGTTGTAGCTACCGCCGTATCCTCCGAATCCGCCGTAGTTGCCATAGCCGCTCTGCTGCTGGTGGCTACCGGAGTTCTGGTGGCCGAGACCACCGAGACCGCCATACTGGCTGTTGCCAAGGTGGTTAGGGTAGTTGCCGTAGCCTTGCTGAGGGTGTTGGGGTCCGCCCTGGCCAGGGGTGCTTTGATTAGCGGAACCGGGGCGACCGGGCTGAGCACCAAGAGCCGATGGGCTGGGTCCGCCGCTTTTGTAGTCGTTGGAGGGCTTCAGGGCGTCGTCGTTCAAACCCTGGCTACCCGACTGTCCATAGGAGCTCTGGTGGAAGTTTCCTGGTCGAGTAAAAGTATCAGGGATGGCGCCGAATCCAGCAGCTGCAGAGTTGGCAGTGGCGCTGGGGTTCTGAGATGCTCCAGAGGCTGAGCGACCGTAGTCGCCAAAGCCTGCACCCATACCGCTGCCGCGATCATGGAGCGAAGAAGCGCCAAAGCCTCCGGCATTGGCGGGCGAAGCCGAGTGCTGGTCAAACGAAGCTTGAGGAGACATGCCGTAGTGCTGGGGTTGGCCGTACATGCCGCCACCCTTTCCAAACGATCCATAGCCTGCTCCTCCCTGACCGTAACCACCGAATTGGTTCATGTAGTTGGCGTAGTAGGGGCTGCCGTAGTACGGGTGGTTGTAGGGGTAGCCTGCGCTGTGTCCATGCTGCGCGTGCTGGCCTTGAGCGCCATGTCCCTGACCAGCCATGGCGGCTGGGTTAGGGGTGTTGTGTCCGCTATTCTGAGCGTCACCGTAACGGCTCTGAGACTAGAACGTTTGTCAACACGCGATGATAGAAGGACACGGAATTCTGCCTTGGCTGCTTTCCTTACTCTGTTCGTGTCATTTGCCTTCTCCGCAAAGAGCCACTCATTCACACGAGATGGTCTTTCACGTTTGACATAACGATCGTACATGAGTTTGGCGAGCCCGAGCAAAGGTTCACTTACCTGTGGGAGCTGACTCTGCGAATAAGCGGAGTCAGTAGGTCCAGAGCCGAATGCGCTGCCAGTACGCTGCTGAGCAGAACCGGCTTCCTGCTGGCTTTGCGCAATGGGCTGGCCGTAGCTTCCATAGTAGTTCTGGTATTGCGAGCGTTGCTCGGAAGTGAGGTAGTTGGAGGGGTAGCTGTCTGGGGCAGATGAGAAAGCACCAGGCTGAGACGGGGCCTGACTTTGACCAGGGTAGTCATAGTTCTGTGACTGCGAGTGGTTCGACGCTGGAATCTGCTGGCCGAAGGGGTCGTAGGGCTTCTGCGGTGGGGCGGAGGCCTCTGAGTGGATTCCTGGCTGACCATACCTAGCAAACTGGTTGTAGGGCTGGTTGGACTGAGATCCTTGGTTCTGCATAGCCTGAGATCCAATGGGGTTCGAGGGAGACTGTTGCAAGCTGGGCTGGTGTTGAGGAACGGGAGGGAGTCCAGGGGCCTGCTTTGGGGTGAGGGCAGACTCCTGTTGGGGAACATCTTGAGATGCTTGGCGAGGAGCAGGAGGGAGAGAAGTTTTGGGCTGCGTAATGGGCGAGTGTTGGGGTGGCTGGGTCCTGGTCTCCGCCTCTTCCCTGTCTTCGTCGACATCTGGGTCTGAGCCTTCGCCCAATCCCATGCTACCGAATTGGACTGCAGCCCTGTCCACGGCGTGGTTTCCGGGCATAACTACTGCCTCCTGTTGCTCCATCAACCTTCTCTGGTTGCTTGCGCTGCGGTGTGGGGTACCGGCCGTGGCCTTCAGAGCGGTGGTCTGGAATCCTCCAATAGCGGGGCGACCAATTGGTGCTTGTGCAGGACCGTTCAATGGGGTCGCTACCGCACTTCCAATATCCTTGGAGCTTGCGACGGTGCTGAAAGCTGTCTCGGTCGGCGGTGGGTGGGACTCATCAGGCAGATGCTCAACATTCTCCTGCGTAAGTTGATCTCCAGAGGGTGTGAGGGTGACGTCAGGCGCAGCATCGTCCGCGCTCTTGTCCGGCGTCATCTTTGACGTGTCTTCGGCGGTAACGGGCGGGGTCTCGACGGCCTCATCTGCGACAGGGGGTATGGGCAATTCCTCTGCCTGCACGGCTGGCTCTTGGGCAACTTGGTGCGCGGGCGTCTCGTCAGGTACTTGTGCGGGCACTTCTGGGGCAGCAGCAGCGGCAGGCTTTGGAGCTGCCTTGGGAACTGCGGGGACGGGCTTGGGTGCGGCGAACATGCTCGCCCAAGTCTTCTTTGCGGCTGTCAGGCCAGCCTCTACGACGGGCTTTATGGCGTCGGGAGTCGCTTCGGGCGCGTGTACGATGTCGTCGTCCTTTTTGGTCTCGCTGGTCTCTTCTGGGACTGTGGGCGTGTCCCATGCAGCGGACTCGGTAGTCGGGACTGATCCAGCAGCCGCACGAGGTCCACTGGCGGCACCTCCACGACCGCCTCGAATTCCACCACGACCACGATCGGTGCCTCGTCCACCACGGCCTCCGCGACCGCTGTCGATACTACGGCGGGCTCCGTCGGGCCGGCCACGCAGACTGGACGCGCCGTCGATGGGCACGACGTTCTCCTTGGCCTTGGAGCGGGACCTGTCCTTTGCTTTCTTTGGGACTTCTGAGAATTGCGAGACGGCGCCTGTAGTGAATTAGTCGTGTTTCTATCGTGGGTATGGATTGCGTGGGGCAGGCGCAGCACACGTGAGGGGGTCGCGCTTACCCTCGCTGATCTTCTCGATGGTGGTCTGCAGGTCCCCGTCAGATTCTTCGATTGCGAGGACGAGGTCGGCGTCGGTCCAGTCGGGGAATAGCTCCTTGAGTGTGGATAGCTGTGACTGGTAGCGCTTCTTGAGCTCGCCTAGTTCGCCTTGGTCGGCGGATGTGTCAATGTTGGAGGATGCGCTGTCGCCGTTGGTCTTTCTGGGGCCCCGAGAGCCGTATGATGCCCTGCCGCCGCGGGCAGAGCTCCTGCCTCGCGCAGGCCGAGATGGTGCTTCAGACATTGGATCTGTGTGATGTGTGGGCAAGCCGCGGGGGACTTGGGCGTGTGTGTTTGTGTGGGCGGACTGGTGGGCAGGCGAGGTGATGATGTAGAGGGAGGAGTAGAGTTGGGGAAACAGCTAAAGGGAAGCGACCACGTCGGCTTGGCGCTAGAGCTTCCAATGGCTGAGGACGCGGCAGGGTCGCGTTGGCCGGGGCTGAGCCAGGCGGTCGTTTCTGCAGAAGCGAGGTGAGGGCTGGAGGGCAATTGATCTGCGAATAGCTGGAGCGTCTTGTCCCAGCCTGCCGTGATGCGCGCGTCAAGCCTGTCACGTGCGCATAAGGCGGCACCTTCCCGAACGGCCTGGTCCACCCTCGTCATCCGCCTCACTCCACCCGCCGGCGACGTCGGACTGCACCACCAGCACCAACAGCACCAACACGCAGCCATGCAGTCTTCCGCAGGCAAACGCGTCCTGAGTACGCTCGCCTCCAAGATCCACCCGCAGCTTCCCCTTTCGCCGCGAGAGTCGCAGCAGCTGCTCAACCTGCTGACCAGTTCCTTCCGTACCCATCTCGACCACGCCCACCCCCTCGCCCCCTCCGAAAGCAGCCCGAAGAAACCGACCCGAGAGTTGACCATCGGCAACGGCCGGCGCAGCTCCTCGCCAAACCGGCAGACGTCGTCGTACGACTCGGCGACTCAGCACATTGACTCCATCTTGAACAACCCCCTTCTCGCTGTGAAGCCCCGTCGGAGAGGATCAGGGCCGGCTGCCGTTGATATCATGAGAGACCCCATGACTTGGTTCCTCGACGAGATAGCCGCGGGCTCCGCCACTCTGCCAAAAGCCGCCATATGTCTCGAGGTGCTCGAGAAGACGACGAACGCAAGCCCCCCGAGACTTGAGAACGGAAGATCGCCAGCAACTGTACTCGCAGAATGGCTCCAGACTAGCAACTTGGAAAACTCGAAGCAGTTTCTCGACATGTCAGTCAAGTCTGGACGTCGCAGTCAGTTTCTAGACAGGCTGGTATCTCTACTGTCAGCCGAAGGCGAGACCACAGCACTCTGGCGCTGGTTCATTCGACCAAACGAACAACGCGCCAAGGACACCGGACTAGATGTTGCACAAATCGCGCTCTTCAGACAACAACTACTGGCCAAGATGGTTGTATTCACGGCAGACAACAAAGGCATTACTAGTGCTATGAACAATTTCATGCAAGCGTTCCGCCTGGTCGAGAACGCAGGATACGAAGCAGCCTATGGCGTTCTGAGAGCTGCAGGTGGTCACCTTGTAAACCTGATCATGTCCAGTCCCGACCATTCAATAGCACCGGCATTATACCAGAAATTTCTGCTATCGTCATCCCACTGGTTTGGAGACTGGAGTCGAGCAGTTCAGGCCATGCTCTCGCTACACCACCCCACAGAGCGTAGCGCGAATCCTGGACTTCAATTCATTCAGGACCCCGCTGGTGCCATCAAATACGTAAAAGGACTTCGGGGTCGACGAAATTTCCTGGTTCAGCTGTGCCTAGGGGTCGCCCGGCAGTTGTTGGAACAAGAAAGGTTTGCGGAAGCGCAGAGCGTTATGGAGTTCACAAAAGAGCACTTCCCCGAGATCGTTCTACCGAGGCAAGCTGTCGTGGAGCAGCAAATAGCAGAACCTTCAAGGATGCGCAGGGAGAGGGAGAACCTGGAACTCCTGGATCGCCTGGTCCTGGCTTGAACGATTTTTTACATACCGTGACGTAAATTGTATGTAGCTGCGACGGGATCGCAGCTATTTTTTTTTTGGGGGGGGGGGGGGGGGGGGGGAGGATATCATATATACAATTCTTTGTGTATAGGCCTGATGGTAGTGCACCGGTGGCCTGGGCGTGCGGGGAGACGCCGTTGCTGGGCAGGCGTCATAACACGCGAACACTTGATCTGCAAACATGATATAATAATAAAAATCTCACGATTTCTCGCGATCAATTCCATTGCTCTGCGAGCTAATGTAACTAAGTCTCGGATTGACTTTTGGTATCGCTAAAAGAAACAAAAATCGAAATCGAACATGTCGTGTCATCGTGATCTCATTACCCCGCTCTATGCCTTGAGCTCACCACCATCGGTCTCCTCTGGCCAGACATCGTAGCCGAACGTGTCCTTCATGTTGACGAAACGAGTGTGACGTCCGTTGGCGACCTCCTCGACGGCGTCAAAGTCGGCCTTGCTCAGCTCGGGAATAAGCCAGTTGCTCTCGATGCGCTTGGGCGTGGAGCTCTTGGGCAGGACAACGTAGCCGCGCTGCAGACCCCATGCAAGCAGAACTTGTGCAAGATCGTAACCGCTTCGCTCGGCAACCTCGTTGAGTTTGAGGTTGGTGCGAACCTTCTCGCCGGTGCTAGGAACTTGGTTCTGGGATCCCAGAGGTGAGTATGCAGCAACGAGGATGTCGTTCTCCTGGCAATATTTGACGAGCTCTGTGTTAGGGAGGAAGGGGTGGACTTCGATCTGGTTGATCATGGGCTTGACCTTGGCGATCTGGAGCAGCTTCTTCAGGCCGGGGATGGTCCAGTTGGAGACTCCGATCGCCTTGGCCTTGCCGGAGTTGTAGATCTCCTCCATGGCGCGCCATGTTGGCTCCGGGTTCTCTGTGAGCTCCTTCTTGATAATGTACTTGCCATCAGCACCAATCTTGGGCTGGTGGTTGGCATCGCTCTCTGCGGCAATGGGCCAGTGGACGAGGAACGCGTCGATGTAGTCAAGGCCCAGGTTCTTCAAACTCGACTCGAAACTCCACTTGACCTCCTCGGGCTCGTGCAGGTGGTTCCATACTTTTGTGCAGATGAACAGATCTTTACGTGTGACGTTGGTGTTTTCCTTGAGGAAATCGCGGATGGCGTCGCCGACCTCGCCTTCGTTTTGGTAGAACCACGCGCAGTCGAGATGGCGGTAGCCCGTCTTGAGCGCTGTGGTTACGGCAGCATACGTCTCGCCCGATGCGCCTTCACTGGCAAAGGTGCCGAATCCGACGGCTGGCATGATGACGCCATTGGAGAGCTTGAAGGTCTTCTGGTTCGCAAGGGGAGCCATGTTTGCGGTGTTGTGATTCTTGATATGTGAAAATGTGATGTAGGTTGAAAAGTGTCAGGTAATCTTAAAATGGTCTAATCAGCGGCAGCAGTCCGCGCTGGGTCTGTTGTGCTACATATATTCAGCGTAACCTTGGTCCGTCTGAAATCTCTTCCCTCAAGGTTTCATCATGGTCCATCCCTAGCGACGAACCACTGCCGGCCGTGACCTCACACCGAGAGATTCCGATCGCAGTCGCATCTCGCAGGCAGGCATCGGTCCCATTGCGAAAAAAAAACTCCATAATAGTCCCATCCAACAGTTTCAGGTAGACCTGCTGGTGTTGGCCCTCGTCAGCAACAATGACGTCGGTTGTGGATTCAGGGTCCACCAGACGGGCCGAGCGAAGCCATTTTGACTTCTGGTGCGGAAGTTTTGCCGATTTCATCTTCGTTCGCGAGGAAATGTGGAACGATGTAGTCCCAATAGTCGTGCGGCTCTGCCGTTGTCAGCCACTCGTTTAAGCAGATCGCCAGCTGCCTTCGCCCTAATTCGGCGAGCCGCGATTACCTCGCCCCACCCGCTGCTCGTCACTACCACATGTTGCTGGAAGTAAGGCCGTGTCTGTCTGCAAGCTATCCTGCATCTACCGCGCCATCTACACATCCTGCTACACTCGACAAGACTAATTCCACATGTCGCATATGCACGCCAACCTCCTCTGACAGGCGGTGTACCGTGCCTTATCTTCCGGCCGCGCTCTGCGTCCGGTCAAATGAGGCTCTGCGCTAGGCGTCGATTGCATCGGCGAGAGGTATACAACGCTGTTTTTAGGTGTTGTGGCGACTCACAGCACTACGCTGCTATCGGTCTCCAGTTTTCGGCGATAACACGGCGGCGACGGTATCCAGTTCTCATTCTCTGGTTCAGCAAACTTCTCCACTAGTGCTGCCATGCACGGCCACTTCCGCATGGCAATGATGTCGCACTGTGGGTACAGAGGTACTTGTTGAACGTACACGGTGCCAAAGCGTGGTTGGTGTGTCCGGCTCGAATCGGGATAGCGAAAAGCTCCTGCGAAAGTTTCCAGAAGAGATTGGCGAATGATGATGGCATCTGGGGTTCATGGAAGTCACTGCCTGTAACAAGTGGTGTGGTATATAGCCCCTCCCCAGGACCCTGACATTGCTCTCTTGTCATCACACAACTCCACATCTTCAGCGTCACTCATAGCTTCTGTGAAGCTTGATACTACCTTCTTGACTTGATACCCCCATTCCCATATCCAACTTCAACTACAACCACCATCATGTCTCCCTCCGTCCAAGAGAACGAGGTTCCTCTCGCTCAGACCAAGTCTAACACCCACGACATTCCTATCCCCGTTGAAAACCAAGACGGCACTGAGAATGCTGTCGAAGTACCAGCAACCCGAAGTGCCATAGCCGACACCACCAACTACATGCACAATCTCTCGCTCCAGCCTTCCATGAAGGAGAGGAGAGGATCTCGCAACTCCTTCGGTACCTCATTGCCCATCCCCCGTTCTAAGAGGCAATCAAGACTGTCATCCGTTCACTACCCCGATGGCCGTGGTGCTGCCCAGCGCCCTGGCATGCCTGCGATCCAGCCATCCCGCGACATCATTGCTGCTCAGCTCCAGGATCTCGCTGGTGAAAAGGTTCGTGCCGCCAAGGACATGGCCTTCGTCTTCGACATTGACGGTGTCCTCGTCCACGGTGACCGTCTCATCCCCGAGGGCCAGCGCGTCCTTGAGATCCTGAACGGAGACAACGAGCTCGGCATCAAGATCCCCCACATCTTCCTTACCAACGGTTCCGGTAAGCCCGAGCAGGCCCGTGTCGACCAGCTCTCCAAAATCCTTCACAACCCCATCTCGACCGAGCAGTTCATCCAGTCGCACACTCCCATGCGTGCTTTGGCCGATTACTACAAGACCGTCCTCGTTGTCGGTGGTGAAGGCTACAAGTGCCGTGAGGTGGCCGAGGAGTACGGCTTCCAAGACATTGTCGTCCCTAACGACATCATCGCCTGGGACCCCACCATCGCCCCTTACCGTGTCTTCACCGACGAGGAGCGCAAGACCTCGCGCCCCCGTGACTTCAGCAAGACCAACATCGAAGCCATCATGGTCTTCTCCGACAGCCGCGACTACGCCACCGACATCCAGATCATCATGGACCTCCTCCAGTCTGAGAACGGCCGCTTCGGAACCCGTGCCAAGGACCCCGTCTCCCAGCGCATCCCCATCTACTTCTCCCAGGGCGACATGCTATGCCCCACCGAGCACCCCTTCCCCCGCATGTCCCAGGGCGCCTTCCGCATCGGTCTCGAGGCCATGTACAAGTCGCTCACTGGCGTCGAACTCGAGCGTGTCGTCTACGGCAAGCCCGAACTGGCTACCTACAAGTACGCCGACGAGGTCATCGCTTCCTGGATGGAGACTATCCACAACGACGAGAAGCTGCCTGCCAACATCTACATGATTGGTGACAACCCTGCTTCCGATATTGTCGGTGGTAACATGTATGGCTGGAACACTTGCCTTGTCCGCACTGGTGTCTTCCAGGGCGGCGACAACGACGAGAACAACCCGGCTTCCTTCGGTGTGTTCAAGAACGTCTTCGAGGCTGTTACTACGGCTATGAAGAAGGAGTTGGGTCATGATTTCAAGTTCAAGTTCGATGAGAGTGTTAACCCTGTCAACCAGGAGGGTGGTGTTTCTGCTATCGCCTAAGTGCTTGATGGTTGAGACGGATACGAAAGGTTGACATGAAGGTCTTTTCCTTTGTTGTAGATGAGCATTTTTCTGGCGTTTTAACGGGTTTATATCCCTGCATAGCGAAGCTTTGCACACTATAGATTTACGAATTGCTTGGGTCTACGGATTCGGGGTCTCTTTTTATAGATTACGATTGATTCTAAAAGACTTCTATATTTTACATGATTGTTCATCCGCTGGTTTTCTAGTAACTCACTGTTCATTTTTGATGCTTTCTAATTATCTAGGTTGGAAAAGGTGATTGCTGGTGTATCCGTTTGGAATAGGCTTCCCGATTCGCTACTTCAGCTGCTCTAGCAGCTTGCTGTTCATCTCTTGGTAGGTTTCGGATCCGAGCCGTTTCAGTTTCTCTGCGATGGTTCTCGTACTGCTCTACCAGCAGAGCACTAAACGAGGGGTCAGTTGCTTCTGTAACACCTTTGATTGGCCAGTTAACGTGTAGTCTCAAGCATGAAACTGTTGCATATCATCAATTCCCGTACCAGAGCTAGCCCCGCAGAAAGTCCTCTTCATTTTGGAGACTATGCGATCTACAGGGCCAAGGTGTCGAATCCCATTCAGTCCCAGAAATTTTGAATCATCTGGAGCGGATATGAGAGCATGCTGATGATCCTCGAAAACACCCAACGCTTCCAATGATTCTTTGCCCACAATAACATCATGGGTCAGACTGTCCAGCAAGAAGAATTTTGCAATGATATAGTTTGAGTGGGAAAAGATTGGACGCCCTAACTTGTCTGCAGAGGCGACCCAGAGGCTTGCAAGTACACAACCGTTGGTGGTTACTATACTCCCATCCGCTAATTCGATCATTTCCTCTTCGGGATGAACTGGGAAACCAAATACAACTGCAGAAGAGGTTGTCATCAAGTCCACCTCTGCCCCAGTATCAGGCGTTGCTGTTGTCACCAGATGATTCAGTCCGCACGCCAGCAAGCGCTTTGGCTTGCCGGCCGAGCATACGGATAACGCTTGGTATGTTGGTCTTGGAACCCGTACGAATCTCTCCCTGTGCTCAGTCATCATCTTGGTTTGCTCCAAGAAATCTAGACCCATGATGACAGGCATCGCAACTTTGAGCAGGACGTAGAAGACGCAAGTCATTGTCACCGAGGACTCTATTTCGGTGCGGAAAGAGCAGACTAATTCGAGCTGACCTATGGCTTCCACGACCTTACCATTGGCTAGTGTGAATTGCTTCTTCGCTGCCAACATATCGTACTCTGAGTATCCCAATGCTTTTGCCACATCATCTGACATGATGCTAACATCGGCGCCAGTATCTGAGCAAGCTAATACTGTAGCGGGAATGCTTTGATAGTGCACCGTGATAGATAGGCCTAGGCGCGTTTTTCCTGGTCTACGTGGGTCGACTGTAGCTTCTGGTGTGCTTAGAAGCGGCGCTGCGGCTGCGACAAGTCCATTATAGAACTCATAGGTATTATACTGCGAATACCAAGCATCAGGTGGTTCTGTCGATGAGGCATAATCCCGTCCAGCTGGGGATGACATCGGTTGGTTGGTTCGAGTCCATGTTTGAATGACAGGCTGATACGACTTCTGGAGTGTTCGCCGCGCTTCTATAGCCTCAAAATAAAGCTCATCCTAGACCGATGTTGGAACTGAATCTTGCTTGATGATCTCCATAGTTACTATAGGTACTCCGTGGACATTGATATCCATGAACATAGGATCGACGTCTTCATAAGCAGACCAAGGGATATAGCTTTCCATACCAGGCTACAAGGCGGAGCCCTCGACACCTTGGGTATGTGATATAGCCGTTGGCGAAGCAGTGTTTATAGTGCGGATAGTTCTTTGGGTGCAGATGGCGACGGCAGTGATGATTCTCAAGTGCGCAATCAGGGCTGTGCATGCGTGGGCGGGGTCAAAGCATAGCCCAAGCCACTGACCAGTCAAGCAACCCAAACACATGCTCAGCCCTCTGTAGCCTCCGGGCAGGATGATAAACTTCCACTCAATTGTGTCTGCACGAACATGCCGAATGATAAAACTGATCCAGAATCACGAACACACTACCTCTCCGGTTTCCCATCTCTTGCGCACCTTGTTGCGAGTGACCGAGATCGCACGACGCTCCTGTACAAACGTTTTGACGAGCCTGCCGCCAGAAACTTGCTCTACTTACAGAGTGAGCTCGCTGAGCTTGAAGCAAAGCAACGCGCGTTCGACCAACATGACCGTAAAGCCGACCTTGAGACAAAACAGTGTGCTCGGAATATCTTAGACTTCCAAAAAGCGATGCAGACAAAAGATGAAATACAAGAAGAGCGGTGGCAATTGATGAAAGAGATCCGCGAGAAGCTGAAAGAATATCGAGAAGCGTTACTATTCGAAAGTACTTTAGCAACTCTCCCGAGACCACCTAAAGGAGTTTGGCGAGCCTTTCGGAGCGTGTTTTACAATGAGAGTCAGGGCAAAAGCGACCCGTTTCCCACTCTCTGGGGGCAAAGTGCTGGGCTATACGACGATATCGACGACCTCGTTGCATTACGGGTGCATGGTGACCAAGATCGATTGACTACCTTTGCACAGAAGCATCTAGCCTTTCTATTTCCAGTGAGTAACACCGCTGCGCAAGATACAGGTACGCAGTAGTTGCTGAACCAAAACTCTAGGATCGCAAGCGCTCCCACCACGGCATAGCCTACGCCTCAGACCGCGCCATTAGCTCCTTCGTAGCGTGGTTCAGTACCTTCTTAGCAGCACTACTACTTATAGGCGCCATCATCGTATTGTATAAAGTAACGTCGCCAGACTGGAGATTAGGCTTGATCGCGACCTTTACCACCTTATTCGCTGGTAGCGTGGGTCTTCTGACGAATGCGCGGAGAGCAGAACTTTTTGCAGCGACAGCAGCGTACGTATCCTCGAAATGCGGTGTGATGCTAAGAGGTGTGGCTGATTGGTATGTGTGTAGATACGCGGCCGTCCTCGTAGTCTTCGTAAGCGGGGACCTGGGAAACAGTCAATCAAGCACAGCGCCACCTGGCTAGAAGAATCAGCATGTAAAATTGACGATATTACAATGATCTCCGCCTCTATATGCTCGTCATGCTATTCCTCAAAAAAAGTTCAAGAACTAGTACTTGGCCTAGTACCCCCAACAACACTCTCCCTCCTTCCCCAATTCCTGGGCTGCCTCTTCAAAAACGCACCTACCGCCCCCAAATACCCCTCGTGTCTCAGGAAATACGCTTGCCGCGTATCCTTTGACCAGAAACGAATAGCATAGGACAGCGTATTCATAGTCTGCGAGTGGCCACCAATGAAGGAACCCCCAAAGTATATCCTCGGCAGCCCATGTTTCTCAGCGTGGAGATGCGCTAGCTGGCCGATGTTGTTAGAGACAGCGTAGAGAAGCGATCGCGCCATGTCTTCTGGGCGGAAGGAACCGGGGCTGTGGGAAAGTTCTGAAGAGCCCTCGACGTGCTCTGCTTCTTCGCGGCGCTTGAGATCGCCGTTACATCCATCTTCCGCCTCCCGTTCTGCTGCGCGCTTCATCTTGTAGACCTTGCCGAAGGAAGATGCAATGTGTGTGCTCTTGAGGCCAATCTTGTTGTACGCCTGCCCGTAGATATCGCCGACGAGTAGATCGACGCTAGAATTGTCGCCGTTTTCTGCTAGCCGTAGCATGTCGTCGAAGCTGCGGGCGCCGGTGAGCAGTGACAAGAGACCCCAGAGTGTTCCTCCTCCTAACGATGTTCCGCCTATGCGCTCGTATTGGCGGGGCCCGGAGACTTTGATCATGGAGACGCCGGAGCCGATGTTGACGAGGAGGTAGGGGTAGATGTTTGGTGGGTCGGGAGGGTGGGGCATGAAGGTCATGGGGCTGTCTTCGCTGTAGGTGAAGACTTCGTTTGGGATCTCGTTGATGAAGAAATCGAGGCCTGGGAGTCGTTGTTAGCAAGTCTCCTGCTGGAAGATAGCGCTGTGCTCGTACCTATGATCAAGCACTCCATCTCGTCTTCCCTTATGACTTCGACATCTAGCGCTTGCTTTATCTTGTCGTGGTACTTGAACGCACCACCACCCGTCGCCATGATGCACAGGTCGGGCGATTTAGATCCATTGTCTTGCTTCTGGTCGGCCTGCAACTTGCGCATAAACTCTATACACGCATCTATCCGGTCAGTCTCAAACTTGAAGAAGTTTAGACGTCCACCAATCGAGTCATCGCCGGGTTCGCGCGAGAAGTATACGAGTTTGGCCAGGGAGCCTCCAATCTACGATGCGCGCGACGAGTTAGCATGCGGCTGTGACTCTGCAAGGGGCTGGTCGCGTGCCACAACGAATCGCACACGGCCACGCATGTACACTCACATCGACGGCTACATGGCTGACTACCGCCGTATGGTTCGGCAGTCTGATGTCGTGCGGGTCATGTTCGTAGTCCTCGCTCTGCGGCGTCCCTGGCTGCTCCTCGTCTACGATGAAAGCCCCCTGAACGTTGATGCGCACATTGCCCGGATGTTGAATCGTATCCTGAATATCACTTTGCGCGGTAGTCCGTCGCGGGCGCCCCAGCTCCGGGGTTGACGATGTCTCTACAGGATGCGCACGCGATCCTTTGGTGCCGGTTTCACCCGTCGCGGGGTCCAATGCCGGCGACATGGATTCTGATGTTCTGGGTCTTGGCTGCAGCTTCGCCCTCTTGTAGCGATGGCGCACGCTCAAAGGACGGCGATGTTTAGCGAAGAAGTCGAAGTGTTGGTGCGACTGTGTGAAGGGGGAATGGGGCGCTGGAGTCGCTGCTGATAGCGATGGATGTTCCATTTGTCCGCTTTGTAACGGACCTTATGGCCTGGGCAAGACGTGACCTGAAGTTCTGCGCAGAATAGAGCCCAAGGTTAAGCAAATCTCCGGGTCCCCTATCCAAACGGTAAAGGGTGGCGCGCCAAAGAAGAACATATATCTGGGCCATGCTTTTCGGCGGAATGGAGACTGTTTATCTTGTGAAGCGCGTCGGTTACCGAGATGGTGTGCAGTGTTAAGCTCGGCAACCGACATGTGGCATGATGGGGTACATCCGAGGACCGACTGGGGAAGTTTGTGGACATGGTCTAAGACGGCTGACAAAACTTTGATGCATATTAGTGAACCTAGATAATTCGGTAGTTCCGGTCACAGATATAAGAGATAGTACGACTGGACATTTCTAGTACTGGATATGTAGACTGAGAGCACGTGCTGCAAACACCAAGTAAGTACTAACTTCGAGTACGTCATTGTAGACTTGAAATCTTAGCTAGAAAATGCACATGATGCCAACTTCACCCTGTTCACGCCATCGTGAGGCACATTTCATACCTGCAAAGGCAAAGGCTAATGACGTCGTGCGCTCGTACCTTCAAAACCACCACCTTCAACTTCACAAACACAGCCGTCCTTCGTCGAACACTCACACAAAGTCTACTCTATTTCTTGAAACCGAACAAACCATATCTTTCGTTATCACTACAACCCATCGCACCCTTCAGCAAGATGTCATGGATGGACTCCTGGTCCCGGCCCAGCAAACACGCCGTAACCCCACCACCCCTCTACCTAACCGTCGGCGACACAGTCCCCTACTGCCACAGCTGCGGCCGCGTAATTAGTGAGCGCCGCAAAACAGCCAACGCAACAGAAGTCAAATACTGCTCCTCGCGATGCCGGAACAATAAACCAGGCCCTATCGACCGCAAGATCGAAGCCACGTTCGCTGCTCTGCTGAACGGCGCCAGTCCAGGGAGCTTGAAAGAAAATGCTGGCGCGGAAGTGATTAAGAGGGTAGAGGGAGGAGGAGGAGGAGATGTTGGCCACGAGGAAGAAGACATCAAAGGAAAAATAGGAAAAGGCAAAAACGGACACAAGAAGAAGTTTTCCAAAAATACCATCAAGGGCGATCACAGAATCATCGTCGAGTGCAGTACAGTAGAAGAAATAGTGTTTCAGCGCGAAAAAGATCCCGAGAAAGTCTATGGGCGACGCAAGAACCGGAAAGCGAGGTTCGTAGTTGAGAAGCCTGAAGATTGGAAGAGCGTGGATATGGTTGATCAGCCTGCTTCGACATCTGCAAATGTAGACGCAACATCCACACCGGCAACACAATCACAACCGCCACCGCAGGACTACACCAGCGACTCAGACACAGCCTCAGATTCCTCCAACGAAGACGAAGGCGGTGTCGTCCTCGAGCCAACGAAATCCGCAGACCCCATCATCCCCGACGTCCTAGAATACGGCTACGGCAGCGGTAAAGTGCGACCACCGCAAGACCAGAACGACGTCAACGGAAGTGTAGGTGGAGAAAAGGGCTGGGCAGAGCGCATCGAGGAGACGGACGAAATGAAACTGAAGAGGCGGGAGGGCCAGAGAAAAGCCGATGAGCGCGAAAAAGTACGGCAGGCTGCGAGACGCGGATGTGCGTTTGGTTTCACGGTACCGGATGAGGCGGAGAAGAGGAAGTGCGAGGCTGTTATGAAGGGCGTGGTTGTAGAGAGTAGTTTTGCAAAAGGGGAGTGGGGGGTGAGGTGGAGGGAACGTGTGTGATGTGATTGAAACACCAGACAACTTCCATCTGGCCCAAGTTGGGACGTTCAGGTAAAAAGAAGAACTGTAAACTGTACGATTGAAACTGGATTTGAAGAAAAAAAAACAGCGCTGATATAGCGGAGCGCACACCATGGGTATCAAGTAATAATCAAAAAAAATGCAACGCCGTTTGTTCGTAGCTCCTTGCGTCACATCCAAGCACATGCCAGAGAACGAGTCTGATTCTGTCAGACTTTCTCCCACGACCCATCGTCGTGCATTACCCATCCGGCTGCCATGAGGGCTCTACCTTGTTTTTCGCCCGGGTGGATGATGTTTTCGAAACCGGGTCTGAGACCAGCGCCGGAACTGAGTATCTCGTTAGCACGCCATTCCATCTCCAATGTTCTCATCTCGAAAGCTGTGAGAAACTTACCGTATCATGTTAATCGCCATATTCCTCGCCTTATCCTTCAAATTAACCTGATTCCTACTGCTCAAGAGCCCACTCCCTTCCTGCTCGTCATACTGCAATATACGCGAATACTTGCTAGGATACTTACTCATATATTCAAGCAGCGCTTCCTCCTCTTGGTTCGACCACGTTTCACGGGACTTGCGCTCGTTGCGATTTCTACTCTGCGTAAGGTCGAGCTGTCTGTTTTCCTGTGCGAGCTTGCGTTGGTCGCGCCATGTGGAGGAGGGAAGTAGTTCTGGCTCTTCCGTCATGGAGGGAGCGGAGACTTCGGAGACGGATTCTTCTTGTTCGGGGAAGGGGCGGGGGCGTTGCGTGGGTTGTGTAGAACGGGGTGGAGGTTGGTGGCTGGGTGGTGCGCCGGAGGATGGAGGTTCCGGTTGTTCGGTGCGCTGTCTTTTTGTCCAGGGCATGGCGCGACGGCGCTTTAGGACGTGGTTGCCGCGGGCTAAAGTTTCGAAAGTGTCGGAGTCTGAATCTTCGTCCTCGTCTACTGGGCGGCGACGCTTGCGTGGAGAAGATTCTGTCGGTTGCTTTCCTTTGGTTGTATCTGACGGGCCTGGTGTTGGCTGTGTGTCGTCAAAGCCGTCGCCGAATTCAACACGCTGTGCTGTTGTCTGACGATCGAATATTGATACTGGCCGGTTCTCTTTTTGCGGCTTCTGCGAAGCCCTGAGAGCTCGTAGTAGGGACGCAGAATCCTTCGGTGGAGCTGAGGGTTGAGGATCCTCGAAATCTTCAATCTGGTGTTCTCCCATGTCTTCTACTGCTGGTCGATGGTCGATCTGATTTTCTTCCAAGTGCTTTTCAGAGTGCTCTTGCTCAGGCTGCTGCTCTTCCTCTCCGATCAGTGTTTGCCATTCCGAGTCGTCCTCTTGGTCATTTCTCTTCGGTTGTTCATCTTGCACTTTCTCAATCGCTTGGAAAGCCTCTTCAGAATCTTGCTGAGAATCGGTATCGGGTTCGGTCGTGCTTCCCCTTTCGTCTTGCTGTTGGTCTTCTACCTCGGGCTGCTCGACTTGCACTCGCACTTCCTCAACTGGCTGCTGGATAGGAATCTCTTCGCGATCATGCCGAGGAGCTGTAGGCTCAAAAGATACGCCAGAATCGCCTTCTCCCGACTTCACTTTACTAATAAGGTACGGATCTATATTTGCATCTGGATCAAATTTACGGCTGCTACGTCGTCGGTCGCGTCCCAATGAAGTCCGCTTTTTGCGCAATGACTCTCGAGGCTTTTCAACGACCGGCTGGGGTTCCTCTCGGGCTTGCTTGACATTAAATGTAATTGCGGTTGGCCCTCCAATATTGTCGATGACAGCTTTGAGTTCCCTGTGTCGAAGACGCACCCAATCTAATAGGCGGAGGATGGTTGGCTCCCAAGGAAAGGCTGACTTCAACTCGTCCAAATCAACATGTTGCAAGGAGTTGTCGTCCCCTGGGAATTGTTCTCGAATCTCGCTCATTCGTACCAGAACCTGGTCCTCGAATTTTCGAGACAGCGGTTGGTCGTCGCCTCCTAAGGCTGCCGTGTTCCACCCAAGAACAGGTGAACCACTCTTCGTCGCTGATGACGACTCCGAGTCCAGGAAAACCTCATTGATTGTTTCGTTGGGATCAAGATCGGGGCTGTCGGCTGACTTCTGGAGCACGAGTATTGCGAGTTGTGTTCGTAGTTCTAGTGCAAGAGCAAACGTATCCTTGTATAGTGCACTTTCGCCTGCAGCCGCTGGCTCGATACTCGGATCGAGCGAATGCATGAACTGAGCCGGAAACGTGTTATCCAGTTGTCGCAACACATCCCAAATGTTCTTATCATCCCGGTTCGAGTGTATCATTTGCTTTGCCAGAACCACTAGGTTGGCAAGATATAGGATCAGATCAAGTCCACTCTGCGATGCCGCGACATCCTCGCTCGTCTCGAAAAGAGCGCGGTGAAGCGCTCGGATGTGTATATAGCTGTGTTCTTCGCTTTTGAAATGCTTCAGGTGCAGGTTCAGTTGGTCGTTGAGATCCAGGTAATCCTGCGTGTAGATCGAGCCTGGTTTTTGCATCTCTTGTATGTTCTGCAAATCCTCTAGCATCGTCCCGTCATCAGGCGCAATATGCTCCAAGAACTCCTCAGCAGAATCGCACAACTTGCGCAGATGCTTCAGGATGAACCTGGGATCCAAGAATTCGGCTTCGATCATGCTAAAAGAGGAAATTGCGGTGGTCCCGGACATCTGAGATGCGGCGCCTGGCGATTGGAAGGACGCATGTTCGGACTCGGTCTCGGCGCGCGTAGGTGTACCTGGGGCTTCTTCGTCTTGTTCGCCAAGGTCAGACTGGGAATCCATTTCTTCAACGGCTGTGAGGTCTGGCGCACGCATGAATTAGCCTGGGGATCCGTAGCCAGGAACGGGTGTTGCGCAAGTGGTGAAGAGAGCGCATGTGACTACTAACCTCCCAACGGCTCTGTTGCGGGTTTGCGCTTTGTCTTGCGCGTCTTCTGTGGCTCGTGTTCGCTCTCGTCGCCTGTGGCCACGCTCGCTTGTCGCGCGCTTCGACGGCCGGGTTTCTGGATGTCGGCGAATTCCTCGACTTCGCGGCTGGCGCTGCGCAAACTTCTTGCTCGCGATGCGCGTCCTAATGGCTGTGCTGTTGCCCTGGACGGTGGCTGGGGAGGAGGTGATTTGCGCCGGCTTGCAGACCGCACACTCCTGCGATCGGCCATTGTGATGTCGTAAGACGCGTGATGTCGGCTGGTGTTACATGCGACGTAGGTGGGCGAAGAGGTGGTGTCAGTAGCGTTGATGCGGGCTTGTTTACGCCAAATGCTCCGCGATGGCGGCTGACTAAGGATACTTGACGGATGGTCACGTGAAGACCTCAACGTCCGGGATCGCCTTGGCCGTTCGCGGCCTCAGGTGGGCCCCGGCATTCAGCACGGAGAAGGGGCCAGAGTGCAGAAGAGAGCTGAATACGAAGCGTTTGGGTTCGAGACGGAACCACGGCATGCGCAGCATGGTTCCGCACTTCTCCACAGGCTTACTGCAAGAGAGAGACCCCTTAACTAGCACTCGTTGAGTTTGCGCAGCCCTGGACTTATTACGTGGGCTGTCTGCACGCACCCCTTGCGTGCATCGCAGTCGTCTTCCACTTGCTTTTGCGCTCAAACAGTGGTGTGAAGTCTATACACCGTTCTGTTCAATAATTTGACAACACACCTACGTTCCCTTCACAACAACCTCTTTTATTCTCGTCACTCCCTGCAGCCTTTGAAATTTTCCTGGGCGCTCCATTTCGCCGCTGACGGTTCTCGACATCGCACCACACCCCTGCTCACCTTTCACTCACATTCATCATGAGGTTACGACAGCCACGGCCGCACACTTTGCTCCTCCTCTTGCCCGCCTTACGGGTTCTCGCCACATCCGTCGCAGTCGACACATCGGACGACAGGTTGCCTGCGCGGGCCGTCGTGCCTGCCTACACCCAAGCCACCTACTCGCCCGACGCTTCACTTGCCCCGACGGCGCCTGCAAAAGGCACCAAAGACGCACCATTCGACGGGCTAGATGGCAAGCCACATGCCGGGCCGTACGTGGACGATGACCCGAAATACAAAGGGAAGAAAGCTCCCAATGTCGTAGAAGACCTCGGGTCAGCAAAGAAGCCTGGCGCTTCTTCGGAAACCGTCCTGATGGACGACGTGAAAGATGGCGACAAGAGCGTCATGCAAGATCCAGCGCGGAAACCGGCCACGGGCACCACAGGCACCGAGGGCGGAGTGTCAGCAAAGGACAAGGAGCGATTGGCGCACGAGGAGAAGACGGGCGAGAAGAAGGAAATGGTTCCAGCCTCGCCCAAAGAGGCTCTTCCGCATCCCGCTGACCAGAAGCAATTGGGCGTCGACGCCGTAGAGACAGCGAGCACCACTCGTGCGCTCGGTGCTGGCGGACTCGAGGTAGGTTGCAACACTTTCACCCTGACATCCCAGCATTAACCAGACTGCAGAAGCCCACCGACCTTCCCGACTCGATCCATGATAACCCCCTTCCCGTGCCAGGCTCCGTCTCCACCAAAGATCCCCTAGACACCAGTCCACCCAAGACACCCTCGTCGACACTTGACGATGTCGACGCTGGTGCCGTACAACCATTCCACTCCTTCATACTCGCCTTCACTATGATCATCTTCTCGGAGATTGGAGACAAGACATTCCTTGTTGCAGCCCTCATGGCTATGCGACACCCCCGACTCCTCGTCTTCTCTGCCGCCTTCTCCGCTCTGGTCGTCATGACAGTCCTCTCTGCCGTAATGGGCCACGCCGTCCCCGCACTCCTCTCGGAACGCTTCACGCATTTCGCCGCCGCTGCTCTCTTCCTCGTCTTCGGTGTCAAGCTCATAAGGGAGGGTCTTGCCATGAGCCCCGATGACGGTGTAGGCGAGGAGATGGCTGAAGTCGAGCAGGAACTCGAAGAGAAGGAACAGCTTGCCCGGCACCAAAAAGGCTGGAAATCCTCCATTTCTCCCTACGCCCTAGAGTCTGGTCGTGGTGTACGACGCTCACGATCCAACTCGCGACTTCCTGCCCCCGCACGTAGCCCTTCTACTTCGCCTGATCGATCGCCGTCACCACGCGGAGGCTCTATGAGCGGTACTCTGGGCGCTGTAAACAACCTCTTTTCTCTACTGCTTAGCCCCGCCTGGGTACAGACATTCGTCATGACTTTCCTCGGAGAGTGGGGTGATCGCAGCCAGATTGCGACTGTTGCCATGGCTGCTGGCTCCGACTACTGGTGGGTCACTGCCGGTGCTGTAGTTGGCCATGGGCTGTGTACTGCGGGTGCGGTCATTGGTGGCCGCGCCATTGCTGGAAAGATCAGTATGCGCAATGGTAAGAATATTCCTTCTATACATCCTAACGCAATGCTAATTTATGACAGTCACGCTCGGTGGTGCTATCGCTTTCCTCGTATTCGGCATCATCTACACATTCGAAGCACTTTACACATCTTGAGCAAGATGCACGGTCCTAGCATTGCACGGCGCGTATGGTGGGGCGGATCCCAGGTCCGAGTCTACGCACAAACTATCTCCATCTCATTTTGTTCACCTATGTACTTTGATTGTATCTGGAAATCTATATGACATGACTGGAGACGGTCCAAGGCGTTCTCTCGGCTGCACAGCAGAGGACGAGATACAACAGATGTCCCACACTTGACACTTGAATGTTGTTTCATGTGCGATGTGACAGTTTGAAACGATGTTTGATGAACATGCTCAAATCCGTTTCATGCCCAGACTATCTGATCGAGCACAAGCTTTCGGGAACGATACGGGTCCTAGGGCTGCCGAAGGTATAGCTGTCAGGCGCCACGGTGTTGAAGATGGCCTTGGCACAGATCCCTGCATTCGCCGCGGAAGAGAGCTGTTGGCCCTTGCAGCTACCAAGCTTCAATGTCCGCGCCTTCTTGAACACTGCCTCTGTTATTGTCAACTCCTACACTTCACTCAACCACGTACACAGCCTCACGCTCCCGACCACGTACACAGCCAGGATACTACGCGTGCGCACGAAGCCAATATCATTTGAATCACGGTACACAGCCAGCCCGGAACACATACTTTTACCCGCCATTGTACTGCTACTATCGCGCATCGGAACATAGCCTTCACTTTCAGAACCTCTGGTGATGGTATCGACCACAAGTAGCGCAATGCCGCCGCAGCGCGAGCCCCCGAGACCACCTCCACCTGCCGTCATAGACGCCGAGATGCAATGGATCTTCACAGAAGAAGAATTACTTTTGGCCCCATCCATAACCGATGGGGTGCCCGCTGAGGAAGAGCGCACACTACGACGGAAGGGCGTTGGCTTTATTTTGCAAGTTGGCATGATGCTCAAGCTACCACAAACCACTCTCAGTACGGCCGCAGTCTTTTTCAACCGCTATCTCATGCGAATGAGCTTGAAGCCACGGCCGGGGTACAAGCCGCTGCATCACTATGTGAGTCCCCCTTGCGAATACACGGGACTTGGGCACATCTAATTTCAACAGCAAATCGCCGCAACCGCGCTATTCCTCGCAACCAAAGTCGAAGAAAACTGCCGCAAAATGAAGGAACTAGTCGTTTCCTGCGTCCGCGTCGCCCTCAAAGACCCCAACAAGCTCGTCGACGAGCAAACAAAAGACTTTTGGAAATGGCGGGATACGATCCTGTACAGCGAAGACGTGCTGTTAGAAGCCCTGTGTTTCGATCTCAACGTAGAGTCGCCATACAAGACCATGTACGACATGATGAAGTACTACGGCGTCGAGCACAACAAGAAATTGCGCAACTCGGCTTGGGCCTTCCTCTCGGATTCAACATCCACGCAAATGTGTCTGCTGTTCACGTCGCGGGCTATTGCCGCTGCGTCCCTGTATGCTGGCGCGCGCATGGCCGAGGTAGAGCTAGGCGACGATGACGGGAAGCCGTGGTGGGAAATCCAACACGTCGCTTTGCGCGATATCAGGCGGGCGTGTAACCTCATGGCAGATCTATACGAGAAATCGCCAGATAAAGATGGAGAACCGTCCATGTACGCGGGGCTCAGGACACCAGAAGACGGCATCGATTTTGGCGATACACCAGAGGGCATGGAAGGCGTACAATCGACTAGCCAAAGCCAACCTCCTGCGAATGGTACGGGTGATGGCAACGCGACGGAGAGGGGCAGCGAAGAGGGTGAATTGGATGGCTAGGGGACACTCGATAACCTGATGTTTGGCGACGCGGTAGAGAACGCCGCAGTCAAGCAATTTCTTGCACGCTGCATGATGCCTCGGCGCACATACAGAGATTTCTCCAGGTCCTAGATTCGCAACGAGAAACTACGGTTGGTCGAGCTCGACAACTGGTGGTCTTTTACGTACACTGATCATGGCTGGGTTGAAACTGACGCCGGGGATGCGCGTTGGGATTGGTAGATGGAAGGATGTGGCTTGCGATTGTTATCCTTTTTGGGTGATTGAGTAAACGGAATAGGGCGTTTTTCTGGGTATGAAGGACTTATGGATGGAAAGATACCACTTAACCCGCATTATATACCATTATTACTATGCGCGCGTAGGAGCTTGAATATCGTTTATGCTTACAGTATTTGGTTGTGTGGTGTCTGCTTTCTAGGACTTGCGACGTTTTGTGCTGTGATACATGAACTGTAGAAAGAGCATTGAATTTGAGGAAAGATCGGCCCCCACGTGAGCGTATGGACCGTACATCTCGCATGAGCTCATGCATGACTCGTAGGGCTGTGAGCCGAGGCATCGTTATGTGCCGCGTCGACGGCCTGGTAGTGCGACGTCAACACTCTGTTCGCCACTAACGTGACTTTCTTCTCTCCTTTAATCTTGATCGTAGATTGTAACATCCTCACAGAAAACCAAACATTTGCTTTGAATCGACACATCCCAAATACACGATCATTCTCGCTATTATTGGACTCGAGTCGTACAACTCTGTCCGCGGAACGCCGCAAACATGGACTCCTCACCCTCAGCCCTAATCAAGTTTCTCCTCCCCAAGACACCGTTTTTGTTAAAGACTGCACTATGGCACTCTATTTCCATGTCCCCAACATCTTCGAAATGGGATCTACGCACGGAAATCACAGTCAACATGCTGCGCGACATGATGGGCCCCAATTCCACACCAACACCCATATCCAAACTACAGCACCTCACCTGCAAAGACCCCGGTGTCAAGGGGAAAGTCTGGGTCAGCAAATTAAAGCTAGATGTACCAGGTGAAGACGACGTACGGCAAATACTCTTCAAAGCCATCGATGATATGGGAATGGGAGACGAGACATGGACGAAGCCAGACCAGCGGCCATTAGAAGCAGAATGGAATGGATACCGCGCCGACGCAAAAGACGACGAAGCAGAACCCTCTTCCATGAGCGAAGCAGAAAAGTACGAGAACCTGGTGAAAGAAACGACGAGTAAAGTCACTTTACTTTACTTCCACGGCGGCGCAATGTACCTCCTCGACCCAGCAACGTCGCGGTCTCTAACCGGCCGTCTCGCAAAAGAAACAGGCGGCCGCGTCTTCTCCGTACGATACCGTCTTTCGCCCCAAGGCCCGTTTCCGTCTGCGCTGCTAGACTGCTTCGCCGCGTATTTATCCTTACTCTCCCCACCACCCGGTTCCACCCATGCGCCCATCCCCGCTAGCGAAATTGTCTTCGGAGGCGACTCGGCAGGCGGGACATGTTGTACCGCGCTGCTCCAACTCCTCCTTCAGATCCACCGTAGCAGCCCTGCGGGCCAAACGCCTACTGTCCGTTTCCATGGCAAGGACGTCGAGATACCGTTGCCGGCTGGTGTAGCGCTGTCGAGTCCGTGGAGGATATCACGCGGTCTTTGCCTTCTGTGGAGGGGGGCGTGACGTACGATTACTTACCTACGCCTAGTCAGACGGACAAGAGGGAGTTTCCTAAAGATGAGGGGGTGTGGCCATCGAGTCCGCCGAGAGCAGATCTTTATTGTGAGGGGAGTGCGTTGATGCATCCTCTTGTTAGTCCTCTGGCTGCAAAAGATTGGTCGCAGTCCCCGCCACTGTTCTTCTCTGTGGGTGAGGAGATGCTGAGGGACGAAGGCGCTGTGGTTGCGCAGCGGTGTGTGGCCCAGGGTGTGACGGTTGTATGGCGCGATTTCGAAGCTATGCCGCATTGTTTTGCCATGTTGGTTGAGAGTAATCCGGCGAGTAAGGTGCACTTTGAAGAGTATGGGGGTTTTTGCAGGGACGTTGTGGATGGTAAGAAGGTGGAGAGTAATGGTGTCTTTATCAAGGCGAAAACTTGTGAGAGGAGTGACATGGATGTTAAGAACGGGTTGACGAAGATTACGGATGAGGAGGTAGAGGCGTATATGCTGAAGGGCAAGGAGAGGATTGAAACCAAGTTTAGGAGGGGACAGGATCCTTCTAGTGAGAGACCTATGCTTTGAGTTGGGGCTGTGGAGTTTTTATTTGGGTGGTTTCGAATACCAGGGCATTTTCTTGTTATTAGACTTCTCTTTGACAATACATCGAGTTCAATTGTGTTCATAACCGCACAAGTCTCATCTGGGAGATCATTTACGGTCACATTAAATCGTCTCCTTTGTTTGGTACGATCCTCGTTTTCTTGTCAATACTGTGATTCGATGGTTAGGTAAAGTACGGTTCGATCCACACAAGTCCTTAGGTAAGCCAGGATCTCCAACCATATGGAAGCTCTACATTTGTTGGGTCTGAACTATGGTTTCTGAGCAATGAATTTCTAAAAACTCCCTTCCAGCATAATATCCAAAATTTGAATTGTCGTATAAAGAAATCACCAAATTTCAACATCGTTTCTTCTACCCAACAACTAATCCTCACAACCCTCCTATACAGATCAAGATGAAGTACCTCGCTGCTTTCAAATTGCTTCTTCTTTACGCCATCACAGCCATGGCAAAACCAGATTGTTCACTTCCTAAATGCAACTCGGGTATGTCTTTGCTCGCCACCACTGCTATCCTCCTCACTCTCCTCACTGCTACGGCTTCGGCAACTGAGTGTAACGTACCTGTTATTTGCACCCGTAGTATGCACAATCTCACAATCTCCTCCTTCCGCATACCCCTCTTCATTTTCACTATTACCAAACTACAGTAGTCTTATTAACACAATGCCCAGGTGTCGGTAAATCCCGCATGTATTACGAAGGCACCGTCATGGCCACCAAGCTTGATTTCGGAAACTTCGGCGACTCCTATAGCAACATCGAATGCGCACAGGTAGACTGCAGTCGTACCTGCCTGCGCAGTCTGGACGCCTGCCGTGTCCTCTGCCGTGGGAATGAAGACGTAAGTATCTCCCATGGCGGGACAAGACACTCCACTCGAAAGCCCAAGATCGCTGATAACACCCACCCTGTAGCTGCCCCGCTGCGCCATAGGGGTCTCTCCTCCCCCCAACAATAACCATAGTATCCCCCACACCATACCCGCCAACTACACAACCGCCCACTCCAGCGCAAACACCACAAACCCCGCTACACGCATCGCGCGAACCCCGCGCCTGCCTCGGAAAGATAACCCCTTTCCCATACCCTACTGCGCCCCCTTCAACTGCACCGAAGCCTGCAACCCCCCGTGGAACTATCCCGCCCAAAGCGGTGGACCACAGAGTGCCCTCTGTGCCAACAAGTGCAACTCCGATGCGAATATGCCCTTGTGTCCCGCCGGCATGACAATAACCTACTCACCGCTATCAGCGCCTAACCTTCCGCTCCTCCATATCGAGCATACTTGTGCGCGTGTTGGAGTTGATTGCTCGAAAGTATGCAGTTACGGGGCGAGTACGTGGGATGACGAGAAGTGCTTTTTTGATTGTAATCGGGATTTGGCGGTATGTTGATTCTTCTTCTTCTTCTTCTTCTTCTTCTTCTTCTTCTTCTTGGTGGTTTGGAGTGCTATTTGCTAACGTGTTGAATGTAGCGTCCTACGTGTGAGGCTCAAGATACGAATGTGGAGGATATGACGGTGACCAAGGACACGCCTACCATCGAGAGGCCTGCCATTCAGAAACCTACCGCTGGAGAGTAGTCTTGCTTAAGGGTGAGGTCAGGCAGACAATGAGGATACAATGGGGGTGAACAGAAGGACTAAATCGCAAAAGACGCATGAATACGAAGAGACATCAATAGCCTTTAGTGCCGTGACAGCAGTTGCAGCAGCCTTTTTGAGTATTTCCCAGGCCCATGAATAACAATCCTACGTCGTCGTCGTCGTCGTCGTCTCTTCTCAATGAAAACGTAAATAGTGCTTTCAGAGGTCTCGTCGCTGCAATCCTAATGTATTGGAACTTGATAAAATCTCACCAACGAAGCAAGGTCTCGCATACGTGTCTACTCACAGCGAGGTCATACGCAAGCTCTACAGGGATACATGTCCATATAGTTCCCCCAAACCAAACGTTTTGCAACGCTCTCCCCCAACAAGTGACATTACAGCTGCGTTGCTCGCATTGGCTACTTGGCATGAAACAAGACCCCTTCGCGTCTCGTTGTAATGTCTCCGTCTCATTACCGCAGCAACAGCGAATGCGGCCTTGCAATCCACAGAATGCTTTACTACCCAGGCAACGCAAAGAAACTGTTCAGTCTGCACACACACACTTCTTTCCATCTCCCATCCCCAAGGCAACTCTTTCCAGCCGCACATATATACAGGACTCAAAAGCCCACGATGAAGTCGCTCTACACCAGCATCCTCCTTTTTCTGCTCGCTACGGCAACGGTAGCTTCGGATTACCCTTGCATGGGGTGGTGCAGTCGTACGTACTTTTTCTCTCTCCATTGGCTCCTCGAAATATTTTGATTTGGGTACTGACCTGCCTTCTTCTAGCCGAAGGCAAGGACATCGCCGATAGAGGCTTGTCGATATACATGCCAAGTCCTGTTGATGGGACTGGGCTTTATCGTAAAATCGACTGCGCGGCTGTAGATTGTAGTCTTAGCTGTCGACGGAGCCTGGAGGCTTGTGATGTTCTTTGCCGAGGGAATGAAGATTTCAGTATTCTTCTCGCTATGATATTTATTTAGGCCATGTCACTAACGACAACTTCTCGTGTAGATGCCGCTCTGCACCTCGGACGTCGAATCCCCAGCCTCTACAGAAGAGACGATGAGTGAGAATATGCCTGAGGCTAAGGTAGATGACATACCTACCACTAATTAGACAAAGTACACGAGTGGATAATTGCGATGGACAGAAGAACCACAGTATGAAGCCTATACACATGAACAGGCATAGCGTTACTACCTACCGATTGACACGATGAACGTGCTTGTGCTAAAACGCGGACACAGCCACCTAAAATCATTATAATCCTTCCTACTATTCCCACAACAACCCCCACACGTCCCTACCCTCCTAAACCCCCCTCCCCTCATCCTTCATAGACGACTACCCCCCGCCCCCGCCCCTACCCCTCCCACTCCTCCTCCTAGCCAACCCCCTCTCAACCCCACTCTCAAGACTCGTCCCAACCCCCGAATCCGTAAACACCCCCTCCCTCTCCCTCTGCAAGTTCCTCGGAACCGGCTCTTCAAGGATAAAATCATCATCTTCCTCGTCATCAGCTTCCATCTCCTCTCTCGTGGGTATATCTTCCAGCCTGAGTGACCCACCATGTTCCTGTTCTTCTTCTTTCTTGGGTGGTTTGGGCGTGGGTGAGCTATACGAAAGAGGTTGTTGAGACGGTAGCGTGGGAAAAGTACGGGAGGTGTCGCTGTAAGGAGTTTCTAGTTCGTCCGAGTCGGCAGTAGGATCTTCGAGTTTGCGGAAGCGTTCGCTGGTTCCGTTTTCGATTTTGATCTTCCGTCTGTCGGTATGCTCGGGCGGCGTGGAACTCGATGCGCCACCGAATAGCAGCGTAAAAGCGCCCCACGTAAAGAGCAAAACACCCATCTCCATGCCCCAAAACCCAAGTACACCAACCACAGCACTGGACATCCAATACCGATACATGAGCCACCTGAACCCCTCCAGCTTCGCACTAATCCTCACCTTTGCCTTGTAAACCTCAATCGGCACTTTACTCCTAACCTCCAACCGCAGACTAGACGGCACATTGCGATAGCCCGGTTCAAACACGACACTCTCCATCATACTGATCTCCACAGTCTCAGACTCCGTATGCCAGCCCACAACATACAGCGGCATCCTCAACCCCCTCCACACAATCTCCAGCACCCGACTCCGATACGTCAGTAGCACCGGCCGCCGACTGCGCGCAAGCACCGTAGGCGTCTCAGCCGTGGCACCCTCGGTAACGAGTTTCTCGGCCGTGGCGCCCGGCACACCGCCCTGACTGTGATCTTCGATGCTCCATTCTTCGTCCCAGCCAAGCAGGTGCTTGACACCCTGTCCCAGCGTCGTCGGCCCCCGGAACTCCAGGCCAACCATCCAGTTCCCTGCTTTCAGATTCGTTTCACTCCGCGGTAACACCATTTCAACGACGACGTCGTATTTTTGGCGGGCTACCAGCCCCGGTATGTTGGCGAGGCCGTAGGGCCATTTGGCGGGCTTGCCGAACGGGTTACGACTTGTTGACGATGTGCCACTGAAAGGGTTGCCGGTGGGTAGGCTGCCGTCGCCGGATTGCTGTGTGCTTGTGGGAAGGAGGAGTGTGGGGCCGTGGTCGTATTGTAGGTATACGGGTACGGAGATGCCGCGCACGGGTATGTAGTTGTAGTAGAAAGACGAGTATGCGACGACGGCGAAGGCGAAGAGGATGGTGGAGGTGATGAAGAGGAGGATGGTGCGGAGGTAGGTTCGTAGGAGGGCGGGGGAAGTTGCGATGCGGAGGGGGAGGAGGAGGGTGTCCTGGACGTTGTGAGCATGCGTTGTTGGGTGTTAGGGTGTTGACGAGGAATCCAATGGCATGGTGGTGTCGCCATTTTCCACGGCTCGGGTGCGTGTTTCCTTACCGTAGCGATCCTCGGAATCGATCTGCCTTCGCGGAAATCGTCCTTGAGTTCCTCCATGGCGGTCATGTGAGGGGAACTGCCGGCTACATGTTTCGGTCGTGTTGGCATGTTCTCGCGCGGGCCATCTTCACATGCAGGACAGGGAGCGAGCTCTGGGCTGAACGTGTGACGTAGTGAGCACAGACGACAGGTACTCCACGCTAAGCATCCCAGCAACCTATAGCCAGCATCCTGACTCCCGCAGAGCGATGATTGCGCCATTATGCAGGAACAGAAGGATGGAGCCTGTGATCTAGTGGGCTAACTATTGCAGACCTAGGATCTCGTTGGATACTGTCGCAGATCACGCCTCTGTTCACGATACACATAGTTCAACATACTTCAATCTCTGCAAACCACTACCATCATCAATTCACTATATCAATAATCCTACACTCCACTCCGCACCCATCCATTCGCAAACTCAGTAACAAAAGAAACAGAGAGAAAAAAAAAACATCAAACGCGACATGCCTGTGAGCTCATCCGTCAACCTCAACGCCATCAGGTCAACAGTCTACCAAACCGTTAAACCCAAACGCCAGAGGAAGTAGCAGAACCCATATCGTAGAACACGTGGTATCATCCCTAAGCCTTCTGCACCTTTGAAGATAGAAGTGACGCGGCGAGTGGCGAATAATAACACAGTTGTACTTAACCAAAGAAAACCAAGGAAAACCTCCATCCCAAACAAAGGAGACTCGTGAAGACGCAGTGGTTAGGCTGCACTAGCCCGAACGATGCCACCGCGTTGCCGCAAGGAAAGTTCTAAGCCAGACGCCTCGCTCAACTTTTATCCCGACCCATCTCTAAAAAGGGGTCCAAGAACTTTTGTCGAAAGTATGCAAGTGCATGTAAAAGTTGGTAGTAACAACATAGCCGCTGATACAGCTAGAAGATCAAAGGCCGTGGGTATCGTAACGTCGTCGGTGTATCCCTAATTCTCTCCAGATACTCGTCGCTCCGTCTTCTCGTCTGTCGCGTTCCATGTCGACAATGTGTGTTGTGATAATACACGTAAGAGAGCATCCCCATCCTAGGTGGTCGAGAACGTCCCCATCTTAGGAGGTCCCTTCTTTGGCGACCCCAACATGGAGTCTTGCAATCGCGAATTGGCCTTGTTGATACCCGACAAAGGTGAGCTACGGCCCACAGTCGTATCCCGCTTCAGAGGTGAGCTGCGGCTCATAGGCATATCCTTCTTCAAAGGAGATTTGGCGACTCTGCTCGAGCGAACTCGTCTTCGGGCAGGAGTAATCAGAGCCTCGGCCGACTTGCCAGATCGAACAGGACGAGAGACGGAGGCGCGTGCCGCAGGATCTGATGGCAGAGACGCAACATCGCGATACCGGTTCTGGTTGCTGCGGAAAGCAGTCACGACGCCACGGTCGAAGTGCTCAAGCATGACGTCTGACGTAGTCCTCTTGCGATGAGGTGTGGCAGTGGCAGGCGCTGCTGGTGTGGAGCCAAGATGTGCCACGTTGGAGTTTGCAGGCGTAACGGGTCTATCGGTCTCGTCGAACTCGTCGTCCTCGTCCAGATCAGTATCTCCGGCCGAATCGCCAAAGTCCATAAAGTCGGCGATGTTGAGATCATCATCGTATTCGTCGCTCGAAGAACCCGTCTCATCTTCGTCAACGAGGCCCATGTTACCATTGGAAGATATGCTTACGAATGGGTAGAAAGCCTCGGGAGGGCCAATGCTTTCGTTTCCAAACGTAAAGTCACTGCCCCCAGCAGACCCAAAGATGCCACTAAGCATAATGTCGGTGCTGAGACCGTTGTTGAAGACTTCATTGCTCTCACTGTCGGAGCCGTTGAGTTGAGCAATGGAGTTGCGAGGACTGTTGTTGACAGTACCACTCGTACTACTCTGGTAATCGGTCAGAGGAATCCACGGAATCATCATCGTGCGGGGACGGTAGAATGCGACGGCCTTGGTAGCCCTATTAGTAACTGCGATGGCCTGGTCAGTCTCATCGTGAATGAAGATGCCACGAGTCGGCGGAATTTGGCGGCCGATCGGGCGAGAGCTGCGTTGGAATGGCTTGGGTGTAGCAGCACGTGAGCCTGGTGCTGAGGCTGGCCGTTGTAGAACAGACTGCCTAGGCGTGCGTGGCAAAATGTCGGTTCCAAAGTCTTCTTCGTCAGTGGTATCACCCATGTCAGCTGATGAGAAGCGTTAGTCATCGAGTAAAAGCAAACATAGGGTACTACCGTACACTCATAGCCACTGGATTCGCCAGACGACTCGTCGTCTTCATCTGAATCATCAACTTGAGTGATGCGCGACTCGTTTTGTTCAAAGTCCCAGAACGACGCATCGGACTGGGGAGAAGCCATGTCTCCGTTGTCATCATCGTAGTCCATATCAAGAAGTTGATGCAAGCTGGGAGGGATCTTATCTTGATCCAAGAAGAGATCAGGAAAGACACTGCTGTCAAGTTCTGAGGATTCCGAACTGGAACTATCTGATACCTGAACGTCGTCGTCAAAGCGGACGCGCTTGGCTGAGCCGTCTGAGAACTTTCTCTTGGCCATGGGAACAGGAGATGCAGGAAGAGCATCTGGCTCGAAGAAAGGAGTGAAGCCAAAGTCGGCAAGACCTGCCAGGTATTCATCGCCTAGAGGGGCGGTAACATCGAAGATGTTGTCGCTAAAACAACTCTCGAGACTGAGTCGTCGAGCATCACGATACTCATTGAGAAGGTTGGTAGCTGATTGCTCTTCTTGGAGGATATAACTCTCTTCTTCTTGCTCCATCTTCTCAATGTCGGATTCGTCATCGTCAGGGATGTTCATAACGCCGCTGTAGTCTTCATCGTCGCTCTCAATAGCGTTCTCATAGCTTACTTGGGGTTTTTCGTCTTCTTTGTATGTTAGCAGCGGTATGCTGGAAGCGTTGCTCAGTTTGCGAGCCATCTTGCGTCTGGGGAACGACTCTTGGTCTGTGGAGTCGTCGCCAAACAGGACTGAGGTGCTTGAGAGGTTGCTAAAGGTGCGTTTCTTGTTACTCATTAGTAGCTGGTTTACGGGATGCTTGCTGGGGATGAGCTCTGAGACGTTGTCATCTTCTTCAGCGTGAGACTCATCGTCGTCTGCAGGCTCGACGCGGATAGCAGGACGCTTTCCCTTGCCCTTGCCTCCCCTAGCATAGCTGTAGGGCAAGGCCGGCACGTCTGCATCTGTCTCGTCGTCGTCCTGCTCGTTGTCTTTGGCAGTACTACTGTCCCCTTCGTCGTCTTCGTCTGCAGCACCTTCGGTAGCCGACTGGTCACCGCCGCGTCCGTTGGTGTGGGGTGTGCTGCCTCCAACTGTGTCTGGAGAGGCAGATCGCTGGTCACTGCGGTGGGTGTTGGTGGCAGGCTCATGTGCAAGTTTGCGGTCTTGGTTGTGTCCCCCAAGAGTGGGCGATCGAGCGTGGGTAGGGTGAGCCATGGTTGGTGTCGTCGAGGATCGTCTTTGTGGTGAGCAAAGTCGGAGGAACTCGGGACGGTGAGAGGTGAGTGAGAATTCGGATGCGGGTTCGCGGCGTTTCGTCGACTGATGTTTGGTGTACTGAGGGGAAGGGCCGACGAACTATGCTGAGCCCTTTGTGTCTCGTCGATCTTCAAGCGTTGAGCTGGTAGAAATGACAATGGTGTTGTTCTGCAGCGCAGGCGTGACGACTACCAATTGGTTGAGACGAGTTCGCGCAGAGGATGCTGCACGCAGTCGAAGTATTGGTATCGTCGTAGAGGTTGAAATTCCGTGAGCTGTCGGGCTGATGCAGCCCGTGGGCAGGGCTGCACCAGGAGTTTAGAGCTCAGCGAGTGCCTGCGGCATTGTCTCGACGATTAATGGTGTAGAGATGGGGTTATTGTGTGTTTCTGGTATGTTCCTGTGTGACTTTGACGTCTTTGGGCTGGTGTGGAGAGAGAATGCGGGCGAGGGCAGAGGATATGTTTAATTTTTAGTTCCGCCCTAGCGACATATCGCATGGTCCAAGCGCATTAGTCCTCTCTGTAGCCATGACTCCATACTCGACACCCAATTAACGGCGGCGACGCGACACGCAAGCCAGCCAGAGACATGGCCTTCTCCACACCTGGCGCAACAGGCTGTGTAGTTTCTTCATCGATTCCCCATCCATTTCACTCGTCCAGCGCCAGTCGCGTGCCCCTCGTCAGGAAATTTTGGTTTCTCGCCGAACTGCCCCACTGAAACTAACCTGGACGTGCGCAGTGCGTGCAGCGATGAGGCAACACGGGGCTAGGTACACGGTAACGGCTCCAGCCTATTGGCTCTGCTAAGACGCAGGCCCCGGGTTTGCACATGCTGCGACGAACAGCAGAGCGCGCAGAGTAGATTACCGCTGACCTGGCTCTCCTTACCTCGTCATCTTTAATATCTGGCCTAGCAAATCCATCCAGCGATGGAAACTTGCGCCTACTAGACCATGTCTTCGACATGCGATCCACGATCTACCAAATGTACGCTTGACGTCGCCCGGCATTGTGCCCCTCCAGATGCATCTTATATCGATACGCTTTGGGCGTGTATCGACGCAGGCGCCCGCAGGCGAAGGAGCGGTGAAGAGGTGCAAACGTAGCCGGCGCCTCAAACAGTAAAGTTACAGCAACTTGCGGGCCGCTGTTGCTTGTCACAATGCAGCAGCGTCCGCACTGAGACTCGCTTGTAAATCATTTATTTAAAATTGGTTAATAAAGGTGGTGCTCTACGTCTTCACTGACGCAATGTTGCAACTACCTGCGAACTGTTCTACGCTCAATTGCTCTGTTTACTCTGCAGACGTCGGGTCAGCTTTTTTTTTTTTTTTGGTGAGGCTGAGCTTTACCTTGCTTGGGGTGCAATGGTGGGCCGACCCACAGTACGCCGGTTGGATGAGTTTGTTCCTTGAGCTGATGCGAGATCTTCGACATGTCATATGTGCATATGCTTTTCATTGGCCGTCAGATACGTACATACATGAATGGTAGGTTTTTCATTGGCCAATTCATCCAATAGTCCAAGGGGCATTGCAGCTACATTGCAGTTACACACCACCTAAACTTTCTGTAGGATGGCTCGTTATCAGAAGGCCACATATCCTTTTTCCTTTTCTTTGCTGCAACGTCGACAGTCGATCAGGTCATGATCGAGGGCAGTCTGGCCGAGGAGCTATTGACATCTCTTGCTTTTCTTGCTTGGTACATGTGGAGTATCAGTGGAGCCTAGACGCAGCGAACACACTCAGGGTTTGAAAATCTGGATCACGCGGTATTCTACTACATACTTATGTACCTACCTTGTTGGGGTAGATACTGGCAGAAAAATGTGTTGCAAAGGGTCTTCTATCTTCCATACACCGGTACTTGCGAAGCAAACCTCCACCGCCCTCCCCACCGCCCTCTGGATCACACGCAACACCTCTTCACACAGTGGCTAGCCCCTCATTCACAGTATCTGATGGGGCAAATCGTCAGGGGCCCCCATACTTCCTTGGGCATCCATACTTCTTGCAGGCAACATTACGTGATTATGCAAATCCATGTACAAAGAAGAGTAAGCGTTTTTAGCTCACACTGCTACAGCCTGGCTTTCCTTTGCCAATGTACCAGAGTCCCGTGATGCCATGTTAGCCTCTTCTTAGGCACTTTAAGTGTACAAAAGTCCGGTAGACTACATGCAAGTGGCCGAAATAGCGGACTATCACCCGTTGAATCTGCTCGGCCCCTTCCTCATTCCCGAGGTCGGCACTCATGCAAGCAGCTGAAGAAGCGGATATGTCAGTTCAAAATATGGCCAGTATCGGGCTGCTTGAAATATCTAGCTGCTCGAGTTTGGGTATCATTAAAAAGGGGCTCACTGTGTTACAGCCGTCTGCCAGACCACATGACATACTCCTAAAAAGCGGACTCTCAACCGTCTGCTTGCTCGGCACCCTCTCCCTCCCCAGCATCCCTACCACCATGCCAGTCAAGACCCTCAGTCTTAGCAAGCACCGCAAGCCCACCCAACCCAGCAAGATAATCCTCATACTCATAGCCCAAACGATACAGCATCATTGCAGCCCACCTAAGCGTATCACGCTTCTCATTACGCGTAGCCTTGTCCATTTCCTCGCCACCCCTCGTCTCAGTCTCCACTTCCTCTTGCACCTTCCGAATAACGGCCCAGATCGTCTGTCGATTAGGCGTAATGCGCCCCTGCAGAATAAGCTCGGCACCAGACGCCTGCCTAATTTCAATGTCTGCCGGACGATCCTTGTACTCAGTGCTCTTTGTGACGCGGTATTGCGGCATAGTGGGTAATCCACCGGGTGCTCTGTATGGCTTCAAATGTCTTCTTGACGTGTGACACCAGAAATCTACCATGGCCTTGCCTTTGGCGCTGCCGTAGCCGTCGAGCACACCGCTTAGTATGCGGTTGAAGTCGTCCGTGGAGAGACTGACTGCTATCCGAGAGGAGAAAGCGAGGAAGCGGGCGCAATACGCTTTCCACTCGTGGTCTACTGTTGACATGATGGATAATGTGCAGTAGAGCTCGTCGCGTATATTACGGAGTATCATATTCTCCCACGCAAAGAGTAGTCCAGTGAAGGTGTCCTGAGCACTTACTTTGACGTCTTCGGGGCCAATTGAGGTCCGGAGGAGTTCTGCGGCAAAGCTCGAGATGATGATGGGTCGCGGTCTGAACGTAGCAGTCTCCTCTACATACTTTTGCATGCCTCTGACAGAGTCCCATCGACGGAGTTTGATCTGGGCACAGAGCAGGGCTGTAAGGATCTCGGCGGGCATGCGGTGCTGCTGGTATTTTTCGTTCCACGCCCCGACTTTCTTGACAATATCGAGGACGAGCTCGTTTTCTCCGGCCATGGTGCCGAAGCGAACGACAGATGCGGATATGTTACGATGGATCTGTAACTCACGATCAATCAGGGGACCATCCAAATCTTCAGAGAACAGTAGCCATCGGCCCAAATCATACTGCTTTGATTCGGTGACTAAATCCAACAGCCGTGCAAGGAGAGGTAGAGGGAGCTTGATGTCGAAAGCCGGAAACTCAACTGGTGGCAGATGACTGGTGAAAGGCTGATCAGGTCGCAATTGCGGACTGTTCCGAAGGAAATTGAAAAACTCTTGTACCGACTTTTGTTTGTTGTCATCAGTGTATTCTTGAAGCATAGACAATGTGGTCATTGCTCCCTTGATGTCTCCATTGCTAATGAAAGCACGCATTGCCCGATGCAGGAAGCTGAGTGGTATAGTGGTGGGCTCGAAGAAGTAAGGTACTTCGGTATTGGCCGAAGCAGACGCGTTCGCAGCGCCAACTTCACCTCCAAATCCTGGAGCCAGCTCGAAGACACGCAAGAGTAGCTCCGGCCGCTTCTCAGGTACGAAGCCGCCAGATTCGATCAGTCGGGCCATGACAGAATCCCAAGCTGAAGAACCGAGACTTAGATTATTCTTATCTAGGAAGCCTTTCAGGGTCTTGATGGAAGCGACTAAGCTTTCTGGCGTAGCGCCACGAGCCCCTACTCCCAGTCGCATCTGATCAACAAGCCCATCGACGAAGCCTGTAACAATCTCGCTGCTTATAGTTCTGCGGGTTTTCGCACGGTCTTCTGCACTTGCGGCAGCGTCCCCGTTCATTGGAAACAGGCCCCAAGCTGTTGTTGGAGCTGGGGTCTTCTTCTGTTCCGCTTCCATAATCTCCCGCCAGCTGATGAGCGCCCAGCTGTGTTGTCCTTCTTTGGCTGCCAGTTTTTCCAAGATGGCAGTGCCATCGAGTGTCCAGCCACCGTGCAAACACGACCACAAGACAAGCTCTAACCACAGCTCTGGAGACACCTCTGTGACCTTGACTTTGTAACGAGATCCAGGTATCTCGTGACCGAGGAAGTATTGAGCGTTCGCGCGATCCTTGGCAGTCTTGACGGAAGCTTCGTGAGCGTTCCAGGTAGCGTCAGACAGAGCTGTCAAGATTTTGGAGGAAAGCATGTGGAGTGTGGGAGGCTGTTGGAAGGCATGCTTGTCCTGCGGATTCCGGTATGTGTAGACTGAATCAGGCATCAAGCCCAGATGATGCAGGTAGGCAATCATCTCCAAGACGTGCGGCATGATGGTGTCCTGCTCGCCACTGCTCTGCTCTGCAGCCGCCATAATCATGTTCGCTAGGCTCCTCCACAATTGTCCCAGGGCCTGCTTGACTATCGCATGCGAGTAGCGAATCGATTCGGGGGCAGATGTCATGTCATCCAGTGTGAGTTGCAGCTTGCGGTTTGGATATGTTCGTTGAAGGCGTAGCGGGCTTTCAGTCAGCTCTTTCAGAGATCTGTGCTCCTCTCCTTGCAATATGGCGTTCGCGTACTGCTCAAGATGAGCGGTCAGGTCTTGTGATCGCTTTCCATCTTCAGTGAGCTTCTTGACTATCCAGATTACTGTCTGCCATTTTCCCACCTCTACGCCAAGGTAGCCCAGGATATCTATAGAGGCATCCTGGGCTTTGTTGACAAGCAGGGCGAAGTCGAGTGAGGTCGTGGGTTTCTCTGGCTTGTCGGAGGTCTCTTGGCGCAGGTGACTCGGAAGGAATGGCTCAATGGCCTCAAGCCATGGTTTGACATCCCCACGAGCCTCCAGAGGGGGATACGGTATGCATGATTGAATCCGTTGTTTGGGCTTGGGAGGGATTACTCGGATAATTGAATCCTCTGTTTCCTCCACCGACGGCTGGAGACGTGGCTGTTCATCTGCGGGGCGGCGTTTTCCAGATGTGAAGGAGCGTTTCGAGGATCTACCGAGGGCGGGAACGAGGAAGGCGGCGACGGAACAGGGAGCAGCGATTCCACAAGAGTTGGGACGGAAAGCCTGTGAGAGGGCGCTGCGAAAACATGTATGCGCAGCGCTCATTGAGGGGTGGCGGATGAGGGGTGAGGGTGAATGCTCGTGCCAGCGGCATGTCTTGCACTTTTTCTGACTAGCATCATGACGAACTGCACTCTCCAGATCCGAGACGCGCTAAAGTGGCTGACAGGGATCAGCGTCCAAGCTCAAGGCTGTCCTGCCACTAGCGCCTCCTCTGTGACCTCACGCGTCGTCTGGCGCAAACATTTCGCGACATCCAACCGTTGAACAGAGACATATTGCTTTCGTCCGCTGCAGCCTGGGACGGCCGCGTATATAAGCAATCGTTTCTGCGCGTGTCCACCAAACACATCGCACCCAATCTCGAACTACCACACGACACGCTAACAACCGCGATCATGCCCTACCGCGTCGGTAAGTACCTGAACGAACCCAAGTACTGCCATAGCCAATGAGCTATGCGCTCCATGACAAATCCACTGTTTGCGCCAATCAGAATTATACTGACTCTGCAACAGAGGTGTCTCCCAACGCGCGCGCCGGTTGTAAAACCAAAGAATGCAAAGAATCTGGAGGAAAGATCCAGAAAGGCGAGTTCCGCTATGCGATTCAAGTCGATATCCAAGGTCACGTCAGCTGGCAATACCGTCATTGGTATGTTTCGGCACTACCTATTGATTTCTAACATGTTTACTGACTACTCAAGGGGATGCGTCACCCCCAAGCAGGTTGAGAACCTAATCGAGGCATGTGGAGGTGATACTGACATGGTCGACGGCTACGATGAGTTGCCCGACGAGTTCAAAGAGAAGGTCGATTTTGCGCTCAAGAACGGCCATATCCCAGATGAAGACTGGCGTCAGGATCCTGCGCTGAACCGTCCAGGCGCCAAGAAGCCTAGAGCAAAGAAGGCCAAGAAGGGCGCTGAAGACGACGTCGAAGACGCTGCTTCCCCGCCTAAGAAGAAGCGCGCGCCCAAGGCCAAGAAGAACGAGGTCAAGGATGAAGTTGTAGGCGATGACGAGGCCCCCGCACCAGTTGCCAAGAAGCGCACCACCAAGGCCAAGAAGGTCAAGGCCGAGGACGAGGACGAAGAGGATGTCCCAGCTTTAGTTCCCGTTCCCAGGAAGCGTGGTCGACCCACCAAGAAGGAAGCTGACGAGGAAGACGGCGACGAAGAGGCCGCTCCTCCAGCAAAGAAGGCTCGCGCCAGCGGCCGTACCAAGAAGACTGCTCAGTACACCGAGGCTAGCGAAGAAGAGGCTCCCAAGCCCAAGAAAGCTCGTGGCAAAAAGGCTGCGCCCAAGCAAGAGGTCGTCGATGAGGAGATGGAGGGCGAGCAGGAAGAAGCCCCCGCCCCCACACCAAAGAAGGTTCGCGGCAAGAAGGCCGCAGCCGCCAAGGTTGAGCCTGAGTCCGAGCCTGAAATTGGTAGTGATGTCGAGGAAGAAGCTCCTGAACTCAAGAAGGTTCTACAGAAGAGGTATGCTTGGCTATGGGACAAATCATCGTGCTCATAACTGACAATACATAGGGGCCGCAAGAAGGCCGCTGCTAACGATGAGTAAGCTCGTCCCATAAACCACAAACAACTTGCGTTACCGAACCATGTCAACAGTCTGTGACGAGGCGTTAAGGAGTGTCATGGGGAGTATCGTATGTATCCTTCACGCAGTAGAGATACCCAGGAGAGCGTCGTGTTTATGAGAGTTGTCGTTCGCGGATAAGGCGGAGTCTTTTCATCTTCAGTATTATATTTACATTAGCAGGTCTTGTTTTCCTTTCCTCTGGTAGCATGGCATTGTTCAACTGTCATGTTTTCATTATCTCGTTTCTGCGCCACACTGAAAAGGTCGCCCGTGAACCCGTCCATGACTATTCAGTTCATCCCGCGTGTTTGTATAGTGCAATGTGTTTCCTTATCATATCCATTCAATTACCTCTCCATTGCTTTCCATACCAAAACAACCAGCTTGATCTCTTAAGCCGCCTTCACTCACATACCTTTAAGCCTCTCCATCTCCTCGGCCATGATCTTCTTCCAATCCACCATCACCCTTCCATCCTCACATTCAATCGTAGGGAACAAGTCCTTGAACCCAGCGCTGTCTCTGGCACGCTGCGCAATGTGCTCGTGTACGACGTCCTGGCCGTTGCACGACTCTGAGTGGATTGGACAGCGGGCTATGAAGGCAGTACTGTTGGTCTCGGTAGTGGTGTTGTTGGTCCCAGTGCCGGTGCGCTCCACAGGAGGGACAAAGCTAAAGGGAAACACCGGACGAGGCGTTGACGACGGATTGGCAGCGTTGTAGGCTTCGTTCAGCGCTTTAGAAGCAGCGCGTGGACGTCCGGTGTGTACAGATTTCGATCCAGCGCGTGGACGTCCGGTGTGTACAGATTTCGATCCAGCGCGCGGACGACCCGCAACAAGAGGTTTCTTGTCGATGTGACCCGTATAGCTGACAGGCGGAACAGAGTCATCGAAAGCAGGGAAAGACGACGTATCCGGTATACCTTGAGAAACAGGAAAGGTAAACGCAGGCGTAGCATCGCGGTGCAACGACGTCGCAACAACAGGACTTCCAAACAGGCCAGTAGGTGCTTGTCGGATGGGAGTCTGCGACCTCGACGACGACGTCTCTGGCTCCACGTTTCCTATGTCGTAACGCCTCATCGCCAAACCCCTTAGATACGCCGCACTCTCTGCAGACTGATACCCCGGCGCGCGAGACGGACTCGACTCCATCGTCTGAGCCCTAGACGCCTCATCATCGCGAATCACATCTGGATGGCCCAGACCATGGAGGTACACACCCCCCTCTCCATCCTTCTCAGGAGAGCCAGAATCACCCCGTGGACTGCGACTACTCATCCTGGACAACGGGCGCGAGCGAGACCGCGAAGAGAGACGAGATGGGGATGGCCGCCGCGATACAGTATCTACGAATACGGAGATGTCATCTGGATCCATCCAGCCCTGTGATACGGAGAGTTTGGCTACCATGTCTTCATCGCGTTCTCCCCATTGTCCGCTGTCTCGCAGATGGTCTTCCGATACGTCTGCGAGGGGGGATAGAGACCGGCGGAAACCTTCTTCGGCGAGGAGTTGGTTGAGTCGCGAGGTGCTTGCTATGGGGCGGAGTGAGTCATGGCCACTGTCGTGGCTGCCGCGCGCACTGAGACCGTGGAAGTGCGTTGGTGAGACGGGGCGGGAGACAAAAGGTGTGTTGTCTACGGAGGCGTGACGGGATCCGGGGGCAGAGTAGGCGAGGTAATGGCCGCGGTCGTGGGGCGTGAAGACTGTTGATGGGATTGGAGGAGCTTCGACGGTGCCGAGACGTGGGATGTTGTCTAACGATGACGAGTTACCGTCATAGGGTACTGGTCGAGAGCGGGGAGAGCGGGGAGAGCCGATACGTGAGCCAATATGCGAGGATAGTTGTGAAGGGACCAGCAGTGTTGTGAAGGACGGGACACGTGAAGGTACTTGACTAGGCAAGGGCTCCTGTGCGCTTGCCTTTGGGTTTACAACAGCGTCAATCTCCTTTGCGCTGCCTGTAACGGTATCATTTTCGTCTCCCGCCTCCATTTCCAGTGCCTTCTTCGTCTCTTGCTTCTTTGCCTCCTCTTGCTCCTGTTGGAACTCCCACTCATGGACACAAGACCTCTGTAGAGCAGCGATAGTATTCTCCAGTACAAGATCTGAATCCTGGTGATCCCAGAGCGGCGCTTGATCCTGAACTACCCCGGAGATGGTGATACCCTTCTTAGTGGAAAATGGGACAGGCTCGATTGGGTTACCTGCGGGAAACGCGTAGATGAAGTGGCCTCGGTAGTGATACGCGACTCCTGTCTCAAGCGTGTGGTGGCCTTTGAGCCCGGAGATGTAGACATGTTGTTTCGTCGCTTTGAGACGAGCTGTGCGCTCTGGCGTTCGGTTAGTACGTGGATCTTGAGTTGGAGGCGCAGAAGTTCGTGAGCTCATCGACCGCTTGAGGAAGTCGCGACTCACCGCTCGACTTACCATTGGCGATGGTCTTTGCACATCCTCTTCCCGCCATGTTTGCGCGCGCTGAAATAGGTATTTATATGCGTTTGCGGTAAGCTTGTACGTGTGATGTCATAACTGTATCGCGACAATTGCGATTGGAAATTTGGACGACACCAATCGCGGCCAGTTGAGGAAGTAGCGCAAAAATATTGGAGGAATCTGCCTTTGTTGGCGTGGGGTCATCCAGTAGCGATTGTGCGGTCAACGTACGTGAGAGCAAACAAAAGTTGAGCTAAGGCCATCGTGGGAAACCTTGCATGTTTTGCCTTAGTGAAAGGAAAAGGGAAAGTGGAGCAGATGTGGAGAATATCTAGGAGCGATTTAACGTGACATGTGACAACATACGCAGGAACCCATTTTTATCAGGTTATGCCCTAGATTTGTTGCATCCCAAGTGTATATTCTGTTATCTCTACTTATGACTACTACCTTTAGGGTACAGTATAGCTTGAAGACAATGAAAGAAAAAGGAGCTCCATCGTAGTAGCAGTGCAATGAATGCGAGAACGTAGACAAGCACAGGCACTGAGTAAAGACATGGAGACTGGAAGGTTTATGAGCAGGATAGTGTAGAAAGAAACACATGAGGATCATGGACATGAGCATGAGCTTGACAATGCGAAAGGATATCGAACCGCGAAATGCGCGGGAGGCAATGTTCACAAGCACTTCATGCAAACGACGTATAAGCCACGACTGAGAAGATGCTTCACGTAGATGGATTATCGAAATTTATTACAAGTCGCTATCAAACTGCTCGACTTTGCGCATGGGGTATCGTACTCTATCGGGTGCTGGAAGTGCCATCAGAACCATCAGCAGCAGCACCAAGACCCTCCTCATCGCCTGGCTCAGTGTATGTACCAGACTGCTTGGTAGCACCACGTGTGCGCTCCTCGATAATGTTGCTCTTGTCAATAGCATCCTTCTCATCGCGCTCTGCGTCGTGTTAGAGACATAGCTACCATTTCTTATATAGATACGGACCTAACTGTGCGTCGGAGTCACCGCCATTGGTATACTCGGTGGCTTCGACGGGGGCTTCGTCGGCCTGGACGAGGATTTCGGACTGGCCGGTACGAGACTTGTAGTCATTGTCGATGGCGTTGCCGCTAGGGATTTCGCTGGAACTCATGATGGAAAAGGTGACGGAGTTGATATAGAGATGGGTGTTGGTTCAGTAGAAGTCCTTGAAGATGGGAATAATTGGCTGTGAAGTGAAGATGTTTTGATATTGAATAAAGTGGATGGAATTACCTCCTTATGTAGGCATCGTTGGCAGGCACACAAGCCATACGTCATGTACGCATCTCAAGCCTCTGATGCAACAACAGATTCGAAACTACAAGGAGGCAGGGTCCGCAATCTAGATCCTATGTTGCGATCGGAATTATGACAGCATAGTTGTGAATCTGATACTGACCTCCACAAAGCGCCATGCCAGTATTGATATGATTTACATTGGAGGTGGGTAACTAGAGGTTGGTCCGGCAAGCGGGATCCCTTACTAGACGCGGGAGCTGGTCAATGCTAGCCAAAGGATGCGATGCATGACTGGCTGGGGTGTGAGAGTCGCCGCGTCATACTCTGGCGGTCGGCGGTGATACGAGTAGATTCAGGTGATCCAAAGCGGCTGCATGATATCTCTTCTCTTGATGGTCAAGCGGTTGTGCGCCAGCGTCGCTGCTATACTCCCTATACAGCATGAAGCCATCCAAAAGTCAGCGACAGTCTGTCAAGGAATGGTGTGCAGCTGCGTCATCTCATCTCAAACGCACGGCATCTAAACACCCGCCGTGCAAGGCACAATACTCAGACTCATCAAGACAGCGGTACCATCGCACCTGCAGCCAAAAGCGTATGACAGTCGACGTCAACACAAGCGTAGCGTCAGGGGAGCGTGGAGCCCTCTGTTTGGGCTGGCAGATTGGCGAGATCGATCGTGCATGAGATATGTGGATTCTGTAAGATGTCGATGACGCTGGGGCTGGGAGCACATGGAAGTTTGTTTTGCTGGTGGCTGGGTCGACGGGTCGACGTTAGGTCGGGAGCATTGACGCGAAACGCGAGATCGCGACGTCACGACATCACGACATCACGACGTTGGCCCGGGAGCTGTTCAGACCATCCAAGACAGTAAACACAGCGATCTGGCAACGCTGCACACGCGTTGATACGCATGCGCAATTTTTCTTCGATGAGTGGCGTTCATGTTGTTCTTTTTCTCTGACCTGCTGTTCAGAGCATACGAACATATTTCTGAGGCTCAAGTTCAAGCTGCTTGATTGTGGAGCACAGCATTGAGAGCAAACAGCACCCAAGTCGTTATCTTCCTGCGCTTTGCCATCTTCTGGCTAACATCTCGCTCCCGGCCAGAAGCACATAGGCAGTCAAGTTTCTCATGTTCGAGATGCCGCTCCAAGTAGAATATCCAGCGGGGCCCAGCGGGGCACTTCACAAAGCTTGAACAACATTCAAAGGCGCCTGACGAGCTTGCGTCCTTGAGATATAATGGATGTTGCTACCAATTTTTGAATCAAACTCGATATCAGTCAGCGTGGCCGAGGTAAGACACCAGCATGAACAATCGAGATCGCATGTGCTAACAGTGAGATAGTGGTTATGGCGTGTGACTCAAGCGAAAGCTTGTCTTCTTCGGAAGACACACTCTCAAAGAGGTTTCTCATAGGGCAACCTGCGTGGGTTCGAGTCCCACCGCTGACATTATTCTTTTTGCTCTCGTTGATGACTTTTCAAGTAGTAGAGTGTGATGGGATGTGGTGGTACGTCTACTCTTTTGCACATGAAGATATTCGGAACGTTCCGAGAGATTCCTAGTCACCTTGCATAAGCTTTGAACTTTGTTCCTGACTTGAGTGGATATCAATGCCTTAAACAAAGATCGAACTCTAGAGGCATAGTTGCTGGCTGTGGTGGGAAAGCTGCAAGTTTACACGGATCTATGAATGTACTTACCGCGATTTACAAACACCAAAGTGGCCGCTCAAGATATCGAGCCTTGATTCTCATGTTAGTAGATGCATAGGCCCTCGAGCGTCAATGAACGACACAAGCATGACATCGGAAGAATTGCATTCCAAAGATAACCACTTGTTAGTCCCTAATACACATACAAAATGACTACGCCAAAGATGCAGAAAGACTATTAGACAACACAGCCACGCTCAACCTACGCACTTGCGCCGGCATCCGCCGCAGTCCCGCTCTCGCTGGTGTCCTTCGCCTCCTCGGTCTTCTTCGCGGCAGCCATCTGCCATGCAGGAATAGCGGCGCGTCCCGGGGACGGCCTACCGTACGCAGGGAGCGGCTTCTCTGTGCTGGGAGTGGGAATGGAGCTAGGTGCGGGTGTTGCGGTACCACTGGCCTGGTTCTCAGTCGCGCTCGTGCCGTTGGCCTGCTCGCTGGACGCTGGGATAGACGATGGCTGGGGTGCAGATGTCGAGGCAGCGGGTGTGCTGGTACCGTTTGTGTTGGGTGTCTGCGATTGGCCGGGGTAGCTTGAGATGCTCTGTGGGCGTGGTGGTGGCGCGGCAGAACCCATCCTGTTTCCGATCAAGGTCTTCAGGCTCTTCAGCTCAGTGGACAGCTCCTTTAGTCTGTTGTCAGTCGCATTCTTCTGGGAGTCTAGTGCCTTCGGGATCAAGTCCCTCAGGCCTCGGACGTCGTCCTCGATACGTCTGTTGTCGTCGCCCTGTCTCCTTGACGACTCCTTGAGACTTGATAGAACACTCTCCACCTCACCAAGCGCGTCGTCGAGCCTTGATGTCCTTGCCTCTTCTGATGCCTTGAGAGCGGATGTGTCGGTGTTGAGTTGCTCGAGGAGATCGAATGCGCGCTTGAATTGTTCGTCGACGGAGGCCTTGTCTTGTTCGAGCTGGGGTTGCGTGGGTGGTTGTATTAGGGGTAGGACGTATCGTTTCGCTGTGAAGTAGAGGCCGTATCCTACACCGCCCATTACCGTCGCCATGATGAAGTAGTCTCGCCAGTCGCGTTTCGGCGGTCTGCATAGTCAGCATCCGTTCGAGTACCGAGGACATGTAAGCTTACTCTGGTGGCGGTGGAGGCGGTTGCCAGTATCCTTGAGGAGGATAGCTCGCATATGGGGCTGCAGGCGGTGGTCTGTATGCATTGCTGGCTACTGCGGATGTCTGGGGAGGAGATGAAGGTAGGCTGGGGTCTTCGGCTGCACGCGCGAGCGACACATCGACCTCTTCTTGTGTGAGGTTCTTCGACTGGAGGAATGCGATGCGCTTCTCAAGGGGCGCGCTGGCAACCGACGGATCTTGGAGGACTAACGGTGATAGTCAGTATTGTCGCGTAGCGTAGAGCGCGGCACGCATCAACTTACAGGACACAGCAGACTGTATGATATCCTCGCGCACCATCTTGACTACACGTAACGCAATGCCGGCAGCACGCGCAGGTTGTGGATTGATGATGGAACTGGAGAGCCGCGAAATGACAATCCGAAAGCTGGAGGCGGGTATGCCTCGGCTCCTTTAGATCGGCGGTCGGTTCCGCGTCGTCTCACGTGGCACGCTGACCGCACTTCTTTTCCGACTCCGACACTTCAATGCGAGACGTCCAGACTTCAGATTGCGACTTTTGACTGCAGCATTCACAGGTGCAAGGAAATACTGATGTACGAGCTCTTCATACTGGTCTATTGGATAGTGATCCATCCGTTTACGACATTAGTCACAAAGCACAGCTGTATAACGTGTCCTCCCTAGCCCCTACATGAACGCGTCTTTGGTATATATCTACCAGTTTCATGCTTCCAATTTCCTTCTTAGTCATATCACTCATTTTCAATTTTTCGCATTCTCTCTGCCATCTAGAGAACACCGTTTCCCCTAGAACATCATGATGTGGAGTCGGACAGGAAAGAGCAGGAAGCTATTGAAGCCACGAAAGACATGCGGACCACTACACAGCTCTTCTGTAGGTAGCCTGCGTGTTTCGCAAAGTACTGGAAATCTTGGAGTACCGCACATTGTTAAGGGACACTCTTTGTAAGTTCATTTAGCCTTTGGGTTTATTGTTTGATTGCGTGCATCAATCATTTGAACCCAGATGGCCTGCATAGAACTTCTTCGTTGCGTCATCATCTAGGCTGTACTGCGAGATCGCCAGGCGAAGACCTGATTATCGATATGGTCAGGGCAGTCTTCGTACTCGACGTGCATGTGTGATGTTCGTTTGATTCGAAAGGGAAAGAGTCTATTGTGTAGGGATCCAATCCCGCTGCGGTGCATTCCTTCATTGTGAACAGGCTCCAAGACAAACAGAACTTCTTGCTTCCCAGTCCATCTCACTTTCGCTAACTTCTCATTGTATCTCTCCAAATATCTCGCACAGTTTCAGAAATCGCTATCAAACTCAGCGACAACATGGATCGTACTAACATCATCGACGCTGACGAGGTCGCACGTGCAATGGCTGCGGCTTCGCAAGGCAAGGGCAAAGGAAAGGGTAGGAAGAAGACGACCGAAGCCCCTGCCAGCAGTCCTTCAAAGCCGAAGAAGACCGCCGCCGCACCAGCGACAAGGGTAAGGTCAAAGACCCCGGCAAGTCCGACGTCGCCCACAGCTGCCACTTCTTCCGCACCTAGGTTTTACGAAGCGAACGGATTGAAGATTCCGCTTTACAATCAAAACGGTCAAGGTAACAAAAAAAGGCCAACCGCTCGTCTGTCCAAGACCCTTCTCAAGTACAACACGGACGATCTTCTCGATATAGTTGGGCAGTATGCAAGCGCAGACAAGAGGCAAGAGTTGAAGACCAAGGGACTATCAAAGATAAGACTCGCGAACTGGATCGAAGAGAAGGAAACACTGGCTCTTGGACGTAACCCAAGGTCAGATTTGTCTTGTAAGTCCATTAACGCTTCTTTTGTTACGCGCAAGTATACTCACAACCTCAGTTCCAGAAGATAGCGAAGATGCTGAGCCGTCCGACGATATCACTTCCTTCCTAGCACCCACTATGGCAACACCTTCCGGCCCAAAGACCAAGAAGCATACCGCTACGGCTCCTGCCTCCAACAACCAAGAAGATTATATGCCAACCGCGGCCAAAGGCAAGGGTCCGTCTCATTATATTGGTGGTCGAAAGAGAAGCGCACCTGATGTGTCATCGAAGCTTCAACCACCCGCCAAGCTACGGAAACGTGACGACCCAGCAAACTCGGCTGCTATACCTGCTGAACACTCGGCTAAGGAACCTTCCACAGACAATTCAGTCGACGACGTTATACCAACGCCTTCGCAAACGGACGCGCAAACAGCCGTATATAACGACACAGACTGCAATGAACACGGCCAAAACGCATTCTTCCGCAGAACTGGAATGGATCCGAACGATCCCGACCGTTCCTCGATGATTGTTAAGGGCGATGGTGAGGATCGCGTATTGACCGCTACGTCCCACGAGACTTTTCGTGGACCTGTGACATGGCTCTACGAGACCACCGGTAAGTTACAGAAGCCCTTCACGTACTTCTGATGTACTTCAGGCTACTTGCTGATGCTTTAAAATGATCAGAAGTCACCTGGATGCCTCCTGGTGCGATGAAGGCATACCCTTCGTCCGGCTCTTCATTCCGCTTGCTCCCTACAATACATCCACTAATTCCCGTTCAGTCCCACACAACACTACCAAATCACCTCCTCAACGTCCGCCTCCCATCCCCTACCTAAAGCCCGGAGTTCACGGCCGCAACGGTGACTTCCAGTCCGACGACGACCGACGCACGGGCGTAGGCCACCAGATCGAACCCTCCGATCAACTCAAGTGGGACGAATACAGCAATTTCCACGCTATGCTCTACCAACAGTTTCCACATTATCCCACTCCGACCAATGGGTTAGCGGCTGACAAAGAGACGAAGGGTGCTTGGGATCAATGGCAACGCTGGTATGGTGATTTCACGGAGAAATACCCTGGGTATGCGGTATTTCACCTTTGGCCTTGTGGGTGCGAAGTGATCAGTGAGGGAGACGACAGTGAGGAGAGCGAAGAGGAGTAGGGGTGAGGGCCTTCAGCTGTCCGCATGCGGTAATATGGTATGGGCTGTTGGACGTATGAGTGGCTGGTCTATTCCTCGGCATGACAGTACAGTGGTTGGAGTGGACACTACCAAGATGTTGTTCCACTCAGATCTAAGTCAAGAAGCACGTCCTCCGCAGTAGCAAGGAGCACTACAAGGACGTAGGCCCGGCTGTTCAAGATGTTGAATCACGGTGTATACCTTTAGGGCATCATTTCACTGTAGTATCTCAAGCCATCGAAGTTCAAAGGAACGTTGACCCTAGAGATATTCGCCACATACGAGGCCTTGGATTATCCATGCGACGCACCTTGAGCGCCTTAAGGCTTACCTATCAGTAGAAGGCTTTTATTGATCAGGTATAGCTATGCGGAGGCCACTGCCGGTAACGGGGCTCTTACCTCACACGCTAACCTCCTCTACGGCACTGAGGATACCTGCACTGACTACAAAGCGATACTTCAGTACTCCGGTAATTCATCTCGCTACGCTAGACTCCACAATCACCTGCCATATATACCCTTCCAAAATGGTTCTCCTTCTAACTTCATCACATCTTCTCTACAAACAGCGAGTATTAAGTCCACAAGTAAAACAACTCGTAACAAAGCCAAATTCACGACATCAGCAAAGCCACGATGTCCACCTCACTAAAACGCACTTCCGAAGAAGCGGGAGCAGAACCCACAAGTATACGTTCAACCAACCTCCTACCTAGCAAAAGGCCGCGCCTCAAGCTCCAAATCTCGCAAAACCCAGTCTCCAAAAAAGAAGAGCAGACGCTCAAAACGCGCAAAGCAGCAGCAGAGCGATGGGAACCCAAACTCAAACGGCCCTTCCCCAAGAAAAGGGAGATACAAGACTCGTACAGCATGAAGCTTATGCGGCATTACCCTACAAACGAGCCTACACCACTGGAAGATCTGCCCGTCGTCAGACCGCATATCCCCCGCTCTGCTCGCGTCGATAAGCTACTGGCAAGTCTTCCGCTCGTCCCGGAATGTACGTGGAGCGCAGAGAGCACAGGGCCATTGAGACGCAGACGGCAGACTGTACGCGACGAGTTAGCGAATCAAAGCTTGAACATCAACAAGAGCATCACGGGCAGCGATCTTGCTGTGCGAATGGCATGGCATTGCTTTTCGTCGAACGAGAATGATCGGATTGATCGGGGACGCCAGGCGATGATGGTATCAGGCCTTGTGGATGCCGACCTTTCGAAAGAGGACAAGGGCGTACCGAACAAGTTGCCAGAGTGGAAGAAGACGAATACTGGGAAATATGGCAGGTGTGATTCGCCCTCTGATTTAGGGGCTGTGTGGGAGGAAATCATGGGTTGAGGTGCGGAAGCGGACTCCGGAGCCAACTGTTAAGGAAGGTTTTTGTTAAGTGTGCTGGCATTTTGGGTGTTTTGATGGGTCGTGTGGTAGAGAAAACTTAAAAATCGATTAAACACACGAAAACTCGTCGTTCTATCTTTGGCATTGGTCTTAGAAGCTCCCTAGTATGACGTTTTTCCATATATTGACGATACTTCTCATTCGAGAGCCTCTTTTACATATGAAGCATACTGATCTTAGAAGCTGTGAGTGGCTAGTTGGCCATGGGTCATGGCAATATCATGGTGGAGATGGTTGGCCAGTGTGATATTTTCAGCCAGTGATTGATTGCGGTTTTCACAAACACGGGTCCATTCGCTAAATCAGTTCAGCATACGATGTGAGTCAAGACGCGGTGAAGAGCTCCGCAGTCCGTTGTTCGAACTTCGTTACTAAAGACGCTTGAAACTGCGATTTTTGATTGGGCGGGTGCTAAGGAAGACGTATGGTCGCTTAGTTAAACTAAGGTACTGCTATACACACGCTCCACTTTTGCACGCTCGGCCAGTGATGTACCATGTATTTAGCAATAAGAATGCAGAATTAGCATACCTCAACTATGGTATTGCTACGTGAAACCTGACACTCGACTATACTGAGTCACAGTATTTCGCAAGCTTCAGAAGTATAAAACCATGTCCATTCCCTCCTCACATACAAACTTCATTTCATCCAGCAAACCTTCCAACGCTTTCACACAAAGCCAACTTAATATACCATCTTCAAGACTCCAACATCACACAATGGGTTTCTACACACCCACTAAAACAGCCAGGCTCTTCTCCGCCACTGGTGAAGCACATGGTCTCCCCATATCCCCCACCGACACCATGTTCAAGGCCGAGTCACCAGAGATGGCAAACGGCTTTCCCATGTTCTACGCGCCTTTCACACCTCACCACGACATCAAGGCCGAAGCTGAGACTCATACCAGGAGACCAACAGTATCACCCATCACACCAGTAATAAAGGTTGAGGAAGAGGAAGAAGAAGAAGAGAAGGTAGCACCCATCTCACGATTGATAAAGGTGGAGGAAGAGGAAGAAGAGGAGTTGATGAAGAAGCCAGCCCGTCCAATACTCCGCCTTCCAAAACAACTCACACCAGCGATAAAGCAGGAAGAAGAAGACGAGAAGCCATCCGACCTCATGCTCCCCCCTCTTCCCCCCAGCAAATCAAGGATGGTAACCCGAGCTTCCGTCCACAAGCAAAAAACAATCTCCCTAAAAATAAAGCTCAGTCTGCCCAGAACATCTGTCAACAAGTCCGACGTTTTTCAGGGAGAACCAGCACGCAATCTCGTCAGAAGAGCAGATTTGCATGCCCACCACAGACTCGGTGTCACGCCTCTGATAGGCAAATCCATTGACAATGTGGATGGTGGAGAGTTTGTGGGGCTGTCGGGCCTGAATTTCGGGGATGTCAAGGGGCGTAAGGGGATGGGGTTGTATGATAAGAATGATGAGGTGATGAATGAGAGGATTTTGGCTTTCAGGGAGCAGTTGTGGGGGAAGAAGAGTTGGGCTGGGAGGAAGTTGAAGGGTTAGGGGATGTGGCGTTGGTGAGGAGTATATCGGTTTGAACTCGGGTCCTCTTCCTTACCATGTGTGGAGCGGCAATACTCGCCTTACACATTTCGGAGAGGGTTGTGCTGGAGGACGATGAGAGCAAGCGGATGTACAGACTACTATCTCGCTATGGGTTGTTACTGGAGCCTTGTATAAACGTCTAGGATACGTGATCGGCGCTATGGTTTGTCAGGGCTGTCATCTCTTTTCCTAGTAATCATAAAATCCCTTTCCACTCTTCTTTCCCAACCACCCTGCATCCACCATCTTCTTTAACAGTACCGCAGGTCTGTACTTGGAGTCGCCTGTGTCGTGATACAAGACCTGCATGATCGCCAGGCATGTGTCGATGCCAATGAAATCCGCCAATTGCAGCGGGCCCATAGGTACATTCGTGCCGTTCTTCATGATACTGTCAATATCCTCCTTGGCACCTACACCCGTCTCTAGGCAAATGACGGCCTCGTTGATGTACGGCATGAGAATGCGGTTTGCGAGGAACCCAGGGCTGTCGGCGGACTTGGACGCAATCTTGCCCATCTTCTCGCAGAAGGCGACGGCGGTCTCGACAGTAGCTTGCGAGGTTTGGAGGCCGGTGATAATTTCTACGCCTTTCTGGATGGGGACGGGGTTCATGAAGTGTGTGCTGATGACGCGCGATGAGGCCGAGAGGTCGGTTGGGTCTGTGGTGGTACTCGCCGCGATCTTGGTAATAGAGATGGAAGACGTGTTGGTTGCCAGGATAGCGTGTGATGGGCAGATTTGCGCAAGTTGGGAGAAGATCTTGTGCTTGAGGTCTGGGATCTCTGGGACGGCCTCGATTACGAAGTCGACGTCTGAGAGATCGTCGAGTGACGTGCTGGAAGTCAATCGCTCTCTCGCTGCGACGGCGTCATCTTTTGAGATTCTGCCCTTTCCAACATCTTTTTCGAGAAGCTTGTCCGCGAACTTGAGACCCTTGTCAATGGATGCTTGGGAGTTGTCAATTAACCGGACTGGCACTGAGGCTTTCTGAGCTGCTACGAGAGCTATTCCAAGGCCCTGAGAGAGTTAGTTCCGAGGGCTTGCTTGCATTGTTGAGTCGATCATTGCACACCATTTGCCCTGCTCCAATCACACCCAGCTTCTTGACCTCTGCAGCAGCTCCCACAGAGGGAGTCGAGCTGAAGGCACGGCATTGCTGCCTGACTGCGCATCGTGCGAGCTGTCTCGAGGCTACGGAAAACATGGTGAGTATATGCTCGAAGGGTTGCACGCAAACTGTGAACGTCGGACGCACAACATGTGATGGGGAACTTCTTTCCCCAGGCCGACGAGAACCGCGGCGGGCTAGCCGAGGCATGACGTTGACTGGCGGCGGGAAGACGCGAGGATCAGCCCTGTCTTGGCGGGTTTGCGCGGTTTGTCCCGCATGTGGCACTTTACGCGTCGACGCGCCTTTTGGACTATCGCGACACCGGCGGGCAGTCTGAGCATCAACCACAACAATGCCTCAGACAACGCTGGACGATTGGGCGCAGGATACTGTGAACCCGGAAGTTCGCGCCCACGTTTCCAGTCTAATTTCTGCTGTACGTATCCTTTTTAACCAGCATCATGGTCACTGACATGCGCACAGCTCGGTGGCATTGGCGACGATGGCACGTATGCACTCGGACACGACGCCCTGCTATGTCTCAAGGACCTACGGAAATGGCTGAAGTTTGCCGATGGACAGTACAACCGACGCGATGTTGCACGATGCATGGCCGAGGCAAACCTCGTAAAGGGCGACTTACTAGAGATACTTGCCAAGATATCGCCAACTGTAACAGAGAGCGCGTGGAAGCACAAGATTGCAGTTGCGACATGTATGGAAATACGGTTGATGTGCTTATACTGTACTGACAAGTCTAGTGGAACTCCTCGTGCCCTTGACATGGCCCAACGAGATCGACCCAACCGAAGCGACCGTGAACCACCACCGACATGGGCCCTACATTGGGCTCGCTCAGATTGGATACAAGCGTGCGATCCTGCAATTCGACCGAGACAGAACCCTCCAGACGGCCGTCAAGACGGCGCTTCCTTCAATGGCAGTACCCCTCCGAGAACGAACACCTCGAGATGAAGGCATCATCCGGATCGCGTTATACTTCATACGAAACATTGCCATGCTTGCACCACCGAACGATGCACATATGGACACGGACGAAGCCGAGGTCTCTCGGTCTGCGACAATTGATACCTTCCAAGAACAGGACATATTTCAGGTCATTTTGAGCATCGCGTCCAGCATCGGAGACGACTTTGTCACGCAAGATGTCGTTATCCTCGAAATCCTGTTCTTCCTACTCAAGGGCATCGATGCTGAGAAACTGTTCATGGAAGACAAGAAGCTCAATGCCAAGAACACATATGAGCTCAAGGAATTAATGCAAAAGGAGAAGGCCATGCTCGCAGGCTACGCTCGCCACGCCCCAACCCGACACAACCGATTCGGAACGATGATCTGGATGAAGCGGGACGACGAGAAGGTCACGACTATATCTGGACAGGACGTACTGGGCAAAGCACAGGCTAGCATGGACAAGATGGATGCTACAAAGAAGTGGGACAAACCCCGGCAAGGCAGGCGCAAGCAGGATAGCAGTGAAGAGAGGGAGGAATTTGATTTGCCGGTATCGTTAACTTCCTCCGCGCGGAAGCATATCAAGGCTTTTGTCGAAGAGTTTCTCGACTCGTCTTTCAACCCTCTCTTCCTGCATCTTCGAAAAGCTATCGAGCGTGAGACTGAACGTGTGGAAACACGGCATTCTAAACAGTTCTTCTACCTCGTGTCGTGGTTCCTGCGAGCAGAGTGCGCACGGCGGCGGACAATGAAGGAGAGGGCCGCGGACCCGAAGAGCCCAGAAATCCTGTCTGCCGAGGATGAGAGCTACGGACTGGTAGCCGAAGTCATGAACCAGGAGACTTTTATTCTGCTCAACCGCTTCATGCAGAAGAGCCAGGACGAGAAGGCATGGCGAGACTTGAATGCTGGGCTGAAGTGCTTCACGCAGATCTTGCTCACCGTCCACGAAATGTCCGAGTCGGCGCTTGAAGAGGACCAAGAGATTGCTGAAAACATCCAGAATCGTATCTTCTACGAAGAGTCAACACACGACCGAATAGTCATGATTCTGAGATCATACAAGGACCAAGGCTTTGGCTATCTCGATGCAGTCACGGAGCTTTCCCATGTGTTCTTGCGGATGCTTGAACGCTATGCAAAGCAGAATGTGGACATGCAGATTCGATCGAAGCGACGAGCTCGGAAAATCAAGAAGAAAAAAGCGGAGAAACAGGGCGAAGACGGAGAGGAAGAGGGCAACGCTTCCGAAACCGAAGACCTTCAACAAGCACAAAAGACGGTTTCGGAACGCAAGTTTGATTTCACGAGATTCGCTGCGAAATTTGTCAACCAAGCCAGCGTCAACACTTTCGTAGCCTTTGCCAAGTATTTCAGCGATCTGGATACGGAACAGCTCAAGCGCGCACATCGCTTCTTCCACCGCGTCGCTTTCAAAATGGAGCTTGGTGTTCTACTGTGTCGGGTGGACATCCTGCAGCTGTTCAACAAGATGATGAAAGGTCCAGGCGGCCTTGACCCCGAGTCACCAGCTTACAGGGAGTGGGACGACTTCGTCAAACACTTTTTCCGGCAGGTAGTCAAGAGAATACAAGAAAGACCGGAACTGGTAGTAGAGATGTTGTTCAGCAAAATTCCTGCAACCATCTTCTTCCTTGAGCATGGCTTCGATAAAGAAATTCATACCCGAGCACCACGAGCACCGGCGGAGTTGGAAGTCAAACCTGGCATGGAGCTGCCTGATCAGATCGGTGTCGCTGTTGGTGTGCTGGTTAATCAGTCAAAGTCGGACCACCTCCGCTGGGTACGAGACGTGCTTGCATCAGCTGCTGAAGAGCGCAAGGCGTGGGAAGAAGCAGCAGAAGCACAAAAGGCGTTGGTGACCGACGCAGAAGAGCGCCCCGAGGGTGGGGCAGCTGTGGACCCAGACTCAGAAACGTCGAAGCCGCCATCGATTTGTAAGTCTCGCTCTGCCGCTATAAAGAAGTCTGCTAAAAAAATTCTAGTCATCAAGCACGACACTGAAGAGCGACGCATAGCCATGTTCAAAGACAATAAACTACGACTACTCATGAACCTAGTCGGCTTCGAGAGACTAGGAGAACATCACGATCCAGACGCTTCATGGATCATCCCTTCATCCCTCACATCGACACAACTCCAAGTAGCCATCGACCTCATCCGAAAGTTCGAGTTTGACCCTCCAACATACGAAGACGGCAAAGCACCAGAAGATCTACTCCGCAGTAAAGCAGCAGCAGCCCGGCGCTCTACTCGCCGTGCGGAATTCGACGACGACTCCGATGGCATAGACCGCGATGATGAAGAGGAAGACCACGGCGAGTACGCCAAAGGTGGACCCACAACAAGAGAAGCAGATACAGACGTCCCTCGCAAAGCTCTAAGGCGCCGGCGCCGCCAGCACACCCCCATCGAACTCGACGACGAAGAAAAGGACCGTCGCGCCGAAGCGCGCCGCAAGAAGGAAATCGAGAAACAAGCCAAAGCACTAAGTACAATGTACGTCCACGACTCTGACGACGAGGACTGGGACGCAGAGAAAGACGCTGCCTTCTTCGCGCGCGAACAAGCGATCCGAGAGGAGAATTTAAAGGTGTTTAAGAAGAGTTTGGTGCTGGGGACTGTGGAGCCGGTGGCGGGTGTGGGGAAGAAGAGGAAGGCTGATGAGGTGGGGAAGAAGAGCAAGAGGAGAAAGAGTCCGCCGAAACGGAAGGCACTATTCGATGATAGTGATGATGATATGGAGGACGTGGCGAGTAGCCAGGCTCCTTCTGCGGCCGACGAGAACGACGATGAAGAGGAAGACGGAGAGGAAACGACGGATACGCAGATTTCCTCGCAGAATGCTGGGGCCACGGTGGACAGCGACGCTGATACACCAAAGAGACCATCGGATACTGTAGCAACAGGAACAGATGCGGCAATGCCAGACGCGGATGATGACGATGACGATGAAGATGATGCGCCGGTGGCACGTAGACCGGCGGCAGCAAGGAACATGAGAGCTGGTTTTGTCATTGACAGTGACTCGGAGTAAGATGCCAGTCAGACATTTTCTGAAATATTGGCATTGCATAGCGTGATTGTTATAGGCTTGTTGCCTTTTATTGTTTGAATACCCATCATCTTTGTTGTTGTTCACGATCTCGTCTTCGTCTCGCTCTCATCTCTCGAAACGACTTCACGCCCTTGTAGTTTTGCAAGACGACTCCTACACGCAAGGGATCCAGAGTCGTCCGGGTACCCGACCCATGTGTCAAAACATCTCATCATCGTCATCCTCGCCAGCAAACCCCACGAGAGCTTTCTTCAACCTTACGCTCTTGACCACCCCGTCGGCTTCCCACGTAGCCTTGCACTCATACCGCCCCTCGAACCGAATCCAAATATCTCTTAGCAAGTACCTTGCCAGCGCTCTACTCTGGTACAACATGAATCTCTCGTCCGTAGGACTGATAGTGTTGTTCTCTTCCTCACTATCCCTCTCCGCCTGCTGCGCCTCCTTCGTCGGCGAGTGTGGTGTAGCTAAAACAATCTTGCGAGGCGATATCTCCAATGGGAGACTGGATTCCGGTGCCTCAAATGCTGGCAATGATGATGGCGGGAGGGCCAGCGAAGACGCGGGAAAAGGAAAGGCCGTGTTGACAGGAAGGAAAATATCCCACATCGGTACGCCGTTTACAATGGGACTTGTACCTGCTACAGGTGAAGCATAAGTTTCGTACCATAATCCTGTGGCGCTAAACAAAGCCTTGACGTACAGAGTCCAGGAGAGTGAGAAGCCTAGGTTACGATAGGAACCTGCCTATACACACCGTCAGTCCGTATCCCCTCCAGCGATGATAACATGGATAGGAGGAGGGGAGGATGAGCGGTAGTAGTGCATAAAGAGGAGACAGACGGCGAGAGAGAGACAACGAGAGAGAAAAAGAGAAAGAGAGAGAAAAAGAGAAAGAGAGAGAGAAAGAGAAACTCACAATAACCCCATTCCCCACCCTCCTAACAACAAGGGTATTCCCCGCCACACTCCCATCCACCTCCCTCCTATACACAAACTCCTTGATCCGCGGATCGAGAAAAGCTTCTACACACTCTCTGTCTGTGTGACTGAGTATCGTAGCGACCGCATCGCTAAGACGGGGGTAAGCAGCTCCTACCAAAGCATCTTGCGTGTTGAAGTACCGCTCTAGATCGATGACGTGTGGAACGCGGGGAGCAGCAAAACATCCAGCTCGGTCAAGCTGAAAATAGCGGGATGTAGGGATGTGGACAGAGGCCATGATAGTATCATGCAGATCCCCGTCAGGGTCGGAGTAGTACGTGTTGTGAAGTTCCTCTAGTTTGTCGCGCAGCTCTTCTTCCTCGCGCAGACGGGCTTCTGCAGCGAGTTTGGTGGGACAGGGGGGCAGGAATGAAGTTATCGTGCTGCTGAAGCGGGATAGTGCGCTGGCGTTTGTTGTCTTCCGTGGAACATATTGTGCGGGGTCTTTGAAAGAGGCCTTGTAGGTGGAGCTGATGTGCGTAGCGTTTAGATCTTCCCATTCCTCATCGTCGGGTTCCCAGAGGGGTTTGCCCTTGAAGGGAGATAGATTGCGGAGACTGGCTGGCATGGTGTCGTTGCTTTGTTGATTAGCAATTGGGGTTCGGAGTGTGAGAGGTTGGATGGCGAAGGAGAGGGAGGAGACAGGCGAGTTGACGGAAAGCGTTGAGCTGCTGAGGTCGCTGTCTGAGTCTTCTTGCACAAACAGTGGTGCGATTTCAGAGCCGTGCGTTGTTTGCGCTCCTCCGAGGTCGAGATCAGATGATGGTCACGGTCACGGTGCGGGTCGGGTTGGATGTTGATCCACTCAACTGATTATCCGATTTCATTTAGCCAAAGGCCGTGGCGATGACATATCTGAGGCACTGTTTTCAGCGCGTATCAGCGCACCTCTGCCAGCAATGTCAGATGGTGGTGCGGGGTGAGAGCTTGATATCAGCCGTGAAAGCACCTTTGGAGAGCCTTCCACCGTGAAGTACGAAAAGCTAGAAGACGAATGTAATCGGCCATGTTGTGGCGTCCCGGTCATGTAATTTCCATCATAAATTCCATCTTCACCACTGCCTGATGATTTCCAACTCCAAAAGGGAGCTGAACAAGCCTCCATCATGACTGCTTCCCCGCGAACGCGACAGCGTCAGTCCTGAAGCTGACTTGGAGTGGCTAAAGGGGGCGGTGCAGAGGAAAGGCTTTGGTGACTGTCGAAGTGTTGCTTGTGGGGAACTTCCAGGCACGTTGACGGATGGATGTTCCAATACTGGTAGCTTTGGCCTAGTTGAGAGAAGTACGTCTAAGACACTCCATGGATGGCTTCGCAATGTCGAACGGTAGTTGCTATGTGTGTAGTGGTACCATAAGTACTGCGGCCATAAGCGGAGACATGGTTGACCTAAACAATGCAGAAGTAGATGTCCGCAGGACTGATAGATGTTCCATCAAGCCCGTCCAGCGGTATTGCGTATCATTTGGTAAGGCTATTGGCCGATCCGGGAAGAGAGCATAGTATAGTGGTGGGTAGAACGGACGTCTCAAGCGTCTCCGAGGTGTTTGAACCGACCGAGGGCTCACAAGGCGTGCCTACAAGCAATTCAGTCCTTACTCAAGATCGTCAGCACCCATATCGAGTCCTGCCGGTAACCACCGTATATCACATCCACATCCACATCCACGCCTCAACACAATGGGAGTTGGTAGATTTTCGATTCATTCAGGGAGAGAAACCCAGACTTCTTGATATATCGTCGTAATCGTATCTCCCCACAGATCAACCCATCGCCATCCTCCGCTTCCGCAGCGCTAGCAAGAAACACCACGCCATCATATTGTCCATCCTCGTGAAGTCCGTATAGATGCCCATAGCTTTCGCAAAGAACTCCGGTAACCGAATGTAGAAAATGCCGCTTTCCCTTTTTCCCCGAGAGTTGCTTGCGGGCTTATCGCAGACGCCTGGCCTCACGCTCGGATTCGAGGAGGCAGAGAATGTCGTTCTCGCGGACTGTTGGATTCGTGTTAGTAAGTGGGAGGGGGGTTTTCGGGGGGGCAGCGAGAGTGCGTACCTGGGCCCTTGACGTTGCGGATGATGGAACGGGTCTGGTCGTTCATGAACTCGACGCGGCACTGAGTGACACCACCACGGGAGCCTGTATTATATCCGTCAGCCTGCCATTCTCTCAAATCACATCGCATCCCCCGTCATTTCCCATATGCGCCTATCTTCCTCTTCGTCTTGTGGGGGGGGGGGGGGCTTCGGAAATTTCGCGTACCGGTTCGGCCAAGGACACGGGTGACCTTGACGAGGTTGACGGGGGCCTTAGCAGAGTCCATTTTGTGCGATTGTGAAATTCGACGGGAGTCGGTTCGTGTCGGGGTACGGAAGAGCTGGGTTGGGCGTTCGGGGATGGAGTCAAGCTGGCGATGGGTGAGCGTGAGGGCCGACGGTGGGCAAAAATCGATGTGCGCTAGCTAGGCGAGCAGGGGTCCGATGCGCTAGTGCCACGTCCACTCACAGCAGCATCAGCATCAACCAACACCGACACGAACTTGAACATGAACACAGCCTGATACAGTCAATTCCGGTCCCGTCTCTAGGGATCAGAAATAAGGTTTTCGTCTTCCAATAGGTCACAAATAGTCGGCAGAACATGTAGAAGCCATGACGATGATCACGCACTCCAACAACGAGCGCGAGTGTTGAGGCAGCAGTCGGAGTTGAAAGCGCTCACACTTCCTCACAACACAAGACACGGTTCCAATCGTCACAGATCCCTCACAGTTTACAAGGAGCAATAGTTTAAACGAAGGTTTCCACAGCCTATACTAAATAACCACAAACAGGTCCCAGGGTATAAAGCGCCAAACGCCTTCACAAAAAGAATACCCGACCCTCAATAACTTCCAGCCGCAACCGTAATCATACCGAGGATCGGAAATCTCATAAATGAATCGCAGCAATTGCAGTTTGTCTTGTATCCGTCTCATAGTCGATGCCCAGGCCCAGGAACAACATGCTCTTAGAGGGGTTTCATCACTTGACCTCACATGTTCACATACGCCGCTGCATGCCTCCTCGGATAGCCCGTGAAAATCTTGCCGGAGTATTTCGCCGACGAAATATGAGAAGGCGTGAACACAGCAGTCGTAGTAACAGTCTCCTGAACAGGGATAAACATCGTCTCCGTGGCCGTCTCCGTCTCCGTCAGAACCTCAGTCGTCGTTGTAGTCCGTGTAACGACACTCGTATCAGTAACAGTGCCAACGATGGACACCACAAGAGGCTCGGGACCTGCAATTTGGGGATGAGCCTTGCTCTCATCGAGGCATGTGCCGAAAATGGATTGACATCCCGCGTAGCAGTATTCTGGTCTGTTGCCGCAGTATCCGTAGTAACTGCAGCAGACGCCGTGCTGGGATCCGGTGCACGTGTAGCCTTCCCGGGGTCCGCCTGTTGAACTTGGGTTAGTGAGGTGTTGGAGAGGGAGGGGGCAAGGGGGTTTGGCAGAAAGACTTACATAAACCATTGGGCGAGATCTCCAACTCCTTGAGGGACGCAGGGGGTTGAGCAACCTCTTGAGGCAGTACAAAAGGAGATGGTTGAGCAATAGGATCAGGAATCGCTTGATGTACTGGCGCAGACAACATTGGATCCCTTCCAGAAAATGTCTGCGGCGCAGCTTTCTCCGTACCTGGCAACTCATCCATCAGCAATCGTCCAAATGAAATGTCCAAGCTTGGGAAATCGAAACTTACAGGTTTCGAGGAAGAGATCAGAACCAGCCTTGCATACCCAACTCGGCTCTCCTAGATAACCGCCTTCGCGGATATAAGCCTTGTCACACCCAGTAGAGTTGCAGCTCCCTGTGGGACATTCGCCATCGCCGGGAACGTAAAGTTTGATACCGCCTTGGATGAGCGCTGGAAGAAGAAGAATCCCGTTAGTACAGTGCAAACCAGCCCATTCCTCTTCCAGAGCGAAAACAAGAGAAGACACTCACGGCAAAACCTAGCATCCCCACTCCCAACCCCCAAATTACAATCCACAGCACTAAGATCATACCACATGGCCCCTGTACTCGGCTCCAAATGATACTCGACCTGTATAATACCCGCCGGCGCAACGGCATAGTGATCCAGATCCCGTATCTTGAGACTCAGACCCCCGCCGAGGGCTTCAGTGTTGAGCATGGGGTGCACAACGCTGCCGCTGTTACCAGGGACCATTTGCCGGAAGCGGTCGCTGCCGTCGATGCCGGAGGCGGAGGGGCCGACTTGCCAGAAGAAGATGGGGTAGGGGCAGTGATTTATGAATTTCACCTGGGGGATGTTAGTGGATGCGGTATACCACTGTATGAACTGTGAACATGGGGGATGGAGGATGGGAGGGAGAGGCATTTACCATGTTGTGGCCGGAAGCGACGGGGACCAGGGAGAGGAGGGACATCAGGGAGAAGAAACCAAGGAGGGAGAACAGTGTTGGGAGGATGGACTTCATGGTCGGTGGTCGGTGGCGGATGGTTGCTTACCTACAACGGGAAGAGGGTGTGATGGGGTTGGATGGAGAGTCGGGGAGTTGCTTCCAGTATGCTTCAATGTTAGCAGGAGGAAAACTGGATGGAAACTTGAACAGGAATTCGGAAGGGAAGAGACATGGTTTTGTAGCAAGAGCGACGCACTACTCTTGCTAGATCGTCTTCATCGACGCTTTCTCAGGGTTTATTGGGAGTGGCGTCGTTCCAGTGAGATCAACCACTTACAGGTTCATAGAATCGTGAAGATATGACCGCGGAGGTTAGGCTGAGTGGTACCATCGCGCGTATAGTCCTAAACGAAGTTGTCACAGCATCATATGGAGTACTTGGCAAGGTATGCTCGTAATGAAGCACAGACAAAGACGCGTAGAACGAGACCCTCTACTCTTGCCAATATAACATACGTAGAGTATTGGGAGTAGTGACTGCGACATGGGCTCAAGACGGACGGCCAAGCATGGCCATCAGACCACAAAAGATGGGCAGATTCAGATATATCACTGTTTTGAGACAACACACTGGTAATACGCTATCAACAGGGTCCAACCCAGGGCTCCTCGAGCCAATCTTTGGTGTTTGGTTCAGACGCAGGTACCTTCCAGTCTCGCCGCGAAAGCACCCGTCCATGTTTTGGGCATCTGGATCTATGGTAGAAGTGGGAGTAGGGGTCATGATGATGAGTAATAGCGCAGAACCAAACATCCTTATCTGAAGGCTCAACTCCACGTCGAAGCAGTGACATTATTCCCCACCAACGCCATTTCAATTTTTTCGATATGTGCCTATCTATCGGGTATCATGTGATGTTGCCAAAGCAATTTCGAGGCAAGCCTAACAAAAAACAAGTCCCAGCAATAAAGCCACCGAGACAAGCAAAAGCCCCATTAGGAGAAAACCCTGCCATACCATAAACACCATGCAATGCTCCATCCTTGTAAATACAATACCGATTTTTTGAAAAGATTTCAAATTTCCAAACCACCCCATCTGCCTTGCAACGCAACTATGCTTGCGGAATTCTAGAGCGGTCGCCACCCTTTGCAATCCATTCTTCCTTGATGAGCTTGTCCTGCTCCAAGTGCATGAGCTTGTATGCTGTGCGGATCGTTCCGTCGCTAACTTCGACCGCGAGACCGATCTCTTTCGGAGACTTGGGCTGGCCCATGAGATGGGAGACGAGGTAGAGACAAGCACCAGCGATGGACAGCGGCGAACGTCCAGCTGCGACTCCGTAGTGGGCAACCTGATCTGCGCACTCTTCTGCAACCATCTGTACCTGAGTTCCGAGGGCGAGCTTGGCGCAGGCACGGGGCATGAGACTGGCTGCGCTGGTGGCCGTAGTACCTCCCTTCTGGTTGAGGAGGTTGACCGTATCGATAACGGCACCATTGCCTGCGACTGAAGGCCCGCTGTTCTGCGACTTTTGTATAAAGGCTTCGAGGACCTTGAATGTACGGCCGACTTCCTTCTTGCTGACGTTGGTCATCTTGAAGATTTCGCGGAAACTGCGCTGCTGGTCGTGCTTTCTGCAGGCTATGAAGATGCACCCGGCGATGATGGCGTCTTGCGATTTGCCCTTGAACAGCTTCGCGTCGTCGGTCATCTTGAACAGCATCTTGGCTGTCTCAGCGGTCGGACGACTGATGTTCTGTGAATCGCAGAGGGCCGAGATCTGTCCGTATGCGGCCTGCAGCGCCTTGTTCACTTTGTCGTGGTTGCTCTTGTTATGCGCGCGGCTCAAGTCGCGGACCCTCATGCCGCCATCGCCAAAACCGATCTCTGTCTGGAGCTGAGAGCCATGCAGCAGCGGGTTCGCGGCGTCTCCGATACGCGAGGGGTCGTCGTTTCCTTGATCTAGATACAAGGCGCCAACGTTAGCACGTGTCTCACGGGCAGTCCCTACAAGCAGGCAAGTACTTGCCGTCGTTGGAGAAAGTGCGCCACTCGGAACGCGTGTCTATAGTCCTCTCGGCGAGTACGCGACCGCAAGAACCGCAGATGGTGTCGCCAGCGCTGAACTCTTCCACTAGGTTTGGAGGGTTCTCCTTGCAGTCCGGGCAGATCATGGCAACGTTCAGGTCTTCCTGCCACTCATCCTCCTTGACGGGCGCGGGCGCGGCTTCATAGACCTCGCCAGGCGACAGCAGGCGACCATCGGGAGCGTACGACATTATTCGAGCAGTTGCGGGTCAGCTACGGATTTGTATTGTGTTCTAGCTATTGCGCGCGGTCGACCGACGACACTTGTGGACTGCTTCTGGGGTGGAGCAGGTCGAGTGAGTGTGGTGGTATGAGACAGGCTGCAGGACGAAGAAAAGACGTGACGGGGGAGTGTTGTAGTTGGAACTTCAGGCGACGGCTTGCTGTTGGAATGGCGCTAAGCCGCTTCGGGTCGCTCGCGGGCGGCTCAAGCTGCGGCGGACCACGGTTTTTCCCCAACATCGACCTTCACTGTAGCTTCCATTGCCAGCTTCCCCACGCCACCACACCTACACAATGATTGCGCAATCCATCAGGGCCTCGGTACGATCATGTTGCTGCTGGAATCTGGACACGTACTGACCCGCCACAGCGCCAGGCGCTCGTCCGCGTTGCCCGCCAGCAACCCGCCGTTGTCGCTCGCCGCACTTTCATCACCCCCTCGGCCGTCCGATCAGGTGATTCATCCCAAGCGCTCCAACACGGGCCTGTACTGACGCAATTGGAACCTCAGCCGACCTAGTGCAGGACCTGTACCTTCGCGAGCTCAAGAACTACAAGGTTCCCGAAGTCAAGGCCAACGACGCTGAGGGCCACGTCCAGAAGTTCACCGTGCCCAAGGCCCCCGCTTCGCCCGAGGAGACGGACATTGCGAGCGAGCTCAAGGCATACGAGACACAGGCAGTCGACGTTGAGGGGGCCCAGGGCGAGGACGACGCTGTGCTGCCCCAGGAGGACTGGTTCGAGGAGGAGGACGAGAGCATTACCACTGCCGGAGCCACCCACTAGAGTGGTGCTGGATGAGGGAAGCCATGTATTAGAATACTAGCGACTGTGCCAATACCATTGGGCGATGAACCCGACTGAACCTCAGCTATGTTCCGAAACATGAATCACGTGATGTGACTTTCGGTCTAACGTGGGGGTGCAAACATCCGAAGCAGTGACTATTGATTGGTTCGGTGAGAGGTAGAGCAGTTTGAGTCGTGACTATGGGTGCTAGGCCCAAGCGGACGAGTCGTTTGATCTAAAACAGCCGCACTTTGTGTGTCGAGACAAAGATGCGCCAACTAAACTACTCATGGACAGGCATTCTTTTTGACTCGATGCAGGCCGCGATCTACACGTATATGAGACGTGGAAGTTATAGCCTGCTCAGGGTCCGACATCCGTGCTTTGTCCTGGTAGATTGGGAACTGACACGGGTCCGCAGTTGTTGATGTATTCCTTTTGTGCATGTGGATTTATGTTTGAGAAGCAAGCATCCTTCCTGCCTTGGCAGTTGATCTGGCGCCTGCTCAGAAGAGGGGGTTGCGGACTTGAGGCATTTGCGGGGTGCCATGATCGTGAGGAGGTTCTGGCAGGCGCTGGCTTGCTTTTACGTGCCAGGCTGTAACGAGGGACTGATTGTCAAACCCACCTCACCGTAGACATACTCACGACACACTCACGATACGACGCGTCGCTGTCTGACCGACTGCTGCACGTCGTCCCGAGAAGTATACACCGTTCGCGGCTGGGAATGATGATCGCTACACATGCACACGCGACTGCAGCGACCGTGGCCCCTCAGATAAGCCGGGCTGCACAATCGTCTGTCTGGCATGTCCCGTCCCGATAATGCTTCATGTTCGGAACGTCGGACAAAGCACAGGATGCGCGTGGGGCTGGAGAGGCATCGCGGTTGACTCTGCCGCAGTAGCTGCAGGCACGGTCGCCTATCTGCATCTACGGCTTTGCATACCGACGTCCTAGTGCGATGCAGCCAATGCTCTTTTTTTTTGGTTGAGAGGTTTACCCTGAGGCGCTAGCACCTGTCGGCCAGTCGCTGGAGTAGTCGGCCAGTATTGCGAACGTCGCACATGTTCTGGCTACGACGGAAAGACGTCAGGACTAGACGAGGCGGTAGGTAGCGGGGGTGGTGCAATATGCCCGGGTCATGGCCAGGAGATTGCAGCGCTGAGAGATTGCAGTGTTCACAGTTCACATGAGGGAAAAACAAGTTGGTTCGCCGGGGGCCCACCGCGCAGCAGACGCAGCTTGTGCCGGCCAGCTGCGACCATGTCTATGCGATGCAGAGCTGACACACGACCAGATCGGCGCAGGACTCTGTCTGTGTGACGAAAGGCGTCATGCTGGCCGTGGATGGCGAGCTGCCTAAAACTCTTGTCCAGCGTTGGAATGTAAAGAAACGGCGCGGCGCGGGTCAGTAGACGAAAGGCAAATGATACCAAGCATGCGCCCGTTTTTAATATAGAATTATCGCTCCGGCGCGATCTGCACAGGCGAAAGCTGCGCAGAGCACCCCTGCTAGTCCCAGTTCGTTGGCCTGCAAAGCGTCAAAGTAATAGCTCCAACCTGCCCCCAGCGGCCTCACCGAGTGCTGCATCTCAAACCTGACGGCCTGCCACTCGCTACTGACCTCTTGCACGACTGTACCACTCGCTTTCACTCCAAGTCCCCCGTCCCCGCACTCGCAGAGCGCCTTCCGTTCGCTCCCGGCCCCACAGCCTCGTTTGTGACGTCTTCGCGTGCCATACGCAACTCTACTGCTGCACTTTCGCCCATCCACTGCCACTGCCTGCACAACGGCCCGCCCGACAGCACAACGCCGCACCGGTCCCAATTGACCGCCATGAGCCCATAAGCTCTGCAAAGTCTTGACCAAAAATAACTACCGGCCCTTTACCGCGACCCTCCGCCCCTGCGACGTCGCCCTCCCCTCGCCATGCCCATTGCCGTGGCTCCGGCTCCGCGCGGCCACTACTCCCTCGCGAATGCCATTCGGGGCAGGAGCAGAGCCGCGTCAGAGGTCGGCCCGCAGCCTCCCCACGAAACACAGCGCGCCCAGCTGCCCAAGGCCGCCTCGTACACGTACTTCCCCCAGGTCAAGGACATCGACACCGATGTGCCCGTGGTAGAACTCAGAGCCTCCGAGGACGATGTCGAGACCGGCAAGAGCGAAGAGCGAACATCGGAGAGCAACTCGGGTGGATCGAGCCCCTCGTCAGAAGAAGCGCCGGACATGGCTGGCGTGGAAATGCCGCAACTCAGGCCCAACAACCTCTCGCGTCGCTCCTCGAGGTTCCTCCCTTTTTCCACCAGGAGCAGAGAGCCGTCAGCCGAACGCAGAACCGACAAGAAGGCTGAACGGGGCCGGCCCGATGCTGTGAAACAACAATCAGAGTCTCCGGCTGGCTCCCCGTCGCGCTCCCTCACCAACCTGCGGCGGAAGTCGTGGGTTGTAAAGGAGCAACCGAGAAACTCTTCGTCGCCAGTGAAGGAAAAGAAACTCAAGAAGAAGAATGCCGCCGACAAGGAGCAACCCACTACCACAACTGAGCCAACCAAGCGCAAGACACCCACACTCACACCCACACTCACACCCACACCCACACCCACACCCACACCCACACCCACAACCACAACCACAACCAGCATTCCAGAGGAGTCGGAAGCGCGCGACACGGTGAAAGAAGACATTCCACCGCCGGCACTTCTCAACAAGAAAAACAAGCGCCTCAGCGGCCTCTTCGCCAATTCGAGCAGTGCCTCCAACCTGCCCTCTGTACCCAAGTCCTTCTCAACAGAAAAGCTTCCCCACTACCCGCACAACCACAATCCAGTCAGCCCGACCCACATTGTTCCGCCACTGCCACGCAACGTATCCACAGAGAAGCTCAAGGGCGTCAAGACGGAGCCTCGCAAAAAGGACGAGCTATGGACCGCGTTCAGGACCCTCGACGCCGATCTGCGCAAGCACGACTCCCTCTTCCCAACCATGAACCTGAACTAACAGAAGACAGATTCCAGTCCAAGTCCAGTTCGCTCAAAGCAAATGTTGTCCGCACCGCCCTCCTACCCTTTCTCCGCCAATACACCGCACACCCTTCGGACCACAAGCTCAGGCCAGAAGACCTTGATCGGCGCGTCAATATTCTGAATGGATGGTGGACCGGCCTCTTGGAACTTGTTGCTGGACGGAACAACCAATCGATATCTGGCACAGATCGCCCAGTTATTCTGGAGGGAATTGCCGCTATCATGGAGAGACCCGAATGGAGGCTGTCCCCGTCTCCTTTTTGTCCTCTTGGAGACCGCGTAGAGACGTCATCCACATCTACAACCGGCTCTGCCTCGTCTAGCCAATCCGACTTCCTCGCCGAATCTGTCTACCACAACGTTCGAAGTATTTTTACCCAAAACCTACAATCTCAGATGGCTTTCGTTGTGGAGAAAATGTCGTTGCGGAACGCTGCGGCTAGCTTGGTCACATTTTGCGGAAAGACGTGCGCATACGCCTTCTGCTTCTGTCCAGGCATCGCCGATGTGTTGGTACGCCTTTGGAGTCCTTCGCTCGACATGATGAAGCGTGTTATGGAGGAAGCTGGTGTTTCTAAACTTGACCGCCTGCACTCTGTCTCGGATCGAGTCGTAGCTGCTTTCCCGCCCATGCTTCATTCCCTGAAGTTGCTTTCGCTCAATCGACTGATGCGCCAGTTGCACAAGCCTGTGTTGCCGCCCCTCGTTATGGCGAATCTTGACTGGTACGGACTCTGGACGAAGCGCTGGTCTGGCGCCGAGAGCGACCTTTTCTATGTTTTCGTCAAGCATTTCCATATCCTAGTCAGCGACTTCTTACCTGTCGAGCCAAGCCAAGCAGAGCGCATCTGTGTACCCGGACTTATCATGGTACATGCCCAGATACTGGTCAACCTTGATGCGACCATCAACAGGAACACTGCTCCGCAACAGCCCGTAGAAGATCCAACGAGGGCGGCAGACATCACATTCGATGACGTCCTAGAACCCGACGCTTCAGCCTCGAACATCGCCCTCCCACCTGCGAATGCTACCCGAATGATGCAGGAGAATCGTCTCATAATGCTAATACGGGACTTTCTTTCTGAGCGGAACTCGCATCTTCACATCGCCAGACGAATGTTTGCCGACAGTTTTGCTCGTCTCCTCCAGGCGCAGGCGCGTAAGATCTCCATCTACGACAACAGTGCCTGTTACACTCTCTGCGACTTTCTTGAAGAAGCTCTTATTATCATGGTGCGCTATGAACAGCACGACAGCGACCAACACACGGTGATGGATTGGCCATTCTGGCTTACTGTCTTCAAAGCAATGGCCGCCAGTCACAACACAGCTACCGAAATCAAGCTGTACGCATTCCTCTACAGCAGCTGGTGCACATTGTGTATTGACGAGCCAAGAAAGACCGGATTGTGCCTTGACTTTCTTCTAGAACCCGCTTTCTTCGAGAGCCGGTTCAACCATTGGTGCCCTATGGTACGGTCTTACTTCATGCGGCTAATCTGCTGGCGGGTTGCGCGTTACGATGGAAATGACACTGACGCTGAAGTGTACGTATCATTTAGGCTGGCCATGCGGGTATATGCTAACAATGAAACAGAGCTATAAAACGAGCTTTGAGTGACCGTCTCCGGTCCATCTGGTCTCACTACCTCTGGCTTCAAGAAGAAGCCGAGCGTAAACAGACTGTGTACCCGTCGACCCAAGCATGCAATCCTGCGCCAGGCCGACGTTTCCTCATCATACGTAATGATAATCCCGTTGTGGCCAACAGCGGCCCTTTCCTTTCGTTTGACGGTGTCGTCCAAAACCCCCACCAGCGAAAGCCAACCCCCACCAGCACCACCATCCCAGAAGCAGAAATTCGACCAGCCTCGGCCCTATCCGCCGATTCGACCGACTTCCCCGACGAAGACGCCGGCAAGGGCAAGTGGAACATTCTGCGAACCCTCATGGGAGGTAGCTCCAAGCAGACAGCCAAGGCAAAGAGCCCTTCCCCTTCCATCAAGGAAAAGGAGAACGCGAACAAAACATCCCTTTCTGCTAAATCCTCAACCGAAGCCCTCGCCAACACCGCCTTAGCCGCTGTAGCAGAAGCCCCAGTATCCATACCCACACAACCACCACCCTCCACGCACCGCACCTACAACTTCCGCTTCTCCCTGGAATGGGTCGACAAGCGCTTCGGCACGTACCACAACATGCGCCTGCAACCCCCCAAACTGCCTGCTCCCGCCCAATCCCTGCTTCAACAAAAGGGAATTAATAGCGAACCTGTGCTGGCTACGCCGCCTATTGGTGCAGCAGCTACATCGAGTACGTATGCGGGGCGGGCGTTGGCTGAGTGGACGTTTGTCAGTCATGAGTGCCAGAATTTCTTTGATAGGAGGAAGAATGAGGGCGTTCCGACGAATAGGCAGGTTGAGACGCCTACGCTTAATGTTGAGGCTTTTAGGAGACCGGGGTAGTGAGGTGTTGAATTTGGGAGGAGAGGGGAGACAAGGAGTGAGGGGAAAGAGAAAGAAGAGAAGGGAGGCCATTGTGGTGAACCTGGCGAACGTGGCGAACGACGACATTACCTTCGGGAAACGAGTATATACTTTCGGCTGGCTCGATTAGCCGATACCGACACACACACACACACCGGCTTTGACGATTTGCATACAGATGCTCCGAAGCATCCCCTGGCGGCGTTTTCCTTTCTCGCTAACATGCGAGCGACATTCTCTTGTTTAAACTCTCGTCATCTGGCATGCATGGCAGTGCGCTCTTTTTGCATTGCCCCACTCCTTTTTTTGATACATGGTCATACTTCTTCCTCGGGTGTTTTTGTGTTTTTTTTTGTTGGCGTGAGGCGTGTGTGAAATAAGATGAAAGTAATGGATTATATTATACAAGTTTGAGGGCCCTGGGGGAGAGCGTGTGAGAGGAGGTAGGGCTGGATATTATATTAGACACATGAATTGTATTGTCTTCCTCTTCTTCTTCTTCTTCTTCTTCTATCTCCATTTCTCTTTCTCTCTCATGTGCATACCAAAAGAAATACAAAGCTGCATACAGTCGACGTCTCGCTCACAAATGGGTATCATACATCCATCACGCCTGAACCAGCGCTAAAGGAAACAACTCTGGTGACTCCATGTTCTCACCCTTTATACATGATAGCCAGACCTATGGCGACGATTATCCCAGCACCGGTAGTGAGAAGCGTAACGGTGGCGATGAAGATTGTGATTACGTTGAAGTTTGCAACGATGTAGGTGTATAGCGTTTGGTTGTCGGACTTGGGTGGGAAGGCTGCGGCTCTCGAAGGTGTTGTTTGGGCGGCGTTGTCAATGGGCGAATGGGAGTTGTGTGACGGTACGTGATGCGTCGGTAGTGTAGTGTCAAAGTTGACCGGCTGAGTTGGTGTAGAGTTGTTTAAGTTGGACATCTGCAGTAGTGGTAGGAGAAGACATGGTGATGCGGTCCGAAGCGATGCTTGGTTCGACTAGAACGGGGTTAGCGGGATGCCATAACCCGTACTTAGTAGGTCGCTGTGGTTGAGATGTTATTTGAAAAGCACATGTGACGAGTGAGGGGACTTGGAGTCGTACGACGAGTGGAAGAGCAAAAGTCTTGAGGTATGATTGAAAATCGAAGTGGACTTGGAGATGACACAGAACGCAAGTGATGGACCTAGGCATGACATGTTCAAGGCAACCTGGGCAAGCTTTTTGTTCTGAGAATTGCGGGAGTAGAAAGGTGTGCAGTTCGCTACACAACTGGTGACAGAGCTGGGCTGCATGGTGGCGCAATGCCGTGGTGGGCACCAAAACCTCGGGATCGATCGATCTCCAAAGCCAAGCACCGTAATATGATAAGTAATTGCCAGATTTGGGGTCGGTTGGCTGGAGTGAGAACCAGAGGAATAGGTAGATAATACGCAGTCGAGTACGAGCGGGCTCTGTTCTTGTTTCCTCAAAAGTTCCAGTCCCGTACCGAGGTGTCGAAACCTTTGCTCGACGTGTGAGCTATGAGAGCCAATTGGTATCGCGATGGTACATTAGAGATCTGGCGTTCCCGAAGATAGGAAAAAAAAAGAATAGAACTTGGATGGCTGCTTGTCGTTCTCTCTTTTGGACCTCAACTTCAACAAGATAGGTGACTGAGCTACATTCTACTGTCTCAAAGCACTGTGCCTATCTGATGCACCATAAGAGTAATGATGGGAACAGAAACTCCGGCAAAAGACTCGATAGGGACATGTTGGCTGACGTAACTGAGCCATGTCTTCTTCTCATCAGGTATGGATGCCGGGTTATTGGTACTCGATGGTGTCGTTCGGATGTTAAGAAGATGATAGTTGGGTGCAGGAGATCGAGTGTAGGCGGGTGGCGGTAAGACAGGTGTAGGTAGTGTAGCGTCGGTTATAACCCGCTGAGATGCTGTAGAGCTGCCAGATAACTCCGCTAATTCAATGCCATCTTCAATCTCATCGGCTGTAGTGATTTTGTTAAGATACATGGTGATGCCGTGCGACGCTTGGTTTGACGCCAAAGTGTTCGCGTAGTGCTATCGCCAGCCCTGGCAGGAAGCTGAACCACATACGATGATGCTTGTCGATGCTAGTGAATTGCTTCGACCTTGCGCAGTATGTCTAGCAATTGCACCTCAGAGAAATCTGAAAGAGCAATCCTTGTGTGCAGTTCTTTTCCTTCTCTTGTCGAGAGCTCCTGCTGGGCGTCAAGGTATCCGATACCTTGAGTTATTCTTACGTTACTACATGCAAACCCTGACAACAATTATGCGGTTCCCACAGCTAGCATCGCCTGCCTAATCCTGCACAGCTGTTTAGGTTCAAGGTGCTGAGGTTAAGCGACGCGACAATATTATAACTCCCTGATATTGTCTATCACGCCTGAACAAGCCCTAACTTCTCACCACGAACCCTAGCTTGAGCCGGTGCGTATTGTGGGTGACGGGGAATCTAAATAAAGAATTGAAGGTTGCGGAGGAGGCAGTTTAGGGAGATGTATGGGTGGGTGATAAGAAGATTGGTGGTTTGGAAGAAGAGATTTGTGCTGTTTGACTAGAAGGACAAAGAAAAGATTGAAAGTTGTAAAGAAGGGGCTGACGAGAAGGTACGGGCTGGCAGGTCCTTCCTCTGGATTTACGCTATCATCATGCGAACGATCGCTGCAGCCTGAGCGGAAGTAACGAGTGAGATGGCGTGGGATGGCTATATCGAGGAGTTCACGAAGGTTGTTCATCTGGCGGAAACCTTGCTTATGCTTTAATCTCAGTTTTAGGCTCACACGTTTTACTCGCCGTTGCCATCACCGCCATCAACACTACTATAACCCTCTACCTCTCTAACACCATTCGTGCTGCACCCAGCAGCCCTCTTTCCCTCTCGCATTGTCTCCTCCCTCCTCATCGCAGCACACTGGCGTGACCCGTTCGTCTGTCGACGCGCTCTGCTCTGTTACTCCAGTACCGACTGTACGAGGGTATTTGGGATTCTCTAGCTGCAGGAAGAAGGGCTTTCAATTGCAAAGTAGGGAGAGGGGGATCGTTTGGGTAGCGGAGCAGTGGAGAGAGCGGGCGATGTGCCACAAGAAGAGAGATTCGAGGATCTTTTCGTGGAGACGAGAATGGGGCGGGTGATGGTGGGTTTTTGGGGTAAGTCTTCTCATCGAGCTTCTGGATTTACTTTCGGAATAGTTTGTGAAGACGAACAGAGATAAAGACTAACTCTCATGCTGAAGATGAGGTATGACAAGGGTAGTGCGAAGAAGTCGAAAGTGAGAGTTAGGTAGGAGAGAAGAAACTATTCTTGGTAGGGACTTTGAACACCAATATGCCTACACTGGAGTTATGCACAGACTGTATATCTGTTGACAAGCTTTTGGGTAGTGTTTGTGAGAAGAGGAATGGCACCGAGGAGTTATTGAATTTGACGAGAAATCAGGAATCAATACGCATATTTTGAGTAGATAAGATGGAAGGAGGACGGTATTCCCCTGTGATTTGTGTGATGACACTTCTATATGGAGAGGCGGAGTGAGCTACACACGAGGGGCGCAAGAGCTAGCGACCAGACCAGCACAAGTGCCCCTCAACAAGGGTGCTCCTATGACGTCATTCAAAACCACTTCCAATGAACCGTGCACCCCACTTCTAGGGTTGCTTCCCTGAGCATCAACAACATTCGTCACCACACTTACACAAATCCAGTTCGTATCTAGTGCAGGAATTCACGCTGCTTGTATACAACTCGAACTCATGACACTGAGTAACGGGTGGGCTTGTAGAGTACCTGAGCAGTGAGAAATCAAGAAGAAGTTTGCATGTCTACGACAAAGTGTCATAGAGGCGACCCTTGAGGAGGTAGATTATCTCGACAGTAGGAACACCGACCTCTGTATCAGCATCAAGAGGAATGTCGCTTGCGTCTTCAGCCACATGCATTCACAAAGTGGTCGACACAGCCACCGATCATACCTTGCATGACCATGCATAACAGCAGCCACCTAGTAGGCTGTTGGCCAGCTGTCCAGAGCGCTTCGCTAGCTCATAGTCCTTCTACTTTGCCTCGTGGGATGCCTCTCGGAATGCCTCTCGGATCAATATAGTATACAATGTACGCGGAGCAGCCTGCCAGGGTTCTCTCTCTTTCCTGCACCTACTTTTTCGCAGCGGCCGGTACCGCCTGTAGAAAGTTGCCTATCCTTTAATGCTTTACACCAGAAACTGTCGTTATCGTGCTATACTTTCTTGGAATTCTTAATTGGTCGCGCAAGCATAATCCCCATAGTCCCACCGTCAAAGTGTGTGGCTTTGCGGCGAACTTCGTTTCTACGACATCGATAGGACTGGTGAAGACCGGAAAGGTCTTCGCTCTATTCTTACATCATGGCTTCTTTTCATGATCCTCTAGGTTTATCGTACCTTTATTCAATTGATCGAGATTCGTGCTGGCAGGATCCGGACGAAGCTTCAGCAGTACATTCTTACACTTCGACAGTCCAGAACACAAATACATCCAATGAACGATTCTTCCCGCCATTCGCATTCGATACCAACCTCGACCCAGCGTTGTTGCATCGCCCTTGCATCAACGTCTCGGAGTACATCGAAGCCGTAGACCAAGACAACACAGTGTCAAACGACTATCAACTGGCTCTGAACGAATTTGCAAATCTGAGCGCCGTCCAAAATATTGACGCGATCTCGTTCACACCTTCCACTCCGTTTACACCGCCCTACGATGTGTGGGCTGATTGGCTAGAGACTCCGGCTACCAGTCTCTTGGGAAACACACCACCATATTCTCCCATCGCAGATTCACTTACGCAATCTGAAGAATCCGATTTCATTTGTTATATCTGTCAAGAATGCTTCGACCGTCGTTGCGACCTGAAGTAAGTGGAATCCCATCTCATTTTCGGATGCCTGAGCTAACAGTGTTGGAGCAAACACATCAATCGAGTACATAATAAGCGCGCTAGATGCCCATACGAGGGTTGCACGCAGGCGCCATTTGGTTTTGAGGCGGACCTACAGCGACACATTGCAGCCAAACATAGTGTTGAAAGGAAAGCTGAGATCAAGTGCACGGCTCACGGTTGCGAGGAGAAGTTCTCGAGGAAAGACAACATGCTAAGACATATGAGGAAGCAACATCCTGGAAAAAAGCCTTCGCATTGATGCTGAACGGGTGCTTTTCACGACAGCGTTTTTTACCTTAATTCCATCGAAATTAGCTGGACTAGATAAATTGAAATCTTCTTTGTTGAGATATAAGGTTCTACGTGCAACTACTGTATTGGCCGGAATATGACATGGGATTACATGAAGCTCGGTATTACATCCCGCGAGCTCATCACCAAGTTGATCTTGTGAATGTACTCAAGCTCTCCCTCTACGCCGAGATCGTGCTGAATCCAAGCAGTCTGTACCAGTCCTTTAGTTTCCAGCAAGCTGTTGAGGTGAGGAGCCTGTTCCAGTCTCGTGAAGAAGTCAAGCATGACCATGCGCTCTTTGTCTGTGTGGGTCTCGCAGCCGACGATAAACATTGCGAACGATGGTGGATAGGTGTTCAGATTGGGGAGCATGGATAGTGCCTCTTCGATCCAGATGTCTAGCCTTGAGGACAGGCCGGAGAAGTTTCTGGAAACGCGCTCGAGATATGTCAGGCCTGCTAGTCGGCTGAACTCCAAGCACTGCGACTGGTCACTATCGTCTCCGTCTTTCCAGGTGACGAGATCAACGTCGGTCAGCCGAGACTTGAGCCCATCCAAAGACTGTTGATATTCAATCGAATGATAATGCGGGTCAGAGGTATATAGTCGTGTCTCAAAGACCTCGGCGAGAAGTTGCAATACTGGATGAGCGTGGTGCGTGGTAGTCGACATGGTCTGCGTGAACGCGGCGCGAGCGATGCGATTCTGCATTATGCACTCATGATGAGCGGCCACGAAACCCAATTCACGAGAGGTCGATCGAATCATGTAGGTGCGCCAATGACGGAAGCTGAAGCGAGTGAATGTGTCGAAATGGTAAAGCCATTCAAGCATGACAGCCCCATCGCTTCCTGGTTCATGTTTCTTTTGTTCGACAACAGGCACGACTTTCTTCGCGCCACACAGGAGGCCGATCCAATCGCAATCGAGATCCGTCTACCAGTGTAACAGTACTGCGTTAGCAATTGTTTCTCTTGCAAGATGATCACTTACTTCTACCAAGCAAAGTGTCAGACCAGCCGCGATGTGTTCGATACTGGTATCCGCATCCATTTCAGAGCCTGTAGCGATGATGAGCACATCTATGGCTGCGTTCTTTGCACAAGCTGCATATGCCATGTCGTTTCCACGATGGCGGGATGCAAACGCGATCAAAGATAGCAGTACAGCCTTGGATGCTTTTGAACGGCCAGCTAAGGCCATTCGCATCAGTACGCGTCCGATCGTCATTTTATCGCGACCCAGCGTGGGTAGGATACCGACAACTACGTTCTCAACTGCAGCTAGTCAATATTGGGAAAGTTATTCCCCCATCCAGAGGACTTACAGTACTGTACTAGCTCCATTTCGCTAGCTGCTGTGTCTGTTGACGCCGGAGCCATGACCCGGGTGAACGTGGGCAATGAAAGTTCGTGTCTCTTGAAAGGTTTCTCCTCCACTGATCGCCAGTCAAATCGATTCAAGAGATTCGTTTCTGTAGCACGTACTACCGTCTTTAGCACCTTTAGCAAGGATATGGAGACGAACATCGGTAGACGACACGTTGATCCACTGCCTCGACCGGTGCCGGACTATCGTGCGCTGTAGTTCGAAGTGTGCAGATTCGAGAAGTGACTTCTTCTGTTCATTGCCTTTGACCCACGAGAGACGGATGCCATAACCACCGCATGCGCGCTTGGATTTGGAACACTTGTTGCAGGTAGGAAGAGCGCGGTCACACGAGACCTTGCGATCTAACAACGATATTAGTATCAGGTAGTTTCCGAACGTCCGAAGAACTAGTTCTTGCCCTTGCATGTCCAACAGCCCTTTGTCGCGCTCATTCTTCCGTGCTGAGCTGGGGAGAGGCGTAGAGGTGCACCTGCCGGGTAAGCGCTTCAAAGAGATTGTGACGCATTCCATAAGAAATCAAGAACCCGAAGGTGTATCAAGCAAGCTACAGGCAAAACTAGTCCGGAGACGTAGTTGGAAGCCTAAATCTGGCATGTCGAAACATTAGGGAATCTTTGGTGATGGAAGCCGGTGGGGATTCAGCTTGACCCTATTTTATCCGCCTTGCCCCACCTGCCGCGATTGTCCGCTAATCACACAGAACCACACCATACCCGAATTGGACGCGAAGCAACTATCTGCGAGCTCTTCGTCAGCCTCAGTAACTGCCAAGCATGCAGCGTCGCAAGGTGCATGGCTCCAAACAGAACTACGGTCAAAATCCGCGAGCTCGATATCGTTGCTTAGGAAGCTATGGTGTTAGAAAATCATCTACCGCACCAAAATGGGGGAATCGTACTGCCTGATGGAGTTGCATATAAAGGATAAGGATATCGCTGGATACCAGCAGTCTCATCATCAACTTGCAACTCATCCTCTCGTCACTCCGATACCAACTTTACTACTACACTCACCTTCGATATCTGAATCAACATGCCTTCTTATCTCATCACCGGAGCTTCCAGAGGCATTGGTCTCTCATTCCTTGAGAACCTCACCAGCAACTCCGACAACATCGTCATCGGTCTCGTGCGACACGTAGCTGATACCGAGACCAAAGTCGCATCCTGGAACAGGGAGAATGTCCACTTCGTCCAGGGCGATCTCTCCAACTACGAGTCGCTAAAGAGCGCCGCTGAAGCCACAGCCAAGATCACGGGAGGAAGCCTCGATTACCTGATCGCAAACGCGGCTCTAGTAGCCGGTAGTTTTGACCCCCTTTCCGTCCTGTAAGTCTCTCTTCTGCAGCCCCATACCTTGATTCATTCTGACCAAACTACAGCGGGAAAGACCCAGCCAAGCTTGAGACCAGCCTCAACCAACTCTTTAGCGTCAACGTTACCGGCAACATCCATCTCATCAACCTCTTCATGCCACTCATTCTCAAGGGAAACGTCAAGAAGGTCGTCACTATAACTAGTGGCATGGCCGACGTGGAATTGGTGCGCAAGTACAATGTCCACGAGGATGGTCCTTACTCCATCAGTAAGGTAGCAGTAAACATGGCCGTCGCAAAGTTCAGTGCCGAGTACGCGAAAGATGGAGTGCTTTTTCTGAGCGTTTGCCCTGGGCTAGTAGATACCGGGGTCAACGCCGAGCCTGCGGAAGAGGACAAACCGAAATTCAGAGCCATGGTCGGCAAGTTTATGGAGTACCAACCAAGTTTCACAGGGGCAGCGCAGCCAGAAGATTCGGTCAGGGATATTTTGAAGGTTGTGGAGAGTTCCAGTGTTGCTAATGGAGATGGCGGTGCTTACCTGTCCCACCTTGGCAAGGGTCAGAAGTGGATTTGAGGGTGTGAGGAAGGGTCCGGATCGTAATGATTGGCACTTTCCTTGATTTCTATTATCGATTCGTGTGATAGTAATATATACATGAAATTTAGGTTCCAGAGAACATGCGTACCACCAGTGTTGGCGATGATATCCACGTCTCTGCTCTTTGTCGTCTTTCTACAAGCACTTGCCTGGAATGCTCGCTGTCGCGTTCTTGACGAATCCCCCTAAGAAACCGCCACCACCACATTGCAGTCCCTTGACGAAGGCTTTTGCAACGATATCCGCACCAGCCGGGCTAGTGTGGGTGTGATCTTGCGGAAAAATCGCATCGACCTTCGCCTTGCCCATACTCTTGAAGATATCCGCCGTGTAAGCGCCATGATCAACGTACATGGCATTGCTTCCCAGCGCCTTAGCTACATCGCGCGCATATCCAACGAACCTTCCACCATCGGTGTACACGAAGCTACCAGTCTCCCAGGGGTTGTTCGGCGTCTGACTGCTGACGATGACCTTGGCGCCCTTGGCGATGAGCTTCTTGCCGGCCTCGGTGAGGTAGTAAGGATATGTGTGTACGGTAACTGTTTGGCCGTTGTATGTAGACTGGCATGTCTCAGATCCAGTACCGGGGCAGACTGAACGACCGTTGTCGCTGCTGGCGAGGCTGCCGCCGTCGTTGTGACCGAACTCCATGATGACGATGTCGTTGGGCTTTACGAGGTTGACGATCTCGTCGAAGCGGCCTTCTACGGTTTAGGAACGCGAGCTGCGACCGCCGATGGCTTTGTTGACTACGGAGAGGGAGACGGAGTATGGGAAGAAGACGCCCCAGCCTGGTTGCGATAATTAGCAACGGTATTCTGATATGTTGATGTGTCGCTTTACGTACCTGTGGTCACACCATTTGCTTTCGCCATTGTCGAGTCTCCTGCGAGGTAGACTGTCTGCGCACGCTTCTCAACAGGGCCACCCAACGCCGTGGCAGCCAGCGCAACCACCGATAGAAGACTTGAAGTATGCATGACGAAAAATACCGTGAACTGTTGACCTTGTCGTAAGAACGTCGAAAGCGATGTAAAGCCGACAAACCGAAAATTAGTGCACAAACGCCCTGTCTATATACCTATCCTCAACCACCTCTCCCCTATATATTAAGTGTCACCCATCCGGACGCAAACAGAGATTCTCCGTAACCACCATCTCACCATAGTACCCAAGGCAACGAAGTACACCCGCGATCACCATGAAACATACTACAATAAGTCTAAGTACCCCAGATTATATTACTAGTACCTGTAAAAACTGCGGGGATACGTCCGGATACGGGATCGCCTCCTCCTTAGGCTTGCAAATATTGTATCTCGTGGTACCGAGGCCGGCACTTAGGAAACATCCAGGCCTGCAAGGTAGGGTTTGGTGTAGATTGTGCCGGGGAAATACATGGGTGAGCGGCGCGAGCGGTTGACGGGCACGGACGAATTAGGCCCGAGGTGTCAAGGGGATCCGGCGAGACTTGGCATTGTTGTCATGAGGCTCCGCTGCGTTCCGCTCGTGCGAAACGTTGTTGTTGGTGGGTCGCGAAGTCGCAAGGTGAGTTGTAGTCGTGAATGACAGTGTTAAAATGGGTAGATCATCTGGGCATGCATGTCACACATCGCGCTAGCGCTGGGCGGGCTATCTCTTTCCGAAATGCCCGGGCCGCCACCTTGGCGCTAGAACACGTGGCTTTGGTCCTCAAACTTCCTTCGCATCTTATCAGAACTTGTTATAGTAATTTCCTTCATCTCAAGCCACATGCTCCAAGCATGCTTCAAACATTTGCTTACGTTCCTTAATTTTGTTCTTTCAGCATCCGAGCTCTGGTCTGGAACGTCATTGCTGAAACGTGAGCTTATCCGCTAACCGCCGAGGCAAGTGCTTCCTCCGTTCTACGTGCTTGAGCTTCAAATGACGACTTCACGCAACATTCATCTGTGACCTGGTTGTAGGAATTTTCCTGTAAGTCGTTCTGCCGTTGGATAGCTAGCTATGACGTTAATCGTTACCTTACCATTTAATCCGCGAGGTATATACTACAAAGTTAGCTTCAGGGTACTTTTGCGAACTACTTCGTTCGTGGAGAGAACGAACGTGGGCACGCACTCTTTTCGAAACCGCCCGAGTTGAGATGGACACTGGTATTTCCATCTCTTCTGGTGACTACAGTCGTTGTCTCCGATTTGTTTTCATCTGCCATGTCGACTTTCTCTTTTGCCTTTTGGTCCCCAAATCATCTCAACTCCAATCTCTTCCTCTTCGACTTCGCGTAAACTGTCAAGACTGTTCCAGTAAACATTTACAACCTCCGTTGCTTCATATTGTAGTCTTCATGTGTTGAAATCGGTGGCTATCAGGTGTCTCATGGCCATATGGGTCAAGTATAAGCGCTCGATGTAGTGGTTCACTCGCCCGCCATGGCGTGAAGGCCGATGAGTGCAACGGCGTGATGCTGAGAGATTGGATGGTTGCGGCTTCTAAAAGCGTTTGCACCTGCTATTTTCAGTTCTACTGTCGCAACTGCGTCTTTTCCGCCCATGACGTTGCGACCTAATCGAGGCAGCTGCCTTGCGCCTTCCATGTTTACCGTTGCGAGAACAACATCACCGACAACAACACCGCACAGGTAAGTGCTTCTTCTCAACCCACGCAGTGCACCACGCTACAGCCATGCTTACATATCCAGACCGACAGAAATTCGAGCAGATTCGCGCTCGGTGGGAGACGACTCGGTCGGGTGAAGACGAAGCAGTGACAATGGTAGGCTGGAGAGAGAAGCCGGCAGCTCACCAGGCGACGAATGGGGAGCCTCATGAGAATGGTACTTCCAGATTCCGGAGAAAGCTCAGTTATGGCTTCGCATTCATTTCGAACCCCCTCTCACAGCGAAAGACGACCCCGGGATGTCAGCAGGTGAGGGTGCCGTCATTGGCTGTCACCGAGCCCTCCGCGACCGACATTACTACCATAGATTGTATATGCGAACCTCTGCTCTCACCAGTGCTTCCTTTCACACCGCCCAAACGTTCCAACAACGCGTCTGAGCAGTCTGCGACAGTCCCATTCAGCAGACATTTACGTATAGACACCGATGTCGACGTCACACCCAAGCCAATACCTCGATCACGTACATTGAGCTTCATACCACTGCCGGTCAGATCTGAGCTTAATTCGTTCGCCGCGGACGTAGAAGGGGCAGTGAAATCCCACTCCCTCGCGGCAATGCCTCGACCAGAGCCGGATACTGTACCTTCGAAGATCCCGACTCCCAGTCCACCATCAGTAGAGCGCCGTCGCTCCAATCCACGTCTACATGTCCATCAACACGTTTCGTATCGCGCTTCACAGCAGATCAAACACATCGCAACCGCGCACGCATTGGCAGCCGCTAACAATGGTTCTCCGGTGAAGCAGCCATATCAAGTGCGCTCGCGCACAACGCCGAACCTCGCAAAGGGCCCAAATCCGGCACAGCCAGCGCGGGTCATGGCCCCGAGACGACCAGAACCTAGGAGAACTGAGACATCTCCAATAGCCCAGAAGCCTGTTCTGCAAGAGAACATACCTACTGAGAGGCGTATGATATACAGGCAGTCACAAACGCAGGAGAGGACGCTGAAGAGGGAGTCGCTGGCAGTGCCTGGTACTTTGAGCAACAGGAGATCTTTTGGACCAGGGCCACTACTTCCCCAAAGCAGGGAGCCCAGCTTTGCGACTCCAGCGACTGTAAGGAAACGAATGAGCTCACAGTTTGCACAACAAACGCCGGTGACTGTCAGGCGAATACAACCGGAAGAACAGACAAACTTGTACACCCCAACCTCACCACGGTTATCGAACATCGCAGCTGTGCAGCCTTGCAACATGGCCCCCCAAGCATCCACCCCCGACACTGTGGATCTTGTTCAGCCAGCCTTGCCCCAGTCGCACACGGAAAGAGACCTACAGAGGAAGACGCTGGGTACCCCTAATGGTTTGGGTGGCGTATGGCGGTCGTCACGCGCTTTAGCAGTGACGACACATGAGGTGAGCAAACTTCCACGTTCCCATACCTTCCACCACTTTGGAACCCAGTTGGAAGCCGCTCCACAAGTGCCTCAAATTCCGGAACAGTACAGGACGGCATCTTTTCCGGACTTGATTCAACCCGTGTGTATGCATCAAAAGTATACGATTCACTCTCGCCATAGCCGTGTTGTATCCGACGCAAACTCGTGCCAGTCAATCCCTGAGGAGACCGAGGAAGAGAGCATGAGCGACACTACCACACACACAACTTTCCGACCTGGACTTGGGCTCATGGAGTCATTTGGGTCCAGTGGATCTAGTGTCAATCTAGCGGCGTTCCCCTCAGTACCAGCCACGGCACCGAAAACTTCAGGAAGCACGTCGGATTCTTCATCTATCAGGCCATGGAGTGTCTCGGATGAAGAATCGTTAGAGGTTGCTGACATTGAGAAGGTCAAAGATCATATGCCAGCGCTATACTGGGCTGGACGTTTCCAAGCCCGATATGACAAGTGGCGTACTGATGCGATGGAAGCCGAACTCAACCCAAACTACCGACCTGATGGCCTCCTAGGAGAATGCAAGTTAACCCAAGAGAAGCTTGCGGCGTGTTACATACTGGGTCAATTGCGTGATCTGTGCACTTCCGATCAGGCAGCAGACAGTCTCTGGGTATGATACTCCCTCTTTGCCTTGTTACTTTTGGTTTACTAACTGTGTACAGGAATTCGAGTACAAGTACCGAAAAGACAACAAGCTTCTCGGCAATCCACTGGATATCCCACCGATGTCGCTCCGTAAGCAGGACGAAACTCCGGTCGCTGCAGGAGCTGGAGCCGGAGCTGGAGCGTTTGGACGGGCGATGAGGAAACTGACTCCCAGAAAGGCTAGTCTAGTCAACCTGATGAAGGGGAAGGGCTGGAACAAATCCGATGAGGCGAAGAATGGGGATGTGACAGAAGGGAATCCGGAGACGGAGTCGGGGTGCTCGTGAGGCTGTGAGATGATAGTAGATGTAATGGCGGAGGATGGTGTTACGACCTGGATGACCAAACGCAGCAGCAGCCGATGTTACGACGATACGAACCTTCCATAAGGCGCACGATGCCATGATGCGTTGAGAGGAGGGCAAAACGAAGAACAGCGAAAACACCGACTGAAAAGCTGGAGTCTGCGAGCGGAACGTGTATATCCATAGCATATGATCAGACGCCATGTACCAATAGGATATTCATAACAAGCCCACAATATCTACCGTGCCTACTCCTTCCTCTCCGGCTTAGGACTCAGCTCCTCAACAATGTTGTTCGGATCTTTCCACGCCAACGCAACGTACTTGGTGTGACTCCCCCTGGCGAAAACCTCTCCCTTGTTGTTGCTGAAGGCGATGGAAGTGAAGGCTAGGGTTTTGCCGACTGCACGATGCGATGCGTTAGTGGCGAGATGTTTCTGCAGAAACGAATGAAGGGGCGTGTAGGAAGGAGTATGGAAAAGGGATGGGAAAAACTCACATTTATCACACGTTACCTCTGCTTTGATCAGATCTCCTATCTTGCCGCCAGAGGAAAGGTAGGTTACGTTTAGGTCAGTGGAGACGCCGGTTGCGAAGAGGCCACGGGAGGCTACTGCTAGGGAGCCGCCGAGGTCAACCATGCTGGCTATGGTGCCGCCGTGGAGGATGTTGAGTCGGTTGGTATGCTCCTTTTGGATGTCTAACTCAAACTTGACACGTCCTGGGACTGCGGAGGTCACTCGTAACTACCAACCAGGTCAGCATGACTGAACACCAGAGCTCTAGTATTTAGTGACATACACCATCTAATAGCCTTTGAGTTGCCTTTATCAGCTATGCGTACACATTCCGGGGTGACCGTGGTACCTTGGCTCCAAACCGGAGTTGGCTCGGAATGATTCCCAGACCTAGCGATGCATCAGAAATATTGTCACAGCTATGAGGATCATCTAATTGAGCTTACGGATCTAACAAACTTCAGAGCCGGCATACTGAGTCCTCACTGCGTGATGTGCGAAGAGTGGTGTCGTTGTTCCGCTCGGCAGTTGCATCACGTACCTCGGGCGCTAGACAGGGGTGGAGCGGAATTTGTGGGGGGTGAGCTTTCCGCTTCCTCGGCGCGTCATGCACTTTCTTTGGCTGCCTGCAATCTGCGACTGCGACTGCGACTTCACTCTTGCGCAACGCGACCTACGCGTCTCCCTCGCCCGATTTCGTGGACCCGTTCTCTCCGAACATGATAACACGGCGGTAGACCAACACAACCTCCTCCACATCCCCCACGATGTCGGCTTCATCTTCTACTCAGGCGCTGGAATACCTAGAGGGCCTGCCCATCGCGACGCACAGGCGGCTGTATGAGCAGCCTTCGACTGTGTTGGCCGTGTACCGCTGCATGCTTCCGCATCTTGGTGAGTGCGTACGATATGTCAACTGCAGGGAGGCTAATAGAGTCGCAGCCAAATCCATAGTCATGGCAATGCTATACAGGCCCTCCTCCTTCCCCGTAGCCGACCTCGACGCCTGGTTCAAGCCCTCTGCGCGCAGAACAAAGGAACAAGCCCTCTTTACCCTCGAACGCCTCCACATCATCGCCCAAGTCAAGCAGGATGACGGCACCATGGCATGGACAATCAGCACGGGTTTCCAGAAGAGCCTGCGGAATGCCCTCGAGGGCTCTGGCACGCACCGCTCGTTTGGTGTTCCGGCGACGAGAGAAGAGAGCGGCGGGAAACGGTTAAGCGTAGATTTCCTGGACGAGTACTCGAGGTCGCAGTGGGAGGGTATACTGTATTACCTGGTTAGCGGTGCGGCTGGACTCAGCAAGGACAGCATCTCCAGAGCGGAAGTCGGTCCTGGAACGAAGAAGCTGCTGCATACTGGTGATCTTGTGAGGACTGTACATGGGAGTCCGAGGATCACGAAAGATGGTTTCTCGTTTGTGCTGCAAGAGACGAATGCGCAGGTCTGGAGTCTGCTCATTGTCTACCTGAAGATGACGAACGAAGTCAGTTGTGAATTTCCATACTCTTTCGACGTGGCCTGTCTAACACCATCCCCAGCTCGGCATGTCCGAAACCGAAGTCCTATCCTTCCTCTTCATGCTCGGCTCCCTCGAACTAGGCCAGGACTACTCCACCTCCACCCTCTCCCCAACGCAATTGCAAATGCTCGAAGACCTCTCCTCAATGGGTCTCATCTACCGCTCCGACAAGTCCGCACGGACCTTCTACCCCACCCGCCTCGCCACAACGCTCACCTCCGACTCTGGCAGCGCCATGTCCGCCTCCTCCAACGACATCGCGCAAGCAAACCAAGGCAATGCCGGCCCAGCTGCCACAGCAAATAAGGGTTTTATCATCATCGAGACGAATTACCGGCTCTACGCATACACAAACAGTCTGATCCAAATCGCCATCCTAAGCTTATTCACCAAACTCCAACACCGCTTCCCCAACCTCGTCTCCGGCAAACTAACCAAAGAATCTGTCCACAAAGCCGTGCAGAGCGGTATAACTTCCTCCCAAATCATCTCCTACCTCACCACCTACGCGCACCCCCAGATGCAGAAAACCGTCCCATATATCCCGCCGACAGTCATGGACCAGATCCGGCTGTGGGAATATGAAGGCGAGAGAGTGGAGACGACGACGGGGTATCTGATGCGCGAGTTTGGCTCAGATGCAGAGTATAGGGATGTGCTGGGTTATGCGAGTGCGCTTGGTGTGTTGGTTTGGCAGAATGATGGTGGGAGGTGCTTTTTTGTGAGTCAGGTGGAGCAAATTAGTGCGTATCTGAGGAAGAAGAAGGAGAGCAGGGAGAGTGCTAGGGGGGCGAGGTAGAATTTGGTAGCATGGGCATGGCGTCTAAGCACAATTACTGGCGTTGGAGGATATCGTTGATTGACCGGCGTTTTGGGTTACACGTCTGTTGTTGGTTGTCCTCAAATAATGAGTGATGCAACATGACATTTCTCATCTATCTGTTGTTCTAATCATGCAGCGCCTACGGGAAAGAACGACTGCTTTCGGTTGTTTCCTTCACACAAACTAATCGACACCGTTCTTCACGTTCACTTCCAAGGTCTCTCCTTGTACTCTCACTTTCGGTCTCGGTTGTTTTTCTTTTATTTTTGCTGTCCTTGCAGACTACTCTGGATACGACTCAACTCTGCAACATCCCATCACAGCACGAATCTAAGTAGTCCTATCAAACACTGCATGTGCGTTAGGGGTTGACTCCATCGAGACCATTGTGGAAAAACTAATCGGGTATGCGAGTGCCTCGGGCGGGATGATATGCTCTTCGCTCGGTCCTCGTAGCAACGGAGTTTGCAAAACGTAAGAGAGATGGGGCTGAGGGGATGATTCCGGATGAAGGCCGCATTGAGTGAGTGCGACCGCGTTTCATGCCGTACGGCTACTAACAATTGATAGGCAGTATTGCTGAGCCCAGCTCGGGCAACAAACCTCAACTGCTCGCCAGGTCTAGAACGTGATATGAAGAGCGAAACTCGTCTTCTAGTGCGACCACAGCGGTGCCTCTCTAGAGCAGGGTGACTGGAAAGAAGAAGAGAAACTCCGGCGTCGCCACCACACACAGCCCTGCTGCCGCTGGCCAGAGCAGTGCTGCCACCGTACGGAATACCAGCATGCTACAGTTGTTGTTGCTGCCGCCTCGAGGTAGACGCATCTCTATGGCGACTCAAAGCATCATCTGTAAACTGCGTTACACACCCGCAATAAGCATGAAACCCAAGCAGGTCGAGGAAGACCTATCCCCAGAGCTCACGCCGATGACGCACTTTGTTCAAGCACTGCTGAAAACTGTCCCACAGGTCAATCTGACGACGGAGATTGACGTCGTGGCGTCTGCCATTTACAGAGTTGCACCAAGACGCTCATTTTCCGGTAGCGACTGCTCGAGCTACGCCTGAGGATAGGAATGCGCAGACATACTGCTCTGGGCCAAGAGCAAAGGAGACGAGAAAACGAAGGGAGCAGACGGAACGAGGGCGGCGAGGATGGCAAGAAGAATAAGAAGGACGGAAAACAGATGAACAGGACGAAGAAGATGAAGGAGAACAAGACAGTCGATCAGATGGATATAGGTAACAGAGACAACATTGACGATGACGCCAACCACGATGCCGCTAGTGGCGGCGAGGACGACCTTGTTGTTAGCGCAAAGCGTCGCCGAGATAGATCGCTCACAAACACAAGGCGAGTTAACAAGACCTCGCGCGGCGTAGATGCAGAGAGCAGCGAAGAAGAAGATGACGGCGAAAAAAACAGAGAAGATGGCGTTGAACGAGCTTATCGGCAGCCACATGATAACCCGCGCACGCGCGCATAGATGACGCGAATGCATGTGGGGAACATTAAACCATATGGAACACTACCATCTGACATGCGGCCGCTCACCCAAACATCTCCCACCCTGCATGTAGAACACCACCCATCATGGACACGACACCGCCATGGCTACGCGACGCCTTTCGATTCGCTCTAACAGCGACTGCATCCACGGAAACCCCGTGGTTTGCGCACGACTACGACGCCTTCAAAGCGGCTGGCGGCGGCGATCTCACTGATCCCGATGACCCCGGCAAAGACCCGCGGTTCCGTAAACTGGTCGAAGCGATTTTGTTCAGTCGGCGGTTTCTAAATACGTATAATCTGGTGTTGTTGGGTGTGCTGGGCGTGTTTACGGCGTGGCATTGGGGGGAGAAGGCCGTGCTGCACGGGCGGAAGAGGAGGATAGCGAAGCAGGACGCCAGAATCGCGCGGAGAGAAGAGGCAGACGCCTGGAGTAGCTCGAGCAGTACTATCGAAGGGAATGCGACACCCCCGGACAGTACCGCGGCAAAGAAGATGGATGATGCCGATGAAGCAAGTCCTCTACTACCCGCTTCTGAGCGCCCGAGACCGCAACAAAAGGGCCTTGGGGTATGGACTCCCTATTACATACTCAAGTCCGCCCTCCAATACCAACCCCCACGTATACCAGTCATCAACAAAACCTTACCTACAAATGCCGTCTCGCTGCTCGTGCTCGCTTGGATCGCCCTGAACATCTTCTACAACCTCTACCGCATGCCGCTCTCCTTCATGTACCTCTTCGTCTTCGCCGACCGTTGCGGCATCATCTTCATCGTAAACCTTCCGCTTCTCTACCTCCTTGCCGCGAAGAATCAGCCGATAAAACTGTTGACGGGGTACTCGTACGAGAGCCTGAACATCTTCCACCGCAGAGTAGGCGAGCTGGTGTGTCTGGAAGCTTTCCTACATTTCCTCGGTATGGTGGCTGTATGGTATGGCATGTTGCACCATCTAGGTTTCACCTTGGCGCGGTTCCTGTTCAACAGGGTTGTGTTACTGGGACTAGCAGCGCTGATTGCGTATGAGGTGATTTACTTTACTAGCTTGGGGAGCTTCAGGAAAAGGTGGTATGAGATCTTTCTGGGTTTGCACATTGTGCTGCAAGTCGCCGGTCTAGTATTTCTGTGGTTCCACCACAACACCTCTCGACCTTATGTCGGCGCTTCTCTCGCCATCTTCCTGGTTGATCGCCTGGTGTATAGGATGTGGTTGAAGTCTAGTACGCACCCCGCTGAACTCACCATTCTCGAAGACGACGAAACACTCCTCTTGTCCGCAAACTGGGACGTCGACACCAAGAACAAGATACCTGGGGTACTGGCCAAAAGTATGAAGCAAGGCTGGGCACCAAACGAACACATCTTCATCTCCGTCCCAAGTCTATCTCGCAAGCACGCTATCCAATCACACCCGTTCACCGTCTTTTCCGCTGCCCCAACAACAACGTCAGCGGGAGAGGGCCGCGAGAGGAAACACGCTTGGTTCTCCCTCCTCATCCGCCCCCAGGCTACATCAGGTTTCACGCACACCCTCCTACAACACGCACGCGCCTCTCCACAATCAACTTCGCAGCTGCGAATCCGCCTCGACGGACCCTACGGCTCGTCGCATGCTCTCGACCTCCTGGAGTCTTCATCAACAGCCATACTCATCGCAGGAGGCTCCGGCATAGCAGTCGCATACCCCCTGCTATACGCCCTCTTGGCACCTTCATCCAACGATGATCCGGAGACGCCATTCGATTCCAAAGAGAAGAGAAGAGTAAAGTTGCTGTGGATAACACACTCGCCTGACCACCGACTCTGGATCCCAGAGGACAAGTTGAAGGAATTGGGGGATTGGGGGTTGGATGTTTTGATTTCGCCGCCGACTAGTCTAGCGGGACGACCGGATGCTGGGGGTATCGTTGGTGAGTGGGTTGAGGAGAGTCAGGGCAAGAGTGGAGTTGTTGTGAGTGGACCGGACGGGTTGGTTAGGGATGTGAGGAATACGGTTGCGGGGTTGGTATGGAGGGGGAAGGACGTTGATGTTCAGGTTGAGAAGCTTGGGTGGTAGATTGGGGGGCGTGGATATTCAGTCTGTGATCTTGTTCAGAAGTAGATGGGTATCGAGATACACTCGTTTCTCCAGGATGGAAGCTATACCAACTGCTTTTTGCATCCAAGCCGTCCAGCAGCCACCTCACCTACTTGTTCGTCCACTTGGCCTTCTCCTTTGCCGCAAAAGCCGCCATACCAATCTTCTGATCCTCACTCCCAAACAGGCCATGGAACACCTTCCTCTCATACTCGAGACCCTCGCGAATCCCCAACTCCTGACTCTTATTCACAACCTCCTTGGCCGCCTTGACTGCAATCTGACTGAAGCCCGCAATCTTCTCCGCCGTCGCAATCGCACCGCTCACGCACGCCTCGGGCGTCTCAAACACCTTGCTCACAAGCCCCCACTCGCTGGCCTGCTGCGCACTGATATTCTCGCCCGTGAGGATAACCTCCATAGCCCTCGACTTGCCAATCGCCCTTGTCAGCCGCTGCGAGCCACCCGCGCCCGGTATAGTGCCGAGTTTAATTTCAGGTTGGCCAAAGGTGGCTTTGGGACCTGCATATATGATGTCGCCCATCATGGCGAGTTCGCAGCCCCCACCCAGCGCATACCCGTTTACAGCTGTGATGAGCGGTTTCTTGAGGAAAGTAACGAGGTCAGACCAGGATTCTATAAAGTCCTTGCCGTAGGCGTCGCTGAAGGTCAGGTCTTTCATCTCTTTGATGTCGGCGCCGGCGGCGAAGGCTTTTTCCGAGCCGGTGAGGACGATGGCGCCGATGGAGCGGGCGGCTTGGAAGTCGCGGAGGGCGTGGTTGAGTTCGAGGATGAGGGGGGTGGAGAGGGCGTTTAGGGCTTTGGGGCGGTTGAGTTGGACTAGTGGGGTGTTGTTAGTCCATGTATATGACATAGAAAGAGGGTATTGTAGTCTATTGGAAAGGAGAGAGAGAGAGATAGCATACTCAAGCCAACACCTGGCCTGGCCACCGACGTGAGCAAATGCTCGAATGACCGCTCCGTCGCATATCCCCTCACAAGTCTGGGTACACCCGTTGTGCGGAATTGCGAGGCCGCTCTCGGTGCTGATCGCAATGCCTGCATCTTGTGTATGTGTGTGTAATCAATTGAGCGTCGAACCTGCAGTCCCAGCTCGGAGAATGTTGTGTTCACATGGAAGAGCAACGGCAGATGCGGGCTCAGAGGCTACCTACCCGTACAAGTGGGTAGTGTCGGCACCTCGGCAAAGTCGCCAGAAGATGCCCGTCATCCCACGTTACGCTAGGGGAAGCTGCCTTGGTGCTAGCGCGCTGGGGGCGGCGATCCAACGAGGGCTAAGCCCCCCAGCCTTGCGACGTATTGATGTTCCTAACAACATTTTTGACACGAGTCCCCTCAACAAGAACGTCGCCTCTTGACATCGCCCGCATTGCCCCGCGCGTAAACACCCCGTCATCTCCATCTCGCCGCCCACACACACCCCAGTGAGACAGCGACAGCAGCCATGGACTCGCCGGAACCAGACACCCCTTTCAGCGCCGTGACGGCGCAAACCACCAAATACGGCCGCATCTACCAAACCTACCTCGACAAGTCGACGCCATACACGCCGTACAGATGGGGCGGCACGGCGGCCCTCTTCCTCGCCTTCGGCCTGCGCATCTTCTTCGCACAGGGCTGGTACATTGTCGCCTACAGTCTGGGCATCTACCTCCTCAACCTCTTCCTCGCCTTCCTCTCCCCCAAGTTCGACCCCGCGCTCGAACAGGACGAGGGCATGGAAGACGGCACTGCCGGCGCAAGTGGGCTGCCGACAAAGGAAGACCAGGAGTTCAGGCCGTTTGTGAGGAGGCTGCCGGAATTCAAGTTCTGGTACAGCACCACCAAGGCGATTGCTATTGGCTTTTTCTGCAGCTGGTTTGAGATATTCAACTTGCCGGTTTTCTGGCCCGTGTTGGTGGTTTATTGGCTGATTCTGTTTGGGTTGACGAGTAAGTTGGACCTAGGACGACGATGACTGGGTAAGATGGCTGACCATGTTGTAGTGCGACGACAGATTCAGCATATGATCAAGTACCGCTACGTCCCCTTTACCGTCGGGAAGACACGGTACTCCGCCAACTAGATCGGTATCGAGCGAGCGTCCCACTTCCACCTCCATCGGATACCATCTTGAACACTTGGGAGGTCACGGCTGTTATTTTAGGCTCAGGCGCATTTTTTTCCGGTCGGCGATAGACTTCGAGCTTCATCATTCGCAACTCGGAGTTGCTATAGGGCAGGAGTGCTGGCACGATAACGGTCAGATGTTATATGAATGTGTACACGTAGCAGGAAGAGAAAGCCAAGACGCTTAAATATTTAATATCGGAAAAGCACAACTCCCACTATGCATGCCATGCACAGGTGAATATACATTCAACAGAGGTTTCTAGGTATCCAGCGACAACGGCAACGACAACTAACTCGGAAGACGGATACTGGAGGTGTGCACAGGAAAACGAACGACGTACAGCCACCCATGCTATGAGACTGAAGACCAACAAACAGGAAAGAGAAAGAGAATGGAAGGCACAACCAAGACCGGCCTACTCCACCCGCAAAGCAGGAGCCTCCAGCTTCAGTTCCGCTAGACTCGCCTTCCTCCCTCGTGGCGACGACCCCACCTTGACATCCTCATGCTCAATCCCCACCTCCTTGGTGCATATCCACGTCGACGCATACATATTCACCCTAGAGTCCCCGATAGTATTAGCCATCCCATCATGATCACCACTCTTTCCCACCATTCCCGCTCCAAGAGAAGGGGGGGGGGGATCAACATACCGATCAATACAACTCCCCGGCACCCTAACCGCCACCCTCTTCACCCCAAACCCATTCTCAGCAAATGCCTTGATATACCACGGTTCCAGACCTGCAGACCGTAACATGACACGTCCCCTGACCTTCAACGCCCGGTTCAACGCACGGATCTGCTTAATCGCCTGGTTCCCCTGCGGCGCAAACCAATCCATGCTATCCATCACCACGACAATCGTCAGCGTAGCCGGCCGCATCCGCAGTATAACCTCGCTGATCTCGTCGGTGTGGATCCTGAGACCGTCGAAAGCATTCGGCTTGCTGAGTCTGACATGCGCTTTCGGACGCAGATACGTAGGATGCGAAGTCCGTGTGTAGTGGCCCAGGAGAGTGAGGAGGTAGTAGTGATTTGACGACGAGAGCAGCGTGGTGTTGATTACGGGCTCGAAGGTGTTGAGCACGTATTCGTAAATCGCGTTTCCGCTGCTGCTTTTTAGGACGTCGTCGGCGGGTTCTTCGTGGAAGGCCATGTACTCTGCTGCTGAGTCTTTCTTCGCATGACTTGGCGACGGCGACGACGACGGTGAGGGCACGGCAAAGTCATCCGTCTTCTTGAAATCTGCTTCTATGACTGCGCGTTGAGCAGGTGGTACGCCGAGGGCTTTCCACAGCCACTTTTCGTTGCCGAGAATGGCCCAGGTGAGGATTTTAGAGTGCAGCACGGTTTTTAGGGAGCGGCACCAGATTTCGCGTTGTTCGTTGAGGGTTTGCGCGGTGCAGAGGGCGCGGACGTCGGATGTCATGCCGAGAATGTGGAAGAGCCAGGCGGTCATTGTAATCGCATTTCCGCTTCCACCACTGTAATAAAGGCCGTTTGACTTGCTGGCCGAGAAGACGGACGGGCCGTTGTGCAGCCAGAATTGGAAGGCTTCGGACGAGAGGTGGGGGCTGAGTTTCTGGATCAAGAGGGCGTGAAAGTCTGGGTGCTTGCCTTCACCGAAGAGCTTCCAGACGTCTTGGTAAGGCAGTGCGGTGAAGGCGGCTACTTTGAGCTCGAGAAGGTGGTTTTGAGACGGGTTGAGGTCGACGGCGTGGACGCGCCGGCAGTTCTCTAGACAGAAGGCTAGGATGTTGTCGCCGGCTGAGCCGATGGCTAGGACGACGTCGGTGGCCGTGGGCTTCAGGAGGCGCATGTCTGCTACGTCGTCCTCCCAGGTGAAGGCGTAGATGTACGAGTTGTTGAAGCGGGTATGCTTCGGGAGGGAGGAGTCGTAGTGGATGCGCCAGTGGTGGTTCTGGTACCATGTTGCTGGAAGAGGCAGGCTGGACTGTAGGTTTACGACTGCCGACTCATAGGCTTTTGAATGTACTTCGACGTCCGTCTGTGTAGCTCCTGTCTTTAGGTCGAGAGCCGTGAGGTAAGGCGATTCGGTTGCGGCGGCGTCGATTTCCGCGAGCTTTTGCGTGGATGCGCCGTGTTCTTTTGAACAGCCGAGCCAGATGAAGTAAGGGAGCTTGATGCCAGTGCCGAAGAAGTCGTTGCGGGTGTTGATGCTAAGAACTGTGCCGAAACGGTACTCGAGATAGTCCTGCCCTTGGTCAGAAGCTGTGCTTGTATCACGGGATTTCGACATACTCGTCGTGCAGGCTCAAGATTGACGCGGTCAATCTCAAACCATGTCCGCCAGAATACACGCGATATCCACATACAGTGACGATCAATAGCACCACCCATGTAATTTCTACCCATGAAGTCGACCTGGTTCTGTACGTAAAAGTCGACGACGCCGATAACGCCATTGGGGCTCATCAAGCTATCGATCGAGTCGATGACGGGGTAAAACTCAGGTATCATACTCAGGGCATAACTCATCGTGACTAGCTCAGCACCGCCGGCATCCGCGTTCTCGTCGAGATCGCGAACAGTTTGACCTTGCGAGACCATCTCTTTGCGCTCGTACGCTTGGGGCTCGTGTTCATGGAGGCGGAAGGCGCGCGCGTCCTGGCAGATGACCTTGACGTTTGTCCAGCCGAGGCGGACGAAGCGTTTCCTGGCCATCTCACATAGGGAGGGAGAGAGGTCGACGACATCTGTTATCATCAGCGACGTGATACTTGTCGGTTCCAGTCCAACTCACAAACTGCGCGAAAGAAGCTTGCCACTGGTACGAAAGCATTCATTTGCTCAACACTAAGATCCTGTCAGGAAGCGTATCGGGAGAGTGGGAATTACGCAGTTACTTGTGACCAGTTCCTCCACCAATCTGCTATTGTCAGCATATCAACCAAACCGAATTCACATAGTACGTACATCAACCCAGACAGGTCGTTGCGAGATCAGGCTCGCTTCTGTACGGTATTTCAACTGCGCAGCGACCAGTCCCAACATATCTTCACGACCGCGAAGAAGCTTAAGGCGGGTAGCATCGTACACACCGGCCTGGGCTTTATAGAAGCTTTCCTATCCATTCGGTTAGCCAGAATAACAGTCCTGCACATCCTGTCAACCTACCAAAGCATCCTGCTGGCTCCCAGATCCATCACCAGTATGCGGTTTCAAGAAGCACCCATAGACGAACTTGAGGTATGCTTCAAGTGTGCTAGGCGCCTGACCTCTACTCTTCGGCCTAAACGCAAGAGCAAAGACCACAGCGAGGAACACGCCGACAACACACAGGGTAACCGTGAGTTGGTGAAACGGGTCACGCGGAATGAAGGGGGAAAGGCTCAGCATAGCTGCGACCCTACAGCAAGACAGAACAGCTCGAAGCAACAATAGCAATAAGACAAGATGTGAGATGAAGAGGTAAACACAACAAAGCAAGAAAAAGAAGGAACCCCACAACCACCATGGAGGGATTATATGAGCCCTCATGCCGAGAGACATGGTCACCATTCCAACTTCGGGTTCGTCATACTGCATTGTCCACCTGTCCCCCATCACAACCTGATAGATGCAATCACCCCCCGCTCGCATGAGGCTTCCCATCTTCCCATTGTCCCAGAACGCCTACCAGCCAATAAAACGCGCCACATGTTCTCAAGTTCTGAAATCGCGCCCCTGGACATCCTACTCTACTGTACTTTCAACGCAATTGCCTCCCGTAGACACGCCCCCCGCTAGAAGGCAACTATGCATGCAGGGTCCAGCAGATAGAACCGAGAGTTTCTCCAGATCCCCCAAAGGAAAACAAGGAAAAAGCTGTTTGACCTATCAGATAAAAGCGTTGTTGCGCGTGGGTGTGAGGTGCCTGGTGTTGAGGTAGGAATGGTAAGGATGGTTGAGGTTGGGTGGGTTCGTGGTGGGAGCCAATGGGGAGCGGCGAGGGAGGGCGTGCCAAATCCACTGACGGGAATGCAGGGACGACGGTTCGAGAACGCGTGGGCATAGCACGCACGCCGCGACTATGCTCGGCGTTGTTTCCTGTATGCAAGCCACTTTGAGGGTTATCTTGGTGCGCAGCGCAAGGCGACGATCCGGAGGATGTCGGCGTTTTCGTGCCCTTTGCTGTACGAAGTATCTGGGCTAACGATCACCATTGGGACTTTGTTCCGGAGGAAATTGCTGACGGATAGCGACGCCTTGCCATGGTTAGTCTTCGGCTGATGGTGTTCTCATGTTGAGCCTTGTAGGCATGAATTACAAGCATGTGTCGATGAGGCGCAGTGTAAGGGCGTCAAGCTCAAGCACGCGTTCATTGTCATCTAGCCAGGTTCTGAAAACAGCAACCCGCTTTGTGCCACGTTCGTCTGGACATCTAGCAGTTGTGGTTGTCATGTCTGAAACCAAGTCAACCATGTTCTGAAGCACTGTTAGAGTAGACGTACTATAGAGAGCCCATGCTTTCTAACCGAGGTATCTATTGGGGGCGTACCTGAATAACAGAACGCAGTAAATGATCAAGACCACCTTGTTATTCGTAATCGTCATTCCCACTGTGGTACTATGCTGAAGGTCTAAGTATTATTACAAGCCCGACATTCAAGTGCAAGCCACCACCACCTAGCACACCTTAGGCATAGAAGTTGACCGTGTCCTTCTTCTTGGCCTGTACCTCAGAAATAGCATCAACGTAGTGCTCATGGCTAATCTTCTGGTGACCAGTCCGGAGAGCAATCATACCAGCCTCAACACACACAGCCTTCAACTGTGCACCACCAAACTCGTCAGTACTGCGCGCCAACTCCTGCCAGTTGACAGCATCATCAACAGTCATCTTCCGCGAGTGGATGCGCATAATCTGTGCACGGGCCTCCTCGTTGGGAAGCGGGAACTCGATCTTCCTGTCCAGACGACCAGAACGGAGGAGAGCGGGATCCAAGACATCGACTCGGTTCGTCGCGGCAAGGACCTTGACACGGTCGTCTGAAGCGAAACCGTCCAGTTGATTCAGCAGCTCCAACATGGTTCGCTGGACTTCTCTGTCTCCGGACTTCTCGGAATCGAATCGCTTGGTACCAACGGCGTCCAACTCGTCGATAAAGATGATTGAGGGGGCCTTTTCTTTTGCCAGAGCGAAGCAGTCGCGGACGAGCTTTGCACCGTCACCAATGAACATCTGCACGAGTTGTGGACCGGCGAGCTTGAGGAACGTGGCATCGGTTTGGGCGGCGCAGGCTCGGGCGAGGAGGGTCTTTCCAGTACCAGGAGGGCCGTACATCAGTGCACCTATCATCGTTAGTACGGATCTCAACATGAACGTATTGTGTGCTTACCCTTCGGCGCCTTAATGCCAATCTTCTTGAACCGCTCAGCCTCCTTCATAGGCCATACTACAGCCTCGACGAGCTCCTCAATCTGCTTGTCCAGACCTCCGACATCGGTGTACTTCTCGGTTGGCTTCTCGTCAACCTCCATAGCCTTCACCCGACTGTCGTACTCTGCGGGTAATGTATCGAGGACGAGGTATGAGTCCTTGTTCACACCGATGAGGTCGCCAGGCTTGAGCTTCTCATGGTCGACTAATCCGATGAGAGGCAAGAAGATGGTCTGTCGCGTAGAAGTCTTGATGACCGCCGACTTGCCGACGCGGGTGGCGTCGAGATCGATGTTCGCTCCTTCTTCGGCCGCCTCTTCGGTGACGTCCAGGTCAAGAATCTCGACGACGTTTCCAACCAAGTATGGTAGTTGCCTGTGACAAGTTAGTTTGTTGTTCGAAATGTCGCCGCGCGGGGCCGATGGCGGTCACGTAGTTGTCATACCTGTTATTCTCGATCTTCTCTAGGTTGTCCTTGATCTTCTCGTTCATGGAAGCCTTCTCGTGCGTGAGCCGTTGGTACTCGCTCTTCATGATGCGCATGTCGTTTTCTAGTAACCGCCTCCGCGCGACGATGTCTCGTGTGCTTGAGTTGAGAATCTCCTCGTCGAGCTGCTCCTCCTCTGGCTCCGCATCCTCCATCTCTGCATCGCCATCGGCCTTCTTTCCTCGCTTGTCTCCGTCTTTCTTGTCATCGTCCTTCTTCTCTTCCTTCTCGTGGCGCTCAAGGTCGTCGAGATCTTCGAGCGTGGACATGGTGGCGGTGTTGTGGAAGTGACTCTACCCGGCGGTGTGAGTGGAGATGAATGGGAGGATAGAAGAGTAACCGAGGTGAGTGACGCCGATAGTGAGGTTGTTGTTGTGCGGCGGTGATGTGGAGCTGTATAGGCAGCTATGGATTACGAAGGTACGCACGGTGAGCGAGACCTTAGCTCCGATTGTCTTGGCACCTGTCACGCCGATCCGTCGCGAAACACGACGTCGCAGTAACAATAACAATGGTTTGTTACAAGAGTCGCGTCCATTGTGCAAGGGACTGTGCTGAATTGGCTTCAGGCGATGTATAATGTGTACATGGAATCAGGGTCATGGTTTGCTATCCTACAGTAAAAAGCGGATGCGAGAACCGGCCGAGAAGGTAGTCGCTGCTGCAAATTGAAGAGATAACAATGCTGAGTGCGTCCAGGCTGCTGTGTACTTCGAAAGGTAACTCCTAGCGACACCCTCTGTAGTTGTGGAGGCGAAGAGCACGCGGGGCACGAAGATGGGAAATGGTTTGTTAGCAGCCCTGCTGATATCGACTATATTTATTTGCTAGTTTTCCAAAATTTCATCCAGTTCTCTCTGGCACCTTGGCCTAATGGTAAGGCGTTGCTTTCCGGTGGCAAAGATTGTGGGTAAGTTTCGCAACACGCACGATATCAACTTCAAGCCCTAATTCCTCCATAGGTTCGAGTCCCACAGGTGTCGTGATTCTTCTTTTTATGTTTTTTGTGCGGTTTCTGGTCAAATCCATCTCTTTTTGCCTCTGTTGGTGTTTTCGATTTTTGCTGTGCTTCTCGCGATAGGACACCCCCAGAGTATACTGAACACTAGCACAGACCAGGTACAGCTCTAGGACTCTAACTAAAGGAGATTATCCGTACCCAACCTCTGCCTCAAAGATCCGAGGTCGCGTTCGGTGGTGGAGTGGACCCTTGTCGCTGCTAACCTCTCACCATGCGAGCTTCTCCATCGTCACACTCAAACCACTACATTCTTTCACTGCACTGATACGACTGAGTCCAACTACAATTCTCGTGGACTGCGAATTTAATTTAACGTGGTCATAGACGTGACAGCTGCAAGTCATGTTCTCGGCAAGAGCACTCCGGTGCGCTCGTGTTCCACATGTCGCCAGAAGCTCCGCGCTTCAACCACTGCACAAACAGGTCCGTACAAGCCCCGCGTCTGTGGGTGCTTATGCATTAACCAGATGTCCAGGCATCAATTCGTCCAAGTTCATCATCTGCCACTACCACAGCCAATGGTGAAGGTGCTCAAGATGACACGCAAACCGCACCTGCTTCCACTATAACCCAGGAGCAGAGCACTCAAGATGTTGCAAAAGCCGAGGCTCCGAAACAGGAGAATACAGAAGCGCTCAAACCACATACAAAAGTACTCGACAATTACCTTGGTGTAGAGAACATGAACAAAGCCAAGGAACTGAGCAGATCGACTCGTCAGCTAAGCTATGAGCTCAACCAGATCTACGGTCGCCAGCGCGTTCTCCGAAGATATCTCAAAGGCCCATACAGAGTGCGCGTTGGCACCAAAAGCTTCATAAGCGCCCGTCGCCCTGAATTCCGTGACAACAGACTCTTCGTTGACGCGACACCGATCCCAAATATCTGGTTGCGGGATAATTGCCAGTGCGGAAGTTGCATGCACAACGCCACCAAGCAACGGCTGCTTGACACGTTCTCCATTCCCAAGGACATTTCGATCAAGTCGCACTCTATTGAGGGTGAAGGCGCGGATCCGACCTTCAAGATAGAATGGAGCGACGGCCACGAAAGCGCTTACTCACGCACGTGGCTATCTCAAATCACCAACGCCGAGGACTACAAAGCCATCCAACGCCGAGGACTCTCGGATATCAAACTCTGGGACGCAACAATCGCTTCCAACCCCCCAATCGACGAATGCCACCACGTCATGAACAACGGACTCACAAGCCTTTTGCGGAAGATCCGCCGATATGGATTCTGCTTCGTAGACGGCACACCCTTCAAGCATGCCAGCGACACGAAGAAATTACTAGAGAAGATATCGTTCATCCGTGAAACACACTACGGCGGCTTCTACGACTTCACCGCGGACCTAGCGAGCAAGGACACGGCATACACCAACATCGCCCTCGAAGCCCACACAGACACAACCTACTTCTCCGACCCCGCCGGCCTCCAAGCCTTCCACCTCCTCTCGCACACCGACGGCGAGGGCGGCGCAAGTCTCCTCGTCGACGGCTTCAAAGCAGCCGACGAACTGAACCAAACAGACCGGAAGGCATACGAAGTGCTGTCTACAGTAAATGTCCATGCACACGCGAGTGGAAACGAGGGCATCAGTATCCAACCCTACCGCGGCTTCCCAGTACTGGAACACGATCCCGCGACGGGCGATTTGCTGCGCGTGCGGTGGAACTCGTCGGATCGGGCGAGGATTGAGATGCCGATTGAGCAGGTTGAGACGTGGTATGATGCTGCGAGGAAGTTTGATGCGATTCTCAAGAAGAAGGAGAATGAGTATTGGGAGCAGTTGGTGCCGGGCAGATTATTGATCTTTGATAATTGGAGGGTGTTGCATGGGCGGAGTAGCTTTACGGGGAAGAGGAGGATTTGTGGGGGGTATATCAATAGGGATGATTGGATCAGCAAGTTTAAGATGGGGGAGTTTGGCAGTGGGGAGGTGCTGAAGGGGTTGGCTGTGAATTAGATGTGAGAATGGAAGGAAAGGAAAAGAAAAGAAAAGAAAAGAGACTGGAGAAGTAAAAGAAAAATACTATACACGGGACATCTTTTCGTGAAGCTAACAGTATTGCGCAAAAACGTGCCGTCTGAATTCCTCAGAAACTTATATACACCGCACACCGCCACAATCTTTCCTACCGCATCAACCATGTTTCCCCCCTCCTCCTTCATAAAATCTACGAACCCCTCGCACCCCTCTCCTGCTCGAGCTCCAACTCAGCCTGGCGGTAGTACTTGGCCGTGTCGACGCCGTGGTAAGGGTGGTTGACAAAGTTTGGCCAAGCAAGGACGTGAGCGAACGTGGCGGCGTAACGCGAGTTCCTGTGCGCAACACCTTGCATGTACTCTGTCATCTCGGTGGTGCCGTACAGCGACTCGCCCCTCTTGACCTTGTCGACCATTTCGCGCATGTCCATCTCGACCTCGCGGCGGTTCTCGCGGGCGCCGTAGAAGCGCACTTTTGTATACATTAGCATTCGAATGGTGCAGTGGGTACGCGTTGGAAGGGCTTGTGCACGTGGGTATTCGAGGGTGATGGGGGATCCGACGTACTGCATGACCTCGAGTAGGCGAAAAGAAACGCTCCAGTCACACCGACAGCGCCGCTCAAGCGCATGATGGGGGCGAAACCGCCTTTGCCAACCATGGAGGGCGAGACCTTCTCCCAGTAGAGCATCAGGCCGGGGCTCAGGGCGCCGAGTGCGGCTCCGTAGGCCCAGTCCGAGGGGCGGGCATACCGCATGACCCGCTTGAAGTGTCTTTGCCTGCAGTCAGTATGCGCAGGCGTTGGGCAACCGTAAGGGCAGCGTACGGGTCATTGTCGATGAGCTGCGACATGTTAGCTGCAGCCGTCAATTGAGGGCGAGTCAGGGCAGCAATTCACTCACGGGATACTCTCCGGTGGGGATCTTGTCCGGCACAATAGCCTGGTGCCTGACAGCGGCGTCCTGCGAAGACATGGTGTGTGGTTGATTGTCTCTACTGCGTCAGATGTGCCGGCGGGTCGTTGGCTGCAGTGAGGTTCGCAATGGCGGAGCGGCAAGTGCCGTCATGCGGGCCTGGCTGGCTTAGTGGCCCTCTGAGCTTCCGCGCGCCAGCACGCCCGAACATGTACTTTTATTTCCTTGGCGCGTCACTGCCCATTTACGCAACCCGACTCGCTCCCCCATTACCCTTTTGTTGTTGCGACAACAATGCGCGCGGGCTCCTTTACGTGCGCACACTACAACCAACTCGATTGCGAACATGGCTGCTAAGGCTGATGATATGGAGGATGTGAAGCCCACGGGTTTGCGCATGTCCAACGGCGCGTCTGATGCGCCGGCCGAGAGTTCAAACGCACACGCTCGACCGACTGTCGCCGATTTGCACGGAGAGAATCATTTCGCGCAGGTGGCGAGGAGGAACTGGCTTGCTGCCAAGAAGACGCCGAAAGTGCGGCCCGAGGTTGTCAAGAAAGAGCTGTGGGACGAGCTGGAGAAGGTTGACTTTGCATTCTCGAGCCTCTTGATTCTGGAGAACTTGCAGCTGCTGGAGAGGTATTTGTGGCCTGGTTTTACCGAGGATGCGTCGAATTATCATGTTCTGCTAGTTGCGCTCATGGTTAATGTTAAGAGGAGGGAGAATCTGACGTCTTGGGGTGAGTGTGGAGGTACTTTTCATGTGAGCATCGATGCTAACGACTGCAGACCACTTTGCTAGCAAACCCGCCGAGTTCTCCTCCTTCTTCCGCCGCATACTGTCCATGACCGTCGACCCGTCGCAACCGAGCAAGATCCGGACACAGCTTATATCCTTCGTCATCGGCGCCTTCCAATCGTTGGACAGCGGTCTTGTGCGGAAAGAGTGCGCGCCCCTCGTCGGCATATCGATATGGCAGAACCTCCATTCAGACGCCGTGCGTGAACAGTACTTTGAGGAACACAGCATGTTGCGCAAGGCGTGGAGAGCTGCGTCCAAGCGGTTTGATGCCGCCGACGAAGCGCTACAGAACAGGCTGCGATTCGAGCGGTCATGGATCTCGACGCTTCTGCTGGACTTTATCGACCGGCTTTACAACAGCACCAGCAGGGAAGAGGCCAGGGATAACATGGCCTACTGCGAGCGCTTCATGGAGCTGCTGGTAGACCTGCAGAGCCAGCTGCCAACAAGACGGTATGTCAACACGCTGCTACAGGATTTAAACATGCTGCCAGCTATCCGCTTGTCGCCAATGTACACGGACGAGGACAATGGCCTTTTCCGGGACCTGTTCGATCTGCTGAGCCACTTCACCAACTTTCCCATTGAGGATCAGACAGGCAGGCAACTGTCCAAGCTGGAGTATGACCAACAGCATTACGACATTCTGGCAAAGTTGCAGCGGACGGGCTATGCCGCTTTCCAGGAGAAGCTTCAGTTGATGGCCCTGGCAAACTACAGCAGCATCGGAAATCGGGAAGAGCTGGACGGCCATCTGCGCACACTGCGCGATGATGAGCTTGTCGAGCTCTGCTCTCTCATGGGTTTACGAACAGAGTACCCCACGACGACCTACCTGGTGCGGGATCGAGCTTTCTACATGGAGACACTGGTTGCGCTCGTCGAACAGCGCCCTACCTTCAAGGACAATGTTCGCGAGATGCCAGTATTGCCAACTGAGAAGGTTCTCTATGAGACGACGTTCCTGCGAAACGAGTCTTACGATGGATCAAGACCGCTCGCTATACCTAAACTGAACCTTCAGTACCTGACCATGGGCGACTTCTTGTGGAGATCCTTCATCCTGTACCGTGCGGAGTCTTTCTATGGTATCCGAAAGGACATGGAAGATGTAGTGAAGCGCGTAAAACCCAAGGGTAGAGGCGCCAACACTAAATTTGGTGGTGTATCCAAGATGTCGCTGCCTATCATGAAGCCGGCTATCGTCGACGTCGCACCGTCCAAAGTTGGCGAGGAGCACCCCGCGTACGTTCGTGCTGAGATTATATTGGATGTCAGTCGCCTCCAATACCCAGTACGAAGAGATTGGGAACAACTCAGACCGGACGATGTCGTCTTCCTTCTTGCTGTCGAGGGCAAGGATGACGTACCTATGCGCAACGGTCACCGCGAGCATGTCACCACTGGAGAGCAGCTTGGTCTGCACCGGATGAGATGCGCACAAGTGGTTCAAGTTTTGGATGACAAGGGTCGACCTGTGCGCGAATCAGCCCGTGACGATGGCTTTGGACCCCGGGTACGCCAACGACGACTCCTCGTCAACATCGGCGCGAAGCAATACAAGATCGACATGGACCAAAGCGCCGAAGGAAGGCCCAACGTCTACGAACACATCAACCTCATCGTCCGTCGGAAAGGACGGGAGAACAACTTCCTCCCTATCCTAGAGTCTATCAAGCGTCTCACGCTGTCCGACATCCCAGCACCATCTTGGCTCCAAGAAGTCTTCCTAGGATACGGCGATCCTGCGTCCGCAACCTACAAGCGCCTTCCTAATCGACTGAATAAGATAGACTTCCGCGACACCTTTCTGGACTGGCAGCACCTGATCGAGTCCATGCCCGGCAAGTCCATCGAGCCCCACGAGGAAGCCCAGACATCCTTTGGGCCTCCATACGTTGTCGAGTACACCGCTGCATCCGAACCAAAACTCGCACCCCCTAAAGCATCCAAAAAGCGGCGTCGTGACCAGGTTGAAGTCGCACAACCTCTGCATGAATCCCTCCACGTATCCTCGTACACACCACCGAACATGGGGCCCTACCCTGCCGACGCACCGAAGACGAATGCAGTCAGATTTACGCCAAAACAGATCGAAGCCATCACTTCGGGAACACAACCCGGTCTTACGGTCGTGCTCGGACCACCCGGCACCGGCAAGACGGACGTTGCGACCCAGATTATATCCAATATATACCACAACTTTCCGGGCCAGCGGACGTTGCTCGTTGCGCACAGTAATCAGGCGCTAAACCAGCTGTTCCAGAAGATTGTTGCTCTGGACATTGATGAGAGGCATCTTTTGCGTCTGGGTCATGGTGAAGAGGGTCTGGAGACTGATGTCAGCTATAGCAAGCACGGACGTGTAGAGTCTTTCCTCGAGAGGGGGCAGTACTACCTTTCTGAAGTCGATCGTCTAGCCAAGAACTTTGGCGCACCTGGTGCGCATGGAAGTTCGTGCGAGACGGCCGATTACTTCAACCTCGTGTATGTGAAGCCAGCGTGGACGCAGTACTGGGACGCCGTCTCCTCCTCTGAAGACGTCAGCGTCGAGCAGATCATCACAGAGTTCCCGTTCAAAGAGTACTTCTCTAATGCCCCGCAGCCGCTGTTTCCGCCAGCTGCGGATCGCGAGCAGATACTCGAGACTGCACAGGGTTGTTATAGACATGTTCAGAAGATATTTGCAGAGCTCGAGGATATACGTCCGTTTGAGATTTTGAGAAATCCGAGGGACAAGGCGAATTATCTGTTGGTTAAGGAAGCGAGGATCATCGCCATGACGAGCACGCATGCGGCGATGCGCCGGCAGGAAATTGCCAACTTGGGATTCCACTACGACAACGTCATCATGGAGGAAGCGGCTCAAATCACCGAGATTGAAAACTTCATCCCGCTCGCCCTGCAGAACCCACGGGAGCGCGAGGATGGCGAGAGGGAGTTGCCACTCCAGCGCATCGTCCTTGTGGGCGACCACCTACAGAACAGCCCCGTCATCCAAAACCTGGCTTTCAGACAATACGCAAATCTCGAGCAGTCCTTGTTCCAGCGACTAGTCAGACTGGGTGTACCGACCATCATGCTCGACCAGCAAGGGCGTGCCCGTCCTTCCATTGCAGAACTATACCGCTGGCGCTACCCCTCTCTCACAAACCTGCCCTCCATCCTACAACAACCCGAATTCACAACTGCGAATCCTGGGTTCAAACATGAGTACCAGTTCATCGATGTGGGCGACTACAAAGGCAAGGGTGAAGACCAGCCCACGCCGCACTGGATGATTAATCTGGGTGAGGCGGAGTATGCGGTCGCGCTGTTCATGTACATGCGACTGTTGGGGTATCCAGCGCATAGGATTAGTATTCTGACGACGTATGCTGGGCAGAGGAGTCTGATTAATGATGTGCTGGGACACAAGTGCAAGAACAATCCGCTTTTTGGGCGGCCGAGGCATGTCAGTACTGTGGATAAGTACCAGGGAGAGCAGAATGACTGTAAGTTGGCTATCCCATTTCCTCATTTCCTCATTTCCCAGAAGAGAGTAAAGAAATACTAATACAGTATGAACAGATATCATCCTCTCCCTTGTCCGCACCCGCGCAATCGGCTACCTCCGCGACATCCGCCGCCTCACCGTCGCGCTATCGCGCGCTAGACTGGGCTTATACATTCTCGGTCGCCGCTCCGTTTTCGAAAGTGTTTTCGAACTGAAACCCGCTTTTGATGTCTTGTTCCAGCGGCCTGACAAACTCGCTCTAGTCACTGATGAGATGTTTGGTGAAACACAGCGCGCGGTCGAGCAAGAGGTGGCAGATGCGGCGGTTATGCAGGATGTAGAGCATCTAGGCAGGTATGTATACGAGATGACAAAGGCAAAGGTGGAGGTTTTGAAGGCGAACGGAGGGCAGATGCCCACACGGGAGATTGCTATGGGTGGGGTGAACGGCAATGGCGTGGTTGAAGGAGAAGAGGAGCAGGAGGAGGATGATAGACCGGGAAATGTGCTTATTCCTGAAGAAGCAGCAGCCGACGATTTTGAGGTTGATGATGATGATGAGGTTGTGGTTTGAGGGATGGAGATGGAACGATATGGGGGGTGTTGATGTGTGGTGGTGTGCAGCGCTGCGTTGCATCCAAAAGGCGTAGTTTGTATGTGTAGTTTGCTTCTATAGTCTTTCCTTTTTCTTTTCCGCAAGTAGGAGCGTAGAAGCAACAAGTGGGAAAGATGAGATGATATAAGATACCAAGAGTCATTGATGCCGCCGGCGTGGCATGAAGTGGACTATCGCGACTTTTTTTTAATACTTGTGTGGGTGTGAGTCCGGTCAATCTCATAATAATTCATTCTCGTTTTTTTTCTTTCGACGCTGTCCATGTCCGCTCGCTCCAGCGACGCGCGCAGGAACGTCTATAGTTGGATTGTTTGTTCTTGTAGATTTCCGGTGCGGAAAGACGACATCATAGTCCACGCGGTTTCCTTTCTTTTTTTTTCTCGGTGGGAGGACAGAGTAACACTCCGCCTATGTTCATTCCTCGCTCTATTCTTTTTTGTTTTTCCTCTAGAGAACAACTAGCGATCATATCTTTGTGGCAGCGTACTTTTCCCGCAAAAAGATGACATGCTCAAATTGATTGCAAAAGTTAGATAGATACACAGAAGGATGGACTCCGATCATCTGGGAGATCAGGCGCGATTTTCTTTGTTTCGTGGGGGAAGAAGAAGAAGAGCTCTTCCGTGGGGTTTTTGCGTTGTCGTCTTGGTGCAGAAAGGCGACATGGAACTCTAGCTCTAGTTCTTTCTAGAGAGAGTACAGCAAGGAAGACGCACACATTTTACAAATCCGTGTCAATTTTGGAGAAGAGGTGGACGACCATCTTCCACAGGTGGTGTCGTTGGAATTTCGTTGCTGGAAGACCGCATAGTCGGATCATTCAGCGTTTTTGAGAGAAGAGGTAGACGAACTCTATTGACAGCCTGCCGCCAGCTTTTGGAGAAGAAGAGAAAGAGAACGTCTCTCCTGTCAAAGTATTCTCGTTCTTTCTTGGGGGGATGTAGAAGACCCCATTTCAATGTCCTTTGTGCTTTTGGGGAGAAGACGGGGAGACACCGCCCATGTCTATAGCTAGTCAATCTTTCTAGTGAACAACACGACGTGTGTCAACGAGAGAAGAGAAGAAGATCGAGTCGGGGGGTGTTTATATATACACGCTTTGGCTCTAGTTCGTATAACGTTGGGTGGTAGTGCCTTGCGCGCTGGCCTCATGCATCAGTTATCCGCGATGTTTCGTTTCTTGTGGAGACGGAATGGGAGATTGAAAGTGTTGGAAGGTGCAGAAAGATGGGCGGTACCATGTGGCGTTTACTTTGTATTTTGGGTAGTTTGAAGTAAGATTCAAGTGCAGAGGCGCAACATGATTATGCGCTTCGATTCTTTCGAATGTGAGCAGGAGGATAGGAGGACTCAGTCTCATGACGCGCGTGGATAACATTTTTTTGGTAGAAAAAAGGGTACATCTGTGTGTAAAAGAAGGGGAGGTTGAGGAGCTGGTGATTGTTTGTATATTAGGTTTGTATCATACAGCACTATTCCTCCTCATGTTATCTACTGCCTGCGGTTCTAAAGGGAGTCTCCAGATTTGTGAATGAATCCAGAAAGGCGCGCAAAGTCATATGCGGATCATCTTTGCTTTTTGAAATCTGGTAAGGTTCTGGCGCGAGAAAGTGACATGGCATATTCTGATAGCGAAGTTTGAAGTTTAAGTTGGGAGAGAGTAAGGAAGACTCAGTTCCATCGCGTTGCGGGGGTCCATTTTTAGACAATAATAAGAAGCCTGTGGGTATGGAAGAAGAGTAGGAAGACGTTCCAGGAGCCGCTTATATATGCACATCTCCGTGCTACCAGCTAGCGCATGGGAAAGCAGCTTGGAGTATTTTCAAGAGAGACAGAGTGCCAGAAAATATCGTGAGTTTCTCCTACTGCGGCCTGAGTTTGAATGCAGAGACAAAGATAGTCTCAGTCTCATACCAGTGGACATGGCTGATTTTGGTGGACAGTAGGTCCTTCGTGGGTAAAGAGGAAGAGTAGGCAGCAAGTTAAGTGGTGATTTTCATACGTGTGTTCTATTTGACGGCTATCGCAGAAATGCTCACACTGCGTGCCTATGTGGTTTGAGGACAGAAGGGGTGCAGGGACGCAGCATGGCGCTTATCCTCGCCGATTTTGATCGAATAATTTGAGACAGGGGGTCAAACTTCTTCTCATATAGAGTTGTTTGGCGCAATTTTGAAAAATGAAAAGAAGTTCGTAGTTCAAGGAGAAAAGTAGACAGCTGACTAGAGGGTGTTTACACACACATCCTTTAGTTAGGAGCTGGCGCAGAACTTCTTATATGAAAGTGAATGTGTATGCCTTTGTAACACCCCACTAGAAGCATCTTTTCTCATACCGAAAACATGGTACGTCGCTGTAGACCTCTTTCGGATGGTTGGCGTGGTGATATGGTTCAGGAAGCCGCAAAGCCATCGGTACGCAACCTTGCATTGGGAGTCCGCAGAAAGGTTTTCGAGACCATTTAATTCGTTGAACCTTGTTCAGGAGAATGAAGGAATTCCCGATCATCAAATTCACCCTTTTCATTTTTGGAGAATAAGGTGGAAATGTGTGATGCAGAAAAGAAGAGTAAAGTCCACCACCATGAAGTTTCATACACGAAGCCTGTGCACTGCCACAGTGGCGTGGCCATGTCGCTTGTCGAAGAGAAGAGAAGAAAAATATGAAAAACGACGTTACTATTTTCGTAAACTCATCGGAAATGTCTAGGTGTCATGCTTCATGTGAATGTAGTCATCTCCTTGGCTGGAAACATGAACACCCTACTGACTGTTTTGGTGCACAGAAAATATGATGACATGTTGTTCAACTTCGATACCTCGGCGAAAAATGCGGAAGACAGATTCGTACATAAATTTTCCTATCCGATTCTTAAACGAACAGCAGAACTTGTCTAAATGAGTGGTAAAGTAATTTGATACTGTGCTTTTGTAGGTGCTAGTTGTGCTTTTTGAAGACATGTCTTGTTCATGGCTGTTTTTAGGGCGTAGAAAGCACATGAATCGTTCCTCGCTGAGTTTCTAGTTGTCGATTGGGTGGAAGGCATCGCAACCTCGCTCGCAGCTTTTGAGGTTCAGGGCACAGGCACATGACAAGCTACCTTGGTAATTCTACCAATCACGCCATTGTGGCTATATTTTGATGGCGAGCGTCCTCGAGACCGGTCACCCGCGACATTCATACTCCAAACTGACCTTTGAGTGTCAGCTTGAGCAAATATTCCTTCACGATCTCCTCCTTGCGGCTGAGCAGATCCTCCCATGTCCCAATTTGCCGCGATGAACCGTCCGCTGAGGAACTTCGCTTTCTCTTGACATAGCCAAACCACGGGACCTCTGGCAAGCTCGGGGCTGTCTTGGTTGAAGAGGGAACGGAAGGGCTCCCGTAGCATATCGGTCGCGACTAGACCCGGGTGTATTGACAATGCGGTAACCTTCAGGTACTCAGCAGCGACGTACGTAGCCAAAGCATCGAGAATATGCTTTGACATGAGATAGGCGCCGAGGGGTAGAACCGTGAAGAACGCTTGCCATCAGCTTACGTTGACGATAGTGGCAGATGCATCGGAGCTCGGCAACAAACGCAGGAACGAGTGGATGAGCAGATAGTTGCCCTTTCCGTTGATCGCTTACGACGGAGGTGCCAGTTCATGCTAAATCTACTCAGCTTACTGCGGGATAAGTAACGGATCGGATCTGACAAAGTTCCTCCACCACTGATCGGGGTCTGTGTCGTGCAGTTTCGGTCCGTCTCCAGTCATGGCGTCGGTGGCGTTGATGAGAACATCCGCGTGGCCGAACTCCTGCCGGATCGCCTCAAAGGCACCCTCAACGGCTTTCCTGTCGGATATGTCGAGGGCGTACGTGAGCGTCTTGATGTTGGGGTCAGCTGCCTTGACAGATCTCTCGTAGCTGCGAGCTGCTCGGCAGTCGAGGCGAGTAACACAACACCCTTAATACCAGCTTTGACGAAGACCGGAACCATTGACTGGAAGCGCGAGTCCTAGCAGACGTAACTACGATACCACCTCGCTGGAAAAGGGAAATTTTTCGATCGATAGTGTAACAACATACCATGGCTCCAATACTACGCGACGCTCCAGTGATAACTGCAACCTTTTCTGCCAGGCTATGCTCTGGGCTACTGGGATCGACTGCGGGGTATGCATCTTGGTGTGCATTCTTAATGAATTGCATAGACGTAACGTAGAAGTCTTTCGGGAGTTAGCTGAGATCTGCCATGATGGCTGTGAATACGACTGGAATTTGAAGATTCGGGGGCATACGAGTGATGCGGGGGAGTGACGTAAGAAAATGATACTGATCAGAAGTACTACTGACTCCAGGTTCCAGACGATAGCGATAACTTATGCGAGGCTTTGGGAGTATGAGGCCCCGCCTGATACTCGCCTCTGCGTGTCCTCTCCTCGCATCAGGACGTACCCCCAGCCCAAACGAAGCTCGTTGTGATTGTTCGCGAGGAGGAACGAGATGAATTAGCGTACGATTGTGGACCCTGCTTCTCTCGCTCACCTGAGATCGATTTAGAAAGCCAAATTTCCTCAACGGTCCGTGTTCTACTGACTTCACCATCGGAACCGCTCTGTTCATCCGATAGATCGTGTTTGCGATGGAAAGCTTGATCAGAGGTGCGCGCAGTCGCACACAAGCTTCATTCCAACGCGCGATCTGTCATGTCGGTCTGAATACCGAGGTGTGACAGCATCAAGGCAATACACGTAGCCGAAAACGATAGAAAGTGATACCGCGTATCAGAGGCCATAAGACAAGTTGTGATGATGGAGACGCGCTGCACGTTGTTTTCTCAGCATGCCAATCATCAGGACGCGCATCCATGCGGGTGAATGGGGCTCCGAGATATTCTGGGACGATCTTATACCAGGCGATGAATGTAAAGCGTTCAGTTCCCTTGGAGCCTTTCACTCAACCGTTTATGTGAAGTACACACTACAACTCAACACTCAATTTGGTTTGTAGGAGATTTTCACGATGGTGCTACACGAGGTGAGCTGAATTAAGACCAGACGTATTTGCCTGGACCTGACTATGGAGAAGGATCTAGACCCTAACTTGACGGCGACAGTCTTCAAGACAGGACCGTTGACCTCCATCACAATAGGTTTGCGCACATATGTCAAAGTAATTAACAGGAGTTGGGGACGCGAGGGCCAAATAACGGCAGTGGGATGCGTGCCTACCTACCCCTCGCGATTATCGAGAATCATTCAGCTCACTCGTCTCAGTTGTCTCTCATAACTTTGACCACCGTCACCACTACTGGCTCTTACTACGGCATCGGCGCCAAATACGGTGCTTTCGCTCGGCCTGGCAACCAGAAATATGTGGAGACGGCATAGTTTTGGTTCTTCTTATACGAGATCTTTTACTGTACCTCTATCATATTCGTCAAGCTGAGCATCGCCATCATGGGTCTCTGCGCAGCCACCAACCTAGCAGCCAGTCTTTAAATGATCTTCCGGTGTCATCCTGTCGAGTAAGTTCGCATCCACCGAGAGACTTCTGCGCATTGATGATAAGTCACTTTCTAGAGCGGCATGGAGATCTGATCTCATGGCAGAAGGAACGTACTGTGAGCCATCAGTCTACTTGCAAAACGTTTACTACTTCTGCACCTCGGTCAATATCTTCACTGAATGGGCCACCGCGCTCATGCTGATTGCTCTTCTGTGGAATGTACAAATGGATAGAAACACCAAAATCTCAGTTGCTGGCATTCTAGGCTTAGCTATCTTATATGACAACCATGATTTTGGTTACAGTTCACCGCTGACAACCCTCTCGCACATCGGTCTCGGGTTGAGTCCGCCTGAAGTATACCGTCGGCCTAGCCAACATCCTCATCTGGGCTACGCCGAGCCCGCTCTCAACATGCTTGTCGGCACCTCTTTATATAGTAAAGTCAAAACTAAAATAACTTATGTATACAGTCTTTTAGTAAAATAAGTCAAAGGTATTACCCTAAAAGATGTTCTAAATACTGTAGGATAGTACTACATAGCTTCAAGTATAGAAACGTACGCGCTTACACGCAAGTCTCTCTAGTCGACTCGTATTGTATACTAAAAATTTAGAACAGAAACATTAAAAATGTACCGTAGGGTTGCTTACTATCTTCCGCATTGACTTCCTAGTCTTTAGGAAAGACAATATATACTTTAAGGCGATGCTAGAACACCGACATAATGTAATTTGAACGCTGTTGTATATGGAAAAGCGATCTGGAGAAGACAGTCCGGACATGGAATCTGCTGGTTCTGATTTTAGAAGAAGCGACAGCCAAATGCATGCTTTCGAGAGTTTCTTTTACGTCAAGTCTGAAGATTCAGGGTAGTCTCGTACGTTATGTTAGAATTTTTGCCGCATGTTTGAGTGATCTTGCAATCAACACGGCCATCGTTGCGTTACTATTGTGTTTTTCGAGCGGCGAACGCAAAGGACACATTATAGTAGACTGTGACCTATATTTTGAAGACAGACAGCAGCAAGTCAGTCCCATGCTCTAATTACTATTTCTTTTGTATGTCAATTTTAGTTATGATGATAGTGAAGCAAGTAATATTCCGAAGTTGATTTTTTCTTGATATCATTTAACGGCTTCTTGCCAATACCGAGAACATCCGCCGAGTATCTCAATCCTCGTGTGCCGCCGGTTTACACAATCTCGTCACGGCAGCGGCTCATGCCCCCCCTCTACTGCGCCCCACCACTCTGATTCCCCCCCTTTTGTTCAAACCCTACACTCTTACCACCAGCCTTCGTCGTATCGCCAACGAAGCTACCAGCCGCTATCATACGTTAGTCACATCCCTTCCATCCTTCACCCCTCAACCGCCACCCATCAACTTGACTTACCTTTCGTCGTATCTCCCACCCCCCTTGTAACGCCCGTCACAGCATCGCCCAGACCCTTACCCCCAGCAGCAACAACATTGCCCGTCGCATCCGTAACGCCCTGGACGCCTTTGCCCACGGTGTTTGTTGCGGCGCCTAGTGTGTTTCCTGTGGGCACTCGTCAGCATTGTACACACTGATCCACCAACACACCAACGCATACGCGCACAACAGTGACGCGGGACAGGATGGGTTCAGGGAGAATGATGGGAAGAAGGTAGGACAAGACATACCGAGACCGCTCGCCGCAGTGCCGAAAAAGCCCTTTTGTTGGTTGTTCTGGTCGGACATGTTTGTATGTGCAGAGGCTTTGTTTCAGTTTGAGAACGGTTGGAGCTTGATGTGAAATGTCTTGTATGAAGTCGGTTGAGAGTGTGATGTATGTGTCCAGCCTGCCAACTCGCTGTCTTAACTTTCGTGCCGTTGCTACTCTGTCCTTATGACGTAAATGCACTTGCCCTCTTCTCCTCATCCCTGCGCTAACTAACCCACCCGTCCTGCCCCTCACTTGCTGCCTGCCAGAAAAGGAACGTGCAACGCGCATCTCATCTGCTGTTAGCGAAATGACCCGCAGGAAAGATCGACACATCTGCATCACAGCACATCACATCATGTCATTGACAGGCAAAGCGCATCCAACATTCCTACTTCTCTCGGACGTGGAAAGATTCATAAATGCGAAGAGCAAAACCACATTTTTTTTACCAAATTTTATTTTCATCTAGACTACCATGTCACCATCGCACAAAGAGAGAAATCCGCAATGACATTCATCATGCGTACTTCATCATTTTCGCGCGTCTCAGGAATCTTTTTCGTTACTCTCGCTCTCTCTCATCGCAAGATGTACATGCCTCAGCAAGGGGACAAACATGCCTAAGCAATTGTCCGTTCTGCTGTCATGGGCGGACGTACACCGTAACGCGATCAATCACCAAACCACCACGACCGCATTTCTGTAAAAAATTGCGTAAACAAAGAAGTGAAAGAAGAAGAAAGAAAGAAAGAATAAGATGAAAAGAGGACAGCGGGATTAGTGGACAAAAGCGGTAGAACTCCCCTTTCTACCCTCCATCTTTTTGTTCATCCCATCCCTACCCTAAGCAGCGCAGAGAGAAAAAAGGTAAGAACAGACGAACTGAGGGTAAGGAAGAAACCTCGACCAAGAAAACCACCTATAGCGCTCTCGTAGATCAAGCGTGCAGTGGTGTAGTAGGCCGTTTCCTCTTTCCATGTTGCAATTTTCCGGAACGCCCGCCATCATGGTCCGTGGAATAAACATGCGCATGCAAAACAGTACAGTCGTGAAGAAAGGCGTGATGCCAACACCAAGTGGTTTCCAAAAACCATTTCGTGAGAACCCGCCACTCGACAACAAGGAAACTTTTGATGAAACTCGCTCCAGCTCCGGCTCCAGTCTTGAAAGGAAGAAAGTGAGAGATTCGCAGATGACTTGTGAAACCCCCGGCCAGCGTCCAAAATGCAAGGCAAACAATGGACCGACTGAATGCGCGCGCTGTGATGCACCTCCCATCCTTTCTATAGCAACGAAGAAGAAAACAGGCGATCGAATTAGATTACCGCGTGCGGTGTGATGGTGGTGGTTGGTCTATGGGTATAAAGAACCGTCACGCGCTCGAATTGGGTTTGGGAAAACACAGAGGTAATCACTCCGAGGGCTTGGCCTCCGTGTCTGCTGCAGATTCATCTGCAACGTTGGATGCAGAGCCAGCCTCGCCGGCGTCTTCGTTGTTAAGAGCTGCTAGTGCACTGTCATGGCTGTTAGTAGGAATCTCGCATGAGAATAGGATAGGAGCTTACCTGAAGGCGTTTGCGTGAGCGGTTTCCTCCTTCTTGACTGGTGGTGTGCCAGTGCGCGAGGAGCCATTGGAGTCTTCGCGACCACCCATCATACCGGGGCCGAGACCGCGACGACCACTACCCTGCCGGCCAAGCATAGACGGGCCAAGAGACTGGTTACCAAGGTTGCGTCCAGAAGCACCCTTGGAGAGCTTGCGGAGGTCATCCATCTGTACACGGCTGCCAGTGTCTGGAGGAGGCTGCATGCCACCACCCGAGAACGAGCGAGCGTCGCCACGACCCATAGGAAGGCGGCCACCGCCACCACGCTGGTTGGATCGTGTGCGCTCCATCTCGGCGGCTTGTTGAGCTGCCATGGCTTCTTGATGAATCTCGGCAATGGTCTTGGGGCCCTTGAGGATGTCCTTGGACTTCCAGCCGGATTTGCGCATGTCGACAGTATCGAGCAACATGAAGTGCATACGCGATGGGAGACCCTCCATGTTCATGACCTTCTCAATGCGCTCGAAGTACATGTTGATCATCTTGGGGCCAGCCTCAGCCGACTCCATCGTGGCACCGACAGTGCGGAGCAGCTTGACCAAGGACTCAATGGCAGCCTCATCGGGGAGACCCTCAAAGTCGAGAAGCTTGAGCACACACTCGTGCATGATACGGAGGGTCAACATGCCCAGCTTGTACAGCTCTCCGATGAACTGAATAAGACCGAGACCCTTACGCTTTGCAGCAGCAGCGGTGTAGTACTCATCTGATAGAAGCTTGGCCTCCTTCTCGCCCTCTGGCGCTTCGGGTAGGTTGACTTCCCAGCCACGCTCAAACTCTTCCTGACAACGGTTGAGGAGGTACTTTCGGAAGAGAGCACCACCAACAACTGGGTTGCCATGCTTGTCGCGGACGTTCTCATCTTTGATCTCGGTACTCATTGTCTGCAACATGCGGCTACAGAACTTGGCGTACATGGAAGACCAATGAGACTCGTCGCAAGCCTTCTCGAAAGTGAGTTGAATGACCTGGCGGAGAGTGCGTCCATCAGTCTCATCCTTGGACTGTCCAGCGATCTCGAGAATTTGGTCGGAGATCTTGTCGAACTTGTCGGGTGTCATCTTGTTGAGAGCAGCCTTGACCTTACGCTGTACCATATCGGGAGCCAAGTGACCGGCGCTCAATTGAGCCTGGACAGCGGCGGGCTGGGTGAGAGACGTCGGTACCCAACCAGTCTGAGTACGAGGAAGTGCTTTGATTTCCATACCGGCGGTTAGTGGCATTTGCTTGGCTTCCTGGGCGTTGTTGCCGCGACCGCGATGGCTGCCGCCGCCAGCAGCACCCTTACCACGGGAGCTGCCAACGCGAGGAGAATCAGGTCCACGGTGAGATGCGCTTTGGTAGGAGTTGTTGCGTCCCCCCATAGAAGAACCACCGCCCATAGGGAAACCACCACGGCCTCCACCTAGAACAACATGAGCAAGGGGATTCGTCATGGATGAGCCGCGTCCACCTTGGGCTTGCTTGAAACGCTCTTCGGATGTCGTACCTGGCGGAAGTGTGCGCCCTCCTGGCGGGAATGAACCAGGTGCTCCGAAATTGCCCATTCCACCGCCGCCAGCGCCTCCGCGAGATCCTTGACGAGGACCCATGGAACCGACACGAGCAGATGGGGGACCGCGAGCTGACTGAGGTTCGTCGCCGACAGTCTCCTTGAGCTTCATGTCCCAATCAACTGAAGGCTTCTCCTTGAAGACATCTTGGAATTGCAACAGGAAGTCCTTGTCGTACTGGCGGCCCTTGCTGCGGTTGCTGTTGTTAAGAGCAGGGTTGGGGCTAGCAACGCCCTGAGGGTACTGAACCTCAGCACGAACCTCGAGGAAACGCGCAGTCTTGAGCGCCTGCATACCAGCAGTTGGCTGCGCGGGCTCGACAGACTTATTCGTCTCGAGCTTGAGAGCAGCTGGCTTGGGCTTGGTACCAGTGGGAGTCTTTGACGGTGCGGGCGCAACGACAGGAGCAGTAGCCTCGACTGGGTGCGCCTCCTCCTCGGTCTGAGAAGCACCAGGACCGAACATGGTGTTCTTCTTCAGGCCTGCGAAAAGAGCCTTGTCCTTGGCCTCACGTTCGGCCTTTTGCTCGGGAGTCTCTGCTGCGCGAGCAGCTTCAGCCTCTTCGGCGTCGCGCTCAAGCTTGCGCAGGCGCTCCTCCTCCTGCTTGATCTTCTCGGCAGCGTTGGCCTTCTCAGCCTCGGCCTTCTTCTTCTTCTCCTCTGCGTAGCGCTTCTCGTCTTCTTCACGCTTCTTCTCTTCAGCTTCCATCTCAGCAATCATGCGCTCCATCTCTTCGTCTTCAAGGCGTTTCTTCTCGGCCGCATCAGTCTCAGCCTTCTTGGCAGCTTCAGCTTCCTCCTTCTCCTTGGCTTCAGCAGCAGCTTTAGCATCCGCCTCTTCCTTGGCAGCAAGCTTTGCGTTGGCTTCGGCCTTGGCCTCTTCCGCGGTAGCTTCCCTGGCCTTCTTCTCAGCCTCCTCTTGGAGACGGAGCTTCTCCTGGAACTGCTTGACAAACTCGGCCTTCTTCGACTCGCCATCAGCCTTGGTAGCATCGGTGGCGCTTGGCGCGCGTGGGGGAGTTGGCGTAGCAGCGATAGCAGGAGAGCGAGGGGCTGCAGGTACAGCAGATGCAACAGACGGGGGCGCAGGCGAAGCACCCTTGGGCTTGAAGTCGAGGATCTCACCATCAACAGTCTTGATAGTGATAGCCTTGCTGGCCCGCTTTGGGCGCTCAAAGGTGGAGCTGGGTGCGGGGCTTGCCGACGTCATGCTCGGGGTGTGGGTGTGCGAGATGTGGCTGATGTTGGTCATGGCAGGTGTGGAAGGCTGGGGAACAGCAGACGACGGGCGCTCCGACATATTGGAAGGAGTGCGCGACATGCTCTGAGCCTGTGGCTGATGACCGTAGGGAGCAACTCCATAGGGAGACTGCATCTGGGGAGGGTAACCACGGCCAGGGCTAGCAGGGACACCCGGGTAGTGGATGGACTGCTGTAGGCCGTAGCCTTGAGGGTAGAAGTTGTTGTAAGGGTCCAGGCCCGTTGGAGGCATACCGCCGTACATAGCCTGTGTTGACATGTTTGTTAGGAATAATTCGAGATATGTGTTGAAAGAAAAGGTTGAGCGAACTTCAGGAACGAAAGCTTGCGCGAGATTGGTCGCCGGATCCGAGGAACCTTGTCTAGAAGGTGTCTCGTTTCTGGCTGCACCAAAGTCTGCCGATAGAATCGGCTTGCGCGACGTAGAAAACGAAGAGATAACTGGGATAGTAGAGGGTATACGAACTTGTGGGGGGTACTGCTGCCCCGGGTAGAATGGCATGCCAGGGTTGGCAAGGTGCTGCTGCTGGTGCATGGTAGCGGGGGTGATAGCGGGGCTACGGTTCTGGGTGTAGGGAGAGCGCTGCGGCATCTGGCCCTGAGGGTGGAATGGCGGGGCTTGACCACCGCGACCCATCTGAGGCATGGCATGGCGTGGCTGTGGCGAATAGTTTGCCATCTGTGGGTTGAAGTGGCCCTGAGTGAATCCACCGCGACCGCCTCGGTTGGCAAATGAGCCGCCGCGACCCATGTTTGCGTTACTCATATCGCTGTGCGCTGACTGAGAGGACTCGCGGCGCAAGTGCTGAGCTTGAGGGAGGGAGTGGGAGTTGGGTTGAGGGGGCATAGCAGGGCGCGCCTGTAGTGGGGTTAGTGACTGAGCAGGGTGGAGGACAACATGTAAGGGCAGGGAGGGCGCAAACTCACGTTGGGCTCAGTGCTTTCACCGCCCTGGCCGCCGAAGACCAGGTTTGGTCGGGTGGGCAGTCCGTCAGGCTTGGGGCCTCCGGAAATGGGCGTGGGGATGGGTGAAGGTGAATGAGCAGGCGAGGCAACACGCGGGTTCTGCACCTGCGCCGGGTTCAGGTTTCCGTGGACCACAGGCGAGGCATGGGCAGGTGCTGGCGAGCCGGCGAGCGAGCCGAACTTGATACCAGAGGGCGGGCCACCTGCAGTCGCAACAGGCGGGGTCTGCTTGATCTGGACCGACGACTTACGCTCGTGGGCGCTGCCGTTGGGGCCGCCACTCACAATGGTGGGCATAGCGGGAATAGCGGGCTTGATAGCGCCGTTGCCATTCACCGGGGATACAGAGGAGCTCTTGCCATGGTGCGCGCTCTGTGGACCTCCCACTGCCACGGGCGGCGCTGCGCTAGACACGATCGTGGGCTTGGTCGCGTTGGCGTAGGAGCTGCGGGCAGTGGGCTGAGCCGAACCGGCGGCCACGGTGGCGGACGATCCTGTGGAGGAGTTGTTCGCGGTCGTAGACGAGGAAGCGGCGATGGGCGGGGTTTGCGAGTTCGCGGCGGGATTACTCATGGACTCGGTGGTGGGTGAGGAGCGGTGGATGTGGGAGGGCGGTCGGCAGGCTGTGCAGTCGCTACCTGGCTGGGGTCGGATGACGTTGGTGTCGCTGGAATCCCAGATTCGAGCGATGGACGGACTCTGCGGAATTAATGAGTTGCTGCAGCAGCGACTCGGGGGGGGGGGGGGGGGGGGGGGGGGGGTGCAGAAAAGAGAGTCGTCCGCGGTGACGAAGGGAAGGCAAGAGGTCAACTCCTTTAGGAAGGGTGTTGAGGGCTGTCCGAGCGCTTCAATGAAGGAGTCTCTAAACAGGTTCCGGATTCGGGAGGGGGTGGATTTCGCCGAATAAATTCGTGAAATCGACGGGCGGCTCGTGTGAAGATCACTGAGTCCGCTGCGTGTGTCGTGATGGGATGTTCTCGCAGTGGAGAGACGGGTGTGTGGAGGGATGGCGGTTGGGCTCTTTCGAAAATTGTTTGAGTGCCAGACTAAGCCGCAACAAGGATGTTGCCCTAGCCGAGAGCCCTTGAAGCTCAGTCCCAACACCTGGAATGCCACGCCAATCAGGCCGGGCTCGTTTGGCGATGCTGCTTGCTCACCATTACGGGACAGGCATACAGCGATTGGGTCATTGGCGGGCGCACAAACTGTGGCTGCCCTGTACGTAGTCGTCGCTTCCAAGGTTGCTCGGATACAGCAGGCAAGAGCGAGGGGCCACCCACGCTGCCTCACCACTTCGAAGACTTGAGCCCGTCATCACATACATCGTAAGCGGGACAAGACACGCAGTGCTGCACTTCGCCCCAACACCCTCGTCGTGACTCCGACCAGCAGCATGTGGCTGTTGGCACAAAGCGGAGGCAAAACTCTACCTAGCCAGTACGTGGGGTGCCTTGCGGTGGACTGGACGGCGGCAGCAGATGCAATCCATACTTGCAGCAAACATCACCTCCTGTAGACGTGTGCATCCACCGCACCCCAAACGCCTTGTTCTCCCTCGCAGCATCGGACCAGGTAAACGGCGTGTTATTCCCACTACTATAGCTCAGCCCCGTGTCTCTCGGAGTACACCCAGTCGCACAATGAAGCACAGTCGTGGCTATGACAAAGAAACCACACACAAAGCGGTCCTAGGACCACGATACAACCCAAGCCTTGCCTACCATACAGTGTCAGATCGCATCTCTCCTCTTGCGCAGATCGACGAAAAAATGTAAATCCACTGACGTCTTGCTGCGCGTCTATGCACAATGACGGCGTGTTTCGCGGCGGCAACCGTTCACGTGAAAGGCATCTCCGCCTTAACTCCATTGTCATGTGAGATTTCGGGGTATCATCGCCACAATCGATAACGGTTGATCAGACCACTCTGTGCACCACCTCCATGATTACTACAAGGCCCGATTAACTCGAGTACGGGTCTGGAGCCTGACACGGACGCTGTGCTGTTGACTGGGTGATGCATCGACCATGCCGAGGTCTGCTCGCGACGTGACTGAGCAGTGGAAACGCTGAACCAACGAGGCTGCGATATCTCTGATTCGAGAAAATATAGCAATATGGACTTCATTCAAAATGCGAAAGTGTGAGTCGAGCTTGGCTCTCCTTTGTCGCAGTGCCAATGGTTGTAATGGGTGTAGTGGATGACGACCAAAGTCAGCCTGATTATAATGCGTTGGTACATGCGATGATGATGGATAAAGTCAAGTCTATCCTCTCCACAGCGCAATTACTGTAGCGGTGGGCCAGTCTGATGCGTCATTTTGATGCTCCTTGACAAAGGTGCTCGATATGGCATGGGCTCCTTCCAGCTGCGCACTCATGGGACTGCGGGTGTTGGATCTCGTCCGCGATGATACCATGTCTTTCACAGCTCCAAGTCATCCTTTCATCATGCACAGTGTATCTCTCCCCGATAGCGAATCTGATTGCCACACCCGGAACTGAACTATAGATGCTCAAGTCCAGGTCACCACAGACGAGCAAGGCCACATTGTTTCGATGCCTAGGTATGGCGGCGATCATCGCCTGCGTAGATGACATGTATCCAGAGATTCTTCACGGTAGCGAAAACCGCGACCAAAAACTCGTTTCTGCATAAGCAAGTGGACTATACCACTCTGGAAAGAACGACAGTCTGGACACTCAGAGAGTGGAATCAGGTTGCGCTAGAGCAGACACAGTGGTAGTACTAGCAGCTGTCAGATACATCGCGAAACTTTAGCTAGCTGAACAGTCATCCCTTCATTGATCTCAACCACCTGCCAAGGCTGCCATTATGACTCCTTCAGGCCGTCAACTCACCAGCTGCACGTCGTCTAGACCACAGCCACAGCCACATGCCTCAACCCACACTCTCAACAGTCACCACAATCATCTGCCACCCATGACTCACACGAAACTGTGAGACCACAACACGGCTCCTTCAGAAATCGAATGCAGCTGCCGGAATCTTTCCCATCATGCAGCGTAGCATTAGTAGCGCCGGCAGCACAGCAGAAGAAGCAATGTCGTGGTAGCAAGAGGAAACGGACACGACTGATCTTGAAACCCTGCTACGGGTGTAATGCAACGAGCCGTAGTGCCAGGTACCGATGGCAGATGGGTTGGGCGGTTTGGTACCCCGTTCTATGCTTGCTTTAAACTTGCAGATGGGAGGTCGCCTCAGATTTGAGGTTTGCGCTCACATGCGCACCTTGGACTGCGAAATGAAGCATGACGTCCGGCTCTGCTGTGCTGCGTGCTGCGACAAACGAGGGTAGCCATGCCTGCGCTGGCTTTCCCTCGTCGTATTTCCATCAATCGCGTCGGCCCACAGTATAATTTCTCGGGGTTCCGGGGCCTGCGCATGCGCATTTCGCAATTCTGGGGTGTGTGGGGGAGATGAAGGAGGAAACCAACGTCGCATCGACCGGCGCGCACACGGCCACAGGAGTAAACTTTGACTATGAGCGGGATCCAAAAACTTCCACCTCTCACCGTCAGCCACACCCACATGAATCCTCGGCGAAGTGCCACTCTTACTTTCCTGCTTAGAAAAGCCGCCGGCTGTGCGCAGACCCTCCTCCTCTTTGAACGCATCTGCCACCAAGCCTTGCATCCTTGGGGGCAAGCTCAGCCTTTAAACTCTGCGCCAGCTTCCGCTTGTCGTAATCTTGCTCCGGTGCCCCGAATGCAGGACAGAGGCGCTGGCGGGTCAGAAGGTTTATCGATGGCGCAAGCCTGCCGTCGTCCGATCACTGACTGCCATGGCTTTCCCTCGTATCCTTTGAGGATCGCCCTGCGCCGTATCAACGCAGGTGCACAACGGCTGAGGAACCACCCTCGGGCACTAAAAGCGCCGCACGATCCTTCGGCGTTGATGGCTCGAGATTGAGTTAGAGTCAAAATCGACATCGCATCAACCTGCCGTTGTGGTTGGGCATTTGTTTTTGCGACAAGTACCGGCCGTGGCTGCAGGTGAGGAAGTTGCATGTGTGTGTGGAGACAACAATGCAGGTGGAATAAGAAATTTGCAAGGTCGTGCTTTTGTACCTTCCCGTCTTTGTTGTCTGCATCATCCCGTCCCGGCCTTTGCTTCTTCTGGCGTGCATCGTCATGCTCAGAGGCGCGAGAGCCCGACCCATCACCACGAGCGAACCTGTCGCGAGAAGCAAGTGTGCCCAACGGCTCCCGCTCGTCATGCGTATCAGCCCTTTCCAATACCTTACTGCATTTCGCTTCTCGACCGAGGCGCCTCCTGGGTACGTATCTTTACATCATAATGCCAGCGCTACCAGAAGACATCGCATCCCTGCGGACCTCGGCATTGTGGAGCGAGCTGCTGGCAATGCAACCTTCACGTGATATCGTCTTCCACCAATCACTTCCCACACTGGCAATTCACTCCGCGCCAGAACAGGATGGCGACGCTGATGAGCTCTGACCAATTCCACATGCGGAGCTGAGGATACGGACAACAACACCACAACGCAGGGCTGGCCCTCTGACCCCGAATATCCAGTGTTGTTCACCTCGTCTCACTCCACGATTCTTCTCGGCTCTTCAAGTGCCAATGGGGTGTTTGGGCAAGTGCAAGCCCTGAGCCTTGTCCGCATGTCATGCTGGCTAAAAGTTCCTGTCGAACCAGCAGGTATTCAGCCGGGATGACAGGTAGTTGCAGTCTCCTTACTCATCTCCAGGCACGCCGTTCCGGATTCCTTCGCGACCGTCATGGCGCGATTCATGTGTACCTTGCACCACACCACCGAGCTGACGGACAATAAAAATTGGTAGCGCCTTTGCCTAGAATCCGGTCCGGTAAGCTCAGCGGTTAGCCCAGATGCGAGGACGTTCGTGAAAGGAATGCGGAGGAAGGTGGAGGGCGTCTGGCGCAAAAGCAGCGACAGGGCACGCTAGCCAACGCTCGTCCTGCACATGATGCGCTCCGCAGGAGGTGAACCGCGAACGGTAACCTTCAAGTGTTCTGTCGGAATGGCGTACCGCATTGCGGCGGTCTTGCCCTATGGGTGAGCTATGATGACTTCAGCGCCGGTTTGCGTTACCAGTCAAGGTTCTGAGGTTGCTCTCGCTTGTGGTTCGGTGTGGTCCGCCCTGAGTCGCGGATCCTGGCGGTAGCCTTTCCTTTCGTCTGGAGTAACATGTCCGGGCCCTTGTCGACAAGTGGCCGACGCTAGCGAGCTTAAATCACGATACAAGCTGCTAGGAACGTCTTTAGAGGGCGCTTATCACACCGCCGGCGCAGCCATGCACGGCGAGCCTCATCGCACACATCAAGTAGCCGATCAACCTAGATCACACGCTCATGCTTCCGTACCCAGCAGCTGGCTGCAGCACATCCTCTACCCATTCACACGACGTTTCCGCTGAACCCATGTACCATGAACTTCTCGAAGGACACCGCTTGGAAGAAAGGCGTCGTCTCAATCACCCAATTCGTCCGCGTAGCCCCTCCACCCCAGCAATGCCCAGCCTAGATTAAGCCTAAGATCTGTTTCTCCGCTCTGCCTTGACGCAAAGCACCCGCGGCTCTTCAATCTAAACAATGCCAGCAGCAGCCGTGTAATAACTCTAACAAAGTTAAGATCCACACCTAGCATTCTGTTCCTTAGCAGAAACATCCCATTCAGCCACCCAAGAACGCCAACCGATGCAAGAGATTCATCTCTGGTGCGTCACGCAGGTGGCTGGCGGGCCTTGGTCTCTGACCCTGTTTTCAAGCTATCATGATCCTTGGCCATAGTTCCGTACTTTCCAATTGCTGATGAGTTATTCTGCAGCCGGACGAATACCCAAAGCCATATGTATGCTAAAGATTAGATCGTAACATACAGCTTTCCCCGCAAAATGCAACCCCCAATCGTCAAAGCATACAACATACGATGAAGGTACATGCGCATGACGCGAAAGGACAGCAAGAGAGGGAGAGAGGGCGCGAGCACCCTACTATACTCCCCTCAACCATTTCCCATCATCACCACCTTTTACCTTTGCTATTGTACAACCGTTGCACAACCCACCTATCCACCACTCCATAATGGAAGACAAACTCGTCCCGTCGTAAGGACCCCGTCATCCCAACCCAGCAAGTTCCTTAGTCCAGAAGGCAGGTCGTGGTATAAAGTACGTAGTACATATCGTACTTGTTGCTAGCAATTTACCGATGCTTGCCATGCCCTTCCCTGTCACTACACTGTCATGGTGCGCGTATTTCCTAATCTTTATTTCCCTCTTGCCAGCCTCTCACAGCACTCCGCTTGCTCCGCTTGTCTTTTGCCTTCTTTTTTTCCTCACCCCGCCATACGCTACTGTGCTGTATCATACCCTGTCCTTGCCCTACCGCTACCAACGAAGCGGAGCACGTAAGTGTGGTATGATGAGCCCAGCCCATGAAAGGCACTAGAAGGCACCGCACGCGGTTGATCCATGTCCCTCCATCGGTTCCTGAGCCTCAGAAGCCGAAATTAAGAGCGATATATACACATGCGACCTTGCTGCAAGTACTATCCCGCCCCATAAGTAAGTATCCACACGTGCAGACCGCATGCAAGAGGCAAGCAAGCAAGCAAGCAGAATAGGCAGGGAAAAGAAAAAGTCTGGGGTAAAATGAAGAAAAAAGTGTGGAGATACACTTTTTCGATTTGCCGGGATGGACAATATAAAACCAAGGTTCTGGTCATGTGGAGGTTTGAGACTTTGATTAAAAGGAATGAATGGGCGGGAGGAAGGATCGACGGGAGGTGGCGCGTTCGGTTGTGGAGGCCGGCTTGGGTGGACGTGAAGGTGGATGGTGGATGGTGGTAGGTGGAAGGGCTTCTGAAGGAAGATCCTAATGCATAACTTTTACACTTGTGATCTGAATGTGTAGACGTGCGTACTTCCATGTGTGTGTGTGTGTGTGTGTGTGTGTGTGTGTGTGTGTGTGTGTGTGTGTGTGTGTGTGTGTGTGTGTGTGTGTGTGTGTGTGTGCGTGTATTGGTGTGTGAGCATACGCCCATACGCCCATACATTGTTATCACCCTTCAACCAGAACGCATTTCATTTCGCCAGCGCTGCACGCGGCAAGGTACACAGCTTCCCTGCACGAGTTGTAGGCTGGCTTGAACCCATCGGAGTAGTTGACCCACTTGCACACTAGACCATGGCCACCGTTCACCGTCTAGATCCATTCGCCCACAGTTCTCCCGCCCGGATTTTCGGGAAAACTGCCTCCCACTGGCTAACTAACTACCGACTACGGGGCAAGCTCACGGTCCTTGACGTGACATCGTCCCATTGATCTCCACCGAGTGTCCGGAGGGTCCAGCCGTTCGAGGAGAGAGAGAGAGAGAGAGAGAGAGAGAGAGCTTGTCGAGTTGCTTGAGACTAAATCTTTGGGCATGGGAGGTATCCACTGCACTTATCACAGTCTGTTTCCAAGTCGCTAGAGGGCTCCGACATCGCCTTTGATTGAGCTCGGCTGGCTGTGTTTGTGTTCAGTATTGACTAGTCTTTCGCTTGGATATAGAAGGTACATGGCGATTCGATGGTGGTGTGGTTTTGCTTGGCGATGCTGCCATGTTCCCGCCACCACAAGCTAGCTAACTGGCTAGCTGGTTGTCTGTCAATCGGTCTGCCTTCACCGTTTTAGCTAGTTGTTTTGTTGGTAGGTCGGGCACATGCAGGAGCATTAGATCCACAGTCACTGAGGTGTAGCCGCCATGCAAGATTGTATTGGAAGATGTGGGGTATATGTGATCGACTGTGTCATGTGGTTCACAAGCTTCTAGTGGTAGCTTTGTACAGGTAAGATGTTCCGTGTTGTCAGATGTGTTTGTGGCTGTGAAACATAGTAGCGAGAAACACAAGACGCGGACAGTGGAGTGTGTACAAGTGTGTGTTGGAAGGTTTGATATTGCCACAGGGAGAATGTATGTGGGTAGTGTGTAAGATGATACATAGAAGTGTAATACCAATACTGCGCTGCCATAGTTCAAGCTGCTCGCACGGAGAAGTTCAAAAACAAGAAGAGGGTAATCGCCTACAAGCTGCGCTTAAGCTGTGATAAAGATATGTGATGAAACAACCATCGAACTAAAGATAACTTCGTATAGATAGTAGAGAAGAAAGCGAGACTGGTATCGCCTGAGAAAAATTGGAATGCAACAGTAGTCATCCACCCAGTCGAAACATATATCCGTACCCATTTTTCTTGGAAACAAGACATCAAAAAAGCGCTATTGGTTCGTAATCTTCGCACCGGCCAAAATCAAAGAAGCAGTCAAACAAAATCGAAACAATATGTACGCGCTTGATTTAGTACCGGTCGTTGTGGTGGTCGTCGCTGTGCTGACTGGCGTTCTCCATGACTTCTCCCAGGACAGAGCCGACGGCAGAATACGAGTCATTATGCGCCGAGTCACTCCGCAGATATGGGTTGGGGAACGACGACATGTGGTGCGGTGCACTCATCTGAGGCATTCCGTAGCTCGAAGGAGTGACGAGCGGTGAACCGGAGAAGGAGGGGAAGTGCGCAGTGTGTGGTGTAGACCCGTTGCGTTGGGGCGCATAGTGCGTGCTCAGCTCGATGCGACGGAGAACGCCGTTGGAGAAGGACCGCATTCTGTTGCCAGTAGATGTGCCGAAGCCTGGTACTGGGGAGTCTGGAAGTGTTAGATGGGTGAACATGGGCCACGTGATTGAGGAGGACTTACAGGAGTAGCCAATACCGTAGGGCATCATTGAGCTCGAGTAGGACCGACTGTCGTGGCTACTGGGGCTGTCATGAGAGCCAGTATAGCTCATGCTAGTCCTTAAAGGTGACTGCAGAGATTCGGCGCGACTTCTTGCGATTCGGTCGGCATGAAGCGAGAGGCGTGGGATGCTATGTTGTGCAGCGTAAGCCGTTGGGTTGCTGACAGGCATGGAGAAGGGGTTAGATGTTCTAGGACTAGTGTCGATCGGTGCTGAATGAAAGCCAAAGGGTGATCCCTCGTGAGCTGAGACAGGTGAGATGGCGTCGGTTGCCGACTGAGGTGGTGTGAAGGTGAAACCGCCAAACGCAGGGCTGATGCCAGTGGGCGACATGTGCGAGTCGAGCGTTCCTCGTCGGAACGTATCTATGCTCAACGGTCTCATCATGTTGTTCTCGGGGAAGCTTGGGTTGTAAGATCCAGGGGAAGCAAGTGGTGTGCCGAGACCGTGAGAGTTACCGAATGGAGAATGCAGTGCTGAAGCCATATCGAAGTCGTCTGGTAGAGCGCGAGACCTCATCATACGCTCACGGTCGTCGCTTGTTAATCTCTTCAACTTGGCTCGCCTATACAGTGTTAGTACATGCACGCTTCGCTGTTGGAAGGTACGGCTTACCTGTTCTGGAACCAGACTTGCACCTGACGGGGGCTTAGACCAGGAATCTCTCGTGCTAGTCGTTCCCGGTGGGCTGCGTCTGGGTGTGCTTGACGGGCAAACTCGCTCATGAGGAATCGAGTTTGGTTGTGAGTGAGCCTAAACCTCTTCATCTTTCGCTTCGCCGCACGAATCTCTGCCGCCGTCATGGGCTGCCTGTCCTCACCCTTCTCCTCATCGTCATCGCAGTCGTCCTTGTCATCAAGGATAAGATCGTCCTCCTCCTCTTCACGCTTCTCTACATTTCCACCGTCGTTGGTCGAAGGCGGTGTCAATCTTGAGATTGGGCTGGTAGGAGCTGAGCCTCCAAACGTTACATTTGGGATGTCGTGCTGCTCAATTTCATCGAGTCCGGATGGCGTATTGTTACCGCTGTTCAAGTGACTCTTTCCGTTGAGCAAGTAAGGAAAGCTCTTGTGTGTTCGCATTGATGGCCGCTTCAACTCAAAGTTGTGTCCAGAGACCTCAGCCTGGAGCATGGCCATGTCGTTATCTGAATGTGGTGGAGTGTGTTCCAGAGTTCTGAGTTCTGATGATTGCCACTCGTTGTCTGCTGAAGTCGTGCTGTACGCAGACATGTGTGGCGAACTGGGGGGAGACAAAGGAACGAGGAAGCTTCCGTCGACCATTGGCGCTTTTGAAATCTGTTGTAGTAGAGTGGGTGTAGGCTGAGCTCTGTGGCTGATACCTCTGCTGTGCCTCGCTGTTAGCGAAGAAGGGGCCAGGAAGTCGACCGCTGCTTACCTAGTTGCTTTGGTCACTAGAAAGGCCTCAACACTGGTAATGTCGGCGTTCTTGTTCGCACTACGAGCGAACTACGACGTTCCACAAGAAGCAAAGATCTGATGAAGCTTGGGGTAAACGGTGGATCGTCGCCCGGACCTTGCGTGGGGTTTATGCGGGTGATCAGCGAGAAAGAGTGAAGGCGGTCGCGATGCTTCGACGCTGGATTCAGCGCGCGTTGCGGTCGCAAGGTTGTTACGAATAGATAGTCCGAGGTGGTGGTGCTGATGAACCCAAGGACAGCGGGTATGCGAGTAGGCTGAATGCTGATGTCGCACCGAGAGTATGATTGGGGCGCGGAGTTTTGGTGCAACTTCAAGCTTGAAATAGAAGCTACCAGGGAGGTGATAGTGTGGGCCAAATAAAGATAGACGCTGGCAGTGGGCGCTTGATGCTGGGCAAGAGCGAGGTGATGAACAGGCGGCTTCCTCTAGAAGAGTGAAAGCGTCGTCTGATAGTCAGCGGTGGGTAGGCCTCTGTAAAGAGGGTCAGGAACCGTCGGAGGCTATATCAGCGATAGCGGCAGTGGAGGGGAATCAGATCATTCAGACGAAGAAGGCTTGAGGGTACTCTACTGACGACGATCCGGATAAAATCGAGGTTAAGACAAGTGCGAAAGACTAGGGTCAGACTGTGCATGGACAGCGGTGCCTCTTAGGGAAACATGATATCCTTCGAGGATCCGGAAGCAGCTTGTTACACGACGAGAAGCGTGACTAACGTCGAGGGCTAGCAGACCCCAAAGGCTCAGCGCACAGGGATACGGTAGCTCGGGACGTGGGCCTACTACGAAGGAGAGACGGAGCGGGAACGGGCTAATCGAAAGGCTCTGGATCAGGTGTGCTGCATGCCAGGGTGCCCTCCCCTCGACAGAGAAGGGGAGCGAGCGGTGCGTGAACATGGTGGGCTGCAGGCTACATGCATAGACCAGGGCCCGTGTAGAAAAATGGCCGACGAGCAAGGACTGATCCGTGGCGTCTCGCAGTCGAACATCGAGGCAGGCGGCGGCGCTATTATTGGCCAGATGCGATGCGGGAAGTCCAAGGAACCCGCAGCGAGAGAGGACAGGGATGCTACAGGGCTCGGCAACGCTTGCACGGCTTGTTGCGGGGTGTCGCTGTCAATGCTGCTTTTAGTGTGGATTGTGTGCGGACGAGGTGGTGGTGTGGTGGTGAAGGTCGGACTTGGTGCCGCCAGGCTCGTGTACTCCATGCTACCTACCATGCTGCTACTGTCGTCGAACCACGACTTTCACACGAAAATGTGCTATGGCGGGCCAATCCGCCTCCGGCCGGTGGCTCTTCAGTGCGTCCTCTGGCAGCTGTCAAGTCAAATGTTAATGGCCGCGGTCCGCAAATTGCGTATGCGTCAGGAACGCGCTGCATCAGCCTTGCGTGTGGTTTGAGCCGCCCATCGCGCCCGCGCAGATGCATGAATAACGAACCTTGGTCGCCTTCAGCCGTGGCCCATGGTGGTTGCCGGCAAGCAAGGAACCGCATCTAGCTACTTGTGTGTTCCTGCTGCACGCCCGCTGGATCAAGTGTGGTGAGTAGTCGAGCGCCTAGCAATGACGCCGTCGCCAATGAGCAGCGGGGGTCGCCAATGGGCAACAGATCTGGCTGGGCTTGACAACGATCTAACGGCCAAAAGCTCGGCCCGCGCCGGGAAAATGCTGAAAGGCGCTGTTTCTCGAAGCCTGTTCTCGCTGTAGTGCGACGGTGTGCAACACTGGTGAGCTGTCGGTAGTTGGGTGACAGCAGTGAATTATCGCAACGTGTTTGGAAATGCGTGTCCAAGCAAGCGCGCTGAAACCGTCCTGGAGCGCACGAACGGCATCGAAGACGAGGCTGCAACCACTGTCCTTCGGCCGCACTGCAGGGAAAATTGGGCGATGCGCAAGCCACCCATGCTGCGCCGTTCCGTGGTGATCGACATTGCCCGTGTCCAAAGCAGATGAACCTCTAGCCGCTACCGCGCGCGCTGAGCCCGTGACGAATGATGGGCTGGCGAATCATGTGCAGTCTCCGCGTTGCGCGGTCGCATTGCCTGGACTGGCTTGAGGTGGTTGTTTTTGCTATCCGGCTGTGAAGCACGCGGGTAACCGCCAGCGTTTGGCATGTTTCGCAACGAAGAAAAGCACAGTTTCCCCCAACGTCTACGTACGCAATCTCCAAAACGCAATACCGAACAGGGCGTCGCGGGCGATTTCCAAAACAACGCCAAGACCGCCCGGATGGCGGATGAGGACGGCCTGTGGAAATGACAGGAGCAAGTCATGGCGAAACCGCGGATATTCTGGCGGGTCATTGGTGGGGGACGCAACACCTCTGTGGGTTTGATGGGCGCATGGGTGCCTGTCCTGTGTCGGCAGAACACGCCTGCCTTTTCTTGTCATGCTTCGGTCCATCTCGCGAACATAATGCATTGAATATGATTACGATCTGTTGCCAGCAGTCTGGGCCCGTGGCCTTGCTGTGGTTCACAACTTGTCCTGACCTGATGAGGTGGTCCCACCGCAGAGAACCTTGGAAGCCTCGGACTGCGCTGAACGGTGGTGTCAGGTAGTACAGGTCCCTTCATTTCGGAAGGATGCAGCATCTCTCACGTAGGTGGATTTTGTGCTGACAACACACTGAATGAGCCTGAAGACGGCCCCACCCCGGCGCACCACGGCACATCTGTCATCAGAGCATTTCCTGTCAAAGGCCTGGAAGCATGACGATGCATACCAGGGACGAGAGCCAGAGTCCTCCCGATCGTTGTTGTTACATTAGGATGAGACTCGGGTACGGCGTACATGCCCACGCGATGCTATATTGTGAAGACTTCTATTCACCAATGTAGGCCCTTTCATCTCCACAGCCTGCTTGCGCCGCAACCCAACCTTCCGACTGCCAGTCGTGGCGCTGCAAATTGAGGGGCGCCGTTGGGGACCGGCTGTACGGTTGCTCAGACTGTGGGACGGCCTCCGATCTATCGATACGCTGAGAATGGCCCGGGGAGAAGATCCCCATGTTCTCTTCGCTTGCAGAGATAAATTCGATGGGAAAGCGCCACAATGCTCCCCATACTGCACAACAACGCATGAGGAAAGGCTCATGTGTCTCTCAGAACCATCGTTAGATCACAGCTAGCTGGTACAGGCGCCAACCTGCGCCCCTGTCGTTGCCACTACGCCGCTGGTTCCGCAGTCACTTGACTACGCTGGTCGGGCCGCTGCTCCTCGACGCTCTGATGCTCGTCTTGCGGAATTGGCCCCTGGTCATCCGAAGTAGTGGGTGTAGCGTCAACGCCCGTCGCCTCAATGGAAGAGGTGGCCGGCTGAAGAGCCTCCAGCCCTTTGCCATGCTCAATTCTATCAAAGGAGCTTAGTTGCGTCTTTGAAGCCAGACGAAGCCCTCGCCAGATGTAGCTAAATTTCTTTTCCCCCGCTTGCCGCTTCTCCTCCTCTGCGTCAGTCATTTCCAGATCTAAGTCGGTCATCTTGACCTTTTTTGCATATGACTCTGCGTTTGGCACATTGAACCTGACTGGGTGTCAGAGGCTAATCTCGAGAGCTGGTCGGGCGAGCGGAGCACCTACCTGTCACGTTGCCGTAGTTGAGAGAGACCTGTCTCCGCCTCGTTGTTGTTGAGGAAGTTCAAGGTGGATGGCACCCCGAAAGGCTTGGGTACCTTCTTACTAACAACAGCTTTCTGTGCCCCAACTTTTGCTTGTTGGAAGTCTGCTGGCGGCACTCTATCTCGCGTGAACGGCTGGCAGTTCTCCATCTTCCACCGTACCCAGTTTTTGTCGCGGGAAAGCACGGTATCCACCATCCGGTAGTAGAATTTGCCATCTGGGCCTTCCTGCAGGTAATTTGCGATGGCGGTCTTGATGCCCAATGCCCACTCGGTCTGTGCTTTGTGGTCAGCCGAGAAGATGATGATCGTGGGCGGCGAAGCGAGCATGAGGGCGTGACTGAGGCGAAAGGATGGGGCAGATGATGGGCACTTACGTCTTCCTCGCGGAGTGTAAAATTGTACTGCATCGCTTTCTGCGCACTCTGATAGAATGGCTTGCTCTTGGACCCCTCGGTCAGGGTCAAGAGAAAGTCGATGAGTATCAGTGCTTGGACAAGGATGTGACGTTGGAAGGCGAGATCACTCAGCTGGAAGTTGTCAGTCATAGCGTAGGCCTGATAGTGGCAATCTTGCGTACCTCAAGCTTGAACAGATCACGGCTTGTGAGATATTTGGGATTAAAGGAATTGGCAAATGCATCATAGTCGTCGCCCTCTCGTGATTTCTGTCCCTTCTTTCGCTCTGAATCTCCGGCCTGGATGACTTTCGGCACCTCCCTAAACTTGGCTAGCGTCGCCTCCAAGCTCTTCTGAAATTGCTTGAAATTGTCCTCCTCGAAAAGCCTTGGTGGGTTCGAAAAGGAGTGCTGTAATGACCAGAATACAGGGTAGAGAGTCTCCGTGTCAAGCGTGGTAGGTTTCGCATCTTTGCTTTTGTCGATTTCCCCGGCTGGAACAGCTGGCCCTTCTGACTTCGTCTCTTCTCCAGGAGTAGGAACAGCCTCGTCTGCGTCGATTTGCATAGAATCCTCGTCCGTTTTCGAGGCTTTCAAGAAGTCCTCGAATGTCGTCACGTTCTCAACGTGGAAGTTTCCTCGCAGGTTTACCGAACTCTTGTCGCCTAACGGAAAGCTCTGGAACATGAAAATGTAAACACGTCCACAGAAGACTGGATCTTCCGCACGAGATAGCCGACGAAGCAGCTCATTACATAGTCTCAAGATAACAAGGTCCTTATTCTTGGAGTTGATCTGTGATACGGTGAGAACGGTTGCCAGTAGTAGCAGGGACAACATACAGCGATGATGGCTTCTCTTCGCGATTCGAGAAAGTTGAATACCACGCGACATCCTGAGATTGACTGGCTGTCGAGCAACTCTTCGATGAGCAAGAGTACCAGTTGTGGAGAACAGAGGTCTGGAGAAGTCAGCCAGAGTCAGCAATATAGACGAAGAACTCACCTCGATCTCCACAGTATTGCAGGATATCAAGTAGATTCCAGACCGTCACGAAGGCTGACTCCTCAATCCGAGTGGAACCCTGACTATGTAAGCAAACTGGCGAGGTCAAGACGGCAGGATGGCAACTGACAAGGTTGGCATAGAAAACGCTCTTAGCTGCACTCTCCACAGCAAGCGTCCGCACCTCCTTCCCACCTTCGATCTCGCCGAGAAGAGGATCGTTTTCCGGCACGAGCTCGGAAACCTGGAGCTGAGGATCGATGGCAGTACTTTGCTTGACCTCACGGGCGCGGCGCAACAAGTAATCGAGTCTTGGGGCTACCGCGTCGGCAGGAAGAACATTAGGCGTCGCCATTTTATGAGGCCTGGCGCGCGTTGGGCTTCGATCACAAGCTCACGACCCGTTGGCGCAAAGGAAGTAGCACCACTATGGTTCCGATACAGGGTATCTGGGCTACGGATATATAGTCGCAATAGTCGAGACAATCTGCGAGACGATAGCTGTTGGATAGATATTTGGGTTGAAAAGGCGGTGATTGAATACAGAAGCTGTTCTCGAAAGTCGAGTTGGACCCTTGCCTCGACAAAGCTAAAGTTGCGCCACACGGGGCTAGTGCCAGCATTGTCCGTGCCTGTGGCTGAACGCGTCGAACGCGTCGCGCTTGTCACTTGACATTTTACGATATCCACAACACCGACTGCAAGGGCTTACGAGGTTCACAATGGCAGACACCAGCCTACAATTGCGTACTCATGACTCTGACGACGATCTTGATGACATCCTCAAAGATGTCACACATCCCGAAGAACCTATACAATCGACCGAGCACCCGACTCAGCCACAATACCGAAAGAACAACAACAGCGACAATTCTGGAGCCCTAGGCGTTGATGAGGAGATCGTAATCACGAAGAAGCGCATTCCCATACCGAAGCTCGACGATCAGAGGCTGCTATCTGACCCCGGTATCCCCCGCCTACGCAAGATCTCGAAGGATCGCCTTCGCTTCAAAGGGAAGGGCCACGAGGCATGTTCGTCCTGCTCGATTAGGCCCACCGACTAACCCGATTACAGTATGGAGACATTGCCCGCATGCTGAACATGTACCAATTATGGCTCGACGACCTCTACCCCCGCGCCAAGTTCGCAGATGCCCTAGCTATAATCGAGAAGGTCGGACATACAAAGCGCATGCAGATGATGCGGAAAGACTGGATTGATGAGGGTAAACCACGTCGTAACACAGGGCAGCATAACGACGAAGACGACGCAGCTCGGGACATAACTCCACCCCAACAGAGCACCGAAGATATGGGGGGTGTGGTGAATGGCGGCCAAGAAAATTCAAGCCGACAGGTAGAACGAGGAGGGCCTGCGCGCAGTCCAGCAGAAAACACAACAGAACCAACAGCGAGCGGCGATCCTGACGAGGATGAGCTAGATGCTCTGTTGGCTGAAAGCGAACAACCTAGCAACAGTGCGCCAAAGACACTCCCAACGCGACCGGCGCCCACACAAGACGATCCTTTTGCCGATGAGATGGAGGCAATGGCAGACATGGACGACCTGTGGGATTGATGGCTGCAGAATGTAGCATTCTGGGTTTGGTCATATAGAGCGCGGCGTTGGGGAACATTTGACATGGAAAGCGATCGCGCTAGGTGACGATGTGACGATGTGACGATGGACAATTATTTGTAACTGAAACCGGCTGTAATATAGCCCTTGCGTACCCTAAGATACTCTATCCGCAGGTTACATGTTGATCAGATCTACGAACCAGAATTCTTCGGCTTCGGGTATCCCGCACTGTCTCGGAGCAATACAGATTCTGATAAGATCCATGTTCCTCGTAATACACATGCATGTACAGTTGGTTGATCACACACGATGTAAGCACCGAACGCTGTCACTCTGTGTATAGCGGGGGAAGTGGGCCCGCCCGATGCGGCTTGGCGTCACAAACAAACAACGTCATCCATTTTCTCACTCGGCGCGCCACGGTCCCGCAGGCATAGCACTCTACCAGATTCGTGCTCAACCCGCAAATATGGAAGCTTTGTCTGGGGAATTGGAGAAGCTGCGGCTATGCAGCAGTAACCTCGACGAAGATGGGATAGACTCCATAGCTGGGCAACAACGACGACCAAAGCGACAACGCAAGACCAAACATGTCATCAAAAAGGAACTAGAGGAAGAATTCCTGACTCCATCAAAGTCTTTCAACACGCGGTGGTTGGACCAGCTTCAGCAGCGCTGGGATGCGCCTACCAATTATCGCAGCCTGTTCCAGATCGCCCCGACCCAGACCCGAACCATCATCCGCTTCACGCGCGAGGGGCTAGAGGGCCGCGTCACGGGATACAAAGAAGTCACGGTTCCAGCAAACTCGGCAACAGCCAAGAATTCGACATCCCTTCTCCGAAAGCCTGCTAACAGAGCTGAGTTTGTACGTGGCGCAGCTGGCTTCTTTCCTTTCGCGCCTGGCGGTCTCGACGGCGTAGAAGCAGTGGCTGCTATCGAAGATGAAGCAATTCAACAGCAAGAAGATGCAAACGGAAAGCGCAGTGGTGGGCTGGATAGGGTCATCAACTTTAGTGCCGAGGGAGGCTTGTTGGAGGTACCACCTGGGTTTACTCGTGGGCTCGACTTCAAGAAAAAGCCAACTACAGACGTCAAGACAGCTCAAGAAGTAGAAGACACCTTGGCAGAGGCAGGCGAGGCTCCCAAGGGCATGGATGCCGATGACGAGGAGGCCACCGACAAAGCTGGTGTGAAGGGCGAGGAACCTGATGAAGATCAACCTGGTGACGACGAGATCGATGCTTTACTACCAGTAGAGTTCCCCGCTTTGGCTCCTCACGGTCCCCTTGCCATGAGTTCTGGAAGGAAAGGCGGACGAGAGTGGGCCCACATGGTTGACATCGATCGCGACATCACAAACTTCAAAGAACTCGTGCCGGATATGGCGCGCGAGTGGCCTTTTGAGCTTGATACCTTTCAGAAAGAAGCAGTGTATCATCTTGAGAACGGCGACTCGGTGTTTGTGGCCGCACATACCTCCGCTGGAAAGACTGTGGTTGCAGAGTACGCGATTGCACTTGCTGCGAAGCACATGACAAAAGCTATCTATACTTCACCCATCAAAGCTCTTAGTAACCAAAAGTTCCGCGACTTTCGCCAAACATTTGACGATGTCGGTATTCTCACTGGAGATGTACAGATCAGACCCGAAGCAAGCTGTCTTATCATGACCACCGAGATTCTCCGAAGTATGCTGTACCGAGGAGCAGATCTCATCAGAGACGTAGAGTTTGTAATCTTTGATGAAGTACATTACGTCAATGATCTGGAGCGAGGTGTCGTCTGGGAAGAGGTCATCATCATGCTACCGGAGCATGTGACTCTCATCTTACTATCCGCTACTGTACCCAACACGTACGAGTTCGCATCATGGGTTGGTCGCACGAAGAAGAAGGATATCTACGTCATATCCACCCCGAAGCGCCCCATTCCTCTCGAGCACTATCTCTGGGCTGGAAAAGACATCCACAAGATCGTTACAGCAGACAAGAAGTTTATTGACAATGGCTGGAAAGCTGCAAACGATGTCTTGTCAGGGAAAGACAAGATCAAGGAAGCTCCTGCAAATGTCGCCCAAGCTGGTAGAGGAGGTGGTGGTCGTGGGGGACCACCCGCTAGGGGAGGACAAAACCAGCGTGGGAGGGGACAACAAGGCGGCGGTCGAGGAGGGCCCCGCGGCGGAGGGCCTCCAGCTGCAAGGGGCCGTGGTAACATTGCACGGACGGGTCGCGGCGGAGGCCGTACCACTGCCGCGCAAGATCGCAACATCTGGGTGCACCTCATACAGCATCTCCGAAGCAAAGACCTGTTGCCGGCTTGTATATTCGTCTTCTCCAAGAAGCGATGCGAGGAGAATGCCGAAGCGCTTTCGAACATCGACTACTGCAATGCTGCGGAGAAGAGCGCAATACACATGACCATCGAGAAGTCGCTGGCTAGGCTGAGCAAGGAAGACCGTGAGCTTCCTCAAATCAAGCGGCTGAGAGAACTGCTTAGTCGGGGTATTGCGGTTCATCACGGTGGAATGTTGCCCATTGTCAAAGAGGTTGTGGAGATCCTATTTGCGAAGACACTAGTCAAGGTCCTCTTTGCCACGGAAACATTCGCCATGGGCCTCAATCTACCCACCAGGACGGTCGTATTCTCTGGTTTCCGCAAACACGACGGACGAGAATTTCGCGACTTGCTTCCTGGCGAGTACACTCAGATGGCTGGTCGCGCAGGACGAAGAGGACTCGACACAGTCGGTACTGTGATCATATGTGCGCCCGGAGCCGATGAGGCACCTCCAGCAGCCAGACTCCGTCAGATGATGTTGGGTGAGCCTACTAAGCTCAGATCACAGTTTCGTCTGACGTACAACATGATGCTGAACCTTCTGCGTGTGGAGGCTCTGAAGATCGAAGAGATGATCAAGCGAAGTTTCAGTGAGAACGCTACTCAGGCTTTGCTGCCCGAACACCAGGGCAAGGTCAAAGTCTCGGAAGCTGAGTTGGAGAAGATCAAGCGCGAACCTTGTGACATCTGCGATATCGACCTTGAAGCCTGCCATCAGTCTTGCGAGGACTACAAGCGACTCACTAATGAGATGCATCTAAGTCTACTCACCAACCCTATTGGAAGACGAGCCCTGGCCAAGAATAGGTTGATTGTCTATAAGAAGGTACGCCGCTAACTTCCGCTTCTAGACCGACTATGTACTAACGCTGTCAGGACAATCAACGCACCGCCGGTATGCTCATGCAAGATGGCACTAGCAAAGGCAACGAGCCGACCGTCAAGGTCTTGGAGGTGGCGCAGAACCAAGATCGCAAGCCTGACGACCTTCTGCCATATGTCGGTCCTTTTGCGAAGTGGTTCCGCAAGTTACCGAATGACCCCAAGGATTTGATCCTGAAGGCATCATACGTGCCCCTGAACGACATCGAATGCTTTACCAAGACCATTATCGATGTTCCTGAGTCCATCAAGTACCTGGGTCGGAAGGTATCTAAGGGTGAGTACGTGTGCTACGGTTTGAGTCCAGTGCTGACAGCCATGCCAGACATCTTGCAATTGGCCCAAAATCAGTTCTTACCCTTGTGCGGATCTTGGGACTACGAAGACTGGGATGAGTACGATTACAGCAAGATCAATAGCCTCAAATTCCGAGAACTGGCGGAAGCCCGCATGAAAGAGGGGCAGAATGCGGTTAGCAAAGAGTGCCTGAAGTGTCCAAACTTCTTGAAACACGTACGTGTTCATGGCTGGCTGTGTCCCCAACCCAAGCTAACACTCGTAGTTCACCCAAGAGCACGATCAGTGGCTTATTAAAGAGAACATCCTTGCTCTCCGCCAACTTATGTCAGATCAGAATTTGCAGCTACTCCCTGACTATGAACAGCGCATACACGTGCTCAAGGATCTCGGCTTTATTGACGAAGGTTCTCGCGTGGAGCTGAAGGGCAAGGTGGCGTGCGAGGTATGCCTGCCACTCTCAACTAGGCCCATCCATTCACTGACAGCTTTCAGATCCACTCGGCCGATGAGTTGGTCCTTACCGAACTCGTTTTGGAAAATGTCCTCGCCGAGTACGAACCGGAAGAAATTGTCGCACTACTGTCGGCCTTTGTCTTCCAAGAGAAGACCGACGTAGAGCCTACCCTAACTGCAAATCTGGAACGCGGAGTCGCCAAAATCGTTGAGATCTCTGAGAAGGTCAACAAGATTCAGACCCTGCATCAGGTCATCCTCTCCGCAGATGACTCAAACGACTTTGTCAGTAAACCCCGCTTCGGCATGGTCGAGGTGGTGTATGAGTGGGCAAGGGGCATGTCATTCAATCGCATAACCGACCTGACAGATGTCATGGAAGGCACTATTGTCCGCGTCATCACCCGGCTAGACGAGACGTGCCGCGAAGTCAAGAACGCGGCTCGGATTATCGGCGACCCGACTTTGTTCCAAAAAATGGGAACGTGCCAGGAACTCATTAAACGGTATGTGCACTCCCTTCTTCCGATTTACGCGTTTCTACGCTTTAGTGCGTGCTTCCCGTATCCGCGCTGGCGTTTTATGCCCTGGTATTTGGGTCTGTTAATGTGCTGGGGTACATTATGTGAGAGATTGTAAACTGACAAGTGCTTGAAACAGGGACATTTGCAACTGCGCAAGCTTGTACCTGTAATCGCATGATTGTTCTGGAACCAGTGATCCTGGTCTTTGGGTTGTTGTGCAGCAGCTGTGGGGGTGATTGTGTTTCAGGCGCCCAGTCCAGTTTCGACGGGACAAATGTGGGGCCTCAGGACATTTTTGCGTTGTGCGTTGTGTTAGTGATGATGATGCGCGAGTCACGCCATCTGGACATTGGGATCGACCGGCTTTCGCTTATCGTGTTTCAGAGTCCGTCTTTTAGTCGTATCCGACGTCGGGCAGTAAGCATAAGCATAAGCATGTTGGGCATGTTGCATTATCGCTATCGGATCCGAGGGGATGTGGGGTAAGCGATTGGGGAATGTGTTGCGGTGTCGGGATAGCATCGTTGTGGTAAAAGGAGTCTTTTGAGGGCTACATGCGTGTGTGGCTGCTTTTCGAGGTAGTATGACTGACTGCGACTACGAGTATAAAAGCTATCATCTTCCTTAGGAGAGTGTCTCCATTGCATCACACATCCCATGCTTATTTCCCCCCAAAAAACTGGACCGCAATCCTATGTTCCGGTTCTCTTTCCTGGACCTAACCTCAAAATTGGGAAATGATCCATGTATGTCTCCGTCCACCCAGACGACGCTCAAAGATACGTTTTCTTTGAATTATGTCTTCTCGGGCATCTAAAACATTCGTGCCATCTTCCCATGTTCTCAAACAGCGAACTACTATTTACAGAGAGCACGGCGTCTGAGCTTCACATCACCCCACGCACGGTTTTGGCGTTTCTATTCTCGCCTCAAAGATGATAGGTTCAATCACATTACAGACATTGGTATGTCTTTCCGACGGTGGTTCGGCACCTCAAGTCTTACGCATGTGTTACAAAAACTCACCTCGTCTTTGCCATCGTTCTTCTTGCACACCGATCCTCCAAATTGTCCAAAACAGTACAGTGAAGAACCGATGTGGCTGCTGCCGCTTTACCCTTGTTTTTCGAAACATCGACCAAAGTATGTGATGTCTCTGCGCTTGAGAGGCAGGCGCATATGTTATCGTACTCGTGAGCTTTGATGTCACTACGGAACAAGGTCGATGAGGGGCGAGATATGTTGAAGATGAGGTACACGACAACCACATCAAAATTCAAAGGATTGGATGCGCTGTGTGATGCTTCTCTTTGTCGAAATGGCATGGTTTCTGCGCTCCTCTCGTTTCGAAAATGTTCTTGCCATCGATGATGTCTTTGCCCAGCTTGGTCGACTACCAAAAATGCGATGTACAATTATATGTGGTTTCATTCTTCTGCGGTCTAAAACAACCAAAGCACGGACTCATGGAGATTGCGGACTGACTGGTGTTCGCACTGCGAGTCCAAAAGAACACTTGTTTACTTCGATGAGCAGTTTGCGAACGGGGGGAGTACCTAGGTATATAAACCCTTCTCCACGCTGGCAACTACTATTCTTAATCTACCACTTCATCCGGGTTATTCATAATTCCAATAGTTCTGTCACACGGTATGTCTGTTCGTCCTTTTTCCTCTGAGAAACCGGTTGAGTACATTTCGATGAGCATTTTCGAGCATCAACTCCAGTGTACCAAAAATGATATGGCGCAACTGTTGTGTCACTGCAGACTTGGAAATCAACAAAAAGGGGTTTGCATCAATGTATGGAGCTATTAGTTAACCGCCCGCAGTGATGAGAGCTGGAAATGTATGGAACCTACGCTTACCCGCCTCGGTCTTTCTTCCATAACACCATCGATTCATTCGCCTGTCAAAAGACATCAGATATCAAGGCATCGAGAAGTCCTGTTGCGTCTACCATTGTTCCAAAATTAGAAACCATTACATGATATGACTCTGCCGCACAGCCAGATCAAAAAACGACCGTTTACCATTTCTCGAAGTCACCCGGGCAGAAAGCTATGGAGAACTGGCCGTATTTCTGCCGCTCCATTCAAACTCCGCCATCATAAAATGATGTTTGTCTCGCGCATTCCAATTGAGGACCTACTTGATACAGGGAAACAGCATAGCCCTCTCTTCTCTTCCTTCCTGAACACCAGTAATGACACTTTCTTGAAATCCTCAGCTCCAGGCTATGGAGGTTTGCTCTTGCGTTTGCCACGCATACAGAAAGAGATGAGATTCAAGCTATGTTACGTTGGTGCGACTGTGTCGAATTACTTCATTGAAGAGCGCGTTGGACCCAGTGCATAGGCTAAACCAAGGCTTGCCGGAGTACAAGTCACCAAAAATCGCCTGGTTCTCGCCTCTTTCCCTGACACCAATTCCAAATGTCATCTCTAAGAATTTACGGGCTGCAAGACATGGAGATCTTCCTGTGCACCGGCCCTTTATCCAAACTGGCGGAGTTGTCATTTATGTTTCCCGCCACCCGCCTTAGTCAAATCAAGCGTATTCGAGGACGCTTCGCTCCGCCTGGACAGTCGAATCAAGAGCCCTCAGCATCTTCATGTGAGAAGATTGAATGCATGTAAATGGCTTTCCCGTGCAGGCTTCTCTTCCTACCATGACATCGACCTCGACCCTTCCACAAAGCTATCAAGTCTTCAAGATATGAAGATGTGGTCATTGCGTCCCCACCGAATATAAACGACTATCGATGCATGATTGTGCTCTGCAGTCAGGTCAAAACGCGACTAAAGTATCATATGCCGGAAGCCTTTGTAAAGCGCTGAACCAAAAGGCATTAATTTCAGATTGATAGAAAGCATATTTCCGGTATCTTATCGACCTATTGAGTACCAAAATGCTCTCATAAGCATTGCATGGTATTCTAACACACTTTTAGAAGGATACAAGGTCCCTTGCTTGCATCTTTTCATCTTTCTTCCACATATGCACACGCCTGCCTTCACTACAACCCGGAAGGAAAGATGGCATGCTGTGCCCTTTTCTGAGTCGAATACTAGCCGACTTCCTTCCACGAGAGTGGAACTGACGATGCGCTACAAAGCGCTACGCCGCTCTCGACACGAAGTTCATGTATACTCCTTTTATGCGAAGCACCCATTCATTCGCCGTCGACGTACCGAGTACAGAAAATGAGCGAACAAGATGTCCATGTGCGGTCGACGAGCGATCGGGCAGTGTCTGCACCAGCCCTCACCTATTCACATATCTGCTACTCCTAGGCTTGTCTTGGATTCTCCTAGACGTTGACCAAGAGTATCATGTGGTACTGCTGTGCTTCTTTTCCCAAGTGCTGACTTGACCTCCCTGTGAGTTACGCCTTGTCCGCCTTTTATGCACGTATGAGTACTGTAGTACTACAAGATTGCACGAACTATGCGACAAATGCACCGCTGAGGCAGTGTATGTATGCCTTCCTCGTCTCTTACTTCGCCTGCTATACTCTATCCCCATATTTTCTGGTTCTCCAAATAGCCACGCGACCACCGTATGCTGCGCGTGCTGCGCACGATTCGCCCTTGAAGATTTAGTTTGACAGTCTCATGAAGAGCGCTTTCGCAGTTTTGCATGAGCATAGCTTGTACCAAAAGGCCCAACCTTAAACACTGACGTGCGCCGAGCAAGCAGCCAGTGCAAAAACGATATAAGAACCTATCGAACCTCCCGTATCTCTCTATTCTTCACCAACTTCCATCTCTTTTCCAAAATTCTCGGAGTACTTTTGCTTGCTTTGTGTGCTCTGCTTCTCTTCAGATCAGACAGCCTTGCCACGTATGTAGAGCGTGTCTCCGAACTCCTATGGACGCACAAATCACTACAAAAGAGGTAGTAACCGAAACATGTGCGAAGCAGCCAGCAGGTGCAGAGCAATAGAGAAGGTTAAAGATATACTCCCAATGCTGTGTGCCATTGCGATCTTCTTCAAAAGGGCGATTGACCATTTCGATGAGACTCTTCTTTCCAACCCGCATCTCTCAATAAAAACACAAAGATTCCCAAATATTCGACAGAAGGAACCATGTGCGCGTCCAGCACGCGGTCGAAACATGATAAAACTCCGTCGTTCCCTCTTCTTCTCGCTCCTCTTATTACATTCATATCCATGATCTGTGCTCCAAAATGCCGGGCTCATATCCGCATGCTGTGCGACACGCTTCTGCCTTCTCGAAACCTCGAACAGAAACATTCATGAGAAGTGAAGTTTCTCCCATCATTTCTATATTGGGTACTTGATTACGGAAAGGAGCTACTCAAATGTGTTCCGCTCGTGGCCGTAAAAGAGCAAGTAACTCGCCCTTGGCTCTCCCTTTCATCTTCTTTTCCACGCATACTGGTCTTCAACTCCGTAAAAGTGGAGCTTGACGACGGTATTTTTCAGCCGCGGCTTTTTTCGCCCTCTAAAGCATGATAAATTGGTGTTCAGGAGAGCAATTTTTCAGACATTTCTTGCTCTATGTTGATAACCAAGACTGGCTTTAGATGTCAGCATGTGCGTTGCGAAGCCAGCTAGGACCACGAATATCGACCGTCGCCTTTACATTCAGCTTTCAGTCTCCGAGAACTGAGGGCAACAATTACATGGTGTGCTTAGTTCACGTCTCGTAAAATCTAATCTTTTAACACCGCACAAGAACCGTCTTCTGAACTCATTCCATTTTAACATCAAGCACAAAAAGAATATGGGAAAAGGTCATGTCTGTCGTGCAGCTTATCGGAAGAATACAAGACGCCTTCCCTTCGCATTTGTCCAGTCCTCTTTCGAATCTACAACCATATTCCGTCTTCTAAAAGCAGCTCTGAAGAGACCCCTGCTATGTGCTGTCCCTATTTCCATAAAAGGTCCAGCAAGGCAGGTACGTGGTGTGGCGGCATGTTTCTCTCCATGAAAGAAACAGGACAAGACCAATATCCATGGGAACCGTCCCTCCCATCCTTGGAATCTGGATAACATGTCCAATACCAAATTCCGCAAAGAATTATTATATGTTTGTTGTGCCAGTGGTTGCAGGGAGATAAGAACTTTTCTTCCTCACCTTTCTGCATTGCTTTGTCCATTCTCATAGCGACCTACCATTCTTCAAAATACCAAAGGACTTGTCGATAGGGTGTGTGCTGCGCTTCTTCTCTCCCCAAATGAGACAGACGTCAGCCGTATGCAGTCAGCCGTTGTGCCTTTCTCCAAACTTCCTTAATAAATGCCTATGGGAAGCGTCTCTCCAGTTTTCAGCCTTCTAACATATCCGATACCGATAACCAAATCCAGAAAATACCATGCGTTGCGCTAGTGGGTGAAACAGTATAAATGCCTGTTCTTTCTACCACTCTTCCCTCTCCTTCATTGTCATCACGACCATCTTTTATTCTCCAAAATTCGAATCCAAAGTAATAATGTAATTCTCGCCAGAAGTACCAGGTGAGCGCCACATGCGGTTGTGGGGTCGTGCTGCTCCCTGGATCCTAAATCGACTGGGACTGCATTCATGAGAATCGTCTTCCCAAGTCCAGACCGGATACATGCTTCGACACCGAGTAAAAAACCTATCACACGTTTCGATGTGTGGTGAGTCGGGTGGTTGGAAGGGCACATATCCCTGTCTTTTTTTTTCACTACCTCCCGCATCCCTATAACTGTCCTGGATCTTTCAAAAACGAACAAGAAAACGGAAAGGTGGAGCGCTGCGTGCCGCTTCTTCCTGCTGTCAAAGACGAAAGGAAAGGTCTATGATGTGTGCTGTTGCGACTACCAAAACGACAGAGGTCAAAACGATCCGTGCTAAAGCCACGAGACACAGTTCTTCAAACACTACTACCTGTTTACTTGGTGAAAAGGACTAAAATCCATGGACACTTGCCCTATGTGTGCGTCGCGCGAGCCGTCGGCTATAAGAACGCCCCTTCCTCCACTGCTCTTCTTCTTCTTCTTCTTCTTCTTCTTCTTCTTCTTCTTCTTCTTCTTCTTCTTCTTCTTCTTCTTCTTCTTCTTCATCCTCACACTGGTTTCCGGCTGTCCAAAAGAGGTGTGTCCAGCACTTGATCAAGTGAGTAGCAGTGTACGTCTCTCTAAACTATTCGTGAGAGCAGTACGACGTAGTAGCAGTGTGCTGTGCTTCTATGCAAATTTCCGCAAAAGAATTCCTTCATGGGTATGCGGTTGCTGTGCTTGTCCAAAAAAAAAAAGAATCGATCAATCGAAAGAAGGATGCGTGTCCCTATGCTTCCCCATTCCCACCGGATATCCTCAATTTTCCTCCTCATGGGAAGCGCTCGTCCGAAACCCATGACCCATCTACTCCAACACTGAGTACCACGAATTCAAGATGACGTCTTTCATGGACGGCGCGCAAGACGGTTGAACGGGCATAGATGCCCGTCTTCGCGTCTTCCCTACTTTACTTTCTCATTCGCCAAAAAAACACAACAAGAAACCAGTGATGACAATCGGATGTAGACTGCACTCTTCTTCTTCTTCTTCTTCTTCTTCTTCTCCTTTTTCCAAAGTTCACACAGCGAAACACATGAGAAGCGCCTTTCCGAGCCAACAACGCACCAAATACAACACAGAGTTCCCGAAAGAAGGGGAAAAAAGACGACATTCTGAACTCATGCGGCGTTGCACAGGTGCGCGCCGAACGACCCAATTAATTTCTGTCCGCCTCTTTTCTGCTTCTCTTCTTTACATCTACACTTGTTTCCCACATGTGAGTGGGTGAGCCCAGGAGCGGACGGCAAATACGTCATGGTCGCCGTCCGGTTGAGTTAGTAATGTCCATGTCCGTGGAGTAGAGTGCTGTACGTCACAGTGACTCACTCAAGCATCTCACGATACATGTCGAATGGCGAAAGTCCACATGTCATGCCCCGCCGCGTAGCAGATATCAAAGTATGCCAACACACACTCATGTCTCGCCACAGCACACCACACAAACAAACTCGCACACAACCCTCATCGACTAAACAAGGATTCATAACATCGACTCACTGGCCGCTATGTATAAACCCGTTATACTCGCACGCAAGTCATCCGAGCCAGCAAAAAAGATGTGCTCGTCGCCGCGAAGTTGCCTAAATACCAAGAGTAAACTCCACACCAACATCGATGTCCCTTGCCATCTTGACAACCTTGGAGAACTGCACGGACTTCTCAGCCGCAGCCTGGAGGTCATCAATGGAGAAGATCTTGAGACCAGAGTCGTTGAGCTAAAAAAATTATTACGTCAGCATTGTTCTCAGGCTTATCATCTGCATGAAAGTGTGATGTAGAGTGGTGTGTCAAAAAAAGAACTTACAAGTTTGTGAGCAGCCTCCATGTTAGTACCCTGCAACCTAGCAATAACTGGTGTCTTGAGGTTCATCTCATTAACAACGTGAATCAGGCCCTTGGCAATAGCATCGCAACGAACGATACCACCAAAGATGTTGACGAAAATAGCCGTAACCTTGGGGTCGCTGGTAATCAGGTCAAACGCTTGCCTGATAGCCTCGGGCGTAGCACCACCACCAACGTCCAAAAAGTTGGCTGGCGCGCCGCCGTTCAGCTTGATAATATCCATGGTGGCCATGGCGAGACCAGCACCGTTGACGAGGCAGCCAATGTCGCCGTCGAGCTTGATGAAGTTGAGACCGACTTTAGCGGCCTTGACTTCGTCGGGGTCTTCCTGTGTGAGGTCGCGCCAATCGAAGACCTCCTTTTGACGGAAATCGGCGTTGTCGTCGAAGTTGAGCTTGGCGTCCATGGCGAGGACTTGGTGGTCGGTGGTCTCCGATAGCGGGTTGATTTCAATCTGCGTGGCGTCCTTCTCCATGAAGACCTTGTACAGCTTCTGGATAGTGTCCTTGGCGTCCTCGATGCACTGCTCTGAGAAGCCGAGTTCGGTAGCGATGTTACGGGCCATGTCGTCGGTGACGCCCTTGTGGATGTCGATTGGGGTGGTGATGATAGCCTCGGGGTGCTCCTTTGCAACGGCCTCAATGTCCATGCCTCCCTGCGACGAGGCGACGATGACGGGGCCTTGCGACGCGCGGTCCATGAGGATGGCGAGGTAGAACTCGCGGCGCGCAAACTTGCGGTCGACGATGAAGACGGAGTTGCAGAGCCGGCCGGCGGCTCCGGTTTGCTTGGTGATGAGCTTGTGGCCGATCATTTGGTCGGCGAGGATGGAGGCTTCGCGGGGACTATGGGTCGTTAGAGGTTGTCGTGGGCGATTTGTGGTAGCAGCGGGATGGCATACGAGTAGACGACTCTGACTCCGCCCTTGAAGCCATTGTCAAAGGTACCCTTTCCACGTCCTCCAGCAAGAACCTGGGCCTTGATAACAGCGTCCTCCCCGCCTAAGCGCATTAGCCTGGAATCCGACTTGTAACTTTGTCTGTCGCATACCAATGTCCTTGGCAATCTTCTCTGCCTCAGCACCGCTAGTAGCAACACCACCCTTGGGCACGCCGATACCGTACTAAAGCCCTCATTAGATATCTGAACCATGCCGCGGAGTTGGGGCATGTGCGGCGGGAGATGGAGTATTTGCGTACCGACTCGAGCAGGGCAGCGGATCTGTATTCGTGGATGGCGAGACCTCTCCTTTGCTGCGAGCGCATCAACGGCGTCTCCTAGCACTTGTTAGCACATGTTGTAGTGTACGGGTTGCGCCCTGCGTCAAGGGCTTTCGCAGCTTTGCGGGCCGTGTGTATACGTACAGCAGCAGCGCGAACAGCGCGAGCCAGCGGCCGGGCGCGGGCAAAGTTATACATGATGTCTGAGCGGCAGACACACGTCGGGGTATACGGAGGGGTGAGGCTGAGGGGGGGTCAAGCTAGAAGTGAACAGCTGCCGTTGGTGTTGCTGCTTCACAGGGCTGTTGCGGACGTCTGCTAGCGCGCCGAGAATGAACCGGGTCCTCTCAAAAATATCGCGGCCGGGAACTTCACATGTCTGTACGAAGTAATGTCGAGCAAACCAACTAATCATCTGATACCTGTAATATCGCGCAAACATGTCCAAGAGGAACAATGACGGCGATGTCATTGCGAATCGCATCAGTCTGCTCGAGGCGAAAGGTCAGAAGCTCTTGGCGTCGCTGTACGGGTCGCGGCCTGACTGGGACACCACGATAAATGATGCTACAAAGTCACAAGATGGAGACGACGACCAGGATCTTAGACAAAACTACGCCCACGACAGGTAAATTCCAGCTATCAATATTACTGGGCCGCCGATTATGATGCTGATCATATTTATAGAATCGGTCTTGGCGGCATACTTCCCAAGGATGTTGAAGATGGCAGCTTCACTAGCAGAACACGCACATCAGACGACAAACTTCTCCAGCAGTTGATCGGGAAGAAGAAGGCGAAAGCTCATATTGCGGCGAAGCAGGAAGCTGCACGGCCTAATGCAGCGGCCAAAGCACAGCAGTACAAGAAGGCTGCTGCTGCACAGAAGAAAGAAGAGTCGGATGATGAGGAGGAGGGACGGGCTGCGACATTCAAATCGAAAAGGCGGAGGAATGAAGAGAAGCGTGAAGTGAGGAAAGTGGACAGCGATGATGAGGATGAGGAGATGAGGGCGAGGAGGTTGGGAGGTGGTGTAGCGAATGGAAGCGTGGTGAAAGTGGAAGAAGGGATGGAGAAGGAGGGGACAGTCGCAGATGCGCAGAAAGAGGTGGAACTCGCTAAGAAAGAAGAGGATGACGAGGAAGCACAAGTCACACAACCAGCCCCTAAGAAAGCGCGAACAAAACCAAAGAGTTTCCTCGACGAAATCCTAGCAGAACGATCCAAGAAGAAGAGCAAAAAAGCCAAGACATAGAAGCAGAATGGGCGGGCGTTGCATATACCACGGCGTTAACATTTTATCCATTCGATACCCCAAAGCAAAAAATCCTGGACGCAAGCTTCTCGTCATAGAACTATCAACAGGCCGGCGTCCATGTCCGCATAATCACGGTTGAACAATGCCCTCGCCTAAGCATAATAGGAATCATGTTTTTATTTCGATGTCTCCCTACTCCCTGACAATCAAACTCGCCATCCCCATACCCGTCCCTATACACTTACTCAATACACCAACTTGCTCCCCGCTCCTCCCCATCTCACTCAGCAGCGTCGCCAACATCCTCCCACTCGTCGCTCCCAGCGGATGTCCCAGTGCGATAGCGCCTCCATTAGGGTTGATTCTATCCATCTTCCCCTCCAAGCCCAGCTTCCTAACGCAATACAACGCTTGACTAGCAAACGCCTCATTGATCTCCCACAGATCCACGTCATCTGTGCTGAGACCTGTGTAGTCGAGCAACTTGGGTATAGCTAACGCGGGACCCACACCCATCTCGTCGGGGGAACACCCGATGACTTGTGTGCCCGCCCATTTCCCTATTATGGAGGAGGAGAGGCCGAGGGACGTGGCAGTGGAACGACGCATCATGAGGGCTGCGGACGCGCCGTCGGATACCTGCGACGAGTTCCCCGCGGTCGAAGTACCATCTTTGCTAAATGCCGGTTTCATAGCCGCGAGTTTCTCCACAGTGGTGGTAGGTCTGATGCCATCGTCCTTGGCCACAGTGACGCTCTTGATGTTCTCGGGAACCTCGGGTTCAATCCAGCGCGTCGTCACGGGTACAATCTCCTCGTCGAAATTTCCCGCTGCTTGCGCTTTGGCCGCCCGTTGCTGACTCTGCGCCGCGAACGCATCCTGATCCGCCCTACTAACGCCATACCTACTCGCCACATTCTCACTCGTAATCCCCATGCTCATTATACAATCCCTCGCCTCCTTCACCGGACTATCTTTCATCTCCGGCCACAGTTCCGTTGGTATGGCCCTGGATCCGTAGTTCCGCGTCATGCTCTCCATACCGCCCGCAATCCCCACATCGATCTGTCCGACGGCGATGGAGTTGGCGATTGACGTGATGGCGCTGAGCCCGGATGCGCAAGCACGGTTTACTGTTGAGAAGGAGGTAGTGGTGGGTACACCGACGTGGTTGGCGGCCATGCGACCGGCTTTGCTGCCGCCGAGTTCGGCGAGCACGGTGCCGATTGTTATATCGTCTATCTTTGCGGGGTCGAAGTTGGGGAACTTTTTGAGGGTTGCGGCGAGGACCTGGGGTGGAGGATGTGTTAGGACGGATACTCGGACATGGGGAGTTTGGTTGTTGTACATACAGCGCCTAGGAGTTCATGGTCATAAGCATCTCTCAACCCTCCTTTCTTCGCTCGTGTGACTGGTGTGCGGAGTGCAGATAGGAAGACGACATCGTGCGGGTTCTTGCTGAGGATGTTCTTGAGACCTTTTTGTATGAATGCCATCGTGTCTTCTCTCGTCTCCCCTGTTCTTATATAGTGGATCGCTTAAAAAAAAAGGCAGACGTGAGGGTATCAAGATAATGGAAGAGGCAAAGAGAGAAAACGGCGAGTAAATGGCGGAATGCTCAGACGTTTGCCGCACAACGAAGCCATGGTTGTTGTAAGCTAAGCTAAGCTCCAGGTTCCGAGGGCAGCGTGCAGCAGCTGCGCTTCGGCAAGTGAGCGCGGGGCGGAGAAACGGCGGCAAAGACCTCTTCCGCCAAGTCACGCAGCGGAAAACAAACCCGCATGCAGGGTGGAAAAGGGACTCTGTGCATATGCACGACATGCACCTGGGGTACTTGCGGAGGGCTTAGAAAAGTGCAACATCAATTTTGAATAAATCCAACTCTCGATCTAATCATGTAGAACTCGTAAGTTGCTACACTTCCACCTCCCCGAGGATGACTGCATCGCGCATCGGCCCTGCATCCCATGCCATCTGCAACCACTGTGCCTCCGCCGCCCAAAAATGCTCAGAACTCGCAAAGAAATCGTATCGATCGCGTCATAGGTCCTAGGACTCATTGACTGTCATGGTATACCGCCAGAAGTCACCTTGGTACTGAAGCCAAGCTCAAATGTCGAGCGGGCACTCTATGCAGCGGGGTATACGAGACGGAAAACGTCGTTCAGCACAAACCAGTTGCCTCCATCGTTCTTAAGCTGGAAAGCCTGAGTGAAGCTCATTGGCTTTTCCTCGCCGGCAAGCTATCGCGTGTTGGTAAGTCAAGGTCGAGATTCAACACGCGGATTGCGACGTACCAGAAGCGCACCAGTGACCAGAACGAGAATGCCATCGTCAGCGGAAGGCTGAGCGTCGACGGTGTCGGTGCGATGTTGTATCTGCTGGAATGGCAGGTTCTTCTCTAAATTAGCCCGCATTCCCATCTCCATACTGTTGTGCGAAGAGTCATGCATACCTGGAGCTTCTCTACGATGGCGGCTGAACCCTGAGTTCCTTGGGCCTCAAAAGTGAGCATAGAAGTCTCCTTCTGCAGTTATTTGTCAGCCCGAACAGCTGCTTTCTGCGCTTGTATATAACATGGATGCGCGTACGTAGAGGGAGGCGAGACCAGCGCGGTTCTCATCGAAGGTCTTGTAGTAGAACTGGACGAACTGCTCTGGAGCGTGGGTCAGTCGCGTTTCGCGGAATGACGGGTGGTGCGCGCGAGGCGGAGGTGGAGGTGAACATGTAGGCGGGGTTGTGCGCGGCGTATATGCGGGTGGTACATACGGGCAATGGCGTTGAAGTCGGCTGTAAACAGCGTTAGTCTGGAGCGTATGCACGGGATGCATCGCGGTACTAGAAACAGCAGCGGCTGCCGCTATGGACTCCGTGTCTTCCACCATTCCATGCGATCACGATTCAAGGCTGTTCACCCCCACCGCATGCGCATCGACGCGGTGGTGGTGGGGTAGACACGGACAACTTACACATCTTTGCGGTTCCTCGGACGTGAGCTGTCTGATGGAGGGTAGACCTGGTTGCGGGGTTGGCGGACTGCTACGCGACGGCGATATGGCGAAGTGACGTGGAAGTCTCGAGAATGGTGTTTGGGCTTTTGCTGTCAACTGCCCGCCATGGACGGGCTCGGTTGGTGGGGCATGCGCTAGTCTTGGAACGGACTCGGCCCGACCTCAAGCCGAGAGCTGTCATTTTCTTCCAAGCCCAAGCACGCCTTCCATGGTTCCCTCTCAACACGGCGCCATCGCTGGCCATCCAAGTGCTTGATGCAGCGCGAAGTGGTCAGTGTCGCGCGAGGTTTCTCATGGTAAGCACTTCTTCTCTTCATCTGACTATCCTGCATTATGATGATCACAACAAACGATAACTTCCGAGTGGCTTAGTAAACCACGGTGAAGTCCAAAATAATCCAAGCTCAACAGGCTGATTGCCCATATACGCTTTGTGTACTCTGTCATTTGACGGCTTCAAATGCTGACATATTGTCTACCAGATCACCATGCACGCCGCTGACGCCTGTGCGCTCGATCAAGCGCGCCGCCTAGATAGTCTACATAGCCAATCGAACCCCTTCGATCCTCCCAATACTGCTACCATCTACAACCCCTTCTTCTGGAACGACTTGACAGTGTCAACAATGGACTGCTCGAAAGTCTTGTACTTCAGCCCTAGCACATCAATGGAGCGCTTGTTATTGTACCCATATAGCCCCTTCTCAGGCGTGCCTTCGGGGTAGTCGCCGCCAGGTGTGTTGTCGCTCGGCAAGTCCTTGAACTCCGGGAAATTCTTCTTGATGATCTGGCACAGCTCTTTGTTGGAGAAGTATCCGGCTGTGACGAAGAAGCGCTTATTGGCAGCGTCTGGCTTCTCGAACGCGGCTACGTGTGCCTCTGCGACGTCGCGCACGTCTACCCACAGATGTACACCGCTGGGAGGGATCTCGTCCTTGAACTTGCCTTGGGCGGCTGAAAGGATGCGCTGGTTTGAAGTGTTCATGTTGTCGAGACTGTCGAGTGCGTGGACCTGGCTTGTGTTAGCGAGCTACATCCAAATGTGCCTTGCGCAACTTACAATCGGTCCGAAAACCATTGGTGGGTTGATGGTGGAGATGGAGAAGTTGGGCTTCTCGTTCTTGACAAACTCCCATGCCGCGTTCTCAGCGAATGTCTTGCTCGCTCTGTAGCCCATCATCGGGTTCTCCTGTGCCTCCTCTTGTGTAATGGGGTTCCAGTCGTCCTCTGAGTACGAGTGTCCCGGCCAGAATCCCTTGCTTCCGTTTACGATGGCGGCGAACGAGGATGTGATGACGACGTTCTTGACGGAAGGCTACAATACTTCTAATCAGTTTCCGAAATGGAAGTACGTCTTGAACATCAACGTACCGCGCTCTTTTTAATCGACTTCAAGATTCCAGTTGTGCCAATGACAGCAGGGTCAATCAAATCCTATGTCTTGTCAGCGGACGGACTCGTTTCCATGTTTTCAAGTCCAACTCGCCTTCTGTACATCTGTAACGTTGAAGTGAAACGGACTGGCAGTGTGCAGTACAGCCTCAAATGGAGGGTCTGAGATAACAGCCTTCTCAAATGCATCTGGCTGCGCGATGTCAGGCACAATCGCGAAACTCAATTGGCCCTTCTCGACGGCGCTCTTGTACGACTCCTTGATCTTGTCTGCCTTCTCCTGCGTGCGCACCGTGGTAACCACGCTGTGTCCGTGGTCGAGAAGGATATCAAGGGTGTGCGCGGCGATGAAGCCGCTTCCTCCTGTAAGTAGAACTCGTGTCATTTTGGCTTGGTATTTCGTCAATTGTGTTCTATCGTAGGTGTCGCGGGCGTTGACGTGTGAACTTCAAGCTTGAGCTATGGGAGGCAGTGACAGCATATATGTAGCCATGCGACATCCCACCTAGCGCGGGGTAGTGCTTCCCCGAAACTCGGAATTTACTCTGTTAACTGCCGTCGTTGCTTACGAAAGCTGTTCTTTTCGTTGGCTATATCCGCGGCTCGATGATGCTGCTTCTCCAGAACATTGCGTCATTCCCCTTTCATCGATGCGACACCTTTGGTGGGGCATATTGTGTCTTCGTGTCCCCTTCTCGTGGCACGGCGAACAACTGCTGGTCTGCAGCTTCTGATCTCTTTGGTTTGCCAAATGGGCTGTGGACTTCCCAGTACACGCCGCAGCACAGCCAAATCTTCATTGTTCCAAGTGTCGAGGTTTGTCTCCGCACGCGCATGCGCCTCAAAGTACCCAGGACGATTCCGAGGCAGCTTCCTTCTTTGCGATGGTTTCAGAAATTATATGTACATATAATGTGTATGTTCGATAGTAGGTGAGTATTGAAGGAGGCGGCATCATGGAAAGGGAACTCAGAGCAGCGCGCTCGTCGTAACCATCTCACTCTCGGCGTCAACATCAGGTGGCGCCTCTCTTATCGACCACAGGGCCCCACCATAGTTCGAGCTGCATCCCACATTGCCTACCCGCCGCCTCGAGTTGCCCTTCCAATCCCGTCACCGCTCTATACTTTAAGGCTCGCTTAGCCACTCCTCAGCCTGTTAACATGGGTATGCCGGGGCTGAAAAAGGGTCCAACGGTCCTCAAGGAGCGGCTCATGTTGCGGGGCAGGTGGACAAGATGAGGGGCAGTATTTTCTTCAGTCAATTGCTTCGCTCTCGTTATTCTTTCTTCTACTAAGATACTCATATCATTGAATTGAACATGTCGTCGTCACTCAAGAGAAGCCCTCCGTTCCGTGCTGAACATGTTGGCTCGTTGCTGCGTCCCCAGGAGCTTGTGCAGAAGCGTTACGATGTCGCATCGGGCAAAGCGAAGCCAGAAGAGCTCGTACCTCTAGAGGACAAGACTGTCGCAGAGGTAGTCAAGTTCCAGCAAGATTGCGGTCTCAAGGTAGTGTCGAGTGGAGAGTACACCAGGTGCGTAGTCCGACACAGCAGCTAGCCCATAATATAGACTGATGCAGTCATGCAGGCACATGTTCTGGGGTACCTTCTTCGAAACACTGCATGGCATGAAGGAGCTCCAGCTGGGCGTTTTGCAGGGCTACACCGTGGACATGTTTCGCATGTATGCGCCCGATACCAATTCTTTCATGGAAGCAAAAGAGGTTCCCAACCATGTCACCGTCTGCGTCGATAAGATCAAGCACTCGGGCACATCGAGTAACCAGCGCGAAGTTGACCTCATGAAGAGCTTATTGCCGGAGAGCGAGTGGAAGAACATCAAGATCACTTTGATCTCGCCATCGTGGTACCACTTCCGTTACATGAACGGGCGAGCGTATCCCAAGGACGTCTACGCAAATGACGAGGAGTACTTTGAAGATGTTGCGAAAGCATACCAGGAGGAGCTGAAGATCCTTCACGCGCAGGGTATCAGGAACATCCAGATCGACGATCCGAATCTAGCGTATTTCTGCTCTGAAGATATGCTCGCAGGCTGGAAGGCCGATACGACGAACGACAAGACGGCGGACGAAATGTTCGACGCCTATGTCAAGTTCTACAACAAGTGTTTCGTTCGCCCCGATGACATGCATCTCGGCATCCACTTATGCCGCGGCAACTACGTCGGCAGCCGCCATTTCTCAGAGGGCGCGTACGATAACATTGCGAAGAAACTCTTTCAGGTACATCATCTTTTCTTAGACCCAACATTCTCTTCGTACTGACCGAATCAGGACCTAAACGTCGATACCTACTACCTCGAATACGACACCCCGCGCGCCGGCGGCTTCGAGCCACTAGCCCACTTGCCGAAAGACAAGAATGTCGTCCTCGGTGTCATTACATCCAAGTTCCCTAAGCTAGAGGACAAGGACGAGATGATCACCCGTGTGAACCAGGCTGCTGATTGGATCGCAAAGGGTACCGGGCAATCGCGTGAAGACGCGCTAAAGCAGTGTTGTGTTAGCCCGCAGTGTGGTTTTGCATCGCATGCCGAAGGTAACAGTCTGGGTTACGAGGATATGAGGAAGAAGCTGCAGCTAGTGAGAAGTATTGCTGATGCGGTGTGGCCGGGGCAGGCGTAGATGCGCGCATGAGGAAATAAGCTTGCAATGCGTGGAAGGGGATAACCTAGTAACCAATAGGAGAGTTTTTGGACGAGGCGCAGGTACGCGCAACGGGGGAACGTGACGCCAACGTAGCAGCGTTTTGACGCATGCAACTAGAGCAAACGAGTAAGCGGAGCATTTAGGAAAAAAGGTGTCGTGGAGTTAGCATAGCCGGATGCCGAATTCAACATGGCATGGCGTCGTTTGCATGGCGAGCACTTTTTTGGTGGGTGGAGTTGTTTTGAGTCGAGTTTGAGTCAGTACTACTTCTGGGCCCTCGTGGTAACCTTGGAAAAAAGAAGAAAAAGAGCAGTTCCTGCGGTAGTCCTATAATTATCATCTCACGTGGTATGGCATTCATCGTCTCTCAAAGGCTATTTCTCGGCGATGACATTGGGAATCTACAGATGGGCCGCTTTATTTCCTGTGTCCGTGTTGCGATGATCGTTTAGCTGGGCATTGCCGATGCTGGCTGGGCGCCTGATGGTGAAGGATACAGGTCGTCGAGGCTTTTCAACGCATCGTTGATGCTAATACGTTCTGGGGGCTAGCACCCGTTGTCCCTGCCCGTTTTACTCCACATCCGTTGTAGCCGTGGAGGTCCCTTCCGCAAGCGGGAGGAACGTCCGGCAAATGGACATTGACGGACCAGGGTAAACGTCCCTGACAGGAGGAATCAGAACTTATGGACTTGGGATTAACTTGGAACGGACTGGATCTTGGGGTCGGTGCGGGATGGAATGGGGAAGGCGTTGCTCTTCCGCGGATGTAGTGTCGCCACTCCTATACTCATGGGTAGGTTGAAGGAGATGGCCAAAGACCGTATACGATTGAGGCATATAAGATGCTTGAAGCTTGACGCAATGCTTTCCAACCGAAGACAGTGACTTCATGTGCTGATGAACTTACATTTACAACAACTGCCGCTGTAGTTCCTCGGCCCTCGAATGGCCTTCCCGTGGCGCAAATTGCGAACGACAGGGCACCCATGAAGGACCCGTATGATCTACGCACCGGACCGATTCAAAGCATTACTTTCCAGACCAAGAAAGGATCAACCACCGCGTCTACTGAACACCATCTGTTTGGTAACACCTTTCCAATGGTATCTGTCCGAGGTCGAGGTCGTTCGGCATTGCAGGCCACCACCGGTCGATATCCCCTATTCCAGGGAAAGGCCGGCAAATGCGATTCACTGATGGGATGCGGAAAAATTATAAAGACTGGCAATGGCTGCACGGTATGGTTTCTTCAAGCAGGCCACTTTACAGCCTCTGTCACATTCTCTCTTTAAGAACCTACCCTGGACAGCATAGTAATACCTAATCACCATGTTCTTCCCTCGTCTAATCGGCCTTGTTGCGGCCTTCCCTATCCTTGCGAGGGCTGTCGATCTGACTGGCTATGAGTACGTAGTCGTCGGTTCTGGAGCAGGTGGTGGTGTAAGTTACATGACACCGAAATTGATAGGATGAATGCTGACACATCGTAGCCTCTGGCCGCCCGCCTTGCCCTCGCCGGTCACAAGACACTTCTTATTGAAGCTGGTGACGACCAAGGCGCGAACTCCAACTACACTGTTCCCGCTTTCAGCGCAAGGTCCTCGGAAGACTCAAACCTGAGCTGGAACTTCTTCGTCAAGCACTATGCCGATGAGAAGAGACAAGCTCGCGACTTCAAGACCACCTACGAGACTCCCGATGGTGGCGAGTACACTGGTCTCAGCCCACCAGCCGGTTCCACCATGAAGGGTACACTTTACCCCCGTACTGGAACCCTAGGTGGTTGCACAGCACACAATGCTCTCATCGCCGTCTACCCCCACCAATCTGACTTCGACAACATTGCCACCGTTACTGGCGACGACACTTGGTCAGCCAAGAACATGCGCAAGTACTTCGAGAAGCTCGAGAACAACCAATACCTCCTCTCCGGTCAAGAGGGTCACGGTTACGATGGCTGGCTCGAAACCTCATACGCACCCATCGACATTGTCACCTCTGACCCTCAGCTTCTCAGCTTGATTGGCGGTGCCGCGTTCGCTCTCAGCAACGCTACCAACGCCATTGTCAACCTTGATACCTTGGTCGCCGGCGATGCCAACGCCGACACCGAGAGCCGTGACAAGCAGCCCGCTCTCTACCAGATCCCTCTTTCCACCAACGATGGCAAGCGTACCGGATCCCGCGAATTCGTCATCGCAGTCCGTGACGCCAAGGCCGACGACGGCAGCAAGAAGTACCCTCTCGACGTCAGACTAAACTGCCACGTGACCAAGATCACCTTCGACGAAGACGTCACTCCTCCCCGTGCCACTGGTGTCGAGTTCCTCGACGGCCAGTACCTTTACAAGGCCAGCCCCAAGTCCACCGGCGCCAAGGGCGAGGCAGGATCCGCCACCGCCTCCAAGGAAGTCATCGTCGCAGGCGGAACCTACAACTCGCCCCAACTCCTTAAGCTGAGTGGTGTCGGCCCCGCAGACGAACTCTCCCAGTTCGACATCCCCGTCGTCGTTGACCTCCCCGGCGTGGGAACCAACCTGCAAGACCACTACGAGATCAACGTCCAAGGCAAAGCACCCAGCGACTTCTCCGCCCTCAACGGCTGCACATTCGGCAACAGTGCGCCCGACGCCTGCATGGACCGCTGGGAAACCAGTGTGCTTGGTAACCGCGGTATCTACGCCTCCCCCGGCCTCGGCGCAACCATGTTCTACAAATCCAGTACCTCTGAGCGTGACGAATACGACATCTTCGCCTTCGGCGGCCCCATCAACTTCCGCGGTTACTTCCCCAACTACGCTTACAATGCTACATCCGAGCACGACTGGTTCACCTGGGCGATCCTCAAGGCGCACCCGAGGAACAACGCTGGAACGGTCAAACTTGCGTCTGCGGATCCTCTTGATATGCCCGAGATTGTGTACAATTACTTCGACACCGGCGTTGGCGACTACGACAAGGACCTCACTGCTTTGACCGAAGCCGTGAACCTCGCTCGTGATTCGTTCAAGCGCCAACTCGTCCCCATTGATGAAGTGCTTCCGGATAAAGACGCTGATACACCCGAGAAGATTGCGCAGTATGCAAAGGACACTGCTTGGGGGCACCATGCTTCGTCTACCTGCCCGATTGGTGCTGATGATGATAAGATGGCTGTCTTGGACTCCAAGTTCCAGGTCCGCGGTACTGCGGGTTTGAGGGTTGTTGATGCGTCTGTTTTCCCGAGGATCCCGGGTACTTTTACTGCTATGTCGACGTACATGGTTGCCGAGAAGGCGGCGGATGTCATTCTGGCTGCGGCGGAGGCGTGAGCGTTGAGGCGACGGGATGAGATGGGATGAGATGGATGAGGTGCCGGATGGCCTATATACATGAAGATGTAGTGATTTCTGATCATGAGAACAATATGATATCAATTATGGAACCATTTTCTATGGGCCTCATTGCAGACGTCTTCAGAGTGATAAGCATTTCAATGTGTATTCTAGCTCGGACTGAGGTAATTCTGGATCTGAAACGCTTTGTTTATGAAAAATTAACACTCTCGAGCTCGTTCGCGCTATCAACATCCTCCACGCAAGTGACTTACCCCAATCGTCGGAGGAGCAATTTCACTCCTATTGAACTGGTCTAATTCAACCCAGAAACTTGCTACACTTCCAGCCTTCATTCCCATCTAGCCAGAGTAACGTTGTCCACCCATTCTCGTGTTCCGCGGGACATAGTCCTCTGCATAATAGTCGGCATCTACAGATCTAATAAGGGGCAAGCGGTAGGGTCTGACAGGACGTCATCATCGGCAAGAAAGATGAAAAACATGGGTGCAGTTTGAAGTCTGCGTTTATTGGTTGGCCGCCCTCGCTACTGTTGTATAGCTGGCGGAGTTGATCCATCTCGAGGCCAGTTAGTGCGGGGTCTGGATGTACATCGGAACGGAACAGCGACCACAACTCTTGGAAACCAGGGTCTTCTTCATTATTGGATTCGATTGCGGCTAGAGCTCCGTCGTGCGCACCAGTTTGGATTGTTTGGAGAAATCACTGCCATTGCTGGTCAGAGGAAGGTCCGTATCCTGTATGATAACGTAAAGATGATTCAATGATCATGGGTCTGACAGCTTCCTACAGAATAGAACGTGAGCGTGCCCGGACACGAAAAACGCTCGCAACCAACGAACATAAGGAAAGGTATCGTCTATCTTCGTTATTTACTTCGCTAGTCCTCCGAGGGCACGTTGCACCTGCCGACATGCGCAAGGCCACGTGACTGTCAAACGCCTCCCGCTCCTACCCCGTCTATCACAGTAACAACGTCAGCTTGAGCGAATTAACATTCGATCAGGTTGCTGATGTTCCGTTTATCAATGCGCCACCGTCCTGGTCTCCGTGGGGCTGCGAAAATGTCATGCAGGAGTATGGAAATTTGACAGATTCTTGGCAAACTTACGATGCCTATCCTATCTACGATTGTGCAAGGAACGACATACGTCAAGACACTCCGGATCTTGACATTTGTATGCAAGATCAACAGTTCCCGTACCTAGATCCCGGCAATCATTCAGAAGGTCGTACGCAGAATCTACTGTCGCGATATAGCCCAAGTCATATTCCTGACGAGACGATTGAGCGTCAGGGACCACTGCATATTGTCCGGCGTTGGCTTGCGGAACATGCGTCTCCGCCTTATCCCACTCCAACAGAGAAAGCAGAGCTAGCTGCATCTGCCGGATGCTCCGAGCATCAACTCAACATCTGTTTCAGAAACGTTCGGGCCCGTGAGAAGCACCGTAAGTCGATTGTGAGACCTCGGCTTTGCGATTTTCATTGACAATACTATCAGTGATCGACGGACATGCCGATGTACGAAGTCGTGGGGATGCTACCAGCCTCGAGACATGCGACAACATGTTCGCACATCCGGGCATGCAGTCGAGCTCAGTGGTTGCCGCTCACACCATGTCGCATCCTGATATCAATTCACCGCCTGAGACGAGCATGAATGACTACAGCTCATGGTGTTCGTCCTCTGAAGCTGGCTATCCCACGCCAGATGACGGTCCAGCTTGTTGGGCCCAGTTCTTCCAGAATTTCGATGGAGAGTCACCTAGTCAAGTACTCCCAGATGAGCTTGTGCCCCAAAAAGCTGCCATACCAAAGCGCAAAGGTCGGATGTACCACGCCCAGAGGTACCAAGATGGCGCTGGCGAAACCCTGCATGATGCGATACTGAAGTGTACATCGTTTAACGGCGGGAAGAAGTCTAAGAAACCGTTTCCCTGCACCGCTTGCGTTCAATCTTTCAGGAACGCATCCGAGTGGAAAAGACATGAGGCTGGTGTGAATGGCTACAATGATCGGGAGTGGACTTGCATAATGACGGAAACATACAAGCTGCAGGCCGAATGCGTGTTTTGTTCAGAGCCAATGGAAACGGTCGATCATCTTGCCAAGCATGAAATTACGCCTTGCTCGATGAGGCACCCTGAAGAACGTTCTTTTTATCGCAAAGAGCTTCTCAAGCAACACGTCTTGCATGCGCATCTAGCAAACGAGTCTGCTTCGGTCAGGAAGAACTTCACAGTTCCGCGGGATTAGTCGAAAGAGTTGGAGTTTTCGCCTGGTGGATCTGAGTCACGCTGGTGTGGCTTCTGCAAGTTTATGCTTGAGACCGCTATCGAAAGAATGAATCACGTCGCGAAACACTTTCGTGAAGGTCTGGATATGAGGCCTTGGAAACGTACTTGAGTTGGCGATGGCTGGGTCTCTTTGCTCATGACTAGAAGTTTATCTGAAAAACAACGTAGACGATGACGACTTTCAGATATTGATTTGTCACTGCCATCTACTATCTTAAACGCTGGTTGTTTTTCGATTCAATTAATCGCATTCTGATGTCCTTTCCTGCCGCTCTGCTACAGCGCGCTACCAATTCCTGGTTGACTTGATCAGCAATCTTAAAGCACACTCCATTTTGGCTGTATTAAAATAGAAGTACATTCATATTTGAGCGAAAACTTGGATTATTCGTCCGTGCTCGAAGTTTTCCCTTGGGCAGCGCGGCACGACGCGACGCGGGCTAGCGTGAAGTGACACCTCCACGTCACGTCCTCCTGCCTCCACCACGCTCACCAAGCAAAGAACCAACTCCAACACTGACCAATCATATTGTATGAATTTAACATGCCGCTTCGCGAGACCGATCCAAAGTTCGAGAGTGAGCTCTTTGATCAGGTCAAGGCAGCGTTCAACGCAAAGTTCGGGATTCTTCAATATGATCTCCCGCTACCGCTCATCCTCGCCGTGGAAGATGTACAAGCGGAGAGACTGATACCGTGCCATGAACCTTCCGAGGAGACTATGGTTGTCAGCGCCCATGTATCGGCGCGCATCCATGCCTTTTACGAGCAGACTGCCGCTGCCTATAAGGAGATCGAGGATCCGCCAGCCAGCATCTGCATCGAGATCACAATCCAGCCGCAAGGATTTTACCCAGAGGAGCCAAATTGCCAACACCGCAGGTATCACTCGCGCCGCCTGCGGCTGCATAACCCCGAGACACTGCCAGATCTGCCCTTTGTGAGCAGCCTGCTCATCAGGTCAAGGTCGTTAGGCTCTGGCGCCGAGCTCGCGACAGACATACGCCCTCTGTCTCCCCTCGTGCCACTACAGTGCCTCGTACACCTACCAGAAGTCCAGGAGTGGAATGCCCGCTGGTTATGGGAGCGACCCATGCCCGCCTGTATGCCGAGTAGGGTGAAGCGCGAGCACTACACCTGGCCGTGGGAGGGCCCCTTGCGAGACGCCCGCCACGAGTTCGGTGCCGCCATCATGGACCAGGAGAAGTACCTCTGTGGGAGAAGGATTCCTGCCAGTCTGAATAGAGCCGCACTGCACTTCTGGCCATTCTTCTCGCTCCCCAGGCATGACGAGGCCGTGGCGCGGCCGAACCTGATCCATCCCGCAGACAAAGACCCGGTGTCTGTCGGCCTTTGCAAGCTCGGTGCGCAGCTAAGCTTGTTTGACGTGCGTGCTATGGTCACTCCAGACCTGTTCCCCCGTCCCGAGGCACCAGCCGACCAGCAGTGGTCACAGATGCGGCGTTTCCGGCTCGAGTTCCATTCCCTGCGTCCAGACGGGCGGTGGTACTTCACTGGTCCTGGTGGCGAGGACCCGCACGACTGTGAACAAGGCGGGTACAAGATCTCAGAATCAGAACACTACCCCCGCGACATCGACTTGGACGAGGACATGGACCTCGCCCGCGAGTACGACTACAACTTCGACGACGGAACTGAGTACGATCTAAACATGTTCCGTATCGAGCCCTGTAGGGAGCGCATCGAGCCCCTGCTGTCGGCGTTTGCAAAGGCTCTGCGTCGCGACAATATGCCGTGTCTAGAGGACGCTGAGATCTTCACGTACGTGTCGTGGTGGCCTTCAGACGAGAGAGAAGTCAATCTAGAGGAGAAATATGATCTGCCGTACACAAAGGGCCACAGATGGGGTGTCAAGTTCATTGCTGGGCGCGGTAATGAGAAGCAGATGGATGGCGGCGATGATGGTGCTGTTGTTGCTACTTCTGCGGCACCAACATCACCGGTGGTGCAGTGGCAGGTTGGCGAATGGAGACCCAGGGAGGAGGTTTTGAGTCTGTTCGAAAGTCTAGGCCGGCAGGAGTGGCTGGTATTTGAGTGGGATAAGTATAGATATTCGTATGATCCCGACTTGCTGGGGCATAGCCAGTCTTCGCCCATATAGTCGGGCTGGCGAACCAGAGTTCTTTTGTTGGGAATTTTGGTAACGGTTGGTATGATACCTCTACATCTCCCCGTGGTGAGAAGTTTCTTTCTTGTTCCAATTATAGCTTGGAGCACTAGTCCTGCGACCGTATCCCGGCGTCTTTGTCTGACAATGGGATGGGATTGAACTTTCTCCATCTGAAAAAACCCGTGAGGAACGAATCTGAACAATTGCCTCAAGCCGCATGACATCGAGTAATGATCGCATCGGAAGGAAGAGAGGCGGCTTCATATCGTACTGCTACCTGGGCCCCCTTGTGCATTTTGTCATCTCGTAGTGTGGTGGGCTATACAAGCGGAAGGGAGACAACCTCATGTTGCAAAAGACACACATGATAACGACAGAGATAAGAAGCAGATATATATCGAGGGTCAGCGAGTCAGTGAGTACGGGCGCAGATTAGTGAGCGGTAGCGTCAGCTTTGCGTGTCGATATCCCGACGTCCTGTTGCTGGGTGAGGGCAAAAAAGAGAAAGTGTATAGGCGAGGTTTGTCGAGCCCCTGCATTAATCAGCTAATGCCTCGATGTTACCTCGCCACCACGCCCCCGAGATTATCTTCGCCCTCACACCTCCATATGAATCGTTCTTGTTATCCATTTCGCATGATACCAATTCAGGGCTTTGGGGCGATTGCATGAAGCGCATTTGTGTTCACGGCATGCCCGAAACCTCCGAGGTCAACGGTGGTTGTAAGTCGTGTATTCCATCAAGGTATCTTGTGTAGATCTTCCGGATGTATAACTCATCTTTGCCTATGCTAGATACTTCATCACTTCCCAAGCCCTTGCACTCGGAATTCTCTCTTCGTCAGCTCGTCCCAAACGGAAATTCAAACCACACTCACCCGTAGACTGCTTTCAAGTTTCAACACCCTTCCCATATCTCACAAAGCTTCGCACAATTTCCCTTGTCGCACCAGCCAGACTTGCCGTCACCGCATGCTTCTGAAAACTCCCACTTGCCGTTCTTACAGACTTGGGTGAGGTTGGTATCCGTGGGTGAGCATCGCCTTGCGTCACCGGTGCAGCCGGGTTTATGGTCGGGCCCAGCGAGAGCGGGGAAAGTGATCGCGAAGATGGTGAGGAGAGTGGGGAGGAGGTATGAGGAGTCTTTCATAGTGGTGTTGACGTTGTTGTAGGACTTGAGGTGCTGGTGGAGAGTGACTAGTAGATGCTTCTAAATTATCCTGTAGAGTCAATGTGGCCTGATACCAAGAGGATGCAGGAAACAATACGGTTGTGAAGTCTTTATACAGTCTTTGGAGCCAAGACCGTGATTGTTTGCTCGTGAATCACCGAATGGGTGCTATTGACATCGTATTTAGGTAAGCTTCTATCGATCAATGTCATGCAAAGAAGTCGCTGCTAGCATTCATTTCCAAGGTTCGGTTGATTGCATCAAGAAAGGCATATAGATACAAAAGAACTTCACGACATCAGCGACTGTGTATCTATCTTGCTAAAGTTATGTCGAACGCAGACTTTCTTACATCTACAACTACGTGATTACAACAGTTGACAAGCAGACGGAACAAGATACTACTAACGCATCAAGAAGCTATTGCGAGAAAGTCTAGTAATATACTGCCACAGTCCCTGTGAATATCTCATCACAAAGCCAGCTATGTGAATGTTTATAAACCCCATTCCCTACAAGATACGCCTGTTTATTTCCCTCCACCTCATGAACCCTCGCTAGAAGCCACCCATAAACTTAACTAGCTAGGAGGTACAGGAGGAAAATGTTTCAAGCAAACCCCACCGATATCGCACACCATGGGAACATTAACACTATAACATGTTTCAACCCACACCCACTTCCCTTTCTGGCATTGCTGAACAGTGTTGTCTTTGGCTGGTGAGCATCGCCTTTCGTTTTCATTGCAGTTGTTGGAGTCGTTGGCGAGAGCAGGGAGCGTGAGGGTGAGGAGGGTCAGAACGGAGGGGATGAGGGAGGTAAGAAGTCTCATGGTGTTGGTATTGATCTTGGTGGTCGTATGGGTGAAAGCTGGGTATTTGGTCGATAGGAATGTTGGTGCAGTGTCACGGATGTCGTAGTGCAGTGTGCGAAGAAACAGAGAAAGAGAGCAAATACGGGTTATATACCCGGACATAACCACTAAAGCGGTATTTGGTGATTGTTCACGTGTGAACAACCGAGCTGTGAATATTCAGGTCGGTCAATCAGCGTCGCCTTCAAAGAACCTGCAGATCAACCTGGCCGATTATAACATTGAGACACATGAAAGTGAATGCACTCGATCATGAAATTAAAACATCCACTAGCAATCCAGGCAAGACCTTCATCGTTCATCACGAGGCTGTAACCTGATCGCTAACCGATACACTAAGTGCAACACGACCGACGTGTTCAGACGCGAACAGAACTATAGAAGCACTGTAAAAGCCCATTTCCACCGCCCTTTCTAACTTCCAGCATCCCAAATCCCTCCCAAGTAATCTATGAGACCCAGCTCATCCTCCACATCCCCAACAACACCCTGACCAAACACTCGCGGTCGTCCCTTCCCTTCCAAACCTAAACTCATCGGCTCACTTCACAAAGAGACAAGCGCCGAATTTCCAAACTTGTGTGCCCTCCTCGGAAGGGTACAGGCTTGTCTCTCTTCTGGCAATGCGTCTTCCATCTGCTGATAATGTGGGTGCAAAAGTAAAACTTTGCATCGCCGCATGATTAATCGAATTCCCAATGGTAGCCGTCGGTGAAGGACCATTTACGTTCCATGATGGAGTTGCCGTCGGCTCCGCAGACCCTGTGGCCCGTCTTTCACTCGGCACCGCCGTTGGCGAGGGTGGAGAGGGGGGTAATTAGGACTGTGAGGATGGCGGGGAGACAGTACATTGTTGACTTGGTTGGGCCGATATCTGAGAGGAACTGTTGTTGCGAGTTCATTGTTGATTGACGGTAGATGCAGGTGTAGTGATGCTCATATTGTAATAGATGCTAAGAGCAGAGTGAAGAGACAACAGTGTCCTCGATATACATAGTACTTGATGCGGCAATCAACATCGAGTACTTGTGAACGATTCACATGCAGACAGTCAACATGACGTTCAACCAACTGTCGTTGTCCGCCAAAAAAATCCCCTGCACTTTAATCACCTCAATCACCACACCAACGCATCTTCAATCAGTTCCTGTACAGTAAAATACGGGCCTCACGATTTGATTTGATTATTCTACCACCAATAATTGGGCCATCACCAAGCACCTCTCAAGACCCCAGAGAGCTTCTGATCAACGACATGTGAATCCAACGTGCTCATCCGGATACCCACTTTCTCCATAGCAACAGCAGCATGGCCGGATATATAGCGTCTCAAGCCTCGCCGTCTATCAGTACCCGATACATTCCCAATGCTTTAATCCCTCGGCGTCAGGCGGGCTGAAGTAGCACCTGGGCGTCTTCGGCGGCGCCTTGTAGTTGGGATCCTGGCCTGCTTGGACCTGGAAGCGGGGCACGGGGATCAGTATTTGTGTAAAGGGGGGTTGGGGAGGTGGTGAGGATGGGGCGGGAGATGTGATGGAAGGAGAGAGGATGGAGATGGAAGACTTACGGCAGGGATTCCGATCATGATGACGGCCAAGACGGCAGGGAGGAAGGTGGTGAGCTTCATCTTGGGATTGTTGGAAGTGTTTTGGTGGGTTGTTAGTACCGTGAGGTAGGTAGATGTAGTAGTTGATAGTGTGTGAGAGAGTATATGAGTATGTGAAAGATGAAGAGAAACAAGAGGGGATAGTCGGCATTTTATAGTTGCGAATTCTTCGTGATGTGAGGGGGTTTTTTTCCGATTAAATTGAGAATTGTAGACGTCACTGTGGTTGGCTCGTGAGGAAAGAGTTATCGCAATAGTACGGATTGCAGCCGGGGTTTCTTTCGAACGCGGTATCTTTCATCAAGAATGCCCTTGCGAACGCGAATGCCGTGTGTTACCGGAGATGTAAGTGGCTCATCGTTGAAGGGTCGTCGGTGTACCAAGGATTGAAATGGGTGGCAACCACTCGTTTTAGTAGATATTGAGGTAAGCAACCACACCTGAGCAGTGACCCTTACCATCCGATCCGCAATAACGCGCACCAAGCAATACGAATCACGTTCACATTTCTTACTTCTGGTTGCAATATTTCTCAGTCAATAGCTGCTTTCGCTCATACAGTATATGAAATTCAGAAGTTGCGAGTGGGCCGTGGGATTTGAATCATCGCAGTACCAAGAACATGGCTACACACAAAGATCCCCTTACCAAACCAAAGCCGGCGAAAAGAAGAAGAAAAAAAAGCTGAAAACAACGGAAAAACTGAGCCTTCTCTCCACTCGACCAAAAAACTGAAAGACATACATGTACCCCCCCTTAAGCCCCATCACCAGACTCGCAAAACGATTCAACCAACGCCACCGCCCAAACGTCATCGAAGCAATGCAAATAGCATGCGAAGAACAGACAATAGTACCCTCTCCCTCAATTTGCGCTCGTCCCCACAGCATCCCGCATCCCAATATTCACACAACCCATCCAGCTCACACCCTCCCACATGCTCCTCCCAGCTCCCTTTCTCTCTCATCCCCCACGGCCTACTCCTCCCCAACAGGCCACCCCCCCACGACCGGCTTCCCCCCAATCGTCAACCTCTCATCCCACCCTTGCACCACACACTCCGCCTTTCCATTCCCCACATCCCCCGCCTTACCCCAGAACCCATACCGCCCCTCCTCCTCCGCTGTGATGATCCCATCGTCACAGTAGCTCCTGCCGTGGCACTTTTCGTAGTACCGCCAGTTGCCGCCCTCGCAGATTTGCACCGTGTTGGTGGCGTAGACGCAGCGCTTTATGTTGTCGGAGTACATGCTGCAGTCGTGGGGGAGGGAGGGGTCGTTGCAGTGGGCGGGGGGGAGGAAGATGAGTAGGGGGAGGGCGAAGAGGAGGGTGGTGGTGGTGGTGGTAGTGGGGAGAAGGCGCATGATGGAGAAGTTGATGGTGATGTTTGGAGAAGGTGGGTGTGTTGGTGTCGTTTGGAGACTGCGTTTGTGGCTGTGGTGTGTTTGGGGTTGGGTAGATGGCGTTGTAGACTTGGAGGTGTAGGCTTGTATTCGGGGTAGCAGCTGTGGTCGTAGCTGTGGTCGTAGTTGTAGACTTCTGGCTGTAGGCTTGTAGTTGTAGTCGTAGCAGTTTGAAGCATGCGAGAGGCAAGGAGACAGATCACTTTCTTATGTACTTCCCACTCTAATTTGCAATGACTCCCAATTAACGATACCATGGATTACTGCATGCGGTCGGTGGGTTGGTGGTGCTGGAGTCATACGTCGAACCACGGTTTGCGAGCGTGTTGATTGAGGTGATAAAATTGGTATATCCTCCCATGGCATCGCAGCTATTTCTCATTTATCAACCGCAGCATGATAAAATACATTCGGCACGACACCCCTCATCTCTTGTCTCAGCGTTTCAAACGACGCTGTGCCATGGCTCCAACAAATATCCTACACACACACCCTTCCATCTGCATCCGCATCCCCACCCCCCACCTACTCCCTCCTCCACCCGTGATTCCACCCCTCCCTCCCCGGAAAATCCGTAACGACCCTCGCATACTCGACGGGCACACTCCCCCAAACGCCCCTCTTCAACATGGCACTGCGGTACAACCTGCCCACCTCCCTCCCTCTACTACCCAGTCTCGACGGATCCGCTCCCCGCCCTCCTGCCTCCTCTTCCTTGACAAGGTTACCGTGGTTGTCCATGAGGCGCAGGTGCTCGCACGCAGCACGCATGGCCATGTATTGCCGCTCGAGCTCGCGTTCTTCGGCCCAGCGACGCTTGCGTAGGAAGAGCAGCCAGGCGCGGTGGATGGTCCAGTGGCGGAGGGAGCGGTTGCGGGAGAAGTGTAAGGGACGGGGGGTGAGGGGGTGCGAGAGGTGGTAGCGAATGTTTGCTGGGGGGGGGGGGGTGTTAGCTTCAGCTTCTGCTTTTGGGTTCGGTGGTGGGTAGGTTGGCATGGCAGTGGGTAAATTAAAACAGCAAGAGCGCAAGTCAAACCAGCAAAAGCCCAAGGACAACTAAACAAGACAAAAAGGACAAATGCCAACAACGTACTTATCCTGGGGTCATTGCCCGGACCCTTCTTACTTCTCTTCTGCAGCTTCGGCGTCGACGACAAGGCTGCTCGTTGCGTCTTGGGCGGGTGCGGACATGTTCGTTGCGCGGTTCTTTGCCAGATGCTTGGCGGTCGGGATAGCGATGTTGTGTTGTAGGGCCGGAAGACGGGTCGGAATATCGAGAGGTTCATCGTGGCCCCGGGGTTCGTGTGAGGCGCAATGGCGGGGCTGAGGTCGTTGTGGTGGTGTCGGCGGTGATGCTTGTCGAACTGGAAATTCGTTGGATGCGCGGAGAGAGACCCTTGTTTCGCCAAGAGCTGCTAGTGGGTGGATCGCCGAAGCCTGTTGATACTTGCGTGAACACCCGACGTTGAGATTGAAAGAGGCTCACGGGTGAGGATTTCGAGTGATGCGCCTTTGGATAAGGAACATAATATTTTGGTATCTATGAAGAAAGGAAAAAAATTGAAAAAATTGACTGGCGACGCCTGTCTGAATGCCGCTCACTTCCACTCCACCACACTCCTCGCGGAGCAGATATCTAGCCATTTGAACGCAAGAAAATTCGTCTCGATATACGTTTCCCACCTGCCTTCTCTCCATGCCAACCACCCCACCTTGATCTCCCTCTTTCCCCTTTACCTTGCAAAGTAATCCCTCTCCTGTGTCCCATCCCGACTAGGACTATACGGCGTATACGTCTCCTGCCCCCTATGCCCACTCCCCACACCCATCGGTGCCGCGCTACTCACCAACCCCCTTCCATCCCCCCCAGTCTCATACGGACCCTCCCTCGAATCCACGCCCCTCAAATCCAAACTCGGACTCGGGCTGTAGTCCCTCAACTGGCTCGGCGTCTGATGATACCCAGCAGGATACGAAACCCCCGGATCCTCTCCGTTACTAAAAGTGCGCTGCGAGTCGCAACTTGAAGGGCGGCTGTCGCGGCCCCAATGGCTACCACCAGGGCTGTCGGGTCGGCCACCAACTGTGCTTCCGCCGTAGACTGAGCCCTCGCCGCCGTGTTCATCACTGAATTCTGGTCGATTCTTATAGTTTTCAAAGTCCATGTTGGACTCCGAGACGAATTCAAAGGGAGCGGGTGCCACACCGCCCATCGACGTTGACGTCGCCATCTTACCCGGGTGTTCTTTGGACATGCGCTTCATGTAGATGTCAGAAAACGCGGCGCTATCGCCGACATCGCCGTCCAGTCTCCCGCGGTAAATTTCGGCGAGGAGATGTTTACTCTTCTCGTGTACCATGGGTACGGTGAGTTTCTGGTACAGCGCTGGATGGCCGAAGCGTACGGCTACGCGGTCGCGGCGGCGGGATTCTTTGTCGATGGGTGTGGGGGCTTCGGTGCCTTTGGCGCGGGTGGTACCCTGGGTATAGTACTTGAGCGAGTGGTCAAACGTGTTCTTGCAGTAGAATTTAAAGGCGATGAGACCGAGGGGTAGCGGCACCATGGCGGATAGCATTTTCCACTTGTGTTCGTATCCACGCGCTACGACGAGGAGGGCGACGATGCAGTTTGACAGGAAAGTGCCGACGAGCATGCGGTTGAAGAGGACGCGCCAGAACGCGCCGCCGGATTCGTTCTTGGTGCAGAAGACGTACCTATTCCCATGTTAGTGCACAAAACTCTATATCGATAGGTAAGCGATGCGGAGACTTACATGAGCAGATACTTCTTCATCCAACTATCCAACGTAAAGTAAATCGCAACAATAACCAGCGTAATAGGCTGCAACGGTGCAAAGCACAACGCTACAGTCGAGTAAAACAAAAAGTAATTGTAATAACTCGCATAATCAAACGGCGGCGGCGCGGTCCTAGAAATCAATTCCCTAGGCGTGGGGTTCAAGAACTTCCGGCTGAAAGATCCCCAAGCGAGATTCACAGCTTGCGCGAGATCAATTGCAGCACCCAGATTGCGCTGAACAAGCCAGGTAACCCAGAACGGGCTGACTTCACACAGCGTACGCATCGTCGTGTCGAAGAAGGCGATTTGGCGCAGGATGTCCATGAAAGGGACGTGTTGTTCAGCCGCGAGGTTAACGATCATGACGACCATGCCGAACACGGCGCTAAACAGCGAGAAAACAAAGAGGTTGTTGAAGACGAAGAAGGCGTACAACTGCGCCGTCACATGCCTCTCCCGACTCGTCTTCGTCTGATCTCCAGCTTTACTCGACAGCCTCCGGAAAAAGATAGGCAGGAAATAGTAGAAGAGTGATGTCAGAGCCGGAGCAGCAAGACCCTGTACCACGGCCCAGAAATCCGAGTGTTTTCCTAACTCGACCTGGAATTTTGGCCACACGAAACCGAGATTGCTGAGCTTGGAAAGGAACACGGCGATGAGGGCGTTGGGGATAAAATACAGTAGTGTGAGCAGCGTGATCCAGAAGTTGTTTACGATCCGCCTCCAGCGACGCGTTTTGGGGTCCAGGGTGAGGTTCTTCCAGATGATGTCTTTGGGCTTGGGGGCGAGGCGCACGGTGGTGCCTTTGACGTGCTTGCTGCGGGCGGCGAAGGCGACCATGTGTGCCGAGTCGATGGTTTCGTAGCTCGCAAACCCATACGATAGAGCATCACGCTTGTCGATTGTTTCGCGGACTTCTTTGATCTGGGTTTCGAGGCGTTGGATGCGTGCTGTGAGGTAGTCGATTGCGTCTACCTTTTGCGTCCGGTCGGTGTACTCTGGGTCTTTCTTCGAGGGGGTGCAGAGGGGGCGTTCCGCGGGGAGCTTGTTCGGGTTCTTCAGGTATTTCGCAAGAACCTTTTCTAGTTCAATAACGGCTTCTTCGTGCGCTTCGATCAGGTCCGGGATATCCTTCACATTGCGACCGATGGATGCGCGCGGCACCTCAGGCGTCGTCTTTAAGCTATCCGCAACCTCTACAATGCCCTGATCGCTCCGAAAGCTGCGGTTGATATCCGTAATCATCAGCGTCCGCGCGTACAGACTATTCTGGTAGTCCGGATGCTCGAGGTACTGGCGTCTCAGCCGGTGCACAGCGCGATACATCCACCACAAGAAGCCGCAGACGATGAAATCGATGATATATGCCAGCACGACAAAAGCCCAGAATACCTGACCAAACAGATCTCTAGGCGTCATCAGGAAGATGACCTTTCCAGCCATGTCTCCGTCAAAGTTCTTCTGGAATTCAACCGACTTTATCACGTTGACGGGGACGATGATGGCACAGCCGACAATGGCGAGGACGATGAACATGTTCCGGCACATGCGCGCGAAGCGCAGGAAGATGGTCGCATCGAGACCAATCTTCTCGACATACTCGGCTTCGTTGGTCTTGAATACGGGTTGGTACCAGGCAAACAATGATTTATCGAGAGGCGGCGGCCGGTGTTTCTCGTCGGTGTGTCGGAGACGGGGCGCGTAAACAATGGTATTAAAAGGGCGTAGTAAGAGGAAAAGGACGAAGATGGCGGCGGTTATGCCAAAGGATGTGCCGATAGCGATAAGGACTGAATCTTGGGACACCTGGAGGTGTTAGACAAGTGCGTGGGTCATTTGGGGGGGGGGGGGGTTTGGATCGTACAGAGGCGCCTAGTGGGTTGTCCGACATTAACTGTTCGAACTTCTGCTCTATGCTCAGGTCCCGCCGGAGCAGCATGTTCGGTGCTGTGGATGCCATGACGAGTGTGGCGGCGCAGCGAATGTGGTTGTAGTGTAACGAGTGATGTGAATGGGGTTGCAGCACGTTAACGAATGTTCGTATTCAAGGTCGATCTTGGGCCGCGCAGCTCAGCGCATGTCTTCCTGCGATGATATCCCCCTCTCACAGTAGCTCTCTACTGGAAGTTCGCCGTGGGTGGTCGTCGTCGGTTCTTCCCTTGCTGTCTGCGCAAACAAAGAAAACGTGGGTAGGTATATGCGCTAAGAGAACGAGTGTACAAAGCAGAGAAAAGCCAAGAGACAAGCAGCAGTGACAGCAACAGCGACAGCAGCAAGAGATACGAACTGTCGTCGCGTCCCTCAAAGTGAAGGAAGATAGCGCAATGGAAAGGAAAAAGGGCCGTTGATCCCTGTCAGGACGAGTGGCCAGCAAGGGAGATGGGCAAGGGCCTCTGCTGGCGAGTCGTCATGGCGTGTCAGGGTCGCGCTTTGATTCGCTGCCCCAACGCGCCGTTTTGACGCCGGGTACGCGGCTCTGGCAAGCTGGCAGCTCTGGCGGGTGGATTTTCTTTTTGGCTTCTAGACCTGGCCATCGCTCCGAGCTGTCTGGAGGCAAAAGAGGAGATGATCGCCCCTTGGTAGTTTGCGGAGAGCATGCGGAACAACATCGTCGCCCTGCTCTTTGCACTGCCACCCGCTCTGGTCCGTCGGTGAGCTTTGTTCAGTGTCATCGAGGATGCATAGCCTCTCGAGAGCTGTGGCGGTGTTCAGACGTCTTGTCTGAGGCTGCCCACTTCTCTCGTTTCAGATATGCATCTTTCGGCGCATATGAGATGGGCTACCTTCATGCTTAGGATTCGTGTGTGGTGCGAGGTCTCATTGGGTGCAGACAAATGGGAAGCACCGATACCCTTGTCAACGTTGATACTGGTCAAGCAGGAGAGTGGGGTGCAAGACGGGATGAAAGCACAACACCATCGACTGCTGAACACTACGGTAGAACCCCAGAGCAAGTACCACGTATTACCTCTAGCATCGGTTGTGCCAACTCACCAGAACAAGCTCCTTCGTCGAAAAGTGTTCAGGCGATATATCCGATGCAGATGTGCCAGCCAGGCATCGTATCGCAGTACACTTTACCTACGTACTTTTAAATGTAGACAACATTCCTTCGTCTCGACTCGACTCAAATTTCAACAGCTGAACTTCTGTCTGTGACTTCAAGCAGCCAGATCTCAGCCTCCATCGTTTCATCAACAACATTGATACCTATCCTGCAGGGCATTTCGCTGCATCATCTCCACTCCGCTCCCCCAACACATCACCAAACACGCATAACGAACACACTGCAATCAGACTTTCCACGTACCGCTTCCTCAATCTATATACTGCATTATTCGCTGCTTGGCATACTTTTCTTCTCCCTTCCCTCTTCCAGAAGTTGGTTCAAAAGGAATCTCGACCTTGAACATCTACTTGCCCGCCCCAGCAGCCTCAACAAGCCCCGCGACTTTACGAGCCAGGTCCTCTGCTTCGGCCTTTGTTTCAGCTTCAGCGTACACGCGAACGGCGTCTTCTGTACCACTAGCCCTTGCAAACGACCTTCCCTGCCTTACCTTCTGCACCTCTTTATCAATCTGGCTTTGCAGTCCCTCAGGCGAGACAAGTTTACGCTCCGCATCCGTAGTTTTGAAGATGTTGCGGTCCTGGACTAGCACTTTGAGGAGGCGGTTGGGCAGGTCCGAATACGTTGACAACCACTCCTGAGGTCCCCATTGTTTATGCGCGAGGACGACTTCAACGAGGAGGAAGTCGGAGAGGGCGTCGCCGACGGACTGGTTGATGAGTTCGATACAGGCGCGCAGTACGTCGAGGGCTTCCTTTTCGCCCGGGTTGCGCGGTTCATGCTCAGCAATGGTAGCCAGCGTGTCGTGACTGAAAATCACAGTTCCGTGCCCATTCGCTTCAAAGTAAACACCGATATCCAGCTTCTCAGCCGCATGGTGCAGATACTTGACGCCCGTCGGCGTACAATCAACCTTCAGTTTAAGATTCTCTTCGACGTACTTTGTTGCCGCGCCGTTGGCATAAGCAGTTTGGACAACGCCGATTTTGAGCTTGTCGGCGAGGTTGCTTGCGCGCACAAGGTCGCCGAGAAAGGAAGCCACGAGCGTGGCGATGCGGTCGCCGTCGAGCAGGCGGAAGACGTTTTTCTCGTCTTTGAAGTAGTACACGACGCGGTCGGCGTCACCGTCGAGAGAGCAGCAGCGGTCGCCGGGCCCGGCTTTGGAGGAGGGAGGGGCGCGTTGGTTGGTTTTCACAAAATCGGCGCCGCACTATGTCGTCCATTTTCGTTAGCAACCATACACCAGGAAAGGGCGTAGTATGTAGTAAGAGGACTTACATCGACATTCAAGCTCTCAGGCTTGATAACATTATCGTTGATCACAGCGATGTCAAGCCCACCTTCCGACGCAGAAGGCAGATACTTGACCAGCTTGTTCAATGCCGGCCCCCCAACCCCATTTGCACAATCGACCGTCAAACTACCAGCCGGCTTCTTCCCCCTCAGCGCCGTCTTGAACGCCGCACTGAACTTCTCGTAGTACCCCTTTTCCGTCGGCACCCCATACGCGTCCTTGGTGCCCTCGGTGTTCAAGCACCGCACCATGTAGTGTAGTTGCGGTGTAGTCAGGAAGCCGTAGTCCTTCGTCTCGGCCCCCGCGCTGTTCAATCCGTCTTTGAGGCATTCGAGGAGCCGCGAGCCCGACGCACGTGTGTCGCGGGCGACGACGACGCGGGCCGGTTGTGATAGGTCGATTTTGTGTGTCGACGCAATCTCAGCATAGTAGTTGGATACGTCCGAGGGGGTGGCGCAGTTTGCCATCTTTGTGGAGAGGACTTCCCATTCTTCGGCTAGCATGTTGCCCTGTAGTGTGGTGGTTAGCCAAACCTCTCTTGTTCAAATATATATACCGTCCATACAATCCGGCTGCATTGGAGAGGGCGACGTACCATGGGCTCAACTAGCTTGACGCCATTGTCCTGAGGTGGGTTGTGCGAAGCGGTGATCATAACGCCAATCCATTTCCCCTTGAGTGCCCGCGACCGCAGCGCCGCAATGAGACCAACACGTGTCAGGACGGAATCAAGAACATCGGCTTTTGTCCTGAAACCCGCTGTACCGTACGTGTATACGAGACCTTCAGGCGCAGGATGCTTTTGCGCAGCGTCGGCGATGGGGTCGGACATGATGCGGGGTGGCAGGTGGTATCAAGCCAAAGTGGTGACTTGAGTGGTGTTGAATTGACAAGAAAAAGATGCTTGGGGGGGAAGGCAATTTCAAGAGAATTGGGTGGAATGAAGATGGAAAAGTGCAGAGATTCCGTGTTGTATAGCTAGCTGGAGGTCGTCAAGCTGTGAGGCTCCTCACGACCCCGCCGGCGGTTCCAGAGCTAGCAGGGATGAGGGCATGCAGGGAAGGCCGTGCCTGTAGCAGCCTATGCGTGCCTGACTAACATGCTTTCTACCTTTCAGCTTTTCACCCCTATTATTAGGTTTTCTGCGCTGCTGTCCACCCATTCTGCCCGACCAGACTACGAGGCTACTTGTCAAGAAACACTATTTGACATGGCATGATTATGTCGTCCCTGCCACAGTGTGGGGTTTCTTTTTCCCGACCCTTGAAATGGTGCCATGTCGCGATTGCGGGGTTTGCTACACGCTGTAAGCTTGCTGGTCCGGGCGGAGAGCTTGACCGCTCCTCTTGCCATGTCGCTGCAACGTGCTCTAACCAAGACGTTTCCGGTAATCTGACGTTGAGTCCGGACGTTTGTCCGATGCTACCCGCCAACGTAGAACAACCTAGAAATTGAGCGTAGTCTTCTTTTGAATGCTCATGCTAGTGTAGCTGGCAATGATGATAGCAGAACATGGCTGACTAACCTCGTCCAAGGTTATCTAAACCTTGACATGTTAAAGTTTGGTCCGAAGTCTCACGCGAGTAAGAAATTCCGATATTGATGCCATGACAATGTCAGCAACGATGTTACATCACATTATGATAGACCCCAGGCACATCAAAGACACATTAGGGCACACTCTCAGCCGATAGACCGACCGTCTCAAGTCGTGTGAAAAAAAAACATACTTCAAGATCAGGAAACCCAGCGCGGGGTCATTTTACCAAGTAGGCTGGTGATGTAAACAACCGGTCGTGCTAAAGAAACAAGGTAAAGGAAGAACAAGAGTGAGACAAAACTTCTCCTCCTTCCCCCCCCCCCCCCCCCCCCCCCCCCCCTTCAAAATCCCTGTGGACCCAGCCCCGGAAACCTTCCACCAAACCCGCCAGCAAGCACACTATGCCCTGGTACCGGACTTCCAATCTCGCCCAAGCTCGAAGTCGGAACTCCAGGTGCACTCTCACTAAACTTGATCTTTTCAAGCCGCCCGCCATCCCCCTCCTTGTAGTCCAAAGTACCCCCGCCATTGGTATGCGTGACGTCGAGTATATCACACGCCTCCTTGATCTCATCCATGGAAACAGCACTCTCCATACCGCCTCTCGACGCTTCAACCTGACGGTGGATATCACTAGCATCAACAAACCCTTCTGCATCAGCGTGCCGTGATAGTGTTTTACACGCCGCGCAGATGGTGCGTCGGAGCCAGACGATGCGGTGTTCAGCGGGATTTCTCGGGATGCCTGCCCCTACACCACCAGCTCCAGCGCCATTCATGCCGAACGGACTGTTGTTGAACATGTGACTCGTAGGCGAGTTACCCCAGGTAGGAGCACCAGCGGCGGTATTAGGACCAGGGTGGAAACCACCTAGGGGGGGTGTACCCCAGATACTGCCTCCTCCCGCACCCCCAATCCCGCTCGCACCAAACGAAGACCCATACTGGCTACCGGGTATATCCGCAAACCCAAAGCTCGGCGCGCGCACAGACGACGAAGCATGGTGTTGCATACTCGGCCGACGCGGCTCGACCAACTCATGGATATCATCGACGATGTCGTCGTCATCCAGGAGCGCTTTACTGCCTAGGTGGTTGGCGAGTTCATCCATGTCGCTCCCGCTTCCGGTGCCGTTTTTCTGGTGTGCGTGCTGTCCGTCTTCCTTCACGCTACTCGGTCGCTTGATAGGCGTGGGACGTTGGATGGGCTGGGCGGATGGCATCTCGCTGCCATTGTTGTTGTTGTTGTTGTTGTTGTTGTTGTTGTTGTGGATGTTGCCGTTGTTCAACCTGCCAAACTCCCCACTTCCCTGACGGGAATGCGCCGACGGCATAGCCACACCGATGCCGGCAAACGCATTACCCATGGGCCCTGCGTTGCTAAATCCAGGGGGTGCGGAAGCGTGGAAGCCTGGCGGTGCATTCACGTCCATGGGAAACCCGCCAGCGCCGCGGCCGATTGGTGTGTTGTGCATACCAGGGGGAGGAAAGCCACGGAAACCGGTAGGTTGGGGTTGAGGGAAGAAGGGCATATTTGGACGTGGTCCGCCCATGATACCGGGTATCATGCTGTTGTGACCTGGGAAGCCGTTGAGACCTGGTGGCATGTTAGGCATGCCCAGGCCAGGTGGGCCTTGCATACCCGGCGGAGGGCCCATGGGCGGCATTGGAGACGACGGTTGTCCATGCGGAGTCCCTAGACCTTGTGGGATAGGAGGTTTCGTCAAGATGGATCGCGGTATTGATTGATTTGGCAGCTGCGACGAGGGGGATGTTGATTTGGTTCCAAGCGCGGCGTGGGGTGTCTTTGGAGAGGAACTGTGCGAGGTTTGGTGCGAGGTTTGGCGAGGTCGGTTGGGTGTTGGGGCTTTGGGTACGGCTGGCGTGACGAGAGGTGAGGACATTCCAGTTGACGAGGTTTGCTTGAGCAACTGAGGTGGCACGGCAACTGCTGGATTCGATGCCTTCTTCGCACCAGCTATGGCATTGTGGGCAGCTGTAGCGGCGGCTTGGTCTTCCTTGGACGTCCGGTTCTTGTCGACCTTGAGTTTGGAATCGCGTTCCTGGCGCTGCTTATCCTCGTGAGCTTTCTTCTCTTTCGCCTCCCTTTCTCTAGCTTCGCGCTCTTCTCGCTCCTTTCGTTTGGCTTCATCCTTGGCCTTTTTCTCCAGAGCTTTCTGTTCCCGGGCCTTCCTCTCTGCTTCCTGCTGTCGCTCGCGCTCTTCCTGCTGCCGTTTTATACGTTCGGCTTCCTTGCGCGCCTTCTCCTCCTCTTGGGCTTTGCGTTCGGCCTCTTTCTTCTTCCGCTGCTCTTCTCGCTTCTTCCGCTGTTCTTCCAGCCGCTTTTCTTCTGCAGCCTTGGCTTCGGCCTCTTTGGCTGCTCGTTCGGCTTCCTTCTTCGCTTCCTGCTCTGCCTTGAGCTGCCGTTGCTTGTCCTTCTTCTCCTTCCGCTTCTGGGCCTCCTTTGCTTTCTTGGCCTCTTTCGCATCTTTCCGCACATCTTCCTCTGCCAACTCCTCGAGCAACTTTTGCTGTCGTTCCGCGGCCACCTTTTCTCGATACGCCTGGAGTACTCTCTGCTCAAACATGCGCGCTGCGAAGATCTGAAACATTCGTCGGCCTTCCTCCATGCGTTGCTCCTCGGTCATGGCGCCCTGGCGGGGGGGTTAGTTGCAGATCAACACTCCAGCACATGATACGCACTTGGTCGTCCTCGTCGTCCTCGTCGTAGTCGTCGTCGTCGTACTCTTCCTCATCCTCGCCCTCGTCGTCGTAGTCGTCTTCGTCGGGCGGCGGGGCGTTGTGCGAGTGACGACTGTAGGAGCGATGCTGCGCACCGGGGTGAGCTTGAACCTGGGCATCCTCTTCCCGCTGCATTCTACGCTCGGCGAGCTGCTCCATCATCTCGATGAACTTCTTCCCATCGTTCTTGAGCAAATCGTCAGCAACGGTAAGTATGCCGCCTAAAAGGATGAATCAGCATGCTCCTAGCACAGAAGGGAAACGCATACCTTTGACCTGCAGACTGCTCCCAAACTGGAGGAAGTCTGAGGGCTCGGGCGGCGGCAGACTGGGCTCGCCGGAGCTGTAGTCGCCCTCGGACGAGATCTCGCTGTCGTACTCGGAGTCTTCCTCGTCTTCCTCGCCCGAGTCGTACTCTTCTTCTCCGTCGCCGTCGCCATCGTCGTCGTCGTCGTTGTCGTCGTAGGCGGCGGGGGTCGAGTGGGGGTGGGAGTTGAGCAAGGGGCGCGGGTGGTGAGGAGCACTGGACGCATAACCATAATTAGCCTCGGGAATGAAACTACCGACGTCTTGCTGGTGGTGCGCGTACTGCTCGAGTTCTTCGTAATATGCATCATAGAGAACCTCCAGTTCCTCCTCGATGGCGGTGCGCTTGCGGCCGCACACGGTGCAGCTGCACGAGTGCTTCTGCTGCTCCTTCATCTTGCGCAGGACCGCCTCCTTTTCAATCTTGACGAGCGACTTGCGCTCGTCCTCGCCGAGGGACAGCCAGAACTCGCGGATGCGGTCCCGCTCGTCCTGCATGGTCGTGTTCCATATGCGGTCCTGTCGTCCGGAGCGCGTGACGGAGCGGGCGGGCGACACGGCGTGGGCGTGGGCGTGGGCGTGGGCATGGGCGGGTGCGGGGCTCAGGCGTGATGCGACGTGCTGGGTGTAGGCCAGCGGAGGCGGAGCGGCGGGCGCCTTCTTCTTGCGTCTGGGCTTCTTGTTTGTGGCGCCTCGCATTGGCACGTGGCCAAAGGCTTGCTGGTAGTCGCCATTGGTGCCGTACGCGTGCTCGTACTCGTCGTCGGAGTAGTACTCCCCCTCGTCGTAGGCCGCGCCGTCCAGCCCCGGGTCCGCGTACGGCTGGCCAGACACGCCGTTGGTCGCGGGCGCGGGCGCGGGCGGCTCCTGTGCGGCTCGCTTGGCGGCCTCCTTCTCCCGTCGCTTCTGCTTCTTGCGGTTGACGGCGGCGGCGGGCGAGGCATGGTGCGTCGCGGCGCCGTTGGGCGGCATGGCGGCCGGCGGCGGCGCTCGTGTGCCCTGGGCCATGGAGCGGATGGGGCGGGCGTGGTCGCGGGCGTGGTCGTCGCGCGGTGGTGCTGGGAGACGTGGCAGAGGGCGGGCGTCGCGGTGCCGTGGGCTGGGTGGCAGCTCCGACGATGGCGCGGGCAGGCTAGCGGACAGGCACCCGGGGAGCAAAAGTGAGCGGAGGGCGTGCGGGCGTAGTTGGAGGGGCCGACGCACGCGACGCAGACACACGGTATGCGGCGGCGGGCAGATGTCGCGGGAAAGACGGAGAGGCGGGCAGTGGGCGGGCGTGTCTTCGCGCTGTCTCGCACAGGCCGGCCGTCGTCGCCTCTGGTTGCTGGTCGACGTTGCGATTCGCACCGGCCGCAGGAGCCACGTCTTGGCGCCGCGGTAGTCTTCTGGAACGCCAGCAAGCGGGCGAGAGAGGCTGTGCAGGCGCTCGACGGCCATTCGACTCGTATCGCAACACACACCCACACCGCACCACCACCGACGCCAGTGCCCCGTCCCCGTCCACTGCCCGCCCACTGCCCGTCCAGTCCCCCGTCCAGCCGTCTGTAGCGTTAGCCTGTGCATGTCTCCGCTGTGATCGTCCCCAAGCTTCATTCTTAAGCCCCCGTTTCTCCCTTCCATCTGCGTCGCATAACCTCGCTGCCTGCACCCCCGACACTCGCTGCCTGCACCCCCGGCACTCGCACGCCCTCTGCTGCTCCCACCCACGGCACTCGCTACAGCGCCCACTACCGCACGCACTACGACACGCACTACGACACGCACTACGACACGCACTACGACACTCACTACTCCCGCCCTCCGCCCGCCCATTGACGTCGACAACAACCCGACCCCATCGCCTGCGCTAGCTGCTGCTGCGACGCGGTCCCACGACATACACGTCGCTACACTCGCAGCACCCCGACCGCCCCTTCGAAAAACACCACTGCGCGGCACGGCTGCTTGACTGTGTCCTGCTCGCCCACACCACGCCCGCATCCTCTGCGAACGCGCCCCAACGACACCCCCCGACACCCCAAACACGCCCAACACCCCCCACAATGGCACAACAGCAGCAGAACGGCGAGCCCGTAATGCGCAGGTACGTACTGATCTTCACTTTTCTGGACCCTGGCCACACTCGACTGATCTCATGTCGATCTTCCACGTCCGTTTTCCCACTGCCCGCATTGCTTTTTCCAACTCTATTCCATCGTCCGAGACTGCTTTGGCTGTACAATCCCTCTGCTCCCCCGTCAGTTTCGCCGTCAGACTCTGCATCCCATTGCAGGACAATGCTTCGCCAGCACCAGCATGCGAGCTGAGGCACCCCGGCTCTTGCGCCATAGCTTGCATTGGCGCACCCGGTCCGACAACACGTCCGACTAAAAATAGGCCGCCCTACAGGCTCCCCATGTCCACTTTCTATCGACTCGCGCTCAATACTTTCTCCTTCTGGCTGTCCACTACGCGCGACATGCTCTTTGTCGACTTTCCGTCTTTCGGTCACGTCGATGCCGTCACACCATGACGCTTATACATTGCTCCCTCCGTCCAATCATGCTGACCCCGTGCCTCTAGAAAGCTAGTCATCATCGGCGACGGTGCCTGCGGAAAGACTAGTCTTCTCAGCGTCTTCACTCTTGGATACTTCCCAACCGTACGTCCCCGACACGTGACTGGCCCCTATCAACAATCTTCACATGACTAATACCTTTCAGCGCTACGTCCCCACCGTCTTCGAAAACTACGTCACCGACTGCAGAGTAGACGGCAAATCCGTCCAACTCGCCCTCTGGGATACCGCCGGCCAAGAAGACTACGAGCGCCTGCGCCCCCTCGCCTACTCCAAAGCCCACGTCATTCTCATCGGCTTCAGCGTCGATTCCCCCGACTCCCTCGATAACGTCAAGCACAAGTGGGCGGAAGAGGCAAGAGAGAGATGCCCCACCGTCCCCATCATCCTCGTCGCTCTCAAGAAAGATTTACGAGACGATCCCCTGGCCCAGGAGGAGATGCGCAAGAAGAGTCTGCGGTTCACGACGACGAAACAGGGTGCTGATATGAAGGAGATGATTGGGGCGAGGAAGTATCTCGAGTGTAGCTCGCTGACGGGGGATGGCGTTGATGATGTTTTTGAGGCGGCGACGAGAGCCGCGCTTTTGAGTGTGGACAAGAAGGAGAATCCGGGCTGTGGCTGTGTTGTTCTTTGAATCCGTGGACGGATGACGGCAGTTTTGATCTTTCTTTCTTCTGATTCGACTGGTTATGGGCACACCACAACATCATACTGCATTGGGCGGAGTAAACAAACACTGGAGTTGGCCAAGGATACATTTGGTGGGGGATTTCAAATTTCGATTCTTTTCTTTCTTGCCTTTTAAGCGTTTGTACTGCATTGTACCTTTGTTGATCTTGTTGAAAGAAGAAGAAGAAGAAGATGAAGAAGGAGAAGAAGGAGGGGAAAAGCTAGTGGGCTTTCTGCAGCATGTCGTCAGTGGAAGCGAAGCGGAGCAAAGTGAGATTGGAAGCAGACAAGATGCTGGCGAATGATTTGACGAAAAGACTGCTACTTGAGACTGCATCCGGGATGGTGGGTGGAGGAGATGAGGGAAGGGGAGGGATGGTGGAAGTCTAGCCCACTTCCGTGCTTCTTCAAATTGTTGTACGTCTTCTACTTCTTCCATGCTAATTAGACCTGTGTTCCAGTAGTAGAATTTCTCCACGGCATCGTATCAGTTGTAGGTAATCATAATGCCGTTGAATTGAATAGAGAAGTGTGTTGCATATATTCTGTCTTGTCTTGTCCTGTCTTGTCTTGTCTTGATTTGTCTCGTACTAGTCGGAATAAACACTTGACCTGATAATCTACAACTATAACAGACTACTACCACTAGCTATCTAGACAGAACAGATATATCCCCTAACAGCACATGTACCGTGACCGATCTCCTCAGTCAAACAAGAGTAGAATATGCCGTGTGCTACTTATCCCTCTACAGTGTCACATGTCAATTGCATAATATACCCCAGTCGACGCGATTGTCTGATAATCCCCTCTCTTCCCTCATGTCGTCGCCTCCCCATCGGCGAGTTGAACTTTTTTTTTCCCCCCAGGATTTCCTCTTTTGTACGTCTTGTTAGGTGGAGTATATACGTATACTACTACTACTACTACTACTGCTAGTACCACCACCACTTCCCAAACGAGTGTGAAGTTTTCTCCATTTCCCAGACATTGACATTTACACATCGGCATGGAACCAAAAAAGAAAAAAAAAAGATAAAAGAAAAAAGATAGAAGAACACACCCGCACAAAGTACCAAAGGAAAAATTCACATCTCAGAACCCGCCTTTTCCCGCCCTTGCATACTCTAACCCCTCCACACCATCCTCAAACCTTGCGCCTAACCAACCCCCTAAAGAAATCAAAACTATTCCCATCACTCTGCACCTGCACCACCTTGCCCGTGCCCCTGCCGTCCACCTCCCTCACCTCCTCGGCAAGCAACAACCCCCAATCCCTCGTAATCCCCTTGATCCTCGCTCTACACCCACTCTGCACCCCTTGCTGGTCCTCGAGCGTAACCAGCTGATCCGTATGCAACCAGTTTGCGTAGTAGAAAGATTCCATATCGTGGTTGAAACCTTGCTGGCAGAAAGTGCTGTACAGAGTTTCAAACTGCGCGAGGATAGACGCGAGGAGCTTTTCCGGCGTGAAGTCGCGGAGAGGGGGATTGCAGGCTTTGGTCAGTTGGTTTAGGCTTGTGGTTGGTAGTGCGTTGTTGAGGTTGAGCCCGATGCCTGTTACGACGTCATAGGTACTTCCCGAATAACTACTGTTCACCAAGATACCGCCAATTTTGACAACGGGGTTGCCGCTCGATCCGGCAAGTTGCGCGTAAATGTCATTCGGCCACTTTAGCTTGACGGGGATCTTGTCGTAGCCGGGTGCGTACGACTTGATGCCTTGGACAATGGCGAGGGCTGCGAGGTATTGGATGAAGACGACTGGTGCGGATTGTGAGAGGCTGAAGGAATGGTGTAACACCGTACTGAACATCAGCGCGCCCGGCGGTGCGATCCAGACATTGTTTCCCCGGCCGCGACCTGCAATCTGCGTCGTCGCTGTGATCGTGAAGCCATTGGGTAGGTTGCGCAGTAATGATGGGTTCTTTTCGAGAAGCGTGTTGGTGGATGTTACAACTTCGCCGTAGATGACGTGTTTGCCGAAAGACGCGTCTGGGTTGCGTAGTTTTGTGTGGTAGTGATGCAGGTTTGCGTAGAAGGATTCGTGGTGAAAGGGCGTTTCCTGGGCCGATGGAAGAGCCTTCTCATGGGGAATAATGGTTTTGATGATCTTGGAGTAGTCGGCGATTTGGTCAGGGGACGTCATTGATGTGTAGGAGATGCAATCTTGTATCTCTTCCTCTGGCGTTTTGGATTTCTTCTTCTGGGGCGGTTGCTCTTGGTCTCCTTCCCCATGACCTTCCTTCCCACTGTTTGTCACCGATGCGAGTGTGGGTAGCTTCTCCGACATGGCGCTGACGGCTCTTTTCAGTTCCTTGACACTCCAGGCCGAACCCTCCTTCTCGATCCGAAACACGTCGTTTTCGCCCTTGATATACTCATCACCATCCATCACAGTGATGATTTCACTCCAGGTAGCGACGAGATCAGAGACGTCTGCCAGGTTGTGAGCAGTGAGGTGCAGGCGGGAGAGAGACGGTACCGCTTGTTCCCGCTCGTTGACGTGCAAACCGAGTTTCCTGAGGATCAAGCGCATGAATTCGAGTCGCGTTGCGTCCGTAGCAGCAATCTCGCTAATCACAGTGGCATAGGAAGGTAAGCTGGGGATATTGCTCAGGTTCTGGGGCGCGAATCTACGTGGTGTTAGCAGGAACCGTTTCAGCCTATTTGGCGATGCTCACTCTGGATGCGGCCCAGTGACCACAGCATGACCCTCACCGACCTTTCTATACACAACCGCAGCCTTGCTTTCTCCAGAATCGACGTGTAGATTCTCCGTATAGCTCGCCAGAATCTGCACTCCCCTCGTTTCAAGCTTCTTTGCATCAACAAACACACCCCCACCATTATAATAGCTCCTGAACGTGTCCGCTACACCCTCATCCACGCCCTCGAAAGCCTGTTTTTCAATCTTGATCTCCGCAGCCCTCGCGCCGGCTTCACTCGCATACTTGAAGCCCGCAAAAGCCAAGCCCCTACATATCCCTGGAAAGAAACCCAGCTCCCTGAGATATTGAGTCAGTACACGCCTCCCATTTCGTGCTATTGGTACTTACCTCTCCCCTTCAACAGCCATCTTCGGATCGTCGAGTTCAAACTCACATCTACTACTCCCGTAATACCCTCCCGCGCAGAACCCCAGGTACGAACCACCACCATTCACATACCGACTAATCCTCCTGTTACCCTCGCCATTGAGCGTCCGGCAATACCCTAGATCAGCGCCACCAGGAAAGACAAGCAGGGCACACGTGCTAAACCAAGGTTCCTTGATGAGCGCATCGCCTGTGACAGGTATAACTGCATACGAAGGCGATAGCAAGCGACGGAGAGTGTACAGGCAATGACGGACAGATTCGGTGGTACTTCCGTTGCCAGAGTAAACCAGGACGTTCATTTTCCTGGTCGCCATGATGTTGGATTGCATATATATATATATATATATATATATATATACGAGATGCGATGCGCGACGTTGACGTTGATGTTTCACAGTGTAGTATGACCCCGGGTAGTGTGCGGACCGAGTTTGGCCGAGACGTGCTCAAAGTAACTTCTCTCAGAGACGATCGAGAGACCCTAACGCTAGTTAACCCCCAACCTCTCGACCTCACACGAGCGGCCCGACAACTTCGTTCTCAACTCTCCCAATCTCTTTCCTGAAGTAGGAAGAACAAATGTCAGACAAAGATAAAGCGCGCGCGGCAGCCGCACAGTTGGTGATTGACGATGAACCGGATGACTGGTACGTGGTGGTAACTTTCAGCTTTTTTGTACATGCGCGATGCGGAGATCCGGGGAAGGAAGCGAAGAACTGCACTTGGACCGGAAGCGAGCATAGGGTAATCGAGCTAACGCGACAACTAGGGATAAGCGCATCTACAGCACCGGCTGCGCAGACGAAAATGCCAAATTGACGGATTGCTACTACGAAAAGAAGGACTGGCGGGCGTGCAAGCAGGAGGTGAGATCTTGATCGTTTGTTGATGTTGCTTGTTTCTGGCTTCTGGGCCTCGGTCGGCCTTTTCTCGGCCTCGTCCTAATGAAGCACCACCATGGAAGAAAGGAAAGTCCAGACTGACATGTTGTAGATGGAGATTTTCCGACAGTGCTGGCAACGGCACGGAAATGATAAGAGGACTGACTCCAAAGATGCTAAATAAATGGCTGACCAAAGTCATTTTATTCGCAAAGTGTACTTCAAGTTGTATGATTAATGACTAATTGACTACACCCCATTACAACATCCATCATTCTTTTGTGTAGTAGGGCTATTTCTAGCAAACGAAAGAAACTCCCCCGTCACGCCATTATCCCATAACCACATTTTCTTCTTCTCGCAGCATGCATATCATCCCGAGCCTCGTTCATCGTAATCTCGTTTCGTACCAGGCTTTTGCAAAATCATAGGTCATGGACAGCACCCGTTGATCGTTTCCTTGGCGCTCGTGCTGGCCACAATCCTTGCCCAGCCTACTTCCTCTCATAAATCGGCGGCACAACATGCGGATGAAACGGGCTCTTCGCCGCATCCGCCTTCTGCTTGTCGAAGCTCCAAACACCGTTCGTCTGGCTATCGTTGATGCTCTCACCAATCTTCTTGGCAAGCTGTTCAAACAAGGGGTACTGCGGTGCGCGCGAGAAGAACTTGCGCTCCCACTCCTTGCCCTCATCCTTCTCCTCTTGTCTCATCTCGCGCTGCCTCGTCTCGATGATGGTTTTTTCCGACGAAGTGAGATCCATGTTGCCCTTGTTGATAGCATCGCTAACCTTCTTCCATGCGCGCCTCGTTTCAAAGTCGTCTTGTTCTTCGATTTCGGCGACGGTGAGGGGTGTTGTTTTTACGGACTTGTGGTCGAAGGTATCCACCACCGCCTTGGTCGTCGCATCCTTAATCGTGAATCTGCCCAAAAATCAGTATGACTATCTTGTAACCAACATCTTCCACGGATGAAAACTCACGAGTCATTCCACTGCCCTTCAGCCTTGTAAATCGCCTCCTTCTCCCTCCCCTCTGGATACAGCACCGCCGTGAAACTATTCTTTTTTCCCGACACCCAGCCCTTGCCGCTGTAATCAATCTTTGCCGTGTAACCCGTGCTGGATTGGATATACGTGCTGCTGTTGAGCTCAACGTAGGGTGAACCGGTAATAAGGCCTTCGATGTGCAGCGCGGGGAGAGTGATGAGGTAGCTTTCGTTGTAGGCGTCTAGGTGGAGCATCGCGTGGCCGATTTGCTGGGGACATGATATGTTAGTATGGTAGGGATGATGAGATGGGGAGAGGAGGGAGGACAAGAGGTACCTTGACGTTAATGGTAGTTTTGAAAGAGGCTTTCTGTGCGTTGTAGCCTTCTAGGCGGACGCCGTGGGTGTCGTTCCAGATGGCGTATGCGGTAACGGGTGGATGGTGACTATGCGCATCGATGGTTAGTAACTCCTGCAATTCACGCCCTTGATAAGTGTCTCCCAATGGTGCATGGACCGCTGCGACACTCCCTAAAACCCATCAATCCAACATACCTGACTTGTTCGCTAACCAGCTGCGTAACTCCCGCCTCATCCTCCCACTTGCCCAGAAACAGCTCCCCCAAAAACGGATTCAGCGGCTTCTTCTCGCTGCCCAGCTTCTCCGATCGACTCGCATACTGTTGTTTGAGGGTGCTCAGGAACCACTTTAGCACCAGCATGGCGCGCTTCGCGGGGTCTTGTTCGGCCGCGGGCGCGACGAAGACGGAGGGGTGTTCGGTCCAGTAGGAGGAGAATTCCGTGAGGGACTTTGTGGAGAGAATAAAGGCGGGAGCTGTCATGGTGGAGAGGTCGCCGTTGAAGGAGGCGATGGACTGGTTGCGGTGTTAGGTGAGGTTGGGGGCGTGTACAGAGATTGGGCAAGGGAGGGGGGGACGTTGGGGTGCTTCGAGCGCTGTGGCATTGTGCGAATGGGCGAGGTGGAATGTGAAGGCGGTGGTATAGCTAATTGCATACCTTGAGGAAGCTCGACCACGAGCTCTTTGCCTGGGGCGGCACCGCTGATCCTTCTTTCTCGGCCATGATTGCTCTTCAGGTGTTGTTTTCTCCCTAATTATGTTTTTTTCCCTCGAAGAGATGTCGCAGGTGTCTCGCGCGTGTGTAGGGATGTGTGAGAGGCGGGGGTTGTAGGGGGTCGAGGTAAGTTTAGGTGGAGATGGGTATTGTTATGGACAGTGGAGACGGGCCATGTTTAGATTGCCGGAAATGACGTCGCCGAGCTAGCTAAGCCACAACGCGTAAACACCATGACGACCAGACATGGACTTGTTGCCACGCCTTAGGCACTAGTCGTGGCATTGGATTTTGTAAAATGTTTCTTGTTCATTTTTTCTGCTACTATGATACCATCGTCATATCGTCGTGTACACTTCGTTTAGTCATGCTAATTACTTCTACGCGCCCCCTACTCCAGGCACTTGCTTACGTCTTGACATCGGGCTCGGTGCGGCCAACGTACTCCTGGAGCTTCAGGAGGTCAGTCGCAAGCTTGACGTTATCCTTGAGGTAATCCTGAGCGTCCATGTCGTATGTTGACTCGTCGCTAGTGTGCTTCTCAATGTAAAGACGAATAGTAGCGCCGCTGCTACCTGTGCCGGAAAGACGGACAACGATGCGGCTACCGTCATCAAACTTGACGAAGATACCCTGGTTCTTGCTGACGCTGCCGTCTAGGTCAGTGTAGGAGAAGTCGTCTGCCTCGACAACCTTGCGGCCAGCGACGGTCGAGCCAATGAACTCGTCTTTCTTGGTGGTGATGAGCTCCTTCATGTGGCTGGTAACCTTGTTCGCGCCCTCAGTCTCGCAGCCCTCGTAGTCGTAGCGGGTGAAGAAGGTACGTCCGTATGTCTGCCAGAAGTCTTTTTGGATCGACGCAATGCTGGGTGTGGTACCGGTCTGCTGTCCGACACCAGCGAGAATGTTCAACCACGCGACAACAGCCCACAGACCATCCTTCTCGCGGATGTGGTTTGAGCCTGTGCCGAAACTCTCCTCGCCGCAGATGTTCATCTTATCGCTGTCAAAGAGGCCACAGAAGAACTTCCAGCCGGTGGGCACCTCGTAGCACTCGACGCCCTTCTTCTTTGCGACGAGGTCAATCGCGCCAGAGGTAGGCATGCTGCGGGCAAGGCCGTAGATGCCCTGCTTCTTGAAGTATGGGATGAGCTCTGCGTGGTGTGCGATGATGGCCAGACTGTCACCAGGCGACACAAAAGAGTTTGCGCCGTAAATCATGTTTCGGTCACCGTCACCGTCGCTGGCAGCACCAAAGTGGATTCCGTTCTTGTCTACGGCGTCGACCAGCGACTTGGCGTAGACAAGGTTGGGGTCGGGGTGGTGGCCGCCGAAGTCTGGCTTGGGGACGCAGTTTTGTGTGCTGTTGGGAATGCCGAGCTCCTTTTCGAAGATGTCGACACCGTAGGAGCCGGTGACACCGCTCAGGCCGTCGAAGAGGACCTTGAAGTCGGAGTGCTGCTTGAGGAACGACTTGATGAGGTCGAAGTCGAAGATGTCCTTGAGCATCTTGAGATAGTCCTCGGTGGAGTGGACAATCTCAACCTCGAGGTTTCCGTACTTTTGTGTACCGATGGTGCTCAAGTCGATGTCGGGGATGTCGGCGATCTTGTACGAGGACAGGGTCTTGGAGGTTTCGTAGATCTTGTTGGTGACGCTCTCGGGAGCTGGGGCACCGTTGGCCAGGTTGTACTTCATGCCGAAGTCCTCGTCGGGGCCTGATGTGTCAGACAATCATTCCGAGAGGGTGCTTGTTGCAGAACTTACCACCAGGGTTGTGGCTAGCAGTGAGGAGGATACCACCAGTCGCCTTCCGTATCCGGATGATGTGGCTGGCGGCGGGTGTGCTCATGATGCCGTTCTGGCCGATCAGGAGCTTCTTGACGCCATAGGCAGCGCTCATCTTGGCGATGGTCTGAGTGACCTCGGGGTTCCAGTAACGGCCATCACCACCGACAACGAGGAACGCGCCCTCAACGCCCTCGGGAATCGACTGCAAGATGCTGGCGACGAACGACTCGGAGTAGTGCTCCTGCTGGAAGACCTTGACCTTCTTGCGGAGGCCAGAACTGCAGCAATGCAAGTCAGCTACTGTCCCTCGACGCCATAGCTTCATCGGACCTCCCCAGCTCTTTTAGGTGTGCGATACTTACGTTCCGGGCTTCTGGTCCTGGAAAGGCTTCAATTCGACGGTTCGCACGCTCATATTGACTGTGTATATACTTCAAGCTATTCTCAAGGGAGATTGAAGTAGTTGCAGAGTGCTGAAAGATGGCAGCAAGGCAACTTTTGAAGCTGGTGAGGGGCCCAGCTTCCCCCACCACACGGGATGACGCCGGCGCTAGCTCATCAACGGGCAACAACGCCACGCTGGCTATCATCTCAAGTTTTTTATCCCAACAGTCGCTGCGCCTTTGCACTAATCCTGCAACTGAACTTCTGGAGGGCGAGAACGCTGCACAACACTTGTTACTGACCAGTCCCCGCTTCGCTTCGCCCCAACCACATTGCGGGGGTTATCCCAGACGTGTGCATACCAACATTTCCCTTCCGCTGCGACCAGAACACATCCGTCTTTCTCAACACTTGTTCGCGTTCTGCATCCGGACCAGCCTCCTCATCCCTCTAGACGAATATGGGTATTCAGGGCCTCGCTAGGCGTCTCGAACCCTACGCGACGCGTTTTTCCCCGGGGCAGCTGGACGGCTACTCTGCCGTGATAGACGGCCCTGCACTCGCCTACTACGCTCACAAATTGGCGCTCGCTTCAGCCGCTAGCGCGGCGAGGATACCGTCTTATGCCGACATTGTCGCTGAAGCAATAAACTGGCTGGCCGAGTTGGAGAAGAGCAATATCATGGTGTGAGTACAAAATCGTCGTTGCTTTTCGCATGGTACCACCACGGCGAGCCGCGGCAAACCAATAAGGTGCGCACATATGTTCTTCACTTCACCGCCATTAGTTGCAGGGGGTCTCAAATTCTTCCGTATCGATATGCAAATGTCGATGTACTGGAGAGAAATTGCTTTGTGCTGTGCTTGACCGTTATATGCAACGTTATGCAGGTGCGGTGTCATGTTCCTGCCGTCCACTGCTGATCGCACCATCTCAGGTCTGCCATCTACTTCGATGGCGCACTTCCTCTTTCAAAGCGCGCAGAGCGAGTATCCAGAACGGAAGCAAATAATAGACGGGTGCAGCAGTTTCGCAATAATCATGCTGCTGTCTCGTGTCCCGTACCCACATATCTAGGCTCGATATCGTATGCCTTTCTTGCGCCTGCGCTGCAAGAAGCGCTATTGGATTCGCCGTTTTCTTCCAAGACAAAGACTGTGCCTGGGGAAGCGGATGACTGGTGCGCGTTGCATGCCAAAGAGAACGCGCGATCTCTCATCTTTACGAGCGATACGGATCTTGTGCTTTACGACTACACTCCGGACACGCTGATTGTGTTTTTACATGATGCTGACGTACCTGCTGGCATAAAGGCGTACTCACCGGATGACATCGGGAAGCAACTACAACTTAAAAGTCTGGTCCCATTCGCATATGCCCTTCTGGAAAACCAACAGGACAGCACGAAGCTCCTCACTCAGACCGCTCGGTTAGTAAAACAGACCTCAAAGCCCTACATCGATTTCGCCACCCGCTATGTTACAAAAATCGTCCTTCCTAGCTTCATGACCGACTCTCCCAACTCCCCCCTCGACTTGGGGATGCCTACAGTCGACGTCCGCGTATCAGAGTTCTTGTATCAAGCCCTCGATGGTGCAGAATCTCTGTTCGTCTATATGCCGCTACTTGTTGAAGATCCCAACCAAGCATCCGCATGGAACGTGGGACATGACATCCGCACATTAGCTTACTCTATCCCGCTCTCGCGTAAGGGACATACAGTCGTACACGAGTACAGAAGAAAAGCACAAGGCATCACTGTCCAGCAAATCTCCCCGTATACACACACAGATGTTCAAACTCCACTGGCCGCTCTCGAACGACAAACCCGCTCACTGACCGAATGGGCCGTAGCGAAATCCGTTACACCAGACCTGCTATGGTCGCTCTTCGGGCTCAGCTTCGTTCTCGCTGAAGTCAACACACCGCCCGCGATACCCCTGGTTCAGCGCGTATTGAACGGCGAGTTTGACAATACCTGGGCGTTCGTCCACCTAACAGCCCGTTTACACGCCGCTCTCTACTCCCTCCGCATGCTGAGTCAAATAATCAGCGTCTATCTCACTGACAACCCCACAACACCAACGTACTCCACCGAGAAAGCTAGACTACACACTACCATATCCAGTCTAGTCGCGCATATGAAGGACTTTCCGTCGATACCGGGTGTGTTGGGTGTACCGGGGCAAGCGAAGAGTGTGGTGGTGGAACATGAGGTGTTGAAGGGGCTGGTGGAAGAGATTTATAGGAGTAATGGGATGGAGGTGGTAAGGGAGGAGGTGAGTAGTAAGAAGAAGAAAAAGCAGACGAGGGAACAGGAGAGGAAGAAGAAGAAGGCTGAGATGAGGGAACAGGCGAAACCGAACGTTGCTAACGCTTATTCACTTTTGAGCCATAGCTGAAGATATCTACCGGATAGTAAAAATGATCCGCTAATGTTCGGACAACGTCCAGGTTCCCCGTCCAAAACGCTCTTCCCAAACGACCAGGACAAGTTGATCCAATCATGCCTCTCCCAGCTCGTTCATCTGCGCACCCAGAAGTCCATCGAGCGCCAACGTTTACCCTTTCGCTGTGCTTCCGGGAGCGGGTATATCTTCAGCTCCATATAGCCACCCCATCGCTCTCCACCCCTAGCACACAGTCCTCTACCATCGGTACATCTTCTGCAAGCGCGAACTGGGACAGTTTAGAGCCGCAGTGGCCAATCGCAAAATGACGTACATGTCCGTTCTCTCCCAGTTCATAGTCGTCCTCGAGCACACAGGTGTATATGCTGCTCTGACTGTATCCATGCCTGTTGTTGATCCGCTTGGACTCCTCTATAATCCCTGTGGTGAATAAGTCGGGTAAGACGTTGTTAAGCGGCTCGCGCCATAATGTGCCATGCGCGTTAGGCACCAAGAAGATGACCCTGGCTCTCGGTCGACCTTGGTTGCGAGATGAATGCCTGACAGGTCCCCATGGCTTGAGCCTCTTGCTTGCACCGGTTTGCGCGTCGGTGTCGCTGTCAGCATCGAGTGAGAAGGCTGAATATGCCAAGTCGTCAGAGTTGGGCTCTTCCTCTTGTTTGAGTCGTTTGACACACTCTTCGTCCTTATCGTCGTCGTCATCCAAAAACGTCTGTTCTTTGGTCGACCACTTGATGTCTGATTCCCTGATGAAGGGACCTCAGATGTGGCTTGTTTCTTTCCTTTTCTTGTTCTTTGATGATGGTGGGGCGATGGCTATGGTTGGGGGCGAGGTAGGTTTTGGCTGTGCGACGTTTATATGATCTTGCGAATGAGAATGACATGCACTCGCTTCGAGTACGCACCTTCGATGGTGTGGCTAGAATGGGTACGCGACTGATTACTGTTATGTGCAGCATTGCCGGCAGCATTGTCGCCGCCGGCATCACCTGCGCTATAAACACCATCGCCAACTCCTCCACCTTCTTCTTGCTCCACGACAGCGCTCCGTTGTCGAGCTGCTGTAACATCTTCCAGTATGACCCTCAAGATGTCTGCTAGTCGAGCTCTGGATACACTTCCAGTCTTGAGCCCATGGATGATGACGTCGATCAGGTCTGCATCGTTGACGCTCGTGAGATGAGCGGCTCGCGGATCTGCAAGAGCTACGTTGCCGGACAGCTTCAAGATCTCGTCGTATTTAGCCTTGCGCCATCGACATGAGGTTGGAATTGTGGGAGAAGAAAGGCTAAGAAGAAGAAAAGAAGTGATGAAGGTAGCAGGCAGACACGAGGTAAAGGTAGGCGCGAAGGCGTTACGAGGATAGCGAATGTAAGACCCGACGACGGAGGCATCTTCACCTGCTATAGATTAAGGAGTTCCTAGTTCGTCATGCTCGTTACAGCTTGTATCTGGAAACAGCGTTCCCAACGTACCGTAATACGGTACGTTTGAAGCTATCTTGGGGCACGTACGGGTCGATTTCTGGTGTTGTACGTACGGGAGGTCCAAAAAAAGCTCTAAGTACGAACCGTAACCGTAGTACGGTCGCTCGGACCACATACGGATCGTATAATTGCCTAATTAGGCAACCACTAAGCTTATTTTGTAAATTGAAGCTGCTGTAGGCGCTCGAGAAGCTGTATCGTGGTGTTGAGGATAGAGATTTCAGCCAGCGTTGTCGCCCAGGTAGCTGCTGTTGCTGGGTATATTGATGCTGCTGCCAGCGACCTCGCTGTTGCCGGATTTGTAGCTGCTACCTTGCTTGCTATCCCAGCGTTGTACGTGTTGTTGTAGCTTCAAAACCTCGCTTTTGACGATGCTGTGACGTAACCAGTTCTTCTGTAGTTGTAGAGCCTCTATCGTGGCCGCGCTGAGGCGGTTGCGATCGCTTGTAATCGTCCGTTTGGCGGTTGAGAAGATACGCTCACACTCACAGCTGGTAGCAGGGACAGAGAGGTAGTCGGTGGCTATCTTGAAGACTATTGGGTACTTCTGGCGTCCGATTTCAAGCCACCAGCGCCAAGGATCGTGGAGGAGAGCGAGTTGTTGTTCGCTGGCGTTCGTGAGGTCCTCACGGAGGTCGTCAAAGTACTCCTCCAGCTGGCTTGCACGCTTTTGACGCTTGTGAGACTTTGAGCCGGTGAGAAACATGAGATCAACAGCCATCGTTTGGCTGTAGAGGTCAGTGTTGCCGCCAGGTACCTTGCGACGCGGCAGCGGCAACGCTGTATCGTCGTCGTCTACCTCTGCCGCCATATAGAGCTTAAAAATCTTGATTATAGACTCCTTTGCGCGCTTTACCCAATCAGCGTACTGCTTCCAGTGGGTTTGAAACCAGGCAAGGCGTAGGGCGGGATGGAGAGCAGTTGCGACGACGTAATAGCTAATTTGGGGTTGTATAATTAGCTTTTCAAAGTACGAAATAAGCTTCTCGAGGCCGTGTTTTACAGCAGCTACAAAGTAGTCGCTGTTGTTGTTATCGTTTTCGAACCCAGCTTTGGTGGAGCTGTAGAGAGTCCACAAAGCTTGCAAGTTTGTCAAGGTTTGCCACAACGACCCAAAGCCGGACGCGCTGTTGTTACCCTCTAAGCGCTTCGTCATCTCAACAGGCGCTTGTAGAAAGTCGACAAGCTGTTGTACGCCCTCCCACTCCTCGCTAGTAATCTCGTCTTTAAGTGGGTTATAGTCCTCGTCTTGCCCTTGCGAAGGTTGTTGTTGTAGTCTGGTCATAAAGCGCGTAATCGGGTTACGAAGCTCCAGGCAACGGAGGAGCATGTAGTATACTGAGTGCCAGCGGACGCCTCCATCTTGACGTAATTGAAGCGTGTTGTACGTGTACAGGTCGTCGTCGTCGCGTGGTTCTTTCTGGAGCGATAGAAACAACTCACGACGCTTGTGAGAGGCGCAAACAGCGTTGACGAAGTTGTGTAGCTTACCGACAACCCCATGGGATCGAAAGAGCTCATATTGTTGAGCTGGGGACGCCTCTACGAGCTTGGCTTCAAACCGGCTTACGCCTTTGCCGTACAACGTCGCCTTAACGACGAGGTTTATAATATGCCCAGCACAGCGTATGCGGTTGTTTGACGTAAGCTCAATATCGTCGTGTTCGTTGAGGCCTTGGATAAGCTCGTTGTCGTTATTAGTGGCGTTATCGCCGACGAAGCAGTGGAGTTGTGGTGCTATTTCGAAGCTATCGAGGACTTGGAGGATAACAGCAGCTTGCGCAGCGCCTGTATGATCGCCGTAGAGGTTGCGAAACGCGAGAAGTATATCACGCTGTTGATATTGAGCGTCTGAAGTTGTTAGCTGTTGTCAAAATACAGCTATCGACAAGGACTCACCCGCAAAATGACCCACAACACCAAGGAAGCTTAGGTGGTTACTCGACGTCCACACGTCGACGCTTATACTTATTTTGCTTCGCGCTGTCGTTACGAGCTTCTTGATCTCCTCTCTCCGCTCCTCCAGGGTTACTCTCGTGTATTCAGCGATCGTAGCGGTTGACGTAGGCAGCGCCTTCAAGAGATCGCTTCGATTCCATGTAAGCAACCCTCGTAGCTCAGGTGAGGTTGCAACTAGAAAGCTAATATCTTTTAGTATTACCCAGTCAATAAGAGCGGCTTGGAGTTGCTCCTCTTGCCACGGCGTATGCGATACAAGTCGATTCGAACCAGCAACCCTCGCAGCGTCAAACGGGGAGCTCCATCTTAGATCTTCCTGTACAACCTCAGGCAGAAGGCCTGTATTGACGTCAATCCGGTGGACCTTCTTCATATGGTTGATGATATGATTGTAGCCGTCAACAGTCTTGATTTGGTCCTTTAATTGCTCATTGTGGCAGCGCTTACAAAGCCAGTACTGCTTTATCTTCCCGTCTATTTCCTTGTACGTGAGATGTACCCCATAACGCCATATTCGGGATACAGTACGTTTGCCAAGGAGTTGACTTTTATTTTTTACCGCGTACGATAAGCTCTGTGGATCTAAGCGTTGCCCAAGCTTGTATACGTGGCTGAAATCAACATCAAACGCAGGCTCGTTGTCGTCAAAACTCAGCTCAGAAACCTGTGAGGATATACCCAACGGCGTAGGGGTTACTGGAGGTAATTGAGATGGCGATTCTGATGGTGCTGTACGGCGAGAGGCAGCATGGTGGTATACAGGATAGTTTGACGCGGAGGAGTTGACTGACGGGGTTGAAGGAGTACCCCGTACCCAGCTTCTGAGTTGAGATTGAGACATATTCAATTGATGATACTGACGATATACAGCTGGCGAGAAGCCTCTATATCAACAAGCCCATAATCCCAGCCACCTCCCAGCCACCGCAATACTCAGTCACCAAAACAAAACTTCTCACAATACCCACGATACCCACGAGGTTTCCAGCTTCCATCCACGAGCCGATACACCCTGTACAGCTATCGTGAGGTCTATCCAGCTTTCCGTGGTGTTGTTGTTGCCTCTGTTGCGCGATATCTCAACGATGAGCGATGAGGAGCCGCTAATTGGGCTACAGTCAACCCACAACACCACGGAAAGCTAGATAGACCTCACGATAGCTGTACTTCCTCATCGAGGGCCTGCCGTACGCCAAAAGCAAGGTTCTATACCGCGTAAACCAGCTATATCTCATCATGCAACATACAAGGACCCCCGTAGCGCAGGTATATATACACGCTGTTGTGAATAGAGACTTTGCCGTCTCCGTTAACTACACCTACAATAGCGTAGTGCGATTACTAATAGGGACTTGTCCCGGCTTCCTTTATAAGCCTCTCTCGGGTGTAGTTGGAACCACTGTAGTGTTTTTTTTTGTTCGAATTAGGTTACAAACCTCTCTTTTTGCTTCTTTTTGGATACAGGTACGCCTACAGCAACCGCAACACTAAGAAATCAGCTGTATAGGACTCCTACGCTGTTTTTTCGGCTTCACAGCGATCCCCAGCCAAAACCCGATAACTCCGAGCCGTACGCCGTACTACGGCTCCCAAAACTTCACCCCCTACGGATACGATACGGACCAATGAGAGGTCTCCTACGTACGGCTTACGTACGTCGTATCAACGTACCGTACCCCGCCGTACTACGTTACGTTGGGAACGCTGTCTGGAAATACATATTTTTAAAAGCACGCACTGTCTTCATTGCTTCCTGCACTAGACACTTACGAAAGACCTCATTTAACTAGTTCACTCTAAATGGTCCCGATGCTCTCTAGCACCCAAGCCTAGTCATATGTACAGTAACTGAAAGATTCCTGGTTGGAACAGCGCATCCCGAGTGGTGAAGGAATGAACAGACGTGTCTCTAGACGGCGACGTCTCACTACTATGTGTCTACAAAGCCTTCTGTTGTCGATGCACCTATCAAAAGAGCTGTGTTTAAGCTGGTCTTCCGTAAGCTTGCAATGTCTACTGTCCTTTCGCTTGCAGAGTGTGCGATTGTAGTATCGATCAACCTGATGCATTCAGTCTCGCTTCTCTAGAGAACTCTTCAACCGTTGCCACACGCTCCGGTACGAGCCTCATTGGATAGTTTCCAGATAGGCTAAGTTCAACTCGCCTTGTCCATGAGCTTCCTGGAAATGTTATGTATATTGCGAAAGTAAAGAGTGGTTCGTTTGTTCATCTATTCTGCGCCATCCCAGTACCAACGAAATTCTTACACTTGCGAATTCTCCCACTTGAGGGAATCTTCTTGTTCAGTTCGTTGAGAATTATGCACATTGTGGTTGGCTCAAGCTGCTCTGCGTCACTGCAGTACCATGGGTTGAAGTGAATGGCACCCAACCAAAGTACCATCGCACACTCCATATGCGCCTTCATAAGTTTCTATTCTACTATGTCCCATCAGCCCTCTTTCCCCTGCAAACTCTGAGACTCGCGATACTGTCATGTCAACGACTCAAGACCTCCTCGACGCCCTGTTGTCGTCGCTCGGAAACCCTGCATTTTCTCCTGCTAGAAAGGCTGCACTCGAGTATCTGAGTGATGGAAGACTTATAAAAATTCTTACTCGTGTGCTTAGTGCAGGCATTTCGAGGATGCGTTTTGACCCTCTCGCGACAGAGCTATTGAAGGAGATTGTAACGACTCAAGGAGACGGATTATTGGCCTGGAAGAAACACAAAGCTAGCAGCGCTGATGTAAAAAAACGCCATGCTCAGTGAAAGTCAGCTCTAAGGCACTGCTGGCAGCCTGGTGAAAGATGAGCCAGCACGTCCTACTGAGGATTATTTGGGCGCCTCGGCACGCACCGAACGAATATTACCTTGGAAAACGGCTTAACATCTCTTGGTTTTAACGGATCTGGATCTTATCGACAGCGACGAGTCCTTAGACGAAGATCCCTACGAAGACCACCACATTTCGCGACGCAAGAAAAGCATCAGACTTCCCAACGTCGACGTGGTTTTCTGCGTACCTGGCGGCAACGGCATGGAGTGTAAGCGTCTGAAAGAGTTCCCAAGCTCATTTGTCAAATCGATTTTTCAAAAGTTCAACCACCATTTCATGAGAAAGAGCAACGACAGAGCGGAGTACCAGAAAGTCATCGACGACAAGGACACAACCGGTGTATGTTTACGCAGCCGTTTTGAAGATGAAAGTGGTCCGTACATCTATCCGACGAGAGCTTGCTATGAATGTCTTCGCAGTGAACATCTGTGCGCGAGACTTGAAGCATCGGATGATGGGACAGCTAAGCTAGCTATATTTCTCATCCCGGAAACGTATACTAAGGATATACCTTGGTACTCTGTGAATTTCTGGGTATGGAGCTAAGTTTGCTGGGTGATGGAACCTGATCTGATCGGTCATAGCGATAGATTACACATAGTTGTGTGCGCACGTGATCGCAAAACAGTAACGTAGGTAGTCATTATCTATCTTACATTTGGTATTGCGATAAGTTAAAACTACGAAGTTACTTGGAACACCTCAAATCCACGTACTCTATTGGTGAAAGATGCTCTCAAACAAGGATGACTGCGAACATAGATAATTCGCAAAGAATAACGCGCACAAAAGTAATGGGAACGAGATGTTTAAAAGGTAGGTGATGTTCAAATAGCTTTGATACTGGATCCATCAAAAGGCATCCAGGACGACGAGTGATACATCTTCTAAACCGTTTCTTGTATATACCTGCTTCGGAATTCGACTGTCTGCCCACGTTTGTAACAGCCTTGTAGCCGTGACTAAGCAGACACGTGAGCACGTGAGAAGGGCGACTCAGCATCTCATGGTAAAGCAAAGAAGCTCAGGTTCCGCGAAAAAAGGTTTGAATACAGTGATCAATTCCGTAGTTCCACCGAAGGTCTATGGTGTCTTATGCAGAACGCTACCTAGGTAGCCTTCGAAGGGCAAGCTTTCTCCAGCTGCTTCTCCGCCCGGGTTTATGTTGCTTCTCAAATTTAGGTACAGCTGGGGTAATACACTAGTGCTCTATCAAGCCACCCATCAGAATTTTACGATCAACTCTTCAAGAGCAAACCCATTCGATGAGTGGATCCTTGTCATTCTTGGCCTGGAGCGATAATGGCAAAGGGTAAAGGCAAGCTTGATTACTCCATCTGCCATGCCTACAAGTCGTGCACACAAACGCTTGCTCTTGATGCAGCGATCGCATGCCAACGCAAAAGAGCCTGCCGCCAAAGTTCGCGCACTGCGATGCTTGGCCCTCCCAATAACGATGTCGTTCACACAGCAACAAGTGGCAACTCCCTTCTCCTGCAGCCGTAGTAGTTTGCCCCGCTCTTGAACATGAATTCTGGTAGACAGGTAGTCATTTTCCAGCCGATTTGCTTAATACGAGGCTCGTATAGTGTCCTGAGAGTCAAATCGCAAGTCGACGTAGGAGTCTAAGACCGGGCTCCAGCAGACGTACTGGGTAGGTGGGACGGTCATGTTGGCTGTAATCTGCTCGGTCTGACATCGCAGCGAGACTGCTACAATGAGAACGCCAGGGTTGAATTGCGGCTGCGCAGCCCATGTAGTCGCCTGGCTCGCCGGCGTTGATGCACGGATGGAACGATCGCCTAATAGCATTAGTGAACTCGGTGGAAGGAACAGTATGGATATCCCACTAGGCTGGTCTTCTGCTTTCACCTCAGTCGTCTGAACTCCACTAGCAGCGCGAATGTCACCCGAAGTCGGATCTCTCGCGATGGTATCCAGGACGACGGAGGCGATGTCTTCCATCCCAGCTCGTACGAACTCGCGTCCCACCACCTTCTCCACCAGGTCTGCAAGGCCCTCATCGTTGAGACTTTGTGGTAAGGCATGGCGAGCGCCGACGAGCTGCTCGTCACCAGATAGCGTAAGCAGAGCTTTGATATAGGAATCGATTGTCGACATGGCAGGCAATGTTGGTTTCGGGGCAGAGCAGATGTTGGAGGTACAGGAAAGAACGGTGTCGCAAATGCTCTCTGCCTTGTAAACGCTTTCTTCCGAGCGCACTCACCTACACATGACTAGACTAGACTATGAGTACACGCGCTAGCGGAGAGCACTGCTTGAATAGCCGCTTTCTGCGGAATGCTCTACGATCTAATGACATATCTCTCATTTATTTCTTTGCTCTTCTTCACCACAAACGGGGTTAGGTCTGACTATGTAGCGGGTTGGGCATTGTGAGTGAGATGCAGGCATGGAGCGGAAGATATAGCGTTGTCGCCAAGGGTTGCCTGATTGGAAAGGGAAGACGCGAAACGTACAGCATAGGGTGAGAGAACTCAAGCTGTCACTTCAACGCCTGTTTCTTCCATATTCTCTTGGACGTAAAATCCCATGTCTGTCCAGTGCTTTCCAATGCGCAAGTGAGGCGGGAGGGGAAAGAACACCTTCTCCGTTTCGCGATCGTTTACTTTGATCATTCGTAAACAGAGACGTCGAGTGTCGATGCAGAAGTCGCAAGCGCTCCACAGATCTCCTTGTGAATGCACGCGTGTGCTCGGCCCACGTTTTCGTCTGATGGTCAGGTCGCTCAGACAATGACTGGCCGTCTCGAGATACCGTGCTTGATACAATATCATGTCACCGTATCGCTCTATACTCTTCAACCCTTGTAGATAATCTACGCTAATCTTGCGGCAGATCTCAACTGAAAGCTCGAGTGGCATCACTACGTGCAACTCTGGCTTTTCATCGCGGTCTTTTGTTGACAGCATCTCCATGGGAACATAGAAGCCCAACCTGCTCTTTGAAAAGATTCCGGACATTTGATCTGATTCCTGACTTCCGCCATCGTAGTTTTCTTGAGAAACTAGGGCCCACGATGTAGGATCAAGGTAAAGTAGATGTCCTGAGACTCTAGGGCTGGAGAGGATGTGTCCAGGTGCTGTCAGGCTAGAAGGCCAAGCTGCTACAGCTGGTCGAGATACGCCAGAATCGGAAAATGTGTCTTTCTCTTTTCTAGCACGCTTGGCCGTACTATCAGAAGCCTCCCGGATATCCGGATCTCGTTTGCCACAGTCCTCAAGTACCGCTAATGCTGTTGGTGATGAGTCCGCGGACGATGCTAGTCCTCTGACTCTTACTACACGAATATATTAGTATCCTGTAGTCGCAGCATGAAATGCGCGCTTTTACACGCGATTGAGCAAAAGTCATCCATACATTCGTCAAGCTTGACTTTGACATCGCCTGCATGATCAATCGATTTCCCAGATGCGACGCCCTCTTCCCGCGCAATCACGTCCAGGGTGACCAATAGGATGTCTTCAAGTCCCTCTCTTGTAAACTTGCGTTTTGTACCAAGACTGATGATTTGAGCTATATTGTCTTCCGCCAAGCTCCGTATTCTGGTGCTGCGGGATTCGCGTTGCGCTCGATGCCTGGAAAGCGAGATTAATGCTTCTAGAGTGGCATCAGCATCCGCGCTCGATGACATTGTCCGTGCTAAAATGATGAACGTCTTAAGTTTTGGCTGTAACCGTCGAAGGCTTGTTGCGGTGACTGGTGCCGGTTGCGCCGCGCGCTAGGTTGTACAGTAGCGGGTCACTCAACGCCCCGGGTCACTCAACGCCCGGGCAACAACACAACAGCTTCATGAGTATTGCAGCTGTAACGCCTCAACCAAACGTGATAAAATTGCGCAAAAGTGGATTTATACTATATAATAGCCTGCGAAGACTTTGCGCTAGTCTAAATCTTTTTTTAGGCGGCGGATTACCCGCGTTTTGGTGGTTTTTAGTAGAACTAGTTGTGTAGCCACCTAGGCACCTACAGAAGCTATACTACCTACAACACCTTTCTAACGCTTTGTAGCTAGCTAGTAAGCTATTAAAGCTTTACGCTTACCCTTTTAGGATAATTTTATAAGCTTCTTAGTGTTGTTAATAAGCTTACGGTGTTGTTTCTTAGCTAGCTTTTTAGCCTCTGTTACACGGGGTTAGGCTATACTTCTCTAGGCTCGGTCCGTACTAAGGCGAGGTAGACTAAAGCGGTAGTCCGTGAGGTAGCGTATGGAATGATCAGGTGGAAAAGAGTTATCGTTGTAACCAAAAGAATAACGATACCAATTCTATAAACGATAGAATAACTAGTTGACAATCTGTGTAAGAGATGAACTATTTGAGTTGACCACAACGAGAGTAATAATGAAATCCGTCCATCTTTTATACCCATTGCAATCTGAACCCGTCCTCCCTGTCCTCCCTTCAAAGAGGGAGACCTGGGAGGGCCGTGGCTTCCCGATCGTCACTGGCCTCCCAGAGGCCCGGTCTTGGCGGGATGCCCTTCCTATCACGTGATCTGGACCCCGTCCTGGATCCACATCCGCTCATCGTGTTCGCCCGATGGTCTTCCTTCATGCGACCTGCATCAAAAGGAAGCAACTCCTTGTTACCTTGTAACATTACCCCCCCTCTTAGGCGTATCGTCCCGATACCCTGGATTATCGTTTTCCCGCGCCTAGTCCGGCGGCGGCGGTGGAGGTTTAGGCGTTCCTGTGGTGTCGTAACCTCTCTTCTTTCCTTTCCTCACTTCTCCTGACCATGCCCAAGGTTCAGACTTCTCGACGCGTCCGTACCCAGAATTCGACTCAACAGCGCCAGGCTCGTGCTGACCGTATCCGCCAGCAAGGGAACGAGATGACTTTTCGTTGCAAGCGGTGTGAGGAGAAGAATCTTCGTTGTTTCGTGGACACTGCCTCTGGGCAGTGTGCGGGCTGTATTTCGGTGAAAGCTGAGTGTAGCTTGTTTGTGACTGAGGAAGAGTGGGAGAAGGTTGAGGCTGAAAAGCGCGAGAAGCGCCTGGCGCTTCTTCGTGCTGAGGCCGAGGTCGCTCGGCTTCGCCTGGAAGTGGCAGAGACTGAGGCGCGAGAGCGAGCATTCGCCGATCGAGATCACGCCATTTTGAGTCTTCAGGATCGCGCGAAAGAGCAAGCCGAGGGGAATTCTGCCCCTGGTACGGACTTCCTGGCAACCGAACCATCGCTACCCGGACCGTTGACTGACTTGGGCTGGTTACAGGCTGACGCTTCTTTCGATCCTTCTTTTGATTACTTCCTTTCCCTTAAGGACCCGGTCCTCGCTTCTCTGGGTGTTTCCGATGGTACTTAAGTACCTGTGACTTGCAGTTCGTCAAATTTTCTTTTGGTTCCCAAGTGTTCTGGCTTTCTGGCCATCCCAGCCACTTGACCAAGTATTTCCACTGACGACCAATTTTCTGTAGGTCCCTGATTTCTTCGACCTCGTACTCATCGTCCTCGAGCTCTATGTCCGTCGCTAGCTCGGCATCTGGAGGTGCTCTTTCCAGGAGTTTTTTGTGAAAGACAGGGTGGATGCGCATGCCTGGTGGGAGTTGGAGTTTGTAATTTACTTTGCCCATTTCCTCTAGAACCTCAAATGGTCCTACTCGGAGGTTATCCAGTTTCTTGCTTGGTCGCTTAGTTTTCAAGTTCTGTCGTGACAGGAAAACTTTGTCCCCCTTCTTAAAGGTTGGTCCCTCAATCCTTTGCTTATTGGCTGCCTTGGCCGTCGTGAGGTTCCTGTGAGCTATGTTCTTGCTCAATTCTTCGTGCAGTTTTCGCATCAAGCGGGCTTTGTCGTCTGCACTTACTGCGATACTTTCTATGTCTTTCGGATCTCGATGAGCAACCGGCTCATATCCGTAGTTCGCGTAGTGTGGCGAGTACTTGGTCGTCGCAGACCTAGTACCGTTGTAGGCCAATTGGGCTGTCGGCAAGAGTTCAACCCAGTTGTCTTGCAGCTTGTTGGCGTACATCATCAGATACTGTTCCAGTGTCTGGTTTGTTCTTTCCGTCTGGCCATCGGTTTCGGGGTGAAAGCTAGTTGATAGCTTCTTTTTCACTCCCAGTTTTGCCAGGAATGTGTTCCAATACTTGGAAGTAAACAGTTTATCACGATCGGTGATGAACTCTTCAGGTATCCCATGCTCTGACATTAGTGCCTTGCTGACCTCATACGCGCATTCATCTGCCGTAATAGTCTCTTCCGTGGGCACAAACTTTGCTCCTTTCGTGTGTCGGCACACGATGACTAGGATTGTGTCGCATAGTCTTCCGGATCCTGGTTCTAACGATTTCGGGAGCTTCACTATGAAGTCCATCGTCACGCTACTCCATGGTCTCGTTGGTGGCGGTAAGGGCTGCAACAGGCCATAGGGCTTATGTCTCTTGGGCTTGTTCTGGTGACAAGCCAAACAGTTGCCTAGAACGTCCTGCACCTTCGCTCGTAAGCGTGGTATGGCAAACACCTTAGCTAAACGTCTAACCATCTCTTCTAGCGATGCATGTCCGTATTCTGGGGACTCATGCAGTTCCTTGATGAGATTCGTTCTCAGGTGTGGAGGTACATATGTTCGATTACCTCGAATCATATCTCGGTACTCTCGCTCGTCTTGTAACAGTTCATCGGAGCCGTTCTCGTCTGGCTCGAACTGCCAGCTGGCGGCCTTTTGCTGCCATTGCTGCTGGAGCGTTTCTACCCGCTCGGTCACCTTAGCTATCCTAGCTAGTTCCGGCTGGTTGTAACGTAGTGTGCCGTCAGGCATCTTCCTGAACATGGCCTTATGTGGTTCTCCATGACTTTCTTCGCGTAAATCGGATCTCCTGCTTAGAGCATCCGCTGCTCCGTTGAGCGTTCCAGCGCGGTGGGTTATCTTGAAGTCGAACTGAGCTAGCATCTCGGCCCATCGGACTTGTCGTCGGTTGAGTTTCTTGGTTGTCATGAAACCTGCCAAGTTCTGGTGATCGGTAAAAACCTCGATCTGGTGTGGTAGTCCCAGCAAATAGACTTCCCACTGTTCAAAGGAATCGACTACTCCTAGTAGCTCCTTGTCGTGAACGTCGTAGTTGAGTTCTGCTCCGGAGAACTTCCTTGAGTGGTAGAACACCGGTCTCCACTTCTTGTCTGGGCACTGCTGTGACAATACAGCTCCAAGTGCGTAATCTGACGCGTCGGTCTCGACTCGCGTCCCTCGTTTCGGGTCGTACATCTCTAGTACGGGTGCCTCGAGAAAGATCTGCTTGATTCGATCAAAAGCCTCCTGATGTTCCTCGTTCCATTTGAAACCAATTTCCTTCTTCGTGATCTCGGAGAGGGGTGTCGTGATCTTCGAGTAATCCTTGATGAACTTTCGGTAATAGTTGGCAAATCCCAGAAAGGATTGCACGTCCTTGACTGTTTTGGGCGTTGGCCACTCCTGTACAGCCGCTGTCTTCTTTGGGTTCATCTTTACTCCCTCTGTAGATATTATGAAGCCTAGGTATTCCGTTTCCTTCGTATGGAATTCGCACTTCCCTGGCTGCAGGTACAGCTTGTATTCTTTAAGCTTACTGAGCACTTTCTTAACATGTTCCACATGTTCTTCTAGCGTCCCGCTAGAGTATACCAGCACATCATCGATGTACGCTGTGACGAAGATCCCAAGGTATTCGTGGAGCGCGTTGTTGATGACTGACTGAAACGTTGCCGGGGCATTCGTTAATCCGAACGGCATTACTGTATACTCGAACAGTCCATATTTCGTCTTGAATGCTGTCATCCATTCGTGTCCTTCCTTGATCCTGATTCGGTGAAATCCTTCCCGAACGTCGAACTTCGTAAACCACTTGGCTCCCTGGAGTCGATCCATGAGCTCGGTTATTAGTGGTAAGGGATATCGGTTCTTCCGAGTGACGCTGTTCAACCTGCGGAAGTCGACACATAGTCGCCACTTCCCGTTAGGCTTCTTTACGAACAAGATGGGTGAGGCCATCGGGCCTGATCCTGGTCGGATGAATCCCTTCTTCAGATTCTTCTGGAGGTACTCCCTTAGCTCAGCATCGTGCTCGGGCGATATGGGGTACATTGGTCCTGGGCTTAGCTTAGCTCCTTCCTCTAGGATGATCTCGTGATCCCAATCCTGATGGTCTGCTAGATCGGTAGCCTCGTTTTCCTCGAAGAGTTCCCTGAACTCATCGGTTTGATACTCTCGTGGTATTTCTAGTGGTAAGGGTCCTTCCTTCGTGGTCGCGACTCGTCTTATCCATATGACTCCTACTTGCTGAGGGTCCTTCTCATAGATTCTCCTGATCTTATGAGGCGAGATCTTGCCGAACCTCCCGTCCTGGGTTGCGCTTTGGTCCTTCGGGCTCACTCTTCTACGTACTCCAGCAACCTTGTGCACAGGTTCTCTTCTGAGTATCGTTTTCTTTTGCCAGTCGATGGCAGGGTTATGGGCATTCAGCCAGTCATAACCAATCAACATATCCAGTCCTCCTAGATCCATGATGTCGATGTTCATTTGGCACTCTATGCCGGCTATCCTTAGCTTTGTTGATTCGGTTTCCATCCGTATCATGCCGTTTCCATACTCCATGGGTTTCTCGTCGGCTAGCACTACCGGTACTGGATTCTTCTTGATCTGGTAGGGTACTCCGTGCTTCTCCACCATTCTCGGTGAGATTATTGTTCGTGCGGCCCCGCTGTCTACGAGTGCCTTGATCTTCTGACCTTGTATAGATACGGTCGTAAGCAACTGCTTTTCCTGACCATCGGTATCCTGTACCTTCCTTAGGGTCGTTTTAGGACTGCCTTCACCAGCGTGACCCTGTCCCTGGCGGCGTCCTAGTTTTTTGGCTGCCCCTTTCCCTTGTACTTGGGGAAAAAGCCTGTGTCGTTCTTTGAGCTATAGTGTATCAAACACCTGTCGTCGTAACAGAAGCTCCAGTGAATGTTCTCGTGAGGTATCTCCTCCTCGTGGATCACCTTCCTAGTCTTCGCCTTCTTGGCTTGGTGAATTTGGCAATCTGCAACCTTGCAGATGTTCGATGATAGGGTGCGGTGGTAGTCGTCGTCCACCTTGTGTGCTTCCTTGAGCTGTGTGCGGTGAAAGTCACATCCGATCTTGCATTGCGTCCAAAGGAGACATTCATGGAGTTTTACTTTCTCCGGTTCGTGGATGTGGCAGTTGTCCGCCAGGCATTCGTCTGCCCAGAGACTCAGGTGACAGCACCGGTCTTGGTCTGTCCTGCACTTCTCCTTGTCCTCCTTGTGGAACTGGCAATTGATCTTGCAGTCATACCAACACATCTTCTCGTGTTCCTCGGTATCTTCCTCTTCTTCCTCGGTCGTTTCTTGAGCCTTGCCCTCAACTTCCGGGTCCTCGAAGTAGGGTTGTTGGATCACCGCCTGGCGTCCAATAGCCTCGGCATCTTTGCCGGTAATCATGATTCGGCTTCGAATCCTGCAATCGTCGGCATAGTGTGCGGCGTCTCCGCATACCCAACATTGCTGGTTGGCTAGACGTTTCAGAACGTCCTTGCCCTTGACTTTCCAGTCCGTGGTCCTTGGCCTGTCCATAGCCAAGACCTTGTCGTCCTTCTTTACTCGTGGAACTATCACGAATGCTTCCTTGTCCGCTGAGCGGGCTTCTTCGTATAAGTCCTGGTCGCTCAGGCTATCCTCCGACTCTATCTGGGTCGGGTATGGCGTGCCCTGTCTGATCATTCTGATCTTGACAGCCGCCTGTTTGACTTGTTCTTCTTTGCAGTCTCGGGCAAAGTGTCCTGTCTTGCCACATCTGAGACATGCCTTGTTGTCATAACGCTTCTGGCGTTCCTCCTTGGAGAGACCATCTTGCCTCCATCCTCGGGTTTTCTTGTCCTTGGGTTTGTCTTGTACCTTGCCGGTCATGATGGCATCGCCATCCCTGTCGAACCTTCCTCGTTGCCTTTTCATATTGGGCAGGTTGGGTCGGAAGTATTTCTTCTGGTCGTTCCGTTCCCAAAGTCGATTATCGATGCGTGTTGCTAGCTCAATCAGAGCGTGCAGTGACTCGGGCTTATCATGGTGTACAAGTCCATCCTTGACATTTTCTTTTAGGCCTGTTTCGAACACTGTTCGAAGTGCCGCATCGTCCCAGTCGATCCGTGCCTGTAGTTGCTTGAACTCTGCCGTATATGCTGATACTGACGTGGTTTGCTTCAGGCGAGTGATCCTTTTTTCAGCCTGGTTCTTTGCGTCTACTTCCCCGAAGATACGTCCCATTTCTTCTTTGAACTCTGTCCAACCGGCGAACAAGGCTCGTGTTTCTGCCTTCGTTCCCCTGTGTTCTGCATCTAGCAGATAATCGTCCACATAGGGTTGCATCCAGTTGGAGGCCTTGTCCTTCATGTATGTACTAGCCATGAGGATCTTTTCCTGGTCGGTGGGGACCTCGTTGTACTCGCAGTACAGGTCGGTATGGGTGAGAAACGTTCGTAGCTTCTCCCGATCTCCTCCGAACTTTTCGGGTGCCGCTATCTTGGGCTTCCTAGTAGTGACGGGTCGTTCGTTGGGAGTAGCCATCAGCTGACTCGAGAGCTGATTGATCATGTCCATCATCGAGGCCAATTGCTGCGCCTGGACATGAGTCTGTCGCCTAAGATTCCTGACTTCTCGAGCACTGGGGTCCTCCTCAGTGTCGGAGTCTGATGCTTCAAGCATTTCGTCATTTTCTGGCATTGGTTGCGCTGGCATGGCGGGTCCCTGACCCTGGGCCATGTTGTTCTGAGCGTTTCCCTGAAAAGCCATTGCTGAATCTTAATCGGGCGGTTCTGTTGGTTAAACGTCCACTGATATCCAAGGTGGTCAAAGTGTTACACGGGGTTAGGCTATACTTCTCTAGGCTCGGTCCGTACTAAGGCGAGGTAGACTAAAGCGGTAGTCCGTGAGGTAGCGTATGGAATGATCAGGTGGAAAAGAGTTATCGTTGTAACCAAAAGAATAACGATACCAATTCTATAAACGATAGAATAACTAGTTGACAATCTGTGTAAGAGATGAACTATTTGAGTTGACCACAACGAGAGTAATAATGAAACCTTTCCATCCTTATATCCTCGTTGCTGTGTCCTTTGCCATCACTGCCATTACAACCTAAACCTTGCCTTGCCTGATGTTCCTGATGGCAGCCATCACTCAGATGTTGCCGTCACATATTAGCGCCTGATGGTTGGTCTTGGCGTGATGTCAATCACGTGATCTAGCGCGCCCCGCGTTGATCATTTACCTTCTGACGTGGACGTGGTTGACCTCTAACCCACCTTCCGCGTCAAGGAGAGAATCCTTCGTGTTACTTGTAACACTTAAGCTTAAATTAATTATACGCTATAAGGTAAAGAATTAGAGTAGTAAGGACGTTAAGAAGCTTTAATAAAGCTTATACTATATCTTAGCTTAAAATAGTATACTCTAAGAGGAGGTTAGAAGCCTTAGGTAGTCCTTAGCTATTAAGGAGAGGTAACTAAAGTAGTCCTTTACCCTCTAGCTTAATAAGGACAAGGTTTACTATAAGGGAGCTAAACTATAGTTACCTAGGAGTATATAATAAGCTTATAATTATTAGGTATTATAATAATAATAATAAGAGCTTAAAAAGCTTTAAAAAGCTAAGTAAGCTAAGATTAAGAAGGTAGTACGTAATTATAAGGCTTAACTTAAAGTTATAAAGCGTATAGAGTAGGAGAGATAGGTAGAGGAGAAGAGAAAGGAGGATGTTACAAGGTAACAAGGAGTTGCTTCCTTTTGATGCAGGTCGCATGAAGGAAGACCATCGGGCGAACACGATGAGCGGATGTGGATCCAGGACGGGGTCCAGATCACGTGATAGGAAGGGCATCCCGCCAAGACCGGGCCTCTGGGAGGCCAGTGACGATCGGGAAGCCACGGCCCTCCCAGGTCTCCCTCTTTGAAGGGAGGACAGGGAGGACGGGTTCAGATTGCAATGGGTATAAAAGATGGACGGATTTCATTATTACACTCGTTGTGGTCAACTCAAATAGTTCATCTCTTACACAGATTGTCAACTAGTTATTCTATCGTTTATAGAATTGGTATCGTTATTCTTTTGGTTACAACGATAACTCTTTTCCACCTGATCATTCCATACGCTACCTCACGGACTACCGCTTTAGTCTACCTCGCCTTAGTACGGACCGAGCCTAGAGAAGTATAGCCTAACCCCGTGTAACATTAAGCTAATTACTCCTTAATAATACTAAGTTACTACTATTAGAGTCTAAAGCTAGCTTAGTAAACTTCTTAAGTATAACATCTAGGTTAGCTAGGTATATACTAGTAGCTTTAAATAACTTCTTAATAAGTAGAGGTTTAAATACGTTACCCTAAGCCCTCTAGAAGAGTAAGAAGAAGTCTCCTTTAGTTAAATTAAGTAACCTCTAGCTATCTTAGAGGTATCTTATTAACTAAGTTAAGTAAGTATTTAAGAAGGGTTTAAATATATAAACGTTAAGAGGTTAAAGTGTATAAGTAGTATAAGAGGGTAATATAAACAAGAGGATCTTATTATTATTATAATACTTAATAAAATCTATAGTTACGTAGGATCTATAGCCGTTAAGAAGTAGTAATTAATACTTAGTTAAAGTATACTGTCTAGTTTCTCTTTTAAATACCTGTTTAAGCTATAATAACCTAATATTATTATTAGTCTAGCTAGAGGGTAATGACGTAGTAAATACTAAGTGTTCTCTAGCTTATATAGCTTTAACCTAGCTTAATTAAATAGCTCTATTAGCTCTCTAGAAGATAAGAGTTAGACTTAAAGCGTTACTATCTAAATAAATATAAGCTATAACTATTATCTACTTACTAGAGCTATCTTTAAGGGGTTACCTTACCCCTTTTAACTTATATAGCTTCTTATTAAATACATAATTTATTCTACTAACCTAGCTAAGTTAAAACCCCTTTTCGTCTATATTAAATATATATATTAGTTAGACGTTATACTCCTCTATTTTTTTATATAACAGCTTAAAGTATAAGCTATACTTAGGTCCTAAATTAGCTTTAGTCTACTTCTTAGCTATAGCTTTACCTAAGCGAGAGATAAGATAGTTAGGATAATAGTAGAGGAACCGTTTAACCTAGGTTTCGGAGACTAGTTTGCTAGCTAACTAGCTAGTAAACTACTATACTATTACTTTTATAGGCGGTAAACGTCGTTTAGTAAGCGTTTTAATATATCGTACAAGCTTAGCTTTACGTTCTGGGTGTAGGGATTGATAGGAGACCCTGCGCTGGTCGTGCACACCCTAGTGCCTTCGAGCGAGCGTACTGCGCTCAACATCGAACTAGGCAGCAACTTTTGTGTACGAGAAATCATCTCCTAGCTCGTACGATTCAATATATTCAATCGCTTCTTGAATCGGATCTATATTGGTGGAGTTGTGACGCGTTGAAGTTTTGTTGTTATGGTGTTGGGGCGGGGCGTTGAGTGACCCGGGGCGTTGAGTGACCCGCTACTGTAGTGCCGAAGAGGCAGGGAATGATTGGCCGTATGCCGAAGTTCTTTTCCTCAACACGCCCCTACCTTTCACACCTTATCTCTTTTCCATCTTCTTCCAAGTCCAATGCTACCAGGGGCAAAGTTGTGCCGAATATATAGATGACCTTGATACGGACGTTAGATCGGCCGATCTCTGCATACCTAGCTACAACGTTGGCTGCGCCAGCCTTTATCAACGCGATGATGCTCACCCAAATTGGGCGATCCTCATTCGAGATCCTCTTGTGTACATAGAGCAAAGCAGTTTTGAGAGCTGTGAGTGGCTGATCGATTATCGGCCATCGACGGAGATCTGCATTCAAAAGTCTAGACCATCTGCTACAATCTAAACACGTGCGCTTCATGCAACAACACGTTTCACAGGCCCTGTTCTTGTTTCTCGCAGGACTTGTTGAAGGCATGTTGACCACATCTTTGTCGCTACACCGCTATGATAACGCACTAACTTTTGACAATGCAATACTACTACATCTCTTACTAAAGGTCTAAAGGCCATCTTTTTCGCGATGTACCGAAACCTACCTATCATAAGCGCTGTGTGGATGTTGAAAGTCTATCAATCTTTATCCCCAGCGGCTCTTGGAGCCCATCCACCAATCCTCACAATTGGTATGTGAGCCGATCTGGAAGAACTTGGCCTTTTTGGCAAGAAACACCTTCAGGTATCGAGCGTTGGTTGCGAGGTAGATGGACAAGACATAGATGACTAATGAGTCTATCGGGCGTATGTAGTTCACCATACCAACTACCACATCCAGAGCTACAGCAGCCGTGACTCCTACTCAGTTTATCCAAATCTAGGTTGGTTTCAGGCCCAGAGGTTGGCTGCTAAAATTGCTTCAGCCTCGCTTGTCGCAAGTGCTTACATGAGAATGCCAAGAGTAACCGGAATGCAAAGGAGCACGCATCGACCGTTCAGACCGATACCGAGTTACAACAACCTCTGTTAATGCTCGTACCGCGCAATATATGAGGCGTGGATAGTATCATGCTAGAAGCTATGAGTGGAGGAAGCATGGCAGATTTGGATGTTAGAAGTGCCTTGGACGTCGATTGATGTGCGACTGCACTTCACCGCTGAGCAAACAGTATCTCAAGCACGTGAGAATTTTCCGAGGAACAACGAGCGAAGGCCATTGTTGTGTGCAGAACCGGGTAAACTGTCCCTACGGCCAAAGATGAGAAAGAGCCCGCCATAGAGGCGTAGGGAATGAGGCTATAGGAAATGTAACTTTAAAAGGATGGGGAACATCAAGAACGAGTAGGGATTATATTTGCCGGGTGTGGCTAGGCAATAGGTACAGGTAAGGACTTGGATATAACGTTCTATAACCATCTTTCGTCTTCCTGTAATACCTGCCAAAATGCCGTATGACTCGCTAGAAGCGTAATGAGTTGGACTTCACGGGCTGATCCCAGAACTAGCAAAGACCGAAGCGAGTTGATCGGCTCGGTTTCGCCATGATGAACGAGGCTATGGAGCAAAAGACCTCGCCTTGACGGTACTTCTCGTTGAGAGCAAGGACACACAGTTTGTCCTTGATAATCTTCAAGCAAAGACTCTTCTTGCTCGTGCAGTATCTGCACGCCTCTCCTCTCCAGTCACCACCCACTCGCCAGTAATCCTCAGCTTCGCCCTTACCCTCGTTCACCAGGAACCTGATGCACGGGTCATCCCTGAAGCAATCGAGCGAAGACTCTACCACATCCATGTCGACGTTGTGGCAGTCTTCTACGACCTTGGTGAGTAGTTCTTGGGCCCAGGTAGCATCCAAAGCTGAAAGAGGCTCCCAATCGGTCTTTCCGAACGCGTTGACAACCAGTACACCCGGTTCGTACTTCTCCAGCAGCGCATCTCCCCAGAGAAAGTCAGTCTGCATAGCTGTTCCAACGAGCCTGTTTGTGTCTCTGCGCGAACAAGCATCGTCGTTCCCGTGGGTCTCGGCTTTTCTTTTCCGCTGTATCTCTTCTGGTGTCGCATCGAGTGTGTTGTTGTCCTGCTCGCGCGATGGTTGCAAAGCTTCAGCAGACTGGAAGTCTTGTGGGTCTAAAGCTGGGTCAGTCCAATATAGCTAGTGTGCCCAATTATGCGAACACTTACTCGGATCAGTAGCAGCGACAGGCGCCGTGACTCCTCGCGCGTCAATGCAGTCGAGCATTCCAAGCACCAGCGCTTCTTGGATGGACCGATCCGCGTAGCGCAACAGTCCTTCTCGGATGGTGAGATGCAGTTCTCGTTTGCTGAGCCGACGCAGGAGTTCCCTGCGGGCGTCGACCGACTCTTCGTCGCCGGACAAAACGAGTAGGGCCGCGAGGCACGAGGTGGCCATATTGAAATCGAAGTTGAGTAATGTCGTGCGATAAGTCGGTTGAACGATGCAAGAATTGATGATGAATCGTTCGGTTGTAAACAGCTTGGACATGCACAGGGACCGGTATTGCCCTGTAGGGGATGTACGTGTAATTGGACACGCCTTCCGTGGTTTGTGAGACCCTCGTAGGGGCGTTGCGATGGCCCATGACCAACTAGCCACTCAAAACTTCTGCACGAGTTTAGATGGAATTGCAGTACCCGTAATTCGCGTACTCACGATGTCCACCATCTTTACGCTCCACCAAGCCAAGAGGCCATTTGACAATAATTTTCGCAAGTACTAACAATTCGTAGAGTGATATCGTCAGCGTTGAAATGTGATGCGATGATAGGGTGATGCCTGTCGTAGACAAGTCTCTCCTGCCATGAAGCAATGATATTGCCCTCCACAGCTTCCCATGGTCTCTGGATACTGGTAGCAGAGACAGAAGAGCAGACATGGGTGGAGAAGCGCAATCAAAGTGGGCAGCGGGTATGTATTACTGGATCTCGATCTAAATGACTATTGGTTACGAGCAATCCTCCAGCTAGCGATATCCTTACTTGGAAGCACGGTACCCTGAGGTAGCCCTGTTTAAGCGGAGCTGTGAACATACCACACAAGTGACAAGCCTATGACCAGGGTCCAACGTCTAGTACAACTTTGAGACTGATGACGTGATGCCCAGGTTCTTTTCCCCTTCAGGGATAGTCTCCACATTCAATCTCGTCCCCGTTCTCCTCCCAAGAGAATCCTCCGCGTCAGCGATGTGATGGATGCGTAACAAGGCGTAGTCATTCTCAGTGCAGACATTAGCCGGAACCACTCTTTGATACGAGATCAAGTCTGCTCACCGTTATCGACACGATCATCCACTGACCCATAAGTGATCGAACTCAACGCTTTGTCTTCGCGGCGCACTTCTGAGAGCGGAAGAACACACAGCTTTGCGTTAATTTCATGTGCGATAACTCGTACGCAGAGGTGCTTAGTGAGGATGCAGGTGTCGCAAGTCCTGTTCGTGTTCCCATGGAATCTGTCAAAGACAGACTGGCCACCTTCCTTCTGCCACACTCCTATATTGACACATTTTGTTCCGCCGACAAGTTGAACTGCATTCCTTGTCACAGTTCCGTACGAGTCCTTCTTCTTTTCATAGAAGGCGAAATTTGCGAGGAACTTCGCGTGAATACAAATTTCGCCCCCACCATCAATCTCGCGAAGTGGATGCCAACGTTCATGACCGGCAGCGTTTGGAGTGCATAGGCCTATCTTAAGAACGGCTATAGCTAAGGAAGTGGGAAGTATGTTGATGAAATCGATGTCACGATAGTCATTTGGATTGGGCCTCACTGGTAGGACGTTGCCGTGATTTGCGGTCATTTGGTCCCAGTACTCTTCATCGTCGTCATGATCGTTGAAGTGACCGGGCGCTCCTCGGATCCAACTCGTAGTGACCGTTCTGCACGCGCGCTTGTCCACGTCCTTCCATATTTTACGTGGCCTTTTTCTTTGGCTGAGTCCTCTGCGGCGCCGCACTGGTGACAGACACACTCAAGACATGAGCCTCATCCGGGGGCGCAGACTATGTACAGTGCTGGGGAACTGCTGTGTCCAGAATCAGCAAGGGTTCCTTCTGCCTGGATTTAGTTAACCTTACCGCTAATGTTGACGGGGAACTCAGGTGCTACTCAGGTGTCGTGTCTCGCTGTTTGCTGAGACATTTGGCCATCGCGATGCTGAGTCGCCCGAGTGCCTTGCGAGTTGTAAAGTGCTTTAGACAGTCTTGAACTGCAGAGTCGAAACCATCTTTGCTTCGGCCTTGAACAAACATCAAGGGCTCGTTAGTGAAGGATTCGTCACCAGAAAGGGTGAGCAGTGGCTTGAGGTAAAATTTCGCCACTTTCGGGTGTCGAGCGACGTTGTTGCAGGACCAGATATGAGAAAACGAGAAAGAGGTGAGAAAGTAAAGTTTGCCTTGTTTACATTCAGGCAGACGTGGTGGCTGATGTCGCGTCATGAGCTACGTCAGAGCAAACGTCGGACAGACCCGTTACTCGATAGGACTTCGCGATTCCGTAATTTTTACACTGGCCAACGATATTTTCCTCCATAACTTTTCCTGGCGACAGCAGTATAACGTCAGAATAGTTATCATACCTGATTGAGGATAAACATATCATAACAATTACATGGTACCTTGTTCAAGATTCGGGATTCTTCCGTTCTCTTGCTTGGGTGTATGGAGAATTTCAACGAACGCCGAACTCATCGGTCTACTCATTGATATGACGAGCCAGTAACTAAGATCTGTCTTTTTTCTGTCGGACTTTGAGTCTTATGGCGGTACGGCCAGTTCTGATGTATGCTCCCGTGACTTCCAAGGTCTGGTCTCGACGATGCGTGTCGGGTAGCGGAGATATACACAGCTTCAGGCCCATGGTGTCCGCAATAACTCTCACACAGAGCTGTAGCCTGCTATTGCAGTGGTTACAGGCTTTGTTAGTATCTCCGTTAGATTGGACGTACAGTGGTTGCTTTTGGTGACGGTATAGGATGTTATTGATGCATAGACCTGGCTGCAAAAGGCGGTCCGGATGTTTCGCCACCCTTCAATACATCTTCATCTTCTTGGTATCATTCAGAATGTATTCTTGCATAAAAGCTGTATAAATAGCTGCACCATCCCCATGAGCGATGCTATCGAGAGGCAGCCAGAGACTATGATTGTTCGTCGTTGACCATACCCCTATTCTCAGAGGATAGGCAAAGTCTTCTGCTGACGCTTTATAGATTTTCATCACATTGAGATACCTTGCGTGATCTTCGTTTGGATGTTGGTTTATTTGCTGCGCTGTCTCTATCTCATCCCTACCTGATTCAGTGCCTCTGGATGATTGATCATTCGACTCGTCTGTCATATCATGATGAACAGCATCTCGCGGTTTGATTGTGGCCGCCAGTTTCTTCGTGTGGGGCTCGATCGATCGTGGTATGTCCTGCGAGATGGGCAAATCGTACCAAGCTTTATCCTCACAAAAGACGATGAGATGGCTCGGAAGTTCATCAATCGGTTCCTCATTGGCAGCCTTCTGAAAAGACTCGTCTTGATCATCTCCAATCTCTATTGTTTCCTGCTTTCACTTGATCTTCGCGGGCTCTGCAAACAACTAAGCGGACGTCTCGAGATTGCAGGAACAATCTGTACCGTTCTTAGCGACTGTCACCGGCTCACCATCCTCATCTTTCTTGAGAATGTTAAGCATAGCGATAAACATACGCTCTCGTACCTTGCGGTTCGAGCACGCGGTTATTCCTTCTACAGCCACGATCTCCAGCTCTCCCAATCGAGACCATCAATGAACCTCATGCCCGCATCAGCGGACGATTCCTCACCCTATAGAAGGAACAGTGTCTTTGGGTGAGAGCCTGTCATTGTATGAAGATCAGCTCACGCCGTTGAACTGTGTTACGGATGAAGCAGCAGAGGTTTGTTGACAGCGCCCAGCAGATGCCACCACGCTAGTGACTACCTAGCGCGAGAGCTAAAGCTCGGATCAACGAACATCAAGTTCTCGAATTGATCTTGCCTTCTCCAGCGCCTTTCACACCCTTACGCATTATCAAAGCGCCAATTTGACACAGATCCTTACGGAAGCCCGCGCATATTACCGCTGCCTATGTGTATCCTGTAACCCCATAATCCACCCCTTTCCCTAATTCATACCCTGAACTGAGCCCTCCCCTCGAAATGTCCAGATATTGTGAATGCCAGCAGGTTCAGCGAGGTTCTTGATCAATCTCTCCATGTTCTTGTCTTCCTCTTGTTTGATTTCAAAGTCATCCTTGTTGCGGGTCAAACAGGGTATCTCATCGTCCCCACGAGTGTTGGACGGGTGATAGTTCGGATCACGGTGTAATCTCTCCAAGAGAGAGTTGTGCAAAAGCGCCCCGTAGGGAAGATCTCGTCCGGATCCACCATTCAATGGCAGTGATATCAAGTCCCACTTGTAAGCAAAGGTCTCTTTGCTCCATCGCAGTTCCCAACGTCGAAAGGGTAGCCATTCTGGTTCAATTGTTTTAGCAACAGGCTGTGTCGGAGAGCAGAGATGCACATACCCATGAAGTTCCATAGCATGACTTTGAAGAGCGAGGCGCCACCTCCGACCTCCAGTGTATCATGCATAGGGCTGCTGTACGCTTCGCTCAGCTTCCTGAAGAAGTTATCCTTGAACCCGTCCTTCCTCCTACTCCAGCTCACGGCCGATTTGGAACCCTTCGGTTCTATCAGCTCCACTTCGCGGATCATCCAAGCTAGGGGCACATCGCTCATCTGATAAGGATCCAGTTCTCGGTCAGGACCTTTTGATTTGTCGTCCCTCCAGGATCTCAAGCACTTGTAAACTCTTCTCCACCAGCTGGCCTTGGGCTTGATCTCGCTGACCTCGGGAGCGGGCCATCCTCCACCAACGTCGCCGTGGTTGCCGGGGAACCACACTTCCTTGACACTTTCCTTTATCGTGTTAGGATGCTGTTTGTCTTGATGAAGCAAAGCAGCTTTGAACTTGACGCGGTGCTCGTCAGCTGCAACGGCATGGCGGATGTGATGGGCGGTTCCGACAACGTCCACGGCTTTAGGAGTCTTGCCAAAGGGGCTGTCTAAGACTGCGACACTACTGACGCAATCGAACAGACCCAGGAAGTGCACTTTGATGGGCTGGTTGGCAGCTCCCTCTGAACGGCAGAAGGTTGCCGTGAAAGCATCGAGCTTATACTTCTTGAGCTGCTGCTCATCAGCTTCCCCGCCTTGAGATAGCAGAGGCTCAGATTCATCGTTGGACACTGCTGCTTTAGCCGATCCTGTAGTTGCTTGAGGGTCTTTCGGCTTCTGAGCAGGCCTGTCCAGCTTTCCCTGCTCATATTGCTGGTACAGATCATATGCGAAAGGGACCATCTCCTCGTTACCTTCGGAAAGCAGGCCAACTGTAGATATCATGCGTGCTAGAAAGCGGGCGGTGAAAGCACCTCTCGAGAAGCCGAACATGTAAATCTTGTCACCCTCTTTGTAGTACCGCATGATAAAGCGATAGCCTGCGATGACATGGGCATCGAATGTTGTCGCAAAACCGCTGTCGATGGCTTTCGAGATCTTCGACCGGATGTTGCCAAGAAAGCTCTTATTGATAGGTCCTCCATCGACGCTGTACGTGCCAATGCCGGCTTGAGCGTCAAGTTAGAATTGCCCCGATGAGAATTGACAAATCACCTACTTTGGTAATAGTGGTACTGGTTGGGATCTTTCCTGTCAAACTTGTCGTACAGCTTGACTATGTTGGTATCGGATGTGTTTCCCTCAAATTTGTTGCCAGTGCCATCAAAACAGAGGATGAGTTTCCGTGGGACATGCGTGCAATCGGCAACTGCCTCATCGATTGAATGAGGCATCATGGAAGATGGCGAAGTATCAAGTATGCGGCAAAGAAGATATTGAAGAGTTGGGAGAATGAAGTGGATCTCTAGGAGGATGGGCATAAATATATCGCATTATTGAATGCATCACGCACACCCACAAGTGGTCGAGCAGCTGAAAGAATGCCGAGTCAGACGCGGTTTGGAGAACAGTCGCTGCAATTGCGCCTCCACGTTCTAGACTGCATTTTGGACATAGCTGAGGGTGTGATTCTGGACTAGGCCGCAAAGGAAAGCCGGCAGTCCCAGTGCAATGCTGGGACAGCGGACACTATCGATGCGATAACTGAAAATGGTTCTGGTCCAAACTCAATTCAGCTGGAAGAGCTGAGCGCGAAATTGTGGCTGGCGGAGATATCGCGCTTGTGGCTGGCGGAGATACCGCCTTGACACCACGATGTTTGATGAAGCTACCGCCGCGTGTAAAAGACCGCCAATATGATACTGCATCCCCGCTGTGGTTGGCGCAACTCGTTCCAGATACAGTGGAATGGGTGCGCCACCAGCAAAAGCACGTCGCGCATTGGAATAGTTGAAGCTGAGCGCCGGTCGGAGTGAACGATGGAGCATTTCTTTGTTCGCGTGATAGGGTGCCCGTGCGCGTGACGAGCCAGTTCGCGTGACGAGCCACCCCAACATCGCAACATCGAAATCGTCCCAACTTCAACGCGTCATAACTCAACAACTACCATGCTGATTTTAGAAGCGATTGAATATTTAGAGTCGCAAGAGGCAGGAGAACAATCGTCGTACCGCGAAGTCGCGAAAAAATTCAATGTGGACAGGACGACGTTGTCGCGTCGGCACAGAGGTGTTTAGTGGTCCTGTAACACTAAAATACAATAATAGCTCGCACTTAACCTATAATAAGAAGAGGAGTTAGTGAAATATATAGAAAGATGCGTAAGGGATAGCTTACTACCTACTAGAAGTATAATATAAAATTTTAGTAGTGTAGTAGGGAAGTAGGAGGTTTCTAAAAGTTAGATTACTTAGTTTCTATATCGTTACAACGACTAACTTACTACTAAATAGAGCGTTAGAATTAATTATAAGCGTTACTATACTAATAGCTAATATAAATACGAGTTATACTATCGTCTACTTTACTCTAAGATATATAAGTATAATATTAAGCTATAAAATACGTATAATATAGATAAGAAGGGCTTCTTTATTAGTATTATAACCTACACTAAAAGAGTCTTCTCTAAGGTAGTTTAGGCGTTAAAAGAGTAATAGGAAGCCTTCTATAATAGTAATAGAGAATAGGTAATACTATTAGCTTACGTATATACTTCTAGAGAGGTATTACTACCTACTCTTATCTACTAGGGTACATCTAGGATCTAAATAAGCTAGGTTAATAACGTTATAGCCTAATAATACTAGGTTTTTATTAGTAACTTACTATTAAGGTAGACTAATAATAAGCTAGGACTTACCTAGCTTTAATAGGTGTTTAACTAGTATATAAAGGTAAAGGTAGAATAGTTATAGTAACTTCTAATTATTAATAGGTATAGTAGCTATCTTATAAGTAAGTTTTTAGAGTTTTACGACTCCTAATATAAGGAGTAGCTAGGTAGGCACTAAGATATAGGTATAGGCTTATATTAAGACGAATCCTTAAGGAGCTATCTAGCCTCCTAGAAGGATAATATATATCTACGTTACGTAATCGTAGCTAGTACAGGCCGTTAGTGCCCTAAAGGGTTCCTAGTAGCTCACTAACCTATAGCTAGAGTCTTATAATAATAGAATATCGTAATAATAGCCCCCCCCTTTCTTAAGAGTCGTCCTAACTCTTATAATAGCTTTTATAATACTAATATAATACCTATTATACTTAGAGCCTACTTATACTTTACGTCCCTGTATTGCTAGTAGTGTTACTCTAATTATTACCTATTATTATCCTACGACCTAAACGCTAGGGTATGTAAAAAACCTCTTATAGGAAAAAATCCTATTATACTCCTCGCACTTTAGGTAGCTATAGCTATAGCTATATTACCTAGCTATCTCCTAGCTTTACTATAGTAAGTACTATAAAGTTTAGCTTATTTGTAATATAACTATCTAACGCATAGCTTAGTGTTTACTTAATATAATTAGGGTATTAAGCGTATTTTACTATATTTATAACCCTATAGTAAGGTAGGTAGTAAGGCGTTACTATAACTATAGAGACCCTTTAGGTATATAAGAGCGCGAGGTAAGAGGGTATAAGATATAGTGTTTTAGAACCTTTTTCTATATCTAATCTTTATTATAATAGTAATAGTCTATTACATTAACACTACAATAACTATCTACGCTAACCTTATTCCTAGCTCTATCCCCTTAAGCGCTATCCTGCTTTATATATATAACTTACCTTAGTATCTATAAGCCTAGCCCTAGCTAGTAAGGTTAGCCTACTAATTCTACCTTATTACGCTAGTTACCTTTAGTAAGCCTAGGGTTAGTGATAGGACTATAAAGGGATTTGCCCGGGCCTTCGTAGAGGATAAGTTCTATAAGTATAATAGTTTATATAGTATATATAGTAGCTGTCGTAACGCCTATAAATTAGGTTATTCTTTTATAAGTGTTATATACTACTAAGATAGACTTCTACTAATGTTTATATAGGTTAATCCTCCCTTCTACTACGCTGTTAATATACTAACGTTCCTTATTAATTACGCTACCTATAAGAGTATTAATACCTTTAAGGATAGTAGCTATAATAAGAGTAAAGAGATAGATATATTTAATAATTATAAGGACATCTAGAAGTATTAGAAGCGGGCCTACGACTACGCGAAGGAGCTCTATACTACCTTTACTAAATATACTACTTAGGTTAAGTATAAGATTACGAAGTCTAAGCTAACTAAGGTTAAGTAGGCTAAGGCGCGTAAGGCGTCTCGCAACTTCAACCTTTAGCGCTTTACTACTAGCTTAGGTTCGTAAGGTTTAAACGTACTATCTTATATTATAGTTAACGCTAACCTAGAGAGGTCCTCTTTCTCTAAGGATAGGAGCGTAACTAGTTATAAGAAGTGTTAGTATTACTATAGTTATAAGGTTCTAGGCGACTATAAGGTAGTAGTACTATAGCTAAACGTTAGTAAGGCTAGTAGCTCTCTAACTAAGCGCTGTTATAGTTCTAGTAATATATTCTTAGACGGCTAAGCTTTCCTATAGTTTGTCTTTATAGAATAATATCTTATTCTAGAAACTTTTACTATACTACTATAGTGCTCTTCTTACTACTGTGTATCTAGTGTAGTGTTACAAGTAACACGAAGGATTCTCTCCTTGACGCGGAAGGTGGGTTGGAGGTCAACCACATCTACGTCAGAAGGTAACGATCACCGCGGGGCGGCGGTCACGTGATTGACATCCCGCCAAGGCCAGCCATCCGAGGGATGGCAGAACGCCTAAGGATGGCAGCCATTACGAACATCACTAACATCCTAGGGATGGCAGTAATGGCAAGGATGGCAAAGGACACGGCAACGAGGATATAAGGATGGAAGGGTTTCATTTATTACTCTCGTTGTGGTCAACTCAAATAGTTCATCTCTTACCCAGATTGTCAACTAGTTATTCTATTGCACATAGAATTGGATTGTCTTTACCTTTGGTTAACTTCGATAACTCTTTTCCACACGAATCGCCAGACAACCCGCACGGCTTACAGCTTTAGTCTATCTCGCCTTAGTACGGACCGAGCTTAGAGAAGTATAGCCTAACCCCGTGTAACATGTAGAATTATTTATAGCTTTCTCTTGCGTCTCCGTCCTCTTTCTAACCCTTAGGTCTAGTAGCGTATTATTAGTGTTACTATAGGTCGTCCTTATACTATACGGTTCCTACTATATACCTATAATACGTTCTTTAGGTTAGCTAGGTATTCTATAAGTATTTCTTTATAATTATCTAAGTAACCTTCTAGTTCCTAGGTATAGTCCTAGGTTAGCTATCCTAGCTACTTAACTTTGTATTCTTAGCCTCTTACCGTTATATCTCTATACTCTAGGATACCTTCTACCTTATACTTATCTCCTACTAAGATATCCTCTAGTATTTAGATAAGGCTTAGTTTAAATTAGGCGAACTTAAAGGGCTCGTACTACGGTTCTAGGAGCATAATATTAAAGATAGGGTATATATAGGCTATCGACGGCGGGAGGTCGAGCCGGTACGCTAGCTTACCTATCTTCTTAGTAACTATAAATAGTTCTAAGTACCTTACGTCTATCTTCTTAGAAGGTAAGTTTATAGTAATATTCTTTAACTAAAGTAGGACTAAGTTACCTTCTACGAAGTAGAGCAAGAGTCTAGATATATTATACTATTTAGCGTTCGTGCGCTAGGCTTTTTCTAGACTAGATTTAGCTGCGTTACTTATATCTACCTACTCCTTAAGTCTATAGCTAACCTACTATTATAGTTCTAGTATTAGTCTACCTTCTATCTATAATGTAGGTAGTTTCTATAGCTAGTACTTATTAGGTACTCTATTAAATCCTTTAGGGTTTATTCTAAAGGCTACTCTTATAGGTAACTACTTATATACTAAGTACTCTTTTAAGTTGTACGTATACTCTATATAGAGTAATAAGCTAACCTAGTTATCCTACTAATACCCTATATAGATACGGAGGTACGTTTCTAGTTTCTAATTCTATCGTTCTATCTACCCGTCTATTTAGGGGTAGAACGTAGTGCTTAGGTAGTAGTTTATTTTTAGGTAGAAGTATATATCTAACTAGAACTAGCTAGTAAAGACTAAGCCTCTATCTAATACTAGTGTATTAGGTAGACCTATCTTTAGGAAGCATTACTAGAGTAGAATATTAGTAATACCTTAGGCCGTTATCGTTTTTGCTACGGGGAGGTAGTAGGTATATGTTACAAGGTAACAAGGAGTTGCTTCCTTTTGATGCAGGTCGCATGAAGGAAGACCATCGGGCGAACACGATGAGCGGATGTGGATCCAGGACGGGGTCCAGATCACGTGATAGGAAGGGCATCCCGCCAAGACCGGGCCTCTGGGAGGCCAGTGACGATCGGGAAGCCACGGCCCTCCCAGGTCTCCCTCTTTGAAGGGAGGACAGGGAGGACGGGTTCAGATTGCAATGGGTATAAAAGATGGACGGATTTCATTATTACACTCGTTGTGGTCAACTCAAATAGTTCATCTCTTACACAGATTGTCAACTAGTTATTCTATCGTTTATAGAATTGGTATCGTTATTCTTTTGGTTACAACGATAACTCTTTTCCACCTGATCATTCCATACGCTACCTCACGGACTACCGCTTTAGTCTACCTCGCCTTAGTACGGACCGAGCCTAGAGAAGTATAGCCTAACCCCGTGTAACAGTATATTTTAAGAACTAGTCTACTAGGATAAGGATTACGTTAAAAGTGTTACCCTAATCGTCTTATAACTTTAGTAGGTTAGTAATAAAGTCTAAGAAGTAATACTACTATATAGTATCTAGTACTAGTAGGGGGATAAGCTATCTCTATAGCTTATATCTACGGATTTTATTTAGTTAATAGGCAGCGTACTACTAGATGTATTTACTAACGTCGCGCTTAGCGTATAGCTACTAGTACTTTGTTTTAAGGATAGCGACCGTCTTATTAACGCTATAATATCTACCTATAGAATCGTTATAATTCCTTATAAGGAGGTTTGCGTAGAGTACTATATCTTTAGGTATCTATACTTTTCTATTCCTACGTAAGATACTAGTAGAGTTAACTTCCTATATATTAGCTATCTTATTCGCCTCGCCCTCTACTCGTTATATTAGCGCTTTATTCCTATAATAGGCCTAATTACGTTCCTAAACTAGTCTAATGTATTAGAGTAGGAAGTCTAGGGGTTCTAGTGTAAAGGTATTATTACCTTACGTAGCTTTATACGTAAGGCTATTAAGAAAAAGATATCTACTATTAAGGCTTTAGAGAAGTCCTTGTAATACGTTAAACTCTTCTCCCCTAGCTTTATAAGTCTCCTCCTTATACTAGTAGTCTTTACCTATAGTTTAAGTATAAGGTAGAGTAAGTAATATATTACTAGGTTCTAATATTATATTAGGGAATTCCTACTCTAGAGTAAGTATTTTAGATAGTTAATAGGACTGCTTAGGTCCTCTATTAGGGGGTTTACTACCTCGTACTTCTAGAGTAGTACTAGAAGCTATAGACGTCTAGGTAGTCTATATTCGAAGCTTTTGCTAGAGGGTTAGGAGTATAGCGTCTTATAGTACTTTTTACTCCCTAACCTAGAGGCCCTACGCGTAGTTAGGTCTCCTTAATAAGCCGTCCGTAGGGTTATTAGCCCTAGGTTTATATTTAATCTTAAAGTTAAACCTAGCTAGCTCTTTTACCTAGCGTACTTACTTAGAGGAGAGTTCCTTTATAGTTATAAAGTACCTTAAGTTATTATAATTAGAGAGTACTTAGATTATAGACGGGGCGTATTTAAGGTAATGCCTCTACGTCTTAAACGACTTAACTATTACTAATAGTTTCTTATCGTAGGTATACTACTATAGTAATAGGCTAGTAAACTTCTTACTCTAGAAGGCTACTAGCTTCTAGTGTTTCTCTATAGGGACGTCTATATCTAAAGGTTAGAGTAGGATTACTACTATAGCAAAGTCTAACGTATTAGTTAATACTATTACTAATTTAGTTAGGTTAAAGTGTTAGAGTACGGGTACCTCTATAAACTTCTGTTATAAGGTATTAAAGGCTTCTTAAGTATCTCTAGGCTATAACTATAGGAGATACTATTTAGTTAGCTCTTTGCAACTTTTTACTTTCTTCTTCTAACCTTCTCCTAGTTTAGGATAGGTACAGAGCGTTAGTAGTGCTTAGGTACGTATTATAAGGTCTACTAGTAGGTAGATAATAGTAGAGTAATTATAGATAAACTATTAATAGAAGTTGTAGAACCCTAGGAATACTTAGATATCCTTGTATCCTATTAGTTCCGGCTATTCTTATATTATCTATACTTATACTAGGTCTATTACGATACTACCTAAGGTAATAACAAAGCTTAAGAACTCTACTAACTTAGTTAAGAAGGTATACTTACTCGCCTTACAGAACAACCCCTATTATACTAGCCGGTCTAGTACTTCTTTAACGTGCTAATCGTATTCTACCTTATCTCTAGAGTAGATAAGGATATTATCTAGGTATACTACGTAGGCATAGTCTATTAGCCCTCTAAGGGCTTAATAGACGTAGGACTAGAACGTTACTAGGGCGTTTGCTAGACTAAACGGCATTACGTTATACTCGTAATGCCCGTATTAGGTCTTAAAAGCTATCTTCTATTTATCCCCCTCCTAGATTTAGAGCCTATAATAGGCGTTATAAAGATCTAGCTTAGTGTAGATAGTAGCTTTTAATAACTAGTCTAGTATCTCGCTTATAAGTAGGATAGGGTATTAGTCCTTAATTATAACCTTATTAAGGCTATAATAGTCGACGTATAATCGTATTATACTATCTAACTTTAGGACGAAGAGGATAGGTGCTCTAACTAGCGACTTACTAGGTCTAATCTATCCCTTCTCCTACGCTATAGTAAGGTATTCTTATAGTATTTCTAGCTCTTAGCTAGAGAGGTTATAAATTAGGAGGTTTAGGATCTTCTTCCCTTCCTCGATTTCTATAGCGTAGTTATATTTACTATTAGGTTAGATTATCTATATCTACCGCTTACTAAAGGCTAGCTATCTATAATATAGCTTACTTAGGACGTACTTTAGTTCTTTAGGATCTAGTTTATCGTCTACTAGGTAGAATTCTAGTAGACTCTCCTCCCTATTAGGGAGAGAGTAGCCCTTATATAGAAGTACTATAGTATACTAAGGGTCTCTATAGAATACTACTATTATAAAGTAATAAGTAGCCTCCTTAGGGAGGCCTACTAGATCTAGTGCGTTAGCGATGCACTTATTAAGGTAGGCTTTAGTCTTATCTACTTAGGTCTTAACCTAGAGGATACCTTAATAGTTATACTAGTTATCGTCCTTAACCTTATTACTACTTAGTCCTAGCTATAGGGTTAGAGGATTAGGTAAGTGTTGCTCCTTAGCGTCTTTAAGTAGTTTCCTAACCTACTCTAAGATCGTTAAGTACGATAGTCCTCTAAGGTATAGTACGTAGGCTCGTTCTCTCTTAGCGATGTTATTGTTACACGGGGTTAGGCTATACTTCTCTAAGCTCGGTCCGTACTAAGGCGAGATAGACTAAAGCTGTAAGCCGTGCGGGTTGTCTGGCGATTCGTGTGGAAAAGAGTTATCGAAGTTAACCAAAGGTAAAGACAATCCAATTCTATGTGCAATAGAATAACTAGTTGACAATCTGGGTAAGAGATGAACTATTTGAGTTGACCACAACGAGAGTAATAAATGAAACCCTTCCATCCTTATATCCTCGTTGCCGTGTCCTTTGCCATCCTTGCCATTACTGCCATCCCTAGGATGTTAGTGATGTTCGTAATGGCTGCCATCCTTAGGCGTTCTGCCATCCCTCGGATGGCTGGCCTTGGCGGGATGTCAATCACGTGACCGCCGCCCCGCGGTGATCGTTACCTTCTGACGTAGATGTGGTTGACCTCCAACCCACCTTCCGCGTCAAGGAGAGAATCCTTCGTGTTACTTGTAACATAAGGCTAAGGTTACTTACTATCTTAACAGTCCTCTAGCTTATTAGTGTCGCGTCTACTATCGTAACTACTATTATAGTAGTAGTCTTTATACTCTTAGGTAGAGGAGTATTAGGGAGTAAAAAGATAGTTACCCTTTAGCCTGCCGTTAGAGCAGCTTAAGGAGGTTCGACCTAACTATATAGATAGTCTATAGTCTTACCTTTTACTACCTTAGTTAGTGTAGGTATTTAGACGCTTACCTCGTCGTCTAATAGATCTACTAGATTTTCTCTAGGATAGTAATAGGGCGATTATAGTACGATTAGCCGTCTCTACGTTGTATAGTACTTACTTAAAGTCTATCTAGGTGTAAATAGTCTTAAACCTACCGTACTACTGTATTTCTCGCCTTATAATGTCTAGGATCTTAGCCTAGATAAAGGCTATTTTAGCTTTATTATTATCCTAATTATTAGGTATTTTAAAGAAGCTACGTAGGAGTAATAACTCTCTCTTACTAAGCTATAGTAAGAAAGTATTTACTAAATTAGTATCCTTCTAGACGAAGTTAAAAAACTTAGTATAGTTTTCGTACTTCGTAAGGAGGGGGTCTTAGATAAGGTTATACTCCTTATCTATAACCTAATCCTATCTCTTTAGTAGTCTATCCCTAAACTATTATATAAGAAGTTCTTAGTATACTAAATAGGAGATAGTACCTAGGGCCTAAAGGGTCCTAGTATAGCTATTCTTATAAACAGCAGCTATTTTAAAAACGCTCTTAACGTCTCTAATCTATTAGTCTACCTACTAAGAGGTAGCTAGCTTACTAGTGTCCTCTAGTTTAGGCTAAGGAGTAGCTATATTTAGGGCTCTTAGTAGTTTAGATACCCCGTCCGTAGTACTACTAGGTTTACTTATTATCTTTCTAATAACTACCTAAGCTATTAGGAGGAGGTTAGTAGTAGCTACTCTCTTATAGAGTCTTACTAGGCGCTCCTTAGGTTTACTTCTATCTTTAGCTTCTTAGAGGGCGTTTATTACCTAAGCTACCTAGTCTTAGGTACTAGTAGCTAAGGTGTAGATAAGCGACGGCCTATAGGTAGTACTATAGGTTACGCTATTATTATTGTTACCTATCCCCTTATAGGAAGGTATAGTAGTACTAGTTACTATAGTATTATTATAGTATATATACGTAGTACGAAGCTCTATTACTAACTAGGTATAGTAGAAAGATAGATCCTCTACTACTAATTAGTGTAACCTAATAGGTAAAGTACTATACGCCTTTCTATAGTTAAGTAAGAGGTTACGTAAGAGCTACTCTTCTTTACTCTAAGGGGTTCTTAGAAGGTTCTTAAGGTTAGAGGCTTCCCCCTTAGAGGAGTCCTTACCTTTATTATAATAGCTCTTAGGCTTATTATAGGAAATACCTTTAGGTATCTTACGCTAGAGGAGTTCGTCCTCTTACGTAGTAGTTTTACGTTAGGCCTATTACTTAATTATAGGTTAATTAGTAACGCTACGGTCCCTATCTAGGGAGGTATTAGTTACCTAATAGGCTACTTACTTACCTCGTGTATTACGTAAAGAGCTTATCTCTTTATAGCTTTAATAGGAATACTTATAGTAAAGTGTTTAAAATATAGTAAAAAAGATATCTTAATAACTATCTATCTAATAAGGAGTAAAAAGGATTCGAATTATAAGGAGTAGCTAGGTAGGTACTAAGATATAGGTATAGGCTTATATTAAGACGAATCCTTAAGGAGCTATCTAGCCTCCTAGAAGGATAATATATATCTATATTACGTAATCGTAGCTAGTGTAGGCCGTTAGTGCCCCGAAGGGTTCCTAGTAGCTCGCTAACCTATAGCTAGAGTCTTATAATAATAGAACATCGTAATACCTAACGTATCCTCCTTATAGTATTTCCTCTCTATTTAACTTATACCTTATAACTATTAGATATTATACTCTTCTTACTACTTTTAAGGTACTACACTAAGAAGCTTAATAACTACCTCTAGTAAACCTAAGGCCTTACGAGGATTACGAAACGCGACTTCTATAATAACTTTTAGCCTACGTATAGCTCTATAATAAAGAGTTTTTACGCTATAGGCGTATAGCTAATAGATGTAGACGCTGTACTAAAACGCTTTAATAACTACCTATAATAATAAGATAAAGACTTAGAAGTTAGAGAGTATAGTAATAGTAATACCTAGATTTAGCTACGAAAAGTTTTTAACGCTACTATTACTAATAAGGCTAAAATTAAAGCTAAGTAGTTATTATAAAGTATACACTTACTATAGGTTAATAATAAGCTACTTTACGCCTAAAACGAGGAGCTATAACGTAAAATTAACCCTATAAGGACGTAATTATCCTAGTAGATAATACTAGTAACACGAGACGGCGATAACTAGTATAGTAGCGCTGTTTTTATAAGTCCTAGGAAGCTCTATACTCTACGTGTACGTAAGGCTATTAAATAAGATAAAGCTAAATAGTTATAACTTTAGAAAACTTACGATAGAGAGCTTAAGGCAGCAGCAATAGTATATAAAAAGTAGTAGGCAGAGGAGGTAAAGGTAGCCTAATAACTTACTAAAGAGGAGTGTAATCGCGAGCGTAAAGCGTAGGCTATAGAACTTGCTACGTAAAGGGCTCTTAAAAAATAATAACGCAACGCTATAACTACACAAAAATCTTATAATATACCTATAGGAAGTAAGCGAAAAGCTTTACACAAAGTAGCAAGAATTCTAGCAAAGCGTCGTCGCGTTGTGGCTGTAGCAAGTCGTAATAATGCTGGTCTGCCTACTACGTCTCCCCCACCTAAAAGAAGCCTGCGCAGCCGCAACATCAAGACACCAGCGCGATATAAGTAGACAGAAAGCTTTAGATACATCAATACAACAATACTTCGAAAAATCTCGCGATAATTGCTATTGTGGGTGGCTTTACAGCCTCATCTTTCTGGTCGTCTGATCTCGTTGGGGTGGCTCGTCACGCGAACTGGCTCGTCACACGCACGGGCACCCTAAGGTGCGTGGCCTGAGGTCCATCGCGCTCTCCGACATGATTGGCGCTACCACCCCCTGCATTACCGAAGTGGCATGCTCTAGATGTAAGAGTCTCGTCAAGGTTCACATGATATACATGTGTTAAAGCGAGAACTCATTGTGTCGCTGCGCGGGAATATATGCAGCGTGACAAGTGCGGAGTGCAGGCCGTGCTAGCGCATCGGAACGTTCCGATGTCGAGAGAAACAACGAAAGTCTGGACGATCCCAGCCATCACTCCAACCTTTCGCATTAAGACATCAACCTCCCGTTCTCCAGTCCATGAACTGGTAAGAGACATCCAGGAAGACGTCTCACCATATCCCACTACCACCCCAGGTTCGGCTGCGCAACAAAGTCATACACGAATACCTGCTCAAGCAATGGATCCGTCTCGTTCTTCTCCGGCGTCAGCATTGAACCCTTCATGAGAACAGATGTAGCACTCACCTTCAGCCTATCATGTCCAGGATCGAGATCGAATTCCTGTCTCGCCGCTTCGTCCTTCCCATCGTTAGCATCCGCACTCCATGTCTATCCTCCTCCTCTGCCAGCCAAACCCCTCCCTTCCATTCCACTTCCACATACCTTAAACTTGACAACAAACCCTAAATCCCACACACTCTCCCTCTTCACATTCGTCAGATTCAACGGGGTATTCAGCGGTCTCCCTCCCGTCGGTCCTTCAACAAGTAATTCAGGATGTTCAGCATAGAGGGCTAAGAAGGCGGCCGCGCGGTCACCCTTTTGCTCCGCGGTGACATTAGGGTGGAAGCGGAAGGTTGCTATGCGCGTTACTGGCGATGGGGTTGTGGAGTTGGGTGTTGAGGCGGCCATGGTGGTTGAGATGAATGGGATGAGGGAACTGAGAGCTGTGAGGATGGAGATGGAGAGACGCATTGAGACGAAATAGGTAAGATTCCTGAAGTAAGACGGAAGAATTCTAGGCGGCTCACTTCGCTGCAAGGTACTGTATATGAGGGAGCGCATTGGCGCGCTAGGTGACGTGCATGCGGACGTGGAAGGACGCGGGCGGAGAGCCGAGATCAGCCCGGACGACATCAAACCTTCAACAGGACGCGCGAGTTTTACACCGATTTCGTTCCTTCCAACACGTTGTTCGAAAGCAGCTGGATGTGTATCATGGCCATGATATTCGACGAATGCAGATCTAAGCAAAGGTATCGTGCGAACCCACAAAAGCAAAACTAAACAAAACTGTCCAACCATATGACCAAGTAAATCAACAAGCGTCAGTCAATGTGTCCTCCTGTACAAGTTCTCTCGTTCGTCTTTCGTAGGTTTGATATCATCTAGTCGGGCGCTGGGGTAGATGTCTCCACCACAAGTCTTCTTAGTCACATCCTTTAGACGCCACGACGTTCCCACGCGGTCCTCCAATCGCGTTCACAACCACCACTGCGCTTCGTCGTCTCTTTGCCCCTCGCCTCCCGCTGCTTCTCAACCACGGCTCTCGACAAGATCCTTTTATTCCTTATGCCGTCACCACCGCGCTCTTCTCCTCCTTCTTTGTCATTCTCCTGATCGTCTACGCGACCGCGCTTTGCGTTAGGCTTGAGGACCTGTGGTGCGGGACTCTTCGCAGCCTTTGCCTTTTTTGGAGCTTGCATCGCAGGTTTGGGCTTCTCAGCTAATCTCGAAGACCGACGGGGATTAATCTCAACGGCAGAAACCTTCTTTGGGGCCTTGGATGTTCTCTTCTTGCGTCCTGGTACCGCTGGTGGCGGAGGTTGGAATAAGTCCTTGGGATCGATGGTTTGGATGACAGCGGAAATCTGGGCCTGGTTCAGGGCGTCTTGGGATCCGGTCGATGGTCCTTGGAACTGTGTCAAGGCTTCCTGGTACTGGCTGAGGGTGGATTCAGGTGTGTCTTGCAGCGCTTGTTCGTTTCCAGCGCTTGTTCGCCTTCAGGCGACGACTGAAACATTGAGGAGCTAGAGGATTGGGAGTTTTGTGTTTTGGTATTTGCTGCGGCGGCGGCAACGGCGGTGGCGTCCCTCGTGATCGTGATGGTGGGGATGGATGGGGGACACGAGGCGTGATGGACTTCGGGATGGGTCTCACCAACGTCTGTATCATCGCCCGCATCGGTCTTCTGCACGATCTTGTGATCCACCTTGATGACGGTGAGCTCCGGACTTGCGGCCACCACGTCCTCCGAAGCTGAAATGTCTTCAGGCTGATACCCAGCCCTAGTACCCTGCTCAATGACCTTGTTTGAGGTCTTTGAAGCAGGTACTGAGGGCGCCTGCTCTGCCTCTTTCGGGGATCTTGCAGCAGGTGCAAAGCCGGACACCTGATACTGAACCGACATCTTGCCTTCAAAGACCAGACAACCACCTTCCTTGATATCAATGGGCTAATATTTGATAAGGGCGTCGACGCGCTTCTCCATCTCTGTTGGCTTGCGGTACGCAGATTGATCCACATTGGGGAGCATCTTTGCGAAAGCCGGGGTGGTGTTGGGGAAGTAGAAAGATGTGTCTACGCATGCCGAGGGGTGTTCGAAGGTATCTTTCTTGGAGGGTGGTGATCGGTAGGTGAAAAGGCTTGTTGGGCTTGGTATCCTTTGACATCCTCGCTCTCAATCTCACGGCTTCGGTGAGTTTGTGTTGGAACGCGATGTTGGGACCGGCGACGAACGACTCGTGGATGTTGCGCGGACCGCCGTTATGACCAAACACATTAGATGAGAGCTTGTCGGACGCTTCCAATCTTTTTTTCTCCACTGCCGCAACTGCTGGGTCTTCGTCATCGTCTGGTGCGCCATCCGGGCGGATGAACTCGCAGTCCATGAAAGACTCATGCACATTCCGCGTACCGCCAAAAGTCCCAAAGCGGACATGTGGGATGAAGTCAGGTCTCCGATGCGACTTCGCCGTATGCTTCGATGTCGTCGTCCGCTTTTCTATGCGGGTCAGACCCAGCTGGACCTTTGGTTTTTGCAGGCGGGCGCTTCGCGCCATGTTTATCGCGCGATTGGGGTCATCGTGATCGTGCGGTATGAGTGTAGGCTCTAGCTTTGCCATCAAGCAGTCTTCGAGCCGACTGATACAGCTTGAAGACAGCTTGAGGCGCTCGTCCTTGAGGATATTGATGATATCGTCCAAGAGCGCGAGGCGATCTTTCTTGAGGCCGTATGCCGTGACGGGAGGCATCTTTGTGGAAGAGAACTTCCTGGTGGCGGACATTGTAGCGGGGGTACCGATGTCGATGTGTTTGGGTAGATATATTGGGCTGGTTGCTTCAAAGTCGGTCGGGATGGGACAAAACAACGTAGAGTCTCTGGGGGCGGACAAAGAAGTCGGGCGCGGGTATGGCTTTGGTAAGCGAGTGTTTGGTCGAGAGCGAGACCCAAAAGGCGTGATCTGGGAAGTGTGCGCCAAGTAGAAATTATCTCAGCATTCTTGCGAGGTAGCCTAGTGACGCAATGTGTCGTGCGTGAAGGGTATGTATGAAGTGTTTCCCTGGACAGTGCATTCACGATGCCGCGACAACCAGCAAGAACGCCGTGCAGCGGAAACTATCTGCACAAGTATGACCGAAACAAGATGATGTATCGATTAATTAGTCACAAAGAAGGGTCCGAGGCTTTGTCGTCGGTTGTTGTAATCCGTGTTTGAATGACCGATTGTCACGTGCGCCGACATTCACCACGGCGTTTGAAGTTGAGAGTCCATTACGGTATCGCAAACTTGGTACCAGATCCTCGCGCGTCCTGGCATAACCCGGGGTACGATATCTCGGTACCGCGCCACATCCGCGCAGCCTCCCCAAACTGACCTACCAAAGCGTGGCGTACTCACTGTGTTCCCTTACGAACTTGGTCGACTGACCATGACCTAGGGCCAACCACGAATATTCCAGACATTTTCTTGGCAGAGCGCACTTTAATCGTTTGTCCGCTCCTTCATCGCACTGTTGATGGGGTCCTCGTCACGTCGAAAATGTGACGCTGTTCTGAGCGTTTGCACCACCAACGACTACAAGTGCGGCTGCGGTATCCTGCAGGCTATCGACAGCAACACCTCCTCGCAAGATCGCGACCGCCGTCGTTGTCAGCCACCTCTTTTGCTTGTGCCTTGAACCTCTTTGCGAATTGCGTCATCAGCATTTGGGTTTCCTATACTGACATTAGACTGCGAAGTTAGACTACGCATCCGTCAACAGCCACGATGGTCGACAGGATGCCGCGCCGGCCCAAGCCTGTAGGCAGCAACGTTTCCCTCAAGAAAGGCGAGAGCACCTCGGGAGGCCGCCCATCACCGCAGCCTCAGGCACCCATATCGTCGCAGAGCGACGACTACCATAGCGCCAACAGCCACCTCGAAGACGACGATGCCCACATGCCGACGACATTTCCAAGCGGCTCACGTCTTGTCGACTTCCAAGAAGCGCTCGCCAAATTAGAGCGACGGGCTCGCCCTACACGACCGCGCGCCCATACTACCCAAGCGAGGCAAGAGCGACAAGCCTGTCCTCTCCACTTGCGTACTAACACCACCCCGAACACCGCGATCCCCAAGTACATCTTCAAGAACGAAGAGGAACACACCACTCGAGCCTCTCCTTCTCCCCTACCCTCCTCACCCACCAGCAGCGAAGACTGGGAACAAATCCCTGAGCCGACATCAACTACCATCCCAACGACACCACCCTTCCCCGGTAAGTAGCCCCCCTTCAGAAAATCGCAGGTGAATCATACACTGACATCGTTGCGTTGACGATAGGAACCTGGCCCGCCGCCCTACATGACACTACTGCAGCGCTCACGCAGGTCTCGCGCGCATCATGGTCCTTCGGTAGCGCGCTGACTAAATCCGGCATCGGAAAGGCATCATGGAGCATCGGTGCCGCGGCGTTGTCGTCTACGAATCAGGTTACGCTTAGGGTGGCGGGGTGGGGGATCAAGAAGACTGGTAAGCAGTTCATTGATGCCCCCGCACAGACTATATGGACGACACGTGCTGACTTTGCAAATCCAACCCAGGTATCATGCCGAACGAGCTTCCCCGACCAGTCGCGAAATGGATTACAGAAAAGGAAGAGAAGGAGCAGAGGAGATGTCGGGTTGAAGAGCGCAGACGGAAATATAGTGTTGAGCATGGGCGGGCGTTGCAGCGCGGCTTCGTTGACAACGAGGGGGAGTTTGGCATTGTGCTGCACGAGATGGATAGTACGATGACGTTTGAAGGAAGGGGCCCGCCCGGCACGCGGGATGCGGAGCCTGCTGTCGACAGCCTTGCGACTGCGCATAGGACGGAGAATGAAGGCAAAAACTGGCAAGAAGATGGGATAAATGCGCACCAGGACAGCCCGTACGATGAAGGCAGTGAGGATGAGGAAGAGGAAGAAGATGGACTGATGCGAGTGTTTGAATTCGACGACGACGACGACGATGAGAAGGACGATGATGACTTTCTTTCAAGCAGTATATAAGCGAAGGAATGCTCGGCGGAGATAACAAGCCATGAAACGAGATACCCAAATGCGTAGTTCAAGCGCGCAACGTGAAACGTCAATATCTTCCGTGTGTGGTGGAGAACGCTTTCGCGAGTGCGGTGGGCGGTGGGCGGGTGCCTGCCTGTCTTTAAGCAACGTTGATCATCATAGCGGGGAAACCGGACTACGGGTAAATTCATAACAACGTTACAATTGCCTTTAATGCCTGTACACACATGCTACCTACACACATCTACAACTTGGCAAAGACAGTCGGCACAGCTCCGCCCATCTCCACCAGCGTACTCTTATTCCTGATCCAAGCCTCCAACCCCTTCTTACCATTCTCCACCCCTACACCACTCTGCTTCCACCCGCCCACGCTCATCTCTGCAGGCGACTCACCCCAGGTATTCACCCATGTGATACCAGCCTCCAACTTCGCAATAACGCTATGCGCAAGATTGAGATCCTTGGTGAAGACACCGGCTGCAAGACCTACATCAGAGTCGTTGGCGCGTGCGACAACCTCGTCAATAGTTTTATATGTGAGGATAGACATGACAGGACCGAAGATCTCTTCGCGCACAATCTTCATGTTATCGGTACAGTTTGTGAAGACGGTGGGTTGGACCCAGTATCCGTTTGCATAGGCCTTGTCGCTGTGGCTTGCGACCCAAGATGGTGTTTCGGGACCGCCGTGGAGTAGCGTCGCTTTATCGTTGTCGCGGCCGTGCTTGATGTATTGAAGCACCTTGTCGTAATGCGGTTTCGATACTAAGGGGCCGAAGTTTGTGGCTGGATCGTGCAGGTCGCCGGGCCGGATGTATTGCATCTTCTCCACCAACCTCTTCTCGAAGGAGGATTTTATGCTTTCGGGGACGAAGACGCGGGTCCCGTTTGTGCAGACCTGACCTGTAGAGAAGAAGTTGGCGAGCATCGCGCCATCGACGGCTTGGTCGACATCAGCGTCGGGCAGGATAACGCAGGCGGACTTGCCGCCCAGCTCCATGGTTACGTATTTCATTTCGCCTGATGCGCTGCCTGCGACTTTCTTGCCCGTCGAAACTTGGCCTGTGAAGCTGACTTTGGCGATGAGCGGGTGCTTGGTGAGATATGCGCCGACGTCGCCGCCGCCTTGCACGACATTGAAGACACCAGGCGGTACACCCGCCTCAGCGTAGATATCCGCCAGAATAGTTGAATGCAGAGGTGTGAACTCGGATGGCTTGTACACCATGCAGTTTCCCGCTGCAAGACACGGTGCCGACTTCCACAACGCGATCTGAATGGGGTAGTTCCACGCGCCGATTCCGGCGCATACGCCCAGCGCGTTCTTGGTTGTGTAGACCCACGCATCTGGGCGCAGTTGTGCTGTCTCGCCGTTCATGCCGCCGCCTCCGACGAGATTCGCAAAGTATTCGAGGACGTCGGCGCCCGTTACCACGTCGACGGTTGAGGTCTCGGAAAAGGGCTTGCCGGTATCGCTCGTCTCGATGCGTGCAAGTTCGTCATTGCGCGCGCGAAGGAGGGACGCTGCTCGCTGGAGGATGCGCGCGCGCTCGATGGGCGGTGTTGCCGACCATGATGGGAACGCTTTTTGCGCGGATGCGATGGCGGCGTCTATGCCGGCGGGCGAGGTTGTGTGAATGTTTGCGACGGGCCGTGCGGTCGCGGGGTCGATTGTCTGGAATGTTGAGGTTGACGAGGCTGTCTGGAGTTTGCCGTCGTAGTAGGCTGATCGGGGCGCATATGGGAGGGACATGGTGAGGGTGGCTTGTTGGCGCAATGGATAGCCTGGGAGGATGCGTCTGGCAGTGCTGCTGATGATACAATGTCACGACGGGCGACAAGCACCGGGAGAAAATTGATGCACGCTTTGGTCTGCAGACTGTCAGCCAAGTGCTCAGAGATTGGCGCGATGATGTAACCTGGAACTAACATTTTGTATACAGCGATAGCGGCGGGGGGAGCTTTGATGCAGCTGTTGCGCCTCTTTTTCCCTTCACGGGCCTGCAATCCTTCGGGGCGCCGCCGACGAGATACGTCAGCTGATAAGAGCAAGGGAGAGGATCAAGAGGTGTATCGGATAGGGTCAAAGCTGTACAGACACCACAGGCTCGCTTTCACGCGGGATGGCACTCGTTCTTGTCGATGCTGGTGTCTGGCACAAAAAAGGTGGTCCGATGGCTGCCGCGCTCACCGCCCGAATATCGGGGAAGGTGCGGCATGGGTGGACAGGGATTACCTGCTCGGAACATGCAGCCCAGCGGGGTCGCACTAGCACAAACACGGCCACATCACATCATCGCACGGTTTTGCAACGCTTTTTTTCCCACTCAGTCTACGGTCGCGAGTGGCACGAAAACGTCGTAACCGCTGCATCAGTCTTCTAGAAGAACTCCATCGATCAATCGGAATTGCTCCCCGCGCACAACGTATCGCTCAACCATAGTCCCGCCCCTCGCCTTTCTTTCCTCGCGCCATCCGTCGCAGCATCGCTGACGTCCTGAGGCGTCGATTGAGCACGTGCAAGCGCCCGGTCCAACCGCGTAAACGGGCCTATTTAGCACAGTCTTATCTGGAAGGCAAACTACAGATCCTGCAGCGGCGACACGACTCTCAACCCGTACACCAGCCTCCCGTACAGCTCCAACTTTTTGCTTGCCCGACCTTCTGCCGACCGCCCGATTCACGACCCCCGGTCCGTCCAGACAACGTCGACTCGTTCGAGCGGCAGTTCAGTATAGATATATAAGCTTGCCTTCTTGCGTGGAAAAAGCGTTTCTTCAGCAGAGTTATATTCTCGAGTATATTCTCGCCCGCCATCTACCCCAAGCCACAGCACCCATACGCAGCACTACAATGGCTTTCGAGACCGTGACCTCCATCCCCAAGGATGCCGAGTATGACTTTGTCATTGTCGGAGGAGGCACAGCTGGCTGTGTCATTGCCTCGCGACTCACCGAGTATTTGCCCAACAAGAAGGTCCTCTTGATTGAGGCCGGCCCAAGCGACTTCATGGACGACCGTGTACTGCTGCTCAAGGACTGGCTCAACCTTCTTGGAGGCGAGCTCGACTACGACTATGGCACCACCGAACAGCCCAATGGCAACTCCCACATCCGTCACTCGCGTGCAAAGGTCCTCGGTGGCTGCTCATCACACAACACGCTCATCTCCTTCCGGCCGTTTGAGTACGACTGCAAGAGGTGGGAAGCTCAGGGCTGCAAGGGCTGGAGCTTCAAGACCTTCATGCGCGTGCTTGACAACTTGCGCAACACCGTTCAGCCAGTCCACGAGAAGCACCGCAACCAGCTCTGCCTCGACTGGATTGACTCGTGCTCAACTGCCATGGACATCCCTGTGATCCATGATTTCAACCACGAGATTAAGACCAAGGGCGCCCTCAAGCCCTCCGTTGGTTTCTTCTCGGTATCATACAACCCCGATGATGGTCGCCGAAGCAGCGCTAGTGTCGCCTACATTCACCCCATCCTCCGCGGCGAGGAGAAGCGCGACAACCTCACCGTCCTCACCAACGCGTGGGTCAGCAAGGTCAACGTCAAGGGCGACAAGGTCACCGGCATCGACCTCACCTTCCAGTCCGGTGAGAAGCGCACCCTCAACCCCAAGTGCGAGACTATTCTCTGCGCCGGCGCCGTCGACACTCCCCGTCTGATGCTGTTGTCTGGTCTCGGTCCCAAGCAACAACTCTCCGACCTCGGTATTCCTGTCGTAAAAGACATCCCTGGTGTTGGTGAGAACTTGCTCGACCACCCGGAGAGCATCATCCTCTGGGAGCTCAACAAGCCTGTACCCGCGAACCAGACCACCATGGACTCTGACGCTGGTATCTTCCTCCGCCGCGAGGTGCCCAACGCAGCGGGTGGTGACGGCGACATTGCCGACATCATGATGCACTGCTACCAAATCCCCTTCTGCCTAAACACCGCTCGGTAAGCCCTTCTCCCTTCCCATCTATTCACATCTCAAACTAATATGTAATTCAGCATGGGCTACGATTCCCCCATCGACGCCTTCTGCATGACGCCCAACATCCCCCGCCCCCGCTCCCGCGGCCGCATCTACCTCACCTCCTCCGACCCCACCGTAAAACCCGCCCTCGACTTCCGCTACTTCACCGACCCCGAAGGCTACGATGCCGCCACCATCGTCGCCGGTCTCAAAGCCGCCCGTGAAATCGCAAAACAAGCACCCTTCTCCAACTGGATCAAGCGCGAAGTTGCGCCTGGACCCAAAGTCAACACCGACGAGGAGCTCAGCGAGTATGGAAGGAGAGTTGCGCATACCGTGTACCACCCTGCCGGCACGACGAAGATGGGTGATGTGAGCAGGGATGAGATGGCTGTTGTGGATCCTGAACTCAAGATCCGCGGGCTCAAATCTGTCCGCATTGCGGATGCAGGTTGCTTCCCTGAGATGCCGACCATCAATCCCATGTTGACGGTTTTGGGTATCGGTGAGCGGGCTGCGGAGTTGATTGCGCAGGAATGGGGGTGGAAGGGTCTGCAGAAGGAGAGGTTGTAAGCTTGCGAAGATGTGAGGAGGAGGATATATGCCACTACTAGATGGGATGGTGAGATAGATGTAAGTGACAAGATAATGAGTGACGCCTGTGAGCGATGTTGTCCGAATGCGACACGAATGCAATATAAGAATACCCTATGCAACGCTCCATATTTGGCCTAGTGATTGAGGCAGCTCTTATATGAGTGGATTTTGTTCAATAGTTGTTTGACTATTGTCAATTGCAAAGGACTCCAATGGAAGTCGGGTCCCCTTCCGTAGTGGTAGTTGGCTAGCATCGGCGCTTGTAGAACCGATCGCCCGTGATTAGCTAGGTAACCCAACGACCACTTCTTAGGACAACGACACCGTCGCAAGGTTCTCCGCCATACCAAGTCTTCGCGCAGCACAGTTTCATTGAACCATGCTTGCTTTTGACACGCTACGTTCAATGAGTGGCTGTGTTGCCCTCCCGCCTGGGGGCGTAGCCGTTCGAAGCCGGATATCGTCACGCAGCGGAGATATATGCATAGGTGTCTACAATTCCATGCAACAAAGATCCTTGAAAAGTCGGAGGGTGGAGGGTAACGGAGGATCCACAGTTTATGCTTTACACAGCTTTCCCAGAAAGCCCTGTCCTCGTCTGCTAAAGGGTATGGAAGACTGCGCAGGTAGTTTGGTTAGCGTAAGTTGGATTGGAGAAATAAGCTGAAAGGTAAATCAAAGAATGAAAGATGAAGGAGATAGGAATCTGCTCACAGCCTACGACATTACCAAACGTTGGAGCGGTGTTGATGTGCTTCGGGCGATGCAATGCGAATGGAGGTGTCCTGAACGGAGTACCGTGGTCTGCACGGCGACATCTCTAGCCGCTAGGTGCAGTTCTGTGTTGCTAAGATAGGTACCTTGTGCTTTTTATGCCAACTATGCCACGTCATACTCACCATGCAGTGGCTAACTAAGCGCAGAATACTAGGAACGGACCGAAGCGGTAAAGAGCATCGGTGCTCGCAGTAAAGCAAGAAGAACACGTGGTATGTGCGGCAACGTAAAAAGGCACGGTAAGCGAGCCACATTAGTATTTTCACAAGCATTTCATTGTGTCTTTAATTAATACAGAGAATACAGAGTTCTGAACCGTTTCTGAACTACCGCATCTGGTGACACATCTGTCGCAGCGATCTGTGTCGACCCCGTTCCTTCGCTTGGTGCGCTGCATGCATCGTACATGCGTCCTTACTTGCTTGTTTTCCATAATCCAACCCATTTTCCACATTCAGCTTCTGCTAACAAGAAACATTACAACTACCCTTCTGCACGCTCAGTGCAGAGACAGATATTAACGTTTGTTCTACTCATTAAGAATTGGATATCGAAAAGCTGTTCCAGGTGCAGTAGTGACATACCACGACCACGCGTTATGATCTCAACATGAAAGTCCAGGTGAAATCAAATAAACCTCCACTCATCAAAGACACAAAATTGACTGGGCGACGCTTGTTGCTTTTGACGTACATCGGCTCCGCAAGACCGATACAAACATTACGTGTCACAATGGAACCAAAAAGCCTCCGCTTGTAAAGCGTAAAGCTAGGCAAGCTAGAAAGAATAGATCCGCAAAGAGAAGAGTACAAAGAGAGCGCGAGAGACCCACGAAACCAAGCACCAACTCTTACATCCTCCATCTACTTGTTCAAACTACACTACCCCATCCAAACACACTCCACCACCACGATGGCAAACGAGAATCTATCCCGCCCCTTCCTGATCGAGTTCAACGGCCAATTCGTAGTCAACCCGCGTCCAACCGACGACATGGCCTTCGAAGGAAGAATTCCAGCTAGCACTGGAGACCGCCGAGATGCCGCAGTCTTCAAGCTGGAGAATGGCTTCTTGCTCAAGGCCGACAGTGGACCCATGCCCTTGCACTTTGGCCGTTTCCGGATCGAGCCCCTGGCCTTAATGCCCATGCCCGTTTACTGGATCCCGCAGCGCGACATGGTGCAGCAATGCGCATACATTGGGGAGGAGAGCTCACCCGAGACTTTCCAGTCGAGTGGTATGTTGGACTTCTGTAGTGAACGTAGGGTGAAGATGTTGGTGTCTAATCTTGAACAGGATTTCACATGGGTGTGCTGCCTGGACAAGAGAACCTGGTTCGTGCGATGCCCCCGGGTTTGTTCCCTGGTAAGTATTGAGGTTGTTTTTTTCCTTCAGTGAGTGGGACTAATTGTATCAGGCTCCGAGATGAAGTTGCACTGGCAGTAGTGGGGACTGCGATGGCGGTGATGGCATGTTGCGCTGGATCCAATGGTTATGAGAGAAAAGACGTGAAGATGGGGGTATTGTATCGAGGACATCGCGTTCTACAAGTTATTGCTGTAGAAAACAAGCTTATCCGTCATTTATGAATTATCTCGAAAGTGTTGTGATGTACTTCATGAGTTATGCTGCATGCGAATTTCAGAGCTTCATGCTCTATGTGTGAGGGTCTAGTCTGTTGGTATAGTCTCTGGCGAGAATGATACGTATTGCATGCGTTGCAGACATTGCGAAGTGTTTTACTTGTTGGTGTGTACGTTGGGAAAGTGTGTAAGTGTTGTGCGCCGAATCGGGAAAATGGGCTGGAAGAAGTGACGATGCTCGCAGCTAGGGAGGTGAGGGGAGAGCGGGGAAGACAGCGCATCGCTTAAACTCCCCAATAGACGAACATCACGACACTTACCTATCCAGATGTACAGTCGGCAGCAACACCTTAGCAAGTCTCGCCCAACAATACGAATAGCTTTAGGTTAGTCCAGTTAAGCGTATAATGCAGGTCTAAGCAAGAACGCGAACACGCATCCCAGTATCGAATGTCCCAGCGAAGTAACTGCAGACTTTTCCCAAATTGAGTGGCCCTCCAAGTAGTCCGCGTACAGGTACAGTCCGCCGGAAGCGTTCTTCCTCTAACAGCATTAATCCCTAGCGAGGAGCCATAGAGCCACTCCATAAAACCTTTTCAATGATCGCGGATCGCGTCCAGCGACGTGTGATCATGTGGCGCAATTGTATTGGTCCGAATAAACATTAGCCACGGCTCCTTTGCTACGCGACCCATCGGGAGAGAGTGTATTGAGAACGTCGCGATGCGTGTAGGTATGCGCGACGCAAACGCGACGAAGCGACGGCCCTACGCGGTAGATGGGATGGTGGCTATATCCAAAGCTCTGGAGCGGACGATCTACTCGTGCACGCTCGTTGTTATTTCAATCGTGATTCTCGATTCATTGCATGGCTCGTTGGCAACGCTTCTCAACATCTTGGGCTTCAATCACCGGATTCGTAGTAGAAGATGGGGCAGCATGGCCATTCGTCGCAGGCCGTCATCAATGTCGTGGACCAAAAGACATGGCAAACATTAAGAACGATAAGCATCCAGTAGCATTGGGGCCTCGAAAGCGAGCGTAATCGCGTATGTGCGCAAATGTCAGAGCTCGCATCGCTGACTCCTGATGGTGTGTTCGGCAGTGTTGGAGAGTGTAGGCTGGGGGTTGGAGCTTCACAGCCAAAACAGTTGACCCACCTTATGCACGTGATGGCACCTGACGCTAGCTTAAATTGGCACCGGCTTTTCTCCGCTACCCATCAGAGTTCCTTGGGAACAGCGTCTACTGCGACGAGCCTCTCCGCTACTATGTTCTACATTGATGTTGTTCAATCGCAGACTTTTGCGCCTCTCTATCTAAAGACGCGCCCAATTACGGTCATGTCGATCGCCATCACGATCATACCGCTTAACAAAGCACAACCCCGTAGACTGTGGCTACAATCCCTCGGACAGCAGTGAGAGCTTAAGACGACATTGGTTGTCTTGTCATAACCGCAATCAGTTGGGCTAGAGTTTGTGTAACTTGCAAGCTCTGCAGATTTGATTATCAGCGCGGATAGCGGGAGCTTCGCCAGCGACGGGTGTAGGAAGTCAACGCGGCCCTTGATACCCTTGCTGTGACATTCTTACACATCGTCGTGTAACGCAGCAGCGACGTTGTAAAAACTCTTGCTCGAATCTCGGTGGGACGTGTACGTGTACGTGCACGTGCGGAGTAAAGGTGTAGTCGGGTGGGTTTAAGCCGTCACAACTTTGCCACATATTGTCGCTCTTCTACGGTCACTCATGCAAGAAAATCTACACGCGCACCGATGAGCACAATAATCACATAGATGAGTCAGTAGGCAAGGGAAACCTGCAGCTTGTTACGTTCAGCTGCGTTTCTAATGTCTCCGCTATTTCGCTTCTTGAGTGACCGTGTTCCTCCGTCGAACTTTAAATCATGCTTACATACTTTAACATCGTATGAGTAGCAACCACGCCATTGCGCACTTCATAGGAGCTGACTTTAGAACGACTTTCTCTTAACTCGACTCCGTGCCTCGGAGCTAGCCCAAGACGTGCCTACTAGCCACAGCCTGGGTTCGTGGCACTACCAAGTTTGCACCTGCCTCCTTTCGTCGACGTGCTATCAGCTGGGGAGCGGTCAGTTCAGTCCTCTTACGAAAGCCAGGCGAACATACTTTGGCAGTACAGGATTCGTCTGCTGTTACCGATGCAACCGCGGTCACATTCCGATAGGGCTGCATTCTGATTGCATTCACCTTTGAACATTCGTCAGTGTTGAAGAGAGGTGTCTGAATGGGAACCAACCATTTTGGCCGACGGCGTAGGCCGACCCGGCCAGGAAGAGGGCGAACAGAAGTTGAGTGAGTTGAACCATTATTGAAGCGATGTGTTAATGAAGAAGCTTTGAAACTGTTCAAATAATTGGGCTCACCCTGGGGAGGTGATGGGCTTTTATGGCTCCAGATAAAGTTGTTGGATTACTATGCCTATGGAAAGACAATCAGCTTGATGCGACGAGCCCCCCAATGATTAATGATACCACCTTCTCCGATAGGCCCGGGCAAAGTTTGTGAACGTCATCTTGTTATGACCCGTGTCGCTGAGATGTCTACTTTTTTGTGTTTGAGGTTCGCATGCAACAGGATATGATCCTCCGGTCATCATGCTATAGCACCTTCCGAGCTCGCTACCTACGAAGACCGTCATGTTCCTGCAGGCAGTCACGTCTGCCTTGGCTCTGCCGTACACAATCTTCCTCGTGGCGGGACAGGAGCGCAAACCGTCGGCCGTATTACGATCCCTATACGCAGGAGAATAATACCGAATGCGGGGGGTCTAAGCGCGAGAGATTCCGTCTGATGTCAGCGACCGGCAATCCCGAGCACCCGCGCACACCGTTAGGACTGTTCAATGCTGCTACGCACGTGTACAGTGTCAGACCACTCACTCATGAACTCGTACACCGCCCAGGCGCAGAGTCAATCATTACGAAGACAACCTGCTCAAGGTTCCAAGGCACGAGACCTGTATCCGAGATGCGCCACGAGCGTGAGCGCATGTTGCGTTGTTGGTCCCCATAGACGTTCGTCGGGAAAATCGGAACATCGGAGAAGGCGTTGCGGCCGAGCGCCATCAATATCGGAAACTTCTGTTGGGATGCGGAGACGGTGAAAGAGCATGTTGTAGTTGAAGTCGCTCACATTGAAGAGTAAGCGGAAGACAAGGCAGTCGAGGATATCTGCGGTGCGCGTGAGGCTGAGTTAATGTGACGAAAAATGCGACGAAAGAGAGATGGTTTGGGGACCGTACGGCTTTGTTCGCTATATACACGTGCATCATCGCCTTCATTACCGCAGCGGCAGAGACTTCTCTTCCGCGACCTCACTCATGTCCTTCACGGGCGCTGCCTCTGGACTCGCAGCGGGAGTCAACCATGCCGCAGGCGCATCGCGCTGTGTCGCCTTTGTCGCATCCTTCTTCCTTTTGTTCACGAAGCCAGGGTCGGGACTTGCCCACGCGTAGCCAAAGCCGTCACCAAGCACCTCCTGTACACCCTCCGCAAGGATTTGCACCGCCCGCTTGCGGTTAATGCTCCACTCCCACGCGCGGTACCAGCGACCTGCTTGGACAGCAGTCTCCTTGCCGCCCTCCAAACCATCGAGAATGGAACGCCAGACCAGCATTGTCTTCTCCAGTTCGGAAGCGCGCGACACACCAATGACACTGACACCCAGCTTAGAGCCGCCGACATCCTCGATGGACTCGTGTTTCCAGGCCACACCTGATGCGGGGTCTCCGCGGGATCCGCAGAGTGCGCCAGATGATATCCATGTCTCGAGCGCGAAGCGAATAGCGATGACTTCGATCCGCTCGCCGTAGTCGTCGCAGAAGTCGCTTGCTTTGCGCACCGCTTCGCGCAGGGAGGAGTGTGCGGGGTGGAAGTCGCCGAGCGCACCAACGGGTACGCCTTCGCGGCGCAGGAGACCCATGCCCAGGATGGAGGCGTTTGGCACGACATCGACGCCTGCATTCTTGAGGCGCAGAATGCCGCGGGGGCCCGCCAGCGTCTGGTTCTGGAGTGTGAAGTTGGCGTACGATTGTACTGCATCGAGCGGCTCGCCGGTCTCGCGGAGGATGAGCTCAGCCATGTCACCAAGCACGTCGAGAGGGTATCCCGAGATACCGATGTACCGGATTATGCCCTCGTCTCTGAGTCGACGCAGCTCCTTGACTGCTTCCAAAACCTCCGCCGGGCTCACGAACTCGACATCGTGGCAGTATACCAAGTCCAAGTACTCCATGTGCAGTCTCTCCAGACTCCTGTTGACGCTATCGCGCACCCATTCCTTGCTGTAGTCGAACTCGCCGCTCGCTATCCGCCCAACCTTGGTCAGGATCATGTATGAGTTGCGCGGGAACGTCTCCCGGACAAAGGGTGTTGCGAGCGCATCGCCGAGCAGTTGTTCGGAGGGGCCGTAGTATGGAGAGGTATCGAAGGCGCGGATGCCGTGTGTGAGCGCCGAGGTCACAAGGCCAGTTGTGTCGAGCGCGAATGGGTCGCTGTTATACTGGTGATTGAACGTGGCAGTACCGAAGACGAGAGGTGGGAGGATCGAAGAGAGCGGGGTCCGCCGTCCGTTGGCGCATGTGTAAGGGATGGGCTTCTGGCGCGTGGGGAGTGTGCTTGTGGTTGACGGGAGTTCGATAGGCGTTGTCGCCATACTTGCGACTATCCTGGATGCGAATTTTGCGGAATGCAATGGGCGCGCGCAGGTTGCTGTCGCCTCGTTGTTTCGATGTAGTGGGGGTCGTCGTTGCGGCGGGATGATGCAAGCAGATCGTACAACGCAGGACAAGAGCAGTCGGCAGGTATAAGATGGTCTCTGCGAAGCATGCGAAGAAGAGACGAGAACCAAGCAAATAAGGGACCGGTAGCCTGCTTGTTAGCCTTGCGCATGCCTCGCGCTCCGAAGCACGAAATCTGAGCTTCACCATAAGCCGTTTCGGTTCAGGAAAGGCTCCATCCCGCGATGGCAGGAACAGATGGACTAACGATGGACATGCATGACGCCATCTGCGTCTGGAACATGCTTCTGTCGCTGTGGGGATGGTTATTGGTTGAGATCGAAAAGTTGAAAAAGATGATTCATGGATGTTTAGGAATCAATGAAGGGTCCGCCGCTCAAAAAGACCCTGCCTCGGCCGCCAATCTTGTTTAGCGCCGAAGCCTCGTGCGCGCATCTCAGCATGCGAACACCACCAAACCACTCCCACCAGCATGCCCAGCTGGAACATGGACTGGGTTGCTGCCTTGGTCGTTTCGATCCCGTTCCAATTTTTGACGAGGGCCCGGCGCCAGTGATGAGAAGGCGCAGCTAGCGCAAAGCATTCTCGCAGCAAATCGGGCCGCGAAACCTCCACATAATGATGCAAGCATGCTGCAGGGATAGACATCGCGGACTTCCATTCGTGTCTTCGTCTCTAAAGTGAAGCCGTGATGTTGTGCATCGCTGCACACAGGTCTCTCCACAACTGTGTTATTACCATTGGACGATAGGTCGCACAGAACGCTGTACACCCCGTCCTGCATGGGTAGAACGCATCCCTCGCGCCGTAGTTATACCTCATCGCGTCCTGGAAAGGAAACACGATCCTTACCATCATTACGCATCTCCGCAGCGCATATTATCCTGTCTAATTGTTACGAAGCATACCAGAAACACTGGCGAGAAGCGAAGTCACGTGACTGCTCTGTACAGAGCAAAGGCTTGGTACATACTGTGGTATCAGGCATAAGTTTTGTATGTGGTGACGCTAATTCGGCATTACTTCGGATGACACTAAACCTCTCCTTTCTTAGTAATCTGTAAGCTACTTTTTATATCCTTACTACCTTATTATATAGGTACTTTCTCTCTACTTATAGATAATATAGACGAACCTAGTGTACCGGTATATAGGGTAGGCTAGCAAATAGGTTAGATATACCTAGTAGTAGGTTAGGGTTAGGTTAGGGTCGCACGGACTTTAGGTTAGAGTTGTAGTAAGGGTTACTAAGGATAGGTTAGAGTTAGGTTAAGGTTAACTATAGATAGGCTAGAGTTAGGTTAGGGTTAGCTAAAGATAGGTTAGAGTTAGGTATACTTAGGTTAGGGTTAGGTTAGGTATACCTTATAAGGGGCTGCGTTTAGGGAGCTATTATACTAGTATATAGGAGTTGTATTTAATAGAGAGCTAAGCTTCTTAGCTACGTAGCTATCTATATATCCCTAGGTAAAGAGCGGTAAGAAGAGCTCGCTTATTATCTAAGTAACTATTAGGTCGGACTAAACGAAGAACTAAGATATTATCGAGGATAAGAGGGCAAAGGGCTCTAGCCTATTATATACCTAAGTAATTATATTTAAGGTTTACTCTAAAAACTTAATATTAGGTATTAATAGTATATTATAGTAGTTTATTATAGTATACGTATAGTTTAAGGGGATAACACTTTAATTATATTATATATTATCTAGCTATTTGTAAGGGGTAGTTATAGGTAATAGTATTTGCTTTACACTACAATAGGATAGTAGAGGATAGCTCTATTATTGCTACACTAGGTTTAGAGAAGTAGTAGTAATAATTCTTATCTTCCCCTTCGCGCGTAGGGCGTAGGTTAAGAATAAGTTCTAAAGCTAAGGCGCGAGCGAGAGAAGTAAATATGTTAAAAAGTACACGTCCTCCTTACTTAGCTTCGCTCTCTTATATTATAGAGCCTCCCCCCTTAGGCTAGCGTCCTTAATAGTCCTAGCCTTAATAAAAACCTAAACCCTTTAAAGAGAAATAGTAGGAAAAGAGTATCTAGATACTATCCGCTTAACGTGTGTTATAGCTACGTTATATAGTTAAAATGCCTTTAAGGATCGTACTGCGGTCGCTTTAGTATTTCTATAGGTAGTACTATAGTAAATGCCTATATAGTTAAGTAAGGGCTCTGCTTTTGTCTTTCTAAAGTAAGAGTAAGTTTATTATTTACATCCTGTTTAAGATTATAGAGTTTTTATAGAGTTTTTTCGTCGCTAAGGTAAAGGTAGGTTTTTATTATAATGTCCGTTTGTTATTAGGCTATACTTATAGCAAGCTTTCGCCCTCGCCTTTCTTACTTAGTACACTTATAACAATACCTATATATAAGTTAACTACACCTACAACGTAGGCTGCACGCTTCTTACTATAGTTTATTACCCTAATCCTAAGTATATTAAGAAGTCGTATATATATAGGGTTGCCCCCTTTGCGTTTAGCGACATTAATAAGTGCGCTAATTAGGTTGCTATAATTACGACTTGCATGCGCTGAAGTTAGAACATCGTCTAGTAGAAGCACATCTACTATAAGCCGCCGGATCGTCGCTGTAGGCACTGTACCGCTAGCAACCGTAGTAGCTATAACCTAGTAAGTAGCTTTTAATATCTTATAGGTATTACGCCTTAGCTAATCTAAATAGGTACCTTCCGCGATAAATAGCCGTGTTAATCGCTTATATAGCCTCCGTGTTCTATACGACACTATAGTTACTAACGCTAGCGATCCTGCGACTAATATAGTAGTTATCTATACAGGCGTTAAGCTTACGCGTTGCTAGCGCTAGTTTAACTTAGAGCTTATAAACTGCTACTACATCTCTGCCTATACTAGAACTCCTATAGGAGTTCCTACCTAAGTCCCTACGACTTCTCCCTAGTTTCTTAGCCTAATTCTAGTTAAGTAGCGTAGAATTACCTTAGCTTTAGAGTAGCTAGTTAGTTATGCTACTAGAATAGTACGCGCTTTTTACATATTTTCCTAGTTAGTTTCCTTATTAATTTTTCTCTAGGGTAGTAGTGCTAGTAATAATAATAACAATAATAATAATAAGTCTCTATTCTCTAAGGATAAAGAGTAGGAGGAGGAGGAGGAGGACGTAGGTAAGGTAGATAGAGATAGTACTAGAGAGGGTAGTATTAATAAGGAGGGTAGTATTAAAGAGGAGGGTAGTGGTTAAGGGTTCTCCTGTTTTTTCCTTCTTGTATAGATACCCCTTAGTCCTAAGTAGTAAGATTACGCCCTATATACGGTATGAACGAGTTCTTTACGATCTTTTCCGCAGTTTTCTATACTATAATCTTTATATTTCCTTAAAGGTTTTAAGCAGTTCTTCTATATCCTTAAAGTCTAAGGCTAGGGTCTATATATCTTAGGATTTATTGTATCCTTCCTATCTTAATAAGTACTATAGCTATCCTTTTCTTATTCTCTTCCTAAGGATTTTTTTAACCTCCTAGATTTCTTGGCCTTCTAGAGTTACTTCTAGAGGTTAAGTATTCTTATTATAGTTATCCCTAGGATTCTAGCGTTCTAAAAGAGATATATAAAAAACGTTATAAATGCAATAGTAAGGTGGTAAGAGTAGGCGATATGCCTGCGTTCTAACTACGTTCTATACTTAGAATAGTCCTATAAATTTGCTAGAAAGCTTTTTACTAGGTTAATAAGCTAGATTAATATGTTTTATACTAAGAAGCATAAGATCTCCTTTACGAAAGACTTCTAGTTTATATTTCTTATCGTAATAATAGCTTTAGTATTCTTATACTTTTAAGAGATAATTCTTTACTAATATGCGTGCGTTATATATACGCTAAACTCTATTAATAGCGTCTAGTATCTCCCTCTCTTACCTACTATCCTTAGGAGGCTCTAGTAGTAGGGGGTATTTACTATAAACTATATAGAAGGGAGTTATTTTTGTAGACTTATATATTAAGTTATTATAAGCAAACTAGGCTGTAGATAGTAGTAAGACCTAGTTATCTTGTTTTTTAGAAGCGAACATTCTTAAATATTACTCTATAGTCTAGTTCTAGCGTTTAGTTTATCCGTCTGTCTATAGATAGAAGGCTGTACTAAGCTTACGCTTAACCTATAGTTAGTAGCATATTTCTGTCTAAAAAGCTAAGGTAAAGATAGAGCCTTAATCTAATATAATACCTCTTTATACGCTGTACTTCAAAATAACCTATTTAAAATAGGATTTAGCAAACTATTTTACGTCCTAGGTTTTTAAAGTAGGTACGTAGATAACTATCTTAGAGAAGCGGTCTACGATTATAAGTACCGCATTAAAGACGTAACCTAAGTTATTCTTTACTAGGGGTAATCCTATAATAAAGTTAAGGGAGACTTCTTTAAAGATATCCTCTAGAATTAGTAGCGTTACTAGCTTACTATATGTGCTATATCGTAGAGCTTTATTCCTCTAATATATAGTATATGTCCTTACGTATTCTTAGACATCTTAGCTAAGCGTTAGCTAATAATATAGCCTACTAATAAGCTTAAGCGTCCTACGTGCGCTAAAGTAGCCTACTATACGTGTGTTATAGTGATAGGACAAAATTTCCTACCTAATAGCTAGTCCCTCTAGAATATACACTCTGCTATTATATCTTAGGACTTCCTTGTTGTTAATGCGCTATACCTACGTATCTCTACTACTTTAAGTACGTATAGCCTTCTTAGAGTCTACGACCCGCTACTAGGTAAAGGCGTCCCTCACCCTCTCCCTAACAATAAGAGGGTGAACAGTAATGGTCTTGCGGATTTCCCGGGAGTCCGAGCGTTTTGAACGACAGGGGTATTACTGATTTACATATCTTAGAGAAATCAGTTAAGGTCGTAAAAAGCGACAACTTGACACAAAAAATCGCTAGATCCCCCAAACCGTGTCCGTTAATTCGATTGGCAAGCTTGGATTTAGTGTTTAATTGTTGTGTTCGCACAGAAACACCGTCCAACGTTGTCCGCGCAGTTTTGGTGAGGCAGGACCGTGCGAAGGTTTGATCGTCGTTGCACAGACCTACATGGCTATCACGCATCCAATCAAAGGACGTGGGGATATCGGTACAATATTAAACGGCAGTACAATAGAGGAAAATCAAGAAGAAGATGTTGGCAAGGTGAGGGGAAAGGAGAAGTGTTCAAAGATGATAAATAGCGCCCAACTGACGATTAGAAGATCCACTTGCACCCACAAAGAACAATGGATCAGTTCAACACCATATTCGTACACATCCCCAGATGCCGCATCATTGTTTGTAAAGAATGCGGCACAGGTGTCGTCAAGGCCCATGTAGCGACCCATTTGAACAGCAAGCATGCATATTTGACCGTAAGCACAAGAACAGACGTTGTCCGAGTAGTACGGGCAATGAACGACTTGGCAGAAGATGAGGACAGAGTCGTGTACCCAGAGCCAGGATCCGATCCCATACCCCATTTAAGAATATGGCAGGACGGTATTAAGTGCGAGGCAAAGGAGAACGACGCGACGACGTGTGGTTACATCCGCCGAACTGTGCAAGACATGCAGTTGCATTGCCGTAACAAGCACAACTGGACAAACCCGCGGAAGAGAGGGCGAACGTCCAAGGGACCGCGCATTGAAACCAACAGAATGTGGATCAAGGGTGTATGTTGCCAAAAGTTTGCGCACGCAGGACGATTGGGGCGTTTGTTTGAAGTCAGTAGCCAGGACAGAGGAGAGGCCAAGGGGGACACAGGAGGGGAAAGCGTCATGATCCAGCGGCGTTTAGAGGCAGTGTTTCAAGAGACCACCGCCGTGCTAGACGAGGTCGACAAGAAAGCCAACGCCCGGATCGAACCAGACCGCAACCGGTATGTCACGCACGCATGGTTGAACCGGACTGGTTGGGCCCGTCATTTAGGCGGCTTAGACCGCGAGTGGTTATTGGAATTGATCCAAAAACCTAGGAGGAACGAGAAGGCGTTGAGCAAAGTTTGTTGGGCGGTACAGATGGTGATTTGGAAGGCCCAGCAGGCTTCACGTCCGAGCGTTGTCGGTTTTCCGGCAATGAACTACATCAACCGCCGCGAGATGGGAAGCGAGACCAACGAGAAGCCGTTCAATGCACGTCAGACAGGCAAGACGATGGCTAAGTATGCCGGCTGGTGGTCGTCGGTCATCCGTTACGTTTGGCGGACCCATGAGTTGGAGGTCATGAAAGCCCAGGAAACAGAGGCAGATGCGCAAGAGAATCGGGACGGTGGATCGAAGGGAGTCAGGGGACGGAGGCCGCCGTATCGTTTGACAGCAAGCCAAATCGTGTGGTTGTGGAAGATCAAGCAAGTCGCAGGCGAGGACGAGGAAGAAGCCGAAGACGGAAGCCAGCACCAACCAATCGAAGGCGGAGATGAAGACGTAGAGAGCGAAGAGGATATAGACGAAGAGAAGGAAGGGCTGTTGGAGGCTCATGTTTTGGGGCTTTTGTTATCGTTGTTGGACCATCATTTGAAAGACGACGAGTACAAGAGCGCGTTCGTCAGCGCCACAGCAGTAATGGGAGTAGACGGCGATCGTGGGTGGAAGGACCCGCTGGTGTACACGCCCATCATTTCCGCCGTCGTTACCATTGCACGGATGTTGGTGTTGTATACGGCGGTGAAGACGCGTCAAGACCGCGTGACCGAGATCATGGAGAAGGAGGGTTATGTCCGCCAGGACGCCGATGAAATGGCCGTAAGCCATTTTGAACTGATCAAGGAAAGCGCCAATCGTTTCATGACGTTGACCAGCTACGGCGGCATGCCCAGCCCGATGGACTGGTTGTTGCGATTGCGGACGTATGGCATGAAGATCCGGTTCAACACCAACGCAGATGGCGTGATTGAATGGGTGGGCGATACATTGTTATACGGCCATATCCGCTTCACGATGCCCGGTTTACGGTCGATGATCCACGGATTGGTGGAAACAGCACGGTTTGAATTGCAAAAGCGGTTGCTGTTATTAGACATCGATGAGGATGGCCGGCTAGCGGAAGGGGCCACGCCGTTGCCAACAATTCATTGGGACAGCATCGTCGACAACCCAGCCGAGATGAAGGTTGGGTGGAACTTTTTCCAGGACAAGCGCAACACGTTTGGAGGCGTAGACGGGAAGAGTTGGTTGGCGCATCGCGTGATTCACGAGAAGAGGTTACAAGAGGTATTTGTAGACGTCCAAGCCACCAACCCATCCGTACCCGAAGGACGCGGGGTGGTGTGGAGAGCTCGGGCGGTGAGAGAGTACGAGAAGGCCATGCAAGCGTTCCGAGAGCATTTGTTGGTTTTGGTGCACACGACCGGGGGGCTACCAGCACGTGGAACGGAAGTGGTCACGGTCCAGTACATGAACAGCCCCAATGGCGAGAGCCGTGGTGTGTTCATCGAGGACGGGTTGATGGTGTACGTGACTATGTACCACAAAGGCATCGGGGCCAGCGCAAAGGCCAAGATCATCCACCGGTATTTACCGCGTGAGGTGGGTGAATTGTTGTTTTATTATTTGTGGATGGTCATGCCGTTTTGGAGGAAGTTAGAGGGGGCCGTCAGGAAAGAGGCAGTAAAGGAAGCCAGCCCATTCATATGGGAGCCAAGGGAGGAGGAGCCGTGGGCACGGCCGCAACGTGGAAAAAGGGGACGGGAAAGCGATGAGGGTGAGGGGGAGAGTGAAGTTCGGCGACGGGACGTGGACGAAGAGGAGAGGGAAGACGAGAGAGAAGAGGAGAGGGAAGAAGAACAAGGCAGAGGAACGAAAGAGGAGGAACCGTCGTTGCGTGGACCAGAGAAATGGGATACCAACCGGGTTCGGCGGGCGATCCAGCGCGTGTCAATACGATGGCTAGGCGTGAAGCTCAACATCATGGCGTGGAGACACAGCGGCAAGGCGATATATCGGAAATACATCAACGACAAGGCGGTCATCAAGGCAGTCGTAGAGGGCGACGAAGATGAGGACGGCGAAGACGACGCATTTGACATTCAGACAGGGCACAGCTCCAAGATCGGAGGCACAGTTTATGGGAGACCAATTACCGAGTCGCCGTTCAGCACCGAAGCCCAGCGAGCGGCATTGCGGCGAGTGAGTATGGAGTGGCATCGGTTTTTGTTGTTCAAGTCAGCGTTGGAAATGCATCCCAAGAAAGGGACGCGAGCGGCGGAGGCCAGGAAGGAGGCGGTCGAGGAGGAGTTCCGGCGTTGGAGGAAGATGCGAGCGGTAGACACGCAGCGTCAGCTGGAGAGCTTGGTGGGGGCGGGCGCCAGGTTCAGAAGCGTGCAACGGCCGGCGATAGAGGCCATCATGCACCAAAAGAGTCCCATTGTCGTGGTTATGGGCACAGGAGCAGGCAAGAGCATGGCGTTTATGTTGCCAGCGTCGTGCTCCACGGGCGTCACCATCGTAGTCGTGCCGTTGGTTTCGTTGCGCGGCAACTTGAAGGACCGGTGCGTCCAGGCCGGGATCGATTGCGTGGAGTGGGACAGTCGCAAACCGCAGGAGTGGGCGTCGGTGGTGTTGGTCACTGTAAGGGTGCGATGGGTTGACCATAAGTGCAAGGTATAACAGTAATGAATTCGATAGAGAAGCTACACTACGCTTGCGCTGAGTCTATGTATCACGTAGTGCTAGGTTCGAGAAACTTCTAAGGGTCCGTGGAGCGCCGATGAAGCCCCGACAACGCTCCGAGGGTTGCAGCCTATCCCAACCAGCTATAACGAAGGCCACAGGCCAAGTACTACTAACCAAGGCTTCAGCCTCTTACAGTACCCCCCTTCTTAGGCTTAGATCCCTCCTGTGTGGCGTGTTTCCAATCTTTGAGAGCATCAGTCTCTTTCAGATTTACGGCTGGTTCCCAAGTTGGATCGGGATAGCCTTCCCATTTTACCAGGTACTGCTTTCTGTGCCCCTGGCCTCTCTCCTCCAGGATCTCCTCTACCAGATACATCTCTTCTCCATCCACCTCAATAGGCTCTGGCTCGTTATCATCTTGTGGCTGACTAGGTAACGGGTCCGATGAAGCGAGCCTCAGCATGTTGACGTTGAATACTGGATGAACTCGTCCAGGAGTGTTTAGCTTGACTGCGCTTGGTCCTACAATCTCAAGTACCGTATACTTCAAGTTCTTCCAGTCAAGTTTTCTGCTTGGCCTCTTAGTCTTAAAGTGGTCGCCTAGCTTTAACCATACTTTGTCACCAACTCGCAATTGAGGAGCTTGTTTCCGTCTCTTGTTAGCCTGCAGTTCTTGGTCTTGTTGGGCCTCTCCCATGATCGCTTGAGCTAGCTGAATGCTCTGCCTCAATCTTTCTACGATGTTCTCAGCCTTTTCATGCTCGTCTTGCACTCTCTTTCCCTTGGGCTTGTTTTCCGGGCCGTACTTAATAGCAATCTGAACAGGGTCCACTTCGTATCCGTGCTGCATAAAGAATGGTGACATCCTTGTAGACCGCGCTTCCCTTGCTGTAATTGCGATTTTAGCCATTCCTAGGTTGGATTTCCAATTGCTCTGATTCCAGTCGCAGAAAGCGCGGAGGTAGGCTTGTACTGTCGCGTTCATTCTCTCCGTAGATCCATCGGTCTCTGGGTGGTATCCTGACGATAGTCTTCGCTCAATACTCATTAGTTCACAAAGCCTAGCCCACATGTGGCTTACAAACTGTGAGCCTCGGTCTGAAGTAATGTAGTCCGGTAGCCAGTGGTATGCAACGACGTGATTCATGTACGCCTTAGCTACACTCTCTGTCGTAATGTCTGCTAAGCCCATAAGTACTACGTCCTTACTAAGGCGGTCTGTTACCACCATTAGGTTGGTACAGCCCTCACTTTCAGGCAAGCCTGTTATAAAGTCCATAGAGACTTCCTTCCAGATGCGTTCAGGAATTGGTAAAGGCCGTAGTAACCCTTGGAGGCCATCTCTCCAAGGCTTCACTCGTCCGCAAACAGAACAGTTCCGTACATACTGGCGAACTGAGTTGCTTAATAAAGGCCAGAAATACTCCCGTGCAACAGCTTGGTATGTGAGGTTTCTTCCTGGGTGTCCTAAGGCCCTTGAAGAGTGCATTTTGTGTATGATGCCAGTCCTTAGAGGTTCACTGTCTGGTACCCATTTTCGATCTCGATATAATAGGTTACCAGAGTCGTCTAAGCGACACTCTGAGATTGATAGCTTGAGGTCTAAGGCTGTTGGAAACTTGCGTTCACCGTCCCTAACCGCTTTCCAGGCCGATTGGTACACCTGATCTTTTTCCCTAGCTTCCTCCCATAGTTGCTCTAACCTGTGTTGAGCTGGTGGGGTTGGGGGTGCAGACACTGGGTAGGAGAAAACTGTCGGTCTCTCAACACTACACCGAAAGATCTTCAGTGCTTCGTCGTCAGCTGGGTCTTTGTCTATCGTAGCAGTAGCGGGTTTAAAGACCTGCAGGAAACGTCGAGAGATCCGTGCATCTGAACCATTAGCTGGCATATCCTGATGTCTTCTTGAAAGAGCATCGGCTCTGACATTGTCAGCTCCAGGCCGGTAGGCGATCTCCATGTTTGGGAACTTTCCGAGAAACTGGGCCCATCTCATTTGGCGTTCGCTGAGCTGCCGAGGCTTCCCAAAGTACTCTAGGTTCTTGTGGTCGGTAATTACCGTGAACTTCTTTAAAGACCTCAGCATTCCGTCCCATTCAGCTATGCAGCAGATTACTGCAAGCAATTCTTTATCGTGGATTTCGTAATTGCTCTGAGCGCTAGTCATCTTTTTTGAGTAGTAGGCGACTGGTCGTAGCAGCCCTTGGTCATCGTACTGAGATAGTACTCCAGCAACTACGTAACCAGACGAGTCAGTCTCTAAGATAGTCTCTCGATCCGGGTCCCATTGAGCGAGTACTGGTTCGGTAATAAAGATCTCTTTTAGCTTGTCGAACGCCTGTTGCTCTACTTCTCCCCATCGGAAGGTAACATCTCCAGTTAACCTTGTAAGTGGAGCTGCTATCTCTGAGTAGTTCTTGATAAAACGTCGGTAGAAGTTCGCAAATCCTAGAAAGCTGCGCACTCCCTTTACGTTCACTGGGGGTTCCCATTCCTTAATAGCCTTAACCTTGTCAGGGTCCATTTTCAGTCCTTTGCCAGCTTCAATCACAAACCCAAGGTACTTTGTACATTTAACGTCGAACTCGCATTTCTTGATATCCAAAGGTAAACCAGCTTTGCCCATGGCCTCAAGGACCTTGTTTGTGTTTTGCTGGTGCTCCTTCAGGGTACCGTTGGTGTAGATCAAGACATCATCCAGGTAGGCTGAGCAGAAGTCGTCCATGTACTCACGAAGCGTCCAGTTGATATACCGCTGAAAGGTGCTAGGTGCGTTTGCCATACCAAAAGGGGTGACTAGCCACTCGTACAATCCAAATCGGGTGCGGAAGGCTGTCTTCCATTCGTCTCCCGCGTTGATCCTTATCCTGTGAAAAGCAGCTGATACATCAATCTTTGTAAACCATTTTGCTTTAGCGATGTTGTTAAAGGTCTCCTGGATTAGGGGTAACGGGTATCGGTCCTTCTTGGTGATTGCGTTAAGAGCTCTATAGTCTACGCAGAAGCGTAGCCCTCCTCCTGGCTTCTTTGCGAATAACACTGGAGAGGCAGCTGGGGAGCTGCTTGCTCTAATCCATCCCTTGTCGAGGAGAGATATCAATTCCTTGCGTAAGACTAGGAGCTCTCCTCTGCTCATGTTGTACAAGGGGCCCCAGGGTGGCTCCTTCTCCTTGCCATTCTCATCCTTCTCTAGTTCAATCCGATGATCAATCTCCGGTCCGCGCAGAGGAGGCATCTTTGCAGCTGTTTTGGGGTCAAAGATCCAGGCCATGTGCTGGTGTGCTTTAGGAAGATAAGACATAACATCAACCTTCTTCTTTGGGGCTAACGCTTTCTCAATGTCTTGAAGAGAGGCTGCGAATATCTGTACTGTCTTGTCGTTCTTCGAGCGCCGGATGTACGTGTAATAAGCTGTTGCACCAATGCGCTTCAGCTGTAGGTCCTTCGGGATAGGGCGGTCCTCTGTGCTAATAAGGCGGATCCTCTGGTGTGATGAATGGATATAGATAGACTTCTTCGATGGAGCAATAGTAACTTGTCTCTTGTTCATCCACGGGCGTCCAAGTATAAGATCATACCCTGGGTGTGAAGGCGCAACGTATCCCCATATAGTGTCCTTGTAGCCTTGAATGTCGATAGTAAGCCTAGCGACTCTTCTAATAGTCCCAGGCTCTTCGGTAACTCCTTCCAACACGCGGGGGGAGATAGGTAGGCACTGTAAACCAGCACGTTTAACAAGGCGGGGGCTTATAAGAGAGTATGAGAGATTTCCAGTGTCAATTAAGGTTGAAGCAAAGGTATGCTGGTCAACTAGTGTCTCGACAGTAATCCCATTGCCGCTCATGTCCTTCTTAAAGGACGCCCACTCTTTTGCCAAATTGTGCTGACTTACATGCAGCTCTTGCCGGTGACTTTGGGCAAGAGCTAGTCTTTTCCCGAGTCGCTGTCTTCTTCTAGGGTATCCACACTACTTAATTCCTCGTCACTACTTGGTTCCTCCTTCTGGGCTTTCCTGCTCTTCCTTTGCTCTGTAGTCTTAGAGCTAGAGGCCTTTAGCACAGCTGTCTTTTTGTTCTTTCCCTTCTTCTCAGATAAACCTTTATCCTCTGCACAAGTAGCAGACACATGTCCTCTACGTTTACAGTTAAAGCAGCGTCCTTCACGGCGTAATCGGTCATACTCAGAGCTGCTGAGTCGGCGGGGCCTCCCGGATCTCCCTGTGTATTCTACACCTTCCATTCTATCCTCTAGTATTGGGGAAGGAGAACGGTGCTTGTTCCCGTGTTCTTTGTTTAGGGATCTGTCTTCCCGACGGCGGTTCTTGGTTCCCTTGGTATGCAAGTCCATCCGATACAGCTGGTCGGCGATCTCGATTGCCCTGCTCTGTAGCTCCTCTAGATTCTTGCTCTTTAGGCCTACAAGCTTGTCCTGGAGCTTGTAAGCGAGGCCTTTTCTGAAGATCATCATCTTCGTATTCTCGTCCAAGCTGCTGTTGGAAAGCAGTAACTGCTCCTGGAAGTCCATCACGTAGCTACGGATGTTCTTGTTCCCTTGCGACATAGACCAAAGCTTGTCACGAGCTCTCTCCTCCTTGTGTGGATCTCCAAACATCTGGTTAAAGAACTCAAGAAGTTGGTTGAAATCCCATTTGCCAGATATTCTCATCTGGCTTATGTATGGCAGGGTCAGAGTAGCAGCTGTTCCCTTAAGTCTCGCGAAGGCGTAATCACATGCCATCTTATCGTTCTCGAAATCATTCTTGTCATTTTCCACCTTAGCTGTCAGCTGCTGGTGGAAGACCTGGTATTGCTTCCTTGTACCATCGAACATGTCCGGGTCAGGCTGTCGGCGGCGCTTTGCGGCGGTATTAACGGTGTTTACGGGTTGTATTGCAGCTAGAAGGGTAGCTAGCCATGTCGGCGGCTGATCGTTTGGGTTTACGGTTGTAGTTGTAGCTGTAGTGGCTGGAAGATGTAGGTCTCCTGTCTCCATGGGCGCTGAATCCTCATTGCTCTGGGGAGTAGAGACATTGCTTGAACCAGCCCTCTGCAGCGCAGTTCTCATCGTACTCCAGATATGGAAAGCTTCCTGTACTCTTTCCTGGACTGCAGGCTCATCCATCCCCTGGGCCCTACATAGGTTCTGGAGAGATCCTCGTATCTCCTCATTGCTTACACCGTCGTGGTACAGTTGCGTTATCTGTACTGCCAGCCCTACTGCAGAGGCATCCGCTGCTGCCATTGTGCCAGTGTAGGTAGGTCGATTTCTTGGGCCACGCCTTGAGTAGTGGACTTATCTAACGGTCTTCGGTAGACCTTTCTCGGTTTCTGGTGCTGCCTAATGTCCGCGGCGATGGCAGGCTTATCCAACGATCCTCGGTGGACCGTTCTATATTTCCGGGTGCTTGTACGTGTACCAAGCTGTGTAGCACTGCAGCCAGTTGCAAGTGCTCTTCGTTAACCCTCGGTGGGTTCGAAACGGCTTAACTGAGATCGGTTCTTTGATCACTCAGTATCTTCAATATATCGCTCTAAAAGGCGTCCGTCTAGATGTAGCTCTAGGGGGCTTCGGTCGTCACTGCTATGGAGGTTACTCCAAAGAGGCTAGTTCGACGTAGCGGATGCTACAGAAGGATCGAATTCAATTGTAAGGGTGCGATGGGTTGACCATAAGTGCAAGGTATAACAGTAATGAATTCGATAGAGAAGCTACACTACGCTTGCGCTGAGTCTATGTATCACGTAGTGCTAGGTTCGAGAAACTTCTAAGGGTCCGTGGAGCGCCGATGAAGCCCCGACAACGCTCCGAGGGTTGCAGCCTATCCCAACCAGCTATAACGAAGGCCACAGGCCAAGTACTACTAACCAAGGCTTCAGCCTCTTACAGTCACGCCCGAGTCGGCGGTCAGCGAGAGTTTTGGGGGCTTCATCAACCGGCAACGAGCCATGGGGCGATTAGACCGAATCGTTGTCGATGAATGTCACGTTGTGCTGGATTCGACAGGCGGATGGAGGACGCGGATGTTGGCGTTGCGGGATTTGGTCAAGGCAGAGACACAGCTGGTGTACTTGACAGCAACGATGCGGCCGAGAGACGAGGGCGAGTTTATTGCATTGATGGGGTTGCCAGCCAAGAAGGAATGCCAGTGGTTCCGGGGCCAGACGACGCGGAAGAACGTCAAGTACCAGATACAGCGGTACGACCAGAAGGAGGAAGACGAAGACGAGGTGTTGGTACAGTTGGTGGAGGAGAAGAAGCGGCAGTACCCGATGCCCGGCCAGATCATTGTGTATTGCGACACGGTGGCGAAGACAGTTCGATTAGCGAAGTTGTTGGATTGCGTTTGTTACCACCGGCAGGTAGGGAGCAGAGGCGAAAAGGCGGAGTTGGTGCGCCAATTGACAGAGGGGCGACAACAAGTTTTCACAGCAACAAATGCGTTAGGATTGGGGGTAGATGCGCCCACCATCCGAGTTGTAATTCATGTCGGGACAGTAAGGAAGTTACGGGATTATGCGCAAGAAAGCGGGCGAGCAGGACGAGATGGGCAGAAGAGTGAGGCGATTATTGTAAGAGGGGAGAGATACCGTCGGGATGGCAGCATGCAAGAGGGAAGTTGGGGTGGGGTAGATGAAGAAATGCGGGAGTTCATCACGACCAAGGGGTGTATGAGAGTCGTATTGGACAGAGAGATGGATGGGAGAATGGACAGAGTGGGTTGCGAAGTTGACGAAGAGAGATGTAGCGGGTGCTTTGGGTGTCAGATCGGGAGAGAGGCAGAGTGTGCAAGAGAAGTCGAAGACTGGAGGGAAGACGAAGGCGACGCGCAAGAGGCAGGAGGGATTGGGGATGAGGAAGAAAGGGTAGCGTTCGATCAGGAGGGAAGAGCACGAAGATTGGCGGCGCAAAGGGAGATGGAGTTACAGACCGAGGGGTTGGTGGGGATCCAAGGATTAGAAGAGATGTTGGACGAGTGGAAGGAGGGATGTCAGCGATGCAGGGCGTGGGGGGAAGGATGTGAAGGTCATGGGATGGCGGATTGCACAGCAACAGAGGCGGCGGAGATTCGCAAAGGAGTAGGGATCATTGCGAGTTCCATTCAGTGGGAGAGGTTTTCGTGTTGTTTTGAGTGTGGCGTACCACAGGCGATATGCGAAAGGTATGAGAGCCGGGCGGATGGCGGATGGAAGAGGAAAGTCGGGGGAAGTTGTCAGTACCGTGGGGTGTTGATCGCGTCGATTGCGTCGATTTGGGCCAGGTGGTCAGACAGATTCACGGAATGGGCGCAAGAGCGGATGGTGGAGGAGGGAGTAAGATGGCAGGAGGATGATGGGGAGGCATTTAAGCGGGTTGTTAAGTGGCTTGGGAAGAAGACGCGATGGGGCGGCATTGAGAGCAACAAGATGTGTTGGGCGTTTTGGGCGTTTGCAGCGTATTGTCGCGAGATAGAAGAATAGTGCAGGAGAGTTCAGGGAACCCGATCATGGTGCGCCCGCCCGAGAAGAGCCCCCCCAACCCATAGAGAGCAAGTAAAGAAGGGTGTATAGTGGAGTTAAGATCGGGCCGGGACGCAAGCCAGGATAGGGTTAGGGTTAGCCGTATTTGGGTTGAGCGGGCAACAGCATGTAGGATGACACAGAAGCCCGCAAGAAGACCCCCAACCCAAGTGATCCCAAGTGGTTCCCAAGTGGTTCCCCCAGTAGTGCGCCAAGCTGCACGCCAACCCAAGTGACCCAAAGTGGTCCCCCAAAGCCAAGGGAGTCCCCGTCAGCGCTCCCAAATCAGTAAGAGTCGGTAACTTAAGAAGAGCTCCCAATCCAGGAAGAGCCCCCAATTCGGAGAGAGCAGCCCAAACCAAGTAAGTCCCCAACCCGAAGCACCCGTACGTATTAAAGAGAGTCAGGGTCGAGACAAAGTAAATTTAGATAAACAGTAGAGTAGTCGGGAAAGGCATGCGCAATAGGTAGAAGGGGCAGCAGGATGGTGGATGGAAGGGGCACAACAAGGGGGTCAGTCGTATAAAGGGGCGTCAATTGCGTCGATCGCGCCGATTTAGACCAGGTGGGTGGGTTTTTTTACGAACCAGGTGTAAGAACGGATGGTGGAGGGAGAAGGCATTTGAACAGGTAATCAGGTGGTTTGGAAAGATGGAGCGGGATAAGATTAACGTGTAATAAGGTGTTTTGGGCGTTTACAGAGTATTAACACAAGATAGAACAATAGTTAGGGGAAGTTTGGCAAACCCGATTGTGGTGCCGCAGCCAGAAAGGCATTCCCGAACCCGTAGATGCCGTAGTGCGCAAGGGAAGGGCGGGCGGTGGGCCCGTCAGGTGCCACAGGGAAGCAAAGAGCGGATGAGGGGAGAGGGGAGAGGAGGGGAAGAGGGTGGGCGGTGGGCCCGTGAGAAGTCCGAGAGGAGCGAAGCGAGGTTGAAGAGCAGGGAAAAAGAGACGTGGATGGTGGACCGGTTAGGGGTCAAAGAGCATAGAGGAGAAGGAACCGTCGAAGGACAAGGTGAAGAAAGAGAAGAGCAGGGATGGAGTTAGGATCAGATTGGGACGCAAGTCAGGGTTAGGGTTATCGGTGTTTGGGGCAAGCAGACAATCAAGAATAAGAACAAGAGAGGAGAAAGAGGCGGAAAAGAAGAGCGAAGAAGGTGTAAGGGTGCAAGGATGGAGTAGTGAGAGTAGTAGAGGCAAGAGAAAGTGGTTTTGGAGTTGGGTTCCGGCCGGGACGCAAGTCAGGATAGGGTTAGGGTTCGCGTAAGAAGACAAGGATTTAGGAATTGGTAAAAAGACATGTGGGATAAAGAAGAGATATAGAAAAATAGGAAAAGCCGGGACAAACGCGTGGCAGACTGACTTGCGGCTGCACGGCGATCGCAAGTCAGAAAGAGCACGTGTAGGATCCGAGGTAAGCGCCCAATAAGAGAGTAGAATGATAAGGTGGAGACTAGCAACCCGTTGTAGCCCATGTAGAAAGACGGTAGTGGCGGGCAGTACCGCTGCGGGGCTGTAGGAGAGTCAGAAGAGGGAGCGTCGCAAGAACAAGAATACGATAAGAGTCGAAGGATGCAGGCAACCGCTAAGTTTAGGAAAAGGAAAAGGATAGCATACGCGAATCGTGAAAGCGCATAGAGTGTGTGTATGAATTGGGTTCGGGCCGGATCGGAAATCAGAAAGGTAAAAACTGACTTGCGTCCCCATCGGAACGGAAGTCAGGGACTGTAAGGTGTCACAAGAAGAAGAACAAACGTATGAAGACGATCGCTAGGCTTAGGAGATGGGTTCAATAGTTAAAGGCAACCGCTTGAGGCCGGAAAGAGCGCGTACCCCGGTTCCCGTTATCCGTGACCCGTAACGGCGACCGGTAACAGCAACCCGTAATGACAGCCCGTAACCGCAACCCGTTTTTTTTTTTTTTTTTTTTTTTTTTTTTTTTTTTAGCAGAGAGGGAGGAATAAGAGGCGGGGAAAGCGTCCGATTTAGGAGAAGAGGAGGGTGGGTGGAGGGCCCGTCAGGTATCACAAAGAGAAGAGAAGAGAGGGCGGCCGTGAAGCGTAGAAGAAGGGGGAGGCAGCATGAAGTTCCGTTCGGGCCGGAACCGAAATCAGAAAGGTAGCCCCGGTCCGTACAAGTAGAAAGAAGAGAAGAAAGTATAAGGTAGAATTGTAGAGAGAGTAGATACAGAAGCAAAGAGAGAAAGCAGTAGAGTAGAGAAAGATAGTAGAACAATAATAAGTGTTTAAGAGAAACAAGAGTTAAGAATAATATAATGCAATAATGAAGTAGAGATGTTTTACGATTTTATAGAATGAGAGTAGTAATAGAGTAGAGATGAGTTTAGTAGAGTTTGAGAAGAAAAAAGAAGGAAGAGAAAGAATAAGAAAATAGATAAAAAATAGAAAAATAGTTCAATTATTGTATAAGAAGTAGGGAGAAGAGAGAAGAAGTAGATACAAGATTAGGGTTTGAAGTTTGGAATTGTAAAGTTAAGTTAATAAAGTAGAGAGAAGATTGGGGGTAATAAAGAGGAAATTAAGATTAGAGGAGTTTAGTAGAAAGAGAAAGTAGAGAACAATAAGAAAGTGATAGGAAATAGAGAGAGTAAAGTAGAAGATTATTAAGAAGAAGAAAGGTTAAAAAGATAAAGAAGAAGAGAAGTATTAGTTAGTGTTTAGAGAATAAAGTAGGAGGTATTAAAGAAGAAGAAGAAGAAGAAGAAGAAGAAGAAGGAGTAAAAAAGAGTTAAGAAGAATATAAAATAAAGAAGTAGATAGAAGGTAAGTAAGTGTTAGGGTTTTGTTAAGAGAGGATTAAAGTTATATTGATAGAAGAAGGATTAAGGGTTTAAAGTAGGAAAAGGTAACAAGGGTAAGGTAGTTTAGTAGAGAATATTAGTTGTTAGAGGGAGAAGAGGTATAAAAAAGAGAAGAGTAAGTAAGGATTAAAGAATTTAAGGTTAAGGAGTAAGTTAGAGTAGAAGAATAGTAGAAGGGTAAGTAAAGAGAGGGGGTAAAAAGAGAAGAGAAGAAAAAAAGAGGAGAGAATTAGAAGTAGTAGTAGAGTAAGTAAAGGTTTAGAAAGAAGTAGATAGGAGTTGGAAGTTAGATGATGTAGAAAAGAGAGTGGTAGAAGGAAAAGGTAGAGTTAAGAGAGAGAAAAAAGTTAAAAGAAAGAGGAGAAAGAAAGTGTTTAGGAGGGTGGGAGAGGAAGTTTAAAAAGGTTAGAAAGAGAAGTAGTAGAGGAAGTTAAAGAAGTTTAGAAAGGGAGGTAAGTAGAAAAAAAGAGTAGAAGGTAGAGTAAGGTAAAAGTTAGAAGAGAGAGTAAGAAGGTAGAGTAGGTGTAAGTGTAAAAAAGGAAGTAAAGAAAAGGTAGGAAGTGAAAAAGGTAGAGGGATAAAGTTGTAAAAGTAGTAGAAAGAAGAGTAAAAAAAGGAAAAGATAAAAAAGTAAAAAGGTAAAAGAGTGAGTTAAGTAAAAAAGAAGAAAGGTGAAGAGGGAGAGAGGAAGAAAGGTGAAAAGGTTAAGAGAAGAGAAGAAAGGGAAGAGTAAGTAGAAGAAAAGAGTAGTTTAGTGGTTAAAAAGAGAGTTGAAAAGAAAGAGAAAGAAAGTTAGAAGGTTAGGGAAGAGTAGAAAGAGGTTTGTTAAAAGGGGAAAGGAAGGGTAAAGTAAGTAGAGAAAAAGAAGAGGAAAGGGTTTAGAGAGGAGAAGAAGGGGTTAAGGTGGAAGTAAGAAAAAGAAAGGAGAAGTGTAAGAAGGTTATAGGGAGAAGAAGTAAAAAAAGTAGAGGGTTAGTAGGAAAAGAAAGGGAGTAAAGAAGGGAGAAGAGGTAAAAATAGTGTAAAGAGAAGAAAAGAAGAGGGTTAGGGTTTTAAAGTAGAGAAAGGGTTAGTTAAGAAGAAGAAGAGAGTAGAAAGAGTGGAAAGGAAGAAGAAGTAGAGAGTTAGTAGAATTTTATAGAAGAAGAAAAGGGAGAAGTAAAGAAGAGTAAAAAGAGGAAGGAGAAGTTAGGTGTTTAAGAGAAGTAAGGGTAGTAAGAGAAGAGTAAAGAGGAAGAGAAAAAAAAAGAGGAGAGATTTTTAAGAAAAGAGAGAGAGAGAGGGGAGGTTAAGAGAGTAAAGAGAGGGTTAGGGTTTAAAGAAGAAAAGGGTAGGAAGAGTTAAAGAGAGTAGTAAAGTAAAAGAGTAGTTTAGTAGTTAAAAGAAGTGTTAGGAGAAGAAGAAAAGTTAAAGTGTTAGAAGAAGGAGTAGAAGAGAAGGTAGGGTTGTAAGGAAAGTTAAGAGAAGTAAGAGTTAAGAAAGAAGTGTTGGAAGAGGGAAAGTTTAAAGAAGAGAAAAGAGGAGGTAAGTGTAGAGTAAAAGGTTGAGTTGAGGTTTTTAGAAGAAAGAGAGTGTTAGGGTTTTAAGGAAAGTTAGAAAAGAGGTAAGAAGTTAAAAAGTAGTGAAAAGAAGAGAGTGAGGGTAAAGGAGAGGGTAGGGGTAAGGAAGAAAGTAGTAGAAAGAAAGTTTTAAGGGTTGTAGGGGGAGGAAGAGTAAGTTAAAAGAGAGTGTAAGTAAAGAAGGAAGAGTTTAAAAGGGTTAAGAGTTAGGGTTAAAAGAGAAAGAAGTAGGTAGGTAATTAGGGAAAGAAAGGTAGAAGGTAGTTTAGTAGTTAAAAGAGTAGTTTGAAGGTTATTAGAAAAAAAGAGTTGAGAGGAAAGGGAGTAGTTAGTAGTTTAAGAGAGGTTTTGTAGTAAGTAGAGTAGTAAGTAAGGTAGTTTTTTTAGTGTAAAAAAAGGTAAAAGTAAAGAGAGTGAAGAAGTAGTTAAAGAGGTGGAGAAAGTAGGTTGTGAAGAGAGTTTAAGAGTAGTTAAGTAGTTTAAAGAAAGAAGTTTAAGAAGGGTTTAGAAGTAGTTTAGTTTAGAGTTAAGAGTGAAGTTAAAAAGAGAGTTAGAAGTAGAAGTAGTAAAAGTAAAAGAAAAAGAGAGAGTAAGGGTGAGTGAGAGAGTAGAGAGTTAGGGAAAAAGGTAGAGAAGAGAAAAGTAAGGTAGTAGAAAGTAAGGAAAAGTGGTAGAAAAAGAAAGAGAGGAAAAAGAGAGTGTTTAAGTTTAAGAAGAAGAGTAGTAGAAGAAAGAGGAAGTAGAAGTAGAGGTAGAGGTAAAGTAAAAAAAAAAAGAGTAAGAGTAAAGTTTTAAAGTGAGAGAAAAGGTGGAGTTTAAAAGTTTAAAGAGGAAGGTTAGAAGAAGAGAGAGGGTGAGAGTTTTGAAAAGGTAAGAGGAAGAGAAAGTGGAAGAAGTAGTAGAAGTAAAGAGGAAAAGAGTTGTGGTGAAGAGGGTGGTAGAGTTGTAAGAGGGTTTTAAAAAAAAGGGAGAGAAGGGAAAAGTGTAGAGAAAAGAAGAGTAGGTGGTTGAGGAAAAGAAGGTGGTTGAGTGTAGGGTTTAAGAGGAGGTTAAGAAGGAGTAGGGAAGTTTAAAAGTAGGAGAAAGAAGGGAGAGGAAGGAAAAGGTAAGTAGAGGGAGAAAAGTGGAAGAAAGGAGTAAAAAGAAGAGAGTAAGTGTTTAGAGTAAGAAAGTAGAGAAAGAAGTAGGGAAGAAGTAAAAGAGAAGGGTAGAAAGAAAGAAAGAGAGAAGGAAAAGAAAGGTAGTTAAGAGAGTAAGGGTGAGGGTTAGGGAGAGTTGAGGGTGAGGGAGGGTTAGGGTGAGGGTGAGGGTGAGGGAGGGTTAGGGTGAGGGTGAGGGAGAGTGAGGGTGAGGGTTAGGGAGAGAGTAAGGGTGAGGGAGAGTGAGGGTGAGGGTTAGGGTGAGGGTGAGGGTTAGGGAGAGTTGAGGGTGAGGGAGAGTGAGGGTGAGGGAGAGGGGGAGAGTAAGGGTGAGGGAGAGGGTGAGGGAGAGTGAGGGTGAGGGAGAGTGAGGGTGAGGGTTAGGGTGAGGGTGAGGGAGAGGGAGAGTGAGGGTGAGGGAGAGTGAGGGTGAGGGTTAGGGTGAGGGTGAGGGAGAGGGAGAGTGAGGGTGAGGGAGAGTGAGGGTGAGGGTTAGGGTGAGGGTGAGGGAGAGGGGGAGAGTTAGGGTTAGGGTTAGGGTTAGGGTTAGGGTTAGGGTTAGGGTTAGGGTTAGGGTTAGGGTTAGGGTTAGGGTTAGGGTTAGGGTTAGGGTTAGGGTTAGGGTTAGGGTTAGGGTTAGGGTTAGGGTTAGGGTTAGGGTTAGGGTTAGGGTTAGG